>CAJQUN010000018.1:1324120-2648241 GCA_907163345.1 Haberlea rhodopensis
AATAAACCCATTATCAAACTCCAAACAACAACCCAAATTCACAATAAACCTCACAAAACAACAAGGGATGATATATATATACATCCTAGGCCCCAAATCTTACCAAGAAATCACAAGAACAAGGTTTTGCAAGAACTTCTCTTCCACCTTGGAGTTCCACTCGAAAATGAGAGGAGGAGGGTAGGGTTTGAAAAGTGTTGGGGGTTGAATAATGTGAGGGGGGTAAAGATGATATAAGGTTATAGTGGGTTATGAAAGTTAATTAAAGTTTACACCCCACTTCCTAACATGATGCAAATTTTGCCCAACATTGTATTTTAGACACATTTCACCACAATGCGCCAAATATCAATTAAATGCATGTTTCACAAAAAAAGACTACTAACACATGTAAGCCATCAAAACACCCGATTACCCAACATGCATAACGTGTACCCTGAAATGCTCTACCAGTCCACAAGACCAAGCATTTCCACATGGCAATTAATTCTAACACATAAGGCAATTACCACCATAATTAATCATAATTAATCATACGAACACAATTTATGCCTTAAACACAATTAATCATTTCGGGGACATCACATCTCAACTCCATCACCGTAGTCTTCCACCACATGGAAGACTTCTTTGCTAGTTGGAACTCTGCCAGCCTCAGCCATGCCGTCCTAGCGCAAGATGCAGATACAAATACTGTTCAATTCTTTCAAGCCTCTCCTCTGCTTCCTTCCCTATCTCCGTCCCCTCAAATCTAGGCGGAAGTCAGAAATTGAGTCAGACTAAGCTCCCCCGACAATAACAACTGTGCTACCGGTTCCACGCCCATAGCCGGTGGCGGTAATGGATTTGTCTGAGCAATACTTGCATTCACGCTTCCTACATCACCTACCTCCTCATTAAGGTTCCCCAAGTTTAGAGTTGCCATGCTGTAACACAAGGGTTAACATGTGATATCCCCGAAATGATTATGTGCATTTGAACTTTAATTATGTTGTGAGAAGATTATGGTGTTAATTTATTGGATTCTAATTAATAATTGGGGGGAAATGTTTAGTCATGTGGTAGTCATGACCTAGTAATGCATTTCAGGGTATATGTGGTATATGTTAAGATTTTGAGTTATGACATGATTAATTGGGGTGTGTTGATGGTGTTTTGGTAAAGCATGTTTAATTAGAGATTTGATGCACCTTATTTGATTAATACTATAAAATATCATGTGGGGATATTTTAATACATCATGCTAAACACCGGGACCAAAAACACATCATACCACTCATTTTACCAACCCTCAACCCATACCCCCCTTTCTGCAGAAAACACTTGACTCATACCCCCACTTGCCATCCCAACACTCCACCCTCCTCACTTGGAAAACCCCTCCCCTTCACCCCCATTTTCGTCCAACATCTAGCAGACAAGTAGGAAGGTGAAGGCTGCAAATTCTTGGTGAGGAAACCTTCCAAAAGTTGGAGCAAAAGAGGGTGAGGAACCATAATCTGTTTTGGTTTAAGTTTTGTTTGAGTTCATGTTTATTTTGAGTGAAAAATGGCATGTTTAGTAGCCTTTTGTTGTGATGCTTGTTTTGGAGGCTTGCATGGTAGTATAATGTAGCCCCAAGCATGTTTGTTTGGGCATTATTTATGTTTATGGTGGTATAATTGTTGGCTTGAAAGTTGGTGCTCAAAAATCTGGAAATCGCGAAGGAAAACAGAGCTACCGATCGATCTCTGCTGAAGGGGCGATCGATCGCTCGAGACCAGAAAGGATTGGCGATCGATCGCCACAATAACGCGATCGATCGCTGAGGTCCAGTAACCTTTGGCGATCGATCGCCAATAAAGGGGCGATCGATCGCTAATTTAAATTTTTTGAATAATAAGGCAGTAGCTTCTCGCGATCGATCGGAGCTGAGTAACGATCGATCGCGAGATGACAAATTTTGGCAAATTGTTATATTTGATTTGTTTTTGGTATTGGATTGTATTGAAGCATCTAATATTGTGTTCTACACTTGTGTAGAGCCATCACATGTAGCCACACAACGCAGAGGATAGAGCCCTGCAACTGAAGATATTTTGGAAAGGTACGTAAGCGACGTACGGGCACCCAACGGTAACATGTATTATATGTTTATTAATTTGACACACGATAGATGCAAGTATGTATCAGTTTATGCATTGTGAGTGTGATACATCTTGATTATGCATTGTAGTTGCATATGTATGTTGTGGAACATTTGGTGTGTATTCCACGAGTCACGGTTATCACAGTGATGATTTTAATGCTTGTCGCTACTATGCCGCTAAAATGTGAAGCGAGGGGGTGGAGGTCCGCTTGCACATTGAAGCGAGGTTTGCCATATGAAGCGAGGTTAGAAATGCCGCTTATATGATGAAGCGAGGGGGGGGAGGTCCGCATGTTCTAAAGTTATGAAGCGCAGGGCATTAAAATACACTGATGATGAACTGACTAAGGATTGATTTCAAGATTTAAGAAGTGAAGTTATGTCATGACATTTGTTTAAAATCGTAATATCAGTTATTGATTTAATTATGAGTTATGGTACAGGGACAACCAAAATGGGCGTTTTAAATGCATTGCAATTCAGGAAGTATTTTATATCTATGATTTATGCATTTACGCTTTACATTCATATTATGTTGAATATGAATTACCATGTGCTCATGTGTTGGGGGTTGTCTTTGTAGGTGCTTTTGACATGGAGAACAAGGGTCGGGGTTGATACGCTGAGCTGTAAGGAGTGCTACAGGATTAGCAGAACAGAAATTACTTTTGTATAGCTTCTACATAGTGTAGACTAAAGCTTTAGTTTAGTACACTTTTGTTAAGAATGTATCTAATTCCTTTTGAACTTCTTTGGTACTGTAACTCTTAAGCTCAGGATTATCAACACGGTCTAATACTCTGATTTATGAATGATTAGTTCTCTTAATTGCACCTTAGAATCTTGTTTAGATAACGGGGTCTCACATAACAACAATTCCAAAACAATACAAATGCTACACCGTTAGATAACATGAATGGCAATAAGCATGTTAGTATAACAATTATATACACAAATATGCACAACATGCATAAACATGCCCAAATATAACCACCTAGCCAACCATTTGCTAAGGCTACCCTTCACTCATTCCCGGGTTCTCTAACCACTGCTCTGATACCACTAATGTAAGGACCCTAGTTCCTTAAGTGCGGATTAAAGGCGTAAATAGAGCTAACATACATCTGTAGAGTATAAAGTTTGTGTTGATGCCTTGAGCTGTTAAGATTACAGTGCCAAAATAAAATTTCCAAAAGGGAATAATTACATTCCCAACCAAAATGAATGTTAATCCTATAGCTTTACACTACTCCTAGAGTAGAGACTATACAAAAGAATTGTGCCTGCTATACCAAACACTCCTCACAAGCTCACCGCATCAACCCGCCTTAGCCCTTCCGTCCAAAAGTACCTACAGGAACAACCCGAAAACCATGAGCATGTAACAAACCATATTCACAATAATATGATTGTAATTTAGAAATGCATAAACCGTAAATACGAATCACTTCCTTTATTTAATACATTTAAACGCCCCCTTTGGTTGTCCCTGTACCACAATCATAATCAATGGATTATAATACCAATAATGTATGTCATGACATGCATCCATTCCATGTATAGCAATGGCCATTTCCAGTCTTATTATATCAGTGGCATAATACCCCTCGCGTTTACATGACAGCGGAATTAATACCCCTCGTTTCGACATATTAGCGGCATAATATCCCTCGCAATAGTAATATGACAGCGGAATTATCCTTCGCTTAGACATATTTGTGGCAAATATTCTTCATCGCTATAATATGACAGCGGCAAGTATTCTATCATCTCTTAGACATGAAGGCGGCAAGTATTCTTCATCACTGGAATATAATCTTGACTCACAATCACATGCACCAATGCATCCAATATACACATGCAACCATAATGCATATCCAACCCATGGATGCAACCATGATGCATAACGAAGACCATGTATGCAACCATAATGCATAATTGAACCCATGTATGCAACCAAAATGCATAACCAAATTCAATGCGTAAAGTACGTTTTACCGTCCGATGCCCATACGTTTCACTACGTACCTTAGTTCCAAAATGGAGATGTCGATGGACATTATCTCCTTGGCTGTGTTGCCACCTGGGATGGTTCTACACATTCACACAAACCAATATTAGGAGCCAATAATAGTCCAATATCAAAAATCCCACAAAAATAATCAAAACAACACTTTTTGGTGACTCGCGATCGATCGCCACAAGGCCCCGATCGATCGCGAGATCACACTGCCCGAGCCAACAAAATTCTGTTATCGGCGATCGATCGCCACATTTGGCGCGATCGATCGCGAGGACCGCCGATCGATCGCCCAAACATGGCGATAGATCGCCAAGCGCCCATGGAGCGTACTGCCTGCGCGCGATCGATCGCCAAAAACGGGCGATCAATCGCCGCTGCCTGCAACCCGATTTTTCACCATTTTTACACCATTTTTCTTCCCCAATCCACAGCAACACATATACCATCAAACCAACAACATATAAACACCATAAACCTTCAATATACACCTCAATACAACCAAAAATCTAACACCCAACCAAAAACAACACCAACCCAAAACAAACTCATTTCAAAACTTAAAATACCAACTCAAATCAAAACAAAACTCCATAAAAACATCAAGGAGGGATCCATACCTCTTATGGACTCCAAATCCTACTAAGAATCTCACAAAGAAAGCTTTTGCAAAGATTTTCCTTCCTCCTTTTTGCCAAAATCGAAAATGGGTTTTTGGGTTAGGGTTGGGAGAGTGAGTGGTGATTGGTAAAGAGTGATGGGGGTAGTGGGGGTTTAATTTAAAACATGTATCCAAATAATTAGCATGATGTATAAAATACCCCAACATGATATTTTAAAAGCATTTTCTCAAAATGCACCAAAACCTCAATTAAATACATGATTTACCAAATAATTATTAACCATCACAATTAAACCATGTTAACACCCAATTTCCCAACATGCATAACATGCACCCTGAAACGCACCACCAGGTCACGCCCACCATGTGACTAATCATTTCGCCATTATAATTAATTCCAACACTAAATTAATTAATCACCATAATTATCACATAAACATGAATAAACGCCCAAATGCACATAATTATTTCGAGGATATCACATATATAGTACCAAGGCTCCAAAACCCCGAATCTCAAATACTCGCACCATAACTCATTAAAAATCATGTGTGTTCAATAATTATCTCTCACTCACTTAATTACAACACAAACCTCAATCTAAAGCTCCTCAGACTCCAAATCCCACTACCAACACAAATCCAAGGTTTAACACCTCAATGATAATAAATCTCAACCCTTGGATCCAACAACCCCGATATTGGAGTAAAATCCTCAGGAGTTCCAACACTGTAATTATCTCATAATTACCTCAATTAAAATCCATTAAGGATCATAATCACTTCGGGATTAACACATTAATTTTCGGATATCACATTTATCTCCCACTAAAAAAATTTTGTCCTCAAAATTTGCACACGCGTACTCCAAGTACCACCAAAACCTCGCAACGCAACTCGGTCACATAGTATCGATTCAAGAATACGTCATGAACGAAACATCAACTGCGAGGACATTGACCTCGCACCAAAATTTGGAATGGAGACATTCTCCCAAACCACAACAATCTCTCAAAAGATGTTAACATTCCTCAATGTTAACTATCCAAAAGCACCCAGTCAACCTCGACTGCTATCTACTCGAATCATTCCTGATTCCAACATAGATATCATCTTAATGATATCTCTATAACTTGGTCTACGATGCCAAATACACATTGCTACGAAGTAAACCACCGGTACACAGCAGTATAGTCATACTAAACTCTGTTTCCGCCTTTCCAATTCCATCTCAAACAATGGAATCTTACTCATCAAGGAATAGTTGCACCATTTGCAACTCAAATCGGGCAAAATCACGGCCACCGATCAACACAAAAATACATCTTCATAGATGTCAACATCCGCGCGTTCCAATGAATCACATTTTCGGTCCCAACACACTATTGAAACTCCACAAAGTCTCAAGATTCCATAGAGAACATGCAAGAAAATCAATTACACCATATGTGTCGACAACGACACCAAGCGAATTTGAATTCTGGTCATCTCTTGTTTACCCTTAGAATCAACCATTCTAATACAAGGATGACTATCGAATTAACTAACAATGAACCTCGAATAACTAACAACGAACCTCCATATCCCACAATACGACAATCTCTTCTTAAGAGAGAGAGTCAACCAAAACCTCACAATTATTCCTCAGAATAAATCGTTCCATTGAGATTACAAATCTCAAGGATACTATAATCTCTTACCAGAGATTCACTAATCCAAGTACACCAACCCGCTAATCAACAAGCATAAAAATGCTGGCATTTATGCATGCATACCGATACCTATGCTTGAACGCCAAACACACCATATGCATACTTAACGCACTCGGCTTGGGTATCTCCTATCATACTCACAATCCCCATACACGATTGTCAATCACCCAGCCATTCCCACTCAAGAGGGAATAATGATTGACGAACCAACGACTAATGGTGTGAATTCAATACCGACACCACGCTTACCGACTCATCAAATCTTTCAAAGATTCCCAATATGTATATCAATATCTATTTCCTCACAAGGAAAGCATCATGCACACATGACTCTCCAATCTCGAACCATCGTTCGGACAATCTAGATATATTTATACTAAAATGTATCCCTAAACTAATAAATACACAACTGGTTCAGGATAGTGCATCCATGCCACTATTACCAATCATTCTGAATCCTGTATATACGACTTATACAAATTTCAACGATGCTCTGCAATAATGTCATAGTACTTAACATTCTCGAGCATCTCTCTAGGGACGTCTATTAGTACGTATCACAATTAACTCAAAGCAATTACTAGGTCCATCACCAGTAATGCTTACCATGGTTGATTCACAAATCACAATCGACACTAACTGTTTTCAGGATAGCATTGTTCCAAATCTCCCCAAGAGATAAAATTGATATAGTAGTGTTACCACACTAACTATACCCACGACTTCGGTTACCTGTTCATCATTGCATCTTCAATGCAGGAATACTCAAATAGAGATCACATTAACTTGTTGACACTCACGTTTGTTCTCCCAACAAATTGAGCTATCACAACACAAGTTCCTCGACTCTTTCATAGGAAGGAGTGCTCTCTTGAGGTATCTCTTACCTCAATCTCAAGTAGTCATAGTGGCTACACAAGTCCACTATAACCTCTCATCGTATCATCATACGATTCACTACACTCGGTTCCAACAAGCAGTATAGTGGCTACAACAAGCTCACTATATTACTGCAACAACAAATCTTCATACCTGGCTAGCAAATCACAGCCTCCTAAGTTTATACGAACCTACCAATGTGTCACACATTCAACCCTGGTATACAAACCGTACCATTCTCATACCACTACCACTCTCACACTTCACGAATCACATCATGAATTTAATTCGTATTACGAATAACTAGAGATAATAGATCATCATCTAACGTTTCTCTAATACACAAGGGACATTTCATTGTCCTCACTCAACCACATCTCAATACTAACCCATTAGGATTTCTCTACATATTCTCATGTGTATGTGCGATCATATTCATCATACACAACATCGATATATGTATGTAGGTCCCACGACAACTACATACGCTACCAGTAGCTTGGTTGTGGCCAACTTAACGAGTATACCCTAAGGTATCACTTACTCGTAGTACATTTACCTCAACACATGATGCAATACACTTACATGTACGGCACAACCATTTATCCATCGAGCAAACCTGCTCAGCAAAATGGTTTCATGTCAACCTGTGACACACACACCATCTTGCGCCAACCAATGGCACCAAAATCATACAATTTAATACATACATCTATATATGTATTATTCATCGCAACAGCGGCACAAGTCAATACTCGTCCGCCATACCGTATCATCGTAAAATACTTCATCAACATGTGATTGTACATGTCAATCCGTGACATTTATTACATCCTTGTCACTCGTGACGGTATATGTCAACATGTGACATTCATAATATCCTCGTCAACTCGTGACGGTAGTTGTCAACACATGACATCAACAATATCATCGTCAACTCGTGACGGTACTTGTCAACACATGACATCCACAATATCCTCATCAACTCGTGACGGTACATGTCAACACATGACATCCACAATATCCTCGTCAACTCGTGACGGTACATGTCAACACATAACATTCACAATCATTACTAATACAATAGCATCACATCAGTATTCATCGCCCAACAGCGGTACACAATCCACACTCATCGCTCAATGGTGGTACAATCCCTCACGACGTATCCAGCGGTATCACATCATCGCTACATATACAGCGGTATCACATCATCGCTACGTATACAACGGCATATTCCATCGCTACGTATACATCGGCATAATCCATCTCTGCGTATGTAGCGGCATAATCCATCGCTACGTATACAGTGGCCTAATTCATCACTACGTATAAAGCGGCATAATATGGACTCAAGAGGTTACTCACATGTACGTAGCACTTTGTTCCTTTCGAACTCAAGAGGTGACTCACATGTATGTAGCAATTCGTTCCTTATCTCATCGCTTCAACGTGACACCGGCATAATAATATCCCTCGCTTAGTATTATCAGCGGCTCAATGATACCCCTCGCTTCGACATAGCGACAAACGCTACGATATGACAGCGCAAATATCCTGATCCATTGCTCGATAAGACAGCGGCAAATATTCTGTACATCAGCGGCTCAATAATATCCCTCGCTTAGAATTATCAGCGGCTCAAAGATATTCCTCACTTCGACATATCAGCGACTCACGCTACGATATGACAGGCGACAAATATCCTGATCCAGCGCTTGATATGACAGTGGCAAATATTCTGATCTATCGCTGCTCAACACATATGCATCATTACAATGATCTCAATATATACACCCAATACAACATTTCACAATTCCAACTACGTTATATCAGCGGCTCAATGATATCATTCGCTTTGACATATCATCATCATGTGCTATGATATGACAGCGACAAATATCCTGATCCAGCGCTAATTGATATAACCATAGAAATACAATAATTGTAATACATTCATACGCACTATAACAATATCAAGCATTCATGCATCCTGATAACCAACAATCTCAATGCATGTGTACATTCACATATACCTGCATCCTCATAATCATAAGGCAAACATACATGGTCATCACATCATCTGCCGTCATATGTTGATGGCACATCATTGTCTATCTTTCCCTATCCTCAGACAGACATCACATCACTTTTCTCATTCTCTGATTTTTCTACAAAATCAGATTTCTTAGCAATCATTACATAAGGTGCAAATCATTTTAATCAATATCATTTCCATCGTATTCCATACGATCCTGCAACCATGATGGTTAGCAATAATACATTTCATCTATGATCTCAAATCATTCGATGCACATAAGCAAAATAGTTGTATCACACAACACTAACTACAATCATTCATAAACTATGTGCTACTCATTCCATCAACACATCACTAGGCCAGCAACAGCCCAAAAGAGCAAACCACTGCTCTGATACCACTAATGTAAGGGGCACAACCCTTAACCCGCTATTAGTGCATTATCACAAATATTAGGGCATACTTTCATGCCATTAGAGAATTCTTATGCATGCTTCACTATCAATGTCATTGCAACTATAAATTTTTTCACATTAATCCTCTTCTCATTCAATTCCCAAAATAATCTAACTAACACAAGTATACACTGTACAATGCACCAATCACACATTCTCAATTCATCATGCAATACTCCATAATTAATTGCATGCAAATCATGAATGAAAAGAGAAATCTCAAAGCCCTTATACAATTCATATACACATAAGAATGCTCACATGTGAGCATTGAATAAGTAAATGTGTATCTATTCTATAGGAATATTACGCAATACCAACATTGGTACCTCAGCCCTGTGAGCAATTCCAATCAACAGCTCGAACTCAACTCTAGAGCCAATGTTGTACCTGTTCCACCTGTTCCAACAGAAACAGCCCTCGTACGGGTGAGTATACCAATAACACCATCTCCATATCATCAATCTCCCAATTCATAATTTACAGAATTTAAAGATGTAAAGTCAGAAAGTACTCCATGTGTGTACCGTTACCATATGTGATCTCCCATGCTGTTCCTGTTCTCACAATAACCAAAATCATCAAACTCCCAAATTCAGTTAATCAGCATTGATTAACTATTTCCATTCTCAAACCGTTAATTCCATAATCAATTATAATTAAATCATTACACTAATGATTTACAGAAATCACATAATCTCAATTTATGATTTCACAGTTCCATCACATTGTATCATCTCGTTCGCTCAACAACGGTGGAACTCTAACCTCTCGCGCGCTCAACAACAATGGCATCATAACTAATGCTCGCTCAACAGCAACAACATCATGCTCATTGCTCGCTCAATAGCGACCTCACCATAATTCACAATATACAATAACTCATTGCAACAAGAATATATTTTTCATCTAACAATGACAATAATATATTTAACTCTGGTCGTACGTAATACGTACCTTAAAATCCAATAGCAAGAGCTAATCATTGCCTTTGCCCCGAGATCCAGTGGATTATTCGCTATACACAGTTAACACAATCAATTACGTGCACATAATCACACACTCAAGCACGTACTCAACCTCCATATACATCATCCAATCATGGTGATTAATCACAAATACAAAATCTTGTATACTACCCAAGGCGTCCCAAAAATTCTATATTCATTGAGTTAACGATTAACTCGATCGAGTAGTATATCTTACTAAAGTCATGCCAGTTCAATTTAGTGTGTAATGTTTTCATTGGAATCTAGACATCAACATGAAAATCTACTATCATACCCCAATTCCAAAATCCCAACATTTTAACAAAATTTCAAAAACAAGAAAACATGGGCCGCGATAGATCTCCGTTTTCTCGCGATTGATCTCGAGATATATCTGCCAAAATTTGAACCACCGCGATCGATCCCCGCTCAGCACAGATCGATTGCCAAAATCCCATGCCTCCTCTTGATCAATCGACGACTTCTCCCTATCGATCGCGGGTACTGTTCATCGTCACCAATTTTCAGAATTATGCCGCGATCGTTCGCGACCTTCGATTTTTTTGAATTTTTTTGCTTCCATGGTGTTTTTCACACCCAAATTCAAATCCAACACCCCCAACACCTTCACTACTCCAAATACACCATTTAAATTCAATAAAAATACCATAAACACAAACTTAACATTTTATTCAAAATCTCCCAAAACTCAAACCCATCACCATAAACAACCAAACTCTTCAAAACTACTACCAAAACAAAGATATAAGTAAGGGGAAGAATATTACCCAATTATCTTTGCTCGACTCTTCCATGGGATAAAAAGGGAAAGGGGAGAGGGGGAGGGGGAAGGTGGAGAGAGAGAGAGAGAGAGAGAGAGAGAGAGAGAGAGAGAGAGGGAGGAAAGTGATGTGGAGAATGATTGAATACCTAGTCCACTTGGTATATATAGTACGAAGGCTCCAAAAACCCAAGTCTCAAATACTTGCACCATAACTCATTAAAAATCATGCGTGTTCAATAATTATCTCCCAATCACTTAATTACAACACAAACCTCAATCTAAAGCTCCACATAGTGTACTCAAGATACGAAGTTTTATGAGTTTGGCCAGCTTATAGGCTTTTATGAAAGAATCATGACATCCTGTTCATTAACTCAAGCTTGGAGCCATTATTTTGCCTTGAAGATGTGGTAACGTTATCTGTATGACAAACAATTCATTATATACTCTGATATTAGGAGTTTAAAATATATATTATTCAGTTAAAGTTGAACATGAGATAAAAACGATGACTAGATTTTTTTAAAGAATTTGACTCTGATAGTCAATATCAATCAGGGAAAGTGAAACTAGTAGCAGATGCGCTAAATCGAAAATTGCAAGGTGCAATGGTAGCATCAATGTATGATTTGCAGTTTGAGTCACCTCTGATTTTGAAGATCAGAAAGACTCGAAGGGCATACCCATACATATATTGATGGAAGAAATTGGTTCTGTCTCATCAACCAACTAGATTTGGTATGCCATTTAGTGGTGGAATGTGATTGAACAATGTAAATAGCATCGAATCCTACAGATTCGAAAGAAGTATTACTGTAGAAAGAACACTATAGATGATAGTGTTATTCTGGGAATGATGAGATATATCATTCATGAGATCCTATTTCTGATGGCATGGTATGAAGAAAGATATTTCAGAATTTTGTGGCAAATTGTTTAGATCAAAAAGAGATTGTGAAACAAGTTGAATCAGTGTTGATTGACTATTCAATACAAGTTATTGATTTCATATGATTGTATGTATGCCTATGAGAAAACGACATGTTTAAGATGTGGATAATGTGGTTTACTCACATTGAGTTTATGTAACAAATGTATCTGATAGAGATCCGAGGATAATATCCTAATTCAAAAATTGTTTTCAGAATGCATGGGTACTAAGTTACAATGAGGATTGCTTATCATATCCATACTGATAGACGAACTGAGAGAATTATCCAGACTTTGGAAGTTATGTCCCAATTAATAGTGATGAATTTATTGGGAATTGACTGAAATCACTATACACTAGTAGAATTTTTCTACAATTTAAATTTCAGACAACTGTCGGGATGGCATCGGTTGAGGTTTTGTAGAGCCAGAATTGCCAATCACTGATATGCTAAGGTGAGATTGACAAGGAATATTTGGCACAACTTTAGATTGTTGTGGAAATGCCAAGAATGATAAGTTTTCTGCGAAAACGAATGAAATTTGCTTAAAGTAAGCAGGTTTGCCATGCCAACAAGAGAAATGTATTGTTAGAATTTCAAGTTGCGAATCAAGTTAATCTAAAGATATTATCTTTACAATGACGATTATCGATACGATTCGTTCGGTGTGGTACGATGTTGCCTCGATATTTTGAACCTTGTGGAGTCATATAGATGTTTGGTTCAGTGGTATATCGTTGACACTACCACAACAGGTGTCATTGATACATGATGATTCTTATGTATCTATGAATGAGATTTAGACATCTCATATGATTTAACTTGATGAGTTTGCAATAGCCATTACTGTCAATCAAAATTTAGAACTCGTATGAGAAAGTATTGAGCAAAACGAGATTATTTCCGTTGGTACTAGTTAATGGAGTTGGCATGGCACGAAACAACGACATGGGAAAGGAGAGACTACATTGAGACAAGAATGACCTCATTGGTTTGATTCGTGATATCTCATGCATAGTAGTGATTATTACTAGTAAATTTTGTGAACAGACGAATGAAATATATGTTGAGTTATACTCAGTTTTGCGATTTCGAGGACGAAATCATTTTAAGAGGGGAAGAAGTGTAAGGCCCCGTTGTTAATTAATTATGTTTAATCCGGATTAACGACGATTAAGCGAAACCGGACGATTAAAAGTATAGAGTACGAATTACTGTGTTCCGTATCATGACACATTGCATTGGATTGGGATAAAATACATATAATACATGTGTATATATATATACACATACACACAGCCACAGCCACACACACACAGAGCCACACACACACACATATATATACATATATACACATATATATATACATATATACATATATAATATATATATATATATATATATACCATGCAATTTGTACCATGCAAGACAAGCACTGAATTAATCCTACAAATTACACATGCTTGAATTTGGATACCTTTTGACACTCGGAATCCGGCAAAAATAAAATATGCACAAATCCCACCTTTTCTCCCCTTGTTTCCATCGTCACACTTCACTATTTTTTAAGGCATGAAATTTTCCTTTCCATCTTCAAAACCATCAGATTGCTCTCCCCATTTTTGAAAAAACCCATCCCAAAAGTTTAGAGAAAAATGGTGAGAATCTTACTTGCAAGCATAGCTTGAAGAAGGTAGGAGGAAAGAAGCTTAGATATTTCAAGAGTTTTGAAGATTAAGAGCTTAGAGTTGGATTGGTGGTGGATTCAATCTGAACTACAAGGGTATGACCTCTCCTTTAAACTATTTGTAGTTGTTATTGGTTGTATAAAATTGAAAATCTAGGTAGAAACTTGAAGATTTCGAGTTCTTTTTGCCTAAACAAAATCTGTAGAACAAAATAGTTCTATCAGTCTGTTACTTCGTATTTTTGAGAATTTTAATCTTCGAATCTGACTTTGAGCAAAATCTAAACGTTTTAGATAGTTGGGTTTTCTTACTGTGGAAGATATTTGAGACGATTTGGACTTAAAATGAGTGAGATATGCTCATTTTACTAAGGTGTGCCAGATTGGGCTCTGCATGTACTGTAATGTCACATGTAGTGTAGAATTCCGAACTTTTGACCATTTTGCGTTTCGAATTTGATGACGGTCTTCAAATGAGAATTATAGATCTTTTAATTTTATTCAATTTTTTTTTAAAAAAAAGGACTTAATTCAGACTCATGTTTAAAGAGTTACGAATTTTATAGTGCTCATTCTGAACTCTGCATGTGGGACAAAACACCAATGCAGTGTGTTCTTCGGGTTCCTAAGCATTTTTTGCTAGATATTCCGGAAATGTCTAGAAGCAAAAATTTGAGTACTTCTAGTTGGTTGTAATTTGCCACTAGAATCATTCAATTTATATTTGAAACGAAAAAGTTATAGTATTTTTACTAACACTGCTCGAGCTGGAAAACATATTTTGAAATGCTACGTTTTTAGTGTTCAAACTCCTTTTAGATGGAGGAATCAGCTTGATATCATAATAGTTGAAATGTATTATTTTGAGTTTTTGAACTTTTAGCACTAGAATCGAGTCGTTTTGATGTTTTATGAATTTATAGTGATTTTTCTAAGAAAATGGGTCAAGCTGAAAATTTAAGAAAATTGCTAAGGGTCAATACTTAGAAGTTGAATTTGATTCAATGCAATACTTGAACACTTAGTGTCATTTTGGAATTCAAATGACTATGTTAATAGATTCTGAGGTTGATTCGAGGAGTAATCGGTAGATTAGTTTTAGTTTGTGGTACGTTGAAATGAGTTTTATCATGACGTCTGGCGAAGGCGTGTAATGATGTTATTGTATGATTTTACATGTCATTAATTGATTTATATGATTTAATTGTCACTATGTGATTCTTATGTGACTATATGACATGTTGAAATGTAGTATATGTTATTATATGATACATTGGACTACATGATATGTGAATTACATGATATGTATTGACTTTCACATCGGATTGCATTACATATTGAGTTGCATATATCATATGATGCATAGATGATTCTTGGACATATCTGTTGGGATATGCCCTAAGACATGTCTTTGGATGATTGTTTTGACATACAATGTTTATGATTTTATGAATGACAATTCATTATTATATATTAGTCGTTTAACTGTGCGATGTGAATTAATATATATGTTAATGTCCTTAGAATAATATTGTATTATTCTTAAACATTATCCCTAGTCAAGTATTATCATGAATCGGGATAATGATAATACATAGAGACTAGTATGTGTTGATTGATGAATTGTTCATTGATATGAGATATCAAATCAACACATGGGTACATGTTAGAGAACGATGTACTGGACAGACCCACCATGAGAATGCTACATGGATAGTTATATGAGCGTCATAAGCAATTCTCATAGTGATAATAATGTATATAATCCTTACGACTTGTGATCATCAGAGATCCCAACATAAGGAGTTATGTATCTTGATATTGTCAAACGTTACCCGTAACAGGGTAAACTATAAAGGCGACTATTGGATACACTACGAATTATGTAGAGGGATGTTGATTGATCGAGATAGGATTTGTCCCTCCTATATAACAGGAGAAGTGTTTGGGCCCTTGATCAAGTAAGACTAAAATGCATGGCCATGCTCGAATGAGTCGATATGAGATATCGAGCTTATTCGTTTATTCTAGTTCTACTTGGGGATCAAGAAATAGAGATTGAATATACGAGTATGACTATTCCATGACTCGTGTTCAATCTAAACACAAAGGACAAAGGGATTAAGTTACATGGTTAATATTATCACAAGTTCTAAGGTTATGTCGAGTCAGAGACATTCTTGTAATTTGGGTAGCCTTGATGTGTTGCTAGACACCGCTCTTTGCTTGTGACGTAAAATGTGATTTTATGTCAATGTCAACATTACAAGATCCTATCGGGTCGCACAAAAGATCAAATCGATAAAGGGAATTAAATTCAGTGGATGAATTAATTAATTAAGAAGAGTCTTAATTAAATGATTATAAGGATTTAATTAAATCATGGGTTTGGGCCCATGAGGCTTTGTAAAAGCCTTTAATTAAATCATATATAATGATAACAAGGTGATTAATTGTTTAATTATTCCTTGATATCACAATTCATCAAAACCTAAACCTACACTCTCCTCTCGGCTGCCTCTCAAGAACCGGACATCACCGCCGCCGCGCCGCCGTGTGGTGTTCATTTTGATTGGCCGTCGTTGATCGGTTTTGAACCGAGAGTTTAGTTTTGGTTCAAGAATAAGTCTAGCAACTTGTTCTTGAACGTCCCTTTCGATTTGATCGTGTGGATACCGTAGAGGCAAGGCCTTGGAGGTGTTGCTCGTGACTCGGAGTTCGTTGGACGTGGTGCTTCGTGGAATCTGCTCAAACACGCTACATGGGTGAGACTTTTGTTCCTTTATCCGATATGATAACCTTTGTATAGATCCGGTGTATTAGTAATCCAAAATTTTAAATTCCAATGCGTACCATGCTTGTTGGATTACTTACAGTGGTATCAGAGCCAGGTTCAAGGCTCATATCTGATTTATGTGGTTAAATTGTTTTAATCATATTAGAATTGTATTGCATGCTATAATAACTGTATATAATCATATATGATATGATTAAATTGAATTTGTGAAATTATCATAAATTTATATTTGATATAATTGACAGTTTATTGTATACGATACATGAAAGCGAATAATCGAACCCATAACAAAGATGTTTTCGACCACCACCATCACAAATGACACACGGCTACTACCACATGAGGGCTAGGGTTTTTCGAACCCTTGGCTCGAGATGGTTTAGCCGTTGTGGCTAATAATTGTGCATGGAAGTGTCGAGAAGTGGCTGGAGTTTTGAACTCTTAGGCTCGATAATATTGATGGCTCGATCATGGTTCTCGCATGCATGGAGAAAGCGGCTACACCACGTGAGAGCTGGGGTTTTCGAACCCTTGGCTCGAGATGGTTGAGCCACCACCGTGCATGGCCTGACCGTGACTTGTGGCTAATCAAATTCCGACGTTTAGGTCGAAGTGGCTCGGTGAAAACACTTGATAGGAGCATGGCGGCTAGGGTTGGACCCTAGCGGCACCGCACGCTCGCTCAAGGGTTCGGACCAAGTCGTGGGCTAGGGTTTCGAACTCTAGGCCCATGATTTGTCCAACCGTGGTCCATGGTTGGTTCGAACCAAGGTGGTTCGTTGGTTTAGTCGCTTTAGTTCGTGGCATGTGATGTCCCGAGCGAACAATAATTTTTCAAAATTTTATTTTACAGTTTTATTTAGAATTAAATCTTAAAATGTTTAGAATTTAATTAATTAATGATATAGCATGTTTTATGTGTTGTTTGAGCATGGTGCATGGTTATAGCCCTTTGACCTATTAGATAGGATTTGTGAATGTTTGTAATTTATAATACGACCTGCGAGTCGTGTCTTCTCTATTTTTCTCAAAATGTTATCCCTCCCCTATGTTCCCCTCGAATGTGAATCGAGGAATTCTCTATATTTGTAAATGTTATATAATATAGTTTATTTTATTGATGGTGATCAATGAAGATGGAGCATGGTGCCGGGATGAGGAGGCCATTCACAAATTGGAGCCAAAGGAAGGTGCTTGTGAAGTTACCATAGGTTGACTCTTAGGATTTTCTCATTGGCTTGAGAAAATCGCTAGTAGGGGCTATAACCATGTCACGTTTAATTATGTATGTTGATGCATTATTTATCTTATGTTTTAGATTGATAATTGTATTACACATATATGTAGATATGTATATGCCTATATGTAGTGGACATATTTTAAATTATCAAACTAATCATGAGATCAATAAATCCCTCTAAAATATTAAGTTTTAGATGCCTTCCAAAATTAAAAGTACTCGTCAAAACTTCAATTGTACATGTGTGGGTTTGCCAAAGCAAAGCACCGTGACAATCTTAGTAAGGCGAGAAAGGATAAAAGTGATATCCGTTATACTTTAAATTGGGTACGACTTAACTAGGTTATCTCAATAGGATTGGGAACCTAGAGGCATGGGTTTGATAATAATTTATTTGATGAATTGAAGCGTTGTTCGCCCAACTATCCAAGAATTACATGTGATGTAATTGACAAAGTGTTGTCTACCTAAATAACCGAGTCTTGGGCGATTAGCCAAAGCTAACTCAAGATTAGGCGAAATATGGGTCTTGGCCCACTAAAGGTTTCGAGGGTTGATATTTTTAAACAAAATAGTGGGAGTATCATTTAATATAAGACCATGTTAAATGATTAAATCATAAACTTATTTTGCATATTTATATTGTAAATATCCATGGCAACTAACAACGTATCAAACACTTTATCACTGCGATCGGTCCTTGAGAAGGACAAATTTCCTAGACTGGTATAGGAACTTGAGGATAGTCCTCAAACAAGAAAAGAAGCAATATGTCCTAGAGGAACCCTTACCTGCTGAGGAACCTCCCCTGACGGCTAACAGAGCCGATATAGATGCTTACAAGAAGCATCAAAGTGACGCACTTGATGTTGGGTGCCTTATGCTTGCCACCATGAACTCTGAGCTTCAGAAGCAACATGAGGAAATGGAGGCGTTCGATATGATAGAGCACCTTAAGCAACTGTACCAACAACAAGCAAGACAAGAGAGGTCTGACGTCTCTAAAGCGTTGTTCCAGTGTAGAATGATAGAAGGAAGTCTAGTTGGAGCTCATGTACTCAAGATGATTGGGTATATTGAGAATCTGGAGAAGCTGGGTTTTCCTTTGGACCAAGAGTTGGCCACTGACGTGATCTTGCAATCGTTGCCTGAAAGCTTCAGTTAATTTGTCTTGAATTACAATATGATTGAAATTGAAAAGACTCTACCACAGTTACTTGGTATGTTGAGAACATATGAAGCGAATACAAAGAAGACTAAGGCCACAAATGTTCTTATTGTGAATAAGAGCAAAGGAAAGGCCAAAGCTAAGGGCAATAAGAAAGCAAAGAAGGTCTTTGTTAAATCTAAGCCAAAGTCTTCTGCACTGAAGCCAAAGGGAGGGATAGCAAAGGAAGGAAACTGTTTCCATTGCGGTGAGACCGGTCATTGGAAAAGGAACTGCAAAGTATATCTGGAGGATCTCAAGAAAGGAAGTGTGACTTCCACTTCAGGTATTTTTGTTATAGAAGTCAATTTATCTACTTCTTCATCATGGGTATTAGATACTGGATGTGGATCTCACATTTGTGTAAATGTGCAGGACCTCAAAAAGAGTAGATTGTTGGCGAAAGGCGAAGTTGATCTCCGAGTTGGAAATGGAGCAAGAGTTGCTGCATTAGCTGTAGGGGATTATCATTTATCTTTGCCTTCTGGTTTATTGTTGATTTTAAAAGACTGTTATTTTGTGCCTTCTATTACGAAAAACATTATTTCTATTTCTTGTTTGGACAAGTATGGATTTTCATTTATGATAAATGACAATTGTTGTTCTATTTATTTAAATGATATGTTTTATGCTAGTGCACAAATGGTGAGTGGTCTTTATTTATTAAATCTCGATATGCCTGTCTATAACATAAATACTAAAAGGATTAAAATAATGATTGTAATCCGACTTATCTCTGGCATTATCGCTTGGGCCACATAAACGAGAAAAGCATATCGAAACTTCATAAGGATGGAGTATTAGATTCATTTGATTTTGAATCATATGAAACATGCGAGTCTTGTTTAATGGGCAAGATGACTAAAACCCCTTTCAAGGGACATGTTGAAAGGGCAAATGTGTTATTGGGACTAATACATAGTGATGTATGTGGACCAATAAGTACACAAGCTAGAGGTGGTTTTCGGTACTTCGTTACATTTACTGATGACCTCAGTAGATATGGGTATGTGTACCTAATGAACCATAAGCATGAAACCTTTGAAAAGTTCAAGGATTTCAAGAATGAAGTACAAAACCAACTTGGCAAAAGTATCAAAATCCTTCGATCCGATCGAGGAGGTGAATACTTGAGCCCAGAGTTTCATGACTATCTAAAGGAGTGTGGGATAGTCCCACAACTCACTCCTCCGTATACTCCACAATGGAATGGTGTAATCCGAGAGGAGAAATCGAACCTTGTTGGACATGGTTAGATCAATGATGAGTCATGCAGATCTTCCGATATCCTTTTGGGGACATGCTTTAGAAACAGCAATATTCTAACTGAACCGTGTTCCATCTAAATCAGTGGAAAAGACACCATATGAGATATGGACTGGGAAGCGTCCTAGTATGTCTTTTATGAAGATTTGGGGTTGTGAGACTTACGTTAGACGTGATGCCACTAACAAACTTGGACCCAAATCTGATAAGTGTTTATTTGTGGGGTATCCTAAGGAAACGAAAGAATACTATTTCTATTATCCCACCGAGAACAAAGTAGTTGTTGCTCGGACTGGTGTCTTTCTTGAAAGAGAATTTATTTCTAGAAAAACCAGTGGGAGACAAATAGAACTTAGTGAAGTTCAACCACAAGAAAATATTGAACATGATATTGAGATGGAAACTGAGCAGACACCGCAAGCTGTTGTGGAAGAAGTACCTGCTCAAGAGACACAAGCCCAGCGTAGGTCTGTAAGAGAACACCGGGAGCCACAGAGATATGGATTTCTTGTGACTCAACAAGGTGACTTACTACTTATTGATGAGGATGAGCCGTCATCTTATCAACAAGCTATAATGGGCACTGATTCTGAGAAATGGCAAGAGGCCATGAAATCTGAGATGGAATCCATGTATGCAAACCAAGTATGGACTTTGGTTGATCCACCTGAAGGGGTACGACCCATAGGGTGCAAATGGATTTTCAAGAAAAAGACCGATATGGATGGTAATGTACAAACCTATAAAGGTCGACTGGTTGCAAAAGGATTCAAACAAATTCATGGTATTGACTATGATGAAACTTTTTCACCAGTGGCCATGGTTAAATCCATAAGGATCTTACTTGCAATAGCTGCATTTCATGATTATGAAATCTGGCATATGGATGTCAAAACAGCTTTCCTTAATGGAAATCTGCTTGAGGATGTGTACATGACACAGCCCGAGGGTTTTGTCGATCCAAAGGATGCTGGAAAGATATGCAAGCTACAATGATCCATTTATGGATTGAAGCAAGCTTCTCGGAGTTGGAATCTTCGTTTTGATGATGCAGTCAAAGAGTTTGGTTTCATCAAAAACGTAGATGAACCTTGTGTCTACAAGAAGGTCAGTGGGAGCATAATTATCTTCCTAATTGTATGTAGATGACATACTTCTCATTGGGAATGATATCCCTGCCTTACAATCTGTAAAGATTTGGCTAGGGAATTGCTTTTCTAGAAAGACTTGGGTGAATCCACCTATGTATTAGGAATCAAGATCTATAGAGATAGATCGAGAAGATTACTTGGCCTAAGTCAAAGTACATACATAGACAAAGTGCTTAAAAGGTTTAGCATGCAAGAATCAAAGAAAGGATTCGTGCCTATGACACATGGTATATATCTCTCGAAGGAACAATGTCCTTCAACACCAGATGAGAGACAACGCATGAGTAAGATTCCATATGCGTCAGCTATTGGATCTATCATGTATGCCATGATATGTAATCGTCCAGATGTATCGTATGCTTTGAGCATGACGAGCAGATATCAAGTTGATCCAGGTGAAGGTCACTGGATTGCTATCAAGAATATCCTCAAGTACTTGAGAAGAACTAAGGATACATTCTTGATTTATGGAGGTGAGGAAGAGCTCAATGTAATGGGTTACACTGATGCAAGCTTCCAAACCGACAAAGATGATTTTCGATCGCAATCTGGATATGTGTATTGCCTAAATGGAGGTGTTGTGAGCTGGAAGAGTTCAAAGCAAGAGACAGTAGCCGATTCTACAACGGAAGCTGAGTATATTGCTGCCTCGGATGCAGCAAAAGTAGCTGTTTGGATCAGAAAGTTCATTTCTGAACTCGGAGTGGTGCCTAACATTAAAGAGATAGAACTCTATTATGACAACAATGGAGCGATCGCATTGGCTAAGGAACCTAGATCTCACCAAAGATCCAAGCACATACTTCGGCGCTTTCATTTCATTCGAGAAATCGTTGAAAGGGGAGATGTTAAAATATGCAAAGTACCAACAGATGATAACGTATCTGACCCATTGACGAAGCCACTGTCACAGCAGAAGCATGATCGTCATACTAGATCTCTAGGCATTAGGTATATGTCTGAGTGGTCTTAGTGCAAGTGGGAGATTTGTTGGGATATGCCATAAGACATGTCATTGGATGATTGTTTTGACATACAATGCTTATGATTTTATGAATGGCAATTCATTATTATATATTATTCGTTTAACTGTGCAATGTGAATTAATATATATGTTAATGTCCTTAGAATAATATTGTATTATTCTTAAACATTGTCCCTAGTCAAGTATTATCATGAATCGGGATAATGTTAATACATAGAGACTAGTATGTGTTGATTGATGAATTGTTCATTGATATGAGATATCAAATCAACACATGGGTACATGTTAGAGAACGATGTACTGGACAGACCCACCATGAGAATGCTACATGGATAGTTATATGAGCGTCATAAGCAATTCTCATAGTGATAATAATGTATGTAATCCTTACGACTTGTGATCATCTGAGATCCCAACATAAGGAGTTATGTATCTTGATATTGTCAAACGTTACCCGTAACAGGGTAAACTATAAAGGCGACTATTGGATACACTACGAATTATGTAGAGGGATGTTGATTGATCGAGATAGGATTTGTCCCTCCTATATGACAGGAGAAGTGTTTGGGCCCTTGATCAAGTAAGACTCATGGCCATGCTCGAATGAGTCGATATGAGATATCGAGCTTATTCGTTTATTCTAGTTCTACTTTGGGATCAAGAAATAGAGATTGAATATACGAGTATGACTATTCCATGACTCGTGTTCAATCTAAACACAAAGGACAAAGGGATTAAGTTACATGGTTAATATTATCACAAGTTCTAAGGTTATGTCGAGTCAAAGACATTCTTGTAATTTGGGTAGCCTTGATGTGTTGCTAGACACCGCTCTTTGCTTGTGACGTAAAATGTGATTTTATGTCAATGTCAACATTACAAGATCCTATCGGGTCGCACAAAAGATCAAATCGATAAAGGGAATTAAATTCATTGGATGAATTAATTAATTAAGAAGAGTCTTAATTAAATGATTATAAGGATTTAATTAAATCATGGGTTTGGGCCCATGAGGCTTTGTGAAAGCCTTTAATTAAATCATATATAATGATAACAAGGTGATTAATTGTTTAATTATTCCTTGATATCACAATTCATCAAAACCTAAACCTACACTCTCCTCTCGGCCGCCTCTCAAGAACCGGACATCACCGCCACCGCCCCGCCGTGTGGTGTTCATTTTGATTGGCCGTCGTTGATCGGGTTTGAACCGAGAGTTTAGTTTTGGTTCAAGAATAAGTCTAGCAACTTGTTCTTGAACGTCCCTTTCGATTTGATCGTGTGGATACCGTAGAGGCAAGACCTTGGAGGTGTTGCTCGTGACTCGGAGTTCGTTGGACGTGGTGCTTCATGGAATCTGCTCAAACACGCTACAAGGGTGAGACTTTTGTTCCTTTATCCGATATGATAACCTTTGTATAGATCCGGTGAATTAGTAATCCAAAATTTTAAATTCCGCTGCGTACCATGCTTGTTGGATTACTTACAATATCATATTGATTTATCCAGTTCTTTGATATCCTTGATGATGACTGGGTTGATTTACTCTGAGTGTCATGGACACTGGGCACGACGATGACAGACAGTTTAGGAAGCAACTTTAGTCATTCGTCGGACCTAGACACGAGGGATGATGGACACAACGATGGAGGAGATATATGGCGCAATGCCGCCACCCACCCTCTACTCGAGCTTGATATTGATTGATGATACTTTCCTTTGGATTCCGATTTTGGTATCTTGATATTCGAATCCTTGTACCCATACATGCATAGCATGATACTTTGTCATTCTTGACATTATTTATTTATTTCTTGTACTAGGGTACTGACCCCCTTTGTGGGGGCTGTCATGTCTTTTGTTGTTCGGACATGACATGGTTTGCAGGAGGACAATGTTTTGATGCTTACTGTGATGCAACTAGAGAGAACCGAGCTCCGTGATGAGCAAGCTCATGTTTATTCATGGTTTTCATTTCCCAATAGTATTACTTTTAAGAAAATAAATATCCGGATGAATGCCCCGTGTATGTTATATTTGACTTATAACATTTTCAAAGATTTTAAGTGTTATGTTGATTAATGAATGATGTATTATATGTGAATGGAATACGAACTATATATATATATATTGGTATCATTATATATGTATCATCGAAAGCGAAATTTTTTTAGGGTCATTTGACAATAAATTTGAAATAAATCTCACGTCACCACATTATGATTAGGCCCTCACACCATGTAATCCCCCATAATTCGCCTATTAGTTAAGATTTAAATTCAAGCATTCTAAGGTGACGAGTTTTCTTAATGCACTTGTTATACCTTGGTCCAGTTACAACAAGTCTAATATTAATATGCAACAAGGCAATGATCTTGCACTTACTTAACACTCAATATTGTATGTCGATTTATGAAAACTTCTATCCTTCGATTTTGGTAAATCTATTGCTATCACACGTGTGTTCGATTTTTTACTTGGTCAGTCTCAATCTAAACCCACAGCCTAATTCATTATATCGTATTGCAATATCATATGGTCAATTCAATCACAATAAATAATCATTCAAGGGTGATCAATCCCTCAAAATTATGAACAATGACAATTATGCACAAAGAATTATAAGAATCAATCAAAATTCTTAAATTGAATTATGGGTTCAAAACATGGGTTCCCCTAAGTATTGACAACATAACTAGCCAATAATCATAATCATATAATAAAATTATGTTTTTCAACGAATTAAAAATTAAGAATCTGAAAATAAAAGAAAAACTAAGTTCAGAAATACTAAAGAACGCTCGAAGATTTCGCGCTGTTGCGTCGTCCCGTCTCTCCCGGATTATCTTGCTCTTCAATGGTTGATGATGGTATGGGATGAAAGTTTGGGATGTAATATGGTGGAGGCTGATGTTGTAGGGTAAATTATGAGCCAAAAGTCCCCCAAAAATGTCCAAGACATGTCCTTATATAGTGGTGGAAGAATTTACCAAGTTTTGGACACAAAATATCCAACAAGGAAACAAATTCTCGATTTTTTCGCGTCTGGCGATCGATCGCTGAAAACTACCGATCGATCGCCAAAACATTCTGCTTTTATTTTTCAAAATCTTCAACTGCGCGATCGATCGGCGAGAAATGGCGATCGATAGCCAAAAGTTTCTAGACGGTCGCGACCGGCCGCGGAAAAATTCCGATCGATCGCCACTCTTAAATTCAACTTTTGATATTTTCGTCCTTTCTTCAACGTGTTCGCTGGATTTGGTCCCTTTTCATCATTTTTAGTTTATTTCCTCCACTTTTACGCACTTGGACCTAGATTCCTGAAACATACAAATATATATCAAAAAGCGTAATATCGTTCGGAAATCACTACAAAAACCACTCTAAATTATATTAAAATAAATGTAAAAATCACACATATCAACTCCCCCAAACTTAAATTTGATCGTCTCAAGCAATAAATAATATCAAAAAGTAGAGTTCAATATTGAAGATTCAAATGAAGCAATTTGCAGTCAATCATGTAGCTCATACATCTTACTCACAGACAACCAAGAGTCAATCGAAAAATTTGACAAGTCGTGTTTTCTCATAGATCAAACAACATGTCTCCAAATCAGAACGTGCGTGTGCGCTATTGTCACTTTCAAGTTTCATGCAATCTTCATAGATCAAATCATCAAATCATGTTAGTCAATAAAAGTTAAGATTATCGTTGAGCACCCCATAGGCCTATTTTCAAACACTTCTCCACTAATGTACACTCCCTAGACTTGGATCAAAAGGTTTTTTAAGCTTGTAAAGTTAGGCCTAGGTGTTGTCTTCAAAGAAAATATAGGATAGCACAAATAAGAGAGTATAATCATGTAATGTTCATAATTTAACACAAATTTGAGTTTCTCTTCTTGTTTCTTTTATAGCCTTGGCCACCTTGGGTCTTATTATATACTTTTTCTCTAGGCTCTTTCTAATCTTTTCTTTTCTCATTCATAATTTTTTTCAACAATAAGCTCATCAAAATATAGCAATTCATGTGCATCTAATGAGAATCATTATGCTCCCTTTTGGTAAGGATACAATTTTTCAATTTAGGCTCAAAATAGCTGGGTATAATGAGTTTTGCCAATCAATGTTGAATGGGGGTTAATAGTATGTTAAACATAGACCATTCTTTTTCAGTTAGGCTCAAAAGTGGACATTAGGGATTGATGTATACATGGTAAGCTTGAAAGGCTCAAACGTATCAAATATTGTCTAGGTCATCTCCAAATCTAGTTCATGACTATAAATTTTGCCTTGAAGTGTCAGCATCAAATAGGTTCTAAGGTACTCTAAGATACTCATAAACAATTCATCTAGTTCATAAAGATTTTCACTAGTCCGAATGCAATTTACAAGATTATGACTCAAAGGTGCTCAAAATATTCCTCATCTTTGAAATGTAACTCAAAACAAGATATTCGCAAACAAGTCTTACAATCATCAAAACTCAAGTTGACATGTGAGATTAATATCATCATGGAATAGAGATCACTACTATGATTCATTCTTTTCTCACTAATTGAAGTCATTTTCAAGAAAAAAATTTGTTGGTGCTTAAAGAACGATACAATTCAAAAGAAAAAGCATGACATAGTAATGCACTCCCCCAAACTTAATTCATGCATTGTCCTCAATGTCATAATCATGGAAAATAAGACAAAGCAGTTACATTTGACGACGACCGTCAGTGATCGTAGTCCAATTCCTCGTCGGCTCATGGGGCATTTTGTTGGAAAACATGACATCACACATGGAGTCGCTCACCAAAAATCAAAAACAAAAGCAAAAAGCAAACCAAAACAGAATCCAAAAACAAATAAGGGATAAGAAAGAGTTCTTGATTTATAGTCCCAAGCAGGATTCTTTACCATTTAAGCTCAAGTGTCGCTGGGGGTAGTGGGGGACGATTTTCCGTCATCCATGTAGTAGTGTCGTAACCACTTCTCTTTTACCGTGAACAGTGCCCCGTTGTCATCTCTCAAGTAGAACCTCGACCGCTTTGAAAGGTCCAGCCCATGGTGAGTCTGCCTTCCATGGAAATAGTCGCATCTTTTCTCTGTTCATTAAAACCAAGTCTCCCACACAGAATTTACCTCCTCTTTGATGGGCATTTGATTTTGATGTAATCATCACTTTCTTCTCCTTCTTCTTGTCATTGGTCTCATCCACTTTGCTCCCAAGTTTTTCTTCCAGCTTCTCCTTGCAATCACATATCATCATATCAAAGGGAAGAGTATCAATCTCATTAACTTTAGAACACATGTGCTTGTTGTGTGGTTGTGTCAAAGTTTGAAACATGTTGAAAGTGATTTCATCCTCTCCTACACGGAGGATCAACTTCCCCTGTTGAACATCAATTAGCGCTCTTCCCTTCCTAGGATCAATGGCATATCAGGATCCTCCTTCATGTCCAGCACTATAAAATCCACCAGAATGGTGAATTTATCGACTTTGATTGGCACATCATCAACTATCCCTTGAGGGTACTTGATGGACTTGTCCGCCATCTACACTGAAACATTGACTGGTTTTAGCTCTCCTATGTCCAGCTTCCTGTAAATAGACAAAGGCATCAGATTTACACTTGCACCCAAATCACATAAAGATTTATGAAAAGACATGGTATTGATTTTTCAAGGTATAGTGAAACTCCCTGGATCCTTTAACTTTGGAGGTGAATCGTTTTAAATGATAGCAGAACACTCCTCAGTTAAATTTATAGTCTCATGCTCTCCCAATTTTGCTTTTTCGACAGTATCTCCTTCAAAAACTTAGCATACTTTGGGATTTGCTGGATAACATCAATGAAAGGCATATCAATGTGGAGATTCTTAATCAAATCTAGAAACTTAGTAAATTTAGCATCTAATTTTGCTCTCTTATATGCAGCGGGAAATGGGAGTGGGATATCTACCGTAGCAGGTGTGATGGGTTTAGTGGTCTTAGTACACTTACCTTTGTGGCGTGGTTGATCCTCTTCTTGCTTGATGTCTGCCTTGCCCTCATGCTCAATATGTGCCTCATTCTTCTCAGCAACCTCTTTTCCGCTCCTCATTGTGATGGGATGGACTTGCTCCCTATGATTCTTTTCAGTGTCACTAGGTAGTAATCCTTGTGCTCGTCCGGCTAGGATTGTTGCTAACTCTCTCACTTGGACTTCCAAATTCTTTATTGATGCCTCGTGATTTTGGAATCTAGTCTCCGTCAATGTGATGAATTTGGTAAATAATTCTTCCAGACTCGGTTTAGGTGCATGCCCCGGTGGTGGTTGTGGATGGTTCCTCAACCCCGTCTTGTATGTATTTGGGTAGGGGTAGTTGGGAGGTGGTCGATTCCCTAAAAAATTAGCACTTTCAACAGATTGAACAAAGGGGTTACCTACTTGACATTCAGCACTCAGATGTCCTCCTGGGAAAAGCTTTCATGTAGCGGCTTGAACTTGATTGCATGCATTCTCAACCTTTCAATTTTCTTGTTCAGTGCTTCCAACTGGGCGGCTAAGGTAGTGAATTCACTCACTTGATACATTCCAGCTTGCGTCTTCGGTACATTCATTTCGGATTGCCAATGATAGCTATTGGCAGCCATCTCCTCCAACAATTCATATGCCGCTTCAGATGTCTTCCTCATGATCGTACCTCCTGATGGTGCATCAAGCATAGAATGGTTAGTAAAAAATAAACCATTATAGAAAGTTTGTACTTGCAGCCAGACAGGAAGACCGTGATGTTGACATCTCCTCAGTAGATCCTTAAAACGCTCTCATGCCTCGTACAATGTCTCTGGGTCATATTGCGCAAAGGTGGCGATATCATTACACATCTTGGAAGTCTTGAATGGTGGAAAATATTTGGAGAGGAATAATTGCATTATTCACCATCCTATCCCACGTGGTAATAGAACTTGTAGGCAACGAATGCAACCACGATTTAGCTTTAACCTTTAATGAAAAGGGAAAGAGTCGTAACCTGATGGCATCGTCAGTAACGCCATTATGTTTAAACATGTTGCAAATCTCCAAGAAGTTGGATATATGAGCGTTGGGATCCTCAGTGGTCGATCCCTCAAACTGGACTGAGTGTTGGATCATCTATATGATTGCAGGTTTGATCTCAAAGTTGTTAGCCTGGATGCTCGGTCTAGTAATGCTCGATAGTGATCCTTGGAAAGTTGGTTGAGTGTAGTCCATAAGTGACATTACAGACATCCGCGATTAATCGGCGCGTTTTCCTTGATCGATCGCGAGCAATAGAGTGTGAGGCAGAGACTTTCGGCGATCGATCGCGAGTTTGCGCGATCGATCGGCATGTTTTCAGCGCTCGATCGCGGAATGGTGAATTTTGGGCATTGAGGCAATAGCATCTCGCGATCGATCGATAGAAGCCAAATTATGTGTTTTGGTTATTATTGTGGGATTTTTGGTACTTGGCTATTATTGGCTTCTAATATGGGTTTGTGTGATTGTGTAGAACCATCCCAGGTGGCAACACAGCCAAGGAAGTAAAGTCCTACCACATCCTACTTTTAGAAAGGTACGTAGAGAGATGTACGGGCACCCAACGGTACATGTATTTTATATACTTATTGGAACATGCATTGAGGATGCAAGTATATATTAAATTGTGCATTGTGAATGCAAATACATGTTGAATTATGCATTATGATTGCATATGTGCATGTTGAACACTTGGTGCACATCCCATGAGTCATGGTTATATTGGAGTGATGATTTTAATGCTTTGCCGCTGTCACTTGAAGCGATGATAGAATACTTGCCGCTGTCATATTATAGCGAGGAATGAATATTTGCCGCCAAATGTTGAAGCGAGGGTATTGCTGCATATCGCATTTGAGAGAGGTTATTCAATGCCGCTAATATGTCGACGCGAGGGGTAGTAGTGCCGCTGTCATGACAAGCGAGGTGCATTAAAAATACACTGTTATAACAGACTAGGGATTGGTAATTGGTGATATGTCATGACATTTGTGAAACCATTGAATAATCCATTGATTATACTCATGAGTTATGATACAGGGACAACCAAAAAGGGAGCGTTTAAAATGCAATTGCGAAACAGGAAGTGTTTTGTATTTACGGTTTATGCATTTACGCTTTTTAAATCATGCTACGTTTAATATGGATTATTATATGCTCGTGATTTGGGGGTTGTCCTTGTAGGTACATCTTGGCATAAAGGGGCTAAGGTCGGGTTGACGCAGTGAGCTAGCGAGGAGGGCTTTTGATATAGAAGCTGGGATTCTTTTGTATAGTTTCTACTCTAGGAGTAGTGTAAGTCTATAGGATTAACATTCATTTTGTTAGGAATGTAATTAATCCATTTGGAAGTAATTATCTTGGCATGTAACCCTTAAAGATCAAGGCCTCAACACGGAATTTTTATACTCTGATAATACACTTTAGCTCTACTTATGTCCTTATTTCGCACTTAAGGAACTAGGGTCTTTACATTATTGGTATCAGAGTCAGGTTAGAGAACCCGGGGATGATTGAAGGGTAGCCTTAGCAAATTGTTGGCTAGGAGTTTACATATAAGCATGTTTATGCATATGGTGCATATTGGTATATAATTGTTATGCTAACATGCTTTTGTTATTCATGTTATCTAACGGTAAATATATGTATTGTTTCTGGAATTGTTGTTAACCCTTGTATTACAGCATGGCGGCCATAAATTTGGAGAATCTCAATGAGGAGGTGGGCGATGTAGCATTGCTCGGACCAATCCTCTATCGCCACCTGCTGTCGGTGTGGAACCTGTTGTACAGCCGTAATTGCCTAGTGAACTGAGTCTGACGCAGTTCCTAACCTTCCATCCTTCCAGATTCGAGGGAACTGAGACTGGGGAAGAGGCTGAGGAATGGTTAGAGATGATAGAGCAGATCTTCATGTCGGCACCCTGTGCCAAGACTGCCTGGCTGAGGTTAATGGAATTTCAACTGGCTGAGAAGTCCTCCATGTGGTGGAAGACAACTGTGATGGAGCTGAGAGCTCAAGGAGTACCTATTGATTGGAGCTTGTTCAGAACTCGGTTTTTGAATCTATATTTCTCAGCTGCTGCCAGAGACCTGAAAGAGGACGAGTTCACCAACTTAAAACAGGGCACTACGATTGTCTCAGATTATGCCATGCACTACTCGTCACTGTTGAGGTACGTCCCTCACGTTGCTAGCAATGGACATGCCAGGATGAGGCATTTTCTGAAGGGTCCGAGACCGGAGTTTTTTGACCGGGTTATCACTAATAACCCTAGCTCTTTTGATGATGCTCTTACTAGAGCAGAGCTGGCAGAAATTGGAGTTGGGGCTTATGCTGATATTGTACCCCCACATGTGTCACCGCAGAGGTCAGTTGCTGACAGCCTGAGACCACGAGGAGAGCAGTTTAAGCCTCGTGGAGCTTCTTCATCTTCTCGATTTAGTGGGAAGAAGTCTTATAACCGGAAACAGGAGAGTCAAAAGGGTAGTGTACCGACCAACCGGGGGCCAATACAAGTGAACAGAACGGGGAAACAAGATGTGATAATTGGGGAGAGCCACACTTATCAAACAACTGCCCATCTTGTTTCAGTTGTGGCAAGATGGGCCATATTTCTCGGTGTTGCCCCAGTCGGGGAGGACAGTCGGATTTCAGGATGAATAGGCCAAGATTTGATAATAGGATAGTGCAACAGAGGCAGCAGGTTATGCCTCGACCATCGAGAGGACAGACAGTGAGACCGCCTCAGGGACAAGTATATGCACTGACCAGAGAGCAGGCCAAGGCAGCCCCAGAGGAGGTGATTGCTGGTACGTGCCATTTATTTACGTACCCTGCTTTTATTTTGATAGACACAGGTGCTTCCCCTTCTTTTATATCTACTGATTTTGTGGAGAGACATCGTATGTGCCCGTCTCCGTTGCCCACGCCTCTTATGGTCTCGACACCCACCGGAAGGAGTGTGATTGCGGATCGACTACTACCTGACTGCCTCATTTATTTTGAGGACAATGATTTGAAGATTTATCTGATTGTACTGAATATGGCAGACTTTGACTGTATTGTTGGAATTGATGTGTTGAATAGATATAAGGCCATGGTTGACTGCCGACAGAGAACTGTCCGCTTCCGATCTGATCTGGGGATTCAGTGGATCTTTTATGTGAATGGTTCTCGTCCGAAGATTCCGTTGGTTTCAGCTGTTAAAATGTCACGGTTATTGGAACGTGGCCATACGGTTTACCTTATCTATGCCGTTGATATAGCGGAAAAGAAGAGAGAACTGAGGATTGAGGAAACACCGGTGGTTGCAGAATTTACTGATGCATTCCCGGATGAAATTCCAGGGTTTCCGCCGAGTAGGGATGTCGAGTTTGGAATCGAGTAATTACCAGGGACTTCTTCTATTTCTCGTGCCCCTTATAGAATGGCACCAACGAAATTGAGGGAACTGAAGGTGCAATTACAGGAACTCCTTGATAAGGGATACATACGTCCGAGTGTATCTCCTTGGGGTGCACTGGTCCTGTTTGTCAAGAAGAAGGACGGTTCAATGCGGTTGTGCATCGATTACCGACAGTTGAACAAAGCGACGGTTAAAAAAAATTACCCTTTTCTACGGATTGATGATCTGTTTGATCAGTTGCAGGGCACGAGACTCTATTCTAAGACTGACTTGAGGTCTGGGTCTAGATTCCTGAAACATACAAATATATACCAAAAAGCGTAATATCAACCAGGAATCACTACAAAAACCACTCTAAAATCATAGTAAAATAAGTGTAAAAATCACACTTATAAGTTAGTATAAGTGATACTATGATGATTCCAATGATATGCATTTATTTATATGTGTTAGGATCGGAGTAGTGTTTAGAAGTGGGTTGAATAAACACTATACTCAATTTGATTCTCCTTTTTACAGCAGACTGTTAAGTACTACAGTAGGTTCTCAATTGATAGCAAGTCAGCAGACACTAGCAATAGCGCGGAAGATGTCTGCTGAACTTGTGAGGTAAAGTAACTGATAATAAGCAGCAAGTAAATGACACATGATATGTTCTGGAAGTTTGTAGAACAACGCTTCTACGTCTCTCTTTCTTCCTTTGCATGAAGGTTACACTAGAAGACTGTGGCTTACACTTTTACAAGTATACAACCTTCTTAGGCACTCACACAGCTTGGCCTAAACTCTAGCAATACAACTCAATCAGTTGCTTACAATGTATTTTACAACACTCACACAAAAAGATAAATCTCTTAAGCTTTGAGTGTTCGTTGAACAGCAGACTCAGTAGGCTTTGATCTTCAAGACCACAATAAAGCTTCTTTGCTGCTCTGGCAAAACTTCAGAATGTTTCAATGAATGTGTTGAATATTTTACTTGAATGAAGTTGACTTATGACTTTCAAATATTGATCACATTGTTCAACCACTTCTTCATTCTTCACTTTGACGTATTTATAGACACAACAGTCTAACGTCAACTTCTCTTCAATTGGAAAGATCAACATAAAATCTGCTTCCTGATTTTCTTCCAAATTTTTTTTGTCTTCTTTCCAATTCCGCTAATCAACGGCTCTTTTAATTCTGACTCTATTGGTGGGGCTGATATAGTAGTGCGGCGCTCTGGTGTACCTTTGTCAGAGTGAGTTCGTACTTGTTTTGTCTTTTGCTTTACGTCTGCTGACTTCTCCTTTGCTGTATATCTACTGGTTATGAGGTCAACTGATGTCCTCTTCATCATCTGCTGGATAGTTACTAGTTACTTAGTCTGATGGACTGAAGTCAACTAATAACTTTTTGGACGTCTCCTGGTACTCTTGTTCCAGTGGACGTTCACTCTCTGCGTCGGTAGATCTCTTTCAGCTTTTCACTCGGTGGATGTCTTTTAAGCTTTTCACCCGGTAGATGTCTTTTAAGCTTTTCACCCGGTAGATGTCTGTAAAGATTTTCACTCAGTAGATGTCTTTTAAGCTTTTCACCTGGTAGATGTCTTTTAAACATTAGATATTTGTGATCACGAAAACTTAGAAATATTTGCAACAATTTCCCCCTTTTTGGTGATGACAAAACTCAGCAGTGGAAACTCTTGCTTGAACTTTGAACAGCAGATTCCTGTTTAAGACTTAAAGACATAACAGTGGAGAGTAGCAGATATTATTAGATAAATAAGCAGATTACAAGTAGTAATCAAGTTGAGCATTAATAAAAAGAATATCACTATTCAAGTGGGTAAAAGCAACTTGAGAAACATAGCCAGTATGTAATGATCCGAGCTGGCTAGTTTCAGAGTTGTTGACAAAGGGAGGGGGAGAATAAGTGCATACAGAGAAATTACTACAAAAGAAAACCTACAAAATAAACTACGTTATCATCAAAGAAATCTTTTGTTCATTCATCATAGCCTCTGTCTTCCCTCTTTTTGTCATCAACACCCAAGCATTTGCTTTCCAAATTCCAGGCTGGTGGTGAACACGAAGACCGGTCCGTGAAGCTGGAGGTAGCAGAGGTGGGTTAGATAAGTAATCAACCCATGTTTTCAGCGCGTTTTGGATCATCTATATGATTGCAGGTTTGATCTCAAAGTTGTTAGCCTGGATGCTCGGTCTAGTAATGCTCGATAGTGATCCTTGGAAAGTTGGTTGAGTGTAGTCCATAAGTGACATTACAGACATCCGCGATTAATCGGCGCGTTTTCCTTGATCGATCGCGAGCAATAGAGTGTGAGGCAGAGACTTTCGGCGATCGATCGCGAGTTTGCGCGATCGATCGGCATGTTTTCAGCGCTCGATCGCGGAATGGTGAATTTTGGGCATTGAGGCAATAGCATCTCGCGATCGATCGATAGAAGCCAAATTATGTGTTTTGGTTATTATTGTGGGATTTTTGGTACTTGGCTATTATTGGCTTCTAATATGGGTTTGTGTGATTGTGTAGAACCATCCCAGGTGGCAACACAGCCAAGGAAGTAAAGTCCTACCACATCCTACTTTTTGAAAGGTACGTAGAGAGATGTACGGGCACCTAACGGTACATGCATTTTATATACTTATTGGAACATGCATTGAGGATGCAAGTATATATTAAATTGTGCATTGTGAATGCAAATACATGTTGAATTATGCATTATGATTGCATATGTGCATGTTGAACACTTGGTGCACATCCCATGAGTCATGGTTATATTGGAGTGATGATTTTAATGCTTTGCCGCTGTCACTTGAACCGATGATAGAATACTTGTCGCTGTCATATTATAGCGAGGAATGAATATTTACCGCCAAATGTTGAAGCGAGGGTATTGCCGCATGTCGCATTTGAGCGAGGTTATTCAATGCCGCTAATATGTCGAAGCGAGGGGTATTGGTGCCGCTGTCATGACAAGCGAGGTGCATTAAAATACACTGTTATAACAGACTAGGGATTGGTAATTGGTGAGATGTCATGACATTTGTGAAACCATTGAATAATCCATTGATTATACTCATGAGTTATGATACAGGGACAACCAAAAAGGGAGCGTTTAAAATGCAATTGGGAAACAGGAAGTGTTTTGTATTTACGGTTTATGCATTTACGCTTTTTAAATCATGCTATGTTTAACATGGATTATTATATGCTCATGATTTGGGGGTTGTCCTTGTAGGTACATCTTGGCATAAAGGTGCTAAGGTCGGGTTGACGCAGTGAGCTAGCGAGGAGGGCTTTTGATATAGAAGCTGGGATTCTTTGGTATAGTTTCTACTCTAGGAGTAGTGTAAATCTATAGGATTAACATTCATTTTGTTAGGAATGTAATTAATCCATTTGGAAGTAATTATCTTGGCATGTAACTCTTAAAGCTCAATGCCTCAACACGAAATGTTTATACTCTGATAATACACTTTAGCTCTACTTGTGTCCTTATTTCACACTTAAGGAACTATGGTCTTTACATTAGTGGTATCAGAGCCAGGTTTGAGAACCCGGGGATTAGTGAAGGGTAGCCTTAGAAACTTGTTGGCTAGGAGTTTACATATGAGCATGTTTATGCATATGGTGCATATTGGTATATAATTGTTATGCTAACATACTTTTGTTATTCATGTTATCTAACAATGAAATATATGTATTGTTTCTGGAATTGTTGTTAACCATTGTATTACAGAATGGCGGCCATAAATTTGGGGAATCTCAATGAGGAGGTGGGCGATGTAGGTAGTGTTAACGCTAGCATTGCTCAGACGAATCCTCTACCGCCATCTGTTGTGGGTGTGGAACCTGTTGTACAGCCGTTATTGCCTGGTGAACTGAGTCTGACGCAGTTCCTAACCTTCCATCCGCCTAGATTCGAGGGAACTGAGACTGGGGAAGAGGGTGATGAATGGTTAGAGAGGATAGAACAGATCTTCGTGTCGGCACCCTATGCCAAGACTACCTGGCTGAGGTTAATGGAATTTCAACTGGCTAAGAATTCCTCCAAGTGGTGGAAGACAACTGTGATGGAGCTGAGAGCTCAAGGGGTACATATTGATTGGAGCTTCTTTAGAACTCGGTTTTCGAAACGATATTTCTCAGCTGCTGCCAGAGAGCTGAAAGAGGACGAGTTCACCAACTTCAAACATGGCAGTATGACTGTCTCAGATTATGTCATGCACTACTCGTCATTGTTGAGGTATGTCCCTCACGTTGCTAGCAATGGACATGCCAAGATGAGGCATTTTCTGAAGGGTCTGAGACCGGGGTTATTTGACCGGGTTATCTCCAATAACCCTAGCTCTTTTGATGATGCTCTTACTAGAGCAGAGCTGGCAGAAATTGGAGTTGGGGCTTATGCTGATATTGTACCCCCACGTGTGCCACCGCAGAGGTCAGTTGCTGACAGCCTTAGACCACGAGGAGAGCAGTTTAAGCCTCGTGGAGCTTCTTAATCTTCTCGATTTAGTGGGAAGAAGTCTTATAACCGGAAACAGGAGAGTCAAAAGGGTAGTGTACCGACCAACCGGGGGCCAATGCACGTGAACAGAACGGGGAAACAAGATGTGATAGTTGTGGAGGGCCACACTTATCAAACAACTGCCCACCTTGTTTCAGTTGTGGCAAGATGGGCCATATTTCTTGATATTGCCCCAGTCGGGGAGGACAGTCGGATTTCAGGATGAATAGGTCGAGATTTGATAATAGGACAGTGCAACAGAGGCAGCATATTATGCCTCGACCATCGGGAGGACAGACAGTGGGACTGCCTCAGGGACAAGTATATGCACTGACCAGAGAGCAGGCCAAGGCAGTCCAGAGGAGGTGATTGCTGGTACGTGCCATTTATTTACATACCCTGCTTTTATTTTGATAGACACAGGTGCTTCCCATTCTTTTACATCTACTGATTTTGTGGAGAGACATCGTATGTGCCCGTCTCTATTGCCCACGCCTCTTATGGTCTCGACACCCACCGGAAGGAATGTGATTGCGGATCGACTACTACCTTACTGCCTCATTTATTTTGAGGACAATGATTTGAAGATTGATCTGATTGTACTGAATGTGGCAGAATTTGATTGTATTGTGGGAATTGATGTGCTGAACAGATATTAGGTCGTGGTTGACTGTCGATAGAAAACTGTCCACTTCCGATCTGATCAGGGGATTCAGTGGATCTTTTATGGGAATGGTTCTTGCCCGAAGATTCCGTTGGTTTCAGCTGTTAAAAAGTCACGGTTATTGGAACGTGGCCATACGGGTTACCTTATCTATGCCGTTGATATAGCGGAAAAGAAGAAAGAACTGAGGATTGAGGAAATACCGGTGGTTGCATACTGATGTATTCCCGGATGAAATTCCAGGGTTTCTGCCGAGTAGGGATGTCGAGTTTGGAATCGAGTAATTACCAGGGACTTCTGCTATTTCTCGTGTCCCTTATAGAATGGTACCAACGGAACTAAGGGAACTGAAGGTGCAATTACAGGAACTCCTTGATATGGGATACATACGTCCGAGTGTATCGCCTTGGGGTGCACCGGTCCTGTTTGTCAAGAAGAAGGACGGTTCGATGCGGTTGTGCATCGATTACCGACAGTTGAACAAAGCGACGGTTAAAAACAAGTACCCTCTTCCACGGATTGATGATCTGTTTGATCAGTTGCAGGGCACAAGACTCTATTCTAAAATTGACTTGAGGTTTGGTATCATCAGATTTGGGTTAGAGAGGAAGATGTACAGAAGACAGCATTTTGGACTCGGTATGTACATTACGAGTTCTTGGTTATGCCGTTCGGTGTGACGAACGCCCCGGCTGTCTTTATGGGTCTGATGAATCGGGTGTTCCAGCAATATCCTGACCAGTTCGTCATTGTGTTCATTGACGACATACTTATCTATTCTCGGTGAGAGGAGGAACACGTGAGTCATTTGCGGACGGTGCTCCAAATCCTCAGAGATAATCAGTTGTTTGCCAAGCTAAGCAAATGTGAATTCCGGTTGAGCAGCGTGGTATTTCTCGGTCATGTCATCTCTAGGGAAGGGATATCAGTGGATCCCAGGAAGGTAGAGGCAGTGATGGAATGGTCTACGCCTACTTCAGTGCCCGAGATATGGAGCTTTCTTGATTTGGCCGGATATTACCGTCGTTTCGTCGAGAGATTCTCGAAGATTGCCAAGCCACTGACGCAGTTGACTCAAAAGGGAGTACCATTTTATTGGTCTGAGGCTTGTGAACAGAGTTTCCAGGAGTTGAAGCACAGATTGACATCAGCACCAGTGTTGGTGATTCCCACGAAGAACAAGAGATTCGGTCTATATACTGATGCATCACTTCAGGGCTTAGGATGTGTGCTGATGCAAGACAAGCATGTGGTAGCTTATGCATCGAGACAATTAAAGCCACATAAGACTAGGTATCTATTTCATGATTTGGAACTGGCGGCTATTGTATTTGCCCTGATGATTTGGCGGCACTACTTGTATGGCACTTCGTTTACCATTTATACAGACCACAAGAGCCTAAAGTTTCTCTTTACTCAGGCAGAGCTGAATATGAGACATATGAGATTGATGGACTTAATCAAAGACTATGATTGTGAGATTGAGTACCATCCTGGGAAAGCTAACTTGACAGCAGACGCCTTGAGCTGGAAAGTGAGGTGTACTGCTGAGGATGTCATGCAATTATCAGCCATGATGACCTCCTACTGTTATCTAGGCTATGACTACGATGTGGATGCGTCGCCTGTACGTGTATCGACTTTAGTAGCTAAGCTAGATATTTATGAGAGTATCAGAAGAGCTCAGAGATCAGACGAGGAGATAAGGAGATGGTTATCATTGGTACGTCTTGGGCAGTCATCGAAGTTCAGGGTGGCTGAAGACGGTTCCTTGAGGCTCGGTAACTGTTGGGTAGTTCTGAGTACGCCGAGTTGCATCAAGAAATCCTACAGCGGGCTCATAGCAGTAGGCTTAATATCCACCCAGGAGGGAGGCAAATGTATAAGGCTCTATGTGATCAATTTTGGTGGAAACAGATGAAGCGTGACGTCATCACTTTTGTAAAGAGGTGTTTAATCTGTCAGCATGTTAAGGCAGAGAGGCAAAGATCTGGTGGTGAGTTGAAGAGCTTAGAGATACCGAAATGGAAGTGGGAACACGTATTCATGGACTTTGTGACCCACTTGCCGAGGACTGCTTCGAGTGTTGTTGCCATTTGGGTGATTGTAGACAGACTGACCAAAGTGGCTCACTTCATTCCCTATAGTATGACCTTCACCTATTTGAGGATGACTCAGTTATATGTTCGAGATGTGGTAAGATTGCACGGGATCCCTATTTCTATAGTGTCGGATCAAGATCCACGATTCACATCTCATTTTTGGGAGGGTCTTCAATCAGCTTTGGGAAGTGAGGTAAGATTGAGCACTGCATATCATCCTCAAACGGATGGCCAGACCGAGCGTACTATCCAAACGCTCGAGGACATGTTGAGGTCATGTGTATTGGAGTTTGATACTTCATGGCAGGATTCAGTGGCCTTGGTAGAGTTCTCATATAACAATAGCTACCAAGCAACCATTCAGATGGCTCCTTTTGAGGCCCTTTATGGAAGACGATGTAGATCAACCTTATGTTGGGACGACTTGGACCGTAAATCAGTCGGAGGACCAGAATTAGTTCGGGAAATGGAAGAGAAGGTAAAGGTGACAAGACAGAAAATGAAAGCAGCCCAGGACAGACAGGCAGCTTATACTAATAAACGGCGGCGACCGTTAGAATTTCAGTTGGAAGATAAGGTCTTTTTGAAGAGGTGTTGTGCGATTTGGAATACGCAGGAAACTGCCTCCGAGATATGTTGGGCCGTACGAGATCTTGCAGCTCATTGGCACCTTAGCTTACCGACTGGCCTTGCCACCTTCTTTGTCTGGTATACATGATGTGTTCCATGTGTATATGTTATGGAAGTATGAGCCGAATCTGTCACATGTGTTGCAGCCTTCTGAGATTCAGTTAGAATCCGGTGTATCTTATGTGGTACGGCCTGTTAGAATTCTAGATCGGGCAGATCGCAGACTTCGGAACAATGTGATACCTATGATTAAAGTTCAGTGGGATCGTAGAGGTGTCGAGGAGGCCACGTGGGAGATAGAGCAACATATAATGCAGCACTATCCGGAACTATTTTCTGGTATGTAGTTTATGTTTTGTTTCGTTTTGGTAAGTGCATGTTGATTTCGAGGGCGGAATCTTATAAGTAAGGGAGTATTGTGATATCCCCGAAATGTTTATGTGCAACTGAGCATTAATTATGTTTATGTGAGGATTATGGTATTAATTTATTGGTGTTGAATTAGTAAAAATGGGAAATGCTTAGTCATGCGATGGCCATGACCTAGTAATGCATTTTAGGTGCATGTGATGCATGTTGGGTGACCGCTTTATTTTTAAACAGAAAATATCAAAGTGTAGTGTGAAGCGATTCTACCGTAAGTGCACGGTTGTCAAGTTTTAGTATAGTTAAATGAAAGTAAGGATTGTCGAATCCACAGGGACTAACGTATAAGTACCAAATAAGACAAATAAAATTATATTTAGCCTACGATTAAAAAGATGATAGATTAATTACAGCAAAATTATAACTAAAGGACCTAAATAAAATAAGAATAAATAAAATGAATGGGTTCCGGAAAAGCAAAGGAGATTCGCTCGAGAAATTTATCAAGCTCTTCGTTCAACTATGTTATCTTCAAAGATTCGTTTGAATAAACATTTACCAACCAATTGATTCTTAAGGTGAAAGGTTTTCGTTATTATTCAATACATTCTCTCGAGCTGTAAAAAAACTAATATCAAATTAGAACAAGTCACTCTCGTGCACTTGTTTACTAATCTAATATTGCATAAATCTTCAAAACCTCGTTACTCTAAATCTCGATTCAAAGTGCTCACGTATGTGATTTCATCTCTCGATCTCAATCTTAACATACATCATGAATGAATGTAGCGTATTATAACGTTATCTCTCGATCTCGGTTATAACTCACAAAATTCAATCAAAGTTAGCTAGGCTCTCTCGATCTCGGTTATAACTCACAAAATTCAATCAAAGTTAGCTAGGCTTTGATCTTAATAAGCATTTAATTCATGAACAATAAGAATTCAATCCACTCAAACACATTCGAATCAATAAATTAAACACAATTATACTTAAACTCGATAAAATAAACTCAAATTAATTCAAATCAAATCACAAAGACGTTTAATGGTTTCTCAACCTCAAAAACATCCAATGAAAATGAAAATCAAATAAATCTGAGTTTAGAAATACGATAAATGCTGGAATGAATCCGTGCTTTGCACCGTAGTTTCTTCTCTTGCTCCTTCCTTGCACTCCGGAAATGGCTCGCTCAAGCTTAGACGAAGAACTGAAGAAGATGGCTTTTTCTTTCTTCTTGTCGGCGGCGGCTGCTAGGGTTCTTGGGTGCTCAAAAATCGGCTCTCAACCCTCTCTGATATGATATCCTATGATCTGGAAGAGATTCCCCATTTAAACCCCCGAAAATCAAGTTATTTTTGGAAGATAAGATTTTCAGAAAATCGCGTCTCGATCGATCGAAAAGTTTTTTCGATCGATCGGTGCACTGTTCGCTTCAGCGTTTAAAAGGTTCTGCCTCGGTCGATCGATCGGAAGAAAATCTCGATCGATCGACACTTCGATAAAATTGGTGCTGAACTCTCTGCCTGGATCGATCGATCGAGAATAAATCTCGATCGATCGAAATTCTGAAAAAACTCAAATCTTCACTTTTCCTTCCTTTTCGCCTTGATTTCACCCGTTTTCTTCATTTTAGCTCATTTCTTCCATTTCCGACCTATTTTCCTGAAATAAGCAAATAAATACCAAAAAACGTAACTTCATCCAGGAAAAAGTACGAAAAACGGAAAGAAATTACAGCTAAAAACAGTTAAAATCTAAGCCTATCAACTCCCCCAAACTTTGACTTGATCGTCCTCGAGCAAGCAAAAAGCTCAAAAAGTAGAGTCAAACTTAATACTTTGAAAGAATCTTTTTACAACTCAATGTAAAAACTCAGCAATCCCACTTATACATTAATAAGAATCATTCAAAGTTCAACATGAAGCTTTTTCTCCTAAGCTAAACAATACATCGCAATATCGGAACGTGCGTGTGTGCTATTGTCAAACATGAGTTATATACATATCTTTTAAGATCAAAATGTGCCATAAAAACTCAGAGTCAAGATTACTTCTGATTACTCTACAAATTTACTATCCAGCACTTCTCCACTAATGTAATTAGTCTCTAGACTTGGATCAGAAGGTCTTTAAAAGATTAAAGTTTTAGGCCTTTTGGTGTCGGCTCCAAAGAAAAGGTAGGATAAATGCAAAGAATAGAGTATAATAGAATCAGTTCAAAAGTTTGTTCGCACAATATTGAGCTTCTCTTCATCTTTTTCTAGCCTTGGCCACTTTGGGTCTTATTTGAATGTTTTCATTTTTTTTTTTCAAGGCTTTTCTCTACATCTTTTCTTATTGCTCATTCTTTTGTTCAATTACAATTCAGTGCAATGAATGAGATTCATTATACTCCCTTAGGGACGGATAAAATTTTTTCTTTAGGCTCAATCCAAGGTGGGTATAATGAGTTAGCCAAAAATGTCGAATGGGGGTCTAATTATATGCAATGCATATACCATTCTTTTTCAATAAGGCTCAAGAGAGGACACTAAGGAATGATGTACACAAGGTAAGCTTGAAAGGCACAAACGGTCCAAAGATCGCCTAAATCATCTCCAAGTCAAGTTCCTAATTATAAAATTTCGCCTCAAAGTGCTTTCAAATAAATTGTATAGTTTTCTAGGATGCTCAAGACTAATCATAGTTAACACAAGTTTTCACTTTATTCAATATATACTTCACTCAATCATGACTCAAAATTTGCTCAAAATGTTCCTCAATTTTGACATACGCTCAACAAAGGATATATACAAACAAGTTAAAAATTTTCATGACTCCTATCTAGATGGGGATTAATTTCATCATGAATTACCGTTGCAAATCCAACTCATCATTTCTCAAGTATTGACTCATTTTCTAAAAAAAAAAAAATTGTGTATAGTGCTCAAGGACGAATTAGTCTTATAATCGTGCAGTCATGCAAGGAAAAGAAACAAAACAAGTAGCAGACATGCAAAACAAAATATATACAAAAACACAAACCCCCCCAAACTTAATATGTGCATTGCCCTCAATGTACAAGACAAATAAGCTTAAAGACAAAACACATACCATGACGACGATCGTCACTGATCGTCGTCCTCATCATGCTCCGGAGGGGGAACTGGGTAGTGACGCTGCTCACCCTGGTATGGTGGAAATGGTGGGTAATCAGCAGGTGGGGGTGCATGTGGCTAGTAAGGTGGGAAGTATGGTTCTGGCGGGAACTGGAATCCTGGGAAGCCCTGGGCCATGGCAGTGTTCCATGCACTCTGGTACTGCATGAATTCCATCTGACGCTGAGCTACCTGCTCATGGTCCAACTGCAATGCTCTTTGCATGCTGTGTATGTCCCGCTGCATGCTATGGATGCTCTGCTGCTCCAGGCGAATGTCTTGCAGATCCCTGTGAAGGGAGTCCAAAGTGATGCGTGTACGCTCTGCAGCAGAGGATGATGATGCTCCAGCATGTCCGGTGTCCGAGGGTCGGGGCTCAGCTCTTCTTCGGTCTGTAGGGGGTGGTGGACCATCAACAACAATCGAGATCTTCGGTGGTAGTAACTCCTCGTCTTCCCCCCATTGCACTCCGCATCTCTGACATAAAGCAGTGATGGTGGATGGAAACGGCAGTGCGGAGGTAGGTGGGCTGCTACCGATCTCATGGATGTGATCACTAATAATCTCACCCAGATCCACATCCTGCCCTGTGAGAATGGCAAATATCAGGGCCGCTCTGTCTTTTGTCACCTCAGAAGTGTGGGTCGAAGGCATGACCCGTGAGGCGACAAATGAGAACCATGCTTGGGACTCTGGTGTCAAATGCTTCTTGAGAACCACCTGTGGCTCTCCCTTCCGCTGCCAATCTTTTCCCGGCATGCCAATAACTGCAAGTACCTCATCATAATTGATCGTACTCTTTCGGAAGGATTGGTATGCACAGTTATGTATGAATGGCATCCGGTAGATATTATTGATTGCTGCCTGATCGACAAGTACATCCTTCCCTCGGACAAAAATATTCGCTCTGTGGCCTGGTGGGATAACTCGGAGATTCGTGTAGAATTCTCTTACCAGTGGAACCACAACATCAATCGGTGTTTGAATAAACTGAAACCAACCTCGTCGCCTAACTGCCCTTATGACCGGACATTCAATCTTGTCTAAACTCATGCCCCTTTCACGACTGAGGGGTTTCTTGTGATAACTGGAAAACAACTCAGCTGCTGTGGCATTTTCAAACTTATGTTTGTCATACTCTGGCTCAGAAGGGGTGGCCTCCGTCTGTTTTTGCTTATGTGCGGCCTCTGCATGCTTTGCCTTCTTTCTTGGAGCCATTGTCTTGCTAAGTTGTTCTCAATTAATTCGCTTAACTGTACACAAACACCACACCCAAAATACAGCAATACCAACACCCCGCAATACAACAACAATTCCCCCAAACTTTGATTATTCTTTACCCAATTCAACTACAACAACGTAATTGCACTAAAAGATGAAAATATATGAAATTTAAAACCAATTACCAAGAAAAATATGATCTTTGATGAATTTGGCACTTGGCTTGGAATTCTCTTTTTGGATGCAAATCTACCCAATTCAGCTTGCAATTCTTCAGATCTGCAATTAAAATCTCATCAGAACAAGTCTTACTTCAAAGATTTGAAGAAATTTTGAAAATTGGAGAGAATATGGATGAGAAATTTTTATGAGGCGATTTGGGTCTGCGTTAGAAAGGAGAAAAAAAAATTTATGTGCTGTGCAGAATGCTCTTCGGTGCCCTAAATTTTTTTAAAAATTTTCTCTCGATCGATCGATCGAAATTATTTTTCGATCGATCGATCGAGGCAGTGTACCTCTTATGTTTTTAAATTTTTTTGGGCGATCGATCGAGATTTTGTCTCGATCGATCGCCGGCACCAGAAGACAAAAATCAAAATTTTCAACAAATTTTTCCTCTCGGGTTGCCTCGCCTACATCTTTCTTGGTTTTACAGCTGCAACAAAATTGCACGAAATCATTCACAAAACATCTACAACCAAATTAAAAACAACTAAACTAAAATGAAGAACTAAAACAAAACTCGAGGAAGGAAAAGAAAGTTCTTAATTTATAGTCCCAAGCTGGACTGTCACCTCCTCGTCTGTTAACTTGATTGCTCCTTTGGATTCTTCACAGAATCACTCGGGAGTGTACCTTGCGTCCTTCCAGAAATCAATGTGGCCAACTGCCCTATCTGTACTTCCAGGTTCTTGATCGATGCATTTTGATTCTGCATCCTCACCTCCGTTGACGAAATCAATTTTGCCATCAGCTCCTCCATACTCGGTTTTTGTGTGAACCCCGACTGTGGTTGTGGATTCAACACATTCTCTTGATTTGACCATCTCAAATTTGGGTGGTTCCTCCAACCAGGGTTGTATGAGTTTGAATACGGATTGTTCTGCTGCCTGTTTCCTACAAAATTCACAGCTTCAGTAGATTGATTAAATTGGTTACCTGCTTGGCACTCCATGCTTGGATGACCGCCTCCACATAAGTCTTAGAAGATAGTTTGAGCTTGCATCGCTGCTGCACCCATGCTAACTATCTTCCGGTTCATTGCTTCCAACTAGGCCGAAATAGCAGTAATCTCATCCACTTGATGGACTCCTATTGGTTTCTGTGGCGTGTTCCTTTCCGATTGCCACTAATAGCTATTGGACGCCATTTTCTCCAGTAGTTCATATGCTTCTTCCGGTGTCTTCTGCATAATCGATCCCCCAGATGCTGCATCTATCATAGATTGGTTAGCAGAAAACAAACCATTGTAAAAAGTCTGTACCTGCAGCCAGATGGGTAGACCGTGATGTGGGCATCTCCTCAATAAATCTTTGAAACGATCCCACGCTTCATATAAACTTTCGGGGTCGAATTGCCCGAACGTGGTGATATCGTTCCGCATCTTTGCTTCTTGGAGGGAGGAAAGTACTTTGATAAGAAAGCTTTTGTCATTCCTTCCCACGTTGTAATCGATCCTGCGGGTAATGAATTCAACCATGATTTAGCTTTGTCTCTTAATGAAAAAGGGAAGAGCCTTAACCTGATGGCGTCGTTGGAGACGCCATTATGTTTAAACGTGTCACATATCTCCAAGAAGTTGGAGATGTGATTGTTCGGATCATCCGTGGCAGCTCCCCCAAACATAACAGAGTGCTGTATCATTTGGATAATTGCAGGCTTGATCTCGAAGTTATTCGCCTGGATTGTTGGCCTAGTGATGCTGGATAAAGATCCATGAAACGCTGGTTATGCAAAATCCATCATTGATCTCGGGTTCTGTGCTTCGTTATTGTCGGCCATTGCTCGAGCTTCTCGTAGTCTTCTAAGTAAAGTCCTCTCTATTTCAGGATCAAATGGCTCGAGAATGGGCTCCTCTCTTCTAAGCATGCACTAGAGAAATGGTTCCTGTACTGAATCAGACAAAAGGAGACAACAACAAATATACAAAATCAAAAACAAGAATAACTAACTAAAATGAAAAAGAAAGATAAAAACGAAATAATACAAATTGGCTAAATTACAATTAACTAATCTCGTATGATATTATACAGATTAGTCCCCGGCAACGGCGCCAAAAACTTGACCGCTTTATTTTTAAACAGAAAATTTCAAAGTGTAGTGTGAAGCGATTCTACCGCAAGTGCATGGTTGTCAAGTTTTAGTATAGTTAAATGAAAGTAAGGGTTGTCGAATCCACGGGGACTAACGTATAAGTACCAAATAAGACCAGTAAAATTATATTTAGCCTACGATTAAAAAGAGGATAGATTAATTACAGCAAAATTATAACTAAAGGACCTAAATAAAATAAGAATAAATAAAATGAATGGGTTCCGGAATGCAAAGGAGATTCGCTCGAGAAATTTATCAAGCTCTTCGTTCAACTATGTTATCTTCAAAGATTCGTTTGAATAGACATTTACCAACCAATTGATTCTTAAGGTGAAAGGTTTTCGTTATTATTCAATACACTCTCTCGAGCTGTAAAGAAACTAATATCAAATTAGAACAAGTCACTCTCGTGCACTTGTTTACTAATCTAATATTGCATAAATCTTCAAAACCTCGTTACTCTAAATCTCTCGATTCAAAGTGCTCACGTATGTGATTTCATCTCTCGATCTCAATCTTAACATACATCATGAATGAATGTAGCGTATTATAACGTTATCTCTCGATCTCGGTTATAACTCACAAAATTCAATCAAAGTTAGCTAGGCTTTGATCTTAATAAGCATTTAATTCATGAACAATAAGAATTCAATCCACTCAAACACATTCGAATCAATAAATTAAACACAATTATACTTAAACTCGATAAAATAAACTCAAATTAATTCAAATCAAATCACAAAGACGTTTAATTGTTTCTCAACCTCAAAAACATCCAATGAAAATGAAAATCAAATAAATCTGAGTTTAGAAATACGATAAATGCTGGAATGAATCCGTGCTTTGCACCGTAGTTTCTTCTCTTGCTCCTTCCTTGCACTCCGGAAATGGCTCGCTCAAGCTTGGACGAAGAACTGAAGAAGATGGCTTTTTCTTTCTTCTTGTCGGCGGCGGCTGCTAGGGTTCTTGGGTGCTCAAAAATCGGCTCTCAACCCTCTCTGATATGATATCCTGTGATCTGGAAGAGATTCCCCATTTAAACCCCCGAAAATCAAGTTATTTTTGGAAGATAAGATTTTCAGAAAATCGCATCTCGATCGATCGAAAAGTTTTTCGATCGATCGGTGCACTGTTCGCTTCAGCGTTTAAAAGGTTCTGCCTCGGTCGATCGATCGGAAGAAAATCTCGATCGATCGACACTTCGATAAAATTGGTGCTGAACTCTCTGCCTGGATCGATCGATCGAGAATAAATCTCGATCGATCGAAATTCTGAAAAATCTCAAATCTTCACTTTTCCTTCCTTTTCGCCTTGATTTCACCCGTTTCTTCATTTTAGCTCATTCCTTCCATTTCCGACCTATTTTCTTGAAATAAGCAAATAAATACCAAAAAATGTAATTTCATCCAGGAAAAAGTACGAAAAACGGAAAGAAATTACAGCTAAAAACACTTAAAATCTAAGTCTATCATTGGGAATTTGAGTTATGGCATGGTTATTTGGGGTGAGTGTCAATTGTTTTTGGTAAGCATGTTTAATTGGAGTTTTGATGTTTTTTTATTGAATAAATGCTATAAAACATCATGTGAGGATATTTTAATACATCATGCTAAATATCGGGACAAAAACATAACCCTATCATCTAACCGCCCCCCTCAACCCATACCTTTTCCCTGCTCAACCTATACCTCCTCTCCACTCTCCCACCACACATTCCATCTCAGAAAACCTCTCCCCATTTCCCTTAAAAAACGTCCAGCATTAGGCAAGGAGGTAGGAGGAAGAAATCTGCCATTTCATGGCTTGAAACCTTGCTAAAAGTTGGAGCAAAAAGGGTGAGGAACCATGTTTATATTTTTGGTTAAATGCTTTGATTGAGGAGAGTTTTTATGTTGAGTGAAAAAGGCATGTATGGTAGTATTCTTGTTGGAATTTGTTGTTGTGTAGCTTCATGGTAGTATAATGAAGTTTAGGTGTTTTGTGTTGTTAAAGTTTGATGGCTCTTCGTGTCTTATGTGCTAGCAAGTAGGATATGCTCGAAAATGGTGGTTTTTCGTGATTACAGACATCCGCGATCGATCGGCGCGTTTTCCCCGATCGATCGTGAGCACCACGATGTGAGGCAGAGACTTTCAACGATCGATCGCGAGTTTGCACGATCGATCGGCGAAGTCAGTGATCGATCGACATGTTTTCAGCGATCGATCGCGGAATGGTGAATTTGGGGCATTGAGGCAGTAGCATCTCGCGATCGATCGGAGCCCATTGACGATCGATCGCGAGAAGCCAAATAATGTGTTTTGGTTATTATTGTGGGATTGTTGGTACTTGGCTATTATTGGCTTCTAATATGGGTTTGTGTGATTGTGTAGAACCATCCCAGGTGGCAACACAGCCAAGGAAGTAAAGTCCTACCACATCCTACTTTTAGAAAGGTACGTAGAGAGATGTACGGGCACCCAACGGTACATGTATTTTATATACTTATTGGAACATGCATTGAGGATGCAAGTATATATTAAATTGTGCATTGTGAATGCAAATACATGTTGAATTATGCATTATGATTGCATATGTGCATGTTGAACACTTGGTGCACATCCCATGAGTCATGGTTATATTGGAGTGATGATTTTAATGCTTTGCCGCTGTCACTTGAAGCGATGATAGAATACTTGCCGCTGTCATATTATAGCGAGGAATGAATATTTGCCGCCAAATGTTGAAGCGAGGGTATTGCTGCATATCGCATTTGAGAGAGGTTATTCAATGCCGCTAATATGTCGACGCGAGGGGTAGTAGTGCCGCTGTCATGACAAGCGAGGTGCATTAAAAATACACTGTTATAACAGACTAGGGATTGGTAATTGGTGATATGTCATGACATTTGTGAAACCATTGAATAATCCATTGATTATACTCATGAGTTATGATACAGGGACAACCAAAAAGGGAGCGTTTAAAATGCAATTGCGAAACAGGAAGTGTTTTGTATTTACGGTTTATGCATTTACGCTTTTTAAATCATGCTACGTTTAATATGGATTATTATATGCTCGTGATTTGGGGGTTGTCCTTGTAGGTACATCTTGGCATAAAGGGGCTAAGGTCGGGTTGACGCAGTGAGCTAGCGAGGAGGGCTTTTGATATAGAAGCTGGGATTCTTTTGTATAGTTTCTACTCTAGGAGTAGTGTAAGTCTATAGGATTAACATTCATTTTGTTAGGAATGTAATTAATCCATTTGGCACGGAATTTTTATACTCTGATAATACACTTTAGCTCTAATTATGTCCTTATTTCGCACTTAAGGAACTAGGGTCTTTACATTATTGGTATCAGAGTCAGGTTAGAGAACCCGGGGATGATTGAAGAGTAGCCTTAGCAAATTGTTGGCTAGGAGTTTACATATAAGCATGTTTATGCATATGGTGCATATTGGTATATAATTGTTATGCTAACATGCTTTTGTTATTCATGTTATCTAACGGTAAATATATGTATTGTTTCTGGAATTGTTGTTAACCCTTGTATTACAGCATGGCGGCCATAAATTTGGAGAATCTCAATGAGGAGGTGGGCGATGTAGCATTGCTCGGACCAATCCTCTATCGCCACCTGCTGTCGGTGTGGAACCTGTTGTACAGCCGTAATTGCCTAGTGAACTGAGTCTGACGCAGTTCCTAACCTTCCATCCTTCCAGATTCGAGGGAACTGAGACTGGGGAAGAGGCTGAGGAATGGTTAGAGATGATAGAGCAGATCTTCATGTCGGCACCCTGTGCCAAGACTGCCTGGCTGAGGTTAATGGAATTTCAACTGGCTGAGAAGTCCTCCATGTGGTGGAAGACAACTGTGATGGAGCTGAGAGCTCAAGGAGTACCTATTGATTGGAGCTTGTTCAGAACTCGGTTTTTGAATCTATATTTCTCAGCTGCTGCCAGAGACCTGAAAGAGGACGAGTTCACCAACTTAAAACAGGGCACTACGATTGTCTCAGATTATGCCATGCACTACTCGTCACTGTTGAGGTACGTCCCTCACGTTGCTAGCAATGGACATGCCAGGATGAGGCATTTTCTGAAGGGTCCGAGACCGGAGTTTTTTGACCGGGTTATCACTAATAACCCTAGCTCTTTTGATGATGCTCTTACTAGAGCAGAGCTGGCAGAAATTGGAGTTGGGGCTTATGCTGATATTGTACCCCCACATGTGTCACCGCAGAGGTCAGTTGCTGACAGCCTGAGACCACGAGGAGAGCAGTTTAAGCCTCGTGGAGCTTCTTCATCTTCTCGATTTAGTGGGAAGAAGTCTTATAACCGGAAACAGGAGAGTCAAAAGGGTAGTGTACCGACCAACCGGGGGCCAATACAAGTGAACAGAACGGGGAAACAAGATGTGATAATTGGGGAGAGCCACACTTATCAAACAACTGCCCATCTTGTTTCAGTTGTGGCAAGATGGGCCATATTTCTCGGTGTTGCCCCAGTCGGGGAGGACAGTCGGATTTCAGGATGAATAGGCCAAGATTTGATAATAGGATAGTGCAACAGAGGCAGCAGGTTATGCCTCGACCATCGAGAGGACAGACAGTGAGACCGCCTCAGGGACAAGTATATGCACTGACCAGAGAGCAGGCCAAGGCAGCCCCAGAGGAGGTGATTGCTGGTACGTGCCATTTATTTACGTACCCTGCTTTTATTTTGATAGACACAAGTGCTTCCCCTTCTTTTATATCTACTGATTTTGTGGAGAGACATCGTATGTGCCCGTCTCCGTTGCCCACGCCTCTTATGGTCTCGACACCCACCGGAAGGAGTGTGATTGCGGATCGACTACTACCTGACTGCCTCATTTATTTTGAGGACAATGATTTGAAGATTTATCTGATTGTACTGAATATGGCAGACTTTGACTGTATTGTTGGAATTGATGTGTTGAATAGATATAAGGCCATGGTTGACTGCCGACAGAGAACTGTCCGCTTCCGATCTGATCTGGGGATTCAGTGGATCTTTTATGTGAATGGTTCTCGTCCGAAGATTCCGTTGGTTTCAGCTGTTAAAATGTCACGGTTATTGGAACGTGGCCATACGGTTTACCTTATCTATGCCGTTGATATAGCGGAAAAGAAGAGAGAACTGAGGATTGAGGAAACACCGGTGGTTGCAGAATTTACTGATGCATTCCCGGATGAAATTCCAGGGTTTCCGCCGAGTAGGGATGTCGAGTTTGGAATCGAGTAATTACCAGGGACTTCTTCTATTTCTCGTGCCCCTTATAGAATGGCACCAACGAAATTGAGGGAACTGAAGGTGCAATTACAGGAACTCCTTGATAAGGGATACATACGTCCGAGTGTATCTCCTTGGGGTGCACTGGTCCTGTTTGTCAAGAAGAAGGACGGTTCAATGCGGTTGTGCATCGATTACCGACAGTTGAACAAAGCGACGGTTAAAAAAAATTACCCTTTTCTACGGATTGATGATCTGTTTGATCAGTTGCAGGGCACGAGACTCTATTCTAAGACTGACTTGAGGTCTGGGTCTAGATTCCTGAAACATACAAATATATACCAAAAAGCGTAATATCAACCAGGAATCACTACAAAAACCACTCTAAAATCATAGTAAAATAAGTGTAAAAATCACACTTATAAGTTAGTATAAGTGATACTATGATGATTCCAATGATATGCATTTATTTATATGTGTTAGGATCGGAGTAGTGTTTAGAAGTGGGTTGAATAAACACTATACTCAATTTGATTCTCCTTTTTACAGCAGACTGTTAAGTACTACAGTAGGTTCTCAATTGATAGCAAGTCAGCAGACACTAGCAATAGCGCGGAAGATGTCTGCTGAACTTGTGAGGTAAAGTAACTGATAATAAGCAGCAAGTAAATGACACATGATATGTTCTGGAAGTTTGTAGAACAACGCTTCTACGTCTCTCTTTCTTCCTTTGCATGAAGGTTACACTAGAAGACTGTGGCTTACACTTTTACAAGTATACAACCTTCTTAGGCACTCACACAGCTTGGCCTAAACTCTAGCAATACAACTCAATCAGTTGCTTACAATGTATTTTACAACACTCACACAAAAAGATAAATCTCTTAAGCTTTGAGTGTTCGTTGAACAGCAGACTCAGTAGGCTTTGATCTTCAAGACCACAATAAAGCTTCTTTGCTGCTCTGGCAAAACTTCAGAATGTTTCAATGAATGTGTTGAATATTTTACTTGAATGAAGTTGACTTATGACTTTCAAATATTGATCACATTGTTCAACCACTTCTTCATTCTTCACTTTGACGTATTTATAGACACAACAGTCTAACGTCAACTTCTCTTCAATTGGAAAGATCAACATAAAATCTGCTTCCTGATTTTCTTCCAAATTTTTTTTGTCTTCTTTCCAATTCCGCTAATCAACGGCTCTTTTAATTCTGACTCTATTGGTGGGGCTGATATAGTAGTGCGGCGCTCTGGTGTACCTTTGTCAGAGTGAGTTCGTACTTGTTTTGTCTTTTGCTTTACGTCTGCTGACTTCTCCTTTGCTGTATATCTACTGGTTATGAGGTCAACTGATGTCCTCTTCATCATCTGCTGGATAGTTACTAGTTACTTAGTCTGATGGACTGAAGTCAACTAATAACTTTTTGGACGTCTCCTGGTACTCTTGTTCCAGTGGACGTTCACTCTCTGCGTCGGTAGATCTCTTTCAGCTTTTCACTCGGTGGATGTCTTTTAAGCTTTTCACCCGGTAGATGTCTTTTAAGCTTTTCACCCGGTAGATGTCTGTAAAGATTTTCACTCAGTAGATGTCTTTTAAGCTTTTCACCTGGTAGATGTCTTTTAAACATTAGATATTTGTGATCACGAAAACTTAGAAATATTTGCAACAATTTCCCCCTTTTTGGTGATGACAAAACTCAGCAGTGGAAACTCTTGCTTGAACTTTGAACAGCAGATTCCTGTTTAAGACTTAAAGACATAACAGTGGAGAGTAGCAGATATTATTAGATAAATAAGCAGATTACAAGTAGTAATCAAGTTGAGCATTAATAAAAAGAATATCACTATTCAAGTGGGTAAACGCAACTTGAGAAACATAGCCAGTATGTAATGATCCGAGCTGGCTAGTTTCAGAGTTGTTGACAAAGGGAGGGGGAGAATAAGTGCATACAGAGAAATTACTACAAAAGAAAACCTACAAAATAAACTACGTTATCATCAAAGAAATCTTTTGTTCATTCATCATAGCCTCTGTCTTCCCTCTTTTTGTCATCAACACCCAAGCATTTGCTTTCCAAATTCCAGGCTGGTGGTGAACACGAAGACCGGTCCGTGAAGCTGGAGGTAGCAGAGGTGGGTTAGATAAGTAATCAACCCATGTAGGGTTGATTTAGATAAGTAATGAAAACATGAATTAGAATGACAGACATGGTGCACGATCAATAAGTGACATTGTAAGATAAACATGATGTAGTGTGTTATGTGTTGAAGTAATGATCATGCTATTTATAGCCACAAATTGGCGAAGTGCAATCCTGTGGATTGATATGACTCATTAGTTTGTGGTATTCAATCCTGAATTAAAGAAAATTTAATAAGATCAGCATTGAATAAAGATGGCGTTATTTGATTGCATCAAATACATAAAGTAACAGATAGAGACACAATACGTTACTACAGGTGTCCTAACCAATGTTTTGAGTTGTCACGATCTGAAGAAGGGATGTCAGTAGGTGATTGTCTGGAACTTTGTGTCCTCTGCTGGGAGGAAGGACTCGACTGACTTGCTTTTCCACTGCCAGCAGAGGATCACCTTTCCTAGGCTAGTTCATGTCTGCTTGGCTGTTGAGTCCTGTTGTGCTCCGGCAGCCTTCGAACAGTGCGAGTAACAGTGGGAAGACTGCTGCTTAAATCTTGTAACTACGTGGCGAAGGCTGCTTGCATATCGGCCATCTGTGCTGAGAATTTTTTATGAATATCATCAATCTTTCCTCCAATCTCCAGAGAAGTAGTAGCATGAAGGGACTCATTCTGCTGGTTCAATTCAAGTCTGGTTTGCCGCAGCTTGGAGAAGGAGTCTGAAAAGGCGTTTGTGACGAATCTTTGAAAGTTGGTGACCTTCTCAGTCAAGTGATGAACATCTTGATAGATGTCCCCGAACCTAGAGTCAGTATGCCACTTTAAGTTTCCAATTTCTGTACTGGCATCTCTTTCTTCACGCTTAAGGTTTTGAACTTCGCTAGCAAGATTGGAAATAACAGCAGACAACTGATGCAACTGATCAGCAACAGTAATAGGCATTTCTTCTCCATGAAGTTCAGGGAAGTCAAATAGATCTTCAGGTTGATCACTTGCTAGAGCCTCGACAGAAGTCAAAAATTCAGCTTTATCAATTTCTCAGCATTAGTGACTGAACTAGTAAGAGCAGTAGATGTATCAGCTGATATGGCAGCAACATTCAGATCGGCAGATGGTGCAACTTCAGTAGATATTGCGGTACACGGAGCTGTAGGGTCAACATCAAGGGCAGCATCTGCATCTGAAACATCCATAGCGATAGCAGCTTCGGCAGATTCATCAGCAGGCATAACAGCAAGCGAGGTAATAACAGCAGGTACCTCGGCATATTCAACACCAGATTGATCATGTACAGTAGATATTGGTAGCTCAGCAGCCAGGTGCATTGGTACTATCGCCCCAGCATGTACCTCTAAGATGGATGGTTGTGGGGTCGGGGTAGTTGGGATGATGGGAAGGTTGGTGAAATCAAAGGGAATAGTTGTTAATGGTTCTATTATGGGGACAAGAAATGTGGCGTCAGTGGACAGTTGGGCTTGGTCGGTTTGAGAGGAAGAAGGTATCATGGCTAGAGCAGTTGGGAGGAGGTGAGACTCGGTAGATTCATCATCCTCTGAAGAGAGGTTAACTTGATAAACCACTGATTCAATTATTGTATCTACGTTAAGAGGATCAACATCCAGCAAAGTTGGATGTTGATCAGATACATTAAGTGGTCCAGGGGAGGTATTAGGTCCAGTTATTAAAGCAGCAGGGGAGGGGTTTACCATAGAGACCTTTGCTAGGGCCACATCAGCCATTCTCCTGTTAGTAGTTGTATCTTGAGCTAAGCCCAGTTGGGTAGAGAAAGAGTGTAATCCCATTATGACCTTGAGGGCGTGCAATGTCTACTCAGCCAGGGTAAGTTTGAGTCCCAAGTCGTTGAGCACAACCATGTCATGGTTGGTCGTACTCGAGTCTGACTTGACTCTTTAAGACGGGACTGGACTAGAGTTTGAAGTTCGCTGACGTGCTTCATCAATCGGAAAACTTCCATCAGTTTCAGACCCTTCTCCACGTCCTAGATCTAAAGATACTCGAGGATGAGATTCTCATCAATCCTTGCCTATTTGAAAACCTGGGAGAAGTTATTGAAGCGAACTTTCAGACGAGCTTTCACCCATCTGTCAAAAATCTCCATTTGTGGTTGCAGCTGGGCTTCCACTTCTTCAATCAACAGTGCTATTTCAGTAGCCATTGGGGTGGAGATAGCTTCCATTGTGGCTTTTCCTCGTCCTGCAGGGGTGGATGGAGGATGGCAGTAGGAACATCCTATCTTTGGTGGTCGTAGACTGAGTGCAAATGAATCTGCTCCTCTGGGAACACTTAGAGGCAAATCGATGGAGGTGAGAGCACTAGATGATGGCACATCAGGGATGATTGCCATCAGTGCAGCAACCTCAACTGCTTCCACAGTTGGAATAAGCTATGGGCTAATATCATGATCAGCAGTTGTGACCTATGCTGGAACTTCAGTAGCAGCAGCAACATCAGGTATTTGCTTCTTGGGGATAGCAGGTTTCCCTTTTTGGGTTCGTGGATTCTTTGGTGCGGGAGGAGGTGATGACTCAACAGATTCTAAGATCGTCTGCTCATAATCACTCACTAACAGAGCCTTCCTCCTCTTGGTGGGAACAGCTTTGAACGGACCACCGTCTCCACTGGTTGGCTTCCTGTGACTTTACAAGTATTTTGCATTTATGAGCCGTGCTGGGTGGAGATGAAGATAGCCCCCACTGTTACATTCTTTCTTTTGAGGATCCGACTGAGAGGGATGGCGAATCCAAAATGGTCCTTTGTCGATTCAACTACAATCAGTACTTGAAAGAGTACTACTGACCAGTTGACATCAATGCCCTTTACAACCGCACACATCACCTCAAACTTCTATGGGGTGATGACATCAAAGGATCCGTATTTGCACAGTAGCCCCTTGGTAATAATATATGCAAGCTGTCAGAAATGGTTCTTCATCAGAATCTTCTTGAATGGAGGATGTCGCAGACAAAGACCAGATTCTGTGAACACAGTACGCATCTCTTCTCGCACATCGATGGATATGGTAGAAAGATCAGTGAGTCCAATAGTGGGAAGGCTCAGTTGAGTGGCAAAGTCCTCCTGAGTGATTGTGACAGTTTGGTCAGAGATGGAGGACACCACAGAGTTGTTAACTACCCTCGTTGTAGCATAAAACTCTTGGAGAGTTTCTCTGTAAAATGTGGGAGCAAGGTTCAGCATAACCACAGGCCGGAGTTTTCCAAACATTGGAAAATACCTTTTATCTCCTCATCGGCGCTGGTGTAGTCTGAGTTAAAATCTATGTGGGCTGCATTTGTAACAAAGCTGGTTTGGCTGGTTTTTGACATTTTGTTGTAGGAATAGCGGAGTAAACGAGTAACTTGAGAAGTCTGAAAAAAATCTTCGACAGATTGTTAGCTTAGTAATTTGGAAATGGTAAAAGTAAAAATTGAAAAGGTTAATGGATGTTAAAGAGAAGGGATGTGTAACGTCGTACAGTAGATGAGCGGACACACGTGGCATTCATCTAACCAACAAAAATCTTGAAATGAAAACTGAAACGGACACGATTTAGACGGGACCGAAATAATTCATTATTAATACAAAATTATGTTTGAAATCCGATCCAATTGGTTTCTATATAATGAAGGTTATTAACAACAGAGCATATATGGTAATGCCCACTGGTATGTAGAGTCTACTAGTGAAGTAGCATCTACTGCAACAGACAATTGTTTTACCAGCTGAGCATCAGTAGACCTTTGAAAAACACAAAAGTTCCCCCTTAATTAATATTCCCCCTAAATTCATGCAATAAATAAAATGTAATTCCCCCCGAATTTATCGTAAGGGAGAAATTAAACACATAAGATTATTTGGGTTATATCAATTAAACCAAGTATATTGCGAAAGTAGGAAAACTTAGCGTCTGGTAGGGGTTTTGTGAAGACATCTGCTGCTTGTTGTTTGGTGAATATGTATTCCAACCGAATTTCCTTCTTCATTACATGATCTCGGATGAAGTGATGACGAAAGTCAACATGCTTGGTTTGAGAATGAAGAACTAGATTATATGTGATAGCTATGGCAGATGTATTAACACAAAAGATTGGTGCCTCAGTGGACTCAATCTAGTTGATGTTGCATCCATAGCAGTTGAGCACAGCAGCTTCCAGCAGCAAGGTATTCTGCCTTTGCAGTAGACGTTGCGATGGATGTCTACTTTTGCAACCCCATGAGATCAATCTATCCCCTATGAATTGGCCATATCCACTGGTACTTTTCCTATCAATTTTGCATCCTGCATAATCAGCATCTGAATATCCAACTAAATTAAACGTTGAATCATTGGGATACCAGAGACCAACATTCTCAGTTCTTTTTAGATACTTGAGAATCCTTTTAGTAGCAGTGAAGTGAGATTGCTTAGAATTTGATTGGAAGCGAGCACATATACATACAGCAAACATGATGTCTGGTCTGCTGGCTGTCAAATATAGTAAAGATCCGATAATACCTCGATACGTTGTAACTTCAACTGGTATTTCTGCTTCATCCAAATCCAGTTTAGCAGATGAACTCATAGGTGTGGTTGCTGCTGATTTAGTACTCATTCCATATTGCTTTAGCAGTTCTTTGGTGTACTTCGACTGGTTGATCAAGATTCCTTCATTAGAGTGTTTGACTTGCAATCCTAAGAATAATAATAATTCTCCCATCATGCTCATCTCAAACTGATCATGCATGATTTTGGAAAATGTTTCGCAAAGTTTTGAGTTAGTACTTCTTAAAATAATCTCATCAACATAAATTTGAACCATTATGGTATGGTCAACCTTTGTGAATTTGAAAAGGGTCTTGTCCACCGTGCCTATGGTAAAGTCGTTCTCAGTCAAGTACTTTGATGGAGTTTCATACCATGTTCGGGGAGCTTGTTTCAAACCATTCAAAGCTTTGTTCAGTTCAAAACACAGAGGAAGAATGTTGATGGCTTTCAAACCCAGGAGGTTAATCAACATAAACTTCTTCCTAGAGTTTGCCATTAAGAAAAGCACTCTTAACGTCCATCTGATAGACTTTATAGTCTTTAAAAGCAGCAAATGCTAGAAATATGTGAATGACTTCTAATCGAGCTATAGGGGCAAACGTTTCATCGAAGTCGATGCCTTCTTCCTGTCTGTATCCTTGTGCACCTAGTCTTGCTTTATTCCTGATTACAGTACCATTATCTTCCAATTTATTTCTGAATATCCATTTGGTACCTATGACAGTGTGATGCGGTGGTCGTGGTACTAAGTGCCATACTTTGTTTTTCTTGATTAAGTTCTTCCTGCATAGCTTCTATCCAGCTTGGGTCTAAAATCGCATCATCTATCTTCTTAGGTTCACTATGAGAGATGAATCCAGCATGAAGAACGTCGTTAATCATCTGTCCTCTGGTGCGTAGAGGAGCAGCAGGGTTACCTATGACCTGCCCGGGTGGATGATCCTTCTTCCATCGGAGCGGCGGTCCAAGAGGATTTGTTTCTTCGTTGATATGAATTTGAGTTGGCAGCTCAGTAGATTGTTTTAACTCATCATCGACGTTTGCTCTATCTACTGCAGCATGGGTATGCACAGTAGTGTCTTCGACAGCAGGATTCAACCCTTGTGGACTATCAGGTACCTTTGCTTATGCTTCTAGGACTTCTGGCTCTAAAATACAGTCGACCTTACTTCTGTAATCCAACTCATCATCATAGTTGTCATCAATATGAGTTCTAATCGATTACTCAAATTATTGATTTGCAGTTCAGATATAGGATTATCAAATTTCACATGAATAGATTCTTCTACTGTAAGTGTTCTATTGTTAAATACTCTGAATGCTTTACTAACATTAGAGTAGCCAAGAAATATTCCACCATCAGATTTAGCATCAAAAGCGGGTGAGATGAGTCTTTCCATTGTTGTGAATAAAACATTTGCAACCAAACATATGGAAATAAGAAATATTTGGCTTACTGTCATTCCAGATCTCATATGGTGTTTTGTTTGCTCGTTTATTGATCATCGATCTGTTCTGCGTATAGTGTAAAGACCCTAAGGCCTTAAGTGAGAATTTAGGTACAATTAGGACTAAAAATATATAAATCAGAGTATAAAATCCGTGTTGAGGCTTGAGCTTTAAGGATTACATGTCAAAATAATGTAACTTCCAAAATGGATTAAGTACATTCCCAACATAGAAGAATGTCAACCATATAGTTTCACACCACTCCTAGAGTATGAACTATACAAAGAACTTCAATTGCCCTATCCAATAGCACTCGTCAAGCTCACCGCGTCAACCCCGGTTCATAGTCCTTTTTCTCACAAAATGTACCTACTGGAACAACCCCACCATGAGCACATACAACATTCCTCAACAAAACTCAAGGACAATAATATAAAATAATTGCATGAAACGTATATCATGTATACTCCCTGAGTTGCCGCATTTACATATTCTCGTCGGTCGTTCCTGTTTCATAACTCATGTACATGGTCATTAGTGCATAAGATAAGTGATCGTCTCCGTATTTCGTTCATATACCACGATACTCATCGATAATCACATAACCAATATGATGATTCCGGTCTTGTTATAACAGCGGTATTTTAGCACCCCTCGCTTCGACATATAGCGGCATCATATGATGTCCCTCGCTTCGACATGACAGCGGCATAATCATCGCTTTGACATGACAGCGGCAAACATCATACTTCCATCGCTTCATATGACAGCGGCAAGTACTACATCCGTCGCTCGAATATAACAACCACCGGAATATCAATCATTCCCAAACACATAGCAATGCACAATGCATAAACCAAATAATACAATCTCATCACCAATTGCTCGTACGTCTCACTACGTACCTTCCTTCCAAAATTGGAGATGTCGTGTGACTTTATCTCCTATGTTGTGTAGCTATCTGGGATGGTTCTACATAATCATACAAACCAATATTAGAAGTCAATAATAGTCCAATACCAAAAAAATCTGCCAAAAAAAATCATTTCCCACAATTCAGCTGCTGGCGATCGATCGCTGCGTCGAGGCGTTCGATCGCGAGCCTTACCAATCGATCGCCTTGACATGGCGATCGATCGCCAGACTTCACTGGCTCGAGGCGATCGATCGTGCCATACGGCGATCGATCGCCTTCGGCAGATTTTCACACTGTCCCTCGGCGATCGATCGCGCCATTTAAGGCAATTGATCGCCACGGTCTGCATACGCGATTTCACCATTTTTGCACCTTATTTTCTCCCCCAACTTCACCAACGCATATATCAACAAACCCGTAACATAAAAACACCACAAACCTTCAACATACACCTTTAAACAACCAACAATCTAACACCCAATCATAAACAACCCCAACCCATAACAAACCCATTTCAAAATCCAAAATATTAACTCCAAAACAACACCAAACCTAACAAAAAAACAACAAGGAAGGATATATACCCTTCCTAGACCTCAAATCTTACCAAGAATTACACAAATGGAACTTTTGCAAAGATTTCTCCTTCCTTTCCTTGCCAAATTCGAAAATGGAGTAGAGGGTTAGAGTTGGGAGAGTAATTGTGGATTGTGTAAAAAGTGAAAGGTAAAGTGATGTGTAAGGTGGGGGGTAGTGGGGTATAAAGGTGGGGGGTTTAATTAAAACATGTACCACAATCATAAGCATGATGTATAAAATACCCCAACATAGTATTTTAAAAGCATTTTACCAAAATGCACCCAAAACCTCAATTAAATCCATGCTTTCCAAATAATTAACAACCGACATGAATAAACCATATTAATACTCAATTTCCCAACATGCACAACATGCATCCCGAAATGCACTACCGGGTCACGCCTACCATGTGACTAAGCATTTCTACAAGATAATTAATTCCAACACATGATTCAATTAACACCATAATTAATCACGTAAACATAATTAATGCCCAAATTGCAATTAATTATTTTGGGGATATCACATATAGCAAGCTGTATTAACTGTTTCTGCCCAAAATCTCTGCGAGATTTTTGATTTTGCAGGCATAGTTCGCGCAGCTTCTTTCAGAGTGTGGTTTTTACTCTCAGCAACTCCATTTTGCTGTGGGGTTCTAGCAATAGAGTAATCATGTTTAATACCAAGGTCATCTAGATATGATTCGAATGACGATTGGTAAACTCAGTACCCTTATCACTGTGAATTCTATATATCCCACACGATTTCTAATTTTGCAGTTTTTGCAACAGTATGATCAGCTATGGAGTAACGTGATCTTTTCCACTTAGAAACAAGACCCACGTAAAATGAGAGTAATCGTCTATTACCACCTTCATTCCCCCTAGACTTGTTATTGGTATATGACCAAAAAGATCCATGTGCAGCAACTCTAGGCACCGAGAAGAAGATTTACTCCCTCTGTTCTTAAAGGTAGATCTGATCTGCTTACCAAGCTGTCATGTTGAACAAATGTTATCTTTGGAGAACTCTATCTGGGGTAGTCCATCAACTAAATCAAGCTTACGCAGACTGGCAATAGTTTTAAAATTTAAGTGACTCAAACGCTTGTGCCAAAGCCAATTTTTGGAACTATTCAAGGCTGTAAACAAGTAGGTGAGGCGGGATGGTCAAAATTCCAGTCAATCTTATAAATGTTGTCATGCATTTTTCCTACAAAGAGTGGATTACATCAACAGATTTAATTGTGCGCGTGTGTTGGTTGAATTCTACTGAATGACAATTATCGCATAGTTGACTAATGCTAATTAAGTTATAGCATAGATTTTCAACTAACAGTACATCTTTAATAATAATGTTACCGTGGATAATATTACCCTTACACAGTTCTACCTTTCGTGTTATCACCAAAGGTTATTCTTGGTCCGTTAGTGTCTATTAACTGATACAGCAGACAAGCACTTCCCGTCATATGTCTAGAACATCCACTGTCCAGAAACCACTCTGAGCTCCGAACTTGCTGGATTCTAGATCTCTGCAATTAAAGCGATGAATTTATTGGTACACAATCCTACTTGGGTCCAGACAGGATTAAGCATTTCAGGACCCACACTTGGATAACCCTGAACCGTTTGGGTCTATGTGTGTCCTAAAATGTGTGTGCAGTAAATGGTGACGGTGTTCTTGGGTGTTGCGTGTGATAGTGAGTGTATGCATGTTTTTTTGGTTTTTGGTTCCTGTTGGGAAGCATACATCTTTTCTGGACAGGCATACAATTATAATACCAGTTGGGTTTCACCTCTCGAGATGCTTGACAAGTGGGCTTATGTCCATTTCTGAACTTTTGCACCGGTCTAGCTTTCTCCACTGGCTCAACGTAGCCAATATCTTTATGTGATGTTCGTTCCTTACTGTCACTATTGATATAGCTTATACCAGCAAGATCACCAGCAAGCCTTGACGACTCAAGTCTTTCATCTTTTATGGCAGTTGAAGTGTTCCATGTGCGAACCAACTTGATGAGTTTCTGGTGTGCACATTTAGCTTCATCCTTTTCTTTCTCGAGGAGATTTACTTTTTCCGTTAGGCATTCCAGCTCCCTTGATTGTTCACAATCAAGTTTACTGTCCTGCTGTTTAATTGGGCTTGAATGTCCAGTCTTATAGTTCTCGAAGGACTCATACAACATTTGATACTCATTTATCATGTCCTGCAATACGTTAGTGAGTTCATTATGTGTAAATTAAGAAGTTACCTCACTGTCATCATTTGCCATGAGACAGTGGACTCCTTCATCTTCACTTATAATAGATGAGCTTGAAGATTCTTCTGATTCTGAATCAGCCCATTTGCTCTTGTTTTGCTCAGCAACAAGTACTTTCTGATCCCCTTCTCTTCTGGATGATCTTCTCTTTTCCTTGGACTTCTTGTAGTCCTTGGATCCTCTCTTTTGATCATCCTTCTTTGGCTTTGGACAATGAGCAATAAAATGTCCTGGTTTAAGGCAGTTGAAGCAGACACGATCATCTTCTTTTGATCTATTTTTGAAATTCTGCTTCCTTGATAAGACTGGTAAGTCTTCTGATTTTTCTTCATAAATTTGCCAAACTTCTTGACAAAAAACACCATTGCATCATTGCACATTTGTTCGGGAGTTATATCTGTTTTGGTGGATAGGGACTCTGATGCAGCAAGGGCTTTGGTTGATTGAGTGGTGCTGGGTTCATCTTCAACCCGAATCCCTAGCTCAAACTCATATGCCTTTAAGTCAGCAAATAAATCGTGCAGGTCTATCTTGTTTATGTCTTTGGATTCTCTCATAGCAATGGTCTTCACATCCCATTCTCTTGGGAGACCCCTCATGACTTGTAAAGGTAACTTCTCTGCTTGATAAGTCCTTACCCAGGCTATTTAGTTCATTGATGATTTCAGTTACTCTCTCATCGTATTCATTGAGAGTTTATCCGGACATCATTTTGATGTTCTCAAACTTCTGTAGAGCGACAATAAGCTTTTTTCCTTTGGTTTGGTAATTTCCTTCACACAGATGTGTAATCTTTTCCCAAATATCTTTAGCAGTATGACACATCTTGATTTTATTGAACATATTCTTGTCCAATGTTTTGAACAAGATATCATTAGCTACATTGTCCAAATTTGCCTTTTTTAATCCTCACTGGTCCAGGATGCTCTGTCATTTTCAACCATCTGAGGTTCATCACTGGTAATCGTCGTTGCTGTGTTGACCTTCATGATCTTCATTGGTCTGTCAGTGATGACACATCACATGTCATCATCTTGAGCACACAGATGTGCTTGCATCCGAATTCTCCAGTCATCATATTCATCTTTCTTGAACATCGGGATCTTACTGAATGAGGCCATCTGTTCTTAGTATTTCTCAGAATTGAGAAAACCTTGCTCTTATACCACTTTAAGGATCACAGTAGTGTTTAGAAGGGGGTTGAATAAACACTACTCAATTTCGATTCTCTTTTTTTACAGCAGACTGTTAAGTACTGCAGTTGGTTCTCAATTGATAGCAAGTCAGCAGACACTAGTAATAGCGCGGAAGACGTCTGCTGAACTTGTGAGTTAAAGTAACAGAATGATAATAAGCAGGAAGTAAACGACACATGATATGTTCTGGAAGTTTGAAGCACAATGCTTCTACGTCTCTCTTCTTCTTTTGCAGGAAGGTTACACTAGAAGACTTTGGCTTACAATTTTATAGTATACAACATTCTTAGGCACTCACACAGCTTGGCCTAAACTCCTAGCAATGCAACTCTCTTAGTTGCTTACAATGTATTTTACGACACTCACAGAAAAAGATAAATGTCTTAAGCTTTGAGTGTTATTTGAACAGCAGACTCAGTAGGCTTTGATCTTCATGATCACAATAAAGCTTATTTGCTGCTCTGGCAAAACTTCAAAATGTTTCAATGAATGTGTTGGATGTTTTGCTTGAATGAAGTTGACTTATGACTTTTAATTGATCATGTTGTTCAACCACTTCTTCATTATTCACTTTGACGTATTTATAGACACAGCAGTTTAACGACAACTTTTCTTCAATTCAAAAGATCTGCATAAAATCAGCTTCCTGATTTTCTTCCAAATTCTTTTTGTCTTCTGTAATGCCACGATAAGACGTATACAATGTGATAACATTATAGCGTAATTATGAAATAATTACGGTATGTTGTGGACTCGGATTCAGGTGGAACCGAGTGTGACTAGTGCCAGATTCATGTTGAAATGAATGTAACATAGTGAAAACAATGAACTTGAGGTACATGATTTGGTTAACATGTAGCAAGAGAGAAATCTATGTTATGACTAGGAGGGATATGAGATTCATGTAGTTGAACAATAAACCTACATGATTTGGTATGCATTTGAATTGATATGAGAGTTGCATATACATGTGAATTGACATTTGAATTTGCTAGGAATGTAATGTGACTTTGCATTTCAGATTTAGCCAAATATATAAAGTTGATTTCAGCACTCAAAGCACATAATACACCACAATTCACCTAGTAAATCTCTACAAAGCTCTCTTCCAAACCCTTGCTTCTTCTTGCCTTCTTTTCTTGGTTCTAGCTTGGAATCATGGTCAAATTGAAGTATGTGGTAAAGAGAACTTACATACTTTACTTTATGTAGTGAGTTGGTGTATTAACTTAGTTATGGTGTTTGTTATGCAATTCAAGAAGCATGTGATTTGTTTGAAGGAAGATGTAATTCATATGTTGTTGAATTCAATGAATTGAGTTGTAATGATAAGGAAACATGTTTAAATGAAGGTATAACATCCAAATATCATGTTTGAATGGGGATTTTCGAGTTATAGGAGAAGAAACATGAGGATAAGCTCAAAATCGCCATGTTCTGAACTTTCTGGACATCGGCGATCGATCGCGAGCTTTGTGCCGATCGATCGCCGATAACAGAGCAAAAATAAGGCGGTTAAAGCATGTGGCGATCGATCGATGAAAATGTGGCGATCAATCGCGAGAAACAGAACATTTTGGCAATCAATCGCGAGGTAGTGGAGATCGATCGCGATGGAACAGAACAGTATGGCGATCGATCGGTGAGATGTGGCGATCGATCGCCAGGGTTTAGATTTTGAAAAATGCTATGTTTTTTGTAGAATTTGAATTTGAAGCCTATTGTAACATGTTATATTGTACATATTGTTGTAGCATCATCACAGGGGACGGGGCAACGAGGCGGTTAGACATTGACGCCTAATTGATATCGTTTGTGTCGCAGAACAGGTACGTTTTAACGTACGAGTATATGATAGTGTTGTGATGATGATGTGAGCATGTTATCATATGATTAGTGGTATCATATGCATGTGCATTCATGATATTACATTGTTGAGATGGATGCCACGATAGATGTGTAGTATATGCTTTGGCTGAGATCGGTGCCACGATAGGTATGCTAGTGTTGGGCATATGCTTTGGCTGGGATTGTTGTCACGATAGATATGCATCATATGCTTTGGCATGAGAGATATACGCCGGTTGGGTATATGCTCTGGCTGTTATAACATGTGAGGACGGTACTATGATATGTGCTGCTAATATGAAGATGTGAGGAGGTTCCACTGACATATTGAGCTGAGAGAGACATATCATATTGGTCTGGTTATAACAGGATGAGGAATGAGACATGTCATGACATAATTACATTTGATGATGCATGATACAGGACAATCACAATTGGTGTTTATAGTGTTTTATCGTTTATGTGTTTATTGATATCACACTGGGATGGTTGTTTATCTATACTCATATTGTGTGATTATTTCTGTAGGGACTCATAGACGTGGGAGGATGGGATTGTGAGTCTATTCCGTTGCGAGCTGAACCACTGCTTATGAGTTTTTGGTCTAGGTTGTTGTAACGTATATATGATGTGTAGTTATGACATGGTTTTTGTCAACTTGTAACAACCTACATAACTAAACTCTTAAATCAGTGTATGTTTTACTTAATTCTTACTCACTTATGTATAATGAACTGATACATAATGGATTAAGTAACAAGGACCCCACATCTTCTTTCCAATTCGATAATCAACTGCTCTTTTAACTCTGACTCTATTGGTGGCGCTGATACAGTAGAGCGGCGCTCTGTTGTACCTTTGCCAGAGTGAGTTTCGTACTTGTTTTGCTTGTTGCTTTATATGTCTGCTGACTTCTCATTTGCTGTATATCTGCTGGTTATGAGGTCGGATGATGTCCTCTTCATCATCTGCTGGATAGTTACTAGTTACTTAGTCTGATGGACTGAAGTCAACTAATAACATTTTAGACGTCTGTTGGTACTTTCCAGTGAACGTTCACTCTCTGCGCCCGGTAGATCTCTTTTAGCTCGGTGGATGTCTTTTAAGCTTTTCACCCGGTAGATGTCTTTTAAGCAGTAAATGTTTGTGATCACCAAAACATAGAAATATTTTCGCAACAATATGCTTCTTACATTTGGTAAGAATATTTTTGTTGCTTTTACATATTTTTAGAATTTAAAAAATGTGAATTTTAGTATTTTGTAATATAGTACATGTATAATACATATATATGTATATATACATATATATGTGTGTGTCATGTGCGTATATATAAAATACAAGTGTAAAACCATAAATAAATATTTGAAAAATGGTTAGATTGTTTGAAACAATACATAGTGATAAATATAAATTTTAAATTATTTTAACAATAAACTTAATCTATGTATAATTATGTTTCAAAGACCAACTTAAATTACAAGTTCGTCCTCTTTAAAATGATGGTTAGCGAACATATATATTGATAACCAATAATTAGAATAATAATATAATATGAAGGTGTTTGTTTTCTAGTTTTATATTTTTTAAAAAAAATCAACAGATTTTTTATTTCATTCAGTGTGGATAAAAATACGATTTACTAACCAAATATGGTAAAAAATCACGGTTATTTCAATATGCACGATTTATGCCACATCGAAGCAAAATTACCTATGGCTAGGGTTAACGCCAAAGCATAAATTATTGTTGCCAAAACAACTTTTATAAATTGACAAGTTTACCCTTCTTATTCTCATATTTGTCTTGCATGCTCCTATTTTAAATTGACAAGTTTTCAATGTATTATCTATTACGTGCATACACATAAATGTATATGAAGAAGTATCCTTTAGTGCTTGTACGCCTATTTTTTATTTATGAAAAAATCATGCAAAATAAATTATATGTTAGTCTAAATTTCACTTTGTAAATTATTTGAAAAATTAGAATTTACATCTTCGATTTTATAAATTTGTTTTGACTCGATTTTTTATTTTTATCAAAATTAATCGCCTTACATTCTCAAACTTCACATCCCAAATTTTTTTATATTACCGGATTATTAATTCAAAAATTTGACATCCCATTTTATCAAATTCATCTTAAAATATTAATATCAATTTATAACATAAAATAAAAGATTTAAAACTTTAATTTTGTAAAAGTAAAAATATGTTAGTTTCAAATTAAAAGGTTTCACCATTTTAGAGAGTTTGTTAGATAAATATGCAGAAAATTGAATTTAAAATGATGCCTTCTGTATTTTAGGCATTGTTACATGTGTCGAACAATATGCTTGTAATTTTGAAACACTATCCCACCCACAATTGGCTCTCTCACTACTAAAAAAATTCATAATATAACATTTTTATTATTATGTCACTATTAAGTAAATGTCACAAAATCCTACATTTGTCACACAAATTAAGATTTGATGCAATAATAAGAGTTTCTTTTAAGCGTTCTTTTCGTAGAAATTTACACACCCGCTTTTTTTCTTTTTCCCTCCCTCATCTCTCATCGATACGCCGATCGACTCCCTCTCTGGAACTGAATCGCCATCGATTTTCCATCTATTAACCCTAATTTTTACAGGAGTTAAGAGTAGATTCGCGTATGCACATGTAGTGATTTCTGCAGCAAGCTCCGCAGTTGGTAAGACATTTGACTTCTCCGTAAAATTTCATATTTGTATTCATATTGAATTCACTCAAAAATCTCCGTAAAATTTCATATTTTAATTATTGTTCTCGATATTACTAGTTTCAAGGCCTCTTCATTTTGTGCGACTGACTATGAGATTTGTTGGTGTTAAAAATACTATGTTCTTTGTAATGACTTTGATTGGTTGAAGCTTTTTAATCCAATTTTGTTGTAGTTTTACTAGATTTTTGTAATTTGTGTTTTAATATGTGACATAGAATTCTATGACAAGTTTATTGATTTAAATTTTAAAGTCGTTTAATTTTATTTTATTTATTTTTGTATGTAGTCACGAAAAATGAAAAAAAATAGCGGCTTTGAAGTTATTGTGTTGCAATATTGGAGTAATTTTCATTACTAGAAAAGCAAGATTTAACGACACAAAAAAGTGTCATGAAATGTGGCTATAGTGACGCTTTTGGCTATAGTGACGCTTGATGCAGTGTCAATAGGTTATAATGACAAATTAAAGCGATACAAATACTACATTTCGTGGCGTTTATTAGCGCCGCAAAATGTGGTATTTGCGTCGTTTTAAAGCGTCATTATAATCTATATAACATATTGAAACACCCACCTACGTGACGCTTTATCAAGCGTCAATGTAGTCAAACGCGTCACTATAGCCACATTTCGTGACGCTTTTTTTTTGCATTATTAAATCAGTTTTTCTACTAGTGTCTATTTATAAATTGGGATTTCTTATGTTTCAAAACAAAATTTAATTATTAGAGTATAAAATAATGTTAGTTATTAAATTTAGAATATAATACTACAAAATTTAGGATATCCATACATTAGAATTTAGATTTTTCTATTATTATTGGCAAGATTCGCATAAAAGACACAAAAAAAATTTAAAAATCTATAAATTAGACATGAAATCAACATCATATAAGAAATATCTTCGGCTAATTTAATTAAAAAATAAAAAAATTCAAAAAAAAAGTTAAAAAAAATGGTTTACTTTTCTACCGTGAAACGCAATTGTGGTTCGCGTTTCTTGAATAAACGTGAATTGGATTCACGATTTCTTCAAAAAAAAAAAAAAAAAAAAGACCGAAACTGTCAGCGTCAATCCCGCATGCTTATTTTTTTTAAAAAAAAGCGGGTTCGCGTTTCTTCCAAACAAATGTTTTTTTTAAAAAAAAATGTTTGGAAGAAACGTGATGCAGGTTCACGGTTTGTCCAAACAAAAAATTTTGCCACTTTTTTGCATGTTTTCATTTTAGTGGCTATGAACCATTTAGTTTTAGCTTGATCATCGATAAATTTGAGATTTTAAATTATCGGTCGATTTAGTCACAAAGGCTTGAAAATATTTTTCATTAAATATTCTATTTATAATACAGCTTACGACTCCTTTATTTATCTCGATTTTGAATTTGATAAGTAAAGTATCTCATGAGTAATTTAAATAATTTAAAGTTTTTACTGAAAATAATAATTAAATTAAATTTTTAAGGAACAATTTAATAAAATGAAAAAAATCATGCCAACATGCAAAGTGTGAACCTAAGATATGAGAATAGTAAATTGTATGTTGGCATGATTTTTTCAACTTTATTATTCCAGCAATTTGAACTTTGAATTTGTACAATTTGAAAATTTGTGATCATATCCATTAGTCGTCATTTTACTATCATTGTTATTGTTATTTAATTTGATATATTAAATGTGGCTTTGGAAAAAAAGTAAGTGAAACAATTGCTCAAAAATTTCAAAACATAACCTATTTTGGTCTCATAACTTTTATGTAATTATTTTCTCATATATATTTTTCATGTTGTTCCAATGCTCGATCACAATAATTATCATGAGAGAAGCTACATAAATTTATGGTTTAAATCATTTAGTCTTACGAGATTTTATATCGATGGTGTCAGGTACCAAGATTGTTGGTAGTCGTTTTCTAACAGTACATTGTACATCCTGCAAGTTTAAATGCAGACTGTCGCATGATTTTTTTCATTTTAATTAAATAGTTCGATAAAACTTTAATTTAATTATTATTTTTCAGTAAAAGCTTTAAATATTTAAATTGCTCATGAGCTATTACATTACTTTATCAAATTCAAAATCGAGATAATAAATGAGTCGTAAATTGTATTATGAATAGAATATTTAATGAAAAATATTTTCAAGCATTTATGACTAAATCGATCGATAATTTAAAAGCCCAAATTTATCGATGATCAAGCTAAAACTAAGTGGTTCATGAGCTATTAAAATCCAAACATGCAAAAAAGCGGCAAATTTTTTTGTTTGGAAGAAACGTGAACCTGCATCACGTTTCTTCCAAACATTCTTAAAAAAAAATTTGTTTGGAAGAAACGGCGAATCCGTTTCGCGTTTCTTCCAAACAATTTTTTTTAAAAAAAATAAGCATGCGTCAATCCGGTGATTGGCGCGACAGTTCGGGGTTTTTTTTTTTTTGAAGAATCGCGAATCCAATTTACGTTTCTTGAAGTTTCTTCAAGAAACGCGAACTACAACCGCGTTGTTCGCGTTTCTCTGTAGAAAAGTAAGCCATTTGCTTTTAACTTGATTTTGGAAACTTTTTTTATTTTTATATTATTTAATCAAATTAGCCAAATACCTTGACCCATCAATTTTTATCAATAAATCTTTTTGCACATAAAATTTAGCTCACTCAAGATGAAAATCCTAGGTTCATCTCTAACAAAGAAAATATATAAATTCCAAAAAAATATATATAATTAGGAAAACAATTGCAAGCATATAATTATAAACAAGAAAAATATACGGGTCAGAATCAATCAACTTGATCAAAATTAAAATCAAAGGAGTAAATAAAGAGAAAATTATGTAAAATATCCGAGTCCAAATTTCACTTTAGAATCATTAATTGAGATATTACGGTTTACATCATTATTTTCATTAATTGTAACATTTTGTATTTTTTTGACTCGATTTTATGTTTTTATCTAAAATCTATCGTTGCATTTCATCATCGTCATGCATCCTCAAACTTAGAGCCTAGCTTATTAAAATGTTTAAACATTTTTGGACGTTATAATTCCAAACAACTTGAATTTCCAACATCCGAAATATTTTTATTTGTTAGAAATTTAAAATAGTTTGCTTAAGGACTACAAGTTTGAGAATGTGAGGCGATAATTACATAAAAACATAAAATCGAGTAAAAACTAATTTATAAAATCGAAGATGTAAATTTGAATTTTTAAAAACAATTTGCACAGTTTAATTTATAATCTATTTTGCATAATTTTTTCATAAATAAAAAATAGACGTACAAGCACTAAATGACACTTTATGTACATTATACATAGAAAACTTGTCGATTTAAGGTATGAACACACAAGCCAAAGAGAGGAATAAGAATGATAAAATTGTCAATTTGTAAAAGTTGCTTTGACATTAACACTAGCCATACAATATATATTGGTAGAAATAAAAGTACATATACATATCTTTTATTACATATATTTAAATTATTTGATAATGATATTGTTTTAGGTAAGATAAAATATTATTAAATGGAGTATAAGGGTACTTCGACCCAAAAACAAAATATATGTTATCTAAAAGCCTAAAACACCATAACAGTAGCAACTAAAGACCATAAAAAAAGAAAATAATAGTCACCAACAAAAAATACAACTAAATGAAATTTCTTCGAGTCTTCCATCCAGCAGTGAAGAGTTAATAGCCCAGCCTGCACATCTTGACGCCACCATTATCTGCTCCAATCAAATCTCAGCAGCAACTCCCTTTCCGGACCAACATCTTCTACACATACCATCAATATTTAATTTTTTACATAATTCAATTTTTTTAAAAGGTGCTTTTTTATAATAAAAATAAATTAATTTCACGTTTTTTTAAAAAAATTAATGTGTGTTTCTCTTTAGAAACACACACTAACACTCAGTATGTGTTTCTTTAAGAAACGCAGACGGTGTATATGTTTCACACGCTAATATGGTAAACAAAAATATTTCACAATATTTTTGAATTTTTTTTTAAGTTCACAATTTTCTTTTTTAAATTAGCCGAATTTGATGGGCATCAATTGGGAATGTTGATGATGTATTGGACATGGTGTGTGATTTAAGTACAAGTTGGTGTTGCTTGTTGGCTGAAAGTGTGGGGATGATGCTACTACTTGGGAGGACAGCTTTTTAATGTCAACTAATCAATGTAATGATCTGCATGTTGTTTAAGCTCTCTTGGAACCTTATTTCCTGAAGACTGTTTACAGTATACGCACCCATCATCCACAATTTGTTGGAAAAATTTGCTCAATGAATTGAAATTAAACATGAAAAAATCGAATGTTTGATAAAGGACAAAACAAGCAAAAGTCGTACGAGAAAAAGCTGCCCGGGAAAACCCGGGCAGCCGGAAGCTAGGTGCTCGAGCGCCCGTCATTCTGCCAGTAAATGCAAGTGGCAGTTCTTTTTCGTGATGGGGTGCGTCCTTTCATGTTCTTCTGCGCCTTCTCATGAATAAACACCACCAAATGGTGTCCTTTTGTGGTATTATTTGGCCAAGTATAAATAAAACAATTCCTAAGGGAATTAAGACATTTTTTATGCAAGATTAAAGTCATTTTTAGAGCAAAATCTGCATACACATTGTCTTTAACATTGTTGTACTAAATTTTCTGGGTGTGTATCTTTTGGGCAGTAGTAAGCAAGACAACAATGGTTTTTTAGAACAGATGTCGATGCGAGAATCTACATCCTCATGCAAAAAATTCATAAGATTTTGCTCTTGAATCTGAAGTGATTTTCAAAAATCTGATCCCTAAATCAACCAAGGGATGTACTTTATATACTAGACCAAGTTATGGCTCCTAGAGACACCATTTGGAGGTACCAATTCGTTAAAAAACGCATCAGTACATGAATGGGCACATCATTTTTCAAAAACTGTCCGCGCCCTATTCAACAAATTTTCTGCATCGCGCGATCGATCGCGCTAGGCAGAAAATTGTTGCCCCATTTTCGTTATGTCATGATCGATCGTGCAGATACACGGCGATCGATCGCAACCTCTAGAAACTCCGAAATGAGGATTTCTCTCTTTTGGTCTCCGATGCTTAATTGTAATTTAATATGAATCTTTTTTCCAACACAATTTTCGCAAAAGAAAAATGTGATTGTTAATTAGTTTGGAAGGATAAGCTTTGGACTTTTTCAATTTGGCTTCCCACTCAGACAAATTTTTGCTTCCCTAATTTTAATAGGGGTAAATTACAATAACGTAATTAAGTATACAAAAATGATCTCAAGATCACTTTTTCTGTTATAAAAACAAATGGACAAGACATGTATCGTTCACATCAAACATGTGCTAACATGGGAGACTTGGTCTTGAATGGACATATGTATGACATATGTTTATTTCGTTTTATTAAATAGAATTAAAAAAATATTTTTTGTTAGACTATATTCATTGTAACAAATTCATGTGGGAATTGTTTTTTAAAAATAATTTTTATGTGACTATATTTGTTTGCAATACAAATTTGAGATTAGATTGAATCTCCCATAATACCGAGATATCATCTGAATAAAACTTAGTTAATTGACAACTGAAACCGCGGTGGGAAATGGTGACAAATGATGTGCATTCAAGCCACAAAATTAAGCTCTCACTTTCACAGGCCCACTAATGTCGCCGTCAATTCATTATGCTTTTTCGAATTCTAACCATGCTTTAATCATTCAACCTCTACCAGATTGCCGTCTACGATCAGCGTTCAGTGGCAGCTCCTCCGCCGACCCCGCCAAGCAAGCTGTCCAGATTATTCAAGAGGAACAGCCCCAACAAGCGACGGCTGCCGGGACATACACTTCTAAGCCTCGAAATCATAAACATTTTGTCCGACTCGAGGATGATATTTATTCTTGATTCAGCTGTTTTGGAAATGGGTTTGAAGAAAAATCAAGTTTGGATTACAGTTTACGAGCTGCGAGGTGGTAACTATTAAATATGGTGTGAATGGTGCTAAGATATAGAAAAATTAAATGTACACTATTTGGTCATTTTCTACATATAAGTTCGTTTTTTCTATTATCTTTTCTACTATGAAACTTATGGAATACATACAAAAATTTCAATTTGCGATTACATAAGAAAAAAGTAGAAAAGAAAAAAGAAAAAAATTGTATATATTTGTGGTATTTGGATACGAATCAGGATCAACAACCTCATACCCATTGATGTTATCTGGTGCTACGGATGCGGAGAGCACGGAGGACCCGATCGAATGTCATTCTAACGTTGCGGAAGATGAAGTCAAACACCGCGGCAACGCGCGGCCACAAGCGGTGGAAGAAGCTACCGCCGGTTGTTCCGGGCGAGGTGGACATGGGCTGCAGGTAGGCCCATGCAGCCTGCTTCACGAGGTGGTTTCGGATGCAGATGTCTGATCCGGGTTGGGCTAAGTTGACCGCACTTGACTTGGGGGAGTTGACCGCGGCTGAAGGTATGAGGTCCTTCAGCGAAGTGTAGCTGTGGCAATTCCGTTTGATTGGTAACAACTCCAGATCGTTGGACGGAAAGGAAGATGTGGAGGAGGAGGTGGTGTCGGTGTCGGCGGTGACGGTGGAAGAGTGGCTGTAGTTGCCGAGGAAGGTGAGCTTTGTGGGGACGATGAAATCTGCGGTGTAGATTGAGTTTCTCCGCCGGAGGAGAGGAAGTGCTTCCGAGTGTGTGGGGGCGGATGCGAGGTTGTCCATGGCGGCGGGGGGGAGAGAGCAGTGGAACAGGGATTGGCTTCGAATTCTGTATTTGTATTGTAATTATTATTATTATTTTTAAACATATTTGTATTGTTATTTGAGTAACGCAATTATTGGCATAACGTTGTCACAATCTTTTTATTTGGTCTTAAGGTTTCGGGCTAAATCCGAGTAGTTTCCGATGTTTTCGGTCAATTTAAGTATGTAACCGTTATATTTAAAAAAAAAGATATTAAAAATAATAATATTGCACAAATAATAAAGATTAGATTTGAAATGTTTATATGGGAAAATGCATTAAACTCCTAATCTTCACCACATTTAGCACTTTACCCCAAATCTTTCAAAATATGCACCAACCCTCTAAACAATTGTATGTGGTGCACTTAACATCCTGAATCATATTCAGAACAATTTTTTCAAATATTCTAACTGAAGATTTACTCACGTGCATAATAATATTGCACAATTAATAAAGATTAGATTTGAAATGTTTATATTACATAATCATCAAGTATTTATTCATTTAAGACCCGAAGCGTCACTGAGGTTTTGACAGATAACTGTGTACTTTGATTTAATGACTGGTCACATGCGGGTCATAAAGTTGTTATTTTGGGTATTCAGTGATGCTGTCAGAGGCCTATGATTGTCGTTAGAGATTCACCACTGGTCATGATGAACCAGGATGTCCTATGTGTTTTTCTGTATATGATTCAAGGAATCTTTTGCCAGATTGGGTAGTGCTTGTGAAAAATGAGTTTTTCATATACGCACACAATGAATCATATAACGTGAAGTGGCCTCGACCAACCAATGCCCTAGATTCAATTGTGACATATTGAGTGAAAGGAATGTACTGCATGCTAACTATGGATGACAAGCTCTCGTACGTTGCTAGTCATTTGCATCCAGGTCTTCGTGAAGCGGAGATGCTAGGCGCTACCCACGATCGGTAGGTTTTGGCTGGAATTACACTCTGGACATTGTCTTTTTAAAAGAGTTTAATCGACAATGGGGGATTCAGGGTAAGCACGAAGAAGTAAATTGTTTGACTTCTAAAATCACAAATGTTGTGATCCTACTGCTACGATACACTTGAGCCTCACTGGGTCACAAGCAACCGGCCGCCGATCTACCGATGAGAAATGAGGCTTATATGTTAACTGCTCAAGATTGTGTAATTGATAGTCAATGGATGAGTTTAATTTTTGAAAGCTCGTCACTTTAGTGGAGTTTCAATGTTTGGAAAGATTTCATCTATAGAAAGTTCTAAAATTAAAATATGATATATTTATCTCATAATTATGTACGTTGGTTGTACATCAAGTTATTCAGTTGGATTGACCTACTTGGATTATGAGTTTAGCGCTTATGTGTTGGCTTTTGGTCAAGTGAAAGATTGTTAGCATATGTGTCCTACAAGCCAAATGTTGGTTTGTTGGGCTTGATGCACCCAAACCCCATTATTGACTCAATGACCCTATAAATATAAATAGAGGAAATTATAAGAAGATACCGCTTTTCAAAACATCTTTCAACTAAATCTCCCCAAAAAATCTTCTTTCATCTAAATACATCTTTTAAAAAATTTATTTCAAATAAGTCCATTTTATCGAACCTTAATATAATTAATCCATTAATTATGATTAAAATACCCTTGCTCTACACCTTCATCCCCAAGCCTTTGCCCACTTTCCACCATTCGCGTCGCCCTCTGAAGCTTCTGATTTTTTTTCTGATTTTTGTTTTCCGCAATTCTGCAAGGGATTTTAAAACAAATTGCAATCCAATGAATGGCATCACAACAAGACGATGATTCGGTCTTGACTAAGCTCCACGCTTTAATCTCCTTTTGAAGGTAATGCGGTCTTGACTAAGCTCCACGCTTTAATCTCCTCTTTGACGATGTCGTGATTTTGTTGAATCAATGTGAGATTTGAAAGAATATTTTCGCTTGTCTTGATGTTGCTAATCGAGTAAACTCTGGTGGCTGAATCACGGTTGAGCAACTCGATGCCCAGGACGGCTGACAATGAGAATGGATAGCCGATGACTGTTGTGGACGCATATCAATATCATGGAAATTGGAGCACAAATTGAAACTCATGATGTGATAGCAGGGAGAGTCTAGATCATCGCAATTATCAAAATTCCGTCAAATTGAGTCAAATTTCAACCAAATTTTTTGATTGATCGAACAACATAAATGAATCCAAAAAATAATCGCACAACATGAATAATTCAGTGAATCGAATCAAACAAATACCTTTTACTAACACAAAATTCAGGAACACAAACTGAATTACAATTCTCAGCTGACGAAGTTGATCCAAAATGAACGAAAATTCTTGTATGATACTGGTTTATTATGTAATTTGAGAACCAATGCAGATGTTGAGTCTATCGATGCATGTAATTTACATGCGCCGGTAGACGATCGGTGCATGTAAATTACATGCACCGGTAGACTAGCGATGCATGTAATTTACATGCACCGCTATGTGTTGCTTGCATGTTTAAACTTGTTAGTTCTTCAACTTTGATTTGAGAAGATAAGATAGTGCTACCTCACTGATATATTGTCAGTAAAATTGAGCGGTGTATGTAAAAATGAGCGGTGCATGTAAAAATTGACTCATGCGGTGCATGTAAAATTACTCACTCGGTGCATGTGAAAATTGTTGGGTTTCCTTACCCCGGCGCCAGATCCAAACGCAGCGGAAAAAATACAATAAACAGATCTGACCCAGGGACGGTCGATCGCGCCTGATTCATATATAAACATGCAAATATCGAATATTAATGCACGAAAAGAGATTACCGTTCACCGATGTGAATCTGATAGCGGTAGTCCCTCGAGTCCAATCAACCTGACCAGATCTACAAGCCAACACCAGTGCTAGTTTGGTGTTAGCGTTTCTATGAGAGTGAATGGAATTCTTATGATTTAACCCTAGACAAGGTTATATTTATAGTGTTAGCTAATTGGGCTAGGGTCCATAAAGCCCATCGGGCCAACATTGGCTTGCTGGGCATTTATGCTAACAATCTCCCACTTGCCCAAAAGCCAACACAAAACTACAAACTCATAATCCAAGTAACTCAATCTAATTGAACAACTTGATGTACTACCAATGTACATAATTATGAGACATAAATATATCAAATGATTTAATTTTAGAACTTTCTATAAATGAAACAATTTCAAATATAGAACTCCACTAAATTGAGGAGCTTTCAAAAATTAAATTCATCTATTCTAAATCACTCAGTTTGAGCACTTAACATTTAAGTCTCAATTCTCATCGATAGATCGGCGGCCGGTTGATTGTGACCCAGTGAGGCTCAAGTGTATCATAGCAGTAGGATCACAACCTTTGTGATTTTAGAAGTCAAACAACTTCTTTGGGCTTACCCTGAATGCCTCATTGTCAATTAAACTCCTTTAATAGACAATGGCTGAAATATAATTCCAGCTACAACCTACCGATCGTGGGTAGCGCCTAGCATCTGCGCTTCACGAAGACCTAGATACAAATGACTAGCAACGTACGAGAACCTGTCAGCCATAGTTAGCGTGCAGTACATTCCTTTCACTCAATATGTCCCGATTGAATCTAGGGCATTGGTCGGTCGAGGCCCCTTATGATTTCAATAACTATGTATTTGTTTCACGTTATATGATTCATTGTGTGCGTATATGAAAAACTCATTTTTCACAAGCACTACCCACTCTGGCCAGAGATTCCTCGAATCATATATAGAAAAACACATAGGACATCCTGTTTCATCAAGACCAGTGGTGAATCCCCAACGACAATCATAGGCCTCTGACAGTATCACTGAATACCCAAAATAACAACTTTATGACCCGCATGTGATCAGTCATTAAATCAAAGTACACAGCTATCTGTCAAGACCTCAATGATGCCTCGGGTCATGAGGAGTAATGGTGCACAACTATGACTAGAAATTCTATACTCGACAAGTGGTAACCACTTATAGAATTCCGAGTAGGGTCGTTCAGTGAACTCATTCCTAATGAACACCTATTCATGTGTGCTGACTTCTCCAAGCCAACGCCGATGAAACGCGGCGCACTACACTAGACACATCATGAATACTAGTCTCTAGCGAGCATATATCGATATCCCATTCTCGAAGGCTCATCGACCAGGAACATTTAGAAATCGCAGTCGAGAATGTATTTCATGGTCACCATCATATGCGTAACCACATTCTATGGACTATAGCAACTTCAAGGACTTCATCAATACATCAAGATGCATGGGTAAACAGATGAAGAAGTGCCATATATATTAATATTCAAACAAAGATTTGTCATAATAAGATTATAAGTACAATCAATCAACTATTGATTTACTTAATCATGTATGACAACAATATCTTTCACTTTCTCAAAGCCAACTACTCATGTGTCTTAAGACCATCTTTCCAAGATGTCTGACAGACACCAATCGTTGTAAAGGCTTTGTCAGTGGATTCACTATATTTTCTGTTGAAGCGATTTTCTCGATAATAATGTCGCGTCTACCATCTATCTCATTAGATGATATTTTCTCAATATATTTTTGGATACTGATGAGATCTTGGCTATTCATAATAGCTCAAATGTTGTCACGGTACCAGAGACTGTGTCAATCGCACTAGAAATTACACCCAACTCTTGGATGGAATTTCTTATCCAAACTGCCTCTTTGCTGCATCGTATGCTGCAATGTATTCAGCTTCAGTGGTGGAATCCAAAGTGATGACTTGCTTGGAACGTTTCCAAGAGACATCACCATCATTGAGCTTAAATACAAATCCGAACATCGATATGGTATCATCTACATCCGACTGAAAAAACAGCATCAGCTTAGACTTCAACTTTTATTTCTCCACTTACAGATCCAAAAATCATGAACGTATCCTAAGTTCTTCATAAGCACTTGAGGATTATTTTCACAATTTTCCAGTGATATTCACCGGGATCTGTCTGATGTTTGCTCATTACACTAAGAACATACATCAGGCCAAGTACATAACATAACATACATTATGCTATTAAAGTAGAAATATAAAGTACCAATGTCATCTTTTCTCTCTCCTCATCAATCTTAAAGCATATTGACTTGAGAGATGAATACTATGACATATTATGAAGTAACTCGTTTTTCAACTATTCTATGCTAAACCCTTTTAGCACAGTGTTTATGTACGTAGATTGAGATATCTCAAGCATCCTTTAGATCTATCCCTATAGATCCTTACGCTAAACACGTATGACGCTTCCCCAATCTTACATGGAGAAATTAGTAGATGATCGTGCTTTAATTGATTAATCAAATACCATTCATAATGAGTATGATATAATCAACTTAAAGCATCACAAATGTAACATGTTCCCACTAACTCTTTTGCACACACATGTCACTTCCGGATTTTTAACAAAACCAAACACTTTGATGATGTTATCAAACGGAGGTTCAAACTTCGGGATGCCTTCTTAGGCCCATAAATGGACCTCTGGAGTTTGAAAACATTTTTCTCACTCCAAGAAGTTGTAAACACGTTTGGCTGCTACATTTCTACCTCAATGCCACCACTGAGAAATGTTGTGTTCACATCCATTACTCATATCTCATATTCATAATATAAAGATATAACTAATAAAATTCAAATAGACTATAGCATCACAACTGTTTAAAAGTTTCTCACAGACAACTCTTTGCCTATGAGAATAATCTCTTCACATCAGTTAAGCTTTGAAGGTCGCTACCTTCCCATCCACTCCAAGCTTTCACTTGTAAATCTTGCAGCCAATGGGAACAATTCCCAAAGAAGATCTACTAAGGCCCATACCTTATTAGAGTACATGGAGTCTATTTCAAATTTCACGGCATCTCGCCAATATCCCAAAACGATGTCCAACATCGTCTCCTTGAAAGTTCTAGGATCACATCCATGGTCAAAATCATTTTGACTACTTTCTAGGAGTAAATTCAATTTATCAGGAGTTCTTGAAACATTTTCAAATCTCCTTCGTGCGTGTAAATCAAAGGTTATGATTGACTCAATTAATTTCACCGTTTTCACTTTTCTAGTGGTTTGTGGTTCTTGAACCCTTTCAAGTTATATTATGTTGTCATCCTTTCTAATAGAAACATTTTCTCTAGAAAGATTGCACTTGCGAAACAAACTCTTTGCCTGCAATTGATAATATAAATTTCCACAACATAACATAAGATGGATCAACTATCCAACTCATCTCCCACTGGCTGCTTCACATAAGCAGAACAATCTCAAAATATAAATTTGGATTATTTTTCAATCCATATCGTATATGGAGTTTTGGTCACTGCATTGGTATGAATTATATTCAACAAATATGTAACTTTAGAGAGTTACTCAGAGAGAATCACATTCTCTTTAAGATAACTCAACATCATCTTGCACTAACATTTAGTGCTCCACATACGTCCATATGAATCAAATTCAATGGACATTCAGCACATGCTAAATATATGTTGGATTTAAGTTATCATTCTTTTTATATTCTTTGAATATAATCATACTAATCATTCATAAGTTCACCAGATTCAATAAAACATGCATTCTTAAAAATAATGCAAATCACATTCGCATATTTAAAAGAATATCATTCTCTATCAAAATAGAACAATGTTCATGATTAAATCTAGAACAAATAAATAATTGCTCAAACCAGTTCCTAACCAGTTCAAGATTTTATATTAAATAAATGTTTCAAACAGCCATTGCTACAATGCTTAGCCTCAGGCAGGTTCACCTTCCTAGGGCTCTCTACTTCTTCACATCACATGCAACTCAAGACAAAAAAGTAGAAGTAGAACTGGCATCATATACCAAAGAAGTAGAACCAATAGAAACATTTAATTTTAATATATAACATACCATTTCTAGAACGCTTCTAGTATATGTATTCCTTACAATTTTGCGCTAGTGACCAGCAGTGAAAACATAGATGCCTCTCCTTTCTTAGTTGCTACTATATCCTTTTTCGTCTTTCAAGGTTGGGAACCATTTCCCTTCCTCTTCTTTATCCTTGAACTCTTCCTACCATTGGTAGAAGATTCGACAAGAAGAACACGTTTCTCCTTTTGAATCAAGGACTCATGAGTTTCCAACATTTTGACTATAAGATCAAATCTATAGCCAGTTAATGAGGATTTGTCACATTCAGATTTTCCAATTTCTCAACAAGAGATATTTTTCTTACACCATGCTCATAGACCGAAGCCCCATCTCGCATGTGAAATGAAAATAGCTCTTTTGAAATCGCGAGTCTCAGTAATCGCGTCCGTTCACCAAACAACATTTGTAGGTGTAGGAAAATATCAGCAATGTGAACAAATTTCTCATATCTGTGTTGAAACTCATTGGTGACATTGATGCTATCATATAGCACATAGTCTAGAGATATTCGTCCCATCACTTCTCAAGTGTGGCAATCTCTTCATGAGACGAACCGGGAGACACTTCAACAGGAGGCTCCCACCAAAGGTATATAGCAATCTTTTAGAAGCAAGCACTATTTTAAAATTAATAGTCAATCAGAATAATTTGGTGCGGTTACTTTGTTTGTATCGAGAATTGATGAAATCGGATTCACGGCAATCAGAATAATGAGAATAAACAGAAAATACATGCAAACCGTTTGATTATTAATTAATTCAAAAACTATGGACTTTAGTTATTGAATGCTCCCACTAAATTTTTCGAATTCATCACCCTCATGACAAATGAACGGAAAATCGTATTTTCTTAGTGAGCTTGGAGTCCAACTAGCTCATGATAGCCCCGGGCGAGGGTCCAGCCGACCTCATGATACTAAAGGTAGCTCACAATTGCATCATATGCAACCCCCAAGATTTTCGTCTCGTGATTGGCATAACCCTACGGAGGCAGGCCAATTATGCCTTCTCACGTTAAACTAACCCATCCCACGGATGGTAATGTTCGCCAATAAGACCCCACGAGGGTGAGTAATCTTAAAGGTTAACAGAACCCTATCCATAATTAAGTGGCAGTTAAACACACAGCTTTCCCATGCCAGATGCCCCCCACGAGGGTGAGACAAGACAACTGACACAAGTAGCGTCTCATGGCTTAACTGTTGATGGAAGACAGGAAACAACAAACTCCTTTGAGCTCCCTTTACAGTTTGATATTAAAAAATTTTGAATCATATTCAAAAGAGGGATTTAACAATTTTCAAATCTCATCCAGTACTTGTTTGTTTGTTTGCCGGATTCATGCAACTATGTTTTATTCATGCAATCATATGTACTAATAAAACATACAAACAAACATTTATCATACATCATATGCATAATAAAAATAAATATGGACGATTACGGCCTTTTCCTAATTGATTCACTTGAGCCATACGTGGATCGCAAGTCTGTCTAAGGTGATGCAGGTATGCAATGCAATCCTATTACATTTTGTTTCCATCATACAAGTCTTGATCTTGGTGCTCCGTCTTCAATCTTGATCTCCCACTAATACTAAAGGTTTTACATTTAAATCGTGCAAACAAGAGAATATGGATACAAATCCGGGGTGGGATACATCAGAAAATAGAGAGAGCAGGCTCGCAGGCCCGATAACCAAAAACACAATTTAATGAAACAATAAAAACCTAAACATTCACTTAAACACATTGGTCAAGGCCCGTAATCATCCATCATGCAATCACAACATATGTAATTAAACATTAAACTAATCAATTACATCACATGTAATTGTACTAATCACATCACATGTAATTAGAGCACAATAATTAATTTATTCTATCGTTTCCCCACTAATCGCATCATTAATTGAAAATGAAATTAACAAATTAAATAAAACCATTTTATTTAATTTCTAATTAATTAATTTTCAATTAATTGGTAAAATCACTATTTTACCTTTAATCATAATGATAATCGAAAATAAATTAACAATTAAATGAAACACTTTCATTTAATTTTCAGTTAATTAAATTTTCAATTACTTGGTAAAATCACTATTTTACCCCAAATCATAATATTAGCCAAAAATAAAATTAACAAATTAAATGAAACATTTTCATTTAATTTTCAATTAATTAAATTTTCAACTAATTGTAAAATCTCCATTTTACACTTAATAAATTAAAAATCACATTTTTAATAAATTAAGCAGTATGATTTATTATTTCAAAAATGATATCCGGATAAAACATCTAAAATGACCCAAATAATTTATGGACTCCAAACAATTTGGATCCAAAATTAAAAATGCAATTTCAACCCCAAAAATTATCCTTAATTTTCGGATTTAACAAAATTCAATTTTTTTTTTATTTTTTTAAATTAAAAATAATTGGCCCGAAATCACTGTTCATCTTTCTTCCCAAAAAATCGAAAATTAGGGTTAGGGTTTACTGTAGCCGCCGCCGCTGCCTATACATCTGTGCGCCGCTAGGGACGGAAAGAGACACAGCTCGCCGCTGCTACACCTTCTCCTCTTCACGTCGACAGCCAAGATGGCGAATCGTGGCAGCAACACTTGCTCGCCCACGCCGTTCGCCGGCCATCTTCGTTGCAGATTCATGCGCAGAAGAAATCCCCGCAGCGGCCATGCCATAGGAGATCTGTCAGCGTCGCGCCTGGAGACGAAACTTTTCACCGCCGACGCTACGTCCTGCGACTGCGGCTGCGGCGGCGCTCCAGAATCCGGCAGCGTCCAGAATTAAAAACAATTTTTAACTCAATTTCTATATTTTTCCGGATCACAAAATTTCTGAAAATTCAAATACGATTAATATCGATGGGAAACGATCTAATAAAAATAATTATCAGATATGAATCAAAGCGACAACCTGGCTCTGATACCACTGTTGGGTTTCCTTACCCCGGCGCCAGATCCAAACGCAGCGGAAATAATACAATAAACAGATCTGACCCAGGGACGGTCGATCGCGCCTGATTCATATATAAACATGCAAATATCGAATATTAATGCACGAAAAGAGATTACCGTTCACCGATGTGAATCTGATAGCGGTAGTCCCTCGAGTCCAATCAACCTGACCAGATCTACAAGCCAACACCAGTGCTAGTTTGGTGTTAGCGTTTCTATGAGAGTGAATGGAATTCTTATGATTTAACCCTGGACAAGGTTATATTTATAGTGGTTAGCTAATTGGGCTAGGGTCATAAAGCCCATCGGGCCAACATTGGCTTGCTGGGCATTTATGCTAACAAAAATGAGTCATGCGGTGCATGTAAAATACTCACTCGGTGCATGTGAAAATGAGTCATGCGGTGCATGTAAAATTATTCTTGCGGTGCATGTAAAAATTATTTATGCGGTGTAGAGTGTTTTCATAAGTGGGGTTAGTTTGGTCATTGTATTCAAAAATGGACTTAGTTGAAAGAACTTTTTATTGGGTGACTGGGCCGAAAAACTTTTTACCTAATGACACCGGCCCGAAATTTTCCCATATAAATAAGTCATTCTACTTTCTGAGAAGATTAGACCATTTAATACACACCAATTTCTCGTTGTAAAAAGGCTAACACTAAACTAGCACTGGTATTGGGCACGTGGATTTGGTAAGGTTGTTTGGACTCGAGGCTCAACTCCGTCAGAATTACGTCGGTGAACGGTAATCTCTTTTCGTGCATTATATTTGATATTTGCATGCTAATATATGAATCAGGCGCGATAGTCTGTCCTCTGTTTATGTTTATTTTCCGATGAGTTTGGATCTGACGCTGTGGAACGGAAACCCAACATTTGTTGCGTTATTTTTGCTTGGGGACTATCTTCATTTTGATTAGCTCAGTCCTTCCTTTTAGGTTTTTCTTCCAAGTGAATATTTTGAATAGTTTCTTTTCTGTGTATTGGCAACACATTCTTGTATGTCCTGATATAGTGAAGAAAGTAAAATGACTTCTATTTTACGTTGTGTTTAGTTTCAAACTGGAATCTGAAATTTCGCAGCTGGTCCTGATTGCTTTTATCAGGGAAGAATGGTTAAAATATACGGGTCTGGAAAAAAAGGGTAGCACTGCATGTCATAAAGGAGGCTCAAAAGCTTGGAGGTTTGCGTTGCTCTAAGTCTTGCTTTTTTTTTAATGCTTGAGATCTTAAATGTCTGGAGAAAAAGTCTCATTAAAAAGTACCATTACTAAAAGATATTAACTGTCAAGCTTGTAGAATCTTTCATAGGTTCTTCAGTATGTCGGGAGTCATATTTTCCATTCGTTTGAATGTTATTGCTCTCATGCATTTTAGTTGTTCCAGGCTGCTGGACAGTGTCACACTTGAACACGGGTACCATGTTTTCAATTTCATTCACAATTTGATCTGTTTGTTTATGTGGATTATGGCAATGTGTAAGTTGGTAAACTTAAAATTGTGTCAAATATTTTCTATTTATGATGGGGTTGTAGATTTAAAAGTAGGTAAGGAAGTCTAACACAACGCGCAGCAGTCTCTAAAATGGTCAATGTTCTTGCAATAATAGGAAGATAAAATCACCAAGATCAAACTTTATATTGATGTTCGATCTTGGACTTAGAAAAATTAAATTCCAAAGGAAAGTAAAAGGGGGGAGAGAAATAAATTAGCTCAGCCTTTCTTTCTTAATTCTTAACACGGGTGGAAATTTATTTGATTAGTTTGTGGCAGTGTCGTGCTACTTTACATGCAAACATTTTTCAACTAATGGAAATAGAGAAGAAAAGGAGAAAAAAAACTGATCTTCGTAAAACCATTGTAAATGATAGCACTTTTGGCGTTCAGTTCAATATAACTACATATTTTCGCTAGGCATTATTTTTTGCGCATTGCGCGACGTGCATTAACTAGTTTTTTTTAAAATTGCCCTTTTTTATTAAATAACCATCATGATTAGTATTTGTATGTGCATGAATTTATCAAGAAATATTAAAATTATTATCCAAATATATCTGAGGAGAGCTACCACAAGCCTATTGGCGTAGTGATATTTTGTGTCCTTATTTGAGTGGCACTTCTCGAGTTGAGATTTGTGTATAACAATCCCCTCCCATATATATATACACACACATACACACACGATTTTAAAGGTCTTTGTGCAGTGAAAAATCGGTATGCGTCAAAAATGTAAGAGTCGTGATTTTAATTGGTTTTAATTTGAATACATGTGCAAGTCATGTGTCATTTCGTCTGAATTTAACGTGATTTGACGTTCGGAAAAAAATTTAAAAACATTAGGATTAAATCCGGTCGATGAAAATAATAAGGACTGAACCAGGAATTGATTCGAATTTTGGGGACCATTTATTTTATTAAACCATTTTTATCTGAAAACATGTGCAACTTCTGCCCAAAGTTAAAAATTAATGTTTGGCCCGATTCTGGAAAAATTAAAAAAATATTAGAGACTAAACCGTGTCGATTAAAACATTAAGGACTGAAACGATAATTGATGCAAACTTTGCCGACCATTTAATGTATTATCCACGATCTGGGGTTTGGCCTCCAGGTTTCACCACAGCCGGTTGAGTCCAGAATGAAACATTTATTAGCTTGTACTTTTTGGCAATGGTTTCAGGCCATGAATAGAACGTGTCAACAATCAAGAAGCTTGCACCATATCGAGACTGTCCTAATGTATTGCCAATGACTTCATCGACTCGACCTGGAAAATAGCTTAACATGGCGTCCTAGAACTCCTTTATGTGCAGAGAGTGGTCAAATTCGAGATGAAACCCATCGCTGATCGTGCCGTATTCTATGTCGATCCTGGAATCTCTTCGGAGAAGAAAATCGATCCCATCGCTTGTATTGCTGTGGTCATTGGATGAATATATTGTGTTTGAAAGTTGGACTTAATCTTGGGTGAGAGATAATGTGTATAGCCTTGTTAATTTGGCTGATTTGTTGTCAAGGGTTGTACATAAGATTATGCTAATGGAGTAGACTGATGAATAAATAAACAAAGTGACATAGGACATTTGCAAGACTAATTTGAATTTGATCAGGTTAGCGGTGGTTCAAACTTTTTTGAGACTTCAGACAAGCGTAAAAATGAGGCTTTTACTGAAAAAATAAAAATAAAGTGAATTGAACTAAAAACTTACTTCTTGCATTATTTGATACAAAATTACTTATTATACTTTTGCATTCAAGTTTAGCTAATAAGTCATTTTCGATTGTTACTGCTAATTCAATTAATCGATCATGAGACATAGTTATTAGTACATAATTTTTTATCATCTTTAGTTTCAAAAAATTTCTTTATTCAGATGCAATTTTAACTTAATATTCTTTATGGTCTAAAATAATTGGGAAACACAATAAGTTCTTTTATTAACTTTAGTATTTCAATGAGTCTTTAATTTCTACATTTGAAACTTCTTTTAAGACTTGAACTCCGAAACTAAATTACACCATCAATATCAAAATGCATATCATGCTTAAGAAAATTTCAAGATGAAGACAATTTCTTTTTTCAAATCGTAATCAATATAAGAATTTAATCTATGATTCAATATATTACTTTAATATCGATTATTAATTAAATATATGGATAATAATTTTTTTTAGATTTTCAATTCTATAGTTTAATAAATATTGGGGCTGGAAATTGGAGGCCATTGCTTTGGTGGCTTTGGGGTTTGAGCCGATCTTGTAGAATTGTTGGCAATTGAAAAATAATAATAAAAATTTATGGTCAATATACTTTTTGTATGCCACACTGGTGCACTGCACACTGTGTAGGATTATGATTAAAGCTCAGTCTATCCGCTTCATATGAAAGTAGGCACATTCTTGTTTTCTTTTGTACTTGTCAACCAAGTTAAAAGCTTAGCCGCCGTATTTGAAACTAAAATTGTGCAATCATTCTTCAAACAAGTGCTATGAATTTGAGTAATCTATACATGGTATATATATATATGTTCTTTTTTTGGATAAGATAAAAAATTTATATGAAGAAATAACACCACAAATCAACATATTTTCCATACAAATATAACAACATAAATTCAATTAGTGCCCAGTGATGATATCGAGAAAAGAAACTCACAAAGTACAATGGGGTTTTTCTTAGATGAGCCGATTGTTTACAAACACCAAGACACATAAATATATATGTATATGTATGTATATTCATTTATGTGTCTTGGTGTTTGTAAACACCCGGCTCATGTAAGAAAAACCCAGTACAATGTGTCTTCAACCAAAACCAAGTATTCAATTTAATGTTTTCGACCACTTGATGAACTTCTTATTTCCCTCTTTCAAGATCAAGTTTTCTATATTTCGCAAGCTATTGCTATTTTCTAAACCCTGCGAAGCTGATCCCTTCATGAAACCTCTGATATTTTCTGCAACTTTTTCCCTGTGAATGGATCCTCCGTCAGAAAGATTAATGCCAGTCTTCAAATCCTCCACCACCAATTTCCTATTAGTAAGTTGATCGTATGTCGCCGGATTACACATCATTGGAACGCCGCACTACATACTCTCTAGAGTCGAATTCCATCCTCAATACGTGGCGAACCCTCCAACCCCTTGATTCGAAAGAACCATAATTTGATCGCACCGCGGAATAATCAACCCTCTATCCTTGATTTCGTCCTGGAATCGATCCGGGAGAATATCCGTCTCCTTGGATATCAAAACTTCTTCTCGAACGACTCAAAGAAAGGTAACTTCACTGAGCAGAAACCCCTAGGCTATTTCTTTAATAACCTGTTTACTCGCTACGCTCCCAAACGAGACATATAGAACCGAGCCTGGAGGTTTGGATTCGAGCCATTTGGTGCAGTCTGATTCGGACCGTAAACTTTTGGTGACCCTCATGGTTTGTTGACGATTGGTGCAAGAGTAAACAAGGCCGATTGCATAAGTTGGTTGATTTTTCCTTAGAGTATTAAGGGTTTTAGACTCGAGTTCTTGTAGTGTGTGAAGTAACACGAAATCTGCTTTCTTCATTTCATGAAATGCAGCAAATACAGATTTGTGTATGGCAGTTTCTATTTCCTCTTCTTTGAAGTATGTCATCAAGTCCTTTGTGGATATTGAGTGAACTACAGGTATGCAATTTATTTGTTCGTCACTGTTTTCTGATCATAAAAATAAAACATCAACAAATATTCGGACTTGAGATGGAAGTTTATAATCCAAAAGGCTGTTAATAAGAAATTTTAAATTGTTAGAAATTCTGAGCTATGTATCTTAACAATATCAAATATAGAGCCGGTGAATTCAGGATGGAACCATGGATCAATATTACATGGGGTTGATCGGATTAGGTAGGGTTAGAGGACTACGACGATTTAACGGGTTGGACTAAAGACAAAAAAAATTTTACTCCTAAAAATTGGTATGGAGACGTAGTCCACCCAGTCCATGGATGGCTCGGCACCTGCCTGTTTTATATATATGCAGTTTTGCCAACATAACAAGTTAGAAATCAGATATTACATAATCAAGACGAGATCACCATAATTTTATATTTAATAATTAGTTAAACTCAGAAACAATTAAGAAAGTAATACATTTAAGTGGATAATGGCCATCTGAGTTATGAGATCCCAGTGACAGGCAATATTATACACCAACGCAGGCTGCATGAAAAACGAAACATTTACCAGATTATACTTATTCGCAATCCTGGGAGACCACGCGAAGAAACTGTCAGCGATCAAGAAAAACACAGAAGATGAATCAGTCCCAATCATATTCCCAATAAATTCATCGACCCGACTCGGAAAATCATTCAGCAGGGACTTCCAATACTCATCAACGTGAAGAAAACGATCAAACTCCACTGGAAACCCATCGTTAATCGTAGAGTAACCGATATCAAGGCCTGATTTTAGAGCTTCGGAGAATAAGTCGGCTTCTTTATCTGTGTTGGATTTTGTTATAGTGTAATGAATGTGTTCTGTGTGGACGAATGTTATAGTGAAGCCCTTTGAAGCAAGTTTAAATGCTAAGGAACCGAAGGGGTTGATATGGCCTTGGTATGGAGTGAGAAAATTATGGCGTGGAGTTTGCAGCTTGCATCTGCCATTTTCTGCAGAGGATGGATGGATAGTCGGGGCTCATGTATTTTACTTGTCTAGCCCAATTTGTTAGTACGTGTGAACCAAGTTAACAGCTTAGCCGCCATATTTATGCTATGAAAGTTTCTTTGAAACTAAAATTTTGTGGGACTACGTGAGACCTACGATTTAATAACACGACACTATACGGACACAACGACATTGATTTTTAAAATTATCAGGATATGACACGGCTGGGCCATGCCTGTATATTATATATATTATACATGATATCCCTGAAATTGATAATGTGTTTTATGACTTTTAGTGTTGATTTTGAGGATAATTTGGTGTTATTATTATTATTGTGGTTTGGAAATATATGGTTATGCGATGTGCGTGAACTAGTAATACATTTCAGGATAAATGTGATGCAGTGTGGGGAATGGTGTAGATTTGGCTTGGTATATGGGCATTATTCTAGTGATACAGAAAAAGCATGATAATTTGTTGTTATGGTGCATTTTGTTGGTTAATGCTTTAAAATATCATGTAGGGATATTTTACTATATCATGCTAAATAATTGGACACCATTTTAATTTAAACCCCCACACTTCTATTATCTCATCCCTTACCCATCTCTTTCCCCACCACTCATTCTATACACTCAAGATGACATTCCCTAAACCCCTCTTTATCGCCTCAAACAAGGGGAAGAAGGAGGAGACTTGGAAGCTTTTAATCTTTGAAACTTGCAAGGAATTGAAGCTTTAGTGGTAATGAATCTTTCTTGCTAAAGTATGGAGCATGCTAACTTGATTTTGGGTTAATGTTTTTTGGGTTAAATGGAGGGTTGGTTTGAAAGTAATGTGTATTGTTGGTTTATGGGTTTTTATGGATATTGATGTGTTTTGTGTTGATTATTGAAGTTTTGGTTGTGTTGGATGGTTGGGATTTGATATTTTATGAGTTTTATGGATTGGAAGAGATGAAGTGCACAAAAATGGTGAAAATCGTGTATACAGACATCTGCGATCGATTGGTGCGTTTCATCGATCGATCGCAAGCTACAGGGCGCGGGGCAGAAAGATGGCGATCGACCGCTGAGTTTGAGCGATCGATCGGTGAGGCTCGCGATCGATCACTCGGGACTCAACGATCGATCACCGATTGCCAGATTTTGAATATCATGGCAGTAGGGTCTCGCGATCGATCGGGGCTTGTTGGCGATCGACCGCGAGACACCAAATGTTGAATTTTTGGTTATTTTGATGGGATTTTTGGTAATGAACGACTATTGGTTCTAATATTGAGTTGTGCAATTGTATAGAGCCTTCCCTGGTGGCAGCACAACGCATGGGATAAAGTCCTACAACCATCCCACATTTTGGAAGAAAAATACGTAGAGAGACGTACGGGCATCAAACGATAACGTGTATTTTTACATATTTGATTATGCATTGTGGTTGCATATATATTGGATGCTTGGTGCATATTATGGTGAGTCGTTGTTATATTCGAGTGATGATTTTAATGCTTGCCGCTATCATTCCGAAGCGATGAATAGAATACTTGCCGCTGTCATATCGTAGCGATGAAAGAATAGTTGCCGCTAATATGTCAAAGCGATGGTAAATGCCGCTGTCATACTGAAGCGAGGGATCTTAATGCCGCTGATATGTCGAAGTGAGGGGTATTAATGCCGCTGTCATGTCGAAGAGAGGTGCATTAAAATACACTGTTATAACAAGACTGAATTGGTTATGATATTGATGGAATAGGATATATGTCATGACATTTATTGGACTGTATTATAATCTATTGATTATTGATGTGACTAGAAATAGACACATCTATTGCGTTTAATTGTTTACGATTTGGTATGTTTTGATGGATAAATCGATACATATGCTACCTAATCGTATATTTGTGTAATTGTAGGTGGAATCGAAGAAATCAAGCTAACTAAGGCGAATAAAGGTCAAGAAAAGCTTTGGAGCTAATAATGACTCAATATAGATCAAGAAAAGGCTAAAAATGTAATTTTGGAGGAGCCGATCGACCGCATGAAGGAGGCAATCGATCGCCTATGGACAAAAAGTTGAGTAACAAAAAATACGAAGCAGCGATCGATCGCGAGGATAAGGCGATCGATCGCCAAAGTCCACTGGAGCCAAGCAATCGATCGCGAGAAAAGTGGCGATCGATCGCTTAAGGAAAATCGCCGAAAAAAAAGAGCTAGCGATCGATCGCCACCTTATGGCGATCGATCGCCAACAGTGTTTTGGAAAGATTGGATTCTTGATTTCTTTCCTTCCTACATGGGCCGATCGCCAACAGTGTTTTGGAAAGATTGGATTCTTGATTTCTTTCCTTCCTACATGGGCTCTAACCAAACCCATCAGCCTCCATACCTCTTGATACTCGAAATTAGTCTCTTTTAGAGAGAATTGAGACCTTAGAATAGATTTTGGAATTTTTAGAATAGTTTTCTTTCAATTTTTGTAAAAGACGCTCGAAGAACAAAGACGGAATCAACAAGCCGGAATCGTGCTTCGCTTTAGTAACTTTCTTTTCTATTGATTGTTTGATGTTTTTAATACAATTTTTGTTGGTTTTAGATTTAATTATGCAAGGCTAAACATCTTGATTCTTGGTTGAGGGATACTTGCCTTTGGAACAGAAAAACTTGTGAAAATTTTGATTTGATTGTTGAATTTTCAATTCAATTTCAATTTGTTTTTCAGATTATGATTCTTATGAGTATTGTGTTTGATTGATAGATTGATCACCTAGTAATCACATACAATATCTAATGCTAATTGAGAAGCAACTAAGATTGATAATTACCTGCTGTTGGTGTTATTAAATTCTTAGGAAGAACGATTGGATAATTAATTCTAACGGCTGTAGTTTTTATTGATTAGATTCATCAAGCTTACTAGTTTTCAAACTATCATTGATTTAACCTTAACGGCTGTAGTTTTGGTTAAAGATTTGATAAGAGTCGAATTGAATGCTGTTTTCTTTTTTACCACGATTAAGGTAAGTAAGGAATTAAGTTTTCAATTGATGAATAATTGAATGAATTCATAAGTTTAGTAATTTGATGATCAAGTGAATGATTTCCAAAGGTAAAGTTGACCGAAAATCAAGAATCGCTTCTTAATCTTGATAAACTAGTTAATTGTTTGCTTTCATTTAATTTAGTTATAGTTAAAGAAATTCAATAACCCCCTATTTTGATACTTGTTAGCATAAAAGTGTTCACTTCCCTGTGGGATCGATCCCTACTCACACTACTACATATTTACTGTTATTAACTTGGGAGGGTTAATTTGGGCGTACGCGATAAACGCACACCAAATTTTGGCGCCGTTGCCGGGGAAGGCAATTACTTTTGTGTTAGCGTCACTTTATTTTATTTATTTCGTTTTATACTACTGTGGTTTGTTGATGAGTACAGGTGAACCCTCTTACGACGAAGAGGATTTTTACTACGATCCTGAGATCGAGAGGACACTACATCGGAGAAGAAGAGAAGCAAGGTTACTTGAGGAAGAAGAAGAGAGGAACATGATGGCTGCGAATCAAAGTTTGAGGCAGTTGGCAAATCCTAATTTGGATCAACAACCTCTCTGCATCACTTTCACTGCTCTCGCGAATAATGTAAGTTTCGAACTTACATCTGGACTAATTCACTTATTGCTATCTTTTCATGGTCTTGCAGGTGAGAACCCACACAAACACTTGATGGAATTCCACGTGGTATGCACTACGATGAAGCCGAGTGGAGTAACGAAGGAGCAAATCAAACTGAGAGCCTTTCCATTCTCTCTAAAGGATGCTGCTAAAGATTGGCTATTTTACTTACCCTCCGGATCTATCACCACGTGGACGGACTTGCAAAGAGTCTTCCTAGAGAAGTACTTTCCAGCTTCAAAAGCAACTAACATAAGGAAGGAGATCTATGGGGTGAAGCAATACCAAGAGGAGTCGCTACACGAATACTGGCAACGATTTAAGAAGTTGTGTGCAAGCTGCCCACAACATCAGATAAGTGAACACTTGTTAATTCAATATTTCTATGAAGGTTGCTTTCTAGTGACGGGAACTTAGTGGATGCGGCAAGCGGATGAGCTTTCATTGACAAGACAACGGAGGAGGCAAGGAACATAATAGCTAACATGGCGGCCAGCTCCCAACAATTTGGACATGTTCGCCATGGACAACCGCCAAGAAAAGAGGTAAATGTATCCAATTTGGAACAACAACTGATTGATCTAACTTTTCTTGTGCGTAATCTTGCAGGAGGCAACGTGGGGAAGATGAAGCCAGTGTGGAATTTGTCTAGCTGTGAATCATCACACTGATGCATGCCCATCATTACAAGAGACATCCACTGAGCACGTGAATGCAGCGGGAGGATTCCCAGGGACACCACAAAGGAGTTATGACCATCCACCAAACAACTACAATCAAGGTTGGAGGGACCATCCGAACCAAGGCTATGGGAACCCACAGATGCACCAACCTCCACCCTACAGACCGCCATATCAGAGACCTCACCACCTCCAGTGCACCCTCCTTTTGACAGGTTAGAAAATTATGTTAAAGTTATTACTGAAAATAGCTTTCAATTTCAACAGGAGACGAGGGCGAGCATCCAAAGCTTGACTACGCAAATGGGATAATTGGCAACTTCGCTCAACAAGATTGAAGCAAGAATCTCAAATGGACTACCTTCACAACCGGAGGTGAACCACAGGGTAATGTGTGGGCTATCGCTTTGAAGATTAGCGAAGAGGATAAGGTGGTACTGACGCCACCCAAGCAAGAAGAGATGAAGGAGATGGAGAAGGACGTTGAAGAGCCCATACGAGAGGAGGAACCATGAGGTAAGTCCCCTCCATTCCGTGAATATAAAATTGAACCTCCATTCCCCCTTGCATTGAAGGATAATAGGAGAGAAGCTGGACTTAAGAGACTCTATGACACTTTCTGACGCTGCGAGCAAAATGCCCCACTAAAGATACCATGATGAAAGTGCCTCGATATACTAGATTTTTGAAGAGGTTTGGAAAGTGGGTAAGAACAAGGAAGGCAAAGGGTGCCCCAAGGTCGAGTTAGGTGAGAATGTTTCCGCGGACATCCAAAGTAGCATTCCCACAAAGTGTAAGGACCCTGGTATGTTTTCTATCCCTTGTGTGATAGGAACCACTAGAATTGAGAAGGCAATGCTAGATTTAGGATCTTCTATTAATGTCATGCCTTACTCAATCTACATTCAACTAAAACCTGGACCTTTGAAACAAGACCATACTGTGATTCAATTAGCTGATAGGTCTACAGTTATTCCTAGGGGGATAGTAGATGACGTACTTGTGCATGTAGAGAATTAGGTTTTCCCCGCCGATTTCTATGTCTTAGACATGGAAAATGGTGATCCATCAAGCCCAATTCTTTTAGGGAGACCATTCTTGAAAACATCAAAATTTGCGATCGACGTGAATAGCGGCCTATTAACAATGGAGTTTAATGGTGAAAGTGCAAAATTTAATATCTTTGAACCCATTAAAACTCATGAGCATGCTAGTTACGCTGTTGATATAAATGATGCATATGATTATGATTTTGATAATGATGAATTGTGGGAGATGAGAAAGGCTACTGATGGCCTTGATGACAACGGAGGTATGGATTTTCATTTTGTGCATAATGTTCATACTATTGCTGCTTTATCTACTCATGATACTGATGACCTTCTCACTTCTCACTTGCAGGATCATACCATTGAAAAGACACACCCTCCGGACAGACCACAACAAGCAAGAACTGAAGGAGGAGGAACAAAGACTGAAGACGCCCACTCAAAGGCGAACAAACCAAAATTTAGAGGAGCTAAGAAGATATTGAGGTGGAAGAGGAAAGATAGAGTGACATCGCATCACCCACCTTGATAGAGGACTGACGTTTGGCCACCGACGTTAAACAGATGCGCTGCTTGGGAGGCAACCCAAGGGGAGTTAGTTTCCTTTCTCCCTCTTATTTTTTATTTTTATTGCTTTCGTAGTTAGACTTTTCTCTTTTCTTGTATTTTTGCCTTACATTGGGGACAATGTAAGATTTAAGTATGGGGGAGGGATTAGTGGTGTGTTATTGTTTTTCTTATTTCAAAAATACAAAAAAATCAAAAAATTTAAAAATTTTGAGCTCATAGTTAGTAATGAACACATGCTTAGAATCACTAGCCCATGATTAAACCTAATTGATATCATGCATGCTTTTGAACATAGGTGAATTGTTAACCTTGGAACACTTTGAACTCTAACGCAAATTTTACGTTAACTTAGTAGTTGAATATTTTGAGCACATTATTATCATGACTTGTGAAGTGTGCATAGCTTAGTGAAGATTGTGTGAATTTTGTGATAGTCTTAAGAAGTCTATAATACATGATGGAGGCTGTGATGTGTTCCCTAGGTTAAAATCTGATATTTTGGGTTGTAATTTTCGTTTGTAAATATAGGGGAAGGGAATCAAGGACTTCCTTGTTGAAAACAAACTCTATAAGGAAGTTATTTTAATGAAAATTCATTCCACCGATCGATCCGGGCGAAGTGGCCGATCGATCGAGCCTTCCAGTAAGAATTTCGTGGCCTTTTCTGCCCGTCTCGATCGATCGGAAATCCTTTCTCGCTCGATCGCCCTTCACAGTAAGTTTCTTCGCCTTTTTAGCTTCTGGCGAGTTTTGTATTTTGGCCGTATCTTTCTCATACAAACTCCGAATTTGATGAATCAGCTGTCCACACGAAGATAAGAGAAAGTTATACAACTTTTATATGGACCACATTTCCAAAACATGGTTCGAACATATAGTAATATGAGGAGAAAGGAGCAACATGTGTCTTGGATTCTGGTTTTTTCCTCTTTTCTTCGACTTTATTCATTTTTTCATTCATTTTAGCTTGATTTATCACTTTTCCCTACATTTCAACATTGATTCCTGAAATAGAGAAATATATACCATAAACCGTAAGATATTCCAAGAATCAACACGAAAACATGTACATATCATAGCCTAAAAACGCGTAATATTCAACTCTATCAACTCCTCCAAACGTATCACTTAATCGTCCTCGATTAAGCATTAAAATCATAAGGTAGAGTTCATTCTTGATATTTGAAACAATTATTTCATGACTTGCTTATTCTCAGAAATCTCATGCACATATACAAAAGTTGACAAGACATGTTTTCTCCTAATTCAAGCAACACATCTCAAAATCGGAACGTGTGTGTGTGCTCTAGTCAATCTCAAGTTTCATGCACATATTCATGATCAAATCATGCTAATCAATTCAAAGTCGAGATTATCATCAAGCATTACATAGGCCTATTTTCAAACAACTTTTCCACTAATGATAGTTACTCCCTAGACTTGGATCAAAAGGACTTTTTAAGCTTGTAATGTAAGGCCTTTGGTGTTGGCTTCAAAGAAAAGATAGGATAAGTGCAAAGAAGAGAGTATAATCATTTACAATTCAAATTTTTTCGCACACATCGAGCTTCTCTTCTTTTTCTTTTATAGCCTTGGCCACTTTGGGTCTTATTTAGTCAATCTTTTTCTCAAGGCTTTTTGTTTATCTTTTTCTTTTCTCATTCATCAATTTTTTTTCAATAAGCTCATCAATATATAACAATTCAAGTGCATCGAATGATATTCATTATACTCCCTTAGGGTAAGGATAACATTTTTTCATTTAGGCTCAAATAAGGGTAAGAATAATGAGTTTGCCAAGAATGTCGAATGGGGTCTAATTATATGCAATGCATATACCATTCTTTTTTAAATAAAGCTCAAATGGGACACTAGGGATTGATATGAATCATGGTAAGCTTGAAAGGCTCAAATGTGTCAAAGATCGCCTAGATCATTTCCAAGTCGAGTTTGTAACTATAAAATTTCGCCTCAAAGTGTCACCATCAAATAAGTTCTAGGATAACTCTAAGATGCTCAAGACAAATCATCAAGTTCACAACAATTATCACTATTCAACATGCAATCCACAAGATCATTACTCATTGTGCTCAAAGTATTCCTCATTCTTGACATGCTAACTCAAATTAGAATATTCATGTACAAGTCCAATCACAAATCAAGTTCATATGCATAGTGAGATCAAAATCCTCATTGAATAGTCACTACTATAATTCATTCTTTTCTCAAGTTTGAACTCATAAAAAAAAAATTTTTAGCTCATAATAATCGGACGATTCAAGTGTCATTTAAGCACACAACATGTGGTTAAAACAAGTAAAACATGCAAGCTACTACTCCCCCAAACTTAAATCAAACATTGCCCTCAATGTTTAAAAGAATCAAAAGGGAAACAGTGAACTCCCCTGATCAAGACGCTTGCATGAGGGTTGAGGAAGATTTGCTTTTGAAAGCTCCACTGTTGTAGGGGTTCATCGCTCCAACCAAGTACCTAGCAAGAGAAGAATGCATATGGTAAAATATTTGACTTGAGAGATAAACAAAACTAAAATGAAAACTGAAAAATAAAACAAAACTAAATAACAGAAGGATACGCTTGGGTTGCCTCCCAAGAAGCGCTGATTTTTGGTCTTCGGCTTGACCATCAGAAGCAACCATCAAAGAGCGGCTGCCGCCCATAGTAAGTATCGTATGATACCACTAATGAGTCTTCATTCAATATGCCCTCAATATTGGCAAGATTGTAGCAGTGTAAGCTCATCGCTCCAACAACATTCTTCCTAAAATGGTGGGCATGGGAGAAGGATTCTTGGCTTGGCTTTATCTTGTGTAGGGCATAGTGCGGTGAAGTTGGCATCGATGGAAAATACGGATCCACATATGGCATAGAACATGTCTCCATCGATGGGCTCAAATAGGAATCTTCGAAAGTTTCTTCCCTTTCCAACATCACACTCGACTCATCTTCACCTGGGAACTCCTCGGATGACATCTCTGAAGTAGTCTCAATCTCTTGACGAGGCTCAAGTTCCGCTGAATCTTCCACACTAGGAGGATCACTCCCCCAAACTTGGTTGGTTGAGTGATCATCATCATATAACCAAACTCGATTCGTCGCCTCTTGATTTGTAGCCCTCATCTGTTCCTCTTGGCAGCTAGTTGAAATTGTTTCCATGAGGACCGCCATTTGCTGCTCCAGGTGACGCATAGAGTTGGTTTGGCACTCCAAACTGTTCTCGGTTGATGCCAAGAATCTCACTAAGGTATCCTCTAACTGAGTTGTGACATCTGCAGAACTATCTCTCCTCTCTTCGTGATGTTCAAATGGTTGTGGCATATCAATAGGGTAGTGAGCCTCCGGTGGGTATTGCTGACTCCAACCTTGTAGTGAAGGATCACAATGCCAGTGAAGATCGAAGTCCGCCATATCATTGAATAGGTGCACCACACTGCCCTAATCTCTATCAACCAGGGGGCTCCCAGTCACCAGTGCTCCGCTCAATACCCATTCTCGTGTCTGTGCATCCAACCCGTTGAAGAAATATTGCAAGAGAGTATAGTTCGAAAAGTTGTGATACCGGAATGTGTTGGCCAATTCAGTGAATCTCTCCCAAATAGCGTAGAACGGCTCGGAACGTTGTTGGGCAAAGCTTGTGAAGGCTTGTTGATGTAGCATCTCCAAGTACCTCACAAGATAAACAAAACAAAAACAAAATAAATATATATAATTTTTTTTTTCGAAATAAATAAGCAAAAAATGGTTAAATTACAGTCAAAGAACCTAGTATGATATTACTAAAGTTAGTCCCCGGCAACGGCGCCAAAAACTTGACCGCTTTATTTTTAAACAATTAATATTTCAAAGTAGTGTGAAGCGATTCTACCGCAAGTGCACGGTTGTCAAGTTTTAGTATAGTGAAAATTAAGTAGGGGTTGTCGAATCCACAGGGACTAACGTATAAGCACCAAATAAGATTAATAAAATTATATTTAGCCTACGATTTAAGAGGGTTGATTAACTAAAGCCAAAACAAACTAACGACTGAAAATTAAACAAGAAACAATAAAATGAATGGTTCCGGATATGCAAAGGTAAGTCACTCGAGAAATCTATCAAGCTCGTCGTTCAACTATGTTATCTTTAATAATTCAACTGAATTCTCAAATTATCAACCAATTGATTCTAAAGGTGAGAGGTTTTCGCTATTATTCGATACACTCTCTCGAGCTGTAAAGAAACTAACATTAAATTAGAATAAGTCACTCTCGTGCACCTATTTACTAATTCAATATTGCATAAATCGTCAAAACCTTATTACTCTAAATCTCTCGATTCCAAGTTCTCACGTATGCGATATCATCTCTCGATCTCAATTGTAACATACATCATAAATTAATAGAGCGTGTTACAACGTTATCTCTCGATCTCGGTTATAACTCTCAGATTCAATCAAAGTTAGCTAGGCTTTGATCTACACAATCAATTAATTTATGAACAATAGAAATCAATGCACTCAATCACAATTGAATCAATAATCAAACACAACGAAACTAAAACTCGATAGAATAAACTGAAAATATTTCAAATCAAATACAAAAGAGTTTAATCGTCTCTCGACCTCAAAAACAACAATTGGAAATCAAAATGAAATAGATTAGAGTCTAGAAATACGATAAACGGCGGAATAAATCCGGGCGTAGCACCGAAATCTCTTCTCTTGCTCCTTCCTTGCACTCCGGAATGGAATGGCTCGACTTTGGACGAAGAACGGAGATTGAATCTCCTTCGGCGGCGCTAGGCGGCGGCTAGGGTTCCTTATTTTTGAGAGAATAGGCGTCTGATATGATGTCCCTTTGTATGGAAATGAAAAATTCCTTTTATCCCCCGAAAATCCATTCAAAAATGGAAGATAAGATTTTCCCAGATTTGCGTCTCGATCGATCGAGAATTTCGTCCGATCGATCGGTGCACTGTTCACGTCAGCCTTTGAAACTCATTGCCTCGCTCGATCGATCGAGAATTCCTTCCGATCGATCGAGCCTTCGATAAAATTGACTCTGAAGTTTCTGCCTTGGTCGATCGGTCGAGACATAATCTCGATCGATCGAGAACTCGATTAATTTTCTGCTAAGCACACTGCCTGGCTCGATCGATCGAGAAATAATCTCGATCGATCGAGATTCCGAAAATCCCTCTTCCTCAATTTCGTCTCTTTTTCGCCTCGATTTCGCCATTTTTCTTCAGTTTAGCTCATTTCTTCCATTTCCAACTAATTTTAATGAAATAGACAAATAAACACCAAAAAGCATAATATCATCCAGGAAAAAGTACGAAAAATGGGAAGAAATTACAGCTAAAAACACTCAAAATCTAAGCCTATCAGGTATCAGAGTAGTGGTTAGAGAACCAGGGTTGAGCGAAGGGTAGAGTTAGTGAACAAGTTGGTTAGGTGTTCAGTTATGAACATGTTCATGGATCTTGGTGCATATTGAGTATATTTGCATTATACTAACATGCTTGAGATATATTATTATTCATGTTAACTAACGGTGTATTACATGAACTGATTATGATTTATTATTTTTAACCCCTGTATTACAGCATGGCAGCCAGAAACTCTGAGCACCTCAATGAAGAGGTGGGGGACACAATAAAATTGAATGCTGGTATTGCTCAGAATAACCCTCTACCGCCACCAGCTGTGGGCGTGGAACCTATCGTACATCAGTTATTGACCGGTGAGCTAAGTCTGACACAGTTTCTAACCTTCCAACAGCCTCGATTTGAGAGAACTGAGACTGGGGAAGAAGCAGAGGAATGGTTAGAGAGAACTGGACAAATATTTGTGTCGGCACCATGTGCCAAGACTGCTTGGTTGAGGCTGACTGACCGCTATTTTTTTAAACAATTAATATTTCAAAGAATAGTGTGAAGCGATTCTACCGCAAGTGCACGGTTGTCAAGTTTTAGTATAGTGAAAATTAAGTAGGGGTTGTCGAATCCACATGGACTAACGTATAAGTACCAAATAAGATTAATAAAATTATATTTAGCCTACGATTAAAGAAGGTTGATTAACTAAAGCCAAAACAAACTAAAGAATGAAAATTAAACAAGAAACAATAAAGTGAATGGTTCCGGATATGCAAAGGTAAGTCACTCGAGAAATTTATCAAGCTCGTCGTTCCACTATGTTATCTTTAATGATTCAACTGAATTCTCAAATTATCAACCAATTGATTCTAAAGGTGAAAGGTTTTCGCTATTATTCGATACACTCTCTCGAGCTGTAAAGAAACTAACATTAAATTAGAATAAGTCACTCTCGTGCACCTATTTACTAATTCAATATTGCATAAATCATCAAAACCTTGTTACTCTAAATCTCTTGATTCAAAGTTCTCACGTATGCGATATCATCTCTCGATCTCAATCGTAACATACATCATAAATTAATAAAGCGTGTTACAACGTTATCTCTCGATCTCGGTTATAACTCTCAGATTCAATCAAAGTTAGCTAGGCTTTGATCTACACAAGCAATTAATTTATGAACAATAGGAATCAATGCACTCAAACACAATTGAATCAATAATCAAACACAATGAAACTAAAACTCGATAGAATAAACTAAAAATATTTCAAATCAAATACAAAAGAGTTTAATCGTCTCTCGACCTCAAAAACATCAATTGGAAATCAAAATGAAATAGATTAGAGTCTAGAAATACGATAAACGACGGAATAAATCCGTGCGTATCACCGAAATCTCTTCTCTTGCTCCTTCCTTGCACTCCGGAATGGATTGGCTCGACTTTGGACGAAGAACGGAGACTGAATCTCCTTCGGCGGCGCTAGGCGGCGGCTAGGGTTCCTTATTTTTGAGAGAATTGGTCTCTGAAATGATGTCTATCTTGTATGGAAATGATTCTCCTTTTTATCCCCCGAAAATCCATTCAAAAATGGAAGATAAGATTTTCCCGGATTTGCGTATCGATCGATCGGTGCACTGTTCACGTCAGCCTTTGAAACTCACTGCCTCGCTCGATCGATCGAGATTTGCTTCCGATCGATCGAGATTTGCTTCCGATCGATCGAGCCTTCGATAAAATTGACTCTGAAGTTTCTGCCTTGGTCGATCGATCGAGACATAATCTCGATCGATCGAGACTTAGATTAATTTTCTGCTCAGCACACTGCCTGGCTCGATCGATCGAGAAATATTCTCGATCGATCGAGAATCCGAAAATCCAACTTCCTCAATTTCAACTCTTCCTCGCCTTGATTTCGCCATTTTTCTTCAGTTTAGCTCATTTCTTCCATTTCCAACTAATTTTCCTGAAATAGACAAATAAACACCAAAAAGCATAATATCATCCAGGAAAAAGTACGAAAAATGGGACGAAATTACAGCTAAAAACACTCAAAATCTAAGCCTATCAACTCCCCCAAACTTAGACTTGATCGTCCTCGAGCAAGCAATAAGCTCAAAAAGAAAAGTTAATCTTAATACTCAGCATGAATCATCTTTACAACTCACGTAAAAACTCAGAAATCCTACTTACACATCAATAAAAGTCATTCAACATTTAACAAGAATCAATTTCTCCTAAGTTAAACAATACATCGCAACATTGGAACGTGCGTGTGTGCTATTGTCAAACATGAGTAATGTACATATCTTTAAGATCAAAAAGTGCCATAACAACTCCGAGTCAAGATTAATTTGAACTACTCTACACATTTACTATCCAGCACTTCTCCATTAATGTAATTATTCCCTAGACTTGGATCAACAGGACTTTAAAAGCTTATAACGTTAGGCCTTTTGGTGTCGGCTCCAAAGAAAAGGTAGGATGAATTCAAAGAAGAGAGTACAATAGAATCAGTTCAATACTTTTTTTCGCACACTATTGAGCTTCTCTTCAACTTTTTCTAGCCTTGGCCACTTTGGGTCTTATTTAAATTTTCTTTTCAAGGCTTTTCTCTACATCTTTTCTTTTTCTTTGCTCATTCTTTTGTTCATTTCATTTTTTTCACAATGAACTTATCAACATATAACAATTTAATGCAATGAATGAGATTTATTATACTCCCTTAGGGGTGGGTAAAAATTTTCTTTTAGGCTCAATCCAAGGTAGGTATAATGAGGTTGCCAAGAATGTCGAATGGGGGTCTAATCATATGCAATGCATATACCATTCTTTTTCAATAAGGCACAAGAGGGGACACTAAGGAATGATGAATAAAAGGTAGACTTGAAAGGCACAAACAGTCCAAAAATCGCCTAAATCATCTCCAAGTCAAGTTCCTAATTATAAATTTCGCCTCAAAGTGCTTTCAAATAAATTGTAGAGTTATCAAGATGCTCAAGACTCGTCATAGTTAACACAGATTTTCACTTTAATCAATACATACTTCACTCAATCATGACTCATTAAGTGCTCAAATTATTCCTCAGTTTTGACATATGGTTAACAAAGGATATATACAAACAAGTTAAACATTTTCATGACTCCTATCTAGATGAGGATTAATTTCATCATGTATTACTGTTGCAAATCTAATCCTTCATTTCTCAAGACTAACTCACAAAAAATTTTTTTGTTGGTAATGCTCAAGGATGAATCAGTCACAAAATCATGCAGTCATGCAAGTAAAGAAGCAAGACAAGTAGCAGAATGTACAAAAACAAGATATATACAAATACTCAAAACCCCCCCAAACTAGAAAGAACAAATCAAAACAAAAGCTCAAGGAAGGAAAAAGAAGTTCTTAATTTATAGTCCCAAGCTGGACTGTCACCTCCTTGTCTGTCAGTTCGATTGCTCCTTTGGATTCTTTACAGAATCACTCGGGAGCGTACCTTGCATCCTCCCAGATATCAATGTGGCCAACTGCCCTATTCGCACTTCCAAATTTTTAATTGATGCATCCTGATTCTGCATCCTCACCTCTCTCGACGAAATCAACTTTGCCATAAGTTCCTCCATACTCGGCTTTTGTGTGAACCCTGCATGTGGTTGTGGGTTCAACACATTCTCCTGGTTCGACCATCTCAGGTTTGGTGGTTCCTCCACCTCGGGATTGTAGGAGTTCGAATACGGATTGTTGGGTGGCCTGTTAACTACAAAATTCACAGCCTCAATAGATTGGTTAAACTGGTTACCTGCCTGATATTCGATGCTTGGATGACCGCCTCCACACAAGTCACAGAAAACAGCTTGAACTTGCATTGCTGATGCTCCAATGCTATCTATCTTTCTGTTCATAGCCTCAAGCTGTGCCGAAAGAGCAGTGATCTCGTCCACTTGATGGACTCCTATTGGCTTCTGTGGCGTGTTCCTCTCTGACTGCCACTGGTAGCTGTTACATGCCATTTCTTCTAACAAGCTATATGCCTCTTCCGGTGTCTTCCTCATTATTGATCCCCCAGATGCTTCATCTATCATCGAACGGTTAGAAGAAAATAAACCATTATAGAAATTTTGTACCTGCAACCAAATGGGTAGACCGTGGTGTGGGCATCTCCTCAACAATTCTTTAAAACGATCCCACGCTTCATATAACGTCTCGGGGTCAAACTGCCCAAAAGTTGTGATATCATTCCGCATCTTCGCCGTCTTGGACGGGGTAAAGTACTTTGATAAAAACTCTTTCGTCATCCCCTCCCATGTTGTTATAGAACCTGCAGGTAGTGAATTCAACCATGACTTAGCTTTGTCTCGTAATGAGAAAGGAAAGAGCCTTAACCTGATGGCGTCGTCGGAGACGCCATTATGTTTGAACGTGTCACAAATCTCCAAAAAGTTGGAGATGTGATTATTCGGGTCGTCCGTGGCCGCTCCCCCAAACATAACCGAGTGCTGTATCATTTGTATAATCGCCGGCTTGATCTCAAAGTTGTTTGCTTGAATCGTCGGCCTCGTAATACTGGACAAAGATCCATGAAATGCCGGTTGCGCAAAGTCCATCATTGATCTTGTGTTCTGTGCTTCATTATTATCTGCCATCGCTCGAGCTTCTCGTAATCTTCTTCGTAGAGTTCTTTCTATTTCCGGATCGAAAGGCTCGAGAATGGGCTCCTCTCTTCTGAGCATGCACTAGAGAAACGATTCCTGTACAAAACAGACAAAAGGAGACAACAAAATAAATACAAAATTATTAACAAAGATCAACAAAAGAAAAAGAAAAACAAAAATGCAATAATAAAAGAATTGGCTAAATTACAATTAACTAATCTCGTATGATATTATACAGATTAGTCCCCGGCAACGGCGCCAAAAACTTGACCGCTTTATTTTTTTAAACAATTAATATTTCAAAGAGTGAAGCGATTCTACCGCAAGTGCACGGTTGTCAAGTTTTAGTATAGTGAAAATTAAGTAGGGGTTGTCGAATCCACAGGGACTATCGTATAAGTACCAAATAAGAATAATTAAATTTTATTTAGCCTACGATTAAAGAAGGTTGATTAACTAAAGCCAAAACAAACTAAAGAATGAAAATTAAACAAGAAACAATAAAATGAATGGTTCCGGATATGCAAAGGTAAGTCACTCGAGAAATTTATCAAGCTCGTCGTTCCACTATGTTATCTTTAATGATTCAACTGAATTCTCAAATTATCAACCAATTGATTCTAAAGGTGAAAGGTTTTCGCTATTATTCGATACACTCTCTCGAGCTGTAAAGAAACTAACATTAAATTAGAATAAGTCACTCTCGTGCACCTATTTACTAATTCAATATTGCATAAATCATCAAAACCTTGTTACTCTAAATCTCTTGATTCAAAGTTCTCACGTATGCGATATCATCTCTCGATCTCAATCGTAACATACATCATAAATTAATAAAGCGTGTTACAACGTTATCTCTCGATCTCGGTTATAACTCTCAGATTCAATCAAAGTTAGCTAGGCTTTGATCTACACAAGCAATTAATTTATGAACAATAGGAATCAATGCACTCAAACACAATTGAATCAATAATCAAACACAATGAAACTAAAACTCGATAGAATAAACTAAAAATATTTCAAATCAAATACAAAAGAGTTATAATCGTCTCTCGACCTCAAAAACATCAATTGGAAATCAAAATGAAATAGATTAGAGTCTAGAAATACGATAAACGGCGGAATAAATCCGTGCGTAGCACCGAAATCTCTTCTCTTGCTCCTTCCTTGCACTCCGGAATGGATTGGCTCGACTTTGGACGAAGAACGGAGACTGAATCTCCTTCGGCGGCGCTAGGCGGCGGCTAGGGTTCCTTATTTTTGAGAGAATTGGTCTCTGAAATGATGTCTATCTTGTATGGAAATGATTCTCCCTTTTTTCCCCCGAAAATCCATTTCGAAAATCCATTCAAAAATGGAAGATAAGATTTTCCCGGATTTGCGTATCGATCGATCGAGAATTGCGTCCGATCGATTGGTGCACTGTTCACGTCAGCCTTTGAAACTCACTGCCTCGCTCGATCGATCGAGATTTCCTTCCGATCGATCGAGCCTTCGATAAAATTGACTCTGAAGTTTCTGCCTTGGTCGATCGATCGAGACATAATCTCGATCGATCGAGACTTTGATTCATTTTCTGCTCAGCACACTGCCTGGCTCGATCGATCGAGAAATATTCTCGATCGATCGAGAATCCGAAAATCCAACTTCCTCAATTTCAACTCTTCCTCGCCTCGATTTCGCCATTTTTCTTCAGTTTAGCTCATTTCTTCCATTCCAACTAATTTTCCTGAAATAGATAAATAAACACCAAAAAGCATAATATCATCCAGGAAAAAGTACAAAAAATGGGACGAAATTACAGCTAAAAACACTCAAAATCTAAGCCTATCACTGACGGAGTTCCAACTGGCTCAGAATCTTCCGTGTGGTGAAGACAACATTTATGGAGATGAGAGCTCGAGGAGTACTGGTAGACTAGAGCTTATTCCGGACCCGGTTTCTGAATCGATACTTTTCGACAGCTGCTAGACAGATTAATGAGGATGAGTTTACCAACTCAAAGCAGGGCAACATGACAGTTTCGGACTATGCCCTGCAGTACTCATCACTACTCCTTCATATTGCTACAAATGGTCATGCTGAGATGATGCATTTTTTGAAGGGCTTGAGGCCGGAGCTATTTTATAGGGTTCTTTCTAATAACCCCAATTCTTTTGATGATGCCCTGATATGAGCGGAGCTAGCGAAAATTGGGGTAAGTGCTTACAAGGATGTTGTACCCCCACATGTGCCATCACAGAGGCCGGTGTCTGATAGTCTGAGGCCACAAGGGGACCAGTTTAAATCTCGTGGAACTTCATCATGTCCCCGATTTAGTGGAAAGCGACCTTATAATCGACGAGTGTGAGATCGAAGGGATAATGCGCCGACCAATCGGAGACCAACACAAGCGAGTAGAACGGGGGAACGAGATGTTATTATTGTGGAGGACCGCACTTGATGCGTGATTGCTCAGTTATAGTTGTGGCAAGATGAGACACATCGCTCGATATTGTCCTAACCGTGGAGGACAGCCAGACCTCAGGTAGAACAAGGGAAGATTTACTGACAGGGCAGTACAACAGAGGCAACCGGTTATGCCTCAATAGTTGGGAGGTCAAAACAGTGGGACCACCTCAGGCGCAGGTGTATGCACAGACGAGGGAGAATTTTCTGGTATGTGAATTTATATTCTGTTTGGCGTTGGTAAGTGCATGCAAATTTTGAGGTCAAAATTTTCTAAGTAGGGGAGTATTGTGATATCCCTGAAATTGATCATGTGTTTTATGGCTTTTAATGTTGATTTTGAGGATAATTTGGTGTTATTATTTGTGGTTGAGAAATGTATGGTTATGCGGTGGGCATGAACTAGTAATACAATTCAGGGTGCATGCGATGCAGTGTGGGGAATAGTGTAGATTAGGCTTGGTATATGAGCATTATTCTAGTGATATAGAAAAAGCATGATAATTTGTTGTTATGGTGCATTTTGTTGGTTAATGCTTTGAAATATCATGTAGGGATATTTTACTATATCATGCTAAATAATTGGACACCATTTTAATTTAAACCCCCATACTACTATTATCTCATCCCTTACCCATCTCTTTCCCCACCACTCATTCTACACACTCAAAATCCCATTCCCCATACCCCTCTTTTATCGCCTCAAACAAGGGGAAGAAGGAGGAGACTTGGAAGCTTTTAATCTTTGAAACTTGCAAGGAATTGAAGCTTTAGTGGTAATGAATCTTTCTTGCTAAAGTATGGAGCATGCTAACTTGATTTTGGGTTTATGTTTTTGGGGTTAAATGGAGGGTTGTTTGAAAGTAATGTGTATTGTTGGTTTATGGGTTTTTATGGATATTGATGTGTTTTGTGTTGATTATTGAAGTTTTGGTTGTGTTGGATGTTTGGGGCTTGAGGTTTTATGAGTTTTATGGATTGGAAGAGATATGAATTGCAAAAAATGTTGAAAATCGCGTAAATAGACATCCATCGGTGCATTTCACCGATCGATCGTGAGCTATAGGGCGCGGACAAAAAGATGTGGAGATCGATCGCTGAGTTTGAGCGATCGATCGGTGAGGCTCGCGATCGATCGATATCGATCGCGAGACACCAAATGTTGAATTTTTGGTTATTTTGATGGGATTTTTTGGTAATGGGCTATTATTTGCAAGTGTATACAACGCAGGGGATAAAGTCCTGCAACCATCCCACATTTTGGAAGGAAGGTACGTAGAGAGACGTACGTGCATCAAACGGTAACATGTATTTTTACATATTGGATTATGCATTGTGGTTGCATATATATATTGGATGCTTGGTGCATATTATGGTTAGTCGTTGTTATATTCGAGTGATGATTTTAATGCTTGCCACTGTCATTCGAAGCGAGGGATAGAATACTTGCCGTTGTCATATCGTAGCGATGAAAGAATATTTGTCGCTAATATGTCGAAGTGATGGTAAATGCCGCTGTCATATTGAAGCGAGGGATATTAATGCCGCTGATATGTCGAGGCGATGGGTATTAATGACGCTGTCATGTCGAAGCGAGGTGCATTAAAATACACTGTTATAACAAGAATGAGATTTGTTATGGTATTGATGAAATCGGATATATGTCATGACATTTATGGAACTGTATTATAATCTATTGATTATGAATATGAGTTATTGAACAGGGACAACCAAAGGAAGCATATTAAATGCATTGGAATACAATAAGTATTTTTATTAATGGTTTATGCCTTTTTACATTATAATCATGTGGTGAATATGATTTATTATATGCTCACGGTTTGGGGTTGTTCCTATAGGAGCTTTTGGCATAGAGGACTAAGGTCAGGCTTGATGCGGTGAGCTGTGTGAGGAGTGCTAATGATATAGAAGGACATGAATTCTTTTGTATAGTTTCTACGCAGGGTAGAGTAAATCTATAGCCTTTACGTTCATTTTGTGGGAATGTAATAAATCCTTTTTGGAATTTTATTTTGGCACTGTAATCCTTAAGCTCAATGCATTAACATGAACCCTTATACTCTGATGAATGTTTGTTTAGCCCTCTTTATGTCATTAAATTCACACTTACGGTAGCAAGGCCTTACACATGTACTATAATACAAAATTCTAAAATTCACATTTTTAAATTTTAAAACCATGTAAAAGCAACAAAAATATTCTTACCAAATTCAAAAGGCATATAAATAAACGTATGTTACTGGAATAATCATAGTATTAATCATACTAACACCAAATATATATTATTTTAATTAACATAAAGTATAAAAAATACGTCCAAATAAAATAATACCCAAAATATTCTTACCAAATTCAAAAACCATATAAATAAATGCATGTAACTAAAATCATTATAGTATCATTCGTATTAACATCAAATGTATATTACTTCAATTAACATAAAGTGTAACTAATACATCCAAATTTTAATTTTAGCCAAAAAATTTTTAAATTGTACAATTAACCCCCAAAAGTATCATTTCAGTATCGGACACGCCCATCGGTCGTGTCCGAGATTTTAAGAGGAGTGTCGACACGGGTGTCCAATTTAATTTTTTTAAAAATTTAAGGACACACCACGTGGTGTGTCTGACACGTGCCCGATGAGTGTCGGTATCCTATTTGTGTTCGACATTGCACCGAGAGATTTTGTTGGGAAAATATTTTTAATTTTTGGTGATAACAAATATCTACCGCTTGAAGTATTCAGTGCATTGAAATAATGACTAACTCTACAAAGATCTACCGGATGAAAGTCATCTACCGGACGAAAAGTCATCTACCAGATGAAGAGTCATATACCGAGTGAAAGGATAAAAAAAAGAGATCTACCGTATCAAAGACCAAGAGTTATCATCTACCGGATGAAGAGTGGACGTCTACTGGAACAAAAGTACCAGCAGAGTCTAAGGAGTTATTAATTGACTTCTGTCCATCAGGCTAAGTAACCAATAACTATCCAGCAAGTGATGAAATTAACATCAGCTGATCGTGCAATCAGCAGATATACGGTAAATGAGAAGTCAGTAGATGTATAAAGCAACAAAACGAAACAAGCACAACTCATTCCGACAAAAGTACAACAGAGCGCCACACGCCACCATTAGCGTCAGAATGAAAGAGCCGTTAATCAACAAAATTGGAAAGAAGACAAACAGAATTTGGAAGGAAATCAGGAAACTGATTTCAAGCAGAACTTTCCAATTGAAGAAAAGTTGATGTTAGACCGCTGTGTCTAGAAATACGGCAAAGTGAAGAATGAAGACAGTGCTGATCAATCCGATAAAATTCAAAAGACACAAATCAACTTCATTCATTCAAGCAAAACCAAAAACTTTTTACTTAGATATTCTGAAGTTTTGCAAGAGCAGCGAAGCAACCTTATTGTGATCTTGAAGATCAAAGCTGTGATATCCCCGAAATAATTGATTGCAATTTGGGCATTAATTATGTTTGTATGATTAATTATGGTGATAATTGAGTTATGTGCATATTGAAATGCTTAGTCACATGATAGGCGTGACCGGGGATGCATTTCGGGATGCATGTTATGCATGTTGGGAAATTAGGGGTTATTATGGTTGTTTATGGTAATCGATAATTATTTGGTCGAGCATGATATTAATTGGGATTTTGATGCATTTTGGTAAATGCTTTTAAAATATCATGTTGGGGTGTTTTATACACCATGGTAATTGTGGAGTGCAATTCATTTTAAAACAACCCACTTTATACCCCCAAACCCCACCATACCATCACTTTTCTACTTTCCCAAATAACTCCTCCCAAACCCTTTCCCCCTTAAATTTCGAAATTGTGCAAAAAGGTGGAGAGAAATCCTTCCAAAAGTTTGATTTGTGGAGTTTGTTGGGAAATTTGGAGTCCCCAAGAGGTATGGATACCTCCTTGTTGTTTTTTGTAGTGTTTGGTTTGAGTATGGAATGGTTTTGTAGGGTTTTGAAATGGGTTTGTTGGGGGTTGATATTATTTTGGTTGAGTGTTAGATTTATGGGTGTATGAGGATGTTTATTGAAGATTTTTAGTGGTTATGTATTGATGATGTATTAATATTTGAGTTTGTTTGATTTGGGGAAGAAGAAGGGTGAATAGTGCCCGAAAATCGGGTGTACAGGACTCGACGATCGAACGGGACATCCTCCCGATCGATCGCGAGCTGCAAGGGAGAAGGCAGTAGCCTTCCGCGATCGATCGCGAGTTTGGCGCGATCGATCGGCGAGGTCGCGATCGATCGGCGCAAACACGGCGATCAATCGCGGATTGAATTTTTTTTTGAACGAGGCAGTTTAGTCTCGCGATCGATCGGGGCTATATGGCGATCGATCGCGAGACACCAAAATGGGTGTTTTTGATTATTTTGTGGGATTTTTTGGTATTGGACTATTATTGGGTTCTAATATTGATTTGTGTGAATGTGTAGAACCATCCCAGGTGGCAACACAGCCAAGGAAGTGAAGTCCTACGACATCCTACTTTTGGAAAGGTACGTAGAAGACGTACGGGCACCCAACGGTACATGTATCTAGTATACTCATTGATTATGCATTGTGGATGCGAGTATATATGGAATTATGCATTGTGGATGCAAATACATGTTGAATTATGCATGATGATTGTATATGCATATGATGGTTATTGGTGCACATCCCATGAGTCGTGGTCATCCCTTGATGATTTTAATGCTTGCCACTATTTGATTTGGTGCCGCTAAATGTGAAGCGAGGGGTGGGAGCGCAGCATGTCACATTTAAGCGTGGTTATCATATGATGGCGAGGAAAGAATATTTGCCGCTCAATGTGAAGCGAGGGGTGGGAGCGCCGCATGTCCATTGAAGCGAGGTTATTCTATGCCGCCTGTATGAAAAGCGAGGGGCATTAAAACACATTGTGATAAACAGACTAGGGATTGGTGATTGATAATTGGTGATGATGAAATGGCATTGTGTCATGACATGTGTGGACCATTAAATAATCTATTTGATTATACTAATGAGTTATGGTACAGGGACAACCAAACAGGAAGCGTTTAAAATGCATGGGAAAAACAGGAAGTGTTTTATTATGATTTATGCATTTACGCCTTATATTCATATTGTGTTGGATATGAATAATGTTATTGCTCATGTTTGGGGGTTGTCCTTTTAGGTACATTTTGGCATGATAGAAAAGGGGCTAAAGCGGGTTGAGGCAGTGAGCTTGTGAAGAACACTCTTGATAGATGAAAGACATGATTACTTTTGTATAGTGTCTACTCTAGGAGTAGTGTAAAGCTATAGTGAAAACATTCTTCGATTGGGGTTGTATCTAATCCTTGATAGTCCTTATTTTGGCATGTAATTCTTAAAGCTCATAGTCTCAACACGATCTTTTCACCCTGATAATTTATGTTAGCTCAAATTATGCCTTTAATCCGCATTTAAGGAACTAGGGTCATTACAAAAGCCTACTGAGTTTACTGCTCAAAGAACACTCAAAGCTTAAGAGATTTGTAATTTTGTGAGTGTTGTAAAGCACATTATAAACAACTAAGAGAGTTGTGTTGCTAGGAGTTTAGGCCAAGCTTGTGAGTGCCTAAAAAGGTTGTATACTGTAAAGTGTAAGCCAAAGTCTTCTAGTGTAACCTTCATGCAAAGGAAGAAGGGGAGACGCAGAAGCGTTGTGCTTCGAACTTCCAGAACATATTTTGTGTCATTTACTTACTGCAGTTTACATTCAGTTACTTTAGCTCACAAGTCCAGCAAACGTCTTCCGCACTATTATCAGTGTCTGATGAGTTGCCTGTTGGGATATACCCTAAGACATATCATTAGATGATTGTTTATGACATACAATGTAATATGATTTTATAAATGGCAATTCATTATTATATATTATTCTTTTAACTGTGCAATGTGAATTAATATATATGTTAATGTCCTTAGAATAATATTGTATTATTCTTAAAGATGTCCCTAGTCAAGTATTATCATGAAAGGGATAATGATAATACGTAGAGACTAGTATGTGTTGATCGATGAATTGTTCATTGATATGAGATATCAAATCAACATATGGGTACATGTTAGAGAACGATGTACTGGACTGACCCACCATGAGAATGCAACATGGATAGTTATATGATCGTCATATGCAATTCTCATAGTGATAATAATGTATGTAATCCTTACGACTTGTGATCATCAGAGATCCCAACATAAGGAGTTATGTATCTTGATATCGTCAAACGTTAGCCGTAACAGGGTAATCTATAAAGGCGACTATTGGATAAACTACGAATTATGTAGAGGGATGTTGACTGATCGAGATAGGATTTGTCCCTCCTATATAACAGGAGATGTGTTTGGCCCTTGATCAAGTTAGAACTAAAATGCATGGCCATGCTCGAATGAGTCGATATGAGATATCGAGCTTATTCGTTTATTCTAGTTCTACTTGGGGATCAAGAAATAAAGATTGGATATACGAGTATGACTATTCCATGACTCGTGTTCAATCTAAACACAAAGGACAAAGGGATTAAGTTACATGGTTAATATTATCACAAGTTCTAAAGGTTATGTCGAGTCATTGACATTCTTGTAATTTGGGTAGCCTTGATGTGTTGCTAGACACCGCTCTTTGCTTGTAACGTAAAATGAGATTTTATGTCACTGCCAACATTACAAGAACCTATCGGGTCGCACAAAAGATTAAATCGAGAAGGGAAATTAAATTCATGGGATGAATTAAATAATTAAGAGGAGTCTTAATTAATAATCATAATGATTAAATTAAATCATGGGCTTAAGCCCATGAGGCTTTATGAAAGCCTTTAATTAATCATATATAATATGATTGCATGGTAATTAATTGGATTAATACAATTCATATCATTCAACCTAAACTCCAACAAGACCACACGGCCGCCTCCTCTCCAAACTCTCTCGGCTTCACCATAGCCGAAGTGAATTGTGGAGATTTGCGTGCCATTTAATCGATTTAGAATCGAGTGTGTTTCTTGTTCCGGTTTAAGAACTCGTCTAGCAACTTGTTCTTAAGCTATCCCTTCATCCGATTTGATCGTGTGGATACCGTTGAGGCAAAACTTGTTGAGTTTTGCTAGTGACTCGGAGGAGGCGTTGGACGTGGTGCAGCTCCGTGGAATCGGCTCAAACACGCTACAAGGGTGAGACATTTGTTATTCCTTTATCCGATATGAAATCCTATGTATAGATCTGCTGGTTAGTAATCCATATAAAATTTTATTCCGCTGCGTTGTATGCTCTTGGATTACTTACAGTGGTATCAGAGCCGTGTACAAGGCTCATATCGGATTTATGTGGTTAAATAGTTTAATCATATTTGAATTAATATTGCATGCTATTTAAAATTGTATATAATCATATATGATATGATTAAATTAAGTTTGTGAAAATCATCGTATAATTATATTTGATATAATTGGCGAATAATTGTATGCGATACATGAAAGCGTAAAATCGAGGTGTTAGCTCATGCATGGCTCACGGCCGCAGCCACCGAAGGGCTAGGGTTTCAAACCCTAGTCACCATGGCTCACGGCCGACGCCACCAAAGGGCTAGGGTTTCGAACCCTAGTCATCATGGCTCACGGCCGCCGCATGTTGCTAGGGTTTCGAACCCATTGGCTCGTGCATGGCCAAGCAGCCGCCGCTTAAGGGCTAGGGTTCGGACCCTGGCTCGAGCATGGGCCGAGCCGCCGCAAAAATTAGGGTTTTTGAACCCATAGGCTCGTGACGGCTAACTCATGACGGCTAGGGTTTCGAACCCTAGCAGCCGTGCATGGACTCGCCGCCGCCGCTCGAGCATGGCTCGGCCATTGGCTAGGGTTTCGAACCCTAGGCCCATTAATGGTCAAGCCGTGTGCTTTGTGGTTCGAACCATGGTGGTTCGTGTCTTAGTCGCTTTAGTTCGTGGCATGTGATGTCCCGAGCGTACGACAATTTTTCAAACATTATTTTACAGTTTTAATTAGAATATAAATTTAAAATGTTTAGAATTTAATTAATTAAATGTTAATGCATGCCTTATGTGTTGTTTGAGCATGGTGCGTGGTTATAGCCCTTTGACCTATTAGATAGGATTTGTGGATGTTTGTAATATTTAATGCGACCTGCGTGTCGTGCATTCTCTATTTCATTCTAAATGTAATCCCTCCCCTATGTTCCCCTCGAATGTGAATCGAGGAATTCTATATCTTGTAAATAGTGTAATTTATTTTATTGATGGTGATCAATGAAGATGGAGCATCGTGCCGGGATGAGGAGGCCATTCACAAATTGGAGCCAAAGGAAGGTGCTTGTGAAGTTACCTTAGGTTGACTCTTAGGATTTTCTCATTGGCTTGAGAAAATCGTTAGTAGGGGCTATAACCATGTCACGTTTAATTATGTATGTTGATGCATGATTTATCTTATGTTTTAGTATGATAATTGTATTACACATATATGTAGATATGTATACAACTATATGTAGTGGACATATTTTAAATTATCAAACTAATCATGAGATCAATAAATCCCTCTAAAATATTAAGTTTTAGATGCCTTCCAAAATTAAAAGTACTCGTCAATAACTTCGATTGTACATGTGTGGGTTTGCCAAAGCAAAGCACCGTGGCAATCTTAGTAAGGCGCGAAAGGATAAATGTGATATCCGTTATACTTAAAATTGGGTACGACTTAACTAAGATATCTCAATAGGATTGGGAACTTAGAGGCATGGGTTGGATTATAATTCATTTGATGAATTGAACAAAGTGTTGTTCGTCCAACTATCCAAGAATTACATGTGATGTAATTGACAAAGTGTTGTCTACCTAAATAACCGAGTCTTGGGCGATTAGCCAAAGCTAACTCAAGATTAGGCGAAATATGGATCTTGGCCCACTAAAGGTTTCGAGGGTTGATATTATTTTTAAACAAAATAGTGGGAGTATCATTTAATATAAGACCATGTTAAATGATTAAATCATAAACTTATTTTGCATATTTATATTGTAGATATCCATGGCAACTAACAACGTTACTAGCACTTTATCACTGCGATCGGTCCTTGAGAAGGACAAATTAAATGGGACGAATTTCCTAGACTGGCATAGGAACTTGAGGATAGTCCTCAAACAAGAAAAGAAACAATATGTCCTAGAGGAACCCTTGCCCGCTGAGGAACCTCCCCTAACAGCTACAAGAGCTGAAAAAGATGCTTACAAGAAGCATCAGAGTGACGCACTTGATGTTGGGTGCCTTATGCTTGCCACCATGAACTCTGAGCTTCAGAAGCAACATGAGGAAATGGAGGCGTTCGATATGATCGAACACTTAAAGCAATTGTACCAACAACAAGCAAGACAAGAGAGGTATGACGTCTCTAAGGCGTTATTAGTGCAGGATGGTAGAGGGAAGCCTAGTTGGAACTCATGTGCTCAAGATGACTGGGTACATTGAGAATCTGGACAAGCTGGGTTTTCCATTGGACCAAGAGTTGGCCACCGATGTGATCTTGCAATCGTTGCCTGAGAGCTTCAGTCAATTTGTAGTAAATTACAATATGACTGACATGGAAAAGACTCTACCACAATTGCTTGGTATGTTGAGAACATATGAAGCAAATACAAAGAAGACTAAGGCCACACATGTTCTTATTGTGAATAAGGGCAAAGGAAGGGCCAAAGCTAAAGGCAACAAGAAAGCAAAGAAGGTCTTTGTTAAATCTAAGCCAAAGTCTTATGCACTGAAACCAAAGGGAGGGATAGCGAAGGAAGGGAACTGTTTCCATTGCGGTGAGACCGGCCATTGGAAAAGAAACTGCAAAGTATATCTGGAGGATCTAGAGAAAGGAAGTGTGACTTCCGCTTCAGGTATTTTTGTTATAGAAGTCAATTTATCTACTTCTTCATCATGGGTATTAGATACTGGATGTGGATCTCACATTTGTGTAAATGTGCAGGACCTCAAAAAGAGTAGATTGTTGGCGAAAGGCGAAGTTGATCTCCGAGTTGGAAATGGAGCAAGAGTTGCTGCATTAGCTATAGGAGATTATCATTTAGCTTTACCTTCTGGTTTATCATTGATTTTAAAAGACTGTTATTTTGTGCCATCTATTACTAAAAACATAATTTCTATTTCTTGTTTAGACAAGTATGGTTTTTCATTTATAATAAAGGACAACTGTTGTTCTATTTATTTAAATGATATGTTTTATGCTAGTGCACAAATGGTGAATGGTCTTTATGTATTAAATCTTGATATGCCTATCTATAACATAAATACTAAAAGGATTAAAAATAATGATTGTAATCCGACTTATCTCTGGCACTGTCGCTTGGGCCACATAAACGAGAACCGCATATCTAAACTTCATAAGGATGGAGCATTAGATTCATTTGATTTTGAATCATATGAAACATGCGAATCTTGTTTAATGGGCAAGATGACAAAAGCCCCTTTCAAGGGACATGTTGAAAGGGCAAGTGTTTTATTGGGACTAATACATAGTGATGTATGTGGAAATAAGTACACAAGCTAGATGTGGTTTTCAATACTTCGTTACATTTACTGATGACCTCAGTAGATATGGGTATGTGTACCTAATGAAGCATAAGCATGAAACCTTTGAAAAGTTCAAAGATTTCAAAAATGAAGTACAAAACCAACTTGGCAAAAGTATCAAAATCCTTCGATCAGATCGAGGAGGTGAATAGCTAAGCCAAGAGTTTCATGACTATCTAAAGGAGTGTGGGATAGTCCCACAACTCACTCCTCCGTATACTCCACAATGGAATGGTGTATCCGAGAGGAGAAATCGAACCTTGTTGGACATGGTTAGATCAATGATGAGTCATGCAGATCTTCCGATATCGTTTTGGGGACACGCTCTAGAAACAGCGATTTTCTTACTGAACCGTGTTCCATCTAAATCAGTGGAAAAGACACCATATGAGATATGGACTGGGAAGCGTCCTAGTATGTCTTTTATGAAGATTTGTGGTTGTGAGGCTTTCGTTAGACGTCACGCCACTAACAAACTTGGACCCAAATATGATAAGTGTTTATTTGTGGGGTATCCTAAGGAAACAAAAGGATACTATTTCTATTATCCCACCGAGAACAAAGTAGTTGTTGCTCGGACTGGTGTATTTCTTGAAAGAGAATTTATTTCTAGAAAAACCAGTGGGAGAAAAATAGAACTTAGTGAAGTTCAACCACAAGAAAACACTGAACCTGAGATTGAGATGGAAACAGAGCAGGCTCCGCAAGCTGTTGTGGAAGAAGCACCTGCTCAAGAGACACAAGCCCAGCGTAGGTCTGTAAGAGAACACCGGGAGCCACAGAGATATGGATTTCTTGTGACTCAACAAGGTGACTTACTATTTATTGATGATGATGAGCCGTCATCTTATCAACAAGCTATAATAGGCAATGATTCTGAGAAATGGCAAGAGGCCATGAAATCTGAGATGGAATCCATGTATGCAAACCAAGTATGGACTTTGGTTGATCCACCTGAAGGGGTACGACCCATAGGGTGCAAATGGATTTTCAAGAAAAATACCGATATGGATGGTAACGTACAAACCTATAAAGGTCGGCTGGTTGCAAAAGGATTCAAACAAATTCATGATATTGACTATGATGAAACCTTTTCACCAGTGGCCATGGTTAAATCCATAAGGATCTTACTTGCAATAGCTGCATTTCATGATTATGAAATCTGGCAGATGGATGTCAAAACAGCTTTCCTTAATGGAAATCTGCTCGAGGATGTGTACATGACACAGCCCGAGGGTTTTGTCGATCCAAAGGATGCTGGAAAGATATGCAAGCTACAACGATCCATTTATGGATTGAAGCAAGCTTCTCGGAGTTGGAATCTTCGTTTTGATGATGCAATCAAAGAGTTTGGTTTTATCAAAAATGAAGATGAACCTTGTGTCGACAAGAAGGTCAGTGGGAGCGTAATCATTTTCCTAGTGTTGTATGTAGATGGCATACTTCTTATTGGAAATGATATCCCTGCCTTGCAATTTATAAAGATTTGGCTAGGGAACTGCTTTTCGATGAAAGATTTAGGAGAAGCCACCTATGTATTAGGAATCAAGATCTATAGAGATAGATCAAGAAGGCTTCTTGGTCTAAGTCAAAGTACATACATAGACAAGGTGCTTAAAAGGTTTAGCATGCAAGAGTCCAAGAAAGGATTCGTGCCTATGACGCATGACATTTATCTCTCGAAGGAACAGTGTCCTTCAACACCAGATGAGAGACAACGCATGAGTAAGATTCCATACGCGTCAGCTATTGGATCTATCATGTATGCCATGATATGTACTCGTCCCGATGTATCGTATGCTTTGAGCATGACGAGCAGATATCAAGTTGATCCAGGTGAAGGTCACTGGATTGCTGTCAAGAACATCCTGAAGTACTTGAGAAGGACTAAGGATGCATTCTTGATTTATGGAGGTGAGGAAGAGCTCAATGTAATGGGTTACACTGATGCAAGCTTCCAAACTGACAAAGATGATTTTCGATCGCAATCTGAATATGTGTATTGCCTAAATGGAGGTGCTGTGAGCTGGAAGAGTTCAAAGCAAGAAACAGTAGCCGATTCTACAACGGAAGCTGAGTATATTGCTGCCTCGGACGCAGCAAAGGAAGCTGTTTGGATGAGGAAGTTCATTTCTGAACTTGGAGTGGTGCCTAGCATTAAAAATCCGATAGAACTCTATTGTGACAACAATGGAGCGATCGCATTGGCTAAGGAACCAAGATCTCACCAAAGATCCAAGCACATACTTAGGCGTTTCCATTTCATTCGAGAAATCGTTGAAAGGGGAGATGTTAAAATATGCAAAGTACCAACAGATGATAATGTATCTGACCCATTGACGAAGCCACTGTCACAGCAGAAGCATGATCGTCATACTAGATCTCTAGGCATTAGGTATATGTCTGAGTTGTCTTAGTGCAAGTGGGAGATTTGTTGGGATATGCCCTAAGACATATCATTAGATGATTGTTTATGACATACAATGTAATATGATTTTATAAATGGAAATTCATTATTATATATTATTCTTTTAACTGTGCAATGTGAATTAATATATATGTTAATGTCCTTAGAATAATATTGTATTATTCTTAAAGATGTCCCTAGTCAAGTATTATCATGAAAGGGATAATGATAATACGTAGAGACTAGTATGTGTTGATCGATGAATTGTTCATTGATATGAGATATCAAATCAACATATGGGTTACATGTTAGAGAACGATGTACTGGACTGACCCACCATGAGAATGCAACATGGATAGTTATATGATCGTCATATGCAATTCTCATAGTGATAATAATGTATGTAATCCTTACGACTTGTGATCATCAGAGATCCCAACATAAGGAGTTATGTATCTTGATATCGTCAAACGTTACCCGTAACAGGGTAATCTATAAAGGCGACTATTGGATAAACTACGAATTATGTAGAGGGATGTTGACTGATCGAGATAGGATTTGTCCCTCCTATATAACAGGAGATGTGTTTGGCCCTTGATCAAGTGAGAACTAAAATGCATGGCCATGCTCGAATGAGTCGATATGAGATATCGAGCTTATTCGTTTATTCTAGTTCTACTTGGGGATCAAGAAATAAAGATTGGATATACGAGTATGACTATTCCATGACTCTTGTTCAATCTAAACACAAAGGACAAAGGGATTAAGTTACATGGTTAATAGTATCACAAGTTCTAAAGGTTATGTCGAGTCATTGACATTCTTGTAATTTGGGTAGCCTTGATGTGTTGCTAGACACCGCTCTTTGCTTGTAACGTAAAATGAGATTTTATGTCACTGTCAACATTACAAGAACCTATCGGGTCGCACAAAAGATTAAATCGAGAAGGGAAATTAAATTCATGGGATGAATTAAATAATTAAGAGGAGTCTTAATTAATAATCATAATGATTAAATTAAATCATGGGCTTAAGCCCATGAGGCTTTATGAAAGCCTTTAATTAATCATATATAATATGATTGCATGGTAATTAATTGGATTAATACAATTCATATCATTCAACCTAAACTCCAACAAGACCACACGGCCGCCTCCTCTCCAAACTCTCTCGGCTTCACCATAGCCGAAGTGAATTGTGGAGATTTGCGTGCCATTTAATCGATTTAGAATCGAGTGTGTTTCTTGTTCCGGTTTAAGAACTCGTCTAGCAACTTGTTCTTAAGCTATCCCTTCATCCGATTTGATCGTGTGGATACCGTTGAGGCAAAACTTGTTGAGTTTTGCTAGTGACTCGGAGGAGGCGTTGGACGTGGTGCAGCTCCGTGGAATCGGCTCAAACACGCTACAAGGGTGAGACACTTGTTATTCCTTTATCCGATATGAAATCCTATGTATAGATCTGCTGGTTAGTAATCCATATAAAATTTTATTCCGATGCGTTGTATGCTCTTGGATTACTTACATTGCCAACTATGGAGAAGCTACTGCAGTATCTAGTGTTTATTCAACCCATATTCTAAATACTACTTCGATCCTAACAGATTTTTAGGAGTGTCCGTGCATCATAATATTAGACTATATTGTTGAAAATATTTTCTTTGAGATTTATTTAATTAGACTTAAAAGTTTGGAACAACTATTGCAAATATCGATATTTATGAGACTATTTTTTTCAATTTACGCTTATAGAAATAATATTTTAATAATTATGTAGTGCTAAATTATGGTACTTCAGAATTAAAATTAATATCTTGCTTTTAAAAAAAAAATAAGTTTATTTGTGTAATTTGATCTTTAGAGCCAGAGGCCTAAAAGGGAATATTCGAAATTTGGTGTCATGTAACTGTATTGAAATGAATGTAATTTTTTACATAGATGTGGGGAAAGATTATAAATATAAATGTGCCGATAAGAAGAAATTAAAAGTTTTAAGAGAAAGAAATGTATTATTTTAGTTTATAGTTAATTTAAATAAAAATAATAATTTTCAGGACCAATTATTTACTTATCTAATTAAGAACGGACCCAAAAAGAAGAAGGATTTGCAGCTTGCACATAACAAGCCACATATTAGTTAATTTACTATTATATTGTGTATATAAAATAATTTTATTGTACATATAATAAATTTTGGTATTAAATAAATTTTAGGTAAAAAAGTTCAAAATTTTATTAAACTTAAGAATTTTAAATTTGATTTTCATATAGTCAAAATAATTACTACTGTAGTGTAATTTATCTTTTTTGAAAAGTTATTGCATTTTACAATAATTGTATGAGTTGGAGATGATTTAGCCATTACACTAAATGTAGTTATTAGCTGTCTTCTTTGTTTTTATAATATATAATAGTAACATACATACATATATATGATAATATGAATGACTAATAAAGTTATATGTTTTAAGTGATTATTTTTTATTTCTAAATATAAAAAATTAGAATAAACCTCTAAGGTATACTTAGAAGTTAAAGATCTAATATACAGATAATTTAATTTACATGAAATAGATGCATGCCCTATTATATTTTAAAAACTAAAAAAAATATTATTATTCAATAATTAATTAATAATCTTGTGCATAACTAGAAAGTTATTTTGTTTTCTTCATCGATGTTAAGATCAAGCACTTACTACTAGGTCAAAAAATATAACTGTTAGAAAAAGGCGCAACTTTATTTTCTTATACAGTGGCACCGTAATACCCTGTACTAAGCGACATATAGACATGATAGGCTGCACCACGTGGGTGCCAATGTGCCAAGCTTGTTATGTCATAGACCACTGGAACCATACTCCTTTCTGAGTCAACTGTGTCAATGGTTTAACAATATTTGATAATCCCTCGATAAACCGCTGTAATAACCTGTTAAACCTAGAAGCGTTTGAATCTTCGGTGTTGAGGTACGCGGGCCACTTTAACACTACCTCTACCTTGTTTGGATCAACTGATATCCGAACTCTTGATATCATGTGGCCAAGAAATACCATCATATCATGCCAAAACTCATATTTACTGAGTTTGGTATACAATTGTTTCTTGGAGAATTTGTAACACGACAAGTAGATGCCTTACATTCCCCTCCTCATTCCTAGAGTATATAAGAATGTCATTAATAAACATAATTACAAAGTGACAAAATAAGATTGAAATACTTAATTCACCAAACTCATAAAGATTGCTGGAGCATTAGTCAATCCAAAAGGCATTCCAAGAAACTCATAATGTCTTTATCTGGCTCAAAATGTTATTTTCTGTATATTCTCCTTCCTAACCCGTATTTGATGTAACCATATCTTGGGTCTATCTTCGAATAAATTGAAGTCTCTTGTAATTGATCAATCATCAATATGTGGAAATGAATATTTATTCTTTATCTTTATCTTATTCAACCGTCTATAGTCAAACAAAAGCGTAAGAAACCATTTTTCTTTCTGACAGATAGGACCGGAACACCCACAAGGCGATATATCAGGACGTACTTACCCCTTGTCAAGGAGATCTTGCAACTCCCTTAATGCTGCTGGTGTCATCCTATATGGTGTACGAGAAATAGAATATGTACCTGACAACAACTTGATTCCAAACTCTACCTCCCGAACTTGTGGAAAGTCAGGAATGTCATTAAGAAATACATCACCAAACTCATCAACTATATGTATGCCCTCTATTCTCACATTCTCATTCTTTTCAGCAATATCAACAACATATATAAGGTACCCATCATTTTCACACTCCAATAATATTGGCATTCCGATAATAAATACTAATGGAACCCGCGAACAGGAATGCTCATAGAATGTCCACCGCTCTCCTTATTCGTGCTGAAAATCCACTGTCCGCTGATAACAATCAACAGTAGCTTGATATCTCCATAAATTTCAATTCCAACAATACAATCAAAATCAAGGACATCAAGAATAATTAAATCAACCTGTAATCATTGCCCTCATATGAGATAATAAAATTTGGTACATTGTCGTAATTAATATGTCTTTCTCAGTGGGTCTCGAGACAGATAGAGGTATATTCAAGGGTTGCAAGCTCATATGATGCATCATGACATATCTCAACGAAATAAAAGAAGGAGAAGCACCCTTATCAATAAGAATAAAAGCAGGATAAGAACATAAATAACACTTACCCACTCACATCACCTCGTGCTTCCTCTATCTACTCTCTAGTCAATGCATACACTTTCCCCTGCGGTGGTCCATACCCCTGTCCTTGTGGAAATTTTGTTATAAACAGAATTTTATACTAAAGAGTGAAAGCGTGGATATCAATGAGCTCAAAGAGAACTCTTGGAGTAGGGATAAAAACTAGTTAGTAGATTCAGTTCGACGAGAGGTACCAAGCGTGAAAGGAAAGAAATAATCTCGACCCCAAGGTGGTCGAGGTATGAACTGTTGCTATTCTTGAACCATCCTCTCTGAGTAACTGCCCCTACCAGATCTAGAATCCCATCTACTACCATAGTTTGGACATTGTCTCGCCATATGGTCAAAAAAAACCTTCACACTCATATCAAGTGATATCAACCTAAGTACAATCCTGGACCATATGAGGTCCTCCACACCGATAATACCTCAGCTCTTGGGATCCCATGTCTTGTCCCTGGATAGATTGGAAATCACCATGCGGCCTCAAGGACGATGTGAATCAAAAGATCATTTTCTAGATGATGAAGAACCCTTCTGAAATTTAAATGTCCTCCCCTCCTGCGGTTGCAAATATTCCGTGCTTGGCCTCTGTGATTGTGTTGGATCTCATAAGCATGTACTACAATTTCTACAAATTATACTTCCTCCAATACGAGACAGGTTTGTTAGACAACATCCGATTATATATTTCAATCATCAACCCAGAATGAAATGCCTCACCTTGGAATGAGAATTGATAGCTATGTGCAGTACATATTTCAGTAAAGAAGAATACTGAAATGCAACTCAGCTGCAGATAGACTACCATGCTTTAAATTTCTAGTTCTTTCTCTTTTCTCTGTCTAGCAGCTATAGAGGAGTAAATATCCAAAAAGTGTGTCCCAAATACATCCCAATCCACAGTATACCACTGAGCTATCAATGCAGTCTCAATCGTTTCCACCATCTATATACCTTTCTAGCAAGTTGAAATTCAGCCAACCGGAGCCAAGGTTATTTAGCACATGGAGTTGTAACAAATATAGGTTCTATTCATTCTAACCATTCATCTGCTTGCTCCCCAGACTCTCCCCTCAAATATTGGTGAATGATAACTGTTAAACTGTGACAAACTCAACTTACCCGACAATATTAGTTGTTCTGTTGGTCTTGATTAAGGTAAAGAATTCACTTGCCCCGCTATAATATTATCGATGGCCGTGCCCCAAATTTATTCTCCTTGTTGTCCTAGTTTTTTAGTTGCCATACTGGAAATTCAATCATTAACAATGATATTTAATAATTATAATCAATTATTAAATCGGTCACATTCTTCTCATCACTACACACTTAGCTAGTGTTCAATCAATCACATCGATGTAACACACACCAAAGCACAAACATGCGCAAGTAAATATCGCCATCCAACTCCTTCAACATCCCAAACTCCTAATCCTCCTAAAAACTTAACCACTGCTTTGATACCACCAATTGTGGTGCCCCAAACCTCGCCAAGTAAATAGACAAAGCATGACGTAATTTGTATAAAAATTTTAATAGGATATTCTTTTAATTGGACCTCCCAAACAAAACAGAAACTAAAATATGTATATATAATATACAATCCCATAAATGCAAATGATTTATGGCCAACTTACATATGATATCATTCACATGCACCATCACAGGATAAAAAATCTAGATATTATCTAGCCCGCAGGATAGGCGTAACTATCTTGGACATAAGTATTCTTCAATGACAACTTATGTTAATTAACAAAGACTTATACAACTCAAACTCAACAGCTTCTAGTCATGCCTCCAAATCTCACGTCTCCTCTAACGTCTACGAATGTACATGTTTCAACATGAACAAACCCCAAAAAGAGTTAGCACACACCATCAACAATAATAAGATAATAATAAGCTACACTATCTGTGAGGGCCTGGTCATAATCAGATGTTTAATTAACACACGATTGTTATATTAACATAAACAACGGAAGATTTAGTTAAAAACTTTCAAAAAGTGACCCTCAAAATTTTTCGCAGTTTTTTTCTAAAACATTTCCGAATAGTGAAAATATGTATTTCCAGTTTTACTTCTAACATGATATTCATCGCATAAGCATTACATATAATTTCTCAGTCAAGTAATACTTAAAAATACAGATACTCAGGGCATACCCCGGTAATTTAAAACATAAGTAAAAATACTAAACAATTACTGGGACTCAAAACATAAACCATATACCTGAGCTCGCTCTCAAGGAGCTCTGGTATTTATCGATGCTTCGTCTCGAGCATCCACAGTACGTCCACCTGTACCACCTGTCATGCCCATACAACAAAGACATGACAGCCCCCCGCGAAGGGGGTCAGCACCCAGTACGAGAAACATATAATATCACAGTGTATGACAAATAACATGCGATGCATGCCGTGCATGAATGCAAATGCATATGAAGGGTATCAAATATCGAATATCCATATCTCCGGAGTCCAAAGGAAGATCATCAATCAAATCATCATCATGCTCGAGCAGGATGTCGACACGCTCGTCGCTACGATCTATCTCTCAGTCGAGCCATCGGCGGTCCATCATCCTCCTGTTTGGGCGACGTCGGCACGCTCGTCGCTACGGCATCACTCAGCTCACTCTCTCCACCGAGCCATCGGCGTGCCCATCATCCCCAGACACGCATCACAGATACCAAAGAAAAGATATAGGCACCAAGAAACGAATCGATAGGATAACATGACATGCTCAATGTCCATGCGTGTCAATGCATCATGCAATATCATAATCTCATGTGATGCATCTCAAATCTCATGTCATCATATATTATGCAGTCAATGTACCATGTAATTCACATACTGTAGATCAACTTATCACCTAGTCACATAAGGAGCAAGTAAATCATACCCGGGAACATCACATGTCTTTGCCAGACATTGTGATAAAACCAGTTTTCTACGTACCTCAGACCAATGATATATCTACCGAGTACTCCTCGAATAAATCTCGAGATCTGTTAACATGATCATTTACACCTCAATTATATCATCAAAGTGTTCGCTTATTTCCAATATCAATTTATAATCCAAACATTGACCCTTAGCAAATTTCTTAATTTTCAGCTTGACCCATTTTCGTAGAAAAATCACTATAAATTCATATGATCTCCAACATACTTGAGGCCAGTGGAGAAATCACGAAACCTCAAATTACTAGAGTCATATTCAAGTCCAGAAGCTAGTTCATTCATCTTGAGGCACATGCAAAGCAAAGTATGCCAGTTTTTTAAAAATACTCATGTTCTGTTTTGACAGAGTGAGCGGTTCTAGGGAAAAGTGCATATCTTACACAAGAAATATCCAAATCATGTAAGGCCAGTTTCTAATGCAAGATAACGCAACATACTACAATACTTTTCTTATGAGCTTTATGCTATAAAGTTTATCTTGATGTACATTATTTGAAAAACGTACAAGCCTAAAAACTCGTATGAAATCCTTTTCCAGATTGAGCACCATGTGGTAAAATTAGCATAACTCTTTCATATGAACTCCAAATTGAGTTAGGACAATTCCAAATGCAAGATAACCTCGAATAGCCTAAAACTTCAAATTCGTAGCCATTGATTCCCAGAAATACGAAGAACAAAATGCATGAAACTCGCATGCAGAGAATTTCCAGATTTGACACATGTTGGTAACTCGACCATAACTATGTCATCTTAAATACAAATTAGCTTATTTTGGTAACCATTTAAAGCTAACACAAAATACTACAACTTGTCATAGTTGAAGTATTTTCCAATTCGAAACATAACTATGCTAAACACGCGAAATACCAGACTGTTCATGCACTGGTCTTAGCAGACTACAATTGACAGCAACTTCTTCGTAAATGAACACCATGGTTCGACCCTCAATCCTACATGCAAGTTGATAAAACTCATGGATGATGATATAACTTCATTTATCTTCAAGATTTGAAGCTTGATCATCCACAAAAACGAGCCATATCGAAAACCTACCCCAAAACTGCTGCTACTCAAAAATCTTGCATCTTCTTGCTCCAAATTTGAAAATTCTTGGTGCATCTTGTTCCTCAAGATGAGTAGCACTCAAATCCATCTTTGCATGTGACATGCACTCACAATTTCAAGAGAATTATGGGGGAAAAAGGTGATGGAATTTCGAGTTTGCTTGAAGAGAGAAGGAGGAGTGATCTTGTTTAGGAGAGAGAGAGAGCTAGTAAGAAAAAGAATCCCAAATCTGAAAATACAAGGCATGGGCGTGGCTTTTCATGATTTAATGCATGCTTTTTAATTCATTTCATGTATTGTGGAATCCATGTGTCAATACATCATCATCTTGCAAGATTAATGGTCCAAAATCATGTATTAAACATGAGTTAACTTAATTAATGGCATGCGTTTTTCAAATACCATGGGCTCATGCACTAAAACATGTTCTACTAGTTGGTTGACTCATCGTAGTCCGGAACATCTTAATCCATGTTTGGACTTTTAATTATCCTGTTTTGCTTAATCATCGTTAATCCGGATTAATTAGCATCGGGGCCTTACATTTCTTCCCCTCTCAAAAGATTTCATCCTCGAAATCGCAAAATCTGATTATAACTCAATAAATTAAATCATACGAGATGTCTCAATTTTGGTGTAGCAAATCTGCTCACCTCAAGCCAAATTTCAATGTTTTCACAGAAATTTTTATCGTTCCCGGCATTTTTCTCAAAAATCTTAAGTTATGCCAAAATTCCTTATCAATTTTCTATCATCATATTAGCGATCGGTAATTCTGATTCTACAAAACCTGAACCGATGCCATCCCAAAAGTTGTCTGAAACTTAAATTATAGAAAAATTCTACTGGTGAATAGTGAGTTCTGTCAATTCCCACTAAATTCACCACTATTAATCGAGACATAACTTCCAAGGTCTGGATATTTTCTCATTGGATCCATCTGTATGGGTATGCTAAGCAATACTCATTGCTAACTTAGTACCCATGACATTCTGAAAATAGTTTTCGAATTCTGATACTATCCTCGGATCTCAATCAGATACATCTGTTATAGAAACTCACTGTAACTAAACCACATTATCCATATCTTAAACATGTCCTCTTCTCATAGACATATAGACTATCATATGAAATCAATATCTTGTATTGAATAGTCAATCAATTCCGATTCAACTTGTTTCACAATCTCTGTTTGTTCTAAACAATTTGAGCTGTAAAACTCAAAATTAGAAATTTCCCAAATTCATTATGGTACTTACAAATTCTGTACTATCACATTAGGTCTCATATTTTTATCTTGACCTACTGGCATGTCAAACAAGTTGCCATGAATTCCAAAATTTCTTTCGTGACATCCCATCATAATTATGATCTCAAAAATGATACATCTCATCATTCCCTGAATAACACTATGTTCTCTATAGTGTGCTTTCTCCTGTAATACGTCTTTTGAATCAGTAAAATTCGATGCTATTTACTGATTTTTCATTCGCAATCACCACTAAATGGCATACTAAATCTACTTGGTTGATGAGACAGAACCAATTTCTTAAATCAGTATCTGTATGAGTCTCTCCTTCGAGTTTTTCTGATCGTCAAAATCAGAGGTGACTCAACTCCAAAGCATACAATGATGCTATCAGTGCACCTTGCACTTTTCGGTTCAGTGCATCTGCTACTATTTTTATTTTACTTGATTTATATTGACTATCAAAGTCAAATTCTTTAATAAATCTAGTCATCACTTCTATCTCAAGTTTAACTCTGATTGAATAATAGATATTTTAAACTCATAAAATCAGAGTATATCATGAGTTGTTCGCCATACAGATAACGTTCCACATCTTCAAGGCAAAACTAATGGCTACATGCTCAATTTCATGAACATGATATCATGATTCTTTCAGCTTCAACTATCTCAAGCATATGCAATCATCTCCTCATGATGTATCAGAACATATCCCAAATCTTTAACCAACGTATTTGCACAAATACATATCTCCCTGAACCAGTTAAACCAAATCAACATTGGGGTTGTAGTCCATTTCAGTTTCAGTTATGAAAACTGCTTTCTCATTCATCTGACCAAACGAATATCAAATTTCTTCTTGGTCAATTGGTTCATAAGTCAGGTTACCCTAGAATATCCTTCCGTAAAATCCTGTAATATCTGCCAAAATTCATAAAACTTTTCATCTTGAGTACAATGATTGGTCTTGGCCAAATTAGTACTATCTTTACTTACTGGAATCAACAGGTATCTGGTGAGATGATATCATATATCCCAAAACAACACTTGATTCAACCAAGATTTACATTTTGTAACTTGGTACACCCTTTGAGCTTCACGAAGCGTCTGAAAAATCAATCACAGGTGTTCTGTGTGGTTCTTTCCGGATCTCTTATACACTAGTATACCACTGATGAATATGAACACTTCCGTCCAAAAGTTACGGAATATTTTCTTCATCAAATTCATAACTCTACCGGTATAGTTGTCAGACCACACGACATTTCCAAAAATTCAAAATGTCTATATCTGGTTCGACCAATTGCATAGAGAACATTTTCTCTTCTGACTCAAACTGATGGTAACCAGAGTAAAAATCGTTCTTCTTATACATTAAAGTTCCTTACAACTTGATCAGTTACTTTTCGATCTTAGGCAGTGGGTATTTATTCTTGACAATAGCTCGATTCAACTATCGATACACATCTTCATCATATCAATTTCTTATTCACGAACAATACTGATGTTCCCTCAATGTGACATACTCAGACATATGTACCAGTATCGAGGATATTCAGCAACTATTCATCTATATCTGTCAACTCTGCTGATGACATTCCATACAGTGCTTTTGATATCAAAATCTATTCCTTGTCGTCAACGAATAGTTAAAATCGATTTCCTTCTTTAGTGAAAATTCTATTGTTTCCTTTGGAAAATCTGGGCTAGTTTTCTTACCACTATGATATCAGTCAACCTCAACTCTTTTTTATAAGCATCAACTGCTTATTATCAAATATCCCTCGTTTTCCAAGTATTGCAACCATAATATTTTCATAGCTGATACTATCAATATCTTAGCTTGCTATTCGTGGCGATAAACATTTCATTTGTAGCCACAATATAATCAAAAATTCATTATACTCTGAAATCAACTTACAATATCGCAAAATTTATCAGAGAATCCATGCCCTTGATACAATCAAAACCATATTTCGACAACACCAATTAATTCAAATCCCCATCACTATCATCAAACTGTAATCTGCAGTTCATTGTTGCAAGTGTGGATAGTATAATTATCACTGCTGGTGTATTTTCCCAATCATCATTATCAATGCACATTTGATGCAATGTATGAAAACAATGCTTTATCTCAAATCAAACTCGTGCAGTGTGATCAATACACAACATGTATCTGTGATCACTACTCCTATAGCATCTCTATCATTGCCGAAATTGAAATGGTTCTATATCCTGGAGATATCTCAATCCCGGTATACTCTCTAGTCTGCATATATTAACTGCTGCTGAAACTGAGTGGTGATAAGTGTGATTTTTACACTTAATTTGATATATGATTAGGGGTCTTTTTGTAGTGATTCCTAGAAAATATTACACATTTTGGTATATATTTTTATATGTCAGGAATCTAGGTCCAAATGCATAAAAGTGGATGAAATGGGCTTAAAAATGCTGAAAAGGACCAAACTGAGCAAATCTGGAAAAGGAGGGACCAAATCGCAAGAGTGGAGATTTGAGTCCGCGATCGATCGCCAACTTACGAAGATCGATCGCCACCATCCAGAATGTTTCCGCGATCGATCGCCAACTGACGAAGATCGATCGCCAAACCCGAAAATTTTGAGATTTTGTTTCCTTCTTGGTTATTTTGTGTCCAAACCTTACCAAACTCCTTCACCATTATATATATTAGGTCTTGGACGAAAATAGGGACTTTTGATGATATTTTACACCCTAGGAATAGCCTCCATCCATCCTCCATATCACCATCATCCACCTCCATCCATCAACCATCCTAGGATTTTGGAACACCTTCAACAAGACGATTCAAGAGACGATCGAGAAGGAAGCGAGAGAGGGAGCAAGGATCTACAAACGAAGTCGACATCGGGAGTTTATTCTTGTCTTTTAATATTAGTTTTGATTTGTTTTGATATACTATGTTGAACTAATTTATTTATCGAGGCTAGGCGAATCCTTTGTCAAGAACCTATGATTTGATGATTTATTTGATTGAATTCCTTTAATTCTTTGTGTATAATTTATTGCTCTTCATGCTTTTGAGGGGTTGATCACCCTTGAATGATTGTTATATTGCGATTGAATTGACCATCGGATATTGCAATACGATAGAGTAAATTATACCGTGGGTTTTAGGTTGAGACGGACCAAGTAAAATCTAGCACACGTGTGATAGCAATAGATTTACCAAAATCGAAGGCTAGTAGTTTTCATAGATCTTTATTCGATATTAATTGTTCAATAAGGACACGGGAGTGCTTTACTGCAACATTAATATTAGACTTGTTATAACTGGACCAAAGTATAACGAATGCATTAGGAAAACTCGTCACCTTAGAAATATTTGGATATTCAAATGAGAATTGTAGGGGATTGCATTGGTGAGCCAAAGTCTCGATAATCTTCTCTAGTGGATTTTTCTCGTTTACTTTTATTGACTTGGTTGGATTAGTAGTTAATTTAATTAATTAGTAGTTTAATTATTAATTCAATTTCGTAGGTTAAATATAGTTAAAAGCATCTTATTTGATACTTACAGTTAGTCCCTGTGGGTTCGACAACCTGTTCTTCATTTACTATACTAAAACTTGACAACCGTGCACTTGCGGTAAGAATCGCTACACTGATAAATAATTGTTTAAAATAAAAGCGATCAAGTTTTTGGCGCCGTTGCCGGGGAACTAACTTTAGTAATATCATAAGAGAAGCTTTGACTGTAATTTAACCATTTTTTTTCCTTTGTATATATTTATTTCAAAAAAAAAAACTTTAATTGTTTTATTTGTTTTTCTTGCAAGGTACTTGTGATGCTTCATCAACAAGTCTTCACAAGATTTGCCCAACAATATTCAGAGCCGTTTTATGCAGCTTGGGGAAGATTCAATGAATTGGCAGACAGATTCCGGTATCACAACTTTTCGAACTATACTCTTCTGCAATATTTCTTCAAAGGTTTGGATGCACAGACACGAGAATGGGTATTTAGCGGAGCACTGGTGACTGGGAGTCCCCTGGTTGATAGAGATGAGGACAGTGTGTTACACCTGTTCAATGATATGGCGGACTTTGATTATCAATGGTATTGTGATCCTTCAGTACAAGGTTGGAGTCACCAATACCCACCGGAGCCTCACTACCCTAATGATACGCCCCAACCATTTGAACATCACGAAGAGAGGAGAGATAGTTCTGCAGACGTCACGACTCAGCTAGAGGATACCTTAATAAGATTTATGGCATCAACTGAGAATAGTTTGGAGTGCCAAACCAACTCTATGCGCCACCTGGAGCAGCAAATGGCAGTCCTTATGGAAACAATTTCAACTAGCTTCCAGGAGGAAGAGACGAGAGCTACCAATAAAGAGGCGACGAATCGAGTTTGGTTATATGATGATGATCACTCAACCAACCAAGTTTGGGGGAGTGATCCTACTCATGTGGAAAAGTCAAGGGAACTTGAGCCTCTTCAAGAGATTGAGCCTACTTTAGAGATGTTATCCGAGGAGTTCTCATGTGAAGATGAGTCGAGTGTGATGTTGGAGAAGGAAGAGACTTTCGAAGATTCTGATTTGAGCCCATCGATGGAGACATGTTCTATGCCATACGTGGATCCGTATTTTCCATCGATGCCAATTTCACCGCACTACATCCTCCAAGATATGAAGCCAACTCAAGAATCGTTCTCCCATGCCTACCACTTCAAGAATGTTGTTGGTGCGACGAGCCTACACTGTTACAATCATGCCAATCTTGAGGGCATACTGAATCAAGACCCGTTAGTTGTATCATACGATACTTACTATGGGCGGCAGCCGCTCTTTGATGGTTGCTTCTGATGGTCAAGCCGATGACTAGAAATCAGCGCTTCTTGGGAGGCAACCCAAACGTATCCTTTTGCTATTTAGTTTTGTTTTATTTCAGTTTTTACATTTAGTTTGTTTATCTCTCGAGTCAACTATTTTACCATTTGCATGCTTCTCTTGCTAGGTACTCATTTGGAGCGATGAACCCCTACAACAGTGGAGTTTTCAAAAGCCAATCTTCCTCAACCCTCATGCAAGCGTCTTGATCAGGGGAGTTTACTGTTTCCCTTTGATTCATTTCAACATTGAGGACAATGTTTGATTTAAGTTTGGGGAAGTGGCTTGCATGTTTTTCTTGTTTTATCCACATGTTGTGTGCTTAATTGACACTTGAATCGTCAGATTAATATGAGCTAAAAAAAATATGAGTTCAAATTTGAGAAAAGAATGAATCATAGTAGTGGTCTCTATTCCATGATGATATCAATCTCACTACGCATGTCAACTTGAGTTTTGAGGATTGTAAAACTTGTTTGTGAATATCTTGTTTTGAGTTAGCATGTCAAAGATGAGGAATACATTTAGCACATATGAGTCACGATCTTGTGAATTGCATTTGTGGTAGTAAAAATCTTTGTGAACTTGATGAATTGTTTTGAACATCTTAGAGTACCTTAGAAACTATTGGATGATGACACTTTGAGGCGAAATTTTATAGTTATGAACTTGACTTGGAAATGATTTAGGCGATCTTTGGACCGTTTGAGCCTTTCAAGCTTACCATGATATATATCAATCTCTAGTGTCCCATTTTGAGCCTAATTGCAAAAGAATGGAGTATGTTTAACATACTATTAACCCCCATTCAAAAATTTCATTGGCAACTCATTATACCCACCTTTGTGAGCCTAAATTGAAAGAATTCATCATTACCTAAAGGGAGTATAATGAATCTCATTAGATGCACATAAATTTCTATATTTTGATGAGCTTATTATTATTGAAAAAAATGATGAATGAGAAAAGAAAAAGATGATAAAGCCTTGAAAAAAAAAAATTATCTAATTAAGACCCAAAGTGGCCAAGGCTAAAAGAAAAAAGAAGAGAAGCTCAATTTTGTGCTAAAAATATAAACATTACATGCCTATACTCTCTTCTTTGTGCTATCATATCTTTTCTTTGAAGCCAACACCTAGGCCTAACGTTACAAGCTTAAAAAGACCTATTGATCCAAGTCTAGAGAGTGACTACATTAGTGGAGAAGTGTTTGAAAATAGGACTATGGAATGCTCAAAGATAATCTTACTTTTCATTGAATATCATGATTTGATCTATGAAAATTGCATGAAACTTGAAAGTGACAATAGCACACACGCACATCTAATTTGGCGACATGTTGCTTGATCTAGGAGAAAACACAACTTGTTAAACTTTCTGATTAATTATTGTTCGTCTGTAAGTGAGATGTCTGAGTTACATGATTGGCTACGAATTGGTTTATTTGAGTCTTCAATATTGAACTCTACTTTGTGATCTTATTTCTTGCTCGAGACGATCAAGTTTAAGTTTGGGGGAGTTGATAAGTGTGATTTTTACACTTAATTTGATATATGATTAGGGGTGTTTTTGTAGTGATTCCTAGAAAATATTACACATTTTGGTATATATTTGTATATGTCAGGAATCTAGGTCCAAATGCATAAAAGTGGATGAAATGGGCTTAAAAATGCTGAAAAGGACCAAACTGAGCAAATCTGGAAAAGGAGGGACCAAATCGCAAGAGTGGAGATTTGAGTCCGCGATCGATCGCCAACTTACGAAGATCGATCGCCACCATCCAGAATGTTTCCGCGATCGATCGCCAACTGACGAAGATCGATCGCCAAACCCGAAAATTTTGAGATTTTGTTTCCTTCTTGGTTATTTTGTGTCCAAACCTTACCAAACTCCTTCACCATTATATATATTAGGTCTTGGACGAAAATAGGGACTTTTGATGATATTTTACACCCTAGGAATAGCCTCCATCCATCCTCCATATCACCATCATCCACCTCCATCCATCAACCATCCTAGGATTTTGGAACACCTTCAACAAGACGATTCAAGAGACGATCGAGAAGGAAGCGAGAGAGGGAGCAAGGATCTACAAACGAAGTCGACATCGGGAGTTTATTCTTGTCTTTTAATATTAGTTTTGATTTGTTTTGATATACTATGTTGAACTAATTTATTTATCGAGGCTAGGCGAATCCTTTGTCAAGAACCTATGATTTGATGATTTATTTGATTGAATTCCTTTAATTCTTTGTGTATAATTTATTGCTCTTCATGCTTTTGAGGGGTTGATCACCCTTGAATGATTGTTATATTGCGATTGAATTGACCATCGGATATTGCAATACGATAGAGTAAATTATACCGTGGGTTTTAGGTTGAGACGGACCAAGTAAAATCTAGCACACGTGTGATAGCAATAGATTTACCAAAATCGAAGGCTAGTAGTTTTCATAGATCTTTATTCGATATTAATTGTTCAATAAGGACACGGGAGTGCTTTACTGCAACATTAATATTAGACTTGTTATAACTGGACCAAAGTATAACGAATGCATTAGGAAAACTCGTCACCTTAGAAATATTTGGATATTCAAATGAGAATTGTAGGGGATTGCATTGGTGAGCCAAAGTCTCGATAATCTTCTCTAGTGGATTTTTCTCGTTTACTTTTATTGACTTGGTTGGATTAGTAGTTAATTTAATTAATTAGTAGTTTAATTATTAATTCAATTTCGTAGGTTAAATATAGTTAAAAGCATCTTATTTGATACTTACAGTTAGTCCCTGTGGGTTCGACAACCTGTTCTTCATTTACTATACTAAAACTTGACAACCGTGCACTTGCGGTAAGAATCGCTACACTGATAAATAATTGTTTAAAATAAAAGCGATCAAGTTTTTGGCGCCGTTGCCGGGGAACTAACTTTAGTAATATCATAAGAGAAGCTTTGACTGTAATTTAACCATTTTTTTTCCTTTGTATATATTTATTTCAAAAAAAAAAACTTTAATTGTTTTATTTGTTTTTCTTGCAAGGTACTTGTGATGCTTCATCAACAAGTCTTCACAAGATTTGCCCAACAATATTCAGAGCCGTTTTATGCAGCTTGGGGAAGATTCAATGAATTGGCAGACAGATTCCGGTATCACAACTTTTCGAACTATACTCTTCTGCAATATTTCTTCAAAGGTTTGGATGCACAGACACGAGAATGGGTATTTAGCGGAGCACTGGTGACTGGGAGTCCCCTGGTTGATAGAGATGAGGACAGTGTGTTACACCTGTTCAATGATATGGCGGACTTTGATTATCAATGGTATTGTGATCCTTCAGTACAAGGTTGGAGTCACCAATACCCACCGGAGCCTCACTACCCTAATGATACGCCCCAACCATTTGAACATCACGAAGAGAGGAGAGATAGTTCTGCAGACGTCACGACTCAGCTAGAGGATACCTTAATAAGATTTATGGCATCAACTGAGAATAGTTTGGAGTGCCAAACCAACTCTATGCGCCACCTGGAGCAGCAAATGGCAGTCCTTATGGAAACAATTTCAACTAGCTTCCAGGAGGAAGAGACGAGAGCTACCAATAAAGAGGCGACGAATCGAGTTTGGTTATATGATGATGATCACTCAACCAACCAAGTTTGGGGGAGTGATCCTACTCATGTGGAAAAGTCAAGGGAACTTGAGCCTCTTCAAGAGATTGAGCCTACTTTAGAGATGTTATCCGAGGAGTTCTCATGTGAAGATGAGTCGAGTGTGATGTTGGAGAAGGAAGAGACTTTCGAAGATTCTGATTTGAGCCCATCGATGGAGACATGTTCTATGCCATACGTGGATCCGTATTTTCCATCGATGCCAATTTCACCGCACTACATCCTCCAAGATATGAAGCCAACTCAAGAATCGTTCTCCCATGCCTACCACTTCAAGAATGTTGTTGGTGCGACGAGCCTACACTGTTAAAATCATGCCAATCTTGAGGGCATACTGAATCAAGACCCGTTAGTTGTATCATACGATACTTACTATGGGCGGCAGCCGCTCTTTGATGGTTGCTTCTGATGGTCAAGCCGATGACTAGAAATCAGCGCTTCTTGGGAGGCAACCCAAACGTATCCTTTTGCTATTTAGTTTTGTTTTATTTCAGTTTTTACATTTAGTTTGTTTATCTCTCGAGTCAACTATTTTACCATTTGCATGCTTCTCTTGCTAGGTACTCATTTGGAGCGATGAACCCCTACAACAGTGGAGTTTTCAAAAGCCAATCTTCCTCAACCCTCATGCAAGCGTCTTGATCAGGGGAGTTTACTGTTTCCCTTTGATTCATTTCAACATTGAGGACAATGTTTGATTTAAGTTTGGGGAAGTGGCTTGCATGTTTTTCTTGTTTTATCCACATGTTGTGTGCTTAATTGACACTTGAATCGTCAGATTAATATGAGCTAAAAAAAATATGAGTTCAAATTTGAGAAAAGAATGAATCATAGTAGTGGTCTCTATTCCATGATGATATCAATCTCACTACGCATGTCAACTTGAGTTTTGAGGATTGTAAAACTTGTTTGTGAATATCTTGTTTTGAGTTAGCATGTCAAAGATGAGGAATACATTTAGCACATATGAGTCACGATCTTGTGAATTGCATTTGTGGTAGTAAAAATCTTCGTGAACTTGATGAATTGTTTTGAACATCTTAGAGTACCTTAGAAACTATTGGATGATGACACTTTGAGGCGAAATTTTATAGTTATGAACTTGACTTGGAAATGATTTAGGCGATCTTTGGACCGTTTGAGCCTTTCAAGCTTACCATGATATATATCAATCTCTAGTGTCCCATTTTGAGCCTAATTGCAAAAGAATGGAGTATGTTCAACATACTATTAACCCCCATTCAAAAATTTCATTGGCAACTCATTATACCCACCTTTGTGAGCCTAAATTGAAAGAATTCATCATTACCTAAAGGGAGTATAACTCAATAAATTAAATCATACGAGATGTCTCAATTTTGGTGTAGCAAATCTGCTCACCTCAAGCCAAATTTCAATGTTTTCACAGAAATTTTTATCGTTCCCGGCATTTTTCTCAAAAATCTTAAGTTATGCCAAAATTCCTTATCAATTTTCTATCATCATATTAGCGATCGGTAATTCTGATTCTACAAAACCTGAACCGATGCCATCCCAAAAGTTGTCTGAAACTTAAATTATAGAAAAATTCTACTGGTGAATAGTGAGTTCTGTCAATTCCCACTAAATTCACCACTATTAATCGAGACATAACTTCCAAGGTCTGGATATTTTCTCATTGGATCCATCTGTATGGGTATGCTAAGCAATACTCATTGCTAACTTAGTACCCATGACATTCTGAAAATAGTTTTCGAATTCTGATACTATCCTCGGATCTCAATCAGATACATCTGTTATAGAAACTCACTGTAACTAAACCACATTATCCATATCTTAAACATGTCCTCTTCTCATAGACATATAGACTATCATATGAAATCAATATCTTGTATTGAATAGTCAATCAATTCCGATTCAACTTGTTTCACAATCTCTGTTTGTTCTAAACAATTTGAGCTGTAAAACTCAAAATTAGAAATTTCCCAAATTCATTATGGTACTTACAAATTCTGTACTATCACATTAGGTCTCATATTTTTATCTTGACCTACTGGCATGTCAAACAAGTTGCCATGAATTCCAAAATTTCTTTCGTGACATCCCATCATAATTATGATCTCAAAAATGATACATCTCATCATTCCCTGAATAACACTATGTTCTCTATAGTGTGCTTTCTCCTGTAATACGTCTTTTGAATCAGTAAAATTCGATGCTATTTACTGATTTTTCATTCGCAATCACCACTAAATGGCATACTAAATCTACTTGGTTGATGAGACAGAACCAATTTCTTAAATCAGTATCTGTATGAGTCTCTCCTTCGAGTTTTTCTGATCGTCAAAATCAGAGGTGACTCAACTCCAAAGCATACAATGATGCTATCAGTGCACCTTGCACTTTTCGGTTCAGTGCATCTGCTACTATTTTTATTTTACTTGATTTATATTGACTATCAAAGTCAAATTCTTTAATAAATCTAGTCATCACTTCTATCTCAAGTTTAACTCTGATTGAATAATAGATATTTTAAACTCATAAAATCAGAGTATATCATGAGTTGTTCGCCATACAGATAACGTTCCACATCTTCAAGGCAAAACTAATGGCTACATGCTCAATTTCATGAACATGATATCATGATTCTTTCAGCTTCAACTATCTCAAGCATATGCAATCATCTCCTCATGATGTATCAGAACATATCCCAAATCTTTAACCAACGTATTTGCACAAATACATATCTCCCTGAACCAGTTAAACCAAATCAACATTGGGGTTGTAGTCCATTTCAGTTTCAGTTATGAAAACTGCTTTCTCATTCATCTGACCAAACGAATATCAAATTTCTTCTTGGTCAATTGGTTCATAAGTCAGGTTACCCTAGAATATCCTTCCGTAAAATCCTGTAATATCTGCCAAAATTCATAAAACTTTTCATCTTGAGTACAATGATTGGTCTTGGCCAAATTAGTACTATCTTTACTTACTGGAATCAACAGGTATCTGGTGAGATGATATCATATATCCCAAAACAACACTTGATTCAACCAAGATTTACATTTTGTAACTTGGTACACCCTTTGAGCTTCACGAAGCGTCTGAAAAATCAATCACAGGTGTTCTGTGTGGTTCTTTCCGGATCTCTTATACACTAGTATACCACTGATGAATATGATTACACTTCCGTCCAAAAGTTACGGAATATTTTCTTCATCAAATTCATAACTCTACCGGTATAGTTGTCAGACCACACGACATTTCCAAAAATTCAAAATGTCTATATCTGGTTCGACCAATTGCATAGAGAACATTTTCTCTTCTGACTCAAACTGATGGTAACCAGAGTAAAAATCGTTCTTCTTATACATTAAAGTTCCTTACAACTTGATCAGTTACTTTTCGATCTTAGGCAGTGGGTATTTATTCTTGACAATAGCTCGATTCAACTATCGATACACATCTTCATCATATCAATTTCTTATTCACGAACAATACTGATGTTCCCTCAATGTGACATACTCAGACATATGTACCAGTATCGAGGATATTCAGCAACTATTCATCTATATCTGTCAACTCTGCTGATGACATTCCATACAGTGCTTTTGATATCAAAATCTATTCCTTGTCGTCAACGAATAGTTAAAATCGATTTCCTTCTTTAGTGAAAATTCTATTGTTTCCTTTGGAAAATCTGGGCTAGTTTTCTTACCACTATGATATCAGTCAACCTCAACTCTTTTTTATAAGCATCAACTGCTTATTATCAAATATCCCTCGTTTTCCAAGTATTGCAACCATAATATTTTCATAGCTGATACTATCAATATCTTAGCTTGCTATTCGTGGCGATAAACATTTCATTTGTAGCCACAATATAATCAAAAATTCATTATACTCTGAAATCAACTTACAATATCGCAAAATTTATCAGAGAATCCATGCCCTTGATACAATCAAAACCATATTTCGACAACACCAATTAATTCAAATCCCCATCACTATCATCAAACTGTAATCTGCAGTTCATTGTTGCAAGTGTGGATAGTATAATTATCACTGCTGGTGTATTTTCCCAATCATCATTATCAATGCACATTTGATGCAATGTATGAAAACAATGCTTTATCTCAAATCAAACTCGTGCAGTGTGATCAATACACAACATGTATCTGTGATCACTACTCCTATAGCATCTCTATCATTGCCGAAATTGAAATGGTTCTATATCCTGGAGATATCTCAATCCCGGTATACTCTCTAGTCTGCATATATTAACTGCTGCTGAAACTGAGTGGTCGTAAAGAATAACTACCCTAATATCTACCCCTAGCTTAGGGTATTTGTTGTTATGGTTGCATCTGTTCCTGAGCACGTCATGGACATGCTCTGACTGGCCACAATCGATATCAGTTCCTATTGTTCTTTCAAATAGATCAGTAGATATTTACATCCACAGTGACCTCGAAAAGTTTGGTATTCTACAATCTCATAGTACCTCTAGAACTACTAGAGCTGGATAAATTTGAGTGATACTTCTGAAACTTTTCCAGGATTACTTGGATTATCCCAATGATAAGTCACTTCAGTAATCTTTAATCCAGTTCTAATTACTTCGCACCACATTGGTGTCTTATTCCTTAGTCAATATCTAATCTCTTCACTAGTGAATAACTATCGAAGTTAAGCACATACTTCCATTTCTCAAGCCACGATAATCGAATAACATTTTTCCATGTAATCAATATGGCATTCTCGTAAACATCCTTTCCCGTATCAGAAACAGGAAAATCGTCATCCGTCAGTACCATTACTCTAGATATTCTCATCTAATAGAGTTCATAGTGAAGTTTTTTTTTATTCATAGTTCGGACACATAGACGGTAACTAAATTACGACAGTTCTCAATCCAAGTCCTCATATCCAAACCAATTCTTGTTGTTTTCCACAACAACTATACTCGATCCTTCAATTGAAAAAAAATCGCTAATTCAATATTCTCAAGTTCTAAATTCTCATCTTGGCGTACATAGGTTTTGACGTAAAATCATACGTATAACCTTGGTCTTTCAGACTTAAATTCCTGATGTCAATCGACAAAAAGCGTTTTAAAATAATTCTAGTGGCAGCCACTAATCATAAGGATTAAATCCCAAAGTGATAAATACAATTTCCAATAATAGACACATTATCACTAAATTATAGTGCAATTAACAGTTTATAGTGTCTACAGGTTCGATAGTAGCTCTTAAAGTCTATATCACAGCTACTTGTCCAAACACTAACTGTCCAACATAATTCATACATCTCAAGTCATAGATGCTATCAACATTTATTCTACATCATCATCCTATCAGCAACTATCAGTGCTAACAGATAAAATTCTCAGATTCTCTAGATTTTATGCAACTCAGCATTCACATTCTCTAGATTCTATGCAACTCATCATTCAAAGTCTCTAGATTATATGCAACTCAGCATATTAAATTATCCAGCGGTATGACATCTAATTATTCCTGCTTACTAATCCAGTACATGCATAAAATCTCATTATCGAACATTTAAACATAGCAGGCAAGAGCATATAAATCAGATAGTCAGACACATGCACAAACAATTCATTTGTGTCCATACTCAGTGTCCTAACTCTAGTTCGAGCATAACCCAGATTATGCTCTTATACCAACTGTGAGGGCCTGGTCCTAATCAGAGGTTTAATTAACACACGGTTGTTATATTAACGTAAACAACAGAAGATTTAGTTAAAAACTTTCAAAAAGCGACCCTCAAAAGTTTTGCAGTTTTTTTTAAAACATTTCCGGATAGTGAAAATATGTATTTCCAGTTTTACATCTAACATGATATTCATCCCATAAGCATTAAATATAATTTCTCAGTCAAGTAATACTTAAAAATACAGATACTCAGGGCATACCCCGGTAATTTAAAACATAAGTAAAAATACTAAACAACTACTTGGACTCAAAACATATACCATATACCTGAGCTCGCTCTCAAGGAGCTCAGGTATTTATCGATGCTTCGTCTCGAGCATCCACAGTACGTCCACCTGTACCACCTCTCATGCCATACAACAAAGACATGACAGCCCCCCGCGAAGGGGGTCAGCACCCAGTACGAGAAACAGATAATATCACAGTGTATGACAAATAACATGCGATGCATGCCGTGCATGAATGCAAATGCATATGAAGGGTATCAAATCTCGAATATCCATATCTCCGGAGTCCAAAGGAAGATCATCAATCAAATCATCATCATGCTCGAGCAGGATGTCGAAACGCTCGTCGCTCCGATCTATCTCTCAGTCGAGCCATCGGCGGTCCATCATCCTCGTGTCTGGGCAACGTTGGCACGCTCGTCGCTACAGCATCACTCAACTCACTCTCTCCGCCGAGCCATCGGCGTGCCCATCATCCCCAGACACGCATCACAGATACCAAAGAAAAGATGTAGGTACCAAGAAACGAATCGATAGGATCAACATGACATGCTCAATGTCCATGCGTGTCAATGCATCATGCAATATCATAATCTCATGTGATGCATCTCAAATCTCATGTCATCATATATTATGCAGTCAATGTACCATGTAATTCACATACTGTAGATCAACTTATCACATAGTGTGAGACCCCGTTATCACATCAAGTCACTAAGGTGCAATTTAGAGAACTAAACATTCATGTGAATATATCAGAGTAACGTATCGTGTTGATTAACCTGAGCTTTAGAGATTACAGTACCAAAATATTTCAAAAAGGAATAACACAATTCCTACAAAGGCACTACATTATAGTCTTACTCTACCCAGTAGAAGCTATACAAAATTTCTCTAATCATGCTAATCCTGTAGCACTCCTTACAGCTCAGCAAATCAACCCCGACCCTGGTTCTCGTCAACAAAAGCACCTACAAAGACAACCCCCAACACGTGAGCATAAAACAATTCATATTCAACATAATATGAAAGTAAGGCATAAATGCACAATCCAAAATACAAGCACTTCCTGTATTTCCTGCATTTATAACGCCCAATGGTTGTCCCTGTACCATAGTTCATAATAAAACACATTATATGAATGTATGGCTTTACAAATGAATGTCATGACATTTCCTCTTTTTCTTGAGTCAGTCATCATCAGTTATTTTAATGCTTTCTTAATCTCAAACAAGCGGTATCGCATACACGCTTCATCATACTAGCGGTATCTCTTCCTCGCTTAGTATGGTATACCTCGCCTCCATGTGCCAGCGAGCCTCCCCCCATCCGCTCCACATGCGCAGCGGTAAAGCTTAAGCATTAAAACCTTAACAGTGATCGCCCTGACTCGTGGAATACACCTCTTTATCCCACATCACAATATGCAACAACAATGCATAATATGCAACACAATGCATAATAACATGTATCATAATCTTAATGCATCATATTGCATTCATCATGCGTCACACAGACAAACATAAGTACATGTTACCGTTGGGATGCCCGTACGTCGCTTACGTACCTTTCCAAAATGTGGTGTGTTGCAGGACTCTACCCCCTGCGCTGTGTAGCTACCTGTGAAGGCTCTACACCAGTGTACAACACAATATTAGATGTCTCATTACAATCCAATATCAAAACTTTAACAAAATATAACAAATTATATTTTTTCAACATTCTGGGTCTCTCGATCGATCGGCCCCTCTTCCCGATCGATCGAGAAGACGCCTAAAATCAGAACCAAGGTTCTGCCCCGCTCGATCGATCGAGATGAAATATCGATCGATCGAGATGCTCTGTTCGAGAAATGCCAACCCAGAATTCTCGAACACCTGAAATCACACCCTTAAATCCAACATGTAAGACATACAACATGCCCAAAACAACATGCTATTAGTTACAACACACTGCCCTGAGTGTATTCACACCAAAATTACACCCCAAACATAAGCCCATAAGCATAAACGACGACCATTTACACAAGTACTCGATCATCTTTTCGGAAACAGGGCAACACATTTTATTTCCAGATTTCCTGAGTACTTCATTTCATGCTATAATAACTATCACATATAACATAAAGCATGCTCGAACAAACATGCCAAGGGCTTTACAAAACTACCATGCATAAACTCAAATCGAAGGTTCACCACAAACCCTTCTAACATGCATGATACCACCTCCTCAAAATCACTCCCTAACCATATTTTCCCAGAAAAACAGGGCATACACCTACCCAGATTTCCGAACACCCTTCTTTACATGCTTATATCCTCAACATAAAACATGCAACATGATCAAGGAAAAATACAGAGAGCCTCACAATAACACCATAAAAGCATTTAAATCAAAGGTTTCAAGAAACCTAATCTAACATGCCGTTTTCTCGCCGCCTAAAAACATGTACTCAAACAAGTTTAAAAACAAAAACAGAGCATGGTTTCTCACCCTACTTTGCTCCGATTTTTGAAGGCTTTCCAGGCAATGAAAAGGGGCAAGCTCCTCAGATTATTGCTTAGCAAGTGCTGGTGAGGAATTGGGAGAGAAAGGTCGAGATTTGGGATGGCTGAGAGTGGTCAAATGATTGAGCCAAGTGGGATGGGAAGTCAGCCTGGGCACAGTGTGATTGGCATGGGTTGGGGGGGGGGGGGTGGTTGGGTGTTGGGTGGTATGATGTGTTATGTTTTGGTCCCGGTATTTAGCACGATGTATAAAAATATCCTCACATGATATTTATAGCATTTTCTCAATAAAATACTTCAATTCCCGTTAACATGCTTTACCCAAAACAAACAACACACACCCCAAATAAACAAGCCACGACCCCCAAATTCTCAACATATATCACATGCGCCCTGAAATGAAACTCCCCAATAATACTAATCCAAACCCATGAATTAATACCCAAATCATCATAATTTAACTCAAATGATTAACATCACAATAATCATTTCGGGGATATCACAATACTCCCCTACTTATAGGATTTCGTCCCCGAAATCAAACATGCTTACCAACACGAAGTAACCAATACATAAAAGCATACCAGAAAACAGCTCTGGATAGTGCTGCACCATGTGTCGCTCTGTCTCCCACGTGGCCTCCTCGACACCCCTACGATTCCACTGAACCTTGATCATAGGAATAACCTTGTTCCGAAGTCTGCGGTCTGCCCTATCCAAAATCCTGATAGGCCGCTCAACATAAGAAACATCGGACTCAATCTGCACCTCTGAAGGCTGCAACACATGTGAAGGATCCGGCTCATACTTCCTCAGCATAGACACATGAAATACGTCGTGTATACCAGACAGAGAAGGCGGTAACGCCAAACGGTACGCCAGAGTACCAACACGCTGTAAGATCTCATACAGCCCCACGTATCTAGGAGACAACTTCCCCCGCATACCAAACCGTACTACGCCTCTGAAAGGTGAGATCTTCAGAAAAACTCTGTCGCCCAACTGAAACTCCAACGGCCTACGCCGCTGATTGGCATATGCTGCCTGTCTGTCCTGAGCTGCCTTCATCTTTCTCTTGATGACCTTAACTTTCTCTTCCATTTCCTGAACCAACTCTGGTCCTCCAACCGACTTACGGTCCAAGTCATCCCAACACAAGGGTGACCTACAACGCCTACCATAGAGGGCCTCGAAAGGAGCCATCTGTATACTTGCCTGGTAGCTGTTGTTGTAAGAGAACTCCACCAAGGCTATCGAGTCCTGCCATGATATGTCGAACTCTAGCACACAAGCTCTCAACATATCCTCGAGCGTCTGTATCGTACGCTCGGTCTGTCCGTCCGTCTGAGGGTGATAGGCTGTGCTCAGCCTCAACTCTGTACCTAGAGCTTTCTGCAGACCCTCCCAAAAGTGAGATGTGAACCGCGGATCTCGATCGGACACTATCGAAACAGGGATCCCGTGTAGTCTCACCACATCTCTGACATATAATTGTGCCATCCTCAAGTGCGTATATGTCATACATTAGGGAATGAAGTGAGCCACTTTAGTCAGTCTATCCACGACTACCCAGATGGCATCAAAACCCGAAACAGTCCTTGGTAAGTGGGTCACGAAATCCATAGATACGTGCTGCCACTTCCACTCGGGTATCTCCAAACTCCTTAGTTCACCTCCAGGCCTCTGCCTCTCAGCCTTCACCTGCTGACAAATCAGACAACGCTTGACAAATGAGGTGACATCTTGTTTCATATGTCTCCACCAGAACTGGCTGCGCAGATCCTTATACATCTTCTTCCCGCCTGGGTGGACACTCATCCTACTGCAATGAGCTCGTCGTAATAAACCCTGACGCAACTCAGGTGCATCTGGAACCACCCATCTATCACCAAGTCTCAGAGAACCGTCCTCAGCCACTCTGAATCTCGATGGCTGACCTGAATGAACCACTAACATCCATCTCTGAACCTCTACATCGGTCTCCTGGGCCTTTCTGATGTGATCATAAATAACAGGCTCCGCTAGCAAGGTCGAAACCTGTACTGGTGAAGAAGATACGTCATAATCAAATCCCAAATGGCAGTAGGAGCCCAAAATAGCAGTTGATTTTCGAACAAAAACTTCACAAAATCGCACCAAATATCACGTTAACACAGTAGTAGCATCGAGCCTTCAACACCATAAATTAAAGAAGATGAATAATAGAAACATACACACCATACCTTGAAGGAATCGTTGAAGGATTCTCGAAAATCCTTGTTTGCTGCTGTGCAAAAATCGCGATGGTGGGGAATTGGGAGAAGGTGGGTTCTCGATTTAGTGTGGGAAAGAGGGGAAAATGTGTCCACTTAAATCCCTATCCACAAATATAATATTTCACCCCTAATTTCTTTATTATTTCAAATTAAATCATTTGGTTTATTATTGTTGCAAGAAACCCATCTTAAAGTTAATTTACATCACAAGTTCAATTCACAATTATTTATTCCAACTCTGGTCGAAAATACAATTCCCAAATATTTAAGAATCTCCTTGAATTTAATGAACATTATAAATTCAATCTCGAGATCATTTATCTCATCTCCGGTCCAAACTCTGATATCCAAGAATTAAATCTCGACACACCATATAAACATCATAATTAAATCCATTTAACAATTTTTAATTATTCCAGATATTACAATTCTCCCCACCTAATAAAATTTTGACCTCGAAAATAAAATGCATGCTTACCATAATAGCAAACTATAAAATTTTCGTACCGTTATACAACTCAAGATAGTGACCTGACCACCTGTTGGATGACAGCCATCTGCATCATCACGGCTCACACATGTGCCCCATTACACCAACGATCGCAAGACTGCAATTCACATCACTTTACCATATTCCAACATTAAAATTCAATGAGTTATCATATATAAAATTCATGTAAATCATCACGAAATTACCATCATCGTACTTTAGCCATTATGTACTCTTCATTATGATATCATAAATTATCGTTACTAGCACACTAGCATCATTCGAAGATTAGTATTAACATGTTAACAATTACCAAGTGCCATTAATTCATAAAAGTCAACACTTACATTGTTTAATCATCAAGCCTCTTTGTCATACTTCAGTACTTGTGTACTTCCATCGGTACAGTTTCCTTGCACAAAACCTTAATCCGTCATAGTTTACTTTCATCATAGTACACATCATATAATCGCTAAATCATGCAATCCATGCATATCATGTGTGTATAAGAATGTATGACAATACACCAACCTTTATCGTATAAATAACTTCATACCTGTGTTGTTGCAAATGTATGCAACTTATACCAACATCACCACCATCGTCCGTATGAAGTAGCAGTACTCTTGAGCCTTTACGCATCAACATCTCATATATCATCTCCTGGCTATTATCTGGGTGCAAAGTAATTACTAGAAGACCCATTAGTAATTCTCACATACATATATCCACATTATACGCACCAACAACCACATATCATCAATATCGAATCATGATGAATGGCCTAACATCAATATTCCTATGTCACGATTACACTCCCTCTAAAACAAGGCATCAACATCAATACCGAATAATTCGTATCATACCTTTGTAGATGGAATCATCTACAATACACAATAGCATCACAGTACTCACATGCTCTTAAGCATCAACTTCCGCACTTCATCACCCAACTATCATCTGTCACGGGACAAGTACAAAATAAACTCATTAGTATTTCTTAAATACTCATAACATAACCACGTACCTTGTCCCTTACGCATTTGATATTCATAATGTTTCCATCATCGAACATTAATTCCCTGCGTCAAAAGTTTCACGCAATCCTATACACAACATGCTACAGCACACTATGACATATCTGGATGATTGAAATTCAACATAAGAATCAATTGCATGCCTCAATGACGCAATTCATTTCAATCTTTAACTCATCCTCGAAACATATTAATTTGTTAACCATGAATGTTCACAAAGATCATATGTCTATACATGACATTCATAGTAATCCCGCGTCATCCCGTGATGTACCCGTTAATCTCATGTCAACATGATCACGTTCACCTACTACTCCTACAATATATCAATCTAGCATGCTTTTCACAATAATAAATACAATCTCAAGCGATTATGATTTCCTGTTATTCCATCTGTACAATCGATTCTCATAATTAATATAACTCACTGAGATAATGCAATCAGCATCTATCAACATATACAACATATATTCACATGCCAAACTAGACGTAGTTTACCTCAACTCCTTGTTCCTCTGGAACATTTCAATATCCTCTTGGGCCTACATTTCATGTACCCAATGAACAACAATAACACAATGCCCACAACTATCTGAAATAAACACATCATCAATTTACATCGCTAGTACAATAACAGTACACTAATACTAAGGACCCCCATGCCCTTAACCCACAATTAGTGCACATTTGGTGTGATACCCCCGAAATGTTTATGTGCATTTGAACATTAATTATGTTATGAAGATTATGGTATTAATTTATTGATGATGATTTATTAATATTGGGAAATGCTTAGTCATGTGGTGGTCATGGCTTATTAATGCATTTCAGGGTGCATGTGATATATGTTGGGAATTTGGGTTATGGCATTGATTATTTTGGGGTGGGTGTTATTCGTTTTGGTGAAGCATGTTTAATTGGAATTTGAAGTATTTTATTGATTAAATACTATAAAATATAATGTGAGGATATTTTAATACATCATGCTAAATACCGGGACCAAAACATAACACGTCACATAACCCACCACCCAACCACCCCCCAACCCATGCTGCTACAACTGCTCACCCATACCTCTTTTCCACTCTCCCACTCCACCCTCTCATCTCAGAAACTCTCCCCAATTTTTCACCCAAAAACCGTCCAGCATCTGCTAAGCAAGAAGGAGGAGGAGATCTGCCATTTTATTGCTTGGAACCTTGCCAAAAATCGGAGCAAAAGAGGGTGAGGAACCATATCTTGCTTTGGGTAAATTTTGGTTAAGTTTGGGTTTGGTTATGATGATATGATGCATGCTAGCTTAGGTTTTGTTGAACCTTCGATTTAAGTACTTACATGGTGTTGTTATGAAGCACCAAGCATGTTTGTTTGAGCATGATTTATGTTTATGGGGGTATAATTGTTGGCTTGAAATAGGTGTTCGAAAATGGTGGTTTCTCGCGTTTACAGAGCTTCTCGATCGATCGAGAAGTCCCCTCCGATCGATCGCGCATGGCAGAGGAAAATTTTGGAAAGATAATGCTCAGCTCGATCGATCGGTGAGATCACCTCGATCGATCGAGCGAGGCAGCGAGTTGGGCACCCAAAACTATAATCTCCCGATCGATCGAGCTTGAAGTGCCGATTGATCGAGAGGCTTGAAATGTTGAAAAATATGGAATTTTATAATTTGATGAGATTTCGGTTATGGGACTATTATTGGCATCTAATATTGTGTTGTACACTTGTGTAGAGCCATCACAGATAGCCACACAACGCAGGGGATAGAGCCCTGCAACTGAAGATATTTTGGAAAGGTACGTAAGCGACGTACGGGCACCCAACGGTAACGTGTATTACATGTTTGTCGATTTGACATGCGATAAATGCAAGTTTGTGCATTATGATTATGATACATGTTGTTATGCATTGTTGCATATGTATGATGTGGAACATTTGGTGTGGATTCCACGAGTCACGGTTATCACAGTGATGATTTTAATGCTTACAGTTATTATACTTCTAAAAATGTGGAGCGAGGGGTGTAGGTCCGCTTGCACATGGAGGCGAGGTTTACCATACGAAGCGAGGATAGAAATACCGCTTGTATGAAGAAGCGAGGGAGTGGAGGCCCGCTTGTTCTAAAGTTATGAAGCGAGGGGCATTAAAATACACTGATGATAAACTGACTAAGGAAAGTAAAGATTTAAGAAGTGAAGTTAGTCATGACATTTATTTAAAGAAGCCATAATATCATATATTGATTTGATTATGAGTTATGGTACAGGGACAACCAAAATGGGCGTTTTAAATGCATTGGAAATTCAGGAAGTATCCTATGCCTATGATTTATGCATTTATGCTTTACATTCATATTATGATTGATATGAACTATGATGTGCTCATGTGTTGGGGGTTGTCTTTGTAGGTGCTTTTACTACGGAGAACCAGGGTCGGGATTGATACTTTGAGCTGTAGAGAGTGCTACAAGGATAGCGGATTAGAGAAATTCCTTTTGTATAGCTTCTACAAAGTGTAGAGTAAAGCTATAGTTTAGTAATCTTTTGTTAGGAATACATATTATTCCTTTTTGAACTTTTGGTACTGTAATCTTTTAAGCTCAGGATAATCAACACGACATATTACTCTGATTATGTATGATTAGTTCTCTTAATTGCACCTTACAATCTTGTATAGATAACGGGGTCTTACATTTAGTGGTATCAGAGCAGTGGTTAGATAACCAGGGAACGGGTAAAGGGTAGCCTTTAGAAACAAGTTGGCTAGTTATTCATTGGTGGGAATGTTTATGCATATGGTGCGTGTTTTTGTATAAGTTGATATACTAACATGATTTTGAACATGATTACTCTTGTTATCTAACGGCTTATATTATGAACTGCTTTGGGTATTGTTGTTAACCCTTATGTTACATCATGGCGGCTATTAATCCGGAGAACCTCAATGAAGAGGTGGGAGATGTTGGCAATATCATGCCAGTATTGCTCAGTCGAATCCTCTACCGCCACCTCCTGTAGGCGTGGAGCCTAGTGCACAAGTACTACTACCAGGGGAGATAAGTTTGACCCAGTTCTTGAGCTATCATCCACTGCTATTTGAAGGGACTGAGACTGGGGAAGTAGCCGAGGAATGGCTTGAGAGACTGGAGCAGATATTTGTGTCAGCGCCCTGTGCACGGACTGCCTGGCTGAGGTTGGCAGAGTTTCAGTTGGCGAAGAAGTCTTCCATGTGGTGGAAGACAACAGTTATGGAGCTGAGGGCTCAGGGTATGACAATAGATTGGACTGTGTTCAGGACCCGGTTCCTTAATCGGTATTTCTCCGCCGCTGCCAGACAAGTAAAAGAAGATGAGTTCACCAACCTGAAGCAGGGCAGCATGACTGTATCAGATTATGCCATGCAGTATTCTTCATTGTTGAGGTATGTACCTCATATCGCTGTAAATGGTCATGCCAAGATGAGGAATGTTCTGAAGGGACTGAGGCCAGAGTTATTTGACCGGGTTATCTCTAACAACCCCAGCTCATTTGATGATGCCCTGTAAGGACCCCTGTGCCCTTAACCCGTTATTAGTGTATTAAGCCATATCATTAGTGCATATAATCATACTATCAGGGGAAAAACCATATGCAAGTGCAACACCATTTGCTATCCAGAAAATTTCTTGCATTTAATCCACGTAATATTCAAATTCCCCAACCAAGATTATTCATATAACATGCATCCTCATAATACACTAACATACTCTTAGTTCATTTAGCAATTCTATATCTAATTGCGTGCAAACCATAAATGAACAGAGAAGAGCCATAGCCCGTTTATACATTCCATATACACGTAATATGTACTCACATAAGAGCACCCAATGAATAAGCGTGTATCTAATGTATAAAACACTCTGCTGGATACCGTTACTGGTGCTTCGATCCTGGAAGCACCTCTCAAGCGCAACTCGATCTCGACTCTGGATCTGAGCGCCTATCTATCCAGCTCTGGTACCTCGATCCTGGAAGTACCTCAATCAACAGCCCGAGCTCAACTCCAAAGCTGCTGCTACACCTGTACCACCTGCCCCAACAGAGACAGCCCCCACACGGGGTGAGCATACCAATATTCCAAATCCAATAACCATAACAATACAATTCATAATTTACAACAATGTAAATGCTATGAAATACAAAATATACTCCCTGGATGGTATCATCCTCATCCGGGGTTTCCTGTACTGTCCCTGTTCTCAAAACACTGAAACCATCAAATTCCCAAATGCCAGTTAATCATTACATTGATTAACAATTCCATGAGCCATATACCAATATCATAATCAATAACATCAAATCATTAAACAATGATTATAGACAATCCATGTTTCTCGCTTATGGTTTCATAGCTCTATTTCATTGCTCGCTCTACAATAGCGGCATTCCATTTCCACGCATGCTCGATGGCAGCGGCGTCATAATCGATGTTCGCTCACAGGCGACAACATCCAATCATCGCTCGCTCAAAAGCGGCACCATGCAATTCTCAATGCATATATAGACATTTAAGGCGAGTACCATAAACCATGCATTTCAATCTCCGTTTATTGCTAATACCATGTGTCATGCATTTCCACACACATTCATTGCAATACAGTGTACCAAGCACTCAACAATTGCAATTATATTAAAGGGCTATGCTCGTACGTCATATGTACCTTATAATTCCGTAGCTCGAGTCCACACTTTGCTTGAGTTCCTTACCTCGAGAGATATGTGCTAAAACACATAAACAACTCACAATCAAGCATAAGCATGCAACCACGTGTTCCAGCACGTTCAAGACTCCCAATCATATCGTCAATCCATGACGATTACCAAAATAAAAGCCCCCGGCTAAGCATGCATAATACCCAAAATCTCTCATTTTATATGATTAATAGATAGCCAAAACCCAACCAAAAATTCCGTTTAAATAATTTTGGCTCCAACCAATCCATTTTAAAAGTATAGCATTCCCATTGGAATGTGGACATTGCCCCGGAAACCGCCCCTTTAAACCTCGGTTCCAAATCCCGACATTTTTCCAAAAACAAATTCCATAAAAACCATCCAAACAGTGCCGCGATCGATCGCCCATCAGGCGCGATCGATCGCGCGAGTACACTGCCCGCTGCACTGCCATCCGCGATCGATCGCCAAACCTCGCGATCGATCGCCAAGACCCTCGCGATCGATCGCCTACTTTTCGCGATCGACCGGCGAGACTGTTCATCACCTTCCCAAATCCAGTAGCATGTCGCGATCGATCGGCGCCAAGCCGCGATCGATCGCGACCTGCGGGTTTCCAAAAATTTCGAGTTTCCATGGTGTTTTTGACACCCAATCTCAAAATCAACACCCCCAACTTCCTCAACACCACCATAACACCATTTAAGACCATTTGAAACACTAAAAATTAACATTTTAGATTTTTAACCCAAAACCCCCAAATACAAAACCAACCCAAAAACTCAACCATACAACACAAAACCACAATCAAATTGAAGCCAAAAGAGAGGAGAAGAAGATTACCTATCTTTCTTCAAGAAATCCGGCCCCTAAATCGAGTTCCATCGATTTTTGCTTCAAAGGGGAAAAGGGAAAGGGTTTGGGGTGAGAGAGAGGAGAGGAGAGGAATGGATTCCAAAATGACGGAATCCCGAGTCCAACTGGTATATATAGCAAAATGCCCCCAAATACCAATACCTCCACAAATACATCATGATTCATTAAAATCATCTGTTTTCAAAATCTCTCTCTCTAACAGCAAAACCCCAGACTGGTCCCAACAAGAGGCACCCCGGACACCAAGTCCCACTAAAAACCCAACTCATAGGTTTTTCACCAAAATGATAATACAATCTCATCCTTTGGATCCAACGATCCCAAATGCCCGATTTAACAACCTTGGGAGACACAAAACCGCAATTAATTCCTAATTGCCACAATTAAAAATCCATCAAGGATTAATACCACACCGGGATTAACACCATAATCCCCGGACATCACATGCCCTGACTAGAGCAGAGCTGGCAGAGATTTTGGTTAGCGTGTACAAGGAAGCTGTACCACCTTTGGTACCACCACAGAGACCGGTTGTTGACAGCCTGAGGCCACGAGGAGACCAGTTTAAGCCTCGTGGGGCTTCTTCATCTTCTAGATTTGGTGGGAAGAAATTTCCGAATCAGAAGCAATGTAATCGGGGACCAGCGCAGGGAAATAGAACAGGAGGGAACAAGTATGACAACTATGGTGGATTTCGTCTGACACGTGACTGTCGAGGCTGTTATGTTTGTGGCAGGGTGGGCCACCTGGCTCGGGTTTGCCCCAATCAGGGAGGTCAGGCGGCAGAACCACCGCACGGTCAAGTATATGCACTGACTCGAGAGTAGGCAGAGGCATCTCCGGAGGAGGTGATTGCTGGTACATGTTACTTACTTACGTACCCTGCATTTATTTTGGTAGATACAAGTGCCTCTCATTCATTTGTATCTTATGCTTTCGTGGAGAGACACCACTTGTGTTCGTCTCCGTTGCCCACGCCTCTTATGGTCTCGACACCCACGGGAAAGCCTGTGATTGCGGATTGACTGTTATCTGATTGCCTCATTTATTTTGAGGGCAATGATCTGAGGGCTGACCTGATTTTGTTGGATATGGTAGATTTTGACTGTATTGTCGGTATTGATATGTTGAGAAAATACCAGGCCGTAGTTGATTGCCGACAGAGGATGGTGCGTTTTCTGTCTGATCAAGGGTTTCAGTGGACCTTCTATAGGGACGGCTCTCGTCCAAGGATTCCGTTGATTATGGGGGTATAATTGTTGGTTTGAAAATAGATGCTCGAAGATGGTGGTTTCTCGTGTTTACAGAGCTTCTCGATTGATCGAGAAGTCCCCTCCGATTGCTCGCGCATGGCAGAGGAAAATTTTGGAAAGATAATGCTCAGCTCGATCGATCGGTGAGATCATCTCGATCGATCGAGCGAGGCAGCGAGTAGGGCACCAAAAAATATAATTGCTTGAAGTGCCGATCGATCGAGAGGCTTGAAATGTTGAAAAATATGAAATTTTGTAATTTGATGAGATTTTGGTTATGGGACTATTATTGACATCTAATATTGTGTTGTACACTTGTGTAGAGCCATCACAGGTAGCCACACAACGCAGGGGATAGGGCCCTGCAACTGAAGATATCTTGGAAAGGTACGTAAGCGACGTACGGGCACCCAACGATAACGTGTATTACATGTTTGTCGATTTGACATGCGATAAATGCAAGTTTGTGCATTATGAGTACGATACATGTTGTTATGCATTGTTGTTGCATATGTATGATGTGGAACATTTGGTGTGGATTCCACGAGTCACGGTTATCATAGTGATGATTTTAATGCTTACCGCTATTATACCGCTAAAAATGTGGAGCGAGGGGTGTAGATCCGCTTGCACATGGAGGCGAGGTTTACCATACGAAGCGAGGATAGAAATACCGCTTTTATGAAGAAGCGAGGGAGGGGAGGACCGTTTGTTCTAAAGTTATGAAGCGAGGGGCATTAAAATACACTGATGATAAACTGACTAAGGATTGAAGTAAAGATTTAAGAAGTGAAGTTATGTCATGACATTTATTGAAGCCATAATATCATATATTGATTTGATTATGAGTTATGGTACAGGGACAACCAAAATGAGCGTTTTAAATGCATTGGAAATTCAGGAAGTATCCTATGCCTATGATTTATGAATTATGCTTTACATTCATATTATGATTGATATGAACTATGATGTTCTCATGTGTTGGGGGTTGTCTTTGTAGGTGCTTTTACTACGGAGAACCAGGGTCGGGGTTGATACTTTGAGCTGTAGAGAGTGCTACAAGGATAGCGGATTAGAGAAGTTCCTTTTGTATAGCTTCTACAAAGTGTAGAGTAAAGCTATAGTTTAGTAAACTTTTGTTAGGAATACGTATTATTCCTTTTTGAACTTTTGGTACTGTAATCTCTTAAGCTCAGGATAATCAGCACGACCTATTACTCTGATTATGTATGATTAGTTCTCTTAATTGCACCTTACAATCTTGTATAGATAACTGGGTCTTACATTTGGTGCATTCAATCACGTGTAAAGGGAAACTACATGTAAACATGGTACACAATACCACCTATAAAATTTTCTTGCTTCATCTATTCCATTCCATGCAATATCCGATTTCCCAAATTAAGAACATTTAACACATTATGCACCTATGTAATACACTAATCACAATCTCAATTCATCTTTAACTAGTGACGGTACATGCCAAAACATATGATACTCAACACAATAATAAAGGACAGTAATATACCTCCATCCTTTGCTAACAAAGTAGTGGTCTACCTGTCTCCGTCGCTCAATAGCAATATGCAATCAGCACCCGTCGCTCGAAGACGGCATAATCCCGTGCTGTGCACCTAGCGGCATAATCCATCGCTACAAAATTGACGGCATGATCCCTCGTCACACAGTCAGCAGCATGAGCCTTGCATTGCTAAACACATGTCCGGCGGCATGAACCATCGCTAATAACATAGAGGAAAAGACATCGTCACACAAGCACCTGGCGGAATAACCATCGTCAATGTTATAGCGGCATGAACCATCGCTCGATATACCTGGTGGCATGAATCATCGCCAATGACATAGCGGAAAGAGGCACCGCTATACACGCACCTGGCGGAATTATCATCGCCCCTAACATAGCGGCATGAACCATCGCTCGATATACCTGGCGGCATGAACCATCGCCAATAATATAGCGGAATGAGGCATCGCCACACATGTACCCGGCGGCATGAACCATCGCCAATCAATATAGCGGAATGAGACATCGTTATCAATATACCTGGCGGCATGAACCATCGCCAACTGAATCAGCGGAACAGATCAAGGACTCAAGAGGTACTCACATGCATGTAGCACTTTGTTCCTTTCGGACCCAAGAGGTGGCTCACATTACACGCAGCACATTGTTCCCGATCGCGTCGGTCAAATATCGATAATGTGGCTGTTCCGGTCTTGTTATAACAGGACCCTCGCTTCGACATATAGCGGCATCATATGATATCCCTCGCTTCGACAATGACAGCGGCATGTACATCGCTTCGACATGACAGCGGCAAATATCATATTACCATCGCTTCATATGACAGCGGCAAGTACCTCCCTCGCTCGAATATAACAACCACCGGAATCTTCCACTAGCTCTATATACCTGCATCAAGGTTAACACAACAGTTCACAAATCCTATTACGTCATATCGGCGGCTCAATAATATCCCTCGCTTCGACAATGACAGCGGCATGTACATCGCTTCGACATGACAGCGGCAAATATTATGATCCATCGCTGATGATATACCTGTAGTAGGACGCTAATGTAACACATTGCATAATCAATAACAATTGAAATCATACCCCAAAATTCCACTGTCTGCTATCAACCATCCCTGTCCTTAGACAGCACATCACGTTTCCCATTTCCTGATTTTCCTACAAAATCAGATTCCTTAGCACATAACATATGGAGTGCCAGACATTGACATTAATGCCATCCCATCGTATTCCACACGATTCCTGTAACCACGATGATCAGTAATACCACTTTCCATATCGTAAAAGCACATAAGCAATTAATTGTGTCACACAACACTAATACCATCATGTATAAATATGTGCTACCAATTCCTATCAACAAGTTCCTAGGCCCTTAACAGCCCCAATGAGCAACCACTGCTCTGATACCACTAATGTAAGGCCCCAACTCTTAAAGACAACTTTCTTTAAAAGAATTATTACATGCTTCACATAATCTCCATGACATAAATAATAATCAGCATGAAATGATCACTTTTACCAGCAATAAAACTCAAGGTTCACCCTTTATCATCACCATTGCACCACTTTTACATTGTGGATTTTTATAAAAATTTGCGCAGGGTCTTCCCATAAATTGGGTTATCCGAAAATAAAACACATCACCAAAATAATTCCCAGCCAGGGAAGTCCCCATACTAAGAAGATATAAAAGTGGGCTTCAACACCCTTATACAGTCCATATACATGCATCGATGTGCTCACACACGAGCAACGAATAATTGAATTTGTTCTCAATGCATAAGTAGGATGTGCCATCAATCAATACTTGTACCATAATCCCGCGAGCGCTATTTTCCATGAGCTTAAGCTTTCTTCCCGAGACAACGTCGTACCTGTTATACTTGTTTCAACAGAAACAGCCCCCACACAGGGTGATCATACCAACATCACACTACTCATATCATAACAATTCATAAAGATAATGATATCACGATTAAGAGTATCGAAAATCAGTAAAATGTACTCCCTGTGAAATTCTGAATCTGTATAGCTTCCATACAATGTTCATGTTTCAAGCATACACGCTTTCATAATATCAAGTTTAGTATCAGTATCCAAAACATGATACTCATCAATGCAATAAATTCAAAAAAATCACAATTCATCAATTATGCTCAATCATAACGAATCTCATATAGAAGGCAACTCGGCCTATCAGTTAATCTCAGTCTCAATCGTTTCTCATATCGATCATGCCAAAGGAATCCATACCCAACACCATATCCGAACCACGTACATTTACGTGTCCACTATACCACATATATCAAACTCAATTCACATATTCATTTCCTTATATTCAGTCATCACAATTTAACAATACATGAATACTGGTGAAATAATTCATTTTATACCTGCTCGTACGTCCCTACGTACCTTATAATCTGTTTTTACCGTCAAGTCACCCTCCTTGTTGTCCGAGAGCTCAAGAAGGCTCTACATGAACTTAAAGGTATAAGGGTTATCTCATAACCAATATTTGATGCACAAAATCTCTTATTAATTCATTCATCAAGTTATGCCCAATATCACATAATCCAACCACCCAACAACAAAACTAAATGTAGCCAATTAACATGTTCCAAACATCCACACAAAACACCGAAGTGATTCAAACCAAGACATGAAAGACAGGATCCATGTAGATAAGTGATTCCACCCTTTAAATCCAATTCCTTTAATCCCAACATAAAGTCATTTATTTGATTAAATTCAACTTTAACAAATTAAAGATGCATTGGATTCCAAAATTCTTGATTTAGAACTCACTATTAAGATTCGAAACTCAATAAAGTGACATAAATCAATAATACATGCTATGTTATCCATATGAGCATAAATATCACAATAACTCTATTCCTTGTTATAATACATACTAGCATGCATCTAACCCATTTATTTACACACTACACCTGCTTCCAATTATAACACATCTCATAACATAGCCCATCACCCACCAAATATCACAATGGCCACAAGCCATAGAAGTTAGCCCTTTTCACCCCACTAACAAGACTTAGATCCACACTTGAATCTCATTTAAGCCTATTAACAAACACATTCCATGCAGATTTTAATCTTCATTTTTTTAACCAACAATGATACTAGCAAATCAACAATTCCCCTTGGGCAATATTCGTACTCGAATTATAATGACTTAATCGCCTTAACCCATTATATCAATTCAAGTTATCATTCTTCATTTACAATGCTTCATCTAGCCACATACATGTATATACTTAACACATTTACACTTCAATACATGTAGGAATACATAATTATTTGCATAAACACCATCTACACACTAAAATACCCACACAATTGTGTCAACAACATCTAAACACACACACTAACACACGCATAACACACACGCACGCACACAGTGACACACACTCACACACACAGCAGCAAAAATCGATCCCACCCCCCACCATTCAGCAAAGAAACGAACCACAACCTAAACCACCATCTAGCATAACCTTGAACCACTTTAAAGTAAGATTTTTGAGCCTAAAACAGTGGGGATTTCGCACCCAAATAACAGCTGATTTTGGAACAAAAACTTCACAAAATCGCACCAAATATCATGCTAACACAGTAGTAGCATTTAGCCTTCAACACCATAAATTAAAGGAAGATGAATAATAGAAGCATACACACCATACCTTGAAGGACTCGGTGAAGGATTCTCGAAAATCCTTGTCTTGCTGCTGTGCGAAAATCGCGATGGAGGGGAATGGGGAGAAGGTGGGTTCTCGATTTAGTGTGGGAGAGGAAAGAGAGGAAAATGTGTCCACTTAAATCCCTATCCACCAATATAATATTTCACCCCTAATTTCTTTATTATTTCAAATTAAATCATTTGGTTTATTATTGTTGCAAGAAACCCATCTTAAAGTTAATTTACATCACAAGTTCAATTCACAATTATTTATTCCAACTATGGTCGAAAATACAATTCCCAAAGATTTAAGAATCTCCTTGAATTTAATTAACATTATAAATTCAATCTCGAGATCATTTATCTCATCTCCGGTCCAAACTCTGATATCCAAGAATTAAATCTCGACACACCATATAACATCATAATTAAATCCATTTAACAATTTATAATTATTCCGGATATTACAGGATTAATAAGCATCAGGGCCTTACACTATCAACATTATAAAATACTGAAAACGTCATAGAAAATACTCCCTGAAATCAATGACAATAATACGAAAAGTCCCTAACTATTTTTTTAACTCAATCCCTAAAAAATTAAATTCGAAATCCATCATCTGTATATAATTGATATAGTGGCAACATCGAGCCTACTATACCCTATTGTCGCATCATCATTGCGACCCATCAAATATATATTCGATATAATGGCAACATGGAGCCTACTATACCCCATTATTGCATCATCATCGTGACCCATCATACATATAATCAATATAGTGGCAACATCGAACCTTGTTTGGAAAATATTTCTAAGTTTTTGTGCTAACAAACATATACTGCTTGAAGCATCTATTGCATCGAAGAAGCCTACTAATGAAAAGAACGTTGATCAACTCTATAAAGGTCCACCAGCTACTGAATGTAGAATTTAACATCTACCGGGTGTAAAGACATCTACATAACATCTATTGGGTGTAAAAACATCTAGCGGGTGTAAAGACATCTGCAGGGTCCAAAGATTAAGAGTTACCATCTACCGGATGCAGATAATGAACGACTACTGGAACAAGGGTATCTCAGTGAAATCCTAATCCGTAGGAGATACCAGCAGACGATTAAGAAGAAATTAGGTGACCTTATTTCAGCAGACTAAGTAACTAATGATGACCAGCAGATATACAGTCAAGGAAAAGTCAACAGACGTATAAGGCTATAAAACAAAACACGCACAGGATCACTCGGACAAAGGTACAACAGAGCACCGCTGTCATGCCTCGATATGACGTATACATATGTGATATAGTTATGGTGTGATTATGAAATAATTACGGTATGATGTAGACTCAAGTGTGAGTTAAACCAAGTATGTGGAATATGACAAGAGTCTAGGATTTCAATTAATGTGAAATTATGAGTTGAAGAACACCTTCATACATTATTGAAATGGTGTTACATGGTTGATATATATATATATATATATATATATATATATATATATATATATATCAAGAGAATTCATGTTGTAGAAAAGAGTATGAACTATATATAGTTGGATATTACTATGTCATTCATTGGACATGAACTTGAGGGGAATTACACTTGCATTTAAGTTGAATTTGGTGAGTATATATAGCATGATAATTCAGATTACAAACACATAATGCACCATATCTCACCTACAATTTTCTACACAAGCAGCTCTCCAAACCCATACTTGCTCTTGCATCTTTTCTTAAATTTCACTTGGCAATCAAGATAGAAAGTTGGGAGAAGTGAATTCCTACCATCTTGGTAAGGTTTATGGGCCTTATGTACTTGTTTTATGTTTAAAAAGATGATTTGAAGTTGAAGCATGGAATTTGGTAGTTTTGCTTTGATGTGAGTTATAGTGTACACACTTGAGCTATATGATGATAGAAACATGTTTATATGATGCTAGAGAATGCATGAAACAAATTGTAATAGGAGTAAGTGAGGTGTAGGATAAACACCAAGAAAAGAAGTAGGAAATCACCATGGTTTTTTAGAAAACAGAGGAGGCGATCGATCGCCATGTATGAGGCAATCGATTGCTTGAGGCTAAACATGAGAGTGGCGGTGCACTGAGCGATCAATCACTTCAAGAAAGCAATCGATCGCATTGAGGCGGAATGTTTTCCAATGGGGTAGGCGACCGATCGCGTGGAAATGAGAGATCGATCGCTTATGACAAAAACTTTAGGCGATCAATCGCGTCAAAACATGAGATCGTTCGTTAGGGTTCAACTTTTCAAAAATGTGATATTTTTGTGGACTTTGTTTTTGAAGCCTCTCGTAACATGATATATTGTTGATATTGTTGTAGCTGGCAATGAGGCGGTTAGACAGTGACGCCTAACTATATCTCTTGTGTCACATAACAGGTACGTTTTGACGTATGAGTATATGATATGCTTGTGATAATGATGTGGGCATTATAACATATGATTAATGGTATCATATGCATGTGCATTCAGGAGGTTTATATTGTTGATATGGATGCCACGATAGATATGTCGCATATGCTTTGGCTGATATCATTGCCACGATAGATATGCCAGTGTGGGGCATATGCTTTGGCCGGGATTGTTGCCAAGATAGATATGCTACATATGCTTTGGCATGAGAGGTATACGCCGTTGGGTATATGCTCTGGCAGTTATAACATGTAAGGACAGTACTATGATATGTGCTGCTAATATGAAGATGTGAGGAGGTTCCACTGACATATTGAGCTGAGATAGGCATATCATATTGGTCTGGTTATAACAGGATGAGGGATGACACATGTCATGACATATTTGCATTTGATGATGCATGATACAGAACAATCACAACTGATCATTATAGTGCTTTATCGTTTTATATTGATTATTGATATAGCACTGAGCTGGTTGTTTATCTATACTCATGTTGTGTGATTGTTTCTGTAGGGACTCATAGACGTGGGAGGACGGGATTGTGAGTCTTATTCCACTGCGAGTTGAACCACTGCATAGGAGTTGGACGAGTCTAGGTTGTTTTACAGTACATATGATGATGTATATTATGACAGGATTTTGTAACTCATGTATCAACCTATATAACTCAGCTCTTAAACAGTGTATGATTTACTTAATTCCTACTCACATATGTATAAGAAACTGATACATAACGGATTAAGTAACGAGGACCCCACATTAGTGGTATCAGAGCAGTGGTTCGAGAACGTGGTGAACTAGGGTAGAGGAAGTGTATTAGGGAGTTGCCTAATACCTTGAAAGCATGTTAAGAATATTGATACGATGTTATACTGACATGCTTTATATTTTTGTTTGTTGTTGGTAACCCTGTATTTGCAGTAATGGCAGACAGAGTACCTCATGATGATGTTGGGGATGCCATGAGTGGCAACGCTAGGGTTGGATCGGAGCCTGTGCCACCACCACCACTTGGGCAAGGGCTAGTAGAACAGGTACTGTTACATGGGGAGTTAACTTTGACACAATTTTTGAGTTATCAGCCACCTCGCTTTGAGGGTACTGAATCAGGGGAACAAGCAGAGGAATGGTTGGAACGTGTTGAACTGATTTTTGTGTCAGCACCATGTGCCAAGTCCGCCTGGTTACGTTTGGCTGAGTTCCAGTTGGCGAAGAAAGCAATGATGTGGTGGAAAGCCACTTTGATTGAGCTAAGAGCTCAAGGACAGACTGTGACTTGTGATGTTTTTAGAACTTGTTTTCTTGATCACTATTTCTCTGTGGCTGCGAGGCAGAGGAAAGAAGATGAGTTTACTAATCTAAAACAGGGAGTTATGACAGTGTCTGATTATGCTTTGCATTATTCTTCCTTGTTACGGTATGTACCGCATATCGCTGCAAACACAAAGGCAAAGATCAGACAGTTTGTGAAGGGTTTGAAGCCTGAGTTGTTTGATAGGGTGATTTCTAATAACCCTACATCATATGAGGAAGCGTTGGCTAGAGCTGAGATTGCTGAGATTGCAGTTGGAGTGTATAAGGATGTAGGACAATCCCAACCACATACATCAGAGAGCATGAGACCTAGAGGGGAACAATTTAAAGCATTAGGAGGAGGTACATTTTCTCCAGATTTAGTGGAAAGCGGTTTGCTATGCGGAAGGTGGTGAACGAGGTACCAACAGACAGTCCCAAGACAGTAGTAGTAGCAGTGGTCGAGGTTTACAATGTTTTAAGTGTGGAGGGCCACATTTTAAAAGAGATTGTCCACAACTTGATACTCCGGTTTGTTTTCACTGTGGGAGGGCAGGACATATGATAAGAGATTGTCCTCAAGCTGTAGGACAACAGATGAGAGGGAATATGTCAGAAAGTACAGTGCAGCAGAGACCATAGGGTGTTTCACGGACTGGTGGGGGACAGAGAGCAGGACCACCTCAGGCTCAGGTGTATGCACTGAATAAGGAGCAAAGAGAGGCAGCTACTGATGATGTGATAGCGGGTAAGTGTAGTGTATTTACTTATCGTGCTTTACTTTTGTTTGATACTGGTGCATCATATTCCTTTATTGCAAAGCGTTTATTGACCGCTTCATATATGCTCGTCTCCACTGTTGATGCCTTTGTATGTCTTGACACCCATGGGAACTACTGTGATGACTTGTCAGAGTGTGTTTGATTGTGTTATTCAGTTTGATACTGAGTATGGGATACATGCCAATTTGATTGTGTTAGATATGATGGATTTTGATTGTATTCTTGGTATTGATGTGTTGAGCTGATATAAAACTGTTGTAGATTGTTGTCAGAAGAAAGTGAGATTTCAGTCTAATACTGAAAATCAATGGCTCTTCTATGGACAAGGATAACGTGCCAAGATTCCATTGATATCGGCTCTTTGAATGTCCCGTTTGTTAGAACGTGGACATACGGGATGTGTGATTTATGCTGTTGATGTAACAGATAAGAAAGTAGAAAGAAGAGTATAGGATATACCAGTGGTTGCAGAGTATGCATGTATTTTCAAATGAGATTCCTGGATTTCCACCAAGTCGAGAAGTGGAATTTGGCATTGAATTGGTACCTGGTACTTCTGCAATTTCACGAGCACATATCGAATGGCACCATCTGAGTTACGGGAATTGAAAACTCAATTACAAGACCTATTGAACAAGGGGTACATACGTCCTAGTGTATCGCCTTGGGGTGCTCCGGTATCATTTGTCAAGAAGAAGGATGGTTCAATGCGACTGTGCATTGATTATAGACAGTTGAACAAGGTAACGATAAAGAATAAGTATCATCTTCCTCGTATTGATGATTTGTTTGATCAGTTACAGGGATATATGATAAATTCAAAGATTGATTTGAGATCTGGATATCATCAAATACGAGTGAGAGAAAGCGATGTACAGAAGACGGCATTCAGAACTCGCTATGGACATTATGAGTTCCTAGTGATGCCATTTGGTGTGATGAATGCTCCAGCTGTCTTCATGAGTTTGATGAATCGAGTTTTCCAGGAGTACCTCGATCAATTTGTCATTGTGTTCATCGATGATATATTGATCTATTCTCGGAGTGAAAACGAGCATGTCCAACATTTGCATCTGGTGTTACAGTTATTGAGAACACAGTTATTGAGAACACACCAGTTATATGCCAAACTCAGTAAGTGTGAGTTTTGGTTGAACAGTGTAGGATTTTTGTGACATGTGATTTCTAAAGATGGTATATCAGTTGATCCTAGAAAGATAGAAGCGGTGTTGAATTGGCCAGCACCTACTTCTGTGCCAGAGATTCGTAGTGTCTTGGGTTTGGCTGGATACTGTAGACGGTTTGTTGAAGGATTTTCAACAATTGCTAGACCACTCACACAACTGACATAGAAGTGAGTACCATTTAGATGGTCAGAGACATGTGAGCATAGTTTTCAGGAAATTGAAACATCGGTTAACTACTGCTCCAGTGTTGATTATTCCATCAGAGCATGACATGTTTGCTCTTTATACTGATGCCTTATTACTGGGATTAGGTTGTGTATTGATGCAGGATAACCATGTGGTGACTTATGCTTCAAGACAACTGAAGCCACATGAAATTAAATATCTAGTGCATGATCTGGAGTTCACAACCATTGTCTTTGCATTGAAGATATGGCGACACTATTTATATGGTCGTTTACCAAATATACTGATCATAAAAGTTTAAGTTTTTGTTCACTCAAGCAGAGTTGAATATGAGGCAAAAGAGATGGATGGATCTCTTAAAGGATTATGATTGTGAGATCGAATATCATCCAGGAAAGGCTAATCTCGCAGCAGATGCCTTAAGTCTAAGAGTCCACAATACTGCTGAGGATATGATGCATTTATCAGCCTTGATGACTTTTTGTTGTACCTTGGGTTATGAGTTTCATGTGGAGACAGTGCCAGTACGTGTATCAACATTGTTGGTTGAACCCGATATCTTTGAGAAAATCAGAACGGCACAAGTTACTGATAATGAGGTACAACAGTGTAAATAAATGTTATGTCAAGGACAAACATCTCAGTTTGTAATCGCCAATGATGGAACTTTGAAGTATAGAAACTGTTGGGTAGTACCTGCTGCATTAGGACTACGCCAAGAAATACTACAACATGCTCATTATAGTCGATATAGTATACATCCTGGAGAAAAAAAAATGATTTGCGTACTCAATTTTGGTGGAAACGCATGAAACATGATGTGCTGAATTTTGTGAAACGTTGTTTGATCTGTCAACAAGTAAAAGTAGAACGACAAAGACCCGCAGTGAATTGAGAAGTTTGGAGATTCCCTCAATGGAAATGGGAACATGTTACAATGGATTTTGTTACCCATTTGCCACGGACTTCCTCTGGCTTTGATTCGATTTGGGTAATTGTTGATAGACTGACAAAAGTAGCTCATTTCATACCGTACAGTATGACATTCACTTATTTGAAGATGCTCAGCTATATATTCAGCGTGTAGTGAGACTACAGTTTCCATTGTATCGGACAGAGATCCGAGATTTGCTTCTCATTGTTGGGAAGGATTACAGTCAACACTGGGAACGAAAGTAAGATTGAGTACAACATATCATCCTCAAACAGATGGACAGACAGAGCGTACAATACAGACGCTTGAGGATATGTTACGGGCATGTGTTTTGGAGTTTGATAACTCTTGGCAAGAGTCATTGCCATTAGTAGAATTTTCATAAAATAACAGTTATCAAACTAGTATACAGATAGCACCATTTGAGGCACTTTATGGCCGACGATATAGATCGCCATTATATTGGGATGACGTTGATCAGACTGCACTCCATGGACCAGAGATGCTACGTGAAATGGAGAAGAAAGTGAAACTGATCAGATTGAAATTAAAAGCTGCTCAGGATCGACAAACTGCTTATGCCAATAAGCGACGTAGACCACTTGAATTCCAAGTTGGTGACCGAGTATTCTTGAAAAATCTCACCCTTTAAAGGGGTTGTCCGATTTGGTAAGCGTGGAAAGTTGTCTCCACGATATGTTGGTCCTTATGAGGTGTTGCAACGTATTGGTACGTTGGCATATCGATTAGCACTACCGCCAGCATTGAGTAGCATTCACGATGTGTTTCATGTTTCGCTGTTGAGGAAATATGACCCAGATCCGGATCGTGTATTGCCACCATCTGAAGTACAGTTGGATACAGATGTATCTTATGTGGAACAACCTGTGAAGATTCTGAATAGAGCTGAGCGGACATTGCGAAATAAAGTGATAACAATGGTAAAGGTACAGTGGGATCGACGGGGTGTCGAGGAGGCAACGTGGGAGACGGAGCAGCATATGATACAACAGTATCCTGAGTAATTTTCTGGTATGAATTTACATTTTTATGATACTGTTGGTGAGTATTTACTGCAATATTAGGTATCTGATATTGTTTCTTGCCTTATTGCAGTAGAATTGTTGGATTGAGTCTATATATATGTATGTTATGTATATGCTATTTCGAGGACAAAATTCAATGAGTAGGGGAGAAATGTCATGCCTCGATATGAAGTATACATATTTGATATAGTTATGGCGTGATTAGGAAATAATTACGGTATGAAGTAGACTCAAGTGTGAGTTAAACCAAGTATGTGGAATATGACAAGAATCTAGGATTTCAATTAATGTGAAATTATGAGTTGAAGAACACCTTCATACATTATTGAAATGGTGTTACATGGTTGATATATATATATATATATATATATATATATATATATATATATATATACATAGCAAGATTCATGTTGTAGAAAAGAGTATGAACTATATATAGTTGGATATTACTATGTCATGCATTGGACATGAATTTGGGGGAATTACACTTGCATTTAAGTTGAATTTGGTGAGTATGTATAGCATGATAATCCAGATTACAAACACATAATGCACCATATCTCACCTAAAATTCTCTACACAAGCACCTCTCCAAACCCTTACTTGCTCTTGCATCTTTTCTTGAATTCACTTGGCAATCAAGATAGAAAGTTGGGAGAAGTGAATTCCTACCATCTTGGTAAGGTTTATGTGCCTTGTGTACTTGTTTTATGTTGATAAAAGATGAGTTGAAGTTGAAGCATGGAATTTGGTAGTTTTGCTTTGATGTGAGTTATAGTGTACACACTTGAGCTATATGATGATAGAAACATGTTTATATGATGCTAGAGAATCCATGAAACAAATTTATACGAGGAAGTGAGGTGTAAGAGAAACACCAAGAAAAGAAGTAGGAAATCGCCATGGTTTTTCAGAAAACAAAGGAGGCGGTCGATCGCTATGTATGAGGCAATCGATCGCTTGAGGCTAAACATGAGAGTGGCGGTGCACTGAGCGATTGATCGTTTCAAGGAAGCAATCGATCGCATAGAGGCAGAATGTTTTCCAAAGGGGTATGCGACCTATCGCGTGGAAATGAGATATCAATCGCTTATGACAAAAACTTTAGGCGATCGATCGCGTCAAAACATGAGATCGATCGCTAGGGTTCAACTTTTCAAAAATGTGAAATTTTTGTGGACTTTGTTTTTGAAGCCTCTCGTAACATGATATATTGTTGATATTGTTGTAGCATCATCACAGGGGATGGGGTAACGAGGCGGTTAGACATTGACGCCTAATTTATATCTTTTATGTCGCATAACAGGTACGTTTTGACGTACGAGTATATGATATGCTTGTGATGATGATGTGGGCAATATAACATATGATTAGTGGTATCATATGCATGTGCATTCATTAGGTTTATATTGTTGATATGGATGCCACGATAGATATGTCGCATATGCTTTGGCTGATATCATTGCCACGATGGATATGCCAGTGTGGGGCATATGCTTTGGCTGGGATTGTTGCCAAGATAGATATGCTACATATGCTTTGGCATGAGAGGTATACGCCGGTTGGGTATATGCTCTGGCAGTTATAACATGTAAGGACAGTACTATGATATGTGCTGCTAATATGAAGATGTGAGGAGGTTCCACTGACATATTGAGCTGAGATAGGCATATCATATTGGTCTGGTTATAACATGATGAGGGATGAGACATGTCATGACGTACTTGAATTTGATGATGCATGATACAGAACAATCACAACTGATCATTATAGTGCTTTATCGTTTTATATTGATTATTGATATAGCACTGAGCTGGTTGTTTATCTATACTCATGTTGTGTGATTGTTTCTATAGGGACTCATAGACGTGGGAGGACGGGATTGTGAGTCTTATTCCGCTGCGAGTTGAACCACTACATTGGAGTTGGACGACTCTAGGTTGTTTTACAGTACATATGATGATGTATATTATGACAGGATTTTGTAACTCATGTATCAACCTATATAACTCAACTCTTAAACAATGTATGATTTACTTAATTCATACTCACATATGTATAAGAAACTGATACATAACGGATTTTAAGTAACGATGACCCCACAGCCGCACTGCTATATCAGCGCCACCAATAGCGTCAGAGTAATCTAGCCGTTGATTAACAAAATTGGAAAGAAGACAAAAAGAATTTGGAAGAAAATCATGAAGCTTATTTTATGCAATCCTTTCAAGTTAAAGAATAGTTGCCGCTTTTACGTCTAAAAATACGTCGAAGAAAATAATGAAGAAATCCTTCCTCTTTGCTAAGTTTTCAACTCTTAGTCATCAGAAATCAATTTCAAGCCAAAACATTTAAAACGCTTATTGCAAAATTCTGAAGTTTTGCAGAGCAGCACAAATACATCATTGTGATCTTGAATATCAAAGCCTACTGAGTCTGCTGCTCAAGAACACTCAAAGATCAAATATTTATATTTTATGTGAGTGTTGTAAAAACACGTTGTAAACAACTGTGATTGTTGTATTGCTAGGAGTTTAGGCCAATCTGTGTGGGTGCCTAAGAATGTTGTATATTGTAAAGTGTAAACCAAAGTCTTCTAGTATAACCTTCCTGCAATGGGAGAAGGGAAGATATAGAAGCGTTGTGCTCGAACTTCCAGAACATATCTTGTGTCACTTATTTTCTGTATTTACCATTCAACTTCTTAAGCTCACAAGTCCAGTATACGTCTTCCGCACTATTTTTAGTGTCTGCTGACTTGCTATCAATTGAGATCTTACTGCAGTACTTAACAGTCTGTTTTATATCAAAGAATCGACAAATTGAGTCTAGTGTTTATTCAATCCCCCTTCTAAACACTACTCCTATCCTAACAAGTGGTATCAGAGCAAGGTCATCTCAATTGTAAGGATACTAAGAATTGATGGCCTCATTCAGCTAGATTCCGATGTTAAAAAAGGATGAGTATGATGACTAGAGAATCAGATGCAAGCACATCTATATGCTGAAGATGATGATATGTGGTACGTTATTACCAACGGGCCACTGATGATCATGAAAGTCAACACAACAATTGCTATCTCCAGTGGAGAACCTCAGATGGTTGAAAATGACAGAGCGTCCTGGACAAATGAGGAAAAGAAAAAAGCAAATTTGGACAACGTAGCTAAGGATATCTTGTGCAAAACTTTGGACAAAAACATGTTCAATAAAATCAAAATGTGTCCTACTGCTAAAGACATCTGGGAAAAGATCGCACAGTTGTGTGAAGGAAACGATTAAATAAAAGAGAACAAACTTATTGTTGCTCTACAAAAATTTGAAAACATCAAGATGATGACGGTAGAAACTCTAAATGAATATGATGAGAGAGTGACTTGAATAGTCAACAAACTCAACAGCCTGGGTAAGGAACTGTCAAACAGAGGAATTACCCTAAAAGTCATGAGGGGTATTCCAAGAGTCTGAGATGTGAAGACCATAGTCACGAGAGAATCCAAAGATCTAACAAGATTGAGCTGCCTGATCTGTTTGCTGACTTAAAAGCATACGAGTTCGAATTAGATATTCGGGTTGAAGATGAACTAAGTACCAATCAACCAACGAAAGCCCTTGCTGCAACAGAGTCCCTATCCACCACAAAAGAGATGATTCTGAACAAACGTGTAATTGATGCAATGGCTTTGTTTGTCAAGACATTTGGGAAGTTCATGAAACAGAACCAGAAGACATACCAGTCTTATCCAAGGAAGCAGAACTTCAAGAACAAACCAGAAGAAGATGATCGCGTTTGCTTCAACTGTCTTAAACCGGGACATTTCATCGCCTTCTATACTAAACCAAAGAAGGATGATCAAAAGAGAGCTTCCAAGGACTACAAGAAGCCTAAGGATAAGAGAAGATCATCCAGAAGAGATAGAGATCAGAAAGTACTTGTCGCTGAAGAAAACAAGAGCATATGGGCTGATCAGAATGAGAATCAGAAGAATCTTCAAGTTCTTCAATTGAAAGTGAAGATGAAGGAGTCCACTGTCTCATGGCAAATGACGATAGTGAGATAACTGATTCAAATCTCTCTGAATTTACACATATTGAACTCACTAATGCATTACAGGACATGATAAATGAGTATCAAGTGTTGTATGAGTCTTTCGAGAACTACAAGACTGAACATACTAACCTAATCGAACATCAGGACAGTAAACTTAATTGTAAACAATCAAGGGATCTTGAATGCTTAAGGGAAAAAAGTAAGTCTTCTCGAGAAAGAAAATGACGAAGTTAAATGTGCTCACAAGAAGCTTATCAAGTTGGTTCGCCCATGGAACACATCAACATCTAGAAAAGATGAAATACTAGAGTCGATAAGACTTGCTGTTGATCTTGTCGGTATAGGCTATATCAACAATGACAGTAATACCTCTAGCACTCAATCTCAGTTGTGTCTGGTAAAGAACAAGTCTCAAACAATGAACTTTGTTAGATACAACATAGTATATGAACCAAGTGAATTGGGAAAGGAACATGTTAAGCAAACACTCGTTACAGAGGCATCACATAAAGGTATTTGTTATGTTAAGCAAGTAGAGAAAACTAGACTAGTACAACAGCCCAATCATGGACATAAGTCTACTGGTCAGGCAACTCGAGAAGCAAAACCTAACTGGTATTATAAGTTTATGCATGTCCAGAAGAGATATATGCTTCCTAACAAGAACCAAAAACCAAAACAACATGCATACACTCAATATCACACGCAACACCCTAGTACACCATCACCATTTGCTGCACACATATTTCAGGACACACACTGACCCAAGAGGTTTAGGGTTAACCAAGTGTGGGTCCCGAAAGTACTAAACCTGTCTGGACCCATGTAGGATTGGGTACAAATGATTTCATCGCTTTTATTGCAAAGATCTAGAATAAAGCAAGTTCGGAGGTCGGAGTGGTTTCTGGACAGCGGATGTTCTAGACACATGACAGGAAATGCTTGTCTAAAATCCGAGTTAGTAGACTCCACTGGACCTAGAATAACTTTCCGTGATAACGTGAAAGGTAGAACCGTGGGTAAGGGTAAGATTATCCATGGTAACATTATTATTAAAGATGTACTGTTAGTTGAAAATCTATGCTATAACTTGATTATCATTAGTCAACTATGTGATAATAGACATTCAGTAGATCAAAAGCACACATGCACAATAAGATCTTCCAATGGTATTATATTACTGTAGGCAAGAGGTATGACAACACTTATAAGATTGACTGAAATTTTGATCAGCTAGCCTCACCTATTTGCTTTGCTGCCTTGAATAGTTCCAAAAATTGGCTTTGGCACAAGCGTTTGAGTCACTTATAACTATTGCCAGTCTGAGTAAGCTTAATTTAGTTGATGGAATGTTGATGTGACTAGAAATAGACACATATTTAGTGCTTAATTGTCTACGATTTGGTAGGTTTTGATGGATAATTTGATAGGTATGCTACCTAATCATATATTTGTGTAATTGTAGGTACAATCGAAGAAAACGAGCTAAAAATGATGTGTAAAGACCAAGTGTAGGGTCTTCCTACCTTAACATCACATATTGTACACATATTAAGGACTAAACATGCATTCATAACCTCTTAAGGGTTCCGGTTGCAGTTTTAAGCTAATAAGATTACAGGTCAACATAAAACTTCAAAAGCTATTTAATTACATTCCCAATAATGAATGTTAAAGTTATAGATTTATACTACTCCTAGAGTAGAGACTATCAAAAATCCTGCATCCTATATTCATCTTGCTCCTTTTAGCTCACCGCCTCTACCCGACCCTAGGCCCTTCGGTCCAAAAGTGTACCTACAGGGACAACACATCTTGAGCATATACATATTTACTTAACATGATATTAAAAGACATACAGTAATGCATAACATCTTAGTTAAGTAACAGTTATTGGTCGTTCTTCAACTTCTTTTGTTATCCCTGATTCTTGTTCATGTATAAGGGCATCTTACCCCATTGTATGGCATCTTACCATAACATAACCATCGTGTGGCATTTTACCACATGGGCATCTTACCCAATCGTATGGCGTCTTACCATTTCATAAACATCGTGTGGCATCTTACCATAGGGGAATCTTACCCACTCACATACATTGGGTGGCATCTTACCACATGGGCGTCTTACCCAATCATATACGTCGTATGACCTTATCGTAAACTTACTTATCATAAACATCATCATCATAAACATCATCATAAACATCATCATCGTAAACATCATCATAATCATCATCATAAACATCATCATAAACATCATCATCATAAACATCATCATAAACATCATCATCATCATCATCATAAACGTCATAATTAAATGTAGGAGTATGGTTTACCGTCCGATGCTCGTACGTTTCTAACGTACCTTAATTCCAAAAGAAGGAGAAATTGCAGAACTTTATCTCCTTGAAGTTGTGGGTACCTGGGATGGTTCTACATAACCATACAAATTGATATTAGAAGCTAAACAATAGCCAAATACCAAAAATTCAACAAATATCATCATTTTCCAACTTTTGAACAGTGGCGATCGATCGCTCAAAACATGGCGATCGATCGCCTGATTTTTCACTTCGCGGCGATCGATCGCTTAAAATGAGGCGATCGATCGCCTGATGCGCATTTCGCTACTGGGCATTGGCGATCGATCGCGCCATTTGAGGCGATCGATCGCCCACCTTCATTTTTGCCCACTGCCTCTCGGCGATCGATCACTGCATTTGTAGCGATCGATCGCCACAACCAGTGGCCGCGATTTCACCATTTTTGTGTGCATTTTCCAAGCTCATCCTCATACCTTACAAAACCAAACTTTCCTACAACTTCAATAACATCATAACCCACTAAAACTCACATAAAACACTTCAAAAATCATACCCCAAACATATATAACACATACCCAAAACAACCCACATAAATCATCAAAACTAACCCATTTCAACACCAAACATCTTGAAAACTTAAGGAAGGGTCCCATACCTCTTGTAGGCTCCAAATCTTAACAAAGATCACACAAACAAGGATTTTGTGAAGCTTTCTTCTTCCTTCCTTGGTGTATTTCGAAAATGGTGTGGGGTTAGGGTTGAGGGATGAAATTTGGGGGTTAAAAGAGTGATTGGTAAAGTGAGGTAAAATGTAGGAAAAGGTGGGTAGTGGGGATTAAAAAGGGGTTGTGCAATGTTAATTTAAAATTTGTACCCCAAACTTAACATGATGTATAAAACACCCCAACATGGTATTTTAAAAGCATTTTGACAAAATGCACCAAACTTCATCTAAAATCACATCTTCCTCATATTTAAAAATCAACACAATTAAATCATGTTAACATCTTATTACCCAACACATAAATCAATTACCACATGACTCATCATATAAACATAATTAATGCCTTAATTGCAATTAATTAATTTGGGGCATCACATTACTCCCCTACTTACAAGATTTCGTCCTCGAAATCGCATGCACTTACCCAAAATGAAACTAAACATAAATCATACCAGAAAATAGTTCTGGGTAATGCTGTATCATATGCCGTTCCGTCTCCCACGTAGCCTCCTCGACACCCCGACGATCCCACTGAACTTTGACCATCGGTATAACTTTACTTCGTAATCTGTGATCCTCACGATCCAGAATTCTGACCGGTCGCTCAACGTAGGATACATCTGAATCCAACTGCAATTCAGTAGGCTGTAATACATGAGACGGATCTGGCTCATACTTTCGTAGCATAGAAACGTGGAAAACATCATGAATCCCAGATAAAGACGGCGGTAGAGCCAAACGGTAAGCCAATGTACCAATACGCTGCAACACCTCATACGGTCCGACATATCTCGGAGATAACTTTCCCCGCATACCAAAAAGGACCACACCCCTGAAGGGTGAGATTTTCAAGAAAACCTTGTCCCCTACTTGGAATTCTAGCGGCCGTCGCCGCTTATTGGCATAGGCTGCTTGCCTATCTTGGGCCGCCTTCATCTTTAAACGTATCATCTTAATCTTTTCTTCCATGTTCTTAATCATATCCAGTCCTCCGACCGCTTTACTTGTCAAGTCCTCCCAAGACAGCGGTGACCTACAACGTCGATCATAAAGCGCTTCAAAAGGGGCCATTTGAATGCTCGCCTGATAGCTGTTATTATAGGAGAACTCCACCAATGGTATAGAATCTTGCCACGGAGTATCAAACTCCAAAACACATGCCCTCAGCATATCTTTGAGCGTCTGTATAGTACGCTCCGTTTGGCCGTCTGTCTGAGGTGATAAGTCGTACTCAGTCTCACCTCGGTGCCCAAAGCTGTCTGGAGACCCTCCCAGAAATGAGAAGTAAACCTTGGGTCTCTGTCAGACACGATCGAGACTGGAACCCCATGCAACCTCACTACATCCCGTACGTATAATTGGGCCATCTTTAGATACGTGAAAATCATGTTGTAAGGGATGAAATGAGCTACTTTCGTCAGCCTATCAACGATCACCCAGATCGCATCAAATCCAGAGGTCGTTCTTGGTAGGTGGGTGACGAAGTCCATAGATATGTGTTCCCACTTCCACTTAGGTACTTCCAAGCTCTTCAGCTCACCACCAGGCCTCTGCCTTTCTGCCTTCACTTGTTGGCAGATCAAACATCTTTTGATGAAAGTCATCACATCACGCTTCATGCATCTCCACCAGAATTGACCGCATAGGTCCTTGTACATCTTCCTTCCTCCTGGATGGATACTGAACCGACTACTGTGGGCTCGCTCCAATATTCCTCTACGCAACTCTGGTGTATCTGGGACTACCCATCGGTTGCCCAGCCTCAAGGAATTATCTTCTGCCATTTTGAACTTTGATGGCTGTCCTCGAAGTACTATCGATGACCACCTCTGGACCTCATTATCTAACCTCTGGGCTTCCCTGATAGTCTCAAATATGTCTGGCTCAGCCAACAAGGTCGACACTCGCACCGGCGACCTGTCCACATCAAAATCATAGCCCAGATGGCAATAAGAAGTCATCATAGCTGATAAACACATAGCGTCCTCAGCAGTACTCTTCACCTTCCGACTTAAGGCGTCTGCTATCAAATTTGCTTTACCGGGATGGTACTCAATCTCACACTCATAATCCTTGAGTAGATCCATCCATCTTCTTTGACGCATATTCAGTTCAGCCTGGGTGAATAGAAACTTCAGGCTCTTATGATCCGTAAAAATGGTAAATGAAGTACCATAAATATAATGACGCCAAATCTTCAAGGCGAAAATGATAGCTGCCAGTTCAAGATCATGGACTGGGTATTTGGTCTCATGAGGCTTCAACTACCTCGAAGCATAAGCCACCACGTGCTTATCTTGCATCAACACACAGCCTAGACCTTGTAGTGATGCATCCGTGTACAAAGCAAATCTCTTATTCTCAGAAGGAATCACCAATACTAGCGCTGTCGTCAAACGACGCTTCAAATCTTGGAAGCTCTCCTCACAAGCTTCGGACCAATAGAACGGGACTCTTTTCTGAGTCAGCTGCGTCAATGGCTTAGCGATCTTAGAAAATCCCTCGACAAAAGGTCGGTAATAACCTGCTAAGCCAAGGAAGCTCCGTATCTCGGGCACAGAAGTGGGTGCAGCCCGGGCACAGAAGTGGGTGCAGCCCACTCCATCACAGCTTCAACCTTCCTGGGGTCTACAGATATCCCGCTGCTAGATATAACATGGCCCAAGAATACTACACTGCTCAACTAGAACTCGCACTTGCTAAGCTTTGCATATAACTGATGATCCCTAAGGATCTGGAGTATTGTTCTCAAGTGCTTCACGTGTTCCTCTTCGGTCCGGGAGTAGATGAGTATGTCGTCAATGAAAACTATGACGAACTGATCCAAATATGGCTGGAACACCCTGTTCATCAAACTCATGAAAACAGCTGGGGCATTCGTCACCCCAAAAGGCATGACTAGGAATTCATAGTGCCCATATCTAGTCATGAAAGCTGTCTTCTGGACATCATCCTCTCTTACTCGAATCTGATGGTACCCCGACCTCAGATCGATCTTACTGTAGAGCCTCGTACCCTGCAACTGATCAAATAAATCATCGATCCTCGGAAGTGGATACTTATTCTTTACTGTAGCTTTGTTCAGTTGTCTGTAATCGATGCACAAACGCATCGAACCATCTTTCTTCTTCACAAATAAGACTGGTGCACCCCAGGGTGATACGCTAGGGCGTATATAGCCCTTATTAAGGAGCTCTTGCAACTGAATCTTTAACTCCCTTAGCTCCGCTGGTGCCATCCTATATGGGGCACGAGAAATGGCCGACGTCCCCGGTAGTAACTCAATCCCAAACTCGACCTCTCTTGTCGGTGGGAATCCGGGAATCTCCTCCGGAAAGACATCAGGGAACTCCGCCACTACGGGCACATCCTCAACTTTTGTTTCTTCTTTCTTTTCCGTAACATCAACGACATATATGAGATATCCTGTATGGCCTCGTTCCAACAACTGCGCCATCTTGACAGCAGATATCAATGGGATCTTAGAACGAGAACCATCCCCAAAGAATGTCTACTTGACTCCCATATCAGATCTGAATCAGACAGTCCTCTGCCTGCAGTTCACAACTGCCTGATACTTGTTCAGAACATCAATGCCCAGAATGCAGTCAAAGTCTGACATTCCCAGAACAATCAAATCTGACCTTAGTTCTTTATCCTCAAAATAAATGAGGCCATCATAGACGATCCGATCAGTAATCAAACTTCTTCCGGTGGGTGTCGAGACTACAAGAGGCGTGGGGGACGGAGAAGTGCATATGCGGTGCCTTTCCACAAAACTTGTCGACACGAAAGAGTGTGACGCACCTGTGTCGATCAATATAAAAGCAGGGTGCGTAAATAAAAGACATGTACCCGCTATAACCTCCTCTGGAGCCGCTGTAGCCTGCTCCCTCGTCAATGCGTAGACTTGCCCTTGAGGTGGCCCCATAATATGACCTCCATATTATCTCGGCACGAATGGTGATCTATGCTGTGCTGTCCTATCCGCAGGCCTCCCCGCAGAACCCTGTTGACTTCCCCTGTTGGGACACTGCCTAGCAAAGTGGCCTTTGTCGCCACAAACATAACATCCTACACAATCTTTCGTCAGATGTGGTTGCCCACAAAGAGTGCACTGGACCTTCCCGGATCTGTCTCCCTGAGACTGCCCCCTTCCAGATGGGGCATCGCTCCTACGGTTTCGCTTCCATCTACTGTCGGGCCTCTTACCACTGAACCTTGACGCCGATGTGTTCCCCCTTGACTTGAACTGATCACTCCTTGCTTCAAACTATCTGAAGTGGATTTCTGAGAGGGTGCCGACGGTGGTACAACATCAGGGTGTGCACCCACTCCCAGTTCGGCTAGCTCACCCGTGAGAGTGCATCGTCAAAACAAGTAGGGCCATAAGTAATCACCCTATCGTACAGCTCCGGCCTCAAGCCCTTCATGAAGTTCCTCATCTTTGCTTGTATGCTCGTGGCGATGTGAGGCACATATCTGAGTAAGGAGCAGTAATGAAGAGCATAATCTGACACTGACATATTACCTTGCTTGAGGTGAGTAAATTCATCTTCCTTAGCCTGTCGTGCAGCAGCCGAGAAATAGCGGTTTAGAAACCGAGTTTGAAACATTTTCCAATTAACTTCATGACCTTGAGCCTCTTGCTCTACCACAATGGTCTTCCACCACATTAATGCCTTCTTGGCCAATTGGAACTCTGCTAACCGTATCCATGCTGTCTTAGCACATGGGGCTGCCACAAAGATTTGCTCAATTCTTTCTAACCATTCCTCAGCTCGTTCCCCTGTTTCGGTTCCTTCAAAGGTTGGGGGTCGGTATGCAAGAAATTGAGTTAAGCTTAGCTCCCCTGGCAACAACTGTTGTTCGGACGGTTCATCATCAAAAGCTGGCGGGGGTAGGGGATTCGTACGTCCCGCACTTGCATTGACGCTCACTGCGTCACCCACTTCCACATTTTCTGCCATACTGCAAGACAAGGGTTAACAACAATACCCAAAAGCAGTTCATATAATACCTCGTTAGATAAACAAAACATGTTAGCACAGCATCCTATACTTCATATGCAACTTATGCGCAAAACATGTTTAAAAGTAAGCACCTAGCTAACTTATTGCTAAGGCTACCCTTCACTCATTCCCGGGTTATCTAACCACTGCTCTGATACCACTAATGTAGGGTCTTCCTACCTTAACATCACATATTGTACACATATTAAGGACTAAACAAGCATTCATAACCTCTTAAGGGTTCCGGTTGCAGCTTTGAGCTAATAAGATTACAGGTCAACATAAAACTTCAAAAGCTATTTAATTACATTCCCAATAATGAATGTTAAAGTTATAGATTTATACTACTCCTAGAGTAGAGACTATCAAAAATCCTGCATCCTATATTCATCTTGCTCCTTTTAGCTCACCGCCTCTACCCGACCCTAGGCCATTCGGTCCAAAAGTGTACCTACAGGGACAACACATCGTGAGCATATACATATTTACTTAACATGATATTAAAAGACATACAGTAATGCATAACATCTTAGTTCAGTAACAGTTATTGGTCGTTCTTCAACTTCTTTTGTTATCCCTGATTCTTGTTCATGTATAAGGGCATCTTACCCCATTGTATGGCATCTTACCATAACATAACCATCGTGTGGCATTTTACCACATGGGCATCTCACCCAATAGTATGGCGTCTTACCATATCATAAACATCGTGTGGCATCTTACCACAGGGGCATCTTACCCACTCACATACATTGGGTGGCATCTTACCACATGGGCGTCTTACCCAATCATATACATCGTATGACCTTATCGTAAACTTACTTATCATAAACATCATTATAAACATCATCATCGTAAACATCATCATAATCATCATCATAAACATCATCATCATAAACATCATCATAAACATCATCATCGTAAACATCATCATAATCATCATCATAAACATCATCATCGTAAACATCATCATAATCATCATCATAAACATCATCATAGACATCATCATCATCATCATCATAAACGTCATCATTAAATGTAGGAGTATGGTTTACCGTCCGATGCTCGTACGTTTCGTACGTATCTTAATTCCAAAAGAAGGAGAAATTGCAGAACTTTATCTCCTTGAAGTTGTGGGTACCTGGGATGGTTCTACATAACCATACAAATTGATATTAGAAGCTAAACAATAGCCAAATACCAAACATCATTTTCCAACTTTTGAACAGTGGCGATCGATCGCTCAAAACATGGCGATCGATCGCCTGATTTTTCACTTCGCGGTGATCGATCGCTTAAAATGAGGCGATCGATCGCCTGATGCACATTTCGCTACTGGGCATTGGCGATCGATCGCGCCATTTGAGGCGATCGATCGCCCACCTTCATTTTTGCCCACTGCCTCTCGGCGATCGATCGCTGCATTTGTAGCGATCGATCGCCACAACCAGTGGCCGCGATTTCACCATTTTTGTGTGCATTTTCCAAGCTCATCCTCATACCTTACAAAACCAAACTTTCCTACAACTTCAATAACATCATAACCCACTAAAACTCACATAAAACACTTCAAAAATCATACCCCAAACATATATAACACATACCCAAAACAACCCACATAAATCATCAAAACTAACCCATTTCAACACCAAACATCTTGAAAACTTAAGGTAGGGTCCCATACCTCTTGTAGGCTCCAAATCTTAACAAAGATCACACAAACAAGGATTTTGTGAAGCTTTCTTCTTCCTTCCTTGGTGTATTTCGAAAATGGTGTGGGGTTAGGGTTGAGGGATGAAATTTGGGGGTTAAAAGAGTGATTGGTAAAGTGAGGTAAAATGTAGGAAAATGTGGGTAGTGGGGATTAAAAAGGGGTTGTGCAATGTTAATTTAAAATTTGTACCCCAAACTTAACATGATGTATAAAACACCCTAACATGGTATTTTAAAAGCATTTTGACAAAATGCACTAAACTTCATCTAAAATCACATCTTCCTCATATTTAAAAATCAACACAATTAAATCATGTTAACATCTTATTACCCAACACATAAATCAATTACCACATGACTCATCATATAAACATAATTAATGCCTTAATTGCAATTAATTAATTTCGGGGCATCACACCAAGAAAAGATTTGGACATGACAAGGACTCAAAGTTGATCAAGAAAAGGGCAAAAACGTAATTTTGGAGGTGGCGGCCGATCGCCTGGGAGAGGAAATCGATCGCCTATGGACAGACACTTTTGCAACAAAATTCACGAGCCAGCGATCGATCGCATGTATCAGGTGATCGATCGCCAGAGTCCACTAGAGCCAAGCGATTGATCGCCACTTTGTAGCGATCGATCGCCTCAAGCATTTTACCGAAAAAAAAATAACGCAGCGATCGATCGCCACATTTGTAGCGATCGATCGCCGCAAAGTCCGAGAATATGGAAAGTAGGTCTTTTACCATGTTTAAAAGATTGTAACCTAAACTTTAGCCTCCATATGTAATGCCCAATAATCTCCTACTTAGCCAATAATAAGCATCATGCATCAAAATGCATATAATTTAGCATTCATCGTGGATTTATCTCATACAAATAGTGTGATTGCACGGACATGAATACTTGCTAATAAGGAAGATTATGTGTACCCTCCGACAAAACCATCAAGGAAGACCTTTTGAAAGAAGCTCACAGTAGTCCTTACTCAATACACCCTGGCAGCACAAAAATGTACAAGGATTTACAACAACACTACTGGTGGCCTAACATGAAGAAAGATATAGCAACATTTGTAGTTGAATATCTGACTTGTCAGCAAGTTAAGATTGAACATCAGCGACCAACTGGGTTATTAAAGCCTTTACTGATTCCAGAATGGAAATGGGAACACATTACAATGGATTTTGTGCTTGGATTGCCTAGAACTCAGAAAGGATACAACTCCATATGGGTGATTGTTGATAGATTAACAAAATCAGCTCATTTTCTTCCGGTGAAGTCCACATATAATATGGATCAATATGCTGAACTGTATATTAAAGAAATTGTCAGATTACATGGAGTGCCAGTTTCAATAGTATCTGACAGAGATCCTAAATTTACATCTACCTTTTGGAAGAGTTTGCATAGTGCTATTGGAACAAAACTTGCTTTCAACACATCATTTCATCCACAAAGTGATGGACAATCTGAAAGGGTTATTCAAATTTTGGAAGATATGTTACGAGCTTGTATGCTAGACTTTCAAGGAAGCTGGGATGTGAAGCTTCCCTTGGTCGAGTTCACTTATAACAATAGCTATCAATCTACAATTGGAATGGCACCTTATGAAGCATTGTATGGGAGGAAATGTAGATCTCCAGTTCATTGGGATGAAGTTGGAGAAAGAAGTCTACTTGGTCCAGAAATTGTGCAACATACTGCTAAAACAGTTGAGAATATAAGAGAAAGAATGAAAACTGCTCAGAGTAGACAAAAGAGTTATGCAGACAAAAGAAGAAAAGATTTAGAATTTGTAGTTGGAGATCATGTATTCTTGAAAGTTTTGCCAATGAAAGGGGTCATGAGATTTGGGAAGAAAGGAAAACTCAGCCCAAGGTATGTTGGCCCATTTGAGATTCTTGACAGGGTTGGTGATAGAGCTTACAGAATAGCCTTACCTCCTTCATTGGCTAATGTCCACAATGTTTTCCATGTATCTATGTTGAAGAAATACATTTCAAATCCTTCTCATATGTTGAGTGTTTTCTAAGATTGATTTGCGCTCTGGATATCATCAATTAAAACTTAAGGAGGAAGATATACAAAAGACGGCATTTAGAACAAGGTATGGCCATTACGAATTTTTAGTAATGCCTTTCGGTTTAACCAATGCCCCTGCAGCTTTTATGGATCTAATGAATCGGGTGTTCAAACAGTTTCTTGATAGATTTGTAATTGTATTTATTGATGACATCTTGATCTATTCACGTGACAAGGAAGAGCACAAAGAACATTTAAAAGCTGTCTTACAAGTTCTTAAAGAGAAACAATTATATGCTAAATTCAAGAAGTGTGAATTTTGGCTTGAACAAGTGGTATTCTTAGGGCATGTGGTGTCTAAGAATGGTATTTCAGTTGATCCTGGTAAGGTAGAAGCTGTTAATAATTGGCCAACACCAACAAATGTATCAGAAGTTAGGAGTTTCTTAGGACTAGCAGGATATTATAGGAGATTTGTTCAAGGATTCTCAAAGATAGCAACTCCATTGACAATGCTGACAAGAAAGAATGTGAAGTTTATATGGACTGATGCTTGTGAAAAGAGTTTCCAAGAATTAAAGCATAAATTGACAACAACTCCTGTTCTTGCCATTCCAAGTGGAACTGATGGATTTGTGGTGTATACCGATGCTTCGAAAAATGGTTTAGGTGCTGTATTGATGCAAAATGGAAAGGTTATAGCCTATGCCTCAAGGCAATTGAAAGAGTATGAAAAGAATTATCCAACTCATGATTTAGAACTTGTTGCTGTGGTATTTGCATTGAAAATTTGGAGGCATTACTTGTATGGTGAGAAGTGTCAGATTTACACGGATCACAAAAGTCTGAAGTATTTCCTTTACCCAGAAAGAATTGAATATGAGACAACGAAGATGGTTAGAATTAGTGAAAGATTATGACTGTGCGATTAAATATCATCCTGGGAAAGCCAATGTTGTTGCAGATGCATTAAGTAGAAAGTCAATGTCTTCTTCTTACCACACAAAAGCAATTAATACTGGATTTACAGAGATTAGAGCTTGAAATTGTTCCTAAAGGGATGGTATGCTCTTTTTTCTTTCATTTGAAAAGTCAAACTAGTAGATAATTATGTATATATCAATATTTATCTTCAATTATCACCTCCATCCCCTAACTCACTCACGGCCACCCTCTCTTCTTCATGATTCTTTTTGTTTCTCTTATGTATTTCAAGCTCACAAAGTAAAACCAAGCTCATAAGAATCTAGAAATACAACCTATAACAAGTTCTTACCACTTACTAGCTTCAAATTCTTCATGTTTGAGGTCTAATCTTGTCTTCAACAAGGTATTTTGTTTCCTATTATCCTTGCTGTTCATTTACTTTATTTAAGATAATTTTGTGCAATAGTATTGTCATTAATGATGAAGAAGTCAAAAGAAATGCAAAGGAAGTTAAAGTTGACTAGTAGCTAAATTCCTACAAGATAGCAAAATTAGGAATTTATTATGTAACTTGTTCCTATTGAGGTTGTTATATGTTTGTAGTGTTAATAATTGAATATGATCAATATAATGGTTGTGTAGTTGTTGGATAGGACAATTTAATTTAGAACCAAAGTAATGTCATTTAAAGTTTTCATGTTGGAATAATAGCAAGATTGATTCCCTATGACTTGATTATTGATGTGTTATGGATTTTAAATCAATAGAGTCAAATTACAACAATACTTTAATAAGGATTGGATAGATGTCCATTTTTAACACGAAGGTTCAATTAAGAAATCATATAGATGATATGATATAATTTAAAGACATGAAGTAAGTTTTCTTTTTCTATAATCATTGTAGGAAAGGTTATAATGCATGAAGGAGTGTTATGCTACTTTACTTAATTAAAAATAACATAATTAAATTAATATAGGTCCTATAGCACATCATAACTTCTAAAAGGATTGACTTCTACACAGCACCTCACAAATTTGGATCGAGGTAAGTTGAAGCTTTCATTTGCTGCATCATAAGAATCATATAGCGCTTGCAATGTCTTGAGTTGAGTATTCCTACTTATTTATGTATAGCATGTGAAAATATGTATGATTTATAATGTGTGATGTTGATGTACATGTAAAGAAAAAGTTTTTGGACATGGAAGTATGGTACTTGATTGATGGTCGGGTAGGCAAGGGACGCAGGAGGGACCGGCGGACCCAGCACATGGTGGTGAATACTTGAGGTGTAAAACCGGTATAGGAAACCACAATAAAAAAAAGACAGGATACGGCTAATACCATAGGGTTGAATACCGGTATGGGAACCCCGTATTGTTTCTTCCAATGATTATGAACAGGTTCCGAAAACCAAAGTCTATCGCTATCAATTAAGTACCACACTTAAGGGTACCCAAAAGAAATAACAAAGATAACAAAATTTTCAATTTAATAATGTAGTTATTGATTGATGAATGTGATATGTGATATCTTGTTATTATATCAGTTTCAACTTATTGAGCCATTAGCTCACTAGGTTCCTATGATGCAGGTAATAATGTACATATGTAGAGATTGACTCAGTCTCCATAGCGGTCAGACAGAGATTTGTTCATATGCCATGCTTCGAGCAGTTTTGTTGGAATCTTAAAAACTCTGTGTTATTTTGATTAAACTGCTCTGTTATGGTTTTGTGTAAACTTATATATGTTAAACCATGGTTATTGTTAATGTAAAGGGTTTGATTTTTATTTCAAGAAAACCATGTTATTCTCTTACAAACCATAACATTTTACTATTTATAGAAGATTAACATTTCTTGACTTAATTGTATAACTCGGTTGAGTTCTGCAGTCTGGTTAAGGGGTGTTACACCATAACCTCAGAACTCGATTTTTACACCTGATATTAGACAGATTGATATTTTAGACTTAGTTTTAGATTTTAGAATAATATTTCTTTCAACTTTTATCAAGAACAACGCGAAGAACGGAACCGGAATCGACAAGCCGGAATCGTGATTCCTTTTAGTAACTCTTTCTTCTCCTATTAGTTTGATGTTTTTTAGATTAATTTTGATTGTTTTTAATCTAGATATGAGTAGCTAAATACTTTTTGATTCTCGGTTGAGGAAAATGATACATTGGATGTTTACGATTCTTGTGAGATAAGTTTTGATTGTTGATTTACATTGAGTATCAATTGTTTTTCTGATTTGATTGTCATAATTGTTATGCATGATTGTTGGACTGATCACCTAGCTATTGTTCATACAATTTAAAGCTAAATTAGATATCAAATACGGAATCGTTTGACCCCTCTAATTTACGAAGCAACTAAGATTGATTAAATTCCGTTTGTGAGTTTGTTAAATTCATAGGGTAAACAATTGACTAGATTAAACATAGACGCTTGGATTATGTTGTTTAGCTTCATCGATCTCACTAGTTCATATGCTATCATCGATTTAAATCTTAATCGCTTGTACTTTGATTGATTGTGTGATAAGGGTTAAACTAGAATGCTTGGGCTACTTAACTAAACTTAAGGTGAGATTGGACTTTGATTATTGGATTAAACGTCCACGATGAATATTCATATGGAAATTGAACCATTTGGGAAGATCTATGATCGAGATAGTAAACGCCAATTGTAAAGTTAACCGAAAATCGAGAATCGCACTTTTCTCATAAGTTAATTCATATAGATAATTTTGCATATTAGTTTAATTTTGCATCGTAGTATTATTACTTTGACTTCAAAACCCCTTTTTATTTTCGTTTGCATAAGTTAACACAAAGATATAACCTTCCTCGTGGGATCGATCCCTACTCACGCTACTACATTCATTACTGTTATTAACTTGAGAGGGTTAATTTGGGCGAATGTGATAAACGCTATCAAATTTTGGCGCCGTTGCCGGGGAAGGCAATTTTATTAATTTGTGTTAACTTTTATTGATATTCTTCTTCCCGTGCTTTTTACCTGTTTGTTCATGCACGCAGGCGATTTTTCATTTGAGGAGGACGAACATCAATACGATCCCGAGATAGAAAGGACTTTGTACCACCTAAGAAGAGAAAATCAAAGACAAGTGAAAGAAGAAGAGGAAAGGACCATCATGGCAGAGAATCAAAGCCAACGACAGCTAGCGAATCCTACTTTGGATCAGCAGCCTCTCTGCATAACCTTTCCTACACTTGCTACTAATATAAATTTTGAATTAAAATATGGCCTAATACATCTTTTACCTTCTTTTCATGGCCTTGCAGGTGAGGATCCGCATAAGCATTTGATGGAATTCCATGTAGTGTGCACTACAATGAAGCTGACTTGAATAACCGAGGAACAAATCAAATTACGTGCTTTTCCATTCTCTTTGAAGGACGCGGTTAAAGATTGGCTCTTCAATTTACCTTCTGGATCCATCACTACATGGAACGAGCTGAAAAGAACCTTCTTGGAGAAATACTTACCTGCGTCAAGAGCAACGAATATCCGCAAAGATATATACGGCATTAGACAACTCCAAGAGGAATCACTGCATGAATATTGGGAGCGCTTCAAAAAGCTTTGTGCAAGCTGCCCTCAACATCAGATAAGTGAACATTTACTGATTCAATATTTTTATGAGGGTCTTTTGCCAATTGACAGGAATTTGGTGGACGCTGCTAGTGGAGGAGCATTTGTAGATAAGACGCCAACGGAAGCAAGACACTTGATTGCGAACATGGCAGCCAACTCTCAACAGTTTGGAACTGCTCGATCGGGCCATAAACTTAGGAAGCAAGGCGAGGTAAATGTTTCTAGCCTCGAACAACAATTAATTGATTTAACAGGTATTGTGAAACAACTTGCGATCGGAATGGGACAAAGTGCTAAGGTATGTGGAATTTGTGCACTACCGAGTCATCCAACTGACGCTTGTCCCAAACTTCAAGAACCTTCATTTGAGGAAGCAAATGCGGCAGGCGGATTTCCGTGACAACCACAACGGAAGTATGATCCATATTCTAGCACTTACAACCCAGGATGGCGAGATCACCCAAATTTGAGATATGGGAATCAAAATGAGCCACATATGCAACAAAACCCACCACCATATAGGCCACCATTCCAAAGGCCACAACAAGCCATTCCAACCCCAACACCTGGTGAGTATTTAGAAAATATTGTTAAGGAACTTGCTAATGGATCTCTAAAATTTCAACAGGAGACAAGAGCAAGCATCCAAAGCTTGACTACTCAAATGGGTCAGATGGCAACAGCAATAACTCGCATTGATTCTCAAAGATCAAACACTCTCCCGTCACAATCAGTAGTCAATCCAAGGGAGAATGCAAGCGTAATTAAACTAAGGAGTGGGAAAGAACTCGAAAAAGAAGATGAGGAGAAAGAGATCAAGCCTACGGGAAACAATTCCATGCAAGAAGAAGAACCAAGAGGTGAGTCTCCTCCACTCCGTGAGTATAAGTTTGAACCCCCTTTCCCTCTCGCATATCAGGAAGATAGGAGGAATGAAAGCATCAAGGACCTATATGAAACATTTCGAAGATGTGAGGTGAACATTCCACTGTTGGATGCGATAAAGCAAGTGCCGCGCTATGCAAAGTTCTTAAAGGAGTTGTGCACCGCCAAGAGGAAACAAAGGCTTAAAGGATGCCGCAAGGTTGAGTTGGGGGAGAACATCTCAGCGGTCATCCAAAGGAAAATCCCTACCAAGTGCAAGGACCCAGGTATGTTCACCATTCCATGCACAATCGGCACAACACGTCTTGAAAAAGCTATGCTAGATCTAGGAGCATCGATAAATGTCATGCCATACTCTCTCTATGCTTCTTTGAATCTTGGACCTTTAAGTGAAACAAGGGTAGTTGTTCAGTTAGCAGATAGATCTAATGCATACCCTATGGGAATTTTAGAAGATGTCTTAGTACAAGTAAATGAGTTGGTATTTCCCGCTGATTTTTATGTGCTTGATATGGCAAAGGGGGACAATAATAGTCCTATATTGTTAGGGAGACCCTTCTTGAAAACATCCAAGACTAAGATAGATGTTCATAGTGGCACACTTACGATGGAGTTTGATGGTAAGGTCGTTAAATTCAATATACATGATGCCATGAAATATCCTTGTGATGATGATGATACTGTTTACTCTATCGATATTATTGATTACTTGTCCCAAGGGATCTTTGAGACTGCAGGTAAAGACGAGTTGGAGATAGCCCTCACCACCCCTCTAGATCATTTTGAGGACGAGTTTCCACTTGGAGATGAAGTGGAACACAACATCACTGGGTTGGATACCACGCCCGAGATACAAGGTAATATTTCATTTGTGTCATTGCCTATTCCTAACTCTAGACCTCTCCCTTCTGTATCGCAGGCACCCACTATTGCATTGAAGCCATTACCAAGTCACCTAAAGTATGTGTTCCTTGGAGAAGGAAACACATTACCGGTGATAATCTCTAGCAAGTTGGGAGATAGCCAAGAGAAGGAGCTCATTCAAATGCTAGACGAGCACAAGACCGCGATAGGATGGACCATTGCTGACATCAAAGGAATAAGCCCCTCGACATGCATGCATAGGATTCTACATGAAGAAGAATCAAAACCTACACGCCAACCGCAAAGGAAACTCAACCCACCGATGATGGAAGTAGTGAAAGAGGAAATCTTAAAGCTTCTTGCAGTTGGAATGATATACCCTATTTCTGATAGCCAATGGGTCAGCCCTGTCCAAGTAGTTCCAAAGAAGACTGGCATTACAGTGGTGACGAACAAAGACGATGAATTAGTGACCACCCGCATTCAGAATGGGTGGAGATTTTGCATTGACTACCGCAAATTGAACACCGTGACCCGCAAAGACCATTTTCCATTGCCCTTCATTGATCAAATGCTTGAAAGGTTAGCATGTCATTCTTATTACTGTTTTCTTGATGGATATTCCGGTTATTTCCAGATTGCAATTGCTCCGAAAGATCAAGAAAAGACCACGTTCACATGTCCCTTTGGAACCTTCGCTTATAGGCGCATGCCCTTTGGACTATGCAACGCACCGGCCACATTTCAACGGTGTATGGTTAGTATATTTTCTGAGTTCATTGAGCACATATTAGAGGTATTCATGGATGACTTTACTGTTTATGGTATCTCATTCAATGCTTGTCTAACTAAACTTACCCTTGTCCTAAAGCGTTGCATAGAAACAAACCTTGTGCTAAATTCTGAAAAATGCCACTTTATGGTAGAACAAGGTATTGTTTTGGGTCATGTGGTCTCATCAAAGGGTATAGAGGTAGATAAAGCGAAAATTGATATTATTCAGTCTCTACCTTATCCTATTTGTGTGCGGGATGTGTGTTCCTTTCTTGGCCATGCAGGTTTCTATCGGAGATATATCAAGGACTTCGCCAAGATAGCATCACCATTGTGCAAATTATTACAAAAGGATATGGCATTCGAATTTGATGAGGCATGCAAGACCGCATTTGATACATTAAAGACATCCTTGACATCCACACCCATTATCCAACCTCCTGACTGGAGTAAGCCATTTGAGATCATGTGTGATGCAAGCGACTATGCAGTGGGCGCCATTTTGGGCCAAAAGATTGGGAAGATTTCTCATGCCATCTACTATGCTTCCATGACCTTGAATGATGCTCAGCGGCACTATTCCACTACTGAAAAGGAGCTTTTAGCTGTTGTGTTTTCTGTAGAAAAATTTCGATCTTATTTGCTCGGGGCTAAAGTTGTCATTTATTCTGATCATGCAACCTTGCGGTACTTGATGACAAAGAAGGAAGCAAAGCCAAGACTAATAAGATGGATCTTACTGTTGAGTGAATTTGATGTTGAAATCAAAGATAAGCGAGGCGCAGAAAATAAAGTGGCGGACCACCTAAGTCGTTTGGTTAATATGAATGATACACCGTGTCTAAAAGAAGAATTCCCGGATGAACGACTATTTGCTGTACACGACATTTTACCATGGTATGCAGGTATTGCTAATTTTTTGGCCACTAACACTTTTCCTAATGGATTGAATAGGAATCAACGCGGGAAAATTCGAAGCGACGCCAAGTATTATGTTTGGGATGAGCCATACTTATGGAAACATTGTGCGGATCAAGTCATCAGGCGTTGCATTCCGGATAATGAGGTATCTTCTATACTCCGTTTTTGTCATTCCCATGAGGTTGGTGGCCACTTTGGAGCTAAAAGAACGACACACAAGGTATTAGAATGTGGATTCTTTTGGCCAACTTTATTTCATGATGCATATAATTTCTGCAAACGTGCCATGAGTGTCAAAAGACAGGCAACATATCTCAACGAAATGAGATGCCCCAACAATCCATACTTTATTGTGAAATCTTTGATGTATGGGGCATCGACTTCATGGGACCATTTCTACAATCTATTGGCCACATTTACATTTTACTTGCTGTGGATTATGTGTCGAAATGGGTGGAAACTTTAGCAACCCGTACTGATGATTCGAAAGTGGTTGCAGGTTTTATAAAGCATAACATTTTCTCTAGGTTTGGGACTCCAAGAGCAATCATAAGTGATCGAGGCGCCCATTTTTGCAATAGGACGGTGGAGAGTCTATTAAAGAAGTACCATGTGACACACAAGGTGTCCACCGCCTACCATCCGCAAACAAATGGACAAGCTGAAGTTTCAAATCGAGAAATCAAATCTATCTTGGAAAAGACTGTGAATCCCACTAGAAAGGATTGGAGCTTGAGACTAGACGATGGACTATGGGCTTATCGAACGGCATGCAAAACGCCAATAGGTATGTCTCCTTATAGACTAATCTTTGGTAAACCCTGTCATTTGCCTGTAGAGTTGGAGCATCGAGCATTTTGGGCCATCAAACACTTAAACATGGCTATGGACAAGAGCGGGGAACATAGAAAGATGCAATTGCAAGAATTAGAAGAGATCCAATGATGCGTATGAAAGTGCAAAGCTTTACAAAGAAAAAACGAAGACATTTCATGACAAGATAATCTCGAGGAAGGAATTTGTCGTTGGTCAAAAAGTCCTCCTCTACCTTTCCCACCTTCGTCTCTTTCCAGGTAAACTACGTTCTCGATGGGTTGGACCTTTTATAGTAACTGCTGTTTTTCCACATGGTGCAGTTGAGGTCCAAAGCCTAGCAAAAAATAAAACATTCAAGGTGAACGGACATAGACTGAAACCATACTATGAAGGTTTCCATGCCACTAAAGAAGGAGAAATGGATCTAGAAGATCCACCAAGCATCACGTGATCAATGAACTGGCGTCGGGCCACCGACGTTAAACAGAGGCGCTGCTTGGGAGGCAACCCAAGGGGAGTTAGTTCATTTTCTCCCTTTTATTTTTTTATTTTTTGCTTTAGTAGTTAGACTAGTTAGACTATTCTCTTCTCTTGTATTTTGCCTTACATTGGGGACAATGTAAGATTTAAGTATGGGGGAGGGATTAGTGGTGTGTTATTGCTTTTCTATTACAAAAATACAAAAAAATCGAAAAATTTGAAAATTTTGAGCTCATAGTTAGCAATGAACACATGCTTAGAATCACTAGCCCATGATGAAACCTAATTGATATCATGCATGCTGTTGAACATAGGTGAATTGTTAACTTTGGAACACTTTGAACTCTAATGCAAAGTTTACTTCAACTTAGTAGTTGAATATATGGGGCACGATTTTGTCATGACTTGTGAAGTGTGCATAACTTAGTGAAGATTGTGTGAAGTTTGTGATAGTCTTAAGAAGTCTCTAATACAGGCTAGAACTTAACTACATGCTCTTTGAGGCGTATGTCTAGACTACTTGCAAATATGAAAGTGATATAGGCAATCTTTGATGCGTTTGAGCCTTTCAAGCCTACCATGTAAACAAAATCAATCTCTAGTACCCTTTTTGAGCCTTAATATAAAAGAATGGTAGTATGCTAAGCATACTAAAGACCCCCATTCAACATTCCTTGACTAGCTTATCATCCTACCTTTTAGCCTAAATATGATTTCAATACATACCTTTTAAGGGAGTATGATGTATTTCATTCAAATGCACTTGGGAATCATTGAAGTATATTTGTGAACTTTGTTGTCAAAAGAAGGAAATACATGAAAGAAAAGGAATGCCTTGAGAAATTTGAGAAAAAAATATGACTCCAAGGGGAGCCAAGGCACAAAAGAAGAAAAAAAATGTTGAAATAAACCTTGAAAAAAAAAATTGAACAAGGTTTGAGAAAAATTCATGCAAGAAGGGAAGTCTTAGTGTGCATTTCATCATACTCTCTTGTTTGATACATCTTTATCCTTTCTTCATAAGCCAATACATAGGCAAGCTACAAGCTAATAAAGACCTACTTGATTTATGTTTGCAAAGTGGCTAAGATAGTGGAGAAGAGTGTGCAAGTGAGCTTATACTTGTGTTAGTGTATAACTTGAACTATTATGACTTTGCATATTTTGGATCTCTAATTTGTACGCAACACACGTCTATGACCACACACACACATTTACTACTTTGTTAAGTATGAAATGTCTAGGGATTAAACTTGTTCCACTGTTAACTTTTCAACGCCTTTCATTACTGTGCATGTTAAAATTGTTGAGGCATTAAAGTGAGGACAAGTTGCTTTGTATGATACTATGAGCCAACCAAAAATATTGTAGTTTTATTTGGTTTACTCGAGTTCGAGTAAAGAGTAAGTATTGGGGAGTTTGATGTGACTAGAAATAGACACATCTTTAGTGCTTAATTGTCTACGATTTGGTAGGTTTTGATGGATAATTTGATACGTATGCTACCTAATCGTATATTTGTGTAATTGTAGGTACAATCGAAGAAAACGAGCTAAAAATGATGTGTGAAGACCAAGAAAAGATATGGACATACAAGGACTCAAAGTTGATCAAGAAAATGGAAAAACGTAATTTTGGAGGTGGCGATCGATCGCCTGGGAGAGGAAATCGATCGCCTATGGATAGAAACTTTTGCAACAAAATTCACGAGCCAGCGATCGATCGCGTGTATCAGGCGATCGATCGCCAGAGTCCACTGGAGCCAAGCGATCGATCGCCACTTTGTAGCGATCGATCGCCTCAAGCATTTTACCGAAAAAAAAAATAACGCAGCGATCGATCGCCACATTTGTAGCGATCGATCGCCTCAGAGTCCGAGAATATGGAAAGTAGGTCTTTTACCATGTTTAAAAGATTGTAACTAAACTTTAGCCTCCATAACCTCAGAACTCGATTTTTACACCTGATATCAGACAGATTTCGATAGTTTAGACTTAGTTTTAGATTTTAGAATAATTATTCTTTCAACTTTTATCAAGAACAACGCGAAGAACAGAACCGGAATCGACAAGCCGGAATCGTGATTCCTTTTAGTAATCCTTTCTTCTCCTATTAGTTTGATGTTTTTTAGATTAATTTTGATTGTTGTTAATCTAGATATGAGTAGCTAAATACTTTTGTGATTCTCGGTTGAGAAAAACGATACATTGGATGTTTACGATTCTTGTGAGATAAGTTTTGATTGTTGATTTGCATTGAGTATCAATTGTTTTTCTGATTTGATTGTCATAATTGTTATGATGATTGTTGGACTGATCACCTAGATATTGTTCATACAATTTAAAGCTAAATTAGATATCAAATACGGAATCGTTTGACCCCTCTAATTTACGAAGCAACTAAGATTGATTAAATTCCGTTTGTGAGTTTGTTAAATTCTTAGGGTCAATTGACCTGATTAAACATAGACGCTTGGATTATGTTGTTTAGCTTCTCACTAGTTCATATGTTATCATCGATTTAAATCTTAATCGCTTGTATTTTGATTGATTGTGTGATAAGGGTTAAACTAGAACGCTTGGGCTACTTAACTAAACTTAAGGTGAGATTGGACTTTGATTATTGGATTAAACGTCCACGATGAATATCCATATGGAAATTGAAACATTTGTGAAGATCGATGATCGAGATAGTAAACGCCAATTGTAAAGTTAACCGAAAACCGAGAATCGCACTTTTCTCATAAGTTAATTCATCTAGATAATTTTGCATATTAGTTTAACTTTGTATCGTAGTATTATTACTTTGACTTTAAAACCCCTTTTTATTTTCGTTTGCATAAGTTAACACAAAGATATAACCTTCCTCGTGGGATCGATCCCTACTCACGCTACTACATTCATTACTGTTATTAACTTGAGAGGGTTAATTTGTGCGTACGCGATAAACGCTACCAACTATCCCATATAGATTTCTTAAAAGACAAGAATTGCTCAGCTTGCCAGCTTGGTAAGCAGATCAGATCTACCTTTAAGAACAAGGGTAGTAAATCTTCTTCTTGGTGCCTAGAGTTGTTGTATATGGATCTTTTTTTGTCCTATACCAATAATAAGTCTAGGGGGAATGAAGTATACCCTCGTGTTAATAGACGATTTCTCTCGATTTAGTGGGTCATATTTCTAAGTGGCAAAGACCAGGCTACTCCAAAGCTGATCAAACTACTTAAAAGACTACAAAACGAGAAGTCATGTGGGATAGATAGAATTCACAGTGATAAAGGTACTGAGTTTACCAACCAGTCACTCGAATCATATCTACATGACCTTAGTATTAAACACGAATACTCTGCTGCCAGAACCCCAAAACAAAATAGAGTTGCTGAGCGTAGGAACCACACTTTGAAAGAAGCTGCGGGAACTATGCTTTCGGAGTCAGAAATCTCTCAGAGGTTTTGGGCAGAAGCAGTTAATACAACTTGCTATACGCAGAACAGATCGATGATTAATAAACGAGCGAACAAAACACCTTATGAGATCTGAAATGGCAGTAAACCAAATATTTCTTATTTTCATATGTTTGGCTGCAAATGTTTTATTCCAATAATGGAAAAACTCATCTCACCGCTTTTGATGCTAAATCTGATGTAGGAATATTTCTTGGCTACTCTGCTATTAGTAAGACATGTAGAGTATTTAATAATAGAACACTTACAGTAGAGGATCCATTCATGTGAGATTTGATGAATCCATTGATAATATTGCATCTGAACTACAAATCAATAATTTAAGTAATCGATTAGGAAATACGCATATTGATATTGCTTACGATGATGAGTTGGATTACAGTAGAAGGGTAGACTGCATTTTAGAGCCAGAAGTCCCGAAAGCACAAGCTGAGGTACCTGCTAGTCCACAAGAGCTGAACCTTGCTGCCGAGGACACTGATATAAATACCACTACTGCATTAGACATTGCAAATACCAATGATGAATCAATTCAGTCTACTGAGCTACCAACTCAAATACCTACCGATGAAGCATCAAATCCTCTTGGACCTCCGCTCCAATGGAAAAAGGATCATCCACCTGGGCAGGTCATAGGTAACCCTACTGCTCCTCTACGCACTAGAGGACAGATGATTAATGAGTTTATTCATGTTGCATTCATCTCTCATATAGAACCTAAAAAATAGATGATGCTATTTTAGATTCAAGGTGGGTAGAAGTTATGCAAGAAGAACTCAATCAATTTGAAATAAATAAAGTTTGGCATTTAGTACCACGTCCACCGCATCACACTGTTATTAGGAACCAAATGGGTATTCAGAAATAAATTGGACGAGAATGGTACTGTAATCAGAAACAAAGCAAGATTAGTTGCACAAGGATGCAGACAGGAAGAAGGCATCGACTTCGATGAAACTTTTGCCCATGTAGACCAATTAGAAGCCATCCACATATTTTTTGCATTTGCTGCATTCAAAGACTTTAAATTTTATCAGATGGACATTAAGAGCGCTTTTCTTAATGGCAAACTCCAGGAAGAAGTTTATGTTGAACAACCTCTTGGGTTTGAAAGCCATCAGCAGCCTTCCTGTGTTTATAAATTGAACAAAGCCTTGTATGGTCTGAAACAAGCTCCCTGAGCATGGTATGAAACTCTGTCAAAGTTTTGACTGAGCACAACTTTACCATTGGCAAGGTGGACAAGACCCTTTTTAAGTTCACAAAGGGTGATCACATGCTGCTGGTTGAGATATATGTTGATTATATTATTTTTGGTAGTAAGGTCCCAACACTTAAACTCGTCATTAGTTCATTTATGACGTCGTATGTGTATAAATTTCTCATTTTCTTTTCATTCTTTAAAAAGAATCATTACATGTTTCCCATAATCCCATGACATAAATAATGTTCAACATTATATGTTCATCTCTACCAACAAATAGTCTCAAAGATTTCGCCCAATACCATACCCATTACACCTCTTTTTACATTGAGGGTTATTTTATAAAAATTTGGGCAGAGCCTCCCCATAAACTGAGCTATCCGAAAATAAAGACACATCACATAACATAACTCCCGACCAGGGACAACACAATACTAAACAGAATACAGAAACACTAAGTAAATTCCCTGCCAAGGAAGACACCAAACTAATAAGACAACAAAAGTGGGTTTCAACACCCTTATACAGTCCATATACAGATACAAGTGCTCACAGAAGAGCAACGAATAACGGATACTCATCCGGATGCATAATTAGTATATATACCAACCGTTCAACCTCGTATATTGGCTCAATCTCATACTACGCTTCTGGAAGCATCATCCGACAAGGTTCAAGCCTAGCACCCCAAGGCAGCATCGTACCTGTTGTACCTGTTTCAACAGAAACAGCCCCCACACAGGGTGAGCACACTCCCACTCAATATTCAATCACAAATCAGCATACAAAATCATAATGCGATAATTTAGATTATTCAAAACTCATAAAATATACTCCCTGTACAATTCCGAATTTGTATAGCTTCCACACACTGTTCCTGTTTCAAACTCACGCACCTTCATAATATCAAGATTAGTATAATCACTGAAAATGTGATACTCAACAACGCTTATGAATTCAATACAACGACAATATATTATTTATCTCAAACATAAATAGTTCAATATCAATGTAAACCTGGTTATCCCAATGTAAACCTGGTTATCCCACCATCTCATTCTCGATACTTTCTCATATCGCTCATGCCCACGGCATCACTACTCAACAAGTATAATCGGATCACGTACCACTACGTGTCCCCCATAACTCGTATATGAAACTCAATTATTAAAGTCAAACACTTACCTGAAGCATCATTTCAAAATTGCATGTATACATGAATGTATAGATACTAGATATACATGCTCGTACGTCACCACGTACCTTAAAGCCGACAAGATGATAGGTTATCCCGACACCAGAAGAATCATGTAGAATCTATATTAAAATCATCACTCAATATTAGCTCATTTACAACGCCATTAGTATCCATCATATAGTTCTTAATTTCATTTCCATGTCATAAATCAATAACTCAATATTGTAAATCTTATTACGAAATCAAGGCAAATGATACAACTCTGAGCATTTACATGTTTAGATCATACCCTTATCGTTTACATGCTCTAAGTTATTAGCATCTCAAACCATTGGCCAACACTCACTAAAACATTATAAAGGCTACAAGCATTTTAGTTAGTTCTTTTCACCACCCACTAACAAGGCTTAGGCTCCCTCCTCTTGAATCATATTTAAACATATTAACAAACAACATGATTTTAGTCTTCATCTTTTAACCCACAATTATACTAAGCCATTGATCCATTTAATATTTTCCTTCTTCAATACTTCATCTAGCCAGAAACCCCAACATACACAAATATTTACATGCTGAAATATTCATTACATAAGTGTATATATCGCATACACATACCAATACACTCAAAAACACACATGTAAGCATGTATTCTGCACATACATTCACATATACACACACACTCAGCACACACTCACGCACACAGTAACACACACACGCACACATTCTTCATGTCTAACCCACACACTCACTCACTTAGCAACATAATACCCAACAATTATGAAACAAAGTCTGAAAGAACCAACTTGAAGCAGCACCCACTTCCCACACAGAAAAATCGAACCAAAGAGCATGAAATTTTCGAACCCAATTGCTGTAAGAAGCGAACCACATTGCAGCAGATTTTTAAACCCTTATTAGCATGATTTTTCGAACTCATCACCTTGAAATTTTTGAACCATAATGTCGTAGAATTCAAACCACATTTAAGCAAAATTCGAACCCAAAACAACACAAATTCAACCAATGTACCGTGAAATCTCAACCCCAAAACAGCATAAAAATCGACCACAATTGCAACAATTTTAGTTTCAAAGCAACGCAATATTTACCCAAAACAGCAGAAATAAAAGCGAACCATGGCTGCAAGATTTCGACCCATACATTACAACAAAATCGAGTAAGGGACAAAATTTTCGACCAAGAAAAACAACCCATTTTCGGGCTCAGCAAGGCAGAAAATCGAGCACAAAGAGGGATAAATGACCAATGTCTAATTTAGCATATTACCCACACGATTTACACAAGAAATTGAGCCAAAAACCCAAGGTGGAATCCTCCTATGCGTGAAGATGGAGGCGGCAAGAGAGGGTGGGAGGGAAGGAGGTAGGCGGCTCATTTGGGTGTAGGTGGGAGAGTGTGTGTTTAGAGTTAAACCCTAAGTTTAATACAACCTTGCAAAGTTTCCACTTTACCCCTTAACTTACTATCTCAATCACTTTTAAATCTTACTACTATAATATTACATGAACCTTCTTAATTAATTTACAATACAAGTTCAATCCAGAATTATTTATTCTAATCCCGACCCAAAATGACATTCCCAAGAATTAAAGAATCTCCTTGAATTTATTTAACATTATAAATTCGATCCCGGAATCATTTATCCAGACTCTGCTCCAAAATCCGATACCCAAAAATTAAATCCCGAGATATCATAAAAACATCATAAAAATATCTTAATTAAATCCAAATAAGTAATTATTAATTATTCCGGACATCACATTGGTAGTATTAACCAAAAACTTTGCGAGAGATTTTCTAAAATCATGCAGGACGAGTTTGAGATGAGCATGATGGGAGATTTCAAGTCAAGCAATCTGCTGAGGGAATACTTATCAACCAGTAGAAGTACACAAAAGAGCTATTAAAGAAGTACGGTATGAGCACTAGTTCAGCAGCAGCCACTCCCATGAGCTCGTCTGCAAAACGTGATTTTGATTAAGCAGGCATATCAGTAGAAGTAACATTGTGGTATTATTGGATCTTTACTGTATTTGACAGCCAGCAGACCTGACATCATGTTTGTTGTATGTATGTGTGCTCGCTTTCAAGCTAATCCTAAGCAATCACACTACACTGATACTAAAAGTATCCTTAAGTACTTAAAAGGAACTGAGAATGTTGGCATCAGGTATCCCAAAGATTCAACGTTCAACTTAGTTTGATATTCAGATGCTGACTATGCCGACTGCAAGATTGATAGGAAGAGTACCAGTTGATACTGTCAATTCCTAGGAGATAGATTGATTTCATGGGGTTGCAAGAAGCAGACATCCATCGCAACGTCTGCAGATGCAGAATACCAAGTTGCTGGTAGCTGCTGTGCTCAATTACTATGGATTCAACAGCAATTAAGAGATTATGGAATTGAGTCCACCGAGGCACCAATATTTTGTGATTATACGTCTGCAATAGATATCACATAATCCAGTTCTTCATTCTCGGACCAAGCATATTGATATTTGTCATCATTTTATCCAAGATCATTACCGAAATCTAAGTTTTCTTATTTTCACAATATACTTGGTTTAACTGATATAACTTAGTAATTTTAATTGTTTAAATTCTCCAATATGCTCAATTAAGAGGAAATTACATGTTAGATATTGCATGAATTTAGGGGGGATATTAATTGAGGGGGAATTTTGAGCTTTTCGAAGGTTTACTGTTGCTTAGCTGGTAAAACAATTGTCTGTTGTAGTAGAAGCTACTTCACCAGTAGACTCTACATACCAGTAGACATTATCATATAAGCTAAGTTATTAATTCTTTCCTTAATTATAAACCAATTGAAACGTCGGATTTCAAATTTAATGCTAATTCATATTGAATTATTTCGGCCCCGCTTCAATCGTGTCCGTTTCACACGTGTCCATGTGTCCTTTCACCTACAGTACGCCGTTACAGCTCCCTCCTTTTTCACCGCCATTAACGTTTTCAATTTTCATTTTCTCAAAACCTTTGTGCTAACATATCTTCGAAGCATTTTTTTTCAGACTTCAAAATTTCTCAACGTCTCAGAAATCATTATGTCAAAGACCAGCCAACCAAGTTTTGTCACCAATGCTTTCCACATTGACTTCGATTCCATCTACACCTGCACCGATGATGAAATGATCAGTATTTTCCGATGTTTAGAAAACTCGGGGTTGTTGGTTTTGTTGGGTCTCACTCTGATGTTCTACAAAGAAACTCTCCAAGAGTTTTATACTTCAGCAAGAGTAGTGAACAACACAGTGGTGTCTTCGGTCTCCGACCAATCCATGACAGTTACTCAAGAGGACTTCTCTACGCAACTGAGCCTTCCAACTGTCAGGCTCACTGATCTCTCTGCCATCTCCATCTCCATTCGCAATGAAATGCGTACTTTGTTTTCGGAATCTGGTCAAAGGCTACAGACCACTCCATTTAAGAAGATTTTAATGAAAAATCACTTCATAATGCTAGCAGACATCATTGCAAAATGTCTTCTGTGTAAAGCTGGGTTATTTGACGTCATCACTCCGGATAAATTTGAGGTGATGTGCGCCAGGGATTGACTGTCAACTGGTCCGTGATACTTTTTCAAGTGCTAATTGGGATGGTTGAGTCAGCCAAGGGTCACTCTGGATTTACCCTACCGCTCAGTCGCATTCTGGAAAGCCTGAATGTTCCGGTGGGTATGATATGTAATCTTCATCCAGCTTGCTCATAAATGCCAAGTACCTGCTGACGCATCGGAAACTCATCAGTGCAGAAGGAGGTCTGTTGGAACCAAAGGGGGGGGGGGCGGTGAATGAGGTTCCTTGGCTACTTTAGCTTTTTAAAATGAATTTGTAAATAGTTGATTTTGCGCTGCGGAAGACTTGATGTCAATCGACAAATAAACAATATGAAGATCTTCCCGGCTAGAAAACATCCAACCGAGGTTCCACTAGAACAACTTTGATTTTGGCCTTAAGCGCTCCAAGTTAGCCACAACACACTCTTCCCGAGTAACACACTCTTCACGAGTCTTCTTGGTCTTAAGGGCTCCAAGGATAGCCACACACAAACTCTTCCCGAGTTACCCACACTCTTCACGAGTCTTCTTGGCCTTAAGGGCTCCAAGGATAGCCACAATCTTGCACCAACTTCACTTGTTGATGTCTTATACAATTTCCAACTTGCGTCGGTGTTGGAGGACCTTACAATAAATCAAATAACACCTTCACGGTGTAACAACATGAAGAATCAAAAGCTCTCACACAAGAAATAAATTACAAACTCCAATACAACACAAATGTATGAAGTTTGCAATGCTAGAATGATTTTGATTGAGCAAAGCTTTCTTGTAGTGTACCCTCTTGTTTCTTGTCTTCAAAATGCTCCAAAACATCCATATTTATAGTGTAGAAGGCCCCCAAGGCTCCTACTAGCCGTTGCTACACTTAAGGCTTGAATCACTCCAAGATCGCCTCGGACATCGCCTCGGGCGATCACCATCGCCGCGCTCCAACGGTCATCACATTACACATATCGCCTCAGGCGATCGTCACCAAAAATCAATGTCGTAGCTTTAGATGATCATAAATTTTCATCCCCTCAAACGAACCATGCATCGCCTCAAGCGATCTAGGCATCAGCTCAGGTGATCTCTCCATGCGCGCGGTCCTCGGCGTTGGTTCAGTCGATGAGCGTGGTGATGTCTCCCTTGGCTGCCTTTGCCTGGGGCGATGATCACCATCGCCAGTGGTGATCCGCCCATGACTTTGCGTATTTGATTTCCTTCAAACATTCCACTTTTCAACTATCTAAACCTGTACACTAAGTAGATGATGTGACTAGAAATAGACACATCTATTGCGTTTAATTGTCTACGATTTGGTACGTTTTGATGGATAATTTGATACGTATGCTACCTACTCGTATATTTGTGTAATTGTAGGTACAATCGACGAAAACGAGCTAAAAATGATGTGTAAAGACCAAGAAAAGACATGGACATGACAAGGACTCAAAATTGATCAAGAAAATGGCAAAAACGTAATTTTGAAGGAAGAGATCGATTGCCATGAAGAGGAGATCGATAGCCCTTGGACAGAAACTTGAGCAACAAAATTAACGAAGCAGCGATCGATCGGTGATTCTAGGCGATCGATCGGCTGAGGCTACTGGATGGAAGCGATCGATCGCTATAAAGTGGCGATCGATCGCCTCAAGCGTTTTGCTGAAAAAATAAACGAAGCGATCGATCGCTATAAAAGGGCGATAGATCGCCAAAGAGTCCGAATTTTTGGAAATTAAGTCTTTTACCATGTTTAAAAGATTGTAACCTAGTTATTAGCCTCCAAGACCATATAACTCGATTTTATCACCTCTTAGGCAGAGAATTCGAGACTTGAGAATATTTTTAGGTTTTTAGAAGATTTTTCTTTCAAGTTTTGTGTGATGCCCCGAAATTAATTAAATGCAATTTGAGCATTACAGATGTTTATATGATTAATTATGATGATAATTGATTTATGTGTTGAAATTAATTATCTTGTTGAAATGCTTAGTCACATGATAGGCGTGACCCGGGGGTTGCATTTCAGGGTGCATGTTATGCATGTTGGGAAATGAGGTGTTAACATGATTTAATTGTATTGGGTGTTAATTATGAGGAAGATACGAATTTATTGGATGTTTGGTGCATTTTTGTAAAATGCTTTTAAAATACCATGTTGGGGTATTTTATACATCATGTTAACTTTGGGGTTCAATTTTAATTAACTCTTACAACCCTTTACCCCACCTTTTACCCATCACTTCAACCCCACTTTATCCTTTACACTTTTAAATCCCCAATTTCATTCTCAAACCCTACCCATTTCCCATTTTCGAAACTTGGCAAGGAAGGAAGTAGAAATCTTCACAAAACTTTTGTTTGTGGGATTTTTGTTAAGATTTGGAGCCCTCAAGAGGTATGGAACCCTTCCTAAAGTTTTAATGATGTTTGATTTAGAAATGGGTTAGCATTTTGAATTTTTATGTGGGTTTTTTTTGAGTATATGTTGTATGTTGTTGGGGTATGATTTTTGAAGTGTTTTATGTGGGTTTTAGTGAGTTATGATGATATTTGTTATGTTGGAAAGTTTGGGTTTGAAGGGTATGAAGTTGAGCTTGAAAAATGCTCAAAAATGGTGAAGAATCGCGCACCAGCAGGTGGCGATCGATCGCCATATATGAGGCGATCGATCGCCAAAGGCCAGTAGCGAAAAATGCTACAGGCGATCGATCGCCATAAATGAAGCGATTGATCGCCGCCAGGCAAAAAGTCAGGCGATCGATCGCCTCGTGCAGCGATCGATCGCAACAGCTTAAAAATGGCAAATGATGTTTTTTGTTGAATTTATGGTATTTGGCTATTATTTAGCTTCTAATATTGATTTGTATGGTTGTGTAGAACCATCCTAGGTACCAACAACATCAAGGAGATAAAGTTCTCCAACTTCTCCACTTTTGGGAATTAAGGTACGTAAGAAACGTACGGGCATCGGACGGTAAAACACATTCCTATACTATGACCACGCAATGATTGCATAAATATTTACGATGTTTATGATGATGATTATGATAAGTAAGTTTATGATGATGATGTTTATGATGAGTAAAGATGATATGATGTTTATGAGGACGTTTATGATTATGCTGATGTTTACAAGATGATGATGTTTATGATGAGTAAAGATGATATGATGTTTATGATGACGTTTATGATGATGCTGATGTTTATAAGATGATGATGCTTATAAGATGATGATGTTTATAAGATGATGATGTTTACAAGATGATGATGTTTATAAGATGATGATGTTTATGATATGATGATGATGATGTATGTTTAACTATGTTATTGAGAATGGTAGAGTGTTCTGGTAGTTGTTATGGGAAAGCGAGGAAGGTACTTACCGCTGACAAAGCTAGCGAGGAGATACATCCGCTATCAATGTGTAGCGAGGGGTATCACAGTACCGCTATATGTCGAAGCGAGGGAGCCAATTGTTCCGCGGACATAACAAGACCAGAAACATCCCCATTTCTAAATAACATTGTTGATTATTAGCATATATGTGAAGTATGATTTTAATCATTTATGTCAAGAACTAATGATTATATGCATGACTATGAAACAGGGACAACAAAAGCGGGTTAATGCGATTAACCACGAAGTATATGTTAACCAATTATTTTCATGCATCTATTTATATGCCATTATCTATGATGTTAAGTAATGATGTACATGCTCATGATGAGTTGTTCCTGTAGGTACACTTTTGGATTGAAGGGCTAAGGGTCGGGTTGAGGCAGTGAGCTACAAGGAGCACATAAAGGAATAGGATTCAGGATGATAGTATCTACTCTAGGAGTAGTATAAACCTATAATGTTAGCATTCATTTTTGGGAATGTAATTATTAAGTTTTGAAATTTCATTTTTGTCCTATAATCCCGTTAGCTCATGTGACAACCGGTACCCTAAGATGTTATTAGTGCATGTTTAGTCCATAATACGTTATTATGATGATGTTAAGGTAGGAAGACCCTACATTAGTGGCATCAGAGCAGTGGTTAGAAAACCCGGGAATGAGTGAAGGGTGGCCTTAGCAATAAGTTGGCTAGGTGCTTCTTTTTAAACATGTTTTGTGCATATGTTGCATATGAAGTATATGACTATTATACTAACATGTTATGGCTTCTAACGATGTATTATATGAACTGCTTTTGGGTATTGTTGTTAACCCTTGTCTTGCAGCATGGCAGCAAATGTGGAAGTGGGTGATGCAGTTAGTGTTAATGCAAGTGTTGGGCGTAAAAATCCCCTACCACCGCCAGCCTTGGGCTAAGAACCCTCTGAGCAACAGTTACTACCTGGGGAGCTACGTTTGGCTCAATTTCTGACATACCGACCACCAATGTTCGAAGGAACTGAGACAGGGGAACTGGCCGAGGAATGGTTAGAGAGGATAGAACAGATATTTGTGGTAGCTCTTGTGCAAAATCAGCAGGGATAAGGCTAGCGGAGTTCCAACTGGCCAAGAAGGCTTTGATGTGGTGGAAGACCACTGTAATAGAGCAAGAGGCTCAGGGGCAAGGAATAAATTGGAAACTGTTCAGGACTCGGTTTCTGACCCGCTACTTTTCAGCTGCTGCACGACAGGCTAAGGAAGATGAGTTCACTAACCTCAAGCAAGGTAACATGTCGGTGCCAGATTATACTCTTCATTACTGTTCTTTGCTCATATATGTACCTCACATCACCGCAAGTACTCAAGCAAAGATGAGGAACTTCATGAAAGGCTTGAGGCCTGAACTGTATGACAGGGTGATCATTTATGGCCCTGCTTGCTTTGATGACGCCCTTTCCCGGGCTGAGCTAGCCGAACTGGGAATTGGTGCATATCCTGATGCCGTGCCACCTCCAGCACCCCCTCAGAAATCTACTTCTGATAATTTGAAGCCAAGGGGTGATCAGTTCAAGCCAAGGGGGAACACATCAGCTTCGAGGTTCAGTGGTAAGAGGCCCAAGAATCGTTGGAAAGGAAGCCATAGGAATGACGCCCCGTCAGGAAGAGGACCGTCTCAGGGAGGCATATTTGTGAAGGTCCAGTGCTCTCTTTGTGGGCAACCACATTCGACGAAAGACTGCGTCGGTTGTTACGTATGTGGCAATAAGGGCTACTTTGCTCGGCAATGTCCCAATCGGGAGGGACAACAGAACTCTACGGGGAGGCCTGTGGATAGAGCAGTGCAGCACAGGCCACCGTTTGTACCGAGGCAGTATGGAGGTCAGCCTATGGGGCCACCTCAGTGGCAAGTTTATGAATTGACAAGGGAGCAGGATACAACGGATTCAGAGGAAGTGATAGCGGGTACGTGTCTTTTATTTACGCACCCTGCTTTTATATTGATAGACACAGGTGCGTCACACTCTTTTGTGTCGGCAAGTTTTGTGGAAAGGCACCACATATGCACTTCTCCGTTGCCCACGCCTCTTGTAGTCTCGACACCCGCTGGAAGAAGTTTGATTACTGATCGGATTGTCTATGACGGCCTCATTGATTTTGAGGGTAACGAGCTAAGGTCAGATTTGATTGTTCTGGAATGTCAGACTTTGACTGCATTGTGGGCATTGATGTTCTGAACAGGTATCAGGCAGTTGTGAACTGCAGGCAGAGTACTGTCCGATTCAGGTCTGATATGGGAGTCCAGTGGACATTTTATGGGGATGGTTCTCGTTCAAAGATCCCGTTGATATCTGCTGTCAAGATGGCACAATTGTTGGAATGGGGCCATTCGGGATATCTCATCTATGCTGTTGATATTATTGAAAAGAGGGAAGAATTAAAGGTCGAGAATGTGCCCGTAGTGGTGGAGTTTCCTGATGTCTTTTCGGAAGAGATTCCCGGATTTCCACCGACGAGAGAGGTCGAGTTTGGAATTGAGTTACTACCGGGGACGTATGCCATTTCTCGTGCCCCGATAGGATGGCACCAGCAGAGTTAAGGGAGTTGAAGGTTCAGTTGCAAGAACTCATTGATAAGGGTTACATACGCCCTAGGGTGCACCAGTCCTATTTGTCAAAAAGAAAGATGGTTCGATGCGTCTGTGCAACGATTACAGACAACTGAACAAAGCCACCGTGAAGAATAAGTATCCACTTCCGAGGATCGATGATTTGTTTGACTAGTTGCAGGGTACGAAGCTCTACAGTAAGATCGATCTGAGGTCGGGGTATCATCAGATTCGGGTAAGGGAAGATGATGTTCAGAAGACAGATTTCAGGACTAGGTATGGGCACTATGAATTCTTAGTCATGCCTTTTGGGGTGACAAATGCCCCAGCTATTTTTATGAGTCTGATGAACAGAGTATTTCAACCATATTTGGATCAGTTTGTCATTGTTTTCATTGACGATATACTCATTTATTCTCGGACCGAAGAGGAACACGTGAAGCACTTGAGGACAGTACTCCAGATCCTTAGGGATCATCAGTTATATGCAAAGCTCAGCAAGTGCAAGTTCTGGTTGAGCAGTGTAGTGTTCTTATGTCATGTTATATCTAGCAGCGTTATATCTGTAGATCCAGGAAGGTTGAAGCTGTGATGGAGTGGGCTGCACCCACTTCTGTACCCGAGATACAGAGCTTCCTTGGTTTAGCAGGTTATTACCGACGTTTCGTCGAGGTTCTCTAAGATCGCTAAGCCGTTGACACAGCTGACTCAGAAAGGAGTCACGTTCTATTGGTCCGAAGCTTGTGAGGAAAGCTTCCATGAATTGAAGCGTCGTTTGACTACGGCACCTATATTGGTGATTCCTTCTGAGAATAAGAGGTTTGCCTTGTACACGGATGCATCATTGCAGGGTTTGAGCTGTGTAATGATGCATGATAAGCATGTGGTGGCTTATGCTTCGAGGCAGTTGAAGCCTCATAAGACCAGATACCCAGTTCATGAGCCATCATTTTCGCCTTGAAAATTTGGAGGCATTACCTGTATGGTACGATGTTTACCATCTATACAGACCATAAGAGCTTGAAGTTCTTATTCACCCAAGCAGAGCTGAATATGAGGCAAAGAAGATGGATGGATTTACTCAAGGATTATGATTGAATTGAGTACCATCCTGGTAAAGAAAACTTGATAGCAGACGCCTTAAGTCAAAAGGTGAAGAGTACTGCTGAGGATGCCATGAGTTTATCAGCTATGATGACTTCTTATTGCCATCTGGGCTATGATTTTGACGTGGACACGTCGCCGGTGTGAGTGTCGACCTTATTGGGCATATTTGAGGCTATCAGGAAAGCCCAGAGGTCGGATGATGAGGTTCAGAGATGGTCATCGATAGTACTTCAAGGACAGCCATCGAAGTTTAGAGTCGCTGAGGATGGTTCTTTGAGGCTTGGTAACCGTTGGGTAGTGCCGAGGACACCAGAGTTGCGTCAAGGGATCCTACACCATGCTCATAGCAGCAGGTTCAGCATACATCCAGGTGGAAGGAAGATGTACAAGGACTTATGCGACCAGTTTTGGTGGAGACGGATGAAAAGAGACGTCATCATCTTTGTCACGAAGTGCTTGATTTGTCCACAAGTAAAAGCGGATAGGCAGAGGCCTGGTGGCGAACTGAAGAGTTTAGAAGTACCAGAATGGAAGTGGGAGCACATATCTATGGACTTCGTGACCCACTTCCCGAGGACGGCCTCTGGATTTGATGCGATCTGGGTGATCGTAGATAGGCTGACGAAGGTGGCTCACTTCATCCCATACTGTATGTCTTTCACATACCTAAAGATGGCCCAATTATATATACGGGATGTGGTGAGGTTGCATGGGGTCCCAGTCTCTATTGTGTCCGACCGAGATCCAAGGTTTACTTCACATTTTTGGGAGGGTCTCCAGACAGCTTTGGGCACAGAGGTGAGACTGAGAACAACTTACCACCCTCAGACAGACGGCCAGACGGGGCGTACTATACAGACACTCTAAGATATGCTGAGGGCATGTGTATTGGAGTTTGATACTCCGTGACAAGATTCATTACCACTAGTGGAGTTCTCGTATAATAACCGCTATCAGGCGAGCATTCAAATGGCCCCTTTTGAAGCTCTTTACGGACGACGTTGTAGGTCACCACTGTATTGGGAGGACTGTACTAGTAAAGCATCGGAGGACCGGATATGATAAAGGATATGGAAGAAAAGATTAAGTTGATACGCCAAAAGATGAAAGCGGCCCAGGATAGCAGCCTATGCCAATAAGCGACGACGACCGATAGAATTCCAAGTAGGAGACAAGGTCTTCTTGAAAATCTCACCCTTCAGGGGTGTGGTCCGTTTTGGTATGCTGGGGAAGTTATCTCCGAGGTATGTTGGGCCGTATGAAGTATTGCAGCGTATCGGTACATTGGCCTACCGTTTAGCTCTACCGCTGTCTTTATCTGGCATACATGATGTTTTTCACGTCTCTATATTACGGAAGTATAAGCCAGACCCGTCTCATGTATTATAGCCTACTGAAGTGCAGTTGGACTCAGATGTATCCTACATAGAACGACCGATCAGAATTCTGGATCGAGAGGATCGCAGATTACAAAGCAAGATTATACCGATGGTCAAAGTTCAGTGGGATCGTCGAGGTGTCGAGGAGGCTACGTGGGAGACGGAACGGCATATGATGCAGCACTACCCGGAACTGTTTTCTGGTATGATTTATGTTTAGTTTCATTTTGGGTAAGTGCATACGATTTCGAGGACGAAATCTTATAAGTAGGGGAGTATTGTGATGCCCCGAAATTAATTATATGCAATTTGAGCATTATTGGTGTTTATATGATAATTATGATGATAATTGATTTATGTGTTGAAATTAATTATCTTGTTGAAATGCTTAGTCACATGATAGGCGTGACCCGGGGGTTGCATTTCAGGGTGCATGTTATGCATGTTGGGAAATGAGGTGTTAACATGATTTAATTGTATTGAGTGTTAATTATGAGGAAGATATGAATTTAATGGATGTTTGGTACATTTTTTGTAAAATGCTTTTAAAATTGGGGTTCAATTTTAATTAACTCTTATAACCCTTTACCCCACCTTTTACCCATCACTTTAACCCCACTTTATCCTTTACTCTTTTAAATCCCCAATTTCACTCTCAAACCCTACCCATTTCCCATTTTCGAAACTTGGCAAGGAAGGAAGGAGAAATCTTCACAAAACTTTTGTTTGTGGGATTTTTGTTAAGATTTGGAGCCCTCAAGAGGTATAGAACCCTTCCTAAAGTTTTAATGATGTTTGATTTAGAAATGGGTTAGCATTTTGAGTTTTTATGTGGGTTTGTTTTGAGTATGTGTTGTATGTTGTTGGGGTATGATTTTTGAAGTGTTTTATGTGGGTTTTAGTGAGTTATGATGATATTTGTTATGTTGGAAAGTTTGGGTTTGAAGGGTATGAAGTTGAGCTTGAAAAATGCTGAAAAATGGTGAAGAATCGCGCACCAGCAGGTGGCGATTGATCGCCGAAGGCCAGTAGCGAAAAAAGCTACAGGCGATCGATCGCCATAAATGAAGCGATCGATCGCCGCCAGGCAAAAAGTCAGGCGATCGATCGCCTCGTGCAACGATCGATCGCCCGCAGCTTAAAAATGGCAAATGATGTTTTTTGTTGAATTTTTGGTATTTGGCTATTATTTAGCTTCTAATATTGATATGTATGGTTGTGTAGAACCATCCCAGGTACCAACAACATCAAGGAGATAAAGTTCTCCAACTTCTCCACTTTTGGGAATTAAGGTACGTAAGAAACGCACGGGCATCGGACGGTAAAACACATTCCTATACTATGACCACGCAATGATTGCATAAGTATTTACGATGTTTATGATGATGATTATGATAAGTAAGTTTATGATGATGATGTTTATGATGAGTAAAGATGATATGATGTTTATGAGGACGTTTATGATGATGCTGATGTTTATAAGATGATGATGTTTATAAGATGATGATGTTTACAAGATGATGATGTTTACAAGATGATGATGTTTATGATATGATGATGATGATGATGTATGTTTAAGTATGTTATTGAGAATGGTATGTTGGGATATGCCCTAAGACATGTCATTAGATGATTGTTTATGACATACAATGTATTATGATTTTATAAATGGCAACTCATTATTATATATTATTCGAATAACTGTGCAATATGAATTGATATATAAGTTAATGTCCTAAGAATAATATTGTATTATTCTTAAAGATTGTCCCTATTCAAGTATTATCATAAATCAGGATAATGATAATACATTGAGACTAGTATGTTTTGATTGATGAATTAATTCATGGATATGAGATATCAAATCAACACATGGGTACATGTTAGAGAACAATGTACTGGACAGACCCACCATGAGAATGCTACATGGATAGTTATATGAGTGTCTAAGCAATTCTCATAGTGATAATAATGTATGTAATCCTTTAGCCTTGAGATCATCAGAGATCCCAACATAAGGAGTTATGTATCTTGATATTGTCAAACGTTACCTGTAACAGGGTAAACTATAAAGGCAACTATTGGATAAACTACGCATTATGTAGAGGGATGTTGATTGATCAAGATAGGATTTTTCCATCCTATATAACAGGAGAAGTGTTTGGGCCCTTGATCAAGTAAGACTAAAATGCATGGCCGTGCTCGAATGAGTCGATATGTGATATCGAGCTTATTCGTTTATTCAAGTTCTACTTGGGGATCAAGAAATAGAGATTGAATATACGAGTGTGACTATACCATGACTCGTGTTCAATCTAAACACATGGACAAAGGGATTAAGTTACATGGTTAATATTATCACAAGTTCTAAGGTTATGTCGAGTCAAAGACATTCTTGTAATTTGGGTAGCCTTGATGTGTTGCTAGACACCGCTCTTTGCTTGTGACGTAAAATGTGATTTTATGTCACTGCCAACATTACAAGATCCTATCGGGTCGCAAAAAAGATTAAATCGATAAAGGGAATTAAATTCATTGGATGAATTAATTAATTAAGAAGAGTCTTAATTAAATGATTATAAGGATTTAATTAAATCATGGGTTTGGGCCCATGAGGCTTTGTGAAAGCCTTTAATTAAATCATATATAATTTTATAACAAAGTGATAATTGAAATTAACACAGCATATCATATAACCTAGCCACCCAAGAGGAAGCTCTCGGCCACCATAAAAAATCGTGACCTCTCGGCCGCCGCCGTCTTGGTCCCCTTTTGTTTTTCCGGCCATCCTCTTCGATTTAAAATCGTGTGTGGTTATTGTTCCGATTTAAGAACCAGTCTAGCAACTTGTTCTTAAATCCCCTTTTCGATTTGATCGTGTGGATACCGTAGAGGCGAGACCTTGGAGGTGTTGCTTGTGACTCGGAATTCGTTGGACGTGGTTCTTCGTGGATTCTGCTCAAACACGCTACAAGGGTGAGAATCTTATTTTCTCTAATCTGATATGACCACTTTGTATAGATCCGCGGTTCTAGTAATCCAAAATTTTAAATTCCGCTGCGTTGTATGCTTGTTGGATTACTTACAGTGGTATTAGAGTCGTGTACAAAGCTAATATCGGAATTATGTGGTTAATCGTTTAATCATATTTAGATTTGTATTGCATGCTAATAAAACTGTATATAATCATATATGATATGAGTAAATCGAGTTTGTGTAATTATCGTAAAATTATATTTGATATAATTGAAGTTTATTTTATACGATACATGAAGGCGCAAAACCGAGCCCATAGCATGATATGGTTCAGCCACCACCATCACAAATGACACACGGCTGCCACATGAGGGCTAGGGTTTTCGAACCCTTGGCTCGAGATGGTTTAGCCGTTGTGGCTAATAATTGTGCATGGAAGTGTCAAAACATGGCTAGGGTTTAGAACCCTCCTCTTGGCTCGAAAATGTGTGATTATCGGCGCATGGCTCACGATAAATGATAGGTGACGGCTAGGGCCACATGAGGGCTAGGGTTTTCGAACTCATTGGCTCGAGATGGTCAAGCGCCAACGTCATGAATCGTGCATGAAAGGCCGAGAACTAAAACAAAATTTCGAACCATTGTGGCTCGTGACGGCTAGGGTTTCGAAACCTAAGGGCTCACGGCCGCCGTCCAAGATTATTAGGGTTTCGAACCCTCATGGTTGGACGTGGACTTTTGGGCTAAGGTTCCGTGACATGTGATGTCCCGTTCGTACGATAATTTGATAAAATTTATTTTACAGTTTTAATTAGGATTAAATTTTAAAATGTTTAGAATTTAATTAATTAATTGTTATAGCATGTTATATGTGTTGTTTGAGCATGGTGCATGGTTATAGCCCTATGACCTATGAGATAGGATGTTGTGAATGTTTGTAATTTAATATGGCCTGCGTGTCGTGCCTTCTCTATTTTTCTAAATGTTATCCCTCCCCTACGATCCCCTCGAATGTGACTCGAGGAATTCTCTATATCTTGTAAATGTTATATAGTATAGTTTATTTTATTGATGGAGATCAATGAAGATGGACAAAGGTGCCAGGATGAGGAGGCCATTCACAAAAGGGAGCCAAAGAGGTGCTTGGAGAAGTTACCTTAGGTTGACCTTTAGGATTTTCTCATTGGCTTGAGAAAATCATTAGTTGTGGTTATAACCATGTCACGTTTAACTTTATGTTGATGTATGAGATGCATGTTTACTGTTTTATTTAATATTGATGCTTATATATATATATGTAGATATGTATATATTCATATATGTACTGGACATAGTTTCAATATTAATAAAATCATGAGATCAATGAATCCCTCTTATAATATTAAGTTTAAGATGCCTTCCAATTAAAAATACTCGTCAAGACTTCGATTGAACATGTGTGGGTTTGCCAAAGCAAAGCACCGTGACAATCTTAGTAAGGCGCGAAAGGATAAATGTGATATCGGTGTTATTTTAAAATTGGGTTCGACTTAACTAGCGTTATCTCAATAGGATTGGGAACCTAGAGGCATGGGGTTGGATAATAATTCATTAGATGAATTTGAACAAAGTGTTGTTCGTCCAACCATCCAAGAATTACATGTGATGTAATTGACAAAGTGTTGTCTACCTAAATAACTGAGTCTTGGGTGATTAGCCAAAGCTAACTCAAGATTAAGTGAAATATGGATCTTGGCCCACTAAAGTTTTTGAGGGTTGATAATTTTAAACAAAATAGTGGGATTGTCATTTAATATAAGACCATATTAAATGATTAAAATCATAAACTTATTTTGCATATTTATATTGTAGATATCCATGGCAACTAACAACGTCACAAGCACATTATCATTGCGATCGGTCCTTGAGAAGGACAAACTTAATGGGACAAATTTCCTAGACTGGTATAGGAATTTGAGGATTGTCCTCAAACAAGAAAAGAAGCAATATGTCCTTGAGGAACCCTTACCTGCTGAGGAACCTCCCTTGACGGCTGCTAAAGCCGATAAAGATGCTTACAAGAAGTATCAAAATGACGCACTTGATGTTGGGTGCCTTATGCTTGCCACCATGAACTCTGAGCTTCAGAAGCAACATGAGGAAATGGAGGCGTTCGATCGAGCATCTAAAGCAACTGTACCAACAACAAGCAAGACAAGAGAGGTATGACGTCTCTAAAGCGTTGTTCCAGTGTAGAATGGTAGAAGGAAGTCTAGTTGGAACTCATGTACTCAAGATGATTGGGTATATTGAGAATCTGGAGAAGCTGGGTTTTCCTTTGGACCAAGAGTTGGCCACTGACGTGATCTTGCAATCGTTGCCTGAAAGCTTCAGTCAATTTGTCTTGAATTACAATATGATTGAAATTGAAAAGACTCTACCACAGTTACTTGGCATGCTTAGAACTTTGAAGCAAATAACAAGAAGTCTAAGCCTACAAATGTTCTTATTGTGAATAAGAGCGAAGGAAAGACTAAAGCTAAAAGCTTCAAGAAGAACAAGAAGGTCCTTGTTAAGTCTAAGCCACATGCTTTTGCACTAAAGCCAAAGGGAGGAGTGGCAAAGGAAGGGAACTGTTTCCATTGCGGTGAGACCGGTCATTGGAAAAGAAATTGCAAAGTTTATCTGGAGGATCTTAAGAAGACGAAGGGAAGTGTGACTTCCACTTCAGGTATTTTTGTTATAGAAGTCAATTTATCTACTTCTTCATCATGGGTATTAGATACTGGATGTGGATCTCACATTTGTGTTAATGTGCGGGATCTTAAAAGGAGTAGGATATTGGCAAAAGACGAAGTGGATCTCCGAGTTGGAAATGGAGCAAGAGTTGCTGCATTAGCTATAGGAGATTACCATTTATCTTTGCTTTCTGGTTTATCATTGATTTTAAAAGACTGTTATTTTGTGCCGTCTATTACCAAAAACATTATTTCTATTTCTTGTTTGGACAAGTCTGGATTTTCATTTATTATAAAGGACAATTGTTGCTCCGTTTATTTAAATGATATGTTTTATGCTAGTGCACAAATGATTAATGGTCTTTATGTATTAAATCTTGATATGCCTGTCTATAACATAAATACTAAAAGGATTAAAAATAATGATTCTAATCCAACTTATCTCTGGCATTGTCCCTTGGGCCATATAAACGAGAATCGTATATCAAAACTTCATAAGGATGGAGTATTGGATTCATTTGATTTTGAATCATATGAAACATGTGAATCTTGTTTAATGGGCAAGATGACTAAAGCACCTTTTAAGGGACATGTTGAAAGGACAAATGATTTATTGAGTCTCATACATAGTGATGTATGTGGATCAATAAGCACACATGCTAGAGGTGGTTTTCAATACTTCGTTACATTTATTGATTACTTCAGTAGATATGGGTATGTGTACCTAATGAAACGTAAGCATGAAACCTTTGAAAAGTTCAAAGATTTCAAGAATGAAGTACAAAACCAACTTGGCAAAAGTATCAAAATCCTTCGATCAGATCGAGGAGGTGAATACTTAAGCCAAGAGTTTCATGACTATCTAAAGGAGTGTGGGATAGTCCCACAACTCACTCCTCCGTATACTCCACAATGGAATGATGTATCCGAGAGGAGAAATCGAACATTGTTGGACATGGTTAGATCAATGATGAGTCATGCAGATCTTCCGATATCCTTTTGGGGACATGCTTTAGAAACAGCAATATTTATACTGAACCGTGTTCCATCTAAATCAGTGGAAAAGTGTAAGGACCCCATGCCCTTAACCCTTGATTAGTGTATTATTCATTATGTGTGGCACATGCTTTCAATAAAATCATTCGGGAAACTCAGATGATACTTTACCATTGAAGGGCAATTACAAAATTTACTTTAATATGCAATGTTATAAGTTCATCATCCTAACAACAATAGACTCATAGAGTTCGCCCATTACCATCCCCATTACGCCACTTTTTACATTGTGGACTTTTATAAAAATTTGGGCAGAGTCTCCCCATAAATTGAGCTATCCCGAAACAAAAGCACATCACATAACATAATTCCCGGCCAGGGAAAACACAATACTCAACAGAATACTACAACACTAAGTAAATTCCCAGCCAGGGAAGACACCACACATAAGACGACAAAAGTGGGTTTCAACACCCACACAATACACCAATGACTCTCATATCATTTAGCAATTCTACCTCTAATTGCATGCAACATAAAATGAAAGAGAGAAAGGCTCATGCCTTTATATACAATCCATATACAAGTATAATCGTGCTCACATGCGAGCATCATGAATATGTATATAACCCTCAGGTGTATATAAGTACCCTGTACGATACCGTGCTCCATCAAGCCCTGGTACCACGATCCTGGGAGTACATCCAATCAACAGCTCGAGCTCATCTCCAAAGCCATCGATGTACCTGTTCACCTGCCCCAACAGAGACAGCCCCCAATGGGGTGAGCATACCAATACACAAAATCCCATAATCACAGTAATGAAATTCAGAATTTACAACAAAAGTAAATACTAATGAATTTAAATGATACTCCCTGGATGGCAACGTCCTCATCCGGGATTCCGTGTACTGTCCCTGTTCTTACAATCATCAAACTCATCAAATCTCAAAAATCAGTAAATCAAAACATTGATTTAACTCATCGCATGCCCAATTCTCTAAATCAATAGATGGTGATTCCAAATTCATTATACATGCAAGTATGGATATCTCAATATCAAAAACTGATTTCTTAACTTCGCTATCAATTACAGATAGCTCAAATGCCTATCATATATTTTACCAATTTTCCATTATACTTAGACATCTCAAATGTCTTATAATGAATACATGATTCCACGATCATTCTCAGGCATCTCAATGCCCTACAATGGTCATATACATCTGGTACCCCATATACCTTATGAGAGTTATACCACTCTAGTGTCACGCGCGCTCGTGGCGGCGATATCAAGATTAGGTCGCTTCATAGCTTCTCAACACATATATATAACCTCATGCACAATTATTCAATGAAATTCAAATACATTGTGCATTTCACAATGCTCTAATATATAGTAATGCTCGTAAGTCGCACGTACCATAAATCTCCGAAGTCCGAGTCAAACCTTGCTCGAGTTCCATGCCCCGAGGAATGTGCTAACACGATAAATAATTCACAATTATTTACGAACATGCAACCCATGCTCAAGCACACCCATAATCCTCATACAGAAAATTATTGTCAACTCCTGACAATTTACCATTTAAAAGACCCGGGGGTAGAGCACATGCAGGGAGGGAATTCGAATGAGACATCTACGAAAATTGCTCAAGAACTCCCCATAAATTTTCGAACCCTCACAACACAATTCGAACTCAAATAATCACCATAATTCATCTAAAACATGAATTAATCAATCAACAACATGAATAATCGCCCCACATGCCAAAACCCCAATTTTCGAACCCAAATTTCACGCAACCAGCGCTGAAATTCGAACCATTAAGCAACAAATATTTTTGAACTTTAAAGTCTGAAATTTTCGACCCAACAACAGCACAAAAACGCCCCAAAAACACCTGAAGAAAAGCCCCAAAAACGTACCAAAAATCGAGCTCCAAATCGGACAGATTTCAATTTTGAACCCTAGCGCTTTTCTGGAAAATCCGACCACGATTCTCGATGAAACTTCGAATTGTTGGTGTGGTAAGCTGCGCCTGGACGAGCCGAAGCCAACGGCGGGTCGGACGCGCCGAACGGCGGCCGGACGACGGCGGGCGCAGCGCTTGAAGCGGCGGGGGTCGAGGCAGACGAAAATGGGCGCGGGGAGAGAGAGAGGCAAGGTGAGGAAAAATGGTTCCAATAATTAAAATCTCGGGTTCAACTGGTATTTATAGCAAAAATACCCCGAAATACTAATAGCCCCACAAATACATCATGATTCATTAAAAATCATCTGTTTTCAAAAATTCTCTCTCTAACTCCAAAACCCCCTACCGGTGCCCACACAAAGCACCCCAGATCCCGAGACACATCAAAAACCCAACTCTTAGGTTTTACACCGTAATGAGAATACAATCTCAACCTCGAGATCCAACGATCCCAACTACTCAAATAAACGAGCCCAGAAGGCCCAACACCGCGATTAAACTCCAAATCGCCATGTAAAACAACTTTAGGGGTTATTAACACTCCGGGATTAACATCTATAATCCCTGGTCATCACAAAAAGACAGCATATGAGATATGGACTGGGAAGCGTCATAGTATGTCTTTTATGAAGATTTGGGGTTGTGAGGCTTTCGTGAGACGTCACGCATCTAACAAACTTGGACCCAAATCTGATAAGTGTTTATTTGTGGGGTATCCTAAGGAAACGAAAGAATACTATTTCTATTATCCCACCGAGAACAAAGTGGTTGTTGCTCGGACTGGTGTTTTTCTTGAAAGAGAATTTATTTCTAGAAAAACCCGTGGGAGACATATAGAAGTTAGTGAAGTTCAACCACAAGAAAACACTGAACATGATATTGAGATGGAAACAGAGCAGACACCACAAGATGTTGTGGATAAAGTACCTGCTCAAGAGACACAAGCCCAGCGTAGGTCTGTAAGAGAACATCGGGAGCCACAGAGATATGGATTTCTTGTGACTCAACAAGGTGACTTACTACTTATTGATGAGGATGAGCCGTCATCTTATCAAGAAGCTATAATGGGCACTGATTCTGAGAAATGGCAAGAGGCCATGAAATCTGAGATGGAAACCATGTATGCAAACCAAGTATGGACTTTGGTTGACCCGCCTGAATGGGTGAGACCCATAGGGTGCAAATGGATTTTCAAGAAGAAGACCGACATGGATGATAATGTACAAACCTATAAAGGTCGACTGGTAGCTAAAGGTTTCAAACAAATTCATGGTATTGACTATGATGAAACTTTTTCACCAGTTGCCATGGTTATCCATAAGGATCTTACTTGCAATAGCTGCATTTCATGATTATGAAATCTGGCAGATGGATGTCAAAACAACTTTCCTTAATGGAAATCTGCTTGAGGATGTGTACATGACACAGCCCGAGGGTTTTGTCGATCCAAAGGATGATGGAAAGATATGCAAGCTACAACGATCCATTTATGGATTGAAGCAAGCTTCTCGGAGTTGGAATCTTCGTTTTGATGATGCAGTCAAAGAGTTTGGTTTCATCAAAAACGTAGATGAACCTTGTGTCTACAAGAAGGTCAGTGGGAGCATAATTATCTTCCTAATATTGTATGTAGATGACATACTTTTAATTGGGAATGATATCCATGCCTTACAATCTGTAAAGATTTGGCTAGGGAATTGCTTTTCTATGAAAGACTTGGGTGAAGCCACCTATGTATTAGGAATCAAGATCTATAGAGATAGATCGAGAAGATTACTTGGCGTAAGTGTAGGGTCTTCCTACCGTAACATCATAATGATAACATATTAGGGACTAAACATGCATTAATAACGTCTAAAGGTTCAGGTTGTAATTGAGCTATTAAGATTACAGGCCAAAAATGAAATTTCAAAACCTAATTAATTACATTCTCAAATGAATGTTAAGGCGATAGAATTATACTACTCCTAGAGTAGAGACTATCCAAAAAAAAAATCCTGTATCCTAACTTCTTTCATGCTCCTCATAGCTCACTGTCTCAACCCGGCCCTTAGTCCTTTAGTCCAAAAGTGTACCTACAGGGACAACGCATCGTGAGTATACAAATATTTACTTAACATCATGTAAAAAGGCATAACAGTAAATGCATAACATCATAGTTAAGTAAAAGTTATTGGTCGTTCTTTAACTTCTTTTGTTATCCCTGATTCTCGTTAATGTATAAGGGCATCTTACCCCATTGTATGGCATCTTACCATAACATAAACATCGTGTGGCATCTCACCACATGGGCATCTTACCCAATCGTATGGCGTCTTACCATATCATAAATATCGTGTGGCATCTTACCACTTGGGCATCTTACCCAATCATATACATCGGGTGGCATCTTACCACATGGGCATCTTACCCAATCATGTACCTCGGGTGGCATCTTACCACATGGGCATCTTACCCAATCATATGGCATCTTACCATATCATACACAGCGTATCATTAAATAAACATCGTATAAACATTATCATAACCTTACTTATCACAAACATCATCATAAACTTACTTATCATAATCATCATCATAAACATCATCATCATAAACTTAATTATCCTAATCATCATCATAAACATCATCATCATAAACTTACTTATCATAATCATCATCATAAACATCATCATCATAAACTTACTTATCATAATCATCATCATAAACATCATCATCATAAACTTACTTATCACAATCATCATCATAAACATCATATGTAGGAATATGGTTTACCGTCCGATGCCCGTACGTTTCTTACGTACCTTAATCCCAAAAGTGGAGGAGTTGGAGAACATTATCTCCTCGAAGTTGTGGGTACCTGGGATGGTTCTACACAACCATACAAATTGATATTAGAAGCTAATTATAGTTCCATATCCAAAACCCCACAAAAACATCAAAAACACATATTTATGTGTCTCGCGATCGATCGCTGGGTTGCCCCAATCGATCGCGAGATCACACTACCCGTTGCTGAAATTTTGAGTCTTCGGCGATCGATCGCCACTTTTGGCGCGATCGATCGCCAAATGCTACTGGCGCGCACTGGAGGCTCGCGATCGATCGCCAAAAACGGGCGATCGATCGCCGAGTACTGAACCACGAAAAATCGTCATTTTTGAGCATTTTTCAAGCTCCACTTCATTCCTTACAAACCCAAACTTCCCTACAACATCAATATCATCATAACTCACAAAGACCCACATAAAACACTTCAAAAATCATACCCCAACCATAAATAACATATACCCCAAAACAACCCACATAAAAACATCAAAAACTAACCCATTTCAACACCAAACATCATAAAAACTTTAGGAAGGGTTCCATACCTCTTAGGGACTCCAAATCCTACAATAAATCTCACAAACAAAGGTTTTGTGAAGATTTCTCCCCACTTTAGCCAAGTTTCGAAAATGTGAGATGGGTTAGGGTTGGGGATGAATTTGGGGGGGTTTAAAAGTGATTGTAAAGTAAGTGGGTATAGTGGGGAAAGAGGGTTATAAAGGTTAATATAAAAAAAATTGCACCCCAAAGTTAACATGATGTATAAAATACCCAAACATGGTATTTTATAAGCATTTATTAAAATGCAACAAACTTCCTCTAAATTCACATCTTCCTCATATTTAATAATTAACACAATTAAATCATGTTAACATCTTATTACCCAACACATAAATCAATTACCACATAATTCATCATATAAACATAATTAATGCCTTAATTGCAATTAATCATTTCGGGGACATCACAATACTCCCCTACTTATAAGATTTCGTCCTTGAAATCGCATGCACTTACCCATAAAGAAACTAAACATAAATCATACCAGAAAATAGTTCCGGGTAATGCTGCACCATATGCCGTTCCGTCTCCCACGTAGCCTCCTCGACACCCCGACGATCCCACTGAACTTTGACCATCGGTATAACTTTACTTCGTAGTCTGCGATCCTCTCGATCCAGAATTCTAGCCGGTCATTCTACGTAGGATACATCTGAATCCAACTGCACCTCAGTAGGTTGTAATACATGAGACGGGTCTGGTTCATACTTCCGTAGCATAGAAACGTTAAAAACATCATGAATCCCAGATAAAGACGGCGGTAGAGCCAAACGGTAAGCCAATGTACCCACACGCTGCAAAACCTCATACGGCCCAACATACCTCGGGGATAACTTCCCCCGTATACCAAAACGAACTACACCCCTGAAGGGTGAGATTTTCAAGAAGACCTTGTCTCCTACTTGGAATTCTAGCTATCGTCGTCGCTTATTGGCATAGGTTGCTTGCCTATCCTGTGCCGCTTTCATCTTTTGGCGTATCAACTTAATATTTTCTTCCATATCTTTAATCATATCCGGTCCTCCGACCGCTTTACTAGTCAAGTCCTCCCAATACAGCGGTGACCTACATCATCGTCCGTAAAGAGCTTCAAAAGGGGCCATTTGAATGCTCGCCTGATAGCTGTTATTATAGGAGAACTCTACCAATGGTATAGAATCTTGCCACGGAGTGTCAAACTCCAAAACACATGCCCTCAGCATATATCTTCGAGCGTCTGTATGGTACGCTCTGTTTGGCCGTCAATTTGAGGGTGATATGTTGTACTCAGTCTCACCTCTGTGCCCAAAGCTGTCTGGAGACCCTCCCAGAAATGCGAAGTAAACCTTGGGTCTCTGTCAGACACAATCGAGACTGGAATCCCATGTAACCTCACCACATCCCGTACATATAATTGGGCCATCTTTAGATACGTGAAAGTCATACAGTAGGGGATGAAATGAGCTACCTTCGTCAGCCTATCCACGATCACCCAGATCGCATCAAATCCTGAGGCCGTCCTCGGCAAGTGGGTCACAAAGTCCATAGAGATATGGTCCCACTTCCATTTAGGTACTTCCAAGATCTTCAGCTCGCCACCAGGCCTCTGCCTTTCTGCCTTTACTTGCTGGCAGATTAAACATCTTTTAACAAAAGTGATCACATCACGCTTCATGCGTCTCCACCAGAATTGACCGCATAGGTCTTTGTACATCTTCCTTCCTCCTGGGTGGATACTGAACCGACTACTGTGAGCTCGCTCCAATATTCCTCTACTCAACTTTGGTGTATCTGGGACTACCCATCGGTTGCCCAGTCTCAAGGAATCATCTTCTGCCACTCTGAACATTGATGGCTGTCCTTGAAGTACTATCGATGACCATCTCTGAACCTTATCATCCGACCTTTGGGCTTTCCTGATAGCCTCAAATATGTCTGGCTCAGCCAACAAGGTCGACACTCGCACCGGCGACGTGTCTACATCGAAATCATAGCCCAGATGGCAATAAGAAGTCATCATAGCGGATAAACACATAGCGTCCTCAGCAGTACTCTTCACCTTCCGACTTAAGGCGTCTGCTATCAAATTTGCTTTACCAGGATGGTACTCAATCTCACAGTCATAATCCTTGAGCAAATCCATCCATCTTCTTTGATGCATATTCAGTTCAGCTTGAGTGAATAGGAACTTCAGGCTCTTATGGTCCGTATAGATGGTAAACGTCGTACCATAAAGATAATGACGCCAAATCTTCAAGGCGAAAATGATGGCCGCCAGTTCCAGATCATGGACTGGGTATCTGGCCTCATGAGGCTTCAACTGTCTCGAAGCATAAGCCACCACGTGCTTCTCCTGCATCAATACACAGCCCAAACCCTGCAATGATGCGTCGGTGTACAAGGCAAACCTCTTATTCTCAGAAGGAATCACCAACACTGGCGCTGTCGTCAAACGACGCTTCAACTCTTGGAAGCTTTCCTCACAAGCTTCGGACCAAAAGAATGGGACTCCCTTCTGAGTCAACTGTGTCAATGGCTTAGCGATCTTAGAAAATCCCTCGACAAAACGTCGGTAATATCCTGCCAAGCCGAGAAAGCTCCGTATCTCGGGTACAGAAGTGGGTGCAGCCCACTCCATCACAGCTTCAACCTTCCTGGGATCTACAGATATCCCGCTGCTAGATATAACATGAACCAAGAACACCACACTGCTCAACCAGAATTCGTACTTTCTAAGCTTTGCATACAACTGATGATCCCTAAGGATCTGGAGTACTGTTCTCAAGTGCTTCACGTGTTCCTCTTCAGTCCGGGAGTAGATGAGTATATCGTCAATGAAAACTATGACGAACTGATCCAAATATGGCTGGAACACCCTGTTCAACAAACTCATGAACACAGCTGGGGCATTCGTCACCCCAAAAGGCATGACTAGGAATTCATAGTGCCCATATCTAGTCCTGAAAGCTATCTTCTGGACATCATCTTCCCTTACTCGAATCTGATGGTACCCCGACCTCAGATCGATCTTACTGTAGAGCCTCGTACCCTGCAATTGGTCAAACAAATCATCGATCCTCGGAAGAAAATACTTATCCTTCACTGTAGCTTTGTTCAGTTGTCTGTAATCGATGCACAGCCGCATCGAACCATCTTTCTTCTTGACGAATAAAACTGGTGCACCTCAGGGAGATACGCTGGGGCGTATATAGCCCTTATCAAGGAGCTCTTGCAACTGAATCTTTAACTCCCTTAGTTCCGCTGGTTCCATCCTATATGGGGCACGAGAAATGGCAGACGTCCCCGGTAGTAACTCAATCCCAAACTCGACCTCTCTCATCGGTGGGAATCCGGGAATCTCTTCCGGAAAGACATCAGGAAATTCCGCCACTACAGGCACATCCACAACCTTTAATTCTTCTTTCTTTTCAAAAACATCAACAGCATAGATGAGATATCCAGTATGGCATCGTTCCAATAACTGTGTCATCTTGACCGCAGATATCAATGGAATCTTAGAACGAGAACCATCCCCAAAGAACGTCCACTGGACTCCCACATCATACCTGAATCGGACAGTCCTCTGCCTGCAGTTCACAACTGCCTGATACCTGTTCAGAACATCAATGCCTACAATGCAGTCAAAGTCTGACATCCCAGAACAATCAAATCTGACCTTAGCTCGTTATCCTCAAAATAAAGGAGGCCATCATAGACAATCTGATCAGTAGTCATACTTCTTCCAGCGGGGGTCGAGACTATAAGAGGCGTGGGCGACGGAGAAGTGCATATGTGGTGCCTTTCCACAAAACTTGTCGACACGAAAGAGTGTGATGCACCTGTGTCGATCAATATAAAAGCAGGGTGCGTAAATAAAAGACATATACCCGCTATAACCTCCTCCGGAGCCGCTGTAGCCTGCTCCCTCGTCAAATCATAAACCTGCCCCTGAGGTGGCCCCATGGGCTGACCTCCAAACTGCCTCGGAGCAAAAGGTGGTATGTGCTGAGCTGCTCTGTCCGCAGGCCTCCCCGCAGAGTTCTGTTGTCTTTCCCTGGTGGGACACTGTCGAGCAAAGAGGCCTTTGTCGCCACAAACATAACACCCTACACAGTCTTTCGCCAAATGTGGTTGCCCACAAAGAGTGCACTGGACCTTCCCGAATCGGTCTCCCTGATACTGCCCTCTTCCAGATGGGGCATCATTCCTACGACTTCCTTTCCAATGATTGTCGGGCCTCTTACCACTAAACCTTGACGCCGATGTGTTTCCTCTTGGCTTGAACTAATCACCCCTCGGCCTCAAATTATCAGGAGTGGATTTCTAAGGGGGTGCTGGAGGCGGTACAGTATTAGGGTATGCACCAACTCCTAGTTCGGCTAGCTCAGCCCGTGAAAGTGCATCGTCAAAGCAAGTAGGGCCATAAGTGATCACCCTATCATACAGTTCCGGCCTCAAGCCCTTCATGAAATTCCTCATCTTTGCTTGCATACTTGTGGCGATATGAGGCACATATCTGAGCAAGGAACAGTATTGGAGAGCATAATCTGACACCGGCATGTTACCTTGCTTGAGGTTAGTGAATTCATCTTCCTTGGCCTGTCGTGCAGCAGCTGAGAAATAGCGGGTCAGAAACCGAGTTTTGAACAGCTTTCAATTAACTTCATGACCTTGAGCCTCTTGCTCTACTACTGTGGTCTTCCACCACATCAGCGCCTTCTTGGCCAATTGGAACTCCGCTAGTCTGATCCAGGCTGTCTTAGCACAAGGAGCTGCCACAAATATTTGCTCTATTCTCTCCAACCACTCTTCTGCATGTTCCCCTATTTCAGTTCCTTCAAAGGTCGGGGGTCGGTATGCAAGAAATTGAGTCAAGCTCAGTTCCCCAGGTAGCAACTGCTGTTCAGACGATTCTTCGCCAAATGCTGGCGGGGGTAGGGGATTCGTACGTCCAGCACTTGCATTCACACTAACTGCATCTCCCACTTCTACATTTGCTGCCATACTGCAAGACAAGAGTTACCAACAATACCCAAAAGCAGTTCATATAACACATCGTTAGAGATACAAAACATGTTAGTGTAACATCGTATTCTTCATATGCAACTTATACACAAATCATGTTCAAAAGTGAGCACCTAGCTAACTTATTGCTAAGGCTACCCTTCACTCATTCCCGGGTTATCTAACCACTTCTCTGATACCACTAATGTAGGGTCTTCCTACCGTAACATCGTAATGATAACATATTAGGGACTAAACATGCATTAATAACGTCTAAAGGTTCAGGTTGTAATTGAGCTATTAAGATTACAGGCCAAAAATGAAATTTCAAAACCTAATTAATTACATTCTCAAATGAATGTAAGGCGATAGAATTATACTACTCCTAGAGTAGAGACTATCCAAAAAAACAAATCTTGTATCCTAACTTCTTCCATGCTCCTCATAGCTCACTGTCTCTACCCGGCCCTTAGTCCTTTAGTCCAAAAGTGTACCTACAGGGACAACGCATCGTGAGCATACAAATATTTACTTAACATCATGTAAAAAGGCATAACAGTAAATGCATAACATCATAGTTAAGTAAAAGTTATTGGTCGTTCTTTAACTTTTTTTGTTATCCCTGATTCTCGTTCATGTATAAGGGCATCTTACCCCATTGTATGGCATCTTACCATAACATAAACATCGTGTGGCATCTCACCACATGGGCATCTTACCCAATCGTATGGCGTCTTACCATATCATAAACATCGTGTGGCATCTTACCACTTGGGCATCTTACCCAATCATATACATCGGGTGGCATCTTACCACATGGGCATTTACCCAATCATGTACCTCGGGTGGCATCTTACCACATTGGCATCTTACCCAATCATATGGCATCTTACCATATCATACACATCGTATCATTAAATAAACATCGTATAAACATTATCATAACCTTACTTATCACAAACATCATCATAAACATCATCATCATAAACTAACTTATCATAATCATCATCATAAACATCATCATCATAAACTTACTTATCCTAATCATCATCATAAACATCACATCATAAACTTACTTATCATAATCATCATCATAAACATCATCATCATAAACTTACTTATCATAATCATCATCATAAACATCATCATCATAAACTTACTTATCACAATCATCATCATAAACATCATATGTAGGAATATGGTTTACCGTCCGATGCCCGAACGTTTCTTACATACCTTAATCCCAAAAGTGGAGGAGTTGGAGAACTTTATCTCCTCGAAGTTGTGGGTACCTGGGATGGTTCTACACAACCATACAAATAGATATTAGAAGCTTATTATAGTTTCATATCCAAAACCCCACAAAAACATCAAAAACACAATTTATGTGTCTCGCGATCGATCGCTGGGTTGCCCCGATCGATCACGAGATCACACTGCCCGTTGCTGAAATTTTGAGTCTTCGGCGATCGATCGCCACTTTTGGCGCGATCGATCGCCAGCTCGCCGATCGATCGCCCAAAAGTGGCGATCGATCGCCAACTGCTACTGGCGCTCACTGGAGGCTCGCGATCGATCGCCAAAAACGGGCGATCGATCGCCTAGTACTGAACCACGAAAAATCGCCATTTTTGAGCATTTTTCAAGCTCCACTTCAATCCTTACAAACCCAAACTTTCCTACAACATCAATATCATCATAACTCACAAAGACCCACATAAAACACTTCAAAAATCATACCCCAACCATAAATAACATATACCCCAAAACAACCCACATAAAAACATCAAAAACTAACCCATTTCAACACCAAACATCATAAAAACTTTAGGAATGGTTCCATACCTCTTAGGGACTCCAAATCCTACAATAAATCTCACAAACAAAGGTTTTGTGAAGATTTCTCCTTCCACTTTAGCCAAGTTTCGAAAATGTGAGATGGGTTAGGGTTGGGGATGAATTTGGGGGGGTTTAAAAGTGATTGTAAAGTAAGTGGGTATAGTGGGGAAAGAGGGTTATAAAGGTTAATATAAAAAAATTGCACCCCAAAGTTAACATGATGTATAAAATACCCAAACATGGTATTTTATAAGCATTTATTAAAATGCAACAAACTTCCTCTAAATTCACATCTTCCTCATATTTAATAATTAACACAATTAAATCATGTTGACATCTTATTACCCAACACATAAATCAATTACCACATAATTCATCATATAAACATAATTAATGCCTTAATTGCAATTAATCATTTCGGGGACATCACAGTAAGTCAAAGTACATACATAGACAAAGTGCTAAAACGGTTTAGCATGCAAGAATCTAAGAAAGGATTCGTGCCTATGACACATGGAATACATATCTCGAAGGATCAGTGTCCTTCAACACCAGATGAGAGACAACGCATGAGTAAGATTCCATATGCGTCAGCTATTGGATCTATCATGTATGCCATGATATGTACTCGTCCCGATGTCTCGTATGCTTTGAGCATGACGAGCAGATATCAAGTTGATCCAGGTGAAAGTCACTGGATTGCAGTCAAGAACATCCTGAAGTACTTGAGAAGAACTAAGGATACATTCTTGATTTATGGAGGTGAGGAAGAGCTCAATGTAATAGGTTACACTGATGCAAGTTTCCAAACCGACAAAGATAATTTTCGATCGCAATCAGGATATGTGTATTGCCTAAATGGAGGTGCTGTGAGCTGGAAGAGTTCAAAGCAAGAGACAGTAGCCGATTCTACAACGGAAGCTGAGTACATTGCTGCCTCAGATGCAGAAAAGGAAGCTGTTTGGATCAGGAAGTTCCTTTCTGAACTGGGAGTGGTGCCTAGCATTAAGGATCCCATAGAACTCTATTGTGACAACAATGGAGCGATCGCATTAGCTAAGGAACCTAGATCTCACCAAAGATCCAAGCACATACTTCGGCGCTTTCATTTCATTCGAGAAATCGTTGAAAGGGGAGATGTTAAAATATTCAAAGTACCAACAGATGATAATGTATCTAACCCATTGACGAAGCCACTGTCACAGCAGAAGCATGATCGTCATACTAGATCTCTAGGCATTAGGTATATGTATGATTGGTCTTAGTGCAAGTGGGAGATTTGTTGGGATATGCCCTAAGACATGTCATTAGATGATTGTTTATGACATACAATGTATTATGATTTTTATAAATGACAATTCATTATTATATATTATTCGAATAACTGTGCAATATGAATTGATATATAAGTTAATGTCCTTAGAATAATATTGTATTATTCTTAAAGATTGTCCCTAGTCAAGTATTATCATAAATCAGGATAATGATAATACATTGTGACTAGTATGTTTTGATTGATGAATTAATTCATGGATATGAGATATCAAATCAACACATGGGTACATGTTAGAGAACAATGTACTGGACAGACCCACCATGAGAATGCTACATGGATAGTTATATGAGTGTCATAAGCAATTCTCATAGTGATAATAATGTATGTAATCCTTTAGACTTGAGATCATCAGAGATCCCAATATAAGGAGTTATGTATTTTGATATTGTCAAAACGTTACCTGTAACAGGGTAAACTATAAAGGCAACTATTGGATACACTACGAATTATGTAGAGGGATGTTGATTGATCAAGATAGGATTTGTCCCTCCTATATAACAGGAGAAGTGTTTGGGCCCTTGATCAAGTAAGACTAAAATGCATGGCCGTGCTCGAATGAGTCGATATATGATATCGAGCTTATTCGTTTATTCTAGTTCTACTTAGGGATCAAGAAATAGAGATTGAATATACGAGTGTGACTATTCCATGACTCGTGTTCAATCTAAACACATGGACAAAGGGATTAAGTTACATGGTTAATTTTATCACAAGTTCTAAGGTTATGTCGAGTCAAAGACATTCTTGTAATTTGGGTAGCCTTGATGTGTTGCTAGACACCGCTCTTTGCTTGTGACGTAAAATATGATTTTATGTCACTGCCAACATTACAAGATCCTATCGGGTCGCACAAAAGATTAAATCGATAAAGGGAATTAAATTCATTGGATGAATTAATTAATTAAGAAGAGTCTTAATTAAATGATTATAAGGATTTAATTAAATCATGAGTTTGGGCCTATGAGGCTTTGTGAAAGCCTTTAATTAAATCTATATAATTTGATAACAAAGTGATTAATTGAAATTAACACAACATATCATATAACCTACCACCCAAGAGGAAGCTCTCGGCCACCATAAAAAACCGTGACCTCTCGGCCGCCGCCGTCTTGGTCCCCTTTTGTTTTTCCGGCCATCCTCTTCGATTTAGAATCGTGTGTGGTTATTGTTCCGGTTTAAGAACGAGTCTAGCAACTTGTTCTTAAATCCCCTTTTCGATTTGATCGTGTGGATACCGTAGAGGCAAGGTGTTACTGGTGACTCGAAATTCGTTGGACGTGGTGCTTCGTGGATTTTGCTCAAACACGCTACAAGGGTGAGACTCTTATTATCTCTAATCCGATATGACCACTTTGTATAGATCCGCGGTTCTAGTAATCCAAAATTTTAAATTTCATTGCGTTGTATGCTTGTTGGATTACTTACATGGTAGAGTGTTCTGGTAGTTGATATGGGAAAGCGAGGAAGGTACTTACCGCTGACATAGCTAGCGAGGAGATACATCCGCTATCAAGGTGTAGCGAGGGGTATCACAGTACCGCTATATGTCGAAGCGAGGGGGCCAATTGTTCCGCGGACATAACAAGACCAGAAACATCCCCATTTCTAAATAACATTGTTGATTATGAGCATATATATGAAGTATAATTTTAATCATTAATGTAAAGAACTAATGATTATATGCATGACTATGAAACAGGGACAACAAAAGCGGGTTAATGCGATTAACCAGGAAGTATATGTTAACCAATTATTTTCATGCATCTATTTATATGCCAATATCTATGATGTTAAGTAATGATGTACATGCTCATGATAGGTTGTTCCTGTAGGTACACTTTTGGATTGAAGGGCTAAGGGTCGGGTTGAGGCAGTGAGCTACAAGGAGCACATAAAGGAATAGGATTCATGATGATAGTATCTACTCTAGGAGTAGTATAAACCTATAATGTTAGCATTCGTTTTTGGGAATGTAATTATTAAGTTTTGAAATTTCATTTTTGTCCTATAATCCCGTTAGCTCATGTGACAACCGGTACCCTAAGATGTTATTAATGCATGTTTAGTCCATAATACGTTATTATGATGATGTTAAGGTAGGAAGACCCTACATTAGTGGTATCAGAGCAGTGGTTAGAAAACCCGGGAATGAGTGAAGGGTAGCCTTAGCAATAAGTTGGCTAGGTGCTTCTTTTTAAACATGTTTTGTGCGTATGTTGCATATGAAGTATATGACTATTATACTAACATGTTATGGTTTCTAACGATGTATTATATGAACTGCTTTTGGGTATTGTTGTTAACCCTTGTCTTGCAGCATGGCAGCAAATGTGGAAGTGGGTGATGCAGTTAGTGTTAATGCAAGTGCTGGGCGTACAAATCCCCTACCACCGCCAGCCTTGGGCGAAGAACCATCTGAGCAATAGTTACTACCTGGGGAGCTAAGTTTGGCTCAATTTCTGACATACCGACCCCCGATGTTCGAAGGAACTGAGACCTGGGAACTGGCCGAGGAATGGTTAGAGAGGAAAGAACAGATATTTGTGAGTTCACTAACCTCAAGCAAGGTAACATGCCGGTGTCAAATTATGCTCTTCATTACCGTTCTTTGCTCATATATGTACCTCACATCGCCGCAAGTACTCAAGCAAAGATGAGGAACTTCATGAAAGGCTTGAGGCCTTAACTGTATGACAGGGTGATCACTTATGGCCCTGCTTGCTTTGATGACGCCCTTTCCCGGGCTGAGCTAGCCGAACTAGGAGTTGGTGCATATCCTGATGCCGTGCCACCTCCAGCACCCCCTCAGAAATCTACTTCTGATAATTTGAAGCCGAGGGGTGATCAGTTCAAGCCAAGGGGGAACACATCAGCTTCGAGGTTCAGTGGTAAGAGGCCCGAGAATCGTTGGAAAGGAAGCCGTAGGAATGACACCCCGTCAGGAAGAGGACCGTCTCAGGGAGGCAGATTTGTGAAGGTCCAGTGCTCTCTTTGTGGGCAACCACATTCGAGTTCAGTGGTAAGGTACACTTTGCTCGGCAATGTCCCAATCGGGAGGGACAACAGAACTCTACGGGGAGGCCTGTGGACAGAGCAGTGTAGCACAGGCCACTGTTTGTACCGAGGCAGTATGGAGGTCAGCCTATGGGGCCACCTCAGTGGCAAGTTTATGAATTGACAAGGGAGCAGGCTACAGCGGCTCCAGAGGAAGTGATAGCGGGTACGTGTCTTTAATTTACGCACCCTGCTTTCATATTGATAGACACGGGTGTGTCACACTCTTTTGTGTCGGCAAGTTTTGTGGAAAGGCACCACATATGCACTTCTTCATCGCCCATGCCTCTTGTAGTCTCGACACCCGCTGGAAGAAGATTGATTACTGATCGGATTGTCTATGACGGCCTCATTTATTTTGAGGGTAACTAGCTAAGGTCAGATTTGATTGTTCTGGGAGGTATCAGGCTGTTGTGAACTGCAGGCAGAGGACTGTCCGATTCAGGTCTGATTTGGGAGTCCAGTGGACATTTTATGGGGATGCTTCTCGTTCAAATATCCCGTTTGATATCTGCTGTCAAGATGGCACAGTTGTTGGAACGGGGCCATTCGGGATATCTCATCTATGCTGTTGATATTACTGAAAGATGGAAGAATTAAAGGTCGAGGATGTGCCCGTATTGGCGGAGTTTCCTGATGTCTTTCCGGAAGAGATTCCCGGATTTCCACCGACGAGAGAGGTTGAGTTTGGAATTGAGTTACTACCGGGGATGTATGTCATTTCTCGTGCCCCGTATAGGATGGTACCAACAGAGTTAAGGGAGTTGAAGGTTCAGTTGCAAGAACTCCTTGATAAGGGTTACATACGCCCTGGGGTGCACCAGTCCTATTTGTCAAAAACAAAGATGGTTCGATGCGTCCGTGCATCGATTACAGACAACTTAACAAAGCCACTGTGAAGAATAAGTATCCACTTTCGATGATCGATGATTTGTTTGACCAGTTGCACGGTACGAAGCTCTACAGTAAGATCGATCTGAGGTCGGGGTATCATCAGATTCGGGTAAGGGAAGATGATGTTCAGAAGATAGATTTCAGGACTAGGTATGGGCACTATGAATTCTTAGTCATGCCTTTTGGGGTGACAAATGCCCCAGCTGTTTTTAGGAGTCTGGTGAACAGAGTATTTCAACCATATTTGGATCAGTTTGTCATTGTTTTCATTGACGATATACTCATTTATTCTCCGACCGAAGAGGAACACGTGAAGCACTTTAGGACAGTACTCCAGATCCTTAGGGATCATTAGTTATATACAAAGCTCAGCAAGTGCGAGTTCTGGTTGAGCAGTGTAGTGTTCTTGGGTCATGTTATATCTAGCAGAGGGATATCTGTAGATCCCAGGAAGGTTGAAGCTGTGATGGAGTGGGCTGCACCCACTTCTGTACCTGAGATACGGAGCTTCCTTGGTTTAGCAGGTTATTACCGACGTTTCGTCGAGGGATTCTCTAAGATCGCTAGCCGTTGACACAGCTGACTCAGAAAGGAGTCCCTTTCTATTGGTCCGAAGCTTGTGAGGAAAGCTTCCAAGAATTAAGCGTTGTTTGACTACGGCACCTATATTGGTGATTCCTTCTGAGAATAAGAGGTTTGCCTTGTACACGAATGCATCATTGCAGTGTTTTGGGATGTGTATTGATGCAGGGTAAGCATGTGTGGCTTATGCTTCGAGGCAGTTGAAGCCTCATGAGACCAGATACCCAGTTCATGATCTGGAACTGGCGGCCATCATTTTTGCCTTGAAAATTTGGAGGCATTACCTGTATGGTACGACGTTTACCATCTATATGGACCATAAGAGCTTGAAGTTCTTATTCACCCAAGCGGAGCTGAATATGAGGCAAAGAAGATGGATGGATTTACTCAAGGATTATGATTGTGAAATTGAGTACCATCCTGGTAAAGCAAACTTGATAGCAGACGCCTTAAGTCGGAAGGTGAAGAGTACTGCTGAGGATACCATGAGTTTATCAGCTATGATGACTTCTTATTGCCATCTGGGCTATGATTTTGACGTGGACACGTCGCCGGTGCGAGTGTCGACCTTATTGGCGGAGCCAGCCATATTGAGGCTATCAGGAAAGCCCAAAGGTCGGATGATGAGGTTTAGAGATGGTCATCGATAGTGCTTCAAGGACAGCCATCGAAGTTCAGAGTCGCTGAGGATGGTTCTTTGAGGCTTGGTAACCGTTGGGTAGTGCCGAGGGCACCACAGTTGCGTCAAGGGATCCTACACCGTGCTCATAGCAGCAGGTTTAGCATACATCCAGGTGGAAGGAAGATGTACAAGGACTTATGCGACCAGTTTTGGTGGAGACGGATGAAAAGAGACGTCATCACCTTTGTCAAGAAGTGCTTGATTTGTCCACATCATCACCTTTGTCAAGAAGTGCTTGATTTGTCCACAAGTAAAAGCGGAGAGACAGAGGCCTGGTGGCGAACTGAAGAGTTTAGAAGTACTAGAATGGAAGTGGGAGCACATATCTATGGACTTCGTGACCCACTTGCCGAGGATGGCCTCTGGATTTGATGCGATCTAGGTGAGCGTAGATAGGCTGACGAAGGTGGCTCACTTCATCCCATACTGTATGTCTTTCACATACCTAAAGATTGCCCAATTATATATACGGGATGTGGTGAGGTTGCATGGGGTCCCAGTCTCTATTGTGTCCGACAGAGATCCAAGGTTTACTTCACATTTCTGGGAGGGTCTCCAGACAGCTTTGGGCACAGAGGTGAGACTGAGTACAGCTTACCACCCTCAGACAGATGGCCAGACGGAGCGTACTATACAGACGCTCGAAGATATGCTGAGGGCATGTGTATTGGAGTTTGATACTCCGTGGCAAGATTCATTACCACTAGTGGAGTTCTCGTATAATAACAGCTATCAGGAGAGCATTCAAATGGCCCCTTTTGAAGCTCTTTACGGACGATGTTGTAGGTCACCGCTCTATTGGGAGGACTTGACTAGTAAAGCGATCGGAGGACCGGATATGATAAAGGATATGGAAGAAAAGATTAAGTTGATACGCCAAAAGATGAAAGCGGCCCAGGATAGGCAAGCAGTCTATGCCAATAAGCGACGACGACCGATAGAATTCCAAGTAGGAGACAAGGTCTTCTTGAAAATCTCACCCTTCAGGGGTGTGGTCCGTTTTGGTATGCGGGGGAAGTTATCTCCGAGGTATGTTGGGCCGTATGAAGTATTGCAGCGTATCGGTACATTGGCCTACCGTTTAGCTCTACCGCCGTCTTTATCTGGCATACATGATGTTTTTCACGTCTCTATGTTACGGAAGTATGAGCCACACCCGTCTCATGTAAGCCTACTGAAGTGCAGTTGGACTCAGATGTATCCTACGTAGAACGACCGGTCAAAATTCTGGATCGAGAGGATCGCAGATTACAAAGCAAGATTATACCGATGGTCAAAGTTCAGTGGGATCGTCGAGGTGTCTAGGAGGCTACGTGGGAGACGGAACGGCATATGATGCAGCACTACCCGGAACTATTTTCTGGTATGATTTATGTTTAGTTTCATTTTGGGTAAGTGCATGCGATTTCGAGGACGAAATCTTATAAGTACGGAAGTATTGTGATGCCCCGAAATTAATTATATGCAATTTGAGCATTAATGATTTTTATATGATTAATTATGATGATACTTGATTTATGTGTTGAAATTAATTATCTTGTTGAAATGCTTAGTCACATGATAGGCGTGACCCAGAGGTTGCATTTCCGAGTGCATGTTATGCATGTTGGGAAATGAGGTGTTAACATGATTTAATTGTATTGGGTGTTAATTATGAGGAAGATATGAATTTAGTGGATGTTTGGTGCATTTTTGTAAAATGCTTTTAAAATACCATGTTGTGGTATTTTATACATCATGTTAACTTTGGGGTTCAATTTTAATTAACTCTTATAACCCTTTACCCCACCTTTTACCCATCACTTTAACCCCACTTTATCATTTACTCTTTTAAATCCCCAATTTCACTCTCAAACCCTACCCATTTCCCATTTTCGAAACTTGGCAAGGAAGGAAGGAGAAATCTTCACAAAACTTTTGTTTGTGGGGTTTTTGTTAAGATTTGGAGCCCTCAAGAGGTATGGAACCCTTCCTAAAGTTTTAATGATGTTTGATTTAGAAATGGGTTAGCATTTTGAGTTTTTATGTGGGTTTGTTTTGATTATGTGTTGTATGTTGTTGGGGTATGATTTTTGAAGTGTTTTATGTGGGTTTTAGTGAGTTATGATGATATTTGTTATGTTGGAAAGTTTGGGTTTGAAGGGTATGAAGTTGAGCTTGAAAAATGCTCAAAAATGGTGAAGAATCGCGCACCAGCAGGTGGCGATCGATCGCCGAAGGCCAGTAGCGAAAAACGCTACAGGCGATCGATCGCCATAAATGAAGCGATCGATTGCCGCCAGGCAAAAAGTCAGGCGATCGATCGCCTCGTGCAGCGATCGATCGCCCGCAGCTTAAAAATGGCAAATGAAGTTTTTTGTTGAATTTTTGGTATTTGGCTATTATTTAGCTTCTAATATTGATTTGTATGGTTGTGTAGAACCATCCCAGGTACCAACACCATCAAGGAGATAAAGTTCTCCAACTTCTCCACTTTTGGGAATTAAGGTACGTAAGAAACGTACGGGCATCGGACGGTAAAACACATTCCTATACTATGACCACGCAATGATTGCGTAAGTATTTACGATGTTTATGATGATGATTATGATAAGTAAGTTTATGATGATGATGTTTATGATGAGTAAAGATGATATGATGTTTATGAGGGCGTTTATGACGATGATGATGTTTACAAGATGATGATGTTTATAAGATGATGATGTTTACAAGATGATGATGTTTATAAGATGATGATGTTTATGATATGATGATGATGATGTATGTTTAACTATGTTATTGAGAATGGTAGAGTGTTCTGGTAGTTGTTATGGGAAAGCGAGGAAGGTACTTACCGCTGACATAGCTAGCGAGGAGATACATCCGCTATCAAGGTGTAGCGAGGGGTATCACAGTACCGCTATATGTCGAAGCGAGGGGGCCAATTGTTCCGCGGACATAACAAGACCAGAAACATCCCCATTTCTAAATAACATTGTTGATTATGAGCATATATGTGAAGTATGATTTTAATCATTTATGTCAAGAACTAATGATTATATGCATGACCATGAAACATGGACAACAAAAGCAGGTTAATGCGGTTAACCAGGAAGTATGTTGTTAACCAATTATTTTCATGCATCTATTTATATGCCATTATCTATGATCTTAAGTAATGAAGTACATGCTCATGATGGGTTGTTCCTGTAGGTACACTTTTGGATTGAAGGGCTAAGGGTCGGGTTGAGGCAGTGAGCTACAAGGAGCACATAAAGGAATAGGATTCAGGATGATAGTATCTACTCTAGGAGTAATATAAACCTATAATGTTAGCATTCCTTTTTGGGAATGTAAATTAAGTTTTGAAAATTCATTTTTTTCCTATAATCCTGTTAGCTCATGTGACAACCGGTACCCTAAGATGTTATTAATGCATGTTTAGTCCATAATACGTTATTATGATGATGTTAAGGTAGGAAGACCCTACATTTTGTCAAGAACAACGCGAAGAACGGAGCCGAAATCAACAAGCCGGAATCGTTATTCGTCTTAGTAATTTCTTTTCCTTTGTTTATTTAATGTTTTCGAATCAGTTTTTGTTATTTTTAGATTCAATTATGCTAGGCTAACTCTTAGATTCTTGGTTGAAGGGATACTTGCTTTTGGATTAAATCTCTTGTGAGAATTTTGGTTTGTTTATTGAATTTAATTTCTATTTCAATTATGTTTCTTGGTATCGATTTCAATGATTATTGTGTTTGTTTATTAGATTGATCACCTAGTATTCACATGCATAATCGATAGCTAATTAAGAATCAACTAAGATTAATAATTACCGGTTGTAGGTGTTATTGAATTCTTAGGAGAAACGATTGGGTAATCAATCATTAACGGCTGTAGTTTCTATTGATTAGATTTATCGAACTCACTAGTTTTGAAATCTATCATTGATTTAATCATTAACGGTTGTAGTTTTGATTAGAGATTTGATAAGTGTCGAATTGAATGCTGTTTTCTCTTTGACCACGACTAAGGTGGGTAGGAATTCAATTTCCAATCGATGAATAATTGAAAGAATTCGAATGTTAGTGATTTGATGATCAAGAGAGAATTTTCCAAAAGTAAAGTTGACCGAAAACCAAGAATCGCTTCACTCTCATAAGTTTTAACGGTTTTAGTTAATCTCGTTAATTAGTTTAATTCTTAAAATTTGCTTAGTAGTAATCACTCAACTCAAAACCCCCCTTTTTACTATTCGTTTTTAAATTGACACGAAAAAAATACTACCTTCCCTGTGGGATCGATCCCTACTCTCGCTACTACATACTTTTGCTATTAACTTGAGAAGAGTTAATTTGGGCGTACGCGATAAGCGCTACCAAATTTTGGCGCCGTTGCCGGGGACGACATTAGTATTAATTTGTGTCGATTTTTTTTATTTTTATTTTATTTTGTTATCCCGCACTACTGTTTTGGTTTGTTGATGAGTACAGGAGGATCGTTTAATTACGAGGATAACTGTCACTACGATCCTGAGATCGAGAGGACGCTACATCAGAGAAGACGAGAGGCACGGAGGATTGCAGAACAAGAAGAGGAAAGGAACAACATGGCTGCGACCCAAAGTCTACTACAACTGGCCAATCCAGATTTGTACCAACAACCTCTTTGTATCAATTTTCCTGCTTTTGCGACTAATGTAAATTTCGAACTTAAATCAGGACTAATACATTTGTTGCCATCCTTTCATGGACTTGCAGGCGAGGATCCCCATAAGCACCTGATGGAGTTTCATGTGGTTTGCACCACCATGAAACCGACCGGAATTACTAAAGATCAGATCAAGTTAAGGGCTTTCCCTTTTTCTCTAAAGGACGCTGCAAAGGACTGACTATTCTACTTACCGTCAGGCTCAATAACAACATGGACTGACCTCCAAAAAACGTTTCTGGAGAAGTACTTTCCAGCATCAAGAGCGGCCAACATACGAAAGGAGATCTACTCCATCAGACAGTACTCGGGAGAAACATTGCATGAATACTGGGAACGCTTCAAGAAGTTGTGTGCAAGCTGTCCACAACACCAGATAAGTGCACATTTACTCATTCAGTACTTTTATGAAGGTTTGTTATCCAATGACAGGAACTTGGTTGATGCTGCGAGTGGAGGAGCCTTTGTCGATAAAACACCAGAGGATGCGAAAAGCTTGATAGCTAACATGGCGGCCAACTCACAACAGTTTGGCAACTTTCGAGACGAACCAGCTCAAAGGAAACAAGGAGAGGCAAATGTGTCCAACTTAGAACAACAGCTCATTAGCCTCACTTCCCTTGTTCGTCAAATGGCCGGAGGGAATGGACAGACAGTAAAACCATGTGGCATATGTTTGGAGATGAGTCATACCACTGATGCATGCACGGAACTTCAAGAGACATCAGCCGAGCAAGTACATGCAGCAGGGGGATTTTCGGGACAACCCCAATGAAGACATGACCCTTACTCCAACACATACAATCCAGGATGGAGAGACCACCATAACTTGAGCTATGGACCACAATCGATAAATCATGTTCCTCCTCAAGCACCACAACATCCTCCGCCAAACAGGCCATCTTTTCAGAGGGCACATCAATCCAATTGTCCTTCTACTACTGACAGGTTAGAGGTTATCATTCAAGATCTTGCTCACAATGTTACTAAATTTCAACAGGAAACAAGATCGAGTATTCAAACCTTGAACACCCAAGTGGTTCAACTAGCCACTGCTCTTAATCGAGTTGAAGCAAACGGATCAACCACTCTACCATCCCAAACAGTGGTGAATCCGAGAGAAAATGCAAGTGCAGTCACACTTAGGAGTGGGAAGGAATTGGAGATACCAGAGAAGACGGAGAAAGAACCTCCCAAGAGTGAGGAAGAAAAGGAAGCAGAAGTTGGAGAAAAGCCCGGGATAGACCACGAGGCACCAAAAGGTAATCCCTCTTATTTTTCTGAATATAAAGTGCCACCCCCTTTTCCCCAAGCTTTAAAAGACAACAGGAAAGACGCTGGATTCAAAGGCCTGTATGAGACCTTCCGAAGATGTGAGATAAACATCCCATTGCTGGACGCCATCCAACAAGTATCTCGCTATGCGAAGTTTTTAAAGGAATTATGCACTGCCAAGAGAAGTCATAGATTGAAGGGACCCCAAAAGGTTGAACTGGGTGAAACGTATCAGCGGTGATACAAAGAAAAATCCCTACCAAGTGTAAAGATCCAGGTATGTTCTCTATCCCGTGCACTATTGGAAACACTCGCCTTGAAAAGGCCATGTTAGATTTAGGAGCATCAATTAATGTCATGCCATATTCTATTTATGCTTCTTTACAACTTGGTCCTTTGAACCCTACGGGAGTGATGATTCAGTTAGCGGATAGATCTAGTGCATACCCTAGGGGTTTAATTGCAGATGTGTTAGTGCAAGTGAATGAACTGGTTTTCCCAGCTGATTTTTATATCCTTGACATGGAGAATGGTGATAAAAGTAGCCCCGTCTTGTTAGGAAGACCATTTCTCAAAACTTCTAAGACTAAGATAGATGTGCATAGTGGTACCCTCACTATGGAATTTGATGGTGAGATTGTTACATTTAACATCTATGATGCCATGAAATATCCATGCAATAATGATGATACTGTGTACTCTATTGATGTTATTGATTACCCGTCACGGGAAGTTTTTGAGAATGTAGGCAAAGAAGAATTGGAAAGCACTCTTACCATGGACATGGAGAAGGAAGAAGAGGGCGTACCCCTCATGGACGAAGTGAAGCACACCATCGATGCGCTGGATGATACACCTGAGCTATTTCAGTCAGGTAACGTTTCTTTTATATCACTGCCTATTTTTAACGCTAGACTACTCCCATCTGTTTTGCAGGCACCCACAATCGAACTGAAGCCACTGCCTACCCACCTTAATACGTATTCCTTGGTAAAGGTAATACATTACCAGTGATCATCTCCAGCAAGTTGGGGGATGATCAAGAGAAGGACCTGATTCATGTGCTCAAGGAGCACAAGACTGCTATAGGCTGGACAATCGCGGACATAAAGGGAATCAGTCCCTCCAAATGCATGCACCGAATTCTACTGGAGGAAGGAGGGAGTCCTACACGTCAGCCCCAAAGGAAGCTAAACCCACCCATGATGAATGTGGTGAAGGAGGAGATTCTGAAACTTTTATCGGTTGGCGTGATATATCCTATATCCGATAGTCAATGGGTTAGTCCAGTTCAAGTGGTTCCAAAGAAGACCGGTATCACTGTGATAAAGAATAAAGACGATGAACTTGTGCCCACACGCATTCAAAATGGATGGCGAGTGTGCATTGACTACCGGAAGCTTAACGCTGTGACTAGAAAGGACCACTTTCCTCTACCTTTATTGATCAGATTCTTGAGAGGTTAGCATGTCATTCCTATTATTTTTTTCTTGACGGTTACTCGTGCTATTTTCAGATTGCAATCGCTCCGGAGGACCAAGAGAAGACCACTTTCACATGTCCTTTCGGCACATTCGCATATCGTCGCATGCCCTTTGGACTCTGCAATGCCCCAGCCACTTTTCAACGGTGTATGGTCAGTATCTTTTCTGAGTTTAGTGAACATATTTTAGAAGTATTCATGGATGACTTTACTGTTTACGGTAACTCATTCAAGGATTGCCTATCTAGCCTTACACTGGTATTGAAAAAGTGCATCGATACTAACCTTGTTTTAAATTCTGAAAAATGTCATTTTATGGTCGAACAAGGTATAGTGCTGGGTCATGTTGTTTCTGCTACTGGTATAGAGGTCGATAAGGCAAAAATTGATGTTATGCAATCTTTACCCTACCCTACTTGTGTCCGGGATGTGCGCTCTTTTCTTGGTCATGCAGGTTTTACAGGAGGTACATCAAAGACTTCGCCAAGATAGCTACACCTTTGTGTAAGCTACTACAAAAGGATGTCCCTTTTGAGATGGATGACGAAAGCAAGAGAGCTTTTGATACACTGAAAGAGTCATTGACCTCTACCCCCATCATCCAACCACCCGACTGGAGTAAGCCCTTCGAGATCATGTGCGATGTGGGTGACTATGCGGTTGGTGCAGTCTTGGGACAAAAAGAGGGCAATGCTTCACATGCCATCTACTACGCATCAAAAACCTTGAATGGTGCCCAACGAAATTATTCTACTACTGAGAAAGAGCTTTTAGCAATTGTTTGTGCTCTTGAAAAATTTAGATCTTATTTACTTGGTACTAAAGTTATTGTTTATTCTGATCATGCAGCTCTTCGCTATTTGATGACAAAGAAGGAGGCTAAACCAAGGCTGGTAAGATGGATTTTTCTCTTGACTGAATTTGACATACAAATCAAGGATAAGAAGGGCAGTGAGAACAAAGTAGCGGATCACTTAAGCCGTCTACCGCATGTGCAGGATGAGCTTTGCTTGAAGGAGGAATTCCCGGATGAGCACCTATTCTCCATAAACGACAATCTTCCATGGTATGCTCATATTGTGATGTCCGGGAATTACTGGTGTTAATCCCGGTGTAGTGATAATCCTTAATGGATTTTAATTGTAGCTATTGTGTATTAATTACGATTTCGAGGCTCCCGGGGATTTTAAATCCCGTAGGTGGAGTCATTGGATACAAGGGATGAGATTGTATTCTCGTTGTGGTGATAACCTTGGAATTTGATTTTTAGTGGAATCCGGGGTCCAGAGTACTTTATACAGGGGCTGACAATGGAATTTGAGTTGGAGAGATGATTTTTGGAAACAGATGATTTTTAATGAATCATGATGTAGTTGTGGAGGTATAGGTATTTTGGAGCCTTGGAGCTATATATACCAAATGGACTGAGTATTCCGTCATTATACGGAATCTCTCCTCGCTCTCCTCTCCCTCACGCCACTCTCTAACCCCAAACCCTTCCCCTTTCCCTTTGATGAGCAAGATTGATGGAGGCTCATCCTAGGAGCCAGATTTCTCGAAGATGATAAGGTATTATTCATCCCCTCGCATTTACCTTCGTTTTGATAGTGGTTTTGTGGTGTTTGGGAAGGATTTGTGTTGGGTTTAAAGAAATGGGTTTTTAAAGAATTTTGGGTTGGTTGGTTTGAGGAGTTTTTATGGTGTTTATGTTGAGGATTTATGTTGTATGGGGTGTGAGGATTGTTGTTGGGCAAAATTTTGCAAGAAAAACATAATTTTTGGCTTTTACAAGTCGAGGCGATCGATCCCTAGGGCAGGGCGATCGATCGCCGCGACGTTGTCGAAATTTTCTGGAAGATGAACAGTGAGGCGATCGACCGCCTCAAAAGAGGCGATCGATCGCCATGAGGCAGTAGCCAAAATCACCAAGAGGCGACCGATCGCCTGGAAATGGGGCGATCGATCGCCCAGGCCATTTGCGAGGCGATCGATCGCGTAAGATGAAGAGATCGATGGCCGCCCGTAGATTATTGTTTTTTTTGGAATTTTGGAAAAATGTCGGGATTTTGGAATCGAGTTTGAGTAGCCTGTTTCCGGGGCAATGTCTACATTCCAATGGGAATGCTATACTTTTAGAATGGATTGGTTGGAGCCAAAGTTTCTCGGTTGGATTCTTTTGACTATCTTTTAAACTTGTAATTGGTATATTTTGGGTATTATGCATGTTTAGCCGGGGGCTTTTATTTTTGGTAATCGTCATGGTTAGACGATAGGGTTGGAAATCGTGAACGTGCTTGGGCACGTGATTGCATGCCTATGTTTAATTGGGAGTTAATTGCATGTTAGCACTTAACTCATCGGGTCGTGGGACTCAGGCAAGGTTGGACTCAAACTACAGGATCATAAGGTACGTATGACGTACGAGCATAGCCCTTTAGTATAATTGCAATTGTTGAGTGCTTGGTACACTGTATTGCAATGAATATGTATGGAATTGCACGATAAATGGTATAGCAATAAACGGATATTGAGATACATGATTAATAATAATTGCTACAAATGGATATACATGCATTGGGAATTGCATGGTGGTCGCCTTTGAGCGAACATCGGTTAGGACGCCACTGTTGTTGAGCATGCGTGAGAATGAAATGCCGCCATTGTAGAGCGAGCAATGATATAGAACTATGGAACCATAAATGAGGTATATGGGATAATTGTAATCATTGTTTAATGATTTGTGATAGGCTTAGATTTTGAGTGATTTTAACTGTAATTTCTTCCCCTTTTCCGTATTTTTTCCTGGATGATATTATGCTTTTTGGTGTTTATTCGTTTGTTTCAGGAAATTTGATCGGAAGTGGAAGAAATGAGCTAATGAGAAGATAACGGGCGAAATCGAGGCATAAAAGTTGATGAAAATATTGACGATGGTTTCTTCAGATCTCGATCGATCGAGATTTATTCTCGATCGATCGAGCCAGCCAGAAGCAAGAGTCTGATTTTTCAAATTCTCGATCGATCGGTGGAAATTCCCGATCGATCGAGCAAGGCAGTAACCTCGGAGCTGAAATTTTCAAATTCTCGATCGATCGGTGGAAATTCCCGATCGAGCGAGCGAGGCAGTAAGTTCCAAAAGCTGGCGTGAACAGTGCACCGATCGATCGGTGAAATTCTCGATCGATCGAGACGCGAGATCTGAAGATTTTATTTTCCTTTTTTATCGTGATTTTGGAGGGCTATTAAGAGTGATTTTCTTCTACACAATAAGAGACGAAATTTTACAGAGAATATCAGACTTTTTAGGTCAAGAGCAGCCGCCCTAGCCGCCGCCCAACGCCGGAAGAAGGAGATCCAATCTCCGTTCTTCGTCCAAAGTCGAGCCTATCCGTTCCGGAGTGCAAGGAAGGAACAAGAGAAGAAATCACGGTGCAACGCACGGATTCATCCATCGTTTATCGTATTTCTGAACTTTAGTTTATTTGATTTTCATTTTCATTTGTTGTTTTTGAGGTCGAGAGACAAGAAAACTCATCTGTATTTGATTTGAATTGAATTTGGTTTATATTATTGAAGTTTTAGTTCGTTGTGTTTAATTTATTGATTCATTGGTATTTGAGCGTATTGATTTTTATTGTTCATAGATTGATTGCTTGTGTAGATCAAAGTCTAGCTAGCTTTGATTGAATTTGAGAGTTACAACCGAGATCGAGAGATAACGTTGTAACACGCTCCATTAATTTATGATGTATGTCACGATTGAGATCGAGAGATGATATCGCATGCGTGAGAACTTGAAATCGAAAGATTTAGAGTTAATAGGTTTTGATGATTTAAGCAACTTTGAATTAGTAAATAGGTGCACGAGAGTGACTTATTCTAATTTATTGTTAGTCTCGTTACAGCTCGAGAGAGTGTATCGAATAATAGTGAAAACCTTTCACCTTTAAAATCAATTGAGTGATAATTTGAGAATTCTGTTGAATCAGTAGAGATAATATAATTGAACGACGAGTTTGGTAATTTTCTCGAGTGACTTACCTTCGCATTTCCGGAACCATTTTATTCTTTGTTTTTAATTTAATCTTTATTCTTTAGTTTAATCTAGCTTTAGTTAATCAAACTCCTTTAATCGTAGGCTAAATATAATTTGATTGATCTTATTTGGTACTTATACGTTAGTCCCTGTGGATTCGACAACCTTTACTAAATTTTCACTATACTAAAACTTGACACCGTGCACTTGCGGTAGAATCGCTTCAACCCATTCTTTGAAATATCTTTTGTTTAAAAATAAAGCGGTCAAGTTTTTGGCGCCGTTGCCGGGGACTAATCTGTATAATATCATACGAGATTAGTTAATTGTAATTTAGCCAATTCTTTTATTATTGCATTTTTGTTTTCTTTGTTTTCTTTTGTTGATATTTGTGAATAATTTTGTGCATTTTTGTTGTCTCCTTTTGTCTATTTTGTACAGGAATCAGTTCTTTAGTGCATGCATAGAAGAGAGGAACCCTTTCTCGAGCCGTTTGATCCAGAGATAGAGAGAACGTTACTAAGAAGATTACGAGAAGCTCGAGAAATGGCTGACAATAACGAAGCACAGCACCCTAGATCGATGATGGACTTTGCACAACCTGCATTTCATGGATCGTTGTCGAGTATCACAAGGCCGACGATTCAAGCAAACAATTTTGAGATCAAGCCGGCAATCATACAAATGATTCAGCACTCGGTGATGTTCGGGGGAGCAGCTACAGATGATCCGAACAATCACATCTCCAACTTTTTGGAGATTTGTGATACATTCAAACACAATGGCGTCTCTGACGACGCCATCAGGTTAAGGCTCTTTCCCTTTTCATTACGAGACAAAGCTAAAGCCTGGTTGAATTCTTTACCTGCAGGTTCTATCACAACATGGGAGGGGATGACAAAGGCGTTTTTGTCAAAGTACTTTCCCCCTTCCAAGACGGCGAAGATGCGGAACGATATCATGACTTTTGGTTAGTTTGACCCCGAAACTTTATACGAAGCGTGGGATCGTTTTAAAGAGTTGTTGAGGAGATGCCCACACCACGGTCTACCCATTTGGTTGCAGGTACAAACTTTTTATAACGGTTTATTTTCTGCTAACCGTTCCATGATTGATGCAGCATCTGGGGGATCCATAATGAGAAAGACGCCGGAAGAAGCATATAGCTTGTTGGAGGAAATGGCGTGCAACAGTTACCAGTGGCAATCTGAGAGGAGCACGCCACAGAAACCAATGGGAGTCCATCAAGTGGACGAGATCACTGCTCTTTCGGCTCAATTAGAAGCCATGAACCGGAAGATTGACAGCATGGGAGCAGCAGCAATGCAAGCTCAAGCGATCTTCTGTGAGCTGTGTGGAGGCGGTCATCCTAGCATCGAGTGCCAGGCAGGTAATCAATTTAACCAATCCGTTGAAGCTGTTAATTTTGTAGGTAACAGGCCACACAATAATTCCTACTCGAATTACAACCAACCGTGGAGGAACCACCCGAATTTGAGGTGGTCGAATCAAGAAAATGTGTTGAACCCTCAACCGCAGGCCGGGTTCACATAAAAGCCGAGTATGGAGGAATTGATGGCGAAGCTGATTTCATCAACAGAGGTGAGGATGCAGAATCAGGATGCATCTATTAAAAATTTGGAAGTGCAGATAGGGCAGTTGGCCACGTTAATATCTGGGAGGACGCAAGGTACGCTCCCGAGTGATTCTGTAAAGAATCCGAAGGAGCCATCAAATTGATGAAGACAAGGAGGTGACAGTCCAGCTTGGGACTATAAATTAAGAACTTCCGTTTTTCCTTCCTTGAGTTTTGTTTTTGATTTCTTGTTTTGTTGAGTTTTTGTTAGTTTGTTTGTTTTTGAGTGTGTCTGGGAATGAATTTGTGTCTTTTCTAATGCAGATGTGAAAGCAAAAGCAAGTTGGTTATAGGCGAAGCAATCCGAGAGAAAGATGTTGAGAAAAAGAAAAAATTTTAAAATTTTGGTTGCTGCTGCTGGCGATCGATCGGTGTAAATCTCGATCGATCACCCGAATTTTTAAAATGATTTTGTGCCTACTGCCTCGCTCGATCGATCGAGAATTTTTCCGATCGATCGAGCGAGAGAAAATTTTGAAAAAAATAAAGGGGCAGACGCAGCAGCCAGCACTTTCCCCAATTCATTTTCCCCCTCTCAACAACAAAAACCTAGCGCCTCTTTCAAATCCCTTCATCCAATCTCAATCTTTTGTTCATCAAATTTCAATTTACTTCAATTCTAAGAAGTAATATTCATCCTAATGAGATTTCATTGCAGATTTGAAAATTTGAAAGGCAAATTGGGTAGAAGCGCAGAAAGAAGGGAATTCCAAGCCAAGTGCCACATTTTTCCAAGATCAAATTTTTAAGAGGTAATTGGTTTCCAATCATCCAAGATTTTTAGCTTTTGGTGTTATTTCGTGAATTTTATTAGCAGTGGGTTGGAAAAGAATTTCAATTAGGAGGAAGTTTTGTGGTGTTGAAAGGTGTCGGATTACAGTGTTGTGGGGTGTTAATTGAATTGAATTGAAGTAGTTGAGAATCTGTTGGCAAAGAAATGTCGTCCAGAAAGAGGTCAAAGCAGGCAGAAGCTTCCCAGAAGCAAAAACAGGCAGAGGCCACTGTTTCTGAGCCAGTTTATGATGAACAGAAGTTTCTAAATGCCAAGATTGCTGAGTTATACCCCATCTACCATAAGAAACCCCTGAGCCGTGAAAGGGGAATGAGCTTGGATAAAATGGAGTGTCCTGTCATTAGGACAGTACGCCGAAAAGGATGGTTTCAATTCATTCAGACACCGATTGATGCTGTGGTGCCGCTGGTAAGGGAGTTTTACACGAATCTTCGAGCTGTTAGACCAGGGCACCAAGTAAGTGTTTATGTTCGAGGGAAGGATGTGTTGGTGGATCGAGCCGCAATCAACAATATTCACCGGATGCCGTTACTTCAAAACTGTGCATACCAATCTTTTAAGAATAGCAGGATTGACTATGATGAGGTATTGACAGTTATTGGCAAGCCGGGAGTGGATTGGCAGAGGAATGATAAAGCAGAGCCACAGTTGGTTCTAAAGAAAAATTTGAAGCCAGAGGCCCAAGCATGGTTTTCATTTGTCGCCTCGCGGGTCATGCCATCGACCCACACTTCTGAGGTGACAAAGGACAGAGCAGTCCTGGTTTATGCCATCCTCTCAGGGAAGGAAGTGGATTTCGGCGAGATCATTGCTGATCACATTGCTGAAATTGGAAATAGCCCACCGACCTCCGCACTACCGTTTCCATCCACAATCACTGCTTTATGTCAGAGGAACGGAGTGACATGGGGGGAAGACGAGGAGCTACTCCCGCCGAAGACACCAATCATTGTAGCCGATCCTACGAACCGACGCAGACCTTCGGACACTACACAAGCTGGAGCATCATCCTCTGCTGCAGAGCATACACGAGTTACTTTGGATTCTCTTCATAGGGATCTCCAAAACATTCGCCTGGAGCAGCAGAGCATTCACAGCATGCAGCGGGACATTCATAGCATGCAGAGAGCATTGCAGATGGACCATGAGCAGGTAGCTCAGCGTCAGATGGAGTTCATGCACTATCAGAGTGCATGGAACACTGCCATGGCCCAGGGCTTTCCAGGTTTCCAGTTCCCACCGGAGCCACACTTTGCACCTTACCAGCCACATGCACCTCCCTTCCGAGTACCCACCATTTCCGCCATATCAGGGCGAGGAGCACCACTACCCAGTCCCCCCTCCGGAGCATGATGAGGACGACGATCAGTGACGATCGTCGTCATGGTATGTGTCTTTGCCTTTGCATTTATTTTTGTGTTCATTGAGGGCAATTCACATGCTAAGTTTGGGGGGGTTTTTGAGTATTTGTACATATACCTTGCTTTTGCACATCTTGCTACTTGTTTTGTTTCCCTACCTTGCATGACTGCATGATGTTGAGACTAATTCGTCCTTGAGCATCACCAACAAATTTTTTTTTATGGATTGAGTTATTCTTGAGAATTGTTGAGTTGGACTTGCAATGGTAATACATGATGAAATTAATCATCATCTAGATAGGAGTCATGAAAATGTTTAACTTGTTTGTATATATCATTTGTTAACTACATGTCAAAACTGAGGAATACTTTGAGCACTTATTGAGTCATGATTGAGTGAAGTATGTATTGATTAAATTGAAAACTTGTGTTAACTATGATGAGTCTTGAGTATCTTAGATAACTTTACAGTTTAGTTGAAAGCACTTTGAGGCGAAATTTATAATTAGGAACTAGACTTGGAGATGATTTAGGCGATCTTTGGACCGTTTGAGCCTTTCAAGCCTACCTGTTATATATTATTCCCTAGTGTCCCCTTTTGAGCCTTATTGAAAAAGAATGGTATATGCATTGCATATGATTAGACCCCCATTCGACATTCTTGGTAACTCATTATACCCACCTTGGTTTGAGCCTAAAAGAAAAATTTTACCTACCCCTAGGAGAGTATAATGAATCTCATTCATTGCACAAAATTGTTATATACAAATGAGTTCAAAAAGGAACAAAAGAATGAGCAAAGAAAAAGAAAAGATGTAGAGAAAAGCCTTGAAAAGAAAAATTCAAAATAAGACCCAAAGTGGCCAAGGCTAGAAAAAAGTTGAAGAGAAGCTCAAAAATAGTTGAACTGATTTTGTTATACTCTCTTCTTTGAATTCATCCTACCTTTTCTTTGAAGCCGACACCAAAAGGCCTAACGTTATAAACTTTTAAGACCTTTTGATCCAAGTCTAGGGAACAATTACATTAGTGGAGAAGTGCTGGATAGTAAACTTGTAGAGTATTTCAAAGTAATCTTGACTAGGAGTTAATATGGCACATGTTGATGTTAAAGATATATATGTAACTCATGTTTGACAATAGCACACACGCACGTTCCGATGTTGCGATGTATTGTTTAACTTAGGAGAAAATGCTTCTTGTTAAATGTTGATTGACTTCTATTGATGTGTAAGTAGGATTTCTGAGCTGTTGCATATGTTGTAAGGATGATTCATGCTTAGTATCGAGTTTAACTTTTCTTTTTGAGTCTATTGCTTGCTCGAGGACGATCAAGTCTAAGTTTGGGGGAGTTGATAGGCTTAGATTTTGAGTGATTTTAACTGTAATTTCTTCCCCTTTTCCGTATTTTTTCCTGGATGATATTATGCTTTTTGGTGTTTATTCGTTTGTTTCAGGAAATTTGATCGGAAGTGGAAGAAATGAGCTAATGAGAAGATAACGGGCGAAATCAAGGCATAAAAGTTGATGAAAATATTGAAGATGTTTTCTTCAGATCTCGATCGATCGAGATTTATTCTCGATCGATCGAGCCAGCCAGAAGCAAGAGTATGATTTTTCAAATTCTCGATCGATCGGTGGAAATTCCCGATCGATCGAGCAAGGCAGTAACCTCGGAGCTGAAATTTTCAAATCCTCGATCGATCGGTGGAAATTCCCGATCGATCGAGCGAGGCAGTAAGTTCCAAAAGCTGGCGTGAACAGTGCACCGATCGATCGGTGAAATTCTCGATCGATCGAGACGCGAGATCTGAAGATTTTATTTTCCTTTTTTATCGTGATTTTGGAGGGCTATTAAGAGTGATTTTCTTCTACACAATAAGAGACGAAATTTTACAGAGAATATCAGACTTTTTAGGTCAAGAGCAGCCGCCCTAGCCGTCGCCCAACGCCGTAAGAAGGAGATCCAATCTCCGTTCTTCGTCCAAAGTCGAGCCTATCCGTTCCGGAGTGCAAGGAAGGAACAAGAGAAGAAATCACGGTGCAACGCACGGATTCATCCATCGTTTATCGTATTTCTGAACTTTAGTTTATTTGATTTTCATTTTCATTTGTTGTTTTTGAGGTCGAGAGACAAGAAAACTCATCTGTATTTGATTTGAATTGAATTTGGTTTATATTATTGAAGTTTTAGTTCGTTGTGTTTAATTTATTGATTCATTGGTATTTGAGCGTATTGATTTTTATTGTTCATAGATTGATTGCTTGTGTAGATCAAAGTCTAGCTAGCTTTGATTGAATTTGAGAGTTACAACCGAGATCGAGAGATAACGTTGTAACACGCTCCATTAATTTATGATGTATGTCACGATTGAGATCGAGAGATGATATCGCATGCGTGAGAACTTGAAATCGAAAGATTTAGAGTTAATAGGTTTTGATGATTTAAGCAACTTTGAATTAGTAAATAGGTGCACGAGAGTGACTTATTCTAATTTATTGTTAGTTTCGTTACAGCTCGAGAGAGTGTATCGAATAATAGTGAAAACCTTTCACCTTTAAAATCAATTGAGTGATAATTTGAGAATTCTGTTGAATCAGTAGAGATAATATAATTGAACGACGAGTTTGGTAATTTTCTCGAGTGACTTACCTTCGCATTTCCGGAACCATTTTATTCTTTGTTTTTAATTTAATCTTTATTCTTTAGTTTAATCTAGCTTTAGTTAATCAAACTCCTTTAATCGTAGGCTAAATATAATTTGATTGATCTTATTTGGTACTTATACGTTAGTCCCTGTGGATTCGACAACCTTTACTAAATTTTCACTATACTAAAACTTGACACCGTGCACTTGCGGTAGAATCGCTTCAACCCATTCTTTGAAATATCTTTTGTTTAAAAATAAAGCGGTCAATTTGATATTATTGTTATGATATCGGTATATAGCAAATGGGTTCGTTAATCAATGTAATGATTAAAGGGCATTTGGGAATTTGATGGTTTCAGTTGTTTTGAGAACAGGGACAGTACAGAGAATCCCGGATGAGGATGATACCATCCATGGAGTATATTTAGTATTTCATAGCATTTACATTGTTGATAAATTATGAATTGTATTATTGTTATTGTTGGATTTGGGATATTGGTATGCTCACCCCGTGTGGGGGCTGTCTCTGTTGGAGTAGGTTATTAGGTACATCGATGGCTTGGAGTTGAGTTCGAGCTGTGGATTTGAGGTGCTTCCAGGATCGAGGTACCATCGACGGTATTGAGCATAAAACATTATACATTTGATGCACATATACTTATTTGATGCTCGCATGTGAGCACTATTATGTGTATATGGTATGTATAAAAAGGCAAGGGCCTTTCTCTCTTCATTTATGAGTAGCATGCAATTATTTATTGAATTGCTAAATGAACTGAGAGCATGTTAGTGTATTATATTGGTGCATGATGTATGTGGACTTGGTTGAGGGGAAACTAGACATTATGTGGAATAATGTAAAGAAATTTTATATGTGGCATGGTTGGCTATAACGACAAGTGGTTTTTTTTTTCCCTACATGAACGATTGTATGCACTAATGGCATGGATTAATACACTAATAACGGGTTAAGGGCATGGGGGTCCTTACATTAGTGGTATCAGAGCAGTGGTTAGCTCTTTGGGGGTGTTGAGGGCCTGGAACATGCTGATAGGAATGGGTAGCACATATTTATGCATGACAGTAGTTAGTGCTGTGTGACACAACTATTTTGCCTATGTGCATCTATGATATGTTATCATAGTAGAACAATTATATGTCATGACATCTACGGAATAATAATATAACCTGTTGATTATGATTGTGAGTTGTGGCACAGGAACAACCAAAGGGAGCATTTTGAAATGCATTGGGATACAGGAAGTACTTTGTACTCATAGTTTATGCATTTACTCATTACAATCATATGGTGGTGAATATGGATTATTATATGCTCATGGTTTGGGATTGTTCCTGTAGGGACACTATGACACGAAGGGCTAATGCCAGGGTTGAAAGACACGAAACGGTAACCTGCGTTTTATATACATCATGGATTATGCATTAATGTGCACAGCGGAGTGATGATTTTAATGCTTTGCCGCCAAATGTTGAAGCGAGGGTGTTGCCTCATGTCGCATTTGAGCGAGGTGCATTAAAATACACTCATTGTGGTTGTATATATATTGGAGTGATGATTTTAATGCGTTGCCGCCAAATGTTGAAGCGAGGGTGTTGCCGCATGTCGCATTTGAGTGAGGTGCATTAAAATACACTCATGGTGATGTATATTGGATATGGTATATGCATTGTATTGCAGGTATATATGGAATGCTTGGTGAATATCCCATGAGTCGTTGTTATGGATGAGTGATGATTTTAAATGCTTGCCGCTATTTATTTTGTGCCGCTATATGTGAAGCGAGGGGTGGCAGTACCGCATGTCACATTGAAGCGAGGTTATCATATGAAGCGAGGAAAGAATATTTTGACGCTACAATGTGAAGCGAGGGTGGGAGTACCGCATGTCCATTGAAGCGAGGTTATTCTATGCTGCTTATATGTGAAGCGATGTGCACTAAAATACACTACCGTAACAAGACTAGGGATCCGCTATTCTATTGGCGATGGTTCATGTCGCCGGGTATCTATATAGCGATGTTCATTCTGCTATTCTATTGGCGATGATTTATGCCGACGGGTATCTATATAGCAATGGTTCATTCCGCTATTCTATTGGCGATGATTTATACCGCTGGGTATTCATAGCGATGGTTCATTCCGCTATTCTATTGGCGATGATTTATGCCGTCGGGTATTCATAGCGATGGTTCATTCCGCTATTCTATTGGCGATGGTTCATTCCGCCGTGTATTTTATTGGCGACGGTTCATGCCGCCGGATATTCTATTGGTGATGGTTCATGCCGCCGTGTATTTTATTGGCGACGGTTCATGCTGCCGGATATTCTGTTGGCCATGGTTCATGCCGCCGTGTATTTTTTTGGCGATGGTTCATGCCGCCGGGTATTCTGTTGGCGATGGTTCATGCCGTCGGATATTACATAGCGACGGGTCATTCCGCTACATCTATGGCGATGGTTCATACCGCCGGATATCTATAGCGATGTTTTATGCCGCCGACTCTATGACGAGAGATTATACAGCTATGTGCGTATCACTGGATTATGCCGCCTACGAGCGATGAGTGCTGCTTGTGTACCGCTGTTGGGCGACGGAGACAGGTATGCCGCTATCTTGTTAGCGATGAGGTATGGCATGTTACTGTTTATTTAGCGTTATTGTGGATATCATGCGTTGTTTTACTTATGCCGTCATGTGTTTGACGATGAGGCTATGGATGTCGTGTATCGACATATACCGTCACGAGTTGACGATGTTATTTTGAATGTCATATGTTGACAGGTACCGTCACAGGATGACGACGACATAGTGGATGTCTATGTAGACGCGTAGCATCGTTTCGATGATTTATACATTTATGTATTTAGTTGTATGATTTGAGTGCTGATGGCGAGCACATGATAGTGTCTGGGTCACTAGTTGACGAGACCATTATGCCGAGCAGGTTGCTCGATGAATTATTGGGTGCGCCGTACAGAAAGTGTACCGCAGCACATGTTTGAGGTAAATATTTTACGAGTAGTGGTACCTTTGGGTATACTCGTTGGAATGATTATGGCCAAGTAACTGGTAACATGAGTAGTTGTTGAGGGAACTACTTGCTTGTGCCGAGGTGACATGTGGTATACATGATCACACCCACCCCTGAGAGTGAGATAAATCCTATGGAATTAGGATCGTTTTGTGGTTAAGCACGGGCACCGGAATGTCTACTATGCTTTAGTGTTTTAGAGATATTGGGTGATGACCCACCCACAACTCTAATGGTTTGTATGGTATGGTATACCGGGATGGGACGTGTGTCGCATTGATAGGTTGGTATAAGCCTATGGGGCCAGCGGACCGCTAGCCAGGTATTGTTGTAGTGCTTCAGTGTGCTTGTGATAGCCATTATACTGCTCGTTGGATTCGAGCTGGGTGAATCGTATGGTGATGCGATGAGGGTTATGGTAGACTTTTGTAGTCTCCTTGTGGCATGATGATTGAGGCAGGAGTACCTCATGGAGACGTTGATACGTCAAATGTCTCGAGGGACTTGTTTTGGGACAGCTCAATTTGGTTGGGAATACCAACGTGAGTGTCAACGAGTCGTTGTTAACTCTGGTTGAGCATTCTTGCATATGGCATGCAATGAGGGTCAATGGTTTGTGAGATATAGTTAGTGGGGTGACACTACTATATTGATTTTATCTCTTGAAGGATTTGGATTGTACTGTCATGGAGACAGCTAGTATTGATTGAGGGTCGATTGTGAATCAACCGGGGTAAGCCCTACTAGTGTCGGACTATGTGATGGCTTCGTACTTCCGGTGAGACGTTCGAGGGGATGTCTCTGGGGTAGTGCTCAAGGTTTTGTAGTACTATGGCATTGGTACTGAGCGTCTTTAGTTTGAGTATACATGGCATATACGGGTTTTGATTTGGTAATAGTGGCTTTGATGCACTATTCTGAACCAGTTGCGTATTTTGGTTCTGAGATATGTTTTGGTATAAACATATCCAGAGTTCCGAACAGCGGTTCGAGGTTGGAGGGTCATGAGTCCATGACATTTTTCCCTGTGAGGAAGGCGGTATTGTTGTGCCTACTGATTGGGAATCTTTGGGAGATTCAATGAGTCAGTTCGTGTGGTGTTGATGTTGAAATCACACCATTGGTCGTTAGTCTGTCAATCATTATTCTCCGCGAGGTGAGCCGCGAGGTGAGAATTGCTGGGGTTTGACAGTTGGTTTTGAGACTTTGGGTGTGAATGGAGATACCCGAGTCCATTGCATTGAGTATGCTTGTTGTGTTGGTTCTTAGGCATGTACACCCGTGTGTGTATACGAATGCCAACTTTATTTTGTTCCTTATTGAATGTCAGGCTAGTACGCTTGGTTTGCCGAATCTCTGGTGAGAGATTGTGGCACCTTGAGATTGGTAATCTCGATGATATGAGGTATTCTGAGGAATAATCGTGAGGTCCGGTTGATGACGCTTTATTTTTAAACAGAAAATATTTCAAAGTGTAGTGTGAAGCGATTCTACCGCAAGTGCACGGTTGTCAAGTTTTAGTATAGTGAAATTTAAGTAAGGGTTGTCGAATCCACAGGGACTAATGTATAAGTACCAAATAAGATTAGCAAAATTATATTTAGCCTACGATTAAAGAAGGTGATTAACTAATGCAAACTTAAACTAAGGAACGAAAATTAAACAAGAAACAATAAAATGAACGGTTCCGGATATGCAAAGGTAATTCGCTCGAGAAATTTATCAAGCTCTTCGTTCAACTGTGTTATCTTTAATGATTCATCTGGATAAGCAAATTATCAACCAATTGATTCTAAAGGTGAAAGGTTTTCGCTGTTATTCAATACACTCTCTCGAGCTGTAAAGAAACTAATATCAAACTAGAACAAGTCACTCTCGTGCACCTATTTACTAATTCAATATTGCATAAATCGTCAAAACCTCGTTACTCTAAATCTCTCGATTCAAAGTTCTCACGTATGTGATTTCATCTCTCGATCTCAATCTTAAACATACTTCATGAATTAATAGAGCGTGCTATAACGTTATCTCTCGATCTCGGTTATAACTCTCAGATTCAATCAAAGTTAGCTAGGCTGTGATCGTAACAAGCAATTAATTCATGAACAATAGGAATCAATACACTCAAACACAATTGAATCAATAAATCAAACACAATGATACTAAATCTCAATAAATAAACTAGATTTAATTCAAATCAAATACATAAGAAGTTTAATTGTCTCTCGACCTCAAAAACATCAAATGGAACTGAAAATCAAAGAAATCAAAGTTTAGAAATACGATAAACGGCGGATGAATCCGTGCGTTGCACCGTGATTTCTTCTCTTGCTCCTTCCTTGCACTCAGGAATCGGTTGGCTCAAGCTCAGACGAATAACGGAGAAGAAGGCTTGCTCCGGGATCTCCTTCGGCGGCTACTAGGGTTTAGGGTTGTAAAAATTGGTCCTTCTCCTCTCCAAGATCTCCCTTTTATCATATGGAAATCATCCCTAAATAAAGCCATCGAGAATCAATTCAAATTTGGAAGATAAGATTTTCCAAATTTTGCGTCTCGATCGATCGAGATTCCTGTTCGATCGATCGGTGCACTGTTCACGTCAGCTTTTAAAACTCTCTGCCCGGTTCGATCGATCGAGATTTTCCTTCCGATCGATCGAAAATTGTTGCTGAAGTTTCTGCCTGGATCGATCGATCGAGAAATAATCTCGATATCGACTCTTTGATCAATTCGCTGCTCAACTTTCTGCCTGGCTCGATCGATCGAGAATAAATCTCGATCGATCGAAGCCTTGAAAAATCCACTTCTTCCTTTGATCTCTTTTTCGCCTCGATTTCGCCCGTTTTCTTCATTTTAGCTCATTTCTTCCACTTCCGACCTATTTTCCTGAAACAAACAAATAAACACCAAAAAGCATAATATCATCCAGGAAAAAGTACAAAAAATGGGAAGAAATTACAGCTAAAAACACTTATAATCTAAGCCTATCAACTCCCCCAAACTTAGACTTGATCGTCCTAGTAATAAGTTCAAAAAGAAGAGTTAAACTTAATACTATGCATGAATCATCTTTACAACACACGTAAAAAACTCAGAAATCCTACTTACACATTGATAAGTGTCATTCAAAATTCAACAAGAAGCAATTTCTCCTAAGTTAAACAATACATCGCAACATTGGAACGTGCGTGTGTGCTATTGTCAAACATGAATAATGTACATATCTTTAAGATCAAAATGTGCCATAAAAGCTCAAAGTCAAGAATACTTTGAATTACTCTACAGATTTACTATCCAGCACTTCTCCACTAATGTAATTATTCCCCAGACTTGGATCAAAAGGTCTTTAAAAGCTTATAACGTTAGGCCTTTTGGTGTCGGTTCCAAAGAAAAGGTAGGATGAATGCAAAGAAGAGAGTATAATAAAATCAGTTCAACAATTTTTTCCGCACACTATTGAGCTTCTCTTCAACTTTTTCTAGCCTTGGCAACTTTGGGTCTTATTTGAATTTTTCTTTTCAAGGCTTTCTCTACATCTTTTCTTTCTGCTCATTCTTTTGTTCATTTTATTTTTCACAATGAACTCATTTACATATAACAATTCCGTGCAAAGAATGAGATTCATTATACTCCCTTAGGGATGGATAAAAATTTCTTTTAGGCTCAGTCCAAGGTAGGTATAATGAGTTTGCCAAGAATGTCGAATGGGGGTCTAATCATATGCAATGCATATACCATTCTTTTTCAATAAGGCTCAAGAGGGGACACTAAGGAATGATGAATAAAAGGTAGGCTTGAAAGGCACAAACGGTCCAAAGATTGCCTAAATCATCTCCAAATTAAGTTCCTAATTATAAAATTTCGCCTCAAAGTGCTTTCAAATAAATTGTAGAGTTATCTAAGATGCTCAAGACTCATCATAGTTAACACAAATTTTCACTTTAATCAATACATACTTCACTCAATCATGACTCAATACGTGCTCAAATTATTCCTCAATTTTGACATATGCTTAACAAAGGATATATACAAACAAGTTAAACATTTTCATGACTCCTATCTAGATGAGGATTAACTTCATCATGTATTACCGTTGCAAATCTAATTCCTCATTTCTCAAGAATAACTCAATAAAAAAATTTTTGTTGGCAATGCTCAATGACGAATTAGTCACAAAATCGGGCAGTCGTGCAAGTAGAGAAGCAAGACAAGCAGCAGAATGTGCAAAAACAAGATATATACAAATACTCAAAACCCCCCAAACTTAATATGTGCATTGCCCTCAATGAACAATAAATGCAATGGCAAAAACACATACCATGACGACGATCGTCACTGATCGTCGTCCTCATCATGCTCCGGAGGGGGAACTGGGTAGTGATGCTCCTCGCCCTGATATGGCGGAAATGGTGGGTATTCAGAAGGTGGAGGTGCATGCGGCTGATATGGTGCAAAGTGTGGTTCTGGCGGGAACTGGAAACCTGGGAAGCCCTGGGCCATGGCAGTGTTCCATGCACTCTGGTAGTGCATGAACTCCATCTTACGCTGAGCTACCTGCTCATGGTCCATCTGCAATGCTCTCTGCATGCTGTGAATGTCCCGCTGCATGCTATGAATACTCTGCTGCTCCAGGCGAATATCTTGGAGACCCCTGTGAAGAGAGTCCAATGTAACACGTGTACGCTCTGCAGCAGAGGATGATGATGCTCCGGCCTGTGTAGTGTCCGAGGGTCGTGGGGCAGCCCTTCTTCGGCCTGTAGGTGGTGGTGGACCGTCAACAACAATCGGGGTCTTTGGTGGGAGTAGCTCCTCGTCCTCTCCCCATTGCACTCCGCATCGCTTGCATAACTCCGTGATGGTAGATGGAAAGGGTAGTGCGGTGGTAGGTGGGCTGCTACCGATCTCACGGATGTGATCACTAATGATCTCACCCAAATTCACATCCTGCTCTGTGAGAATGGCAAAAACCAGGGCTGCTCTGTCCTTCGTCACCTCCGAAGTGTGGGTCGAAGGCATGACCCGTGAGGCGACAAATGAGAACCATGCTTGGGCCTCTGGTGTCAAATGCTTCTTGAGAACCACCTGTGGCTCTCCCTTGTCGTTCCGCTGCCAATCTACTCCCGGCATGCCAATGGCTGCGAGTACCTCATCATAATTGATCAAACTCATGCGGAAAGATTTGTACGCACAGTTGTGTATGAAAGGCATCCGGTAAATATTATTGATTGAGGCTCGATCTACCAACACATCCTTCCCTCGAACATAAACAATTACTTGGTGCCCTGGTGGAATAACTCGAAGATTTGTGTAAAATTCCCTCACCAGTGGAACCACAGCATCAATAGGTGTCTGAACAAATTGATACCACCCTTTGTCGTCGTGCTGTCCTAATGACCGGACATTTTTTCCATGCTCATGCCCCTTTCACGACTAAGGGGTTTCTTATGATAAGTGGGATATAACTCAGCAACTGTGGCATTGACAAACTTCTGTTCGTCATGCTCTTGCTCAGAAGTCATGGCCTCCGCCTGCTTTTGCTTTTGTGAAGCCTATGCCTGCTTTGACCTCTTTCTCGGAGCCATTGTCTTGCTAATTTATTCTCAAATATCTCACTTGATTGCAACTAAACACCACCCCACAACCACTGCAAAGCCAATACCCCTCAACACAACAATAATTCCCCCAAACTTTGATCCGTCTTTACCCAATTCAACTACAACAATATAATTGCACCAAAAGATGAAACGATATGAAATTGGAAACCAATTACCAATTAAAAATCTGATCTTGGATGAACTTGGTGCTTGGTTTGAAATTTTCTTCCGGATGCAATTCTACCCAATTCAGCTTGCAATTCTTCAGATCTGCAATTAAAATTTCATCATAACAGTCTTACTTCAAAGATTTGAAGGAATTTTGAAAATTGGAGAACCAATAGATGAGAGGTGATGAAGATGGTGGAAGAGGCTCTGAGGTATGCAAAGGAGAGAAGAAAATTTTTTTGAAGTGCTTTGCAGAACTGCGTCGGTGCCCTAAATTTTTCAAAATTTTCTCTCGCTCGATCGATCGAAAATAATTCTCGATCGATCGAGTGAGGCAGTATACATTTTGTCTTTTAAAATTTTTAGGCGATCGATCGAAAAAAATTTCGATCGATCGCCAGCACCAGTCCGCCAAAATCATAATTTTTTTTTAAAAAAAAAAATTTTCCTCTTGGTCTGCCTCGTCTACATCTTTCTTGCTTTTACACCTGCAATAGAAAACACACGGACTTATCCACGGAAACATCTAAAAACAAAATTAAAACAACCAAACTAGAAAGAACAAACCAAAACAAAAGCTCAAGGAAGGAAAAAGAAGTTCTTAATTTATAGTCCCAAGCTGGACTGTCACCTCCTCGTCTGTCAATTTGACTGCTCCTTTGGATTCTTCACAGAATCACTCGGGAGCGTACCTTGTGTCCTCCCAGATATCAACGTAGCCAACTGCCCTGTTTGCACTTCCAAATTCTTAATCGATGCATCTTGATTCTGCATCCTCACCTCAGTCGACGAAATCAACTTGGCCATCAGTTCTTCCATACTCGGTTTTTGTGTAAACCCCGCCTGTGGTTGTGGGTTCAACACATTCTCCTGGTTTGACCATCTAAGATTTGGGTGAATCCTCCACCCCGGATTGTAGGAGTTCGAGTACAGATTATTCTGCTGCCTGTTTCCTACAAAATTCACCACTTCATTAGTTTGCAAAAATTGGTTACCTGCTGGCACTCGATGCTCGGATGACCGCCTCCACACAAGTCACAAAAGATAGCTTGAGCTTGCATCGCTACTGCTCCCATGCTATCTATCTTCCGGTTCATAGCTTCCAACTGAGCCGAAAGAGCAGTAATCTCATCCACTTGATGGACTCCTATTGGTTTCAATGGTGTGTTCCTCTCTGATTGCCATTGATAGCTATTGGACGCCATTTCCTCCAATAGTTCATATGCTTCTTCCGGTGTCTTCCGCATAACTGATCCCCCAGATGCTGCATCTATCATTGAACGGTTAGCAGAAAATAAACCATTATAGAAAGTTTGTACCTGCAGCCAGATGGGTAGACCGTGGTGTGGGCATCTCCTCAACAATTCTTTAAAACGATCCCACGCTTCATATAACGTCTCAGGGTCGAACTGCCCAAATGTCGCGATATCGTTCCGCATCTTTGCTGTTTTGGAAGGGGGAAAGTACTTCGATAAAAATGCTTTTGTCATCCCTTCCCATTTTGTTATTGAACCTGCAGGTAGTGAATTCAACCATGATTTAGCCTTGTCTCGTAATGAAAAAGGAAAGAGCCTTAACCTGATGGCGTCGTCGGAGACGCCATTATGTTTAAACGTGTCACAAATCTCCAAGAAGTTGGAGATGTGATTGTTCGGATCGTCCGTGGCAGCTCCCCCAAACATTACAGATTGCTGTATCATTTGGATAATCGCCGGCTTGATCTCAAAGTTGTTTGCTTGAATCCTCGGCCTTGTAATACTGGATAAAGATCCATGAAATGCCGGCTGTGCAAAGTCCATCATTGATCTAGGGTTCTGTGCTTCGTTATTGTCAGCCATCGCTCGAGCTTCTCGTAATCTTCTTAGTAGAGTTCTCTCTATTTCTGGATCAAATGGCTCGAGAATGGGCTCCTCTCTTCTGATCATGCACTAGACAATTGCTTTCTGTACTGGATCAGACAATAGGAGACAACAAAAATATACAAAATTATTAACAAAGATCAACAAAAGAAAAAGAAAAAGGAAAACAAAAACGCAATAATAAAAATTGGCTAAATTACAATCAACTAATCTCGTATGATATTATACAGATTAGTCCCCGGCAACGGCGCCAAAAACTTGACCGCTTTATTTTTAAACAGAAAATATTTCAAAGTGTAGTGTGAAGCGATTCTACCGCAAGTGCACGGTTGTCAAGTTTTAGTATAGTGAAATTTAAGTAAGGGTTGTCGAATCCACAGGGACTAATGTATAAGTATCAAATAAGATTAGCAAAATTATATTTAGCCTACGATTAAAGAAGGTGATTAACTAATGCAAACTTAAACTAAGGAACGAAAATTAAACAAGAGACAATAAAATGAATGGTTCCGGATATGCAAAGGTAATTCGCTCGAGAAATTTATCAAGCTCTTCGTTCAACTGTGTTATCATTAATGATTCATCTGAATAAGCAAATTATCAACCAATTGATTCTAAAGGTGAAAGGTTTTTGCTGTTATTCAATACACTCTCTCGAGCTGTAAAGAAACTAATATCAAACTAGAACAAGTCACTCTCGTGCACCTATTTACTAATTCAATATTGCATAAATCGTCAAAACCTCGTTACTCTAAATCTCTCGATTCAAAGTTCTCACGTATGTGATTTCATCTCTCGATCTCAATCTTAAACATACTTCATGAATTAATAGAGCGTGCTATAACGTTATCTCTCGATCTCGGTTATAACTCTCAGAGTCAATCAAAGTTAGCTAGGCTTTGATCGTAACAAGCAATTAATTCATGAACAATAGGAATCAATACACTCAAACACAATTGAATCAATAAATCAAACACAATGATACTAAATCTCAATAAAATAAACTAGATTTAATTCAAATACATAAGAAGTTTAATTGTCTCTCGACCTCAAAAACATCAAATGGAACTGAAAATCAAAGAAATCAAAGTTTAGAAATACGATAAACGGCGGATGAATCCGTGCGTTGCACCGTGATTTCTTCTCTTGCTCCTTCCTTGCACTCCGGAATCGGTTGGCTCAAGCTCAGACGAAGAACGGAGAAGAAGGCTTGCTCCGGGATCTCCTTCGGCGGCTACTAGGGTTTAGGGTTGTAAAAATCGGTCCTTCTCCTCTCCAAGATCTCCCTTTTATCATATGAAAATCATCCCTAAATAAAGCTACCGAGAATCAATTCAAATTTGGAAGAAAAGATTTTCCAGATTTTGCGTATCGATCGATCGAGATTCCTGTTCGATCGATCGGTGCACTGTTCACGTCAGCTTTTAAAACTCTCTGCCCGGTTCGATCGATCGAGATTTTCCTTCCGATCGATCGAAAATTGTTGCTGAAGTTTCTGCCTGGATCGATCGATCGAGAAATAATCTCGATCGATCGACTCTTTGATCAATTCGCTGCTCAACTTTCTGCCTGGCTCGATCGATCGAAGCCTTGAAAAATCCACTTCTTCCTTTGATCTCTTTTTCGCCTCGATTTCGCCCGTTTTCTTCATTTTAGCTATTCCACTTCCGACATATTTTCCTGAAACAAACAAATAAACACCAAAAAGCATAATATCATCTAGGAAAAAGTACGAAAAATGGGAAGAAATTACAGCTAAAAAAACTTAAAATCTAAGCCTATCAGTTGTCTTCCCTGAGGAGGGTTGGTCGTGTTTTAGGACCGTGGAAATTCTTACGGGTCAATTCGATAACCTCCCTGTTTTAGGATTGTTGAATCCCAGGATAAATAAGGGATGGTCAGGATTCGGATTTGTTTAGTGTCGTGGTTGACACGTGTAGCAGGAATGCAATTGATCGTCTTGCATGTTCTTTGTGGAACTTGAGACTTTGTGGAGTCTCGATAGTGTGTTTGGACCAAGATGTGATTTCTCGGAACACACGGATGTAGACATCTTTGGAGATGTGTTTCGTGTTGATCGGGGCCTTGTCATTGCCCAATCTGTGTTGCAAAGTGATGCAACTACTCCTTTGAGGGAGATGGATCTGGAAAGTGGAAGCTGGATGTAGTTCAGGTACACCGTGGTGTACTAATGGTCACTTTGGTAACGATGTATGTTTAACATCGGTGACTATGTCTTGGAGATGTCATTGGGGCGATATCAAGTTCGGAATCATGAATGATTCGTTTGGTTAGCAGTTATGGTTGGCATCGGGATATGCTGACGTTCTGTTGGGAGTTGTAATGGTTTGGGAGGTTATCCCATTCCAGGTTTTGGTGCGAGGTCGGTATCCTCGCGGTTGGAATGTCGTTCATGATGTGTTCATGATTCGACGATGTGAATCCGCTTGGATTTTGTAATCTCGGCAATACGTGGAGTACGCCGTGCAAATTTTGAGGACGAAATTTTATTAGTGGGGGATAATTGTGATGTCCGGGATTTACTATTGTTAATCCCGGTGTAGTGATAATTCTTAATGGATTTTAATTGTAGTTATTGTGTATTAATTGCGATTTCGAGGCTCCCGGGGATTTTAAATCCCGTAGGTGGAGTCATTGGATCCAAGGGATGAGATTGTATTCTCGTTGTGGTGATAACCTTGGAATTTGATTTTTAGTGGAATCCGGGGTCCGGAGTACTTTGTACTGGGGCTGACAATGGAATTTGAGTTGGAGAGATGATTTTTGGAAACAGATGATTTTTAATGAATCATGATGTAGTTGTGGAGGTATCGGTATTTTGGAGCCTTGGAGCTATATATACCAAATGGACTGAGTATTCTGTCATTATACGGAATCTCTCCTCCCTCTCCTCTCCCTCACGCCACTCTCTAACCCCAAACCCTTCCCCTTTCCCTTTGATGAGCAAAATTGATGGAGGCTCATCCTAGGAGCCGGATTTCTCGAAGATGATAAGGTATTATTCATCCCCTCGCATTTACCTTCGTTTTGATAGTGGTTTTGTGGTGTTTGGGAAGGATTTGTGTTGGGTTTAAAGAAATGGGTTTTCAAAGAATTTTGGGTTGGTTGGTTTGAGGAGTTTTTATGGTGTTTATGTTGAGGATTTATGTTGTATGGGGTGTGAGGTTTGTTGGGCAAAATTTTGCAAGAAAAACGCAATTTTTGGCTTTTACAGGTCGAGGCGATCGATCCCTAGGGCAAGGCGATCGATCGCCGCGACGTTGGAAAAATTTTCTGGAAGATGAACAGTGAGGCGATCGACCGCCTCAAAAGAGGCGATCGATCGCCATGAGGCAGTAGCCAAAATCACCAAGAGGCGACCAATCGCCTGGAAATGGGGCGATCGATCGCCCAGGCCATTTGCGAGGCGATCGATCGCCTAAGATGAAGCGATCGATCGCCGCCCGTAGATTATTGTTTTTTTTTGGAATTTTGGAAAAATATCAGGATTTTGGAATCGGAGTTTGAGTAGCCCGTTTCCGGGGCAATGTCTACATTTCAATGGGAATGCTATACTTTTAGAATGGATTGGTTGGAGCCAAAGTTTCTCGGTTGGATTCTTTTGACTATCTCTTAAACTTGTAATTAGTATATTTTGGGTATTATGCATGTTTAGCCGAGGGGCTTTTATTTTTGGTAATCGTCATGGTTAGACGATAGGGTTGGAAATTGTGAACATGCTTGGGCATTTGATTGCATGCCTATGTTTAATTGGGAGTTAATTGCATGTTAGCACTTAACTCATCGGGTCGTGGGACTCAGGCAAGGTTGGACTAAAACTACAGGATCATAAGGTACGTATGACGTACGAGCATAGCCCTTTAGTATAATTGCAATTGTTGAGTGCTTGGTACACTGTATTGCAATGAATATGTATGGAATTGCACGATATATGGTATAGCAATAAACGGATATTGAGATACATGATTAATAGTAATTGCTACAAATGGATATACATGCATTGGAATTGCATGGTGGTCGCCTTTGAGCGAACATCAGTTAGGACGCCACTGTTGTTGAGCATGCGTGAGAATGAAATGCCGACATTGTAGAGCGAGCAATGATATAGAACTATGGAACCATAAATGAGGTATATGGGATAATTGTAATCATTGTTTAATGATTTGATATTATTGTTATGATATCGGTATATAGCAAATGGGTTCGTTAATCAATGTAATGATTAAGTGGCATTTGGGAATTTGATGGTTTCAGTTGTTTTGAGAACAGGGACAGTACAAAGAATCCCGGATGAGGATGATACCATCCATGGAGTATATTTTGTATTTCATAGCATTTACATTGTTGTAAATTATGAATTGTATTATTGTGATTGTTGGATTTGGGATATTGGCATGCTCACCTCGTGTGGGGGCTGTCTCTGTTGGAGCAGGTTATTAGGTACATCGATGGCTTGGAATTGAGCTCGAGCTGTGGATTTGAGGTGCTTCTAGGATCGAGGTACCATCGACGGTATTGAGCATAAAACATTATACATTTGATGCACATATACTTATTCGATGCTCGCATGTGAGCACTATTATGTGTATATGGTATGTATAAAAAGGCAAGGGCCTTTCTCTCTTCATTTATGAGTAGCATGCAATTATTTATTGAATTGCTAAATGAACTGAGAGCATGTTAGTGTATTATATTGTTGCATGATGGTTGAGGGGAAACTAGACATTATGTGGAATAATGTAAAGAAATTTTATATGTGGCATGGTTGGCTATAACGACAAGTGGTTTTTTTCCCTACATGAACGATTGTATGCACTAATGGCATGGATTAATACACTAATAACTGGTTAAGGGCACAGGGGGCCTTACACATATTGTGAATTTTTTTGCTTCTAATGTGCTACCCCCCTGAATTGTCTAGGTCTCAACGAGCTAAGATCAAGAGTGATGCCAAGTATTATGTATGGGATGATCCTTACTTATGGAAGAACTGCGTGGACCAAATCATTCGACGATGCATACCCGAGACTGAGGTAAATAACATTCTAATGTTCTGCCATTTATATGCTTGTGGTGGACATTTTGGAGCCAAGAGGACCTCTAGGAAGGTACTAGAGTGTGGGTTCTTTTGGCCCACCCTATTTCATGATGCATATCTTTTCTGCAACACTGTGCACAATGCCAATTTACCGGTAATCTCTCCCAAAGAAAGGAGATGCCTCAACAACCCATTCTCATTTCTGAAATTTTTGTCGTATGGGGCATCGACTTTATGGGACCCTTTCCTATGTCTTATGGTCATATTTATATACTGCTTGCTGTTGATTATGTGTCGAAATGGGTGGGAGCTATAGCCACCCGTACTGACGATTCCAAGGTTGTTGCAGATTTTATCAAACACAACCTTTCTCTAGGTTTGGAATCCCGAGAGCCATCATCAGTGATAGAGGTACACACTTCTGCAATCGGACAGTGGAAAGCCTATTCAAGAAATACCACGTGACTCACAAAGTCTCCACTGCCTATCACTCGCAAACAAATGGCCAAGCCAAGGTCTCTAACCGAGAAATCAAGGCCATATTGGAAAAAACGGTAAACCCAACAAGGAAAGATTGGAGCTTGCGACTAGACGATGCATTGTGGGCTTACTGAACCGCATATAAGACTCCAATAGGTATGTCCCCTTATCGACTGATTTTTGGTAAACCGTGTCATCTCCCTGTAGAGTTGGAACACAAAGCGTACTGGGCAGTGAAGAATTTCAACATGAACTATGATGAGAGTGACATGCATAGGAAGCTGCAATTGCAAGAGTTGGAGGAGATACGAAATGAAGCATACGAGAGTGCAAGATTTTACAAAGAAAAGACGAAGGACTTTCATGACAAGATGATATCAAGGAGAAACTTTGAAGTTGGTCAAAAATTTCTCCTTTACCATTCACGCCTTCGCCTGTTTCCAGGTAAGCTTCGTTCTAGGTGGCATGGGCCTTATTTAGTTATTAATGTGTATCCCCATGGTGCAGTGGAAATTCAGAGTTTGGACACCACTAAGACATTCAAGGTGAATGGTCACCGATTGAAGCACTACTATGAAGGTGTCCAAAATGAAGAAGGAGGGCAAGTAGACATCAAGGTGGCTCTAGAGGATCCACCTCACTTCGACTGAGCACGAGCACTGGCGTCGGGCCACCGACGTAAACCAGAGACGCTCCTTGGGAGGCAACCCAAGGGGAGTTAGTTTCTCTTTTACCTTTTTAACTTTATTGATTTTAGTTTAAACTTTTCTCTTTTCTTGTATTTTTGCCTTACATTGGGGACAATGTAAGATTTAAGTATGGGGGAGGGATTAGTGGTGTTATTGTTTTTCTTATTTCAAAAATACGAAAAAAAATCGAAATTTTGAAAATTTTGAGCTCATAGTTAGTAATGAACACATGCTTAGAATCACTAGCCCATGATTAAACCTAATTGATATCACGCATGCTTTTGAACATAGGTGAATTGTTAACCTTGGAACACTTTGAACTCTAATGCAAATTTTACTTCAACTTAGTAAGTTGAATATTTTGAGCACGATTTTGTCATGACTTGTGAAGTTTGCATAGCTTAGTGAAGATTGTGTGAATTTTGTGATAGTCTTAAGAAGTCTCTAATACATGCTAGAACTTAACTACATGCTCTTTGAGGCGTATGTCTAGACTACTTGCGAACATGAAAGTGATATAGGCGATCTTTGATGCATTAGTGCCTTTCAAGCCTACCATGTAAACAAAATCAATCTTTAGTACCCTTTTTGAGCTTTAATGTAAAAGAATGGTAGTATGCTAAGCATACTAAAGACCCCTATTCAACATTCCTTGACTAGCTTATCATCTTATCCTTTTAGCCTAAATATGATTTTAATCCATACCTTGTAAGGGAGTATGAGTCATTCACATGCACTTGGGAATTCATTGAATTATATTTGTGAACTTTATTGTCAAAAGAATGAAATACATGAAAGAAAAGGAATGCCTTGAGAAATTTGATAAAAATATGACTCCAATGGGAGCCAAGGCACACAAAAGAAGAAAAAAAATGTTGAAATAAACCTTGAAAAATGAACAAGGTTTGAAAAATTCATGCAAAAAGAGAAGTTTTAGTGCATTTCATCATACTCTCTTGTTTGATATATCTTTATCCTTTCTTTCATAAGCCAATACCTAGGCCAAGCTACAAGCTAATAAAGACCTACTTGATTTATGTTTGCAAAGTGGCTAAGATAGTGGAGAAGAGTGTGCAAGTGAGCTTATACTTGTGTTAGTGTATGCTTGAACTATTATGGCTTTGCATATTTTGGATCTATAATTTGTACACAACACTTGTTTATGACCACACACACGTTCACTACTTTGTTGAGTATGAAATGTTTAGGGATTGAACTTGTTCCACTGTTAACTTTTCATCGCCTTTCATTACTGTGCATGTTAAAATTGTTGAGGCATTAAAGTGAGGACAAGTTGCTTTGTTATGAACCTATGAGCTAACCAAAAATATTGTAGTTTTATTTGATTAATCGAGGTCGAGTAAAGAGTAAGTATGGGGGGGTTTGATGTGACTAGAAATAGACACATCTATTGCGTTTAATTGTCTACGATTTGGTAGGTTTTGATTGATAATTTGATACGTATGCTACCTAATCGTATATTTGTGTAATTGTAGGTACAATCGACGAAAACGAGCTAAAAATGATGTGTAAAGACCAAAAAAAGACATGGACATGACAAGGACTCAAAATTGATCAAGAAAATGGCAAAAACGTAATTTTGAAGGAAGAGATCGATTGCCATGAAGAGGAGATCGATCGCCCTTGGACAGAAACTTGAGCAACAAAATTAACGAAGCAGCGATCGATCGGTGATTCTAGGCGATCGATCGCCTGAGGCTACTGGAGGGAAGCGATCGATCGCTATAAAGTGGCGATCGATCGCTTCAAGCGTTTTGCTGAAAAAAATAAACGAAGCGATCGATAGCTATAAAAGGGGCGATCGATCGCCAAAGAGTCCGAATTTTTGGAAATTAAGTCTTTTACCATGTTTAAAAGATTGTAACCTAGTTATTAGCCTCCAAGACCATATAACTCGATTTTATCACCTCTTAGGCAGAGAATTCGAGACTTGAGAATATTTTTAGGTTTTTAGAAGATTTTTCTTTCAAGTTTTGTGTGATGCCCCGAAACTAATTATATACAATTTGAGCATTAATGATGTTTATATGATTAATTATGATGATAATTGATTTATGTGTTGAGATTAATTATCTTGTTGAAATGCTTAGTCACATGATAGGCGTGACCCGTGGGTTGCATTTCAGGGTGCATGTTATGCATGTTGGGAAATGAGGTGTTAACATGATTTAATTGTATTGGGTGTTAATTATGAGGAAGATATGAATTTAGTGGATGTTTGGTGCATTTTTGTAAAATGCTTTTAAAATACCATGTTGGGGTATTTTATACATCATGTTAACTTTGGGGTTCAATTTTAATTAACTCTTATAACCCTTTACCCCACCTTTTACCCATCACTTTAACCCCACTTTATCCTTTACTCTTTTAAATCCCCAATTTCACTCTCAAACCCTACCCATTTCCCATTTTCGAAACTTGGCAAGGAAGGAAGGAGAAATCTTCACAAAACTTATGTTTGTGGGATTTTTGTTAAGATTTGGAGCCCTCAAGAGGTATGGAACCCTTCCTAAAGTTTTAATGATGTTTGATTTAGAAGATTTTTCTTTCAAGTTTTGTCAAGAAGATTTTTCTTTCAAGTTTTGTCAAGAACAACGCGAAGAACGGAGCCGGAATCGACAAGCCGGAATCGTGATTCGTCTTAGCAATTTCTTTTCGTTTGTTTATTTAATGTTTTCGAATCAGTTTTTGTTATTTTTAGATTCAATTATGCTAGCCTAAACTCTTAGATTCTTGGTTGAAAGGATACTTGCTTTTGGATTTAAATCTCTTGTGAGAATTTTGGTTTGTTTATTGAATTTAATTTCGATGTCAATTCTGTTTCTTGGTATCGATTTCAATGATTATTGTGTTTGTTTATTAGATTGATCACCTAGTATTCACATGCATAATCGATAGCTAATTAAGAAGCAACTAAGATTAATAATTACCGGCTGTAGGTATTATTGAATTCTTAGGAAAAACGATTGGGTAATCAATCATTAACGGCTGTAGTTTCTATTGATTAGATTTATCGAACTCACTAGTTTTGAAATCTATCATTGATTTAATCATTAACGGCTGTAGTTTTGATTAGAGATTTGATAAGGTCGGATTGAATGCTGTTTTCTCTTTGACCACGATTAAGGTGGGTAGGAATTCAATTTCCAATCGATGAATAATTGAAAGAATTCGAATGTTAGTGATTTGATGATCAAGAGAGAATTTTCCAAAAGTAAAGTTGACCGAAAACCAAGAATCGCTTCACTCTCATAAGTTTTAACCGTTTTAGTTAATCTCGTTAATTAGTTTAATTCTTAAAATTTTCTTAATAGTAATCACTCAACTCAAAACCCCCCTTTTTACTATTCGTTTTTAAATTGACACGAAAAAATACTACCTTCCCTGTGGGATCGATCACTACTCTCGCTACTACATACTTTTGCTATTAACTTGAGAAGGGTTAATTTGGGCGTACGCGATAAGCCCTACCAGTAGACACATTAGTATAACAAATGCAAGTTTTGTTGATCATCAAAACTCATAAATAATTCGGAGATAAATTAAGCATTAAACTCAACAATGCGTTTAAGGCTCAACAATCTCCCCCTTTCTGATAATCACAAAACTTGATAAACTTGTAAATGAAATATGCATGAAATATGAGAAACAAGACTCCCCCTTAACAAGTGCACAACACATACAAGTTTTACCAAGCAAAGCATAATACAAAAACCCTCCCCCTCAAATGCATGTATTAAGCTTCAAATCACAAAATTCTCCCCCTTTTTGTGATAATCAAAAAGTAAAATGTTCAAATAAACATAGCACAATTATATGTTGACACATAGCCATATTTTAACAATTAGCACATGTTCCTCATCAAGCATGTAATAGCCATAACAAGCATAGTATTAAATCATTGAGAGGAAGACAAACATGCGTTTAAGGCAATAACAACAATGAATTCTAAATGTGCAAAGTGTGCATATGTTCTACTAAGAGTTCATGCACTCATGCCCAATAAACATTAAATTGCTCAATGCATCATTATAATTAACTGATAAGTTAATGAGAACAAAATCATGAGGCCATAGAAATAAAGTTATATGAAATTCTTAATCCATTTTTCTATGATCCAAGATTGAGCATCTAAACAATTATAGCATGCTTAATCACATTTAATTGCACATTTCATATTCATAGTGAACTCAAGGCACATCAAGATATTTATCATAAAGAGATAAGCATAAATCATATATTAAAACAATTTAAATATGCATATGTTAAGGGGAAATGTAATTTACTATCAATAAATATTGAGTTTCATTATTTATTGGTCACAATTAATTTGTGCCAATGAAATTTTTTACAATTGCTCTTTTAAATGCACAAGAGAAATATAATTAGCTCCCTCTAAATATGATATCATAATAATGTACTTGAAATTCAATTTCTCAAAGATCACCTTCAAAGTAATTGAATTTCACCACATAATTATAATATGCAATTCAAGGAAAATTAACCAAGCAAAAGAGCTAATTATGCTATTATGATGCTCAAAATAAATTTACCTTTGATGATACGAATGATTTCATATCATCGGTCCTTTACCTCGCGCTTCCTCTATTGTGGTGCATTTGATGGTTTCCTCCCTTGAGGTACTAGTGCCTTCATCCTCCATCTCTTTGTTGTTCCTACAAAACAAGTTAACAATTGGAGGATCTTTGGTACCCATGTTATTTTTGGGTCCTTGCGGGTTAGCTTTCATCGATGCCTTTGGAATCCATTTCCACCTCTTGTTTGGTTGGCATTGGTTTTTAGCAAATCTACCTGTATTCTTTATATGACCAACCTTACAACAATAAGTGCAAGTAGGGGAATTATGCTTAGCTTCAGCCAACAAGCTTGTAAAAGTTTTAGATTTGCTTGAAAAGCCTAGTCCGGCTTTATCGACGCTATATCGTTGTAAGCCAAGCAATTCTTCCAATTTTAAACTACTTTCACTAAACTTGCAAAAAGAATTCTACAAAGAGCTTAATTCATTTTTCAATGAATTATTTTTTTCATCTCTCTTGGCTAACTCAAGTTTGAGCAATTTGTTACTCATCTTGGTTCTGCCAAGAACATCAATAAGCTCATTATGTGTTTCTAATCACTCATCAAAAGAAGGTACCTCACCATCGCTTTCCTCTTCTTCGTCATTTGCATCATCTTTGGCCATGAGACAAAGGTTTGTTGCTTCTTCTTCATTGGAGTCACTATCACTCCATGTGGCCATTAGAGCTTTCTTCTTCCCTTTATCCTCATTCTTCTTCCTAGGACATTCATTAGTATAATGACCTTTATATTGACAATTATAACATGTTACCTCTTGTTTGGAATCATGTTTGGTGACACTGGAGGTTTTTGGCTTGTTGTATTTGTTGTAGAATTTATTGAACTTTCTTGTGAACAAGATCATATCTTCATCATCTTCATCATCGGATTGTTCTTTCCTCCCGATCAAGGCTATCCCCTTTCTTATGGATTTATCTTCCTCCTTTAATCCCTTCCGGGTTGACACTTCAAGCTCATGAATCACTAAGGTTCCATAGAGTTCATCAAGATCATATGACGCACTATCTCCTTTGTTGGATTCAATGATAGCCGTCCTCTTGGCATCCCATTCTTGTGGTAAGGCTCTAAGGGCTCTTCTCCATATTTGCTTTGGATGATACTTTTCTCCAAGTTGGGCAAGCTCATTGATGATTTGAGTGAGCCTTCTAAACATTGAATCAATATTTTCTCCAAACTCTATCTCAAATATTTTGTGCTTGAGTTGTAGAAGATCTATCTTTGTCTCCTTTACTTGATTGGTTCCCTCATGACAAATTTGAAGTTTGTCCCAAATCTCCTTGGCGGTTGAGCAATCCGGTTGTACTCCTTCATATCTAAAGCACAATGCAAAATATTAATAGCTTTTAGCATTTTGAGAAATTAAAATCATATCCGCCCTTGTAAAGTCGTTCATTTCTTTGGGAACATTCATTCCCTCAACTTCCTTCAAAAGAATATGTGGACCTTTTACAATAATCTTCCATAGGTCATAATCTACGGATTGGATGTATAGAGAAATTCTATTTTTCCAATATTTGTAGTTATCTCCCGTGAAGAGCGGCGGTCGATTGGTCGATTGACCTTGAGCAAACTCACTTGCTAGATTAGCCATAAAAATTTTGGTTTAAAACTAAAAATCAAGTGGCTCTGATACCACTTGTTGGAACCAAAGAGGGGGGGTGAATAAGGTTTCTTGGCTACTTTAGCATTTTAAAATGAATTTGCAAATATTCGAGTTTGCGCTGCTGAAGACTTGATGTCAATCGACAAATAAACAATATGAAGAAATAAATAAATGCGTAAAGTAAATAAATCGATAAACGACACAAATATTTGTTTCGCATATGTCTCCTCTTCCCGGCTAGAAAACGTCCAACCGAGGTTCCACTAGAACAACTTTGATCTTGGCCTTAAGGGCTCAACACACTCTTCCCGAGTAACACACTCTTCACGAGTCTTCTTGGCCTTAAGGGCTCCAAGGATAGCCACACACAAACTCTTCCCGAGTTACCCACACTTTTCACGAGTTTTCTTGGCCTTAAGGGCTCCAAGGATAGCCACAACCTTGCACCAACATCACTTGTTGATGTCTTATATAATTTCCAACTTGCGTCGGTGTTGGAGGACCTTAAATTAATCAAATAACACATTCACAGGTGTAACAACACGAAGAATCTAAAGCTCTCACACAAGAAATAAATTGCAAACTCCAATACAACACAAATGTATGACTCAATGCTAAAATGATTTTGATTGAGAAAAGCTTTCTTGTAGTGTACCCTCTTGTTTCTTGTCTTCAAAATGCTCCAAAACATCCATATTTATAGTGTAGAAGGCCTCCTAGGCTCCTACTAGTCGTTACTACACTTAAGGTTTGAATCACTCCAAGATCGCCTCGGACATCGCCTCGGGCCATCACCATCACCGCGCTCCAACGGTCATCACGTTACACAGATCGCCTCAGGCGATCGTCACCAAAAATCAATCCGTAGCTTTGGATGATCATAAATTTTTATCACCTCAAACGTAGTCTCCATCGCCTCAAACGAACCATGCATCGCCTCAGGCGATCTCTCCATGTGCACAGTCCTCGGCGTCGCTTCAGTCGATGAGCGTGACGATGTCTCCCTTGGCTGCCATCGCCTGGGGCGATCCGCCCATGACATTGCATATTTGATTTCCTTCAAACAATCCACTTTTCAACGATCTAAACCTCTACACTAAGTAGGCACATTAGTATAACAAATGCAAGTTTTGTTGATCATCAAAACTCATAAATAATTCGGAGATAAATTAAGCATTAAACTAACCAATGCGTTTAAGGCTCAACAAGGTCCCTCCAAGATTGTTCCCACCAAGAGGAGAAAGCCTGTGAGTGACTCTGAACAGACCATCTCAGAGTCTGTTGAGTCATCCCTTCCTCCTCCACCCAAGAAACCAAGAACCAAGAAGGGGAAATGTGTTGTCTCCAAAAAGTCAGCCTCTGCTGCTGAAATGGAAGTCACATCAAAGGAAACTTCTGCTGATCTAGTTACTGGCCCTGAAATTACTCCAACTGCTGATGTGATTGAGTTTGCTGCACCAGAGAATCCTGATGATGAACCTTCTAATTCTCTGAATTTGATTGTTGTTTCAACTACCGCATCTTCAGCACAGATGGACACTATCACTACTGCGCCAGTACCTACTGCTCCTTCCATTGATGTTTATCATTTTTTTCTCGATGAGGGGCTGTGATCTTTTGCTCTCAGTTTGAGACCACCAAGGACGGCAAGCACTTACTATTTTCCTCCTCAAGAGGAAAAACTCTTATCAAAATAGTATACACTCCAATGGCCACAGAAATCAATTTGGTTCTGGATGAAGTGGAGACACAGGTGCAAGAGCGGCTGGAGCGTTTTGATCAATGGGTAAAACCTCGAATGAAGATCCGGCTGAACGATTGTAACAAGATTTTAAAACAAGCAAGGATAGAAGAGAATCGAATTCTTGAGTTCTTACAGACCCAGGACGTTGAAGAGGGTCTACGTCAGCGGGAGGTCTACCGCCTAATGAAGTTCATCAGTGGACTTGAGATTCTTGTCAAGTCAAGGCATAAGGAGTTTGAGCCAACCTCTGGCATCGCTACCCATGATATAGCGGTTATCCACCCACTGGAAGCCAGACTTACTTTGGCTGAGAGAACTTTGCACGATTTCAAGGTCACCTTAGGCCTGCACTCATGCTCTCGCCAACTGGGTTTAGCTTCAGCAGAGGTTGATGATCGAAGAATGGTTGCAATGGAACCATCAGAGGTGTCCTTGGTAAGTGTTTCTCCTACCGTTTCTATAGACGCAAACCCTCCCCAGTTGAACCCCTTCCTTTTTCCGAACAACATCCACCCCTACCGGATATTGATCCCTTAAATGTTGATAATGTCATTGAATTAGTAGTTCATCAAGTCAACCTTACATTAGAGGATGATGATTCTACTGATAACATGTCTTTTTCAACAAATGCCTTAACCATAATTCCATCTCTCCTGCCCAAATTCAATTAACCTTTGAGCCAAATTTTGCATCCACTAATGTCCAATTCTTTTCAGCCCCACTGATAGCACCTTTGAACCAAGTCTCATTTGATTTTACAAATTTTTCCATACCAACAACTCACTTATCCCCACTGCCTTCTTTCCTGGAGATCCCTGCTGAGGAGTTGGTCACAAATGTTGCTCCTGCTAAGTCCACTGTTTCTGCTAAGATTGCTCTGTCTGCTGTTGTTCCTACTGCGATATTTGCTGATGTCTTTGATGCTATATTTACTGATGTCTCTGCTGCTATATTTACCGATGTCTCTGCTGCTCTTCCTTCTGCCTCACAAGTCACTGCTGTAGCTGAATCCGATCAAGCTTGTCCATCTACATTTGCACACTCTCGACAGTGATCAACCTGAGGATATGTTTGACTCCCCTGAAGTTGAAGCTGGAGATATGCCTCCTTCTGTGACTGGTCAGCTGAATCAGTTGTCAACAATCATTTCCAATCTTGATAGTTAAAACAAAAGATGAAACATGAAGAAAGAGATACCAGTCACGCTATTGAAAATCTATGGAGACATACATATGGTCAGTTTCGAGAAATCTTTACAGATGTTCATTATCTTTCTGAGAAGGTCACAAACTTTCAAAAGTTTGTTGTGAATACATTCTCCAACTCCTTCTCCAAGTTAAGTCAAACCAAGCGTGAACTCAGTGAGCAGAGTGCATCTCTTCATGCTGCTACAACTCTGGAGCTTGGAGGAAAGGTAGACGACATGAATCAGAAGTTTTCCGAGCAGCTGGCCAATATGCAGACAACTTTTTCGTCCCAATTACAAGATTTGAGCAACAGTTTTCCCACAGTTAGATGCTCAGGACAAGGGCTACTGGCATCCAGCAGACAGCCAGAGCCATCCAGACGAGATCCAATCCCAGCGAGGCAATCCTCTGCTGGACGAGGACAACCAAGTCAGCACAGACCTTCCTATCAGCAGAGAACACAAACTTCAAGGCAACCACCTCCTGACACCTCTTGTTGACTACTCCAGACATTGGGTTGAACGCCTGTAGTAAAGTATTTGTGTCTTGACATACTTTTTTATTAGTCCTTTTTCATAATAATATCCGTGCTTTCACTAATCTAAATCTTATCTTCTGCTATTTCATTAAGCATTGAATGACACTACTCAATGTGTCATATCAATCCACATTAGCTAACCTTGTCACATTTTGGCTATAAATAGAACTCTTCTCACTGCATACTTACTATCTTTCTAGCATGCCTTACTACAGATTTAAATTTACAGTCTTGCATCTCTTACGCAATCGTAATTCACGGGTTTATTACTTATATAAATCAACCCTACATGGGTTGATTAATTATCTAACCCAACTCTGCTAACTCCAGCTCAACATTCAGGTCTTGGTATTGTTCGTTCCACCAGCCTGGAATTTCATAAAGCAGTTGAATGGGTGTTGATGACAAAAAGGGGGAAGATAGAGATTATGTTGAACAGAAGATTACTTTGAAGATAACGTAGTTTGTTTTCTAGGTCTTCTTATATTTTTTCTCCCCCTTGTAAAAACCCAAAAACTAGCCAATTCAGATCATTCTCTATTGTCTATTTTTTTTTTGAATAGATTGTAAACATAGGATTGTTGTAAGGTTCGTAAACTGTATGCATAAATCATTTTATATAAAATTTATATTCTTTGTTTATTGTTCAATTTGATTACTACTTGTAATCTGCTTATCTATCTAACTTAATTTGCTACTCTCTACTGCTATGTTTTTAAGCCTTAACAAGTATCTATTGTTCTTCGTTCAAGCCAGAGTCTCCACTACTAAGTTTTATCATCACCAAAAGGGGGAAATTGTTGGGAAAACATTTCTAAGTTTTGGTGATAACAAATGTCTAATGCTTGAAGCATCTACTGCATCGAAGAAGCCTACTGATGAAAAGAACGTTGATCAACTCTACAAAGGTCCACCAGATACTGAAAGTAGAAGTTAACATCTACTGCGTGTGAAGACATCTACATAACATCTACCGGGTGTAAAAATATCTACCGGGTGTAAAGACATCTACCGGGTCCAAATATTAAGAGTTACCATCTACCGTGCATAGAATGAACGTCTACTAGAACAAGGGTGTCTCATTGAAATATGTTATATGTAGGAGATACCAGCAGAAGATTAAGAAGATATTAGTTGACCTGTCCAGCAGACTAAGTAACTAATGATGACCAGCAGATATACAGTCAAGGAGAAGTCATCATATGTATAAGGCAACAAGACAAAACACGTACAGGCTCACTCTGACAAAGGTACAACAAAGCGAGCACTGCTAATTAGTGCCACTAATCGCGTCAGAGTAAACTAGCGATTGATTAACAAAATTGGAAAGAAGACAAAAAGAATTTGGAAGAAAATTGTTGAGGCTTAAACGCATGGTTGAGTTTAATGCTTAATTTATCCCCGGATTATTTAAGAGTTTTGATGATCAAAAAAACTTGCATTTGTTGTAATAATATGTCTAATTAGTGTACAGGGTTAGATTCATAAATTGGTTGGGAATACCAATGGAAGATAACCCAAGTTATATAATAACATATGCGAGTTCATAGGACAAGCGGTGATTTTTATCAAGGAATATATTGAGCTTGGACGAGAAGGAATGACATCTAATGAACAACCAAACTAAGTTTTCAACATGTGATGTTGGAACAATATCTTATGATGGGATGAAGACCCACGAACCAATGGTCCGTTGGTGGGCAAATTCGTATAGAAGCCACTTGGAGCGCAGTGCAATGTTTTGATTATATCTCTTGGCTCGATGCTCCGAATAATGTGAATCTAAAAAGGTTGGAAAGCCAACTCAATATGCTATATTTCATATTGAAACATCTTAGTCTAATTCAGATTGCAGCATGGAGCAAAATGGCATGGAAGTCATAGCAAGTGCAGATTGTAGTAAGGTTTGAGCGGCTGTAGCATTTTGGGCATAACTTCTTCATACCTTGATGAAATGCAATGACTTTTTGTCCACAACTAGATAAGAGGTAGGTCTACAACTTTTATGTTTACCACGTTTCCCAGAAACGAGCTTAAGATGGTCGAATTGTGCAAAGTTTGAGAGTGTTGAAATCTGGCAGATAGGAGGCGATCCGGGCCATCACCTCAGGCGATCCGAGCCATGCGTGCCAACGCCGCGCACCATCGACCCAGGCGATGGCACGCTGCGGGCCAGGCGATGTCATGGTCGCCCCAGGCGATCCAGAATTGATCCTACGACATTTTTTCAAAGGGCGGTCGCCCGAGGCGATGGGGACATCGCCTGAGGCGATCTGGGCCAGATTTGAACGTTAGAACGTGGCGATGGAGATCGCCCGAGGTGATGGCCGAGGCGATGCACGAGTGATTCAAGCCTTATGTGTAGCAACGGCTAGTAGGAGCCTTGGGGGCCTCCTACACTATAAATATGGATGTTTTGGAGCATTTTGAAGACAAGAAACAAGACTATAAACTACAAGAAAGCCTTGATCAATTCAAATTACTTTAGCATTGCAAACTTCATACATTTGTGTTGTATTGAAGTTTGTAATTCATTCGTGTTGGTACGCCGTGAAGGTGTTTATGTGAGTTATTGTAAGGTCCTCCAACACCGACGCAAGTTGGAAATTGTAAAGTCATCAACAAGTATAGCTGGTGCATGTGTTGTGGCTATCCTTGGAGCCCTTAAGGCCAAGAAGACTCGTGAAGAGTGTTGGTAGCTCGTGAAGAGCTTTGTGTACTCGTGAAGAGCTTTGTGTACTCAGAAAGAGTGTGTTGTGGCTAACTTGGAGCCCTCAAGGCCAAGATCTTTTTCGTTCTAGTGGAACCTTGGTTGGAGGTTATCTAACCGGGAAGATGAGACGTAGGCGATTCATCGCCGAACTTCTATAACAAATCTTCTTGTTATTTACGGCTTTAATTTCATTACGCATTTATTTATTTGTTTACTTCTTATTTTATTTTATTTATCGATTGACTTAAGCCTTCCACAAGCGCAAACTCTTTTATTTGCAAACTCATTTTAAAAAGCTAAAGTAGCCAAGGAATCTCATTCAACCCCCCCCCCCCCCCCCCTCTTCGATTCCAACAAGTGGTATCAGAGTGTTTTTAAATCAAAAATTTTATATGGCTAATCTAGCAAATGAGTTCGCTCAAGGTCAATCGACAAATCGCCATCCGCTCTTCACGGGGTGATAATTATGGTTATTGGAAAAATGGAATTTCTCTATATATCCAATCCGTAGATTATGACCTATGGAAGATCATTGTGAAAGGTCCACACATTCCTTTAAAGGAAGTTGGGGGAATAATCACTCCCAAAGAAATGGACGATTTCACAAGAGCGGATATGATATTAATTTCACAAAATACTAAAGCTATTAATATTTTGCATTGTGCTTTAGATATGAAGGAGTACAACCAAAATCTCGATGTGCTCAACCACAAAGGAGATATGGGACAAATTGCAAATTTGTCATGAAGGAACCAACCAAGTGAAAGAGACAAAGATTGATATATTGCAACTCAAATATGAGACATTTGAGATGGAGTCCGGAGAAGAGGTTGATTCAATGTTTAGAAGGCTCACCCAAATAATAAATGAGCTTGCCCAACTTGGAGAGAAGTACTCTCCTAAGCAAATATGGAGAAGAGCTTTAAGAGCATTGCCAAAGGAATGGGATGCCAAGAGGACGGCCATCATCGAGTCAAACAAAGGAGAAAGTGCTTCTTATGACCTTGATGAACTTCATGGCACATTGGTGACCCATGAGCTTGAAGTGTCAACAAGGAAAAGAATAAAGGAGGATGATAGATCTATGAGAAAGGGGATCGCCTTGGTCGGGAGAAAAGATCAATCCGAGGATGATGAGGATGAAGAGATGATCTTGTTCACTAGAAAGTTCAAGAAATTCTTCAACAAACATAACAAGCCAAAGGCCTCCGGTGCTACCAAACATGAATCCAAACATGAGGTAACTTGTTATAATTGTCAAGAAAAGGCCATTATGCTAACAAATGTCCTAGGAAGAAGAATGAAGATAAAGGCAAGAAGAATGCCCTAATAGCTACATGGAGTGATAGTGACTCCGATGAAGAAGAAACCAACCTTTTCTCATGGCCAAAGATGACATAGATGAAGGAGATGAAAGCGACGATGAGGTACCTTCGTTTGATGAATTACTAGACTCTTATCATGAGCTTATAGATGTTCTTGGCAAAACCAAGATGAGTAACAAATTACTCAAACTTGAGGTAGACAAGAAAGATGAAGAAAATAATTTATTTAAAAATGAATTAAATTCCTTGAAGATATCTTTTTGCAAATTTAGTGAGAGTAGTCTAAAGATGAATGAGTTGCTTGGCTTGCAACGTTGTAGCTTTGATAAAGCCGGGTTAGGCTTCTCAAGCAAATCAAAATCATTTTCAAGCTTGTTAGCTAAAGCCAAACATGATTCTCCTACTTGTAACTATTGTTGTAAAAATGGTCATACTAAAAACAAATGTAGGTTTGCCAAAATCCAATACCAACCTAACAAGAGGTGGAAATGGATTCCAAAGGAGCCAATGAAAGCTAACCCTCAAGGACCCAAAAATCAAATGGGTACCAAAGATCCTCCTATTGTTAATTTGTTTTGTATGGACAACAATGGGATGAAGGCACAAGCAACTCAAATGAGGAGACTATCTCATTCACCTCAATAGAGGAAGCACGAGGCATAGGACCTAATGATAAGAACGCATTCTTGTCAAAGGTGAAATTTATTTTATACATTTTAAAAGAGCAATTCAAAATTTATTTGGCACAAATCAATTGTGACCAATAAATATGAAGCTCGATATTCATTGGTAGTAAAATGCATAACCTCTTAGCATATGCACATATAAATTGTTTTAATGCATGATGTATGCTTATCCTTTTATAGTAAGTATCTTGTCAAGTTCAAATTTGAATATGCAATGTGGAAATGTGCAAGTATGTGACTAATAATTTATCTAATGATGCCTTAAAAAATTTAATGATTATTGGGCATAGGTGCATGAACTCATGGTAGAACATACACATTTTACAATGTTTAGAATTCATTGTTGATTGCCTTAAACGCATGTTTGTATTCCTCTAAATGATTTAATCTAATGCTTGTTATAGCTATTATATGTTTGATGAGGAACATGTGTAAATTTGTTAAAATATGGCTATGTGTCTACAAATATTTGTGATATGATTATTTAAATTTTGCACTTTTTGATTATCACAAAAAGGGGGAGAATTTTGTGATAAACTTGAAGTTTAATGCATGCATAGTTTGAGGGAGAGAGTTTTTGTATGCATGGTTTGAGGGGGAGAGTTATGCATGATTTGAGGGGGAGAGCTTTTTATGTTTTACTTTGTAATCTCGTATGTGCTATGCAATTGTTAAGGGTGAGTCATGTTTACTCACATTTCATGCATATTACATATTCAAGTTTATCAAGTTTTGTGATCATCAAAAAGGGGGAGATTGTTGAGGCTTAAACGCATCGGTTGAGTTTAATGCTTAATTTATCCCCGGATTATTTATGAGTTTTGATGATCAACAAACTTGAATTTGTTGTACTAATATGTCTACTTAGTGTACAGGGTTAGATTCATAATTGGTTGGGAATACCAATGGAAGAGAACCCAAGTTATACAATAACATATGCGAGTTCATATGACAAACAGTGATTTTTATCAAGGAATCTATTGAGCTAGGACGAGAAGGAATGACATCTATGAACAACCAAACTAAGTGTTCAACATGTGTGGAATGATGTTGGAACAATATCTTATGATGGGATGAAGACCCACGAACCAATGGTCCGTTGGTGGGCAAATTCGTATAGAAGCCACTAGGAGCGCAGTGCAATGTTTTAATTATATCTCTTGGCTCGATGCTCCGAATAATGTGAATTCAAAGAGGTTGGAAATCCAACTCAATAAGCTAGATTTCATATTCAAACATCTCAGTCCAATTCGGATTGCATCATAGAGCAAAATGGCATGGAAGTCATAGCAAGTGCAGATTGTAGTAAGGTTTGAGCGGCTGTAAGATTTTGGGCATAACTTCTACGTACCTTAATGAAATGCAATGAAATTTTGTCCAAAACTATATAAGAGGAAGATCTACAACTTTTATGTTTACCACTTTTCCCAAACACGAGCTTAAGATGGTCTAATTGTGAAAAGTTTGAGAGTATTGAAATCTGGCAGATAGTATGAGGCGATCCGGGCCATCACCTCAGGCGATCCGAGCCATGCGTGCCAACGCCGCGCACCATCGACCCAGGAGATTGCACGCTGTCCGCCAGGTGATCCAGATCGCCCCACGCGATGTCATGGTCGCCCCAGGCGATCCAGAATTGATCCTACGGCATTTTTTCAAAGGGCGATCGCCCGAGGCAATGGTGACATCGCGTGAGGCGATCTGGGCCAGATTTGAACGTTAGAACGTGGCGATGGAGATCACCCGAGGCGATGGCCGAGGCGATGCACGAGTGATTCAAGCCTGTAGCAACGGCTAGTAGGAGCCTTGGGGGCCTCCTACACTATAAATATGGATGTTTTGGAGCATTTTGAAGACAAGAAACAAGACTATAAACTACAAGAAAGCTTTGATCAATTCAAATTACTTTAGCATTGCAAACTTCATACATTTGTGTTGTATTGGAGTTTGTAATTCATTTCTTGTTGTGTGAGTTTTGATTCTTCGTGTTGTTTCACCGTGAAGGTGTTTATGTGAGTTATTGTAAGGTCCTCCAACACAGACACAAGTTGGAAATTGTAAAGTCATCAACAAGTATAGTTGGTGCATGTGTTGTGGCTATCCTTGGAGCCCTTAAGGCCAAGAAGACTAGTGAAGAGTGTTGGTAGCTCGTGAAGAGCTTTGTGTACTCGTGAAGAGTATTGTGCTTGTGAAGAGCTTTGTGTACTCGGGAAGAGTGTGTTGTGGTTAACTTGGAGCTCTCATGGCCAAGATCTTTTTCGTTCTAGTGGAACCTTGGTTGGAGGTTATCTAACCGGGAAGAGGAGACGTAGGCGATTCATCGCCGAACTTCTATAACAAATCTTCTTGTTTTTTACCGCTAATTTCATTACGCATTTATTTATTTGTTTACTTCTTATTTTATTTTATTTATCGATTGACTTAAGCCTTCCGCAAGCGCAAACTCTTTTATTTTGCAAACTCATTTTAAAAAGCTAAAGTAGCCACCCCTCCCCCCCCCCCCCCCCCCCCCCCCTCTTCGATTCCAACAAAAATCATGAAGCTGATTTTAGCAATCCTTCATAGTTAAAAAATAGTTGCCGTTAGACTTTTACGTCTATAAATACGTCCATTAAAAGAATGAATAAGTCCTTCCTCCTCGCTAAGTTCACAACTCTTACTCATCAGAAATCAACTTCAAGAAAAACATTTAAAACGCTTATTGCAACTTTCTGAAGTTTTGCAGAGCAGCACATACACATCATTGTGATCTTAAAGATCAAAGTCTACTGAGTCCGCTGCTCAAGAACACTCGAAGATCAAAGATTTATATTTTATGTGAGTGTTGTAAAAACACATTGTAAACAACTGTGATTGTTGTATTGCTAGGAGTTTAGGCAAATCGGTGTGGGTGCCTAAGAAGGTTGTATACTGTAAAGTGTAAACCAAAGTCTTCTAATGTAACCTTCCTAGAAAGGGAAAAGGGGGGAGACGTAGAAGTGTTGTGCTTCGAACTTCTAGAACATATCTTGTGTCACTTACTTTCTGTATTTATCATTCTGCTTCTTAAGCTCACAAGTCCAGTAGACATCTTCAGCACTATTTTTAGTGCTATCAATTGAGAGTACTTAACAGTCAGCTGTATATCAAAGAATCGACAAATTGAGTCTAGTTTATTCAACCCACCCTTCTAAACAATACTCTGATCCTAACAAACCTATCATACCCCATAGTCACGTCATCATTACGACCCATCAACAAATTATTTCAAGTTTTGGTGATTACAATGGTTGCTACGTTTAGCATAGCTAACATAGCTTTCTTCTAGTAGAGCCATCGTCTAGCAGAGCTGTCGTCTAGCATAAATGGTGTCTAATTGAGCCATCGTTTAACACATTTGTCGTCTAGCAGAGATGGTGTCTAACAGCGCCATCACCTAGCCAAACTACCCAATAGCAGAGCTAACCTAGCAGACGAGAGAGACTTTAGCAGACTTCCAGGCTAGCAGAGCGTGGTCAATAGTACTCTGACAAAAGTATCACTCTGCAGTACCATCAGGACTCATCAGAATTAAATAGCCGTTAATGATAGATTTTGCAATAAAACAAAATTGAATGTTAGAAGCATGTATGGCTACAACTAACTATACCCGATGGACAAAAATGGCAAAGTGTATGTACGTTGCAGGACTCCAGTATAAATAGCTCATAATCTGGATGTTTGAAGAGCTCCAGTCAATCTAATCTACGCACGATTTACTCACATTCTCTAAAATGCTTTCACTTGCTTACATCATTCAAATCCAATCAATTTATTTAAGAAATCTAAAGAACATCACAACTTCCGTGTTTATCTGAACATTCAAAAGTTCAAGATTTCTGCATCAATAGTCACTCAAGACATTTTCAAAGAAATCTTATCATTAAGAGAGTGATACATTTTGTATTAAATATATTTGATCTGTTTGTGAGGAAATCTAGGAGTCTAAGCTATAAACGTGACCTTAGCCAAAGTAGGTTATATACTATATTTGTATAAACAAAAGTTTTCTAGTGAATACCTCCCTGCAAAAGAAGAATGAGAGACGTAGAAGTTTTGGCTTCAAACTTTCAGAAACAAATACCGCATTCTTACATTTTCCGCATTATTTCTTTCTATTTCTTTCTAGCCGTATATTATAGCAAGCTGTTCATACGCCTGACCAGTTGACTTTTTGTCCGCACTTATTTCAAGTACTCTGTTGCTCTTGTTCATATTGAGATCTCGATTCCATTCCTTAAAAAGACTGGTTATTGTTAGAAAATGTATCATATTTGTGAGTGTTTATTCAACTCCATTCGAAACACACCACCGATCCTAACAATAACAACAACATATGTCCCACTCCAGCGACCCTCAACATCACCGTCATTCAAAACCATCAGTATATCATAAATCAACATAAGTATAGATATCAATACATGCTCGTATGTCGACGCATACCTGATAGTCGATAATTAAGATTATGCTATTTCTGACGTCCCGAGACTCGTGTAGTATCTGTATCAATTTAACAATTCAACATTAGCTCATTACAATAACATCAACATATAAATACAGTCTCTAGTCACATTTCCAATAGCCTCAAATAAATCCATCCAAATTATGGAACTTCATCAGTTACGTTTTTCAAGTGAAATTATACAGACCAGTGTGATTAAAAAATGCAACAATAATTCATTTAGAATTAATTCCTCCAAAAATCCTATAATTATTAAAAAAATTCAAACTCAATCATTTAGTCATTTCGACTACAACTAAACATACTTATGTGTTCAGAATATACCAGTATTAACTTTCTCTAAATATATTGGCCAAATAAAAACTAACACCAAAATATGAAAATTAGTGTGAGACTGTAGCCCTTATCTCGTTGATTCCGAATATATAATTTATTACCACAACCCGAACAGATCGTACACAATAATTTATTTTGAATTGTAACTGTCGTCGGTTGTTCTCTCTATATCTGAGTTCTGAATTCTCAATTCATACGTATAGCATTATATATACATAGATATATTATATAATACTTAATATTTAATAGTAAATTGACACATATTACGATAACTATTGCAGTTGTCTTTTGCCATATATGACTATATTTTCAGCTAATCTTATAAACATGAAAGTTGAAGTTCTTTCTTTTATCTTCATATGACTTATTGAATCGTCCAATTTTGACATCATATTAAAAAGTTATGCCCGAAATATTGTATTACAATAAATAATTTATTCGGGTATACTATTCATCGTCGAACTTTCTTCACTACTTAATTTTTATAGAATTAAGTGTTGCACATTAATTCTGAAGACCGTTTAATATTTTTCAAGCCAAACCTCAATATATATTAAAATTCATTTTATTCTCTTCCCCAGTGCATCTCTAATATATTTGTATTTATTTTAATCACAAGCACACCTCATGCTTAAGTCATAATTATCTATTATAATTTATATGGTTTTCCAAGGGCATTATAGGTACAGAGGTACTGTAGTTAATGGTAGTACAATTCTCATGCTAATAACGACAACTCAACAGTAAGGCACGGGGTGGAGACATGGCATGTAAATGAGAAATGTCATACTCATGGAAACCATTAACGTCCATTGACAACCCAAGCTTAGCATGTTGAATTGCCATACGACTCCTCTCCCGATTGACGAGGATTCAAGTCTCGTTGTGTGCAAAAATCAGTTAAAAAAAAGACATTATGTTAACAAATTCAGCAAAATCGGCCTGTCGCACATTAAGCAAAGTCACCACCCATGCAACATCATCCTACGTTGGATCGAGCTTTGTGGTTAGTAGATTCGGGAGCTTCACATAATCTTATCCCAGACTAGCAAAATATATCAATTCACTCTGAATATGATGGCACTGATGAAGTTCAAATTGCAAAGATGTGAGCACAACTGGTATCATATACCAACGAAGTAGAATCAATAGAAACGTTTAATTTTAATATAAAACATACCCTTTCTAGACGCTTCTAGTCTAGGTATTCCTTACAATTTTGCGCCAGTGACCAGCAGTGAAAACATAGCTGCTGCTCCTTCTTAGTTACTACTATATCCAATTTCGTATTTTGAGCTCGGCAACCATTTCACTTGCTCTTCTTTATCCTTGAACTCTTTCTACTATTGGTAGAAGACTCGACATGAAGAACGTGTTTCTCCTTTTGAATCAAGGACTCACGAGTTTCCAATATTTTGACTATAAGATCAAATCTACAGCCAGTTAATGAGGATTTGTCACATTCAGATTTTCCAATTTCTCAACAAGAGATATTTTTCTTTACACCATGCTCATAGACCGAAGTCCCATCTTGCATGTGAAATGAAAATAGCTCTTTTCAAGTCGCGAGTCTCAGTAATCGCGTCCATTCACCAAACAACATTTGTAGGTGTTGGAAAATATCAGCAATGTGAGCGAGTTTCTCATATCTATGTTGAATCTCATTGGTGACATTGATGCTATCATATAGCACCTAGCCGAGAGATCATCACTTCTCAAGTGTGGCGATCTCTTCATTAGACGAACTGGGAGACACGTCAACAAGAGGCTCCCACCAAGGGTATATAGCAACCTTTTAGAAGCAAGCATTATTTTAAAATTAATAGCCAATCAGAATAATTTGGTGGCTAATTTGTTTATATCGAGATTTGATGTAATCGGATTCATGGCAATCACAATACTGAGAATAAACATAAAATATATGCAAACCGTTTGATTATTAATTAATTCAAAAACTATGGACTTTAGTTATTGAATGCTCCCACTAAATTTTTTCGAATTCATCACCCTCATGATAAATGGACGGAAAATCATATTTTCTTAGTGGGTTTGGAGTCCAACTAGCTCATAAAAACCCCGGATGTGGGCCCACCGGGTTCATGATACTAAAGGTAGATCACCATTGCATCATATGTAACCCCCAAGATATTTGTCTCGCGATTGGCATAACCCTACGTTGGCAGGCAATTATGCCTTCTTACGTCAAACTAACCCATCCCCATAGATGGCAATGTCACGCCCAAAAGACCCCACGTGGGTGAGTATCTAAAAGGTTAACATAACCACACCCTTAATTAAGTGGCAGTTGACACAAGTATCGTCTCATGGCTTAACTGTTGATGAAAGACAGGAAGCGACAAACCCTTTTGAACTCCCCTTATCAGTTTGATATTTAAAATTTTTGAATCATATTCAAAAGAGGGTATAACTTTATTTTAAAATCTCATCAAGTGCTCGTTTGTTTGTTTGCCGGATTCATGCAACTATGTTTTATTCACGCATCATCATATGTACTCACAAAAACATACAAACAAACATTTATCATACATCGTATGCATAATAAAAATAAATATGGACGATAATGAAATTTTCCTAATTGATCAACGTGAGTCATACGTGGATCACAAGTCTGTCTATGGTGATGCAGGTATGCAATGCAATACTATTATATTTTTGCTTTCATTATACATATCTTGACTCTTGGTGCTCCATCTTCAATCTCGATCTCCCACTAATTCTAATAATTTACATTTAAATCGTTCAAGCAAAGGGATACATGCCGGGTGTGATACATCAGAAAATAGAGGGAGCAGGCTCGCATGCCCGATAACCAAAAATCACAACTAATATGAAACAAAAAAAACCTAAGTCACCCAAAAATGTTGGTCAAGGCCCGTAATCATCCACCATGCAATCACATCATATGTAATTAAACATTAAACTAAACAATTACATCATATGTAATTGTACTATTTACATCATATGTAATTAGATCACAATAATTAAGTTATTCTATCGTTCTCACTAATCCTATCATTAACTGAAAATAAAATTAACAAATTAAATAAAACCATTTTATTTAATTTCTAATTACTAAATTTTAATTAATTATTATAATCTCTATTTTACCTTTTAATCATATTAATCGAAAATAAAATTTAAAAACTAAATGAAATACTTTCATTTAATTTTTAATTAATTAAATTATCAATTAATTGGTAAAATCACTATTTTACCTCAAATCATAATATTAGTCAAAAATAAAATTAATAAATTAAATGAAACATTTGCCTTCAATTTTTAATTAATTAAATTTTCAACTACTTGTAAAATCAATATTTTACACTTAAAAAATTATTACACTTAATAAATTAAAAATTACAAGGGACGTTCGCGCGGCTTGCTTGTGATCGGGAGTCCTGCGCACGGCGTCTGCCTGCAACCTTGTGGATTCGCGGCGACGCAACCACGCCGGGTAGCGAACCTCCATGCGCGAAGAACCAGCAACACCATCTCGATATGATTTCAGTCTAGACGGCGCGCAAGGCGGCGGAGAACAGTTTCTCCGTCGTGCACCTCCGCGCGGGGCCATGCGTGAACAGTGCACCGGAAACACTTTCCGATGTCGACTAATTTGGGTTGGATTAAACTCTTTTTATTCCAATTTTCTATTTTTTCCGGATCACAAAAATTGATTGCAAACGATCTAAAAATAAATTATCGAATATATGAATCAAAGCACAACCTGGCTCTGATACCACTGTTGGGTTTCCGTACCCCGGCGCCAGATCCAAAAGCAACGTAAAATAAACATAAACAGATATGACCCGGGGACGGATCGATCGCGCTTGATTCATATATTAACATGTGCAAATCGAATATAAATGCACTAAAAGAGATTACCGTTCACCGACGTAAGTCTGACGGCAGTGACCCTCGAGTCCAACCAACCTGACCAGATCTACAAGCTCAGCACCACTGCTAGTTTGGTGTTAGCGTTTCTATGAGAGTGAGTGGAATCAATCATCAAACCTGGAGAATGACTGACATATTTATAGTTGTCTAGTTGGGCTATGGTTCATTAAGCCCAACAGACCAACCATTGACTCATTGGCTTGAAGGCATTGCTAACACAACACAGAGCCAATAGGCTTGGGTTCGAGCAATTTGGCGCAATTTGATTTAGGACATAAGCTCTCGCAGACAGTTTTTTGGTAAGATGTTCGAAAAACTGCATAAGTTGGCTGTTTTAGGTTGAGAACTGGCTGTGTTCGGTTTCTATTTCTTGAATTGTGTTGAATAAGATGAAATCTACTTTAGTCTAACATTAATATATTTGAAAACCTTACACATTTTCTTGTAATTTATTATGGTATTGCAACGATATACATGTATTCTTCTTGAAGAACAGGCAGAACAACATGAATCATTGTGAAATCAAATTGAAAATATGCGAAACGAGTTTGGCAATTCCCATATATAGGATTAACTGCTTGCCGTTTTACTAAAAGATATAGGTGATGGTAATGGTGCAACTCAAACATTTTAAACCACGCAGTAGCACAAGCAACACGTTTCGATGGCTCTCCAAGAAGAGATAATTATTAAACTCCAACTATCTACCTCTCAATAATCGCGCCAACTCGCAACTCATAGGAGTTGAACACGTGACATTGACTCTGATACAAATTGTAGGATCAACTGCTTGCCGTTTTACCAAAAGTTATATGTGTAGTAATTGTGCAACTCAAATCTTTTAAACCGAACAACAGCACAATCACCACGTTTAGCTCGCTTTTCAAACAGAGACAATTATTGAACTCCAACACATTACATATGTCATTGCCCAAGGCAACATAGGAAAAACACTTAACTTCCAAGTGTGCACACGAATAACAAGATGAAGTAGAAAGACATCCATACTCTTTTCGGGAAAATGGCCAATTTCAATAAGGAGCTCTAAATGATAATTTATGGCAAATACATGAGGCCAAGGTCGAATATTCCTTCCAGAGATTCGTGGTACAGGGGAAAAAAATTTAATTTCATAAATTTAAATAATTTTACATTATTTTTTTTATATTGTCTGGGTATATACTCACATGCAAGACGTGAATTTTAAAATAAAAAAAATTCTTAGTAGGATAATTTTATAAAATTCTGGATTAATTAAGCCCGATAAATAATCCCATCAATCTACACGACTCATTCAAATCATTTCCAAAATAAATAATAAATAAATAAAGTTAGAATAGCAGCCAGTACTTACATTTGCCATTAAAAATTTGCATGTATTTGACCTATTATATGATATAAACTAATGGTGGTTGTAATAATAGCTATTATTCTTCTAAATAATATGATTTAGAAAATGAATCCCCCCCCCCCCCCCCCCCCCCCCCCCCCCAACCTACACACACAGACATACACACCTTGTTTGGTCCCCCGTCACAAAAGAATCTGATATTATTGTTGTCTTGAGGAGATTCTTACAAGGATTATAACAAATTTTTAACTAATAAGACATTTTAAATTTTATTTATTTAATCATGAGATGTTGACTTTGAGAAGTCAACATTTTGTACTTTTAAAATTTTCAACTATCATATTTATATTTAAATTTTTTATTATATACAAATAAGGAATCCATACCCATCAACTCTTACAATATATGTATGTGACTGCTTTGTTCTATAATGAGGATGTGAGTTTTTTTGTTATTTACAAAACTCAAACTTGAGTCAATCATACTTTAGAGATGATGACATATTGACAACTATTAAGTTAGGTTTTTGGTGTCAAGACGACTAATTCATTAAAAAAAAACATTAAGAGAAAGTCAATATCCAACTTATAATCCGCAGAATCATATGATATATCTCCTTAAAATAAATAAATATATATATATATAAGCTAAATTAACAATAAAGTCTAAAACTATCGACTCTTTTTCAGGTAGTGACAATATGTTTGATGCATTAATTATGCTTTGCATTATGATGGAAGATGTATATTGATGAGCTTAATTATATTAGGTTTCGTTTTTATTTAACGGAGTCCTAGACATTAGGACAAATTTTGTTTCAGATTCGACCAGATAATATGAAAAACTGATCTTGGTTAATTTTGTTTTTATTTGTCACATTTCTGTAAAAAAAATTATGAAATGACCTTGAAATTCATACAAAAACAAAGATCAAATAAATGTCAGAAAAATGATCTTGGTTAATTTTTTATTTGTCACATTTCTCTAAAAAATTTATGAAATGGCCTTTAAATTCATACAAAAACAAAGATCAAAATTGAAAAGATTATATTTCAAAATATAGGACAAACAAATATAAATTAAAAAATAACCCAAGATTAATTTTTTTTTGGATCGGGGAGCTACTTGAACTTAAATCTTCTCAAAAGAGGGAGGTGAGCTTACCACTCTGTCTAAAGCCTAAAGCCGGAAGCTGAGATTAGTGTGAGTTTGGGTTAGTGTGAGTTTCAATATAACTATGAAATCGAGGGTTCTAGATCGAAAGTAATAGTAAGTATTGAAAACTTATCAAACATGTGCCTGCCTGGTAAAAGCTACAGGAAGGGAAGTCAATCTCCTAGAGCTGACGCTCTTTCTCATATAAGATAAAATTATAATTTCTTTAATCTTTAATTTCAAACCATTACATACATTTTTATAATATTTGTCAAATTTTCCTCTTCTAAACTTCCATAAAAGAAAATATGAATATCACTTATCCAATTCAAATTTGGACCATTGAATTTTAATATAATGACAATATCGTTATTTTAAATTGAACTGATCTGAAGTTATAAGTGATATTAAGTGCCACTAATGACCATCAATCTTAATTTTGTTTCTTTCTAGTGCGGTGGTCGCCACAAGTGTCATGCATATCAACCTCAAAGTATAGTGGATTACTTTTCGCTTTTTTTTTTTTTTTTTAAATATTTAACGTCCACTCTAACAGAACTTTTAAATTTGAAAAAATAAATAATAGAATTGCTTATTAGAGTGGAGATATTTTGGGCCAACTTGTCCAAATTCACTAACAATTAGTTAGCTTTTAATATTTTTAAAATTGGATCAACAGTGATATTATGATCGAAAAAAAATTTTAGAGAGGAATGAGGCATTGAATTTGACCCGACTTAATTCATTCTGTGATTTATGTGATCTACCTTAATGCATTGATTTAAAAGTTTAGTTGTTTTTATTGTTGCTTTAGTATTATAATTTATTACAATTTGGTATTAAATTATAGGAATACTTGCATGCTGGTCCATTAGAAGAACAGTTTTTCATTCCAATCAGGCAAAAAAACTTCAAATCATTTAAGTCCATTTTCAAAAAAAAATTTGACAAAATAGTCATGTAACGCTACGTGTACCGCCATCACAAGCATGCACGGTGGACGCTTAAATCCACCGATGAACGTAGAAAGTGCATTGGTGCATCAAAGACATTCACCGGTGCACGCTCAAATGCACCGGTGCACGTAAGATTTACGTGCACCAAAACATCACAAGTGTGGACCAGTATATGCTTAAATGCATCGATGCACATAGGGTTTACGTACAACCCTATGTGCACCGATGCATCATAGGCGGATACTGATGCACGCTCAAAAGTGAACATAGTAAAGAAGAAGTGCACGTGTGCACCTAGAAGAGAGAAAAAGCAGAGGAGAAATCAAAGGAGGCGTCGGCAGAGAGAAATGGGGGAAGAGGGTAGTCAAAAAACCAATAAAAACAGTGGAAAATGCTACAATACACCTGAAGAATCGCATGAACAGTTCTTCATCTTCATAGGCCTCCAACCGCCGCTCTAATGTCGACTAATCATCTCCAGCCTTTCACCCACCAAATTCGTCCCTTCCCAAAGCACAAGCTACCCCATCTATTGCCCAAATGGCACCCAAATCCAGCCAGAATGCTCCGCCGCATCCTTGCACAGCTATGTCTGAGTTCGACTTTTGCGCAAAGATTTAGTGACGCAGGCGCGAGCAAGCAACGTGGCAGCCTGTGAGGAGGTGACGAGTAGGAGGTGCACCGTGGTGGACTGCGAAGGAGATGCATAGTGGCGGTTGTGGCTCATGGGTTTGAAACCCTAGTTCGGTTGGAGATGATGAATTGCTAGGTCATTCTTTTGCATGATTACATAGTTTTACATGTTAATTAAATGCTGTAAAAATTTGAGATAAACAAAGAAGTCTAAAGGTTGTTCTCAAAACAAAACAAAAAAGAGTATAAAGGTGTCAAATTATCATGCAAACTCATTGTGACAGCATGTATGAAGTTGTCACATTTGTTTTTGAATTATAAGAATTTTATGCACACCTTATCATGTTTTAACCCATACATGTTAGGAACATGTTATAAGAATTATAACACATCAATGAAGTGATATTAACACCCATTTAAGATAACAAAATAAAGTACTTAGAAGATTATATTAATTATTAATAATCTCTAAATACTGAGGAGTGATTGTCTCTTATTTTAAATTGAAGCTCAAGATGTTTGCAAAAAAAAAAAATAGATATAATGAATCCACTGATGATTGATATTTTGTAATTTTACAGGTTGTTTCATCTAGAAATTGAGATGTAATACTTGAGAAATTTAGAGTTAGACATCAGCAATTGAAAGGTAGGTAAAAAATCATTTGCAACTAGAATGTATGAACATAGTATTTATTGTTTATATTAATTGTATTGATATTTGAATAAGGTTGATATATATATATTTGATGTATAAAATATTGAATGATGTTGAAATAAAATAATTGTGCTTCATTGTATTGGTTGTTCATTGAATTTCCATGTGCATGCATAATACATTAATATATTTGAGGACTTGCATGCACGACATGAATTTGAGAAAATGAAAGATTTTGTTGGCCACTACTAAGGCGCCGAGGTTTGTGAGGCAGATTTATATGATATGTCGAGTGTCGCGGATGAGATACTACTCGGAGGATTATGAGGGTTGATAGATAGGGGATGTGCCCTTGGTAATCACAAGGGAATGGTCCATTCGACTCCACGACTTTGATTGATGATGCTGGTTGGATACTTCTCAGGTGATCTCGTGCACAGCCGCAACGTCCCATGACGACAACAGTTCAATTATGACGTCATTAAGTATATAAAATTTTCATTCTTTAAAACTCCCATTACATACAACACATTTACAGAGTGACTTTTATATAATCTTGATAGAGTTTCCCTGTAAATCTCATTTCCGGCAAGAACATAAACCATATATATATACATAATTCATAATGCACCATATCTCCCAAAATCAAATGTACATGGACACCAACATATAAGAGGGAAATTCAAGATATTTTTACAGACCATATATATATATCATGATGCTCACATATGAGCAATGACAAAATGAATATAATCTACTTGCATAAATCACATTTCCTTCTACCATTACAGGTACAATGTTTTTGGGAGCCTTATTATTCCATGGACTCGAGCTTATCTCCTGTAAACCACTTCGTATCTGTTTTACTTGTTTCAACAGAAACAACCAACCACAAAGGGTGAACATACTCTAACACAATAATCATAATCATATCAATATATAGAGCCGTAATGCAGTAATTTAAGATTATTGAAAATCCATAAAAATATTCTCCCTGTATACTTTCAAACCAGTTTAGATTTCACGTGTTATTCATGTTCAATCTTACACAATTCCATCAACATCAAGTTCAATACAATTATTCAAGACATGATACTTATCAACGCGATAAATTCGACACAAACACAATTCATCACTATTGGTCCAAATCATAACCATTAACAGCCGCACATTGTCCCCGCTTTAATATAATAATTGTACTGTAGCAAATAACAGCACTTTTTCCCTGCTATAATGATCATAGCGGCACTTTGACCGCTTTATTATCATAGCGACACTTTGATCCTGTTCTTTTATCACAATTACAACTCGGCTGTTGATAGGGATGTGCCTTTGGAGGTTACGAGAGGATGATCCATTTGGCTGTATGAATCCTTTTGGTTGTGTGCCTATTTATTGTTCAGAGCTCTATTTCGTCCATGGACCACGCTTGGTTTCATAAGTGCTTTCCAATTTTGAAGCGGCCACACTTCGCACTTACGTAGGTGATCTCCTAGAAGACTCTCCCGCTATACTCCAACATATTCTTATATGTCTTAGGAATCATTAAAGGCATTTTGCCTATCCTCGTACCCTTTTTGCAGGCTACACCTCTTATCATAGGAATGGGTTGGAGATTGATCTCCAATGTGTTTATACAATCTCATAATTTAGTTGTCCCTTTTGAACCTAGATCTTGGGATCTCCAGTCAACAAGGTTGGGTATCCACCACAAGATTTTGATTATAGGGTTTTAATATCATTCCCCTCGATAAACTTCCACATGATCTCTCGGTTAACCATTTTATATGCGAATCCGCGGTTTCACATAATCACTCATGATTATGCCACTAGAGATCATTTTGTCATATAGCATTTAGTGAAACACTTTTAGTTGCATGCACATGATTTTTCTCTAACAACTTATAAAATCACTCAGCCGAAGAAGCTTTATATGTTTTACTTAGAGAATTTTCCACAACAGTATATCTTCAGTTTGGTAATCACATTACCTCATTAGCATCATTTTATCCTTTTAGGATATTTCCATCATAGAATTTTAAGCGTTGTTAATGCGTTATTTCTTACAAAATTCGAGACCATGGGAAATACTCAACTTTAATTCAAAATTCATATTTAAGCGCATAGATTCTTAAAAAGTACAAGTTCAAGATTCTATTTTTTGTAAACTTGAAATTTAAGAGCAAAGCTTAAAATTTGAAACTCTAATTAATCCGTGAGATTTCATTCTTCAAATGTCTTGGAAACTTTAATTCCAAGCATTGTTCTTGATGCACACACGTCAAAATGTCTTGTCAACATTTTTCTTTGTTACTTGATGATTTCTAAATTGTTTCTCCAATGAGTATATCATCAATTCACAAGCATACATATGCTTAGGTGTGTTCACATTTGTCACACTCGTTAATTTATTTGACAACATGATTTGTCAAACTCTTCACGTCTTTTATTTGGCATTTGTTATGATTTTACTTTGTCCTTCATATTTCTAGTTTAGCCAAGCACCCCACATTTCAAATATTGTAGGAAACTCTATTTTCCTTCAATCACAAGGCTTTTCGTCCTTGCCTAAATGTGGTACTTAGTATGTGATTGACTCATAGAATTGCAACCCCCCACAACTTCGGGATAGTCAAGAATTGAACTGGCGTTCAAACTTTCGTGTTTCAAGTTCTAAGCATTATCCTCTTACAAATCCAAATTCAATTTTTTTTTCTTGAAAATTTTGGATTTAAGCTTACTTACTTACAAAAGCTAAAACTTGGATAATATTATCAAACTCGATTCACAATTTGTAATTTAAGCGCACTAACTTAGAAAACTTGAATTCAAGATTTTAAATCTTGCAAATTCATGTTATAAGCGTACTAGCTTAGAAATTCAAAATGAACCAATTTGAGATGTTACAACGCCTAATCAAAATTTGTGGCTTCGATTTATCACTTGTTTTTAAACTTACAAAGCTTATACGCCTTGCCACAATGACTTCGATTTATCACTTGTGTTTTAAACGTACGAAGCTTAGAAACTCGAATTCAAGATTTTATAGTCTTGCAGATTCAAGCTTAAGCGTCAAATTCTTAGACAACACAAGTATAATCTACTCACAATTTCTCATAGCAAAACTCATTTGCTAAATTTTATTGCAATCACATTGGCTTTGTTTTTGCTTCATTACAAAAAAGTCACAACAATATCATGTGCAAATATTAATAAAGTAACAAATTAATTTTCCCACATCTCTAGTTTTCACAATATTTCCATCACAAACATCATTGTGAGTTAACTCTAGAGACGTTACGATTCTTCTAACAAATGAATGACGATTTGTTAACTTAGTGCCGACACAAGCAATAAATTTAACATTACAATTTATGCTGTGAACTATTGTTTAAATGATCCTAATAATCATGCCACAAACCGTAAGATTCAATACAAGAAGTAATAACATAAATTTTATTGCTTTCAACAAATATCATCTTTACAGTTATTTAGAATCACTCCATTCTTGGAGATTACAACTTTCAAAGATACACAACTTCTTCTCCAAGGATTTCCACAATTCCTTGTCCGTCTTCACTAGACAATACACATTGTATAATGTGTTGTCCAGTCCGTTGAGAATATAATTCTTGCACATGAAATCGCTTTGATTCCACGCATCAACCGCAGCCCTCTTTTGGTTGTCGGTTACATCCTTCATAATAGTAGGAGCATCCTCATTGAGGAACCTTGCCAACCCCAAGGTTGTCAAATAAAACAACATCTTTTGTTATCATCGTTTGAAATCGTTCACATTGAACTTTTTAGGTCTTTCACCAGGATGAACGGAAGTCGTTGTTTCACTCGACGAAACCATTTGTTGCTAACTACATAAATTCTTTTCTGTAATAATTTGTTCTTTTAGTCTTAAAACGAACAATATTTAGAATTTTAAAGTGATTAATTTTTATGATGTAATTTTAAAATATGAATAATATTATGAATTTTTTTTTTAATGTTGCTTACTAACCAATTCAAATTCTTTTTTTTTCAAGTTTTGGATATATTGACTAAACAACAATTGCACATATAAAAAATATGCATATTCTAAAAAAATCATAAAATATGTTTTTTTAACAGGAAAGATAATATATTAATTAAAAGTCAACCATCTTGGCAATTACATCAAAGTGCAGAAATACAAGCAACCATAAAAACCACAAAAAACTAAAATAGAAAACCAAAGAACCAATTGAAGATGTCCGTCTCCATTGAGCAAACACGGGACTACGAGGGGAAATAGAAAGTGAGTCACTGCAAGATCACATGTCTTTGACCAAAATGATTCATGAGTCACCGAAACCAAACTCGATTCACTCAAACCATTAATCCCAGAGTACGAACAAGTAAGGGCACTGTTTTCTAAGACAAGTGAATGTACATATATGGATAGACGAAGAGCGTAAACTGAGAAAGATAATATATTTTCACAATAATAAAAAATATATATAAACAAAAATAAGTTATATATAAACCTATATGATATATATGAAAGTTTATGAACTTTTTTCATAAAACTTGCATATAGTTTTAAGGAGATTAAATAAAATCTATTTGTTTGTATAATCGATAGGGTTTGTGCATGGTTTAAGAAAATAGATGAGTTTTTTTGCCTATTTGTTTAATTCGGGAGATTTATTGCAAGGTTTAAAAAATAGAAACGAGCTTTTTTGCTTGGTGTTTCATTCCGAGTTTAAGAAAACATAGTGGTTTTTGCCTATTTTGTTTAACATGTGGGGTGTCGTGCAATGTTTCAAAAAACGAAAGGGGTTTTTTTTTCTTTTATTATAACACATGAGAATTGTTGGGATATGCTCCAAGATAATTCATTAGATTATTGATTTTGGCATACATTGTAATATGATTTTCATAAATGGCAATTCCATATTATATATTATTCAAATATCTGTGTAATATGAATAAATATATATTAATGTCTTTATAATAATATTGTATTATTCTTAAAGATTGTCACTAGTAAAGTATTATCTTGAATTATGATAATGATAATGCATAGAGACTAGTATGTATTGATTGATGAATTTGTTCATGCATATGAGATATCGAATCAACATATAGGTACATGTTAGAGAACTATGTACTGGACCGACCCACCATGAGAATGCTACATGGATTGTTATATGAATGTCATAAGCAATTATCATAGTGATAATAGTGTATGTAATCCTTACGACTTAAATCACCAGAGATCCCAACATAAGGAGATATGTATCTTGATATTGTCAAATGTTACATGTACTAGGGTAAAATATAAAGACAATCATTGGATATACGTATTATGTAGAGGGATGTTGAGTTATCAATATAGGATTTGTCACTCCTATATAACAGGAGAAATGTTGGGCCCTTGATCGAGTGAGACTAAAATGCATGGTCATGCTCGAATGAGTCGATATGTGATATTGAGCTTATTCGTTAATTCAAGTCTACTCAGGGATCAAGAAATAAAAGATTTAACTATACGAGTATGACATATTCCATGACTCGTGTTCAATCTAGACACCTAGGACAAATGGATTAAATTACATGGTGAATATTATCACAATAGGTAATGTCGAGTCAATGACATTCTTGTAACTTGGGTAGTATTGATATGTTGCTAGATACCGCTCATTGCTTGTGAAACCGTAGAGGCAAAGCTGTGAAGTTTGCTCATGACTCGAGGATACTGCATCAAACATGCTACAAAGGTATAATACTTAAACACCGGTATGGTTTCCTTCGTATAGATCCTTGGTGGGATCCGATTTTATTTATTTATTCCGCTGCGTGTGCTATCGGATTCGTTACAGAGGTATCAGAGCTAGGTAGAAGCCTCATATCGGGTTATGTTATAAATCATATTATCGTATTTTGATTTTTATATTCATGCTAAATCAAAGAAACTGTATCGATTAAAATATAAGAGCATATGAGATATGTTATATACTATTATAAGGTCATATGAGATATGTATAAGGGAAACTATGTTCGTAAATATATATGATATATTGACGATTGTTTCGATATATATGTATAAGATACACATGTGCGGGCGACCGAGCCACTGTGTGCGGGAGACCGAGCCATCATGGGCGGGAGACCGAGCCATCGTGGGCGGGCTACCGAGACCTTGTCTAGCGGGCTACCGAAACCTTGTCTAGCGGGCGACCCATGGGCGGGGGACCGAGACCATGTCTGGGCGAGGGATTGACCACTCTGGGTGGGGGACCGATCACCATGGGCGGGCAACCGAGGTCCTGTGTGCGGGCGACCGAGGCAACAAACCCCACTGTTGTAGCGCACAATAATCTTTTTTCCCATTTAAGCCTATTGGGACCAATTAGATTGGAATTTTGTGATTATTCTAATTTTAGTACGGCCTGCGTGTCGTGCCTTCTCGTTTTTTAAAAATGATTGTATTCCCTCTCCCTTATGCTCCCCTCGAACGTATCTCGAGGATTCTTCCATATCATTTAATTGTTATGTTGTATAGTTTTAGCACTAGTTGATGGAGATCTGTGGAGATGGATCAAGAGGGCAAGGCGAGGTGACCATTCATGGGAGACCACTATGGTGCTTTGAGAAGTTACCTAGGTTGACCATTTGATTTTCTCATTGGCTTGAGAAAATCTGTAATTCAGGCTATAACCATGTCACGTTTATTTTATGATGATGTATGAGATGCATGATTATATTTATATGCTGCTTAATGTTACTAGTACACTTTCACTGCGATCAGTCCTTGAGAAGGATAAATTGAATGTGACAAATTTCCTAGACTGGTATAGAAATCCGAGGATTGTCCTCAAACAAGAGAAAAAACAATATGTCCTAGAGGAACTCTTACCTGTTGAGGAACCTGATGCTACGGCCGCAAGGGCCTATAGGGATGCTTACAAGAAGCATCAAAATGACCCCCGAGATGTTGGTTGTCTCATACTTGCAACCTTGACCTCTGAGCTTCATAAGCATAATGAGGAAATTGATGCGTTCAATATGATTGAACATCTGAAGCAACTTTACCAACAACAAGCCAGACAAGAGAGGTATAAATTCTCTGAAGCGTTAAATCGGTGCAAAATGGTAGAGGGAAGCCATGTTGGAACTCATGAACTCAAAAGACGAAGAGAAGTGTGACTTCTACTTCAGAAAATTTTGTTATAGAAATAAATTTATCTACTTCTACATCATGGGTATTAGATACTGGATGTTGTTCTCATATTTGTGTTAATGTGCAAGAACTCAAAGGAGTAGAACACTGGTTAAAGACAAAGTTGACCTACGAGTGAGAAATGGAGCAAGAGTTGTTGCATTAGCTATAGGAACTTATTTAATAACTTTGTCTTCTGGACTTTTTTTAAAATTACAAGACTACTACTTTGTGCCTTCCATTACTAAAAGCATAATTTATATTTCTTGTTTGGACAAGATGAGTTTTTCATTTTTAATAAAGGACAAATGTTACTCCATTTATTTGAACGATTTGTTTTATTGTAATGCGCAATTGATTAATGGTCTTTATATTCTAAATTTTGATATGCCTGTCTATAACATAAATTCTACTAGGATTAAAACCAATGATTCTAATCCAACTTATATCTGGCATTGTTGCTTAGGCCATATAAATGAGAATCGCATATCCAAACTTCATAAAGATGGAATTTTTGAGCAATTTGATTTTGAATCATATGAGACATGTGAATCTTGTTTATTAGGCAAGATAACCAAAGCCCCTTTCAAGGGACATGGTGAAAGGGCAAATGATTTATCGAGTCTCATACATAGTGATGTATGTGGCCCAATAAGCACACAAACTAGATGTGGTTTTCAATACTACGTTACATTTACTGATGACTTCAGTAGATATCGATATGTGTACCTAATGAAACATAAATATGAAACCTTTAAAAGTTCAAGGATTTCAAGAATGAAGTACAACACCAGCTTGGCAAAAGAATCAAAATCCTCTGATCAGATCGATGACGTGAATACTTAAGCCAAGAGTTTTATGATATCTAAAGGAGTGCAGGATAGTCCCACAACTCAAACATCGTATACTCCACAATGGAATGGTGTATCTGAAAGGAGGAATCGAACTTTTGGACATGGTTCAATCTATGATGAGTCATGCAGATCTTCCGATTTCCTTTTGGGGACATGCTTTAGAAACAACAATATTTATACTGAACCGTGTTCCATCTATATCAGTTGAAAAGACACGATATGATATATGGACTGGGAAACGCCACAGTATGTCTTTTATAAAGATTTGGGGTTGTGAGGCTTACGAGAGACGTCACGCCTCCAACAAACTTGGACAAAAATCTGTTAAGTACTTATTTGTGGGGTATCGTTCGGAAACAAAAGGATACTATTTTTATTATCCCACAAAGAACAAAGTGGTTGTTGCTCGGACAAGTGTCTTTCTTGAAAGAGAATTTATTTTTGGAAGAACCAGTGGGAGACAACTAGAAATCAATGAAGTATAACCACAACAAAACACCGGACATGATACTGAGATAGAAACAGAGTAGTCACCACAAGTTGTTGTGGAACGTGAACCACAAGTTGTTGTGGACGTAATGCCTGCTCAAGAGACACAAGCCCGGCGTAGGTCTGTAAAAGTACAACGGGAGCCAGAGAGATATGGATTTCTTGTGACTCAACAAGGTGACTTACTACTCATGGATCAGGATGAGCCTTCAACCTACCAAGAAGCAATAATGGGCGATGTCTGAGAAATGGCTAGAGGCCATGAAATCGGTGATGGAATCCATGTATGTAAACCAAGTATGGACTTTGGTTGACCCACCTGAAGGGGTGAAACCCATAGGGTGCAAATGGATTTTTAAGAAGAAAACTGACATGGATGATAATGTGCATACCTTTAAATGGCGATTGGTTGCTAAGGTTTCAGACAAATTCATGGTATTGACTATGATGAAACATTCTCACCAGTCGCCATGGTTAAATCCATCATGATCTTGCTTGCAATAGCTGCATTTCATGATTATGAAATCTGGCAAATGGATGTCAAAACTGATTTCCTTAATGGAAACTTACTTGGTGATGTGTATATGACACAACCCGAGGGTTTGTCGATCCAAGGATGCTGGAAAAATATGTAAGCTACAACGATCCATTTATGGATTGAAGCAAGCTTCTCGAAGTTCAAATCTTTGTTTTGATGATGCAATCAAAGATTTTGACTTCATAAAGAGTGTATAAGAACCTTGTGTCAACAAGAAGGTGTTGGGATATGCCCTAAGACAACTCATTAGATGATTGTTTATGACATACAATGTATTATGGTTTTATTAATGGCAATTCATTATTATATATTATTCGAATATCTATGTAACATGAATTAATATATAAGTTAATGTCCTTAGAATAATATTGTATTGTTCTTAAAGATTGTCCCTAGTCAAGTGTTATCATGAATCAGGATAAAATAATGCATTGAGACTAGTATGTTTTGATTGATGAATTGTTCATAGATATGAGATATCAAATCAACACATGGGTGCATGTTAGAGAACGATGCACTGGACAGACCCACCATGAGAATGCTACATGGATAGTTATATGAACGTCATAAGCAATTCTCATAGTGATAATAATGTATGTAATCCTTACGACTTCAGATCACCAGAGATCCCAACATAAGGAGTCATGTATCTTGATATTATCAAACATTACCTGTAACAGGGTAAACTATAAAGACAATCATTGGATACACCACAAATTATGTAGAGGGATGTTGAGTGATCAAGAAAGGATTTTCCCTCCTATATAACAGGAGAAGTGTTTGGGCCCTTGATCAAGTAAGACTAAAATGCATGGTCATGCTCGAATGAGTCAATATGTGATATCGATCATATTCGTTTATTCTAGTTCTACTTGGGGATCAAGAAATAAAAGATTGAATATATGAGTATGACTATTCCATGACTCGTGTTCAATCTAAACACATTGGACAAAGGGATTAAGTTACATGGTTAATATTATCACAGTCCGTAGGTTATGTTGAGTCAAAGACATTCTTGTAATTTGGGTAGCCTTGATGTGTTGCTAGATACCGCTCATTGCTTGTGACATAAAATTAGATTTTATGTCGCTGCCAACATTGCAAGATCCTATCGGTCACACAAAAGATTAAATCGATAAAAGGAGATATAGTTCATTGGATGAATTAATTAATTAAGAAGAGTCTTAATTATAAATATTAGATATATGGATTTAATTAATATATTGGGTTTGGGCCAATAAGGCTTCTTGAAAGCCTTTAATTAAATCTAATATGCATTATATAATATGATAACAATGTTGATTAAGGGTTAATCATTTTTTTTCAAACCTAATAGCCACCAAACTCTAACCACTCAGCCGCCGCCTCTTGCTCTCAACCTCACGCCGCCGCGCCGCCGTGAATAGGGATTAATCGGCCGCCGTTGATCGGTTTTGAACCGTGAGTTTAATTCCGGTTCAAGAACGAGTCTAGCAACTTGTTCTTGAACACCCTTTTCGATTTGATCGTGTGGATACCGTAGAGACGACGGTGCAAATCTTTGTTCGTGACTCGTGGTCTTGCAACGAGGATTCTGCTACAAACAGGCTACAAGGGTATGATTCTTATCAATCTCGGTATGATTAACTTTGTATAGGTCCATGGTAGGAATCCAATTTTATTTTTCGCTGCGCATTGCTTGATGGATTCCTAACAGAAGGTTAGTGGGAGCATAATTATCTTCCTAGTGTTGTATCCTAGTGTTGTATGTAGATGACATACTTCTCATTGGGCATGATATTCCTACCTTGCAAACTGTAAAGACTTGGCTAGGGAATTTATTTTCTATGAAAGACTTGGGTGAAGCCACATATGTGTTAGGTATCAAGATCTATAGAGATTGATCAAGAAAATTACTTGGCCTAGGTCAAAGTACATACATAGATAAAGTGTTACAACGGTTTAGCATTCAAGAATCAAAGAAAGGGTTCGTATGCTTTTAAGCATGATGAACAGATACCAAGTTTGTAATGTCTCGATATGACGCATACATGTGTTATTTGGTTATTGGGTAATTATACGATAATTACGATATGATGTGGACTCGGGTTCGGGTTAGACTGAGTATGATTGGTTGACATGTGCTAAAAAGATTAATGTCCATGTTGAAATTACAGAGTTGAGAAACAATAAACTGATCTGATGTACAATTGAACAGCAAAGGAAATGGTAGGGAATGATAGGTATATTTTATATGGGAAAGTATGTGACTAAATGAAATCTAAAACAGCTATATGGAGTTGTTCTCACACATGTGTGATTATGCAATTGATAGTGTTGAGTAGAAGAATTTTATGAGTTATACATTGTATAGTAGTAACTCTACATGGAAGGCATGGATTTGATGCATGATAAAACACATGAATTGAATTTTATATGATTTTGTAGGAAGTATAAAAGGGTGATTTCAGCTTATAAACACATAATCACACATTTTCTCACCTAAATATCTCTATACACTCTCTTCAAGGGTTTGAGTACTTTTACTCACTTGTGGTGACTTGTGCTTGCAATTGAACTTCTACACTTGTTGTGAAGTAACATCTAAGAGAATTGGTAAGCATATCATGAGTTCTATACTTTAGGATTAGTAATATGTTTTAGCAAGTGTGATATAGTGGGTTGCATGTTGAGATTTGATATGAAGTGGAAATCATTGAATTAAAATGAGAAAGTGATGAAAACATGTTCCTATCATGATTAACAAATGTTTCATGAAGTTTGGTAGGTTATTATGTGATGTAGGTGGAGAACCATGAGGATAGACATCAAAATCACTACATTCTCATGAGGGGTGATTGAGTTGTACTGGTTGAAGCTTTTAGCATATATGCGTATTTCTTGGGAAGTGAGATTGGGAAGAGGATGTTCTCTTATCTCTTATGGTTGTCGTCTCATACGGACTTCATGATGGGAAGAATGACATCATGATGGGAGTCAGGAAAAAGCCTGTGTAGGCATAGAATGGGACAACGTGTGGAATGATATAGTATCCTGGACTGTCTCACATGTTGGTGGTGATGTGCACACCTGATGCAAACAAGGGATCTAACCATTCGATGGAATGTGGGTACCAAGTGAGTATCGAGTATGATGCATTGTATGATGTGAAAACAAGAGCTTATTGTCCACGTGGTATGGTCATGATAACATGTTTGTACTTGAGATCAGAGTTTTCTCAAGCAAGTGTTTGTATGTTTGGATTTCTACATTACCCAAATGTATTCTTCACAAGTCAGTGTTATTAGTACGACCGACGCGTGTTGTACTTGACGCATATCAGACGGTCGTGAATATTATTGAGATTGTTACGCAGCTGAGCTATTGTGATGGGGATTATGAACTCCATTGGGTTGATTGTACACTGAGAAGGTGCTGATGAATTGTACAGAGTCGTGGACCAGAATTGAAATGATCACAGTCTACTATTGAGTTGTGATTAGGAATGATAGCTGGTGTGGAACCATTATATGATTGATTACATGTGACGAGCGAAGTAACCACTGTGTGTGTGACGGTGACAACGCTGGGCTTTGTGTTGGCGATATTGGGCGGAGTCAATGTGAGAGGTATGAGAAGCTATCTCTCGTCCGATTACTTGCGCTAAAGCACTGTTGGAATTTATCTCCATTGCATAGACAGATGTGCGAATGGTTGGATAGTAATAGTGGCATGAATGCACTCTCATGAGATCGTTTTTATCTCTTGGGTCAAGGAGATAGTTGAATAGGCATATACTTTGAATTCGACTAAGGGTTTGGGTATGGAAGTTGTATATGCATGATGATGGAGCAGTGCATTTCCTGTTTCGACTCTTTCATAGCTGTGTTGAATTGTTGTGGTATTGATTTGTCTTATGTGTATATTTATAGTCTTGTTTCAAGACGTGTAAGCCTTGTTGGCAATATGGAGTGAGTATGCTTGTAGCAATCAATATATATTTTGGTTTCAGCTGTGAAGCTGTATGTACCATATGTATATGCTTCTTGATTTGTGGACAGTGATGATAAAGTGCTGAATCTTTTGGACGAACTTGTGAAATCCTCGAGAATGGTAGTCTCAAGGGCCTAGATGATGCAAAGGAAGGTGGTTATAGAAATTCTCGTTCAAGGAAATGGCATCTCTGGGTAACTGTGATATCTAATCATGTCAACTATGTGGAGAAATATGATGTCAGAGTGATCATTGTGATTGACTTAATGAATCACAGAGATCAATGAGGCATGGCTAGACTGCGATGTCATTAGGTAATTGATGGTACTATATATGGGGTGTATGTAACAGAGTATCATGCTGTAGGGTCTTCCTACCTTAACATCATCTTAATACACAAATTATGGACTAAACATGCATTAATAACGTCTTAGGGTTCCGGTTGTAGCTTTGAGCTAATAAAATTACAGGCCAAAATAAAATTTCACAAGCTAATTAATTTCATTCTCAATAATGAATGTTAAAGCTATAGATTTACACTACTCCTAGAGTAGAGACTATCAAAATCATGTATCTTATAAGTGTCTTGCTCCTTTCAGCTCACTGCCTCAACCCGACCCTAGGCCCTTCGGTCCAAAAGTGTACCTACAGGAACAACCCATCATGAGCATGTACATCGTTACTTAACATCATAAAGCAATGGCATATAAATAAATGCATGAAAATAATTGGTAACATATACTTCCTGGTTAATCGCATTAACCCTCTTTGGTTGTCCCTGTTTCATAGTCATGCATATAATCATTAATTCTTGACATGAATGATTAAAATCATCATCTTATAAATATCATCATCTTATAACACCATCATCATACAAGCATCATCATCTTATAAATATCATCATCTTATAACATCATCATCTTATAGCATCATCATCTTATAGTATCATCATCTTATAACATCATCATCTTATAACATCATCATCTTATAGGTATCATAACAAAATATAACAGTAAATGTACGAAATCTTAGTTAAGTAAACATGCTGGTTATTCGTCAGCTTCTTTTTGTTGACCCTGATTCACATTCGTGCATATGGGCATCTTACCCCATCGTATGGCATCTTACCATATCATAACATCGTGTGGCATCTTACCACGTGGGCATCTTACCCAATCGTATGGCATCTTACCATATCATAACATTGTGTGGCATCTTACCACGTGGGCGTCTTACCCAATCGTATGGCATCTTGCCATATCATAACATCGTGTGGCATCTTACCACGTGGGCGTCTTACCCTATCGTATGGCATCTTACCATATCATAACATCGTGTGGCATCTTACCACGTGGGCATCTTACCCAATCGTATGGCATCTTGCCATATCATAACATCGTGTGGCATCTTACCCCGTCATAACATCGTATCATTATATAGACATCATATAAACATCATCGTTACTTATCATAATCATCCTCATAGACATCATAAACATCATCATCATAAACTTACTTATCATAATCATCATCATAGACATCATAAACATCATCATCATAAACTTACTTATCATAATCATCATCATAGACATCATAAACATCATCATCATAAACTTACTTATCATAATCATCATCATAGACATCATAAACATCATCATCATAAACTTACTTATCATAATCATCATCATAACATCATAGTCTCTTCACTAATCATAAACATCATCATCATAAACATCTTAAATACTTATACGATTATTGTGTAGTCATAGTGTAAGAATATGTTGCCGTCCGATGCCCGTACGCGTCTTACGTAGCTTAATTCCAAAAATGGAGAAGTTGTAGAACTTTATCTCCTTGAAGTTGTGGGTACCTGGGATGGTTCTACATAACCATACAAATCGATATTAGAAGCTAATTATAGTCCAATATCCAAAAATCCCACCAAAAATCCAAAAACTCATATTTTTGTATCTCGCGATCGATCGCCGCCCAGGCCCGATCGATCGCGAGATCATACTGGACGAAGGTGAAAATTTCACACCTTGGCGATCGATCGCCACTTTTGGCGCCATCGATCGCCATCCTCGCCGATCGATCGCCCAAAGGTGGCGATAGATCGCCAAATGTTACTGGCGCCCACTGCTGGCTAGCGATCGATCGCCGAGTCCTGAACCACGAAAAATCGCCATTAATGAGCATTTTGCAAGCTCCACTTCAAACCCTTCAAACCCAAACTTCTCTACAACATCAACATCATCATAACACACTAAAACCCACATAAAACACTTCAAAAATCATACCCCAACTACATACAACACATACCCAAAACAAACCCACATAAAACACAAAAAGCCAACCCATTTCAAAACCAAACATCATAAAAACTTTAGGGAGGGTTCCATACCTCTTGAAGACTCCAAATCTCAACAAAGATCTCAAAAACAAAGGTTTTGTGGAGCTTCCTTCTTCCTCCTTTGAGGGATTTCGAAAATGGGAAGGGTTTTGGGTTGGGAAGTGATTTTGGGGATTTGAAAAGTAATTGGTAAAGTAAAGGGGAAAAGGGGTATAGTGGGGTATATGGGTTAATTTAATTAAACTTGTACCCATTAGTTAACATGATGTATAAAATACCCCAACATGGTATTTTAAAAGCATTTACAAAAAATGCATTAAACTTCCACTAAATCATGCTTTCCTCATAATTGACAATCAATACAATTAAATCATGTTAACACTTCATTACCGATCACATAATCAATTACCATGATAAATAATCACATAACCATCATTAATGCCCAAATTGCATATAATTAATTTCGGGGCATCACACATGCAGGGTTTCTGATGGATATGTTTGGTACACCGTGTTGATAGTATGACGGTAACATGTTGAAACCGTGATCTCATGTGGTAGCCGACACTGTGATGATAGTTGAGTAGCAGTGTTTTTGTGTTATTTGCGTGATTGAGGGTTGTTTGATTTAGTTAGCAACCGTAATACCTTATATTGTGATGTTCCATTAGTTATGGATTGGGAGATGATTGGGTGCAAGGTTGACAGATTGTGATTGATGGAAACATTGTGTTTGACACAGTGTATGATAAGCACAAAATGTTGAGATGTTATAGCAGAGATAGTTCTATTCACAGCTGAGTTATTGTACTAGTAATTGGAGAATTACTTATTTGGGAGAATTTGTACATATACAAGATTGGTGTGAAAGTGCAAACCTCGGAGTGACTATGTGACACGATACCGTGTATTGATGTGACATTACATAGTTGTGTGGCATGTTAAGTACATGTGTGCACCAATTCAAATGCAATGCATGGTCAAGTCGTGACATATCGATGACACTGTGTACGATGGTGGTGTATGGTCACGGATGTCACTCATTCTTGTCTCGGATTGTTGTTGAGTAGGAATGTATGAGAACTGGGAGTTTATATATATCTACACAGTGGCAATCTCGTGTATATTCCTTGATGAGTCCATGACGTATGGCATATTATGTTGTAAAAGTATTTGGTCCTGTTTGGTAGTTTGTTCATCTTCGTCAGAGATATGGGCCATCGATTGGACTACTATGTGGTGATACACTGGCCTACCGCTGGATCTGCCACTTTCAGTGATTGGTCTATGTCCTGTGGTTTTATGGCAGACATATGACTCAGAAGAGACAGGGAGATATAGATGTATTGTATGTGTATGACACGATCAGTTCGGATTTTGATGGATGCAGACTGTTAGTTACCAAGTACAGTGGTCCTTATGATATTAAGTCAGTGTGATAAGGACAATGTTGAAATGACGATGTGCATGACAGAGTAAGTATATGATGCACCAATATCTGGAGCTCGTTTTTGGTATGTTTTTTTTAATATTTTTATTGCAATGCTGATAAATTGCAATGCTGGTAAGTTGATATTTTGGATTGCATATATGACTAAATAATGTGTATGTGCATATTGTTGCGATTATGTTGCCATTTTAAATGCATATATGTGTCTTGTGACACGATGTGATGAGTTCATGATTCAATTTCGAGGACGAAATTCAATTAGTATGAGAGAATTGTAATGTCTCGATATGACGCATACACATGTTATTTGGTTATTGGGTACTTATACGATAATTACGGTATGATGTGGACTCGGGTTCGGGTTAGACTGAGTATGATTCGTTGACATGTGCTAAAAAGATTAATGTCCATGTTGAAATTACAGAGTTGAGAAACAATAAATTGATCTGATGTATAATTGAATGGCAAAGGAAATGGTAGGGAATGATAGGTATATTTTATATGGGAAAGTATGTGACTAAATGAAATTTAAAACAGCTATATGGAGTTGTTCTCACACATGTGTGATTATGCAATTGATAGTGTTGAGTATATGCATTTTATGAGTTATACATTGTATAGTAGTAACTCTACATGGAAGGCATGGATTTGATGCATGATAAAACACATGAATTGAATTTGATATGATTTTGTAGGAAGTATAAAAGGGTGATTTCAGCTTATAAACACATAATCACACATTTTCTCACCTAAATCTCTCTATACACTCTCTTCAAGGGTTTTGAATACTTTTACTCACTTGTGTTGACTTGTGCTTGCAATTGAACTTCTTCACTTGTTGTGAAGTAACATCTAAGAGAATTGGTAAGCATATCCTGAGTTCTATACTTTAGGATTAGTAATATGTTTTAGCAAGTGTGATATAGTTGGTTGCATGTTGAGATTTGATATGAAGTAGAAATCATTGAATTTAGGTGATAAAGTGATGAAAACATGTTCCTAAGTTCATGAAGTTTGGTAGGTTATTATGTGATGTAGGTGAAGAACCATGAGAATAGACATCAAAATCGACATGTTCTGAATTTTACAGAGCATAGCGAGCGATCGCTATGAGTGTAGCTATCCGTCGCTCGAAGCGAAAGTGGTTAGCGATCGATCGCTAACGGGTACCTATCGATTGCTAGAAGGCCGAAATATTTTGTGAAAATGGGACTTAAATAGCGACCGATCGATCGCTAGGGTTATAAAAATTGAAGCGATCGATCGCTAGAAACAACCGATCGATAGCTAGGATGAATTTGTTGAAAATGTTATATTTTGTGGAAAGTTTGATGGTGAAGCCTATTTTAACATGGTATATTGTTGATATTCCTGTAGCACCTCAAAGGGGACAGGACAGAAAGGCGGTTAATCATTGACGCCTCCACTTATATATGGTGTACATCACAACAGGTACGTGTTGACATACAAGTATTGATTTTCAATTGTGATTATTCTATATGATGATATGATGATGATATCTTGTTTAGTAAGATATTGGTGTTGTAAGGCACGATGCTATAAGGCATAGATTATTGTGAATCTCATATGTGATTGGTGCTGTGAGGGACGATGTTGTTGATGCATATGATTGGTTTTATGATTATTCTATATGATGATGAGAACGTTGATGCCATAAGAGGTATGCTCTTGTTAGGCATATGCTTTGACTATTTCTATATGATGATGAGAACGTTGATGCCATGTGAGAGGTATGCCATTGTTGGGCATATGCTTTGGCTGTTTCTATATGATGATGAGATTGTTGATGTCATGTGAGAGGTATGCCATTGTTGGGCATATGATTTGGCTGTTATATGAATGTTGTTGAGGTATCTAGTTGATGCACTGAGAGGTATGCTATTATTGAGCATATGCTTTGGCATGAGAGGTATGCTCTTGTTGGGCATATGCTTTGGTTGTTATAACGTGTGAGGACGGAAATATGATATGTGCTGCTAATATGGAACGTGAAGGCTAAGCCACTGACATATTACGCTAAGAGGCATATCATATCAGTCCCGTTATAACAGGATATTAACTGAAATATGTGATGACATATTGAGCATGTATATTGTGTTTTGAGGTATGTATAGGGGGTATGTACGGGAACAACCAGGAAGGAGTATTACAAATGCATGAAATTACAGGAAGTTGTTTATTTGGTTTTTATGCATTATATTGATGTTGAATTGTAAACATCATTTCGATATACTCATGTGTTGTGTGGTTGTTCTGTAGGGACTCATAGCTGGGGAAAGGGGGATTGTGAGTCTACCTTCTGCTGTTAGGAATTAAACTGATCGAGATTGTGATATGTAAATGATATACAAGATGTGATGTATACGAATAATGTAAGCGCAAGACATAGTGAAAAATCTTGATCAGTAGTGAATCTTAATCCTGACAAATAAAGAATGTAATTGACTGAATTGAACCTACAATTAAGGGTTAAGGTGACGAGGCCCCACAAAGTTGATTAAGGTGAATTTTAACTGATCGCTGTCAAGAATATCCTGAAGTACTTGAGAAGACTTAAGGATGCATTCTTGGTTTACGGAGGTGAGGAAGAACTCAATGTAATGGGTTACACTGATTCCTTCCAAACCGATAAGGACGACTTTCGATTGCAGTCAGGATATGTGTTTTGCCTAAATTGTGGTGCTGTCAGCTGGAAAAGTGCAAAGCAAGAGACAGTAGCCGACTCTACAATTGAAGCTGAATATATTGCTATCTCAGATGCAGCTAAGGAAGCTGTTTGGATAAGGAAATTCATTTCTGAGCTGGGGGTAGTTCCCAGCGTTTTAGATCCAATTGAAATCTATTGTGACAAGAATGGAGCTATCGCATTGTCTAAGGAGCCCAGATCTCACCAACGATCCAAACACATTCTTTGGCGTTTTCATTTCATCCAAGAAATCGTTGAAAGATGAGATGTGAAAATATGCATAGTACCAACTGATGATAATATATCTGACCCGCTGAAAAAACTACTGTCACAGCAGAAGCACGGTCGTCATTCTAGATCTTTAGGCATTAAATACATGTCTAATTTGTCTTAGTACAAGTGAGAGATTTGTTGGGACATGCCCTAAGACAATTCATTAGATGATTGATTTTGGCATATATTGTAATATGATTTTCATAAATGGCAATTCATTGTTATATATTATTCCAATATCCGTGTAATATGAATAAATATATATTAATGTCCTCAGAATAATATTGTATTGTTCTTAAAGATTGTCCCTAGTCAAGTATTATCATGAATTAGGATAATGATAATGCATAGAGACTAGCATGTATTGATTGATGAATTTGTTCATGTATATGAGATATCGAATCAACATATAGGTACATGTTAGAGAATTATGTACTGGACCGACCCACCATGAGAATGCTACATGGATTGTTATATGAATGTCATAAGCAATTCTCATAGTAATAATAGTGTATGTAATACTTACGACTTGATATCACCAGAGATCCCAACATAAGGAGTTGTGTATCTTGATATTGTCAAACGTTACATGTAATAGGGTAAACTATAAGGACAATCATTGAATATACTACGAATTATGTAGAGGGATGTTGAGTAAGTGTTTGGGCCCTTGATCGAGTAAGACTAAAATGCATGGACATGCTCGAATGAGTCGATATGTGATATCGAGCTTATTCGTTAATTATAGTCTGCTCAGGGATTAAGAAATAAAATATTGAACTATACGAGTATGACATATTACATGACTCGTGTTCAATCTAAACACCTAGGACAAATGGATTAAATTACATGGTGAATATTATCATATGCCATAGCTAATGTCGAGTCAATGATATTCTTGTTACTTGTGTAGCCTAGATATATATATATATATATATATATATATATATATATATATATGCAATATATATATGATATATATTGGATTGGGCTATTTTTCGAAAACCCTAGCTTGTTTTGGCAGCCACATATATATGTATATATATATGTGATAGGGTTTACGGGAAAGAACGAAGAATACAAAAAAGATAAGCCGTCCTTCTTCATCGAAATTTCTAGGCTAGCACCTTGAAAATTTTCGAGACCCTTTAGATGATTTGATCGTATAGATACCATAGAGGCAAAGCTGCGAAGTTGCTCGTGACTCGAGGATACTGCATTAAACACGCTACACAAGTATAATTCTTAAACACCGATATGGTTTCCTTCGTATAGATCCTTGGTAGAATGTAATTTTATTTATTTATTCCACTGCGTGTGCTATCGGATTCCTTACATGATTTTAATGCCGAGTTTAAGAAAACATGTGTTTTTTTTTTTGTTTATTTTGTTAATACATGGGGGGTTTCGTGCATATGTACTATAACACAAAGGTTTTTGTTTTGCTATTTACCCCGTCTGGATTTAGCAAGGAAACATAGAATGCATCGACCGAAATTTAAAAAAAATTCTTTAAACAAGAAATTGTATTGTCTGCTAGCCAATGGATTTAGCAGCCAAGATTTGTATTCGGTAAATACCTTAACAAATTATTGTTTTGACTAAGTTTTTAGTTCCTTCTAAATTACTGATACCTCCATTTGTCCGAGTATACTTATACCCGACATTCGCAAAAACGGCATGAAATTTGCAAATATGACCCTCTCAACCAAAAAAAATTGATTGATGCAATATACACCTATTAATTAAGAGAATATTAAATAATCGAAAGTAAGATCAATTGCGTGCTCGATATATGTTTTGATTGTTGTACGTTTAAATCGTACAACAATCTAAACCACGTTTCGACTGCTCTGTCAAGCTGAGATAATTAATGTTTCTCAAGGGACGCGCCTGATTAATAAACATGCCACAAAACAATATCAAAGAATATAGTTTTTAGAATTATGACAAAAACATGTAAGCGGTATAACATCATGCATTGGCAATATAACGGCTGTAATAATATTGTTATCCCACATGAGTAAAAATTGAAAGTTTAAAATGATTTATAATTGGTTACAATGGATTACTATAACAACTTGGGTGAACTATTTTCGTAAAGCGGTGACGGATAGGAAGTAGTTATTATAGGATCTCATTGTGCAGTCGCAATTGTGCGGGCCTGGGCCCAGGATGTGACATAATGGTATCAGAGTCGGTCACCAGCAGGAAACACCGAAAGATAAGTGTTATGTGTGGCAAAGTGCTACATCCGTGGGAGTCATCTCTTGAACCTAAGAGACAAAGTGTGACATGACGTGGACTACCTCTTGAACCTGTGGGGCAAAGTGTCATGTGTGTAGGAGCTACCTTTTTAAACTGCAAGGCAATCTGCTACATGTACGAGAGCCACCTCTACAATTCCAGCGCTGGTGGATTGATGATCATGCCATGACGAGGACATCACATTTAGAATGAGAAATGATGGTAATATCATTATCCCACATGAGTAAAAATTGAAATTTTAAACTGATTTATACAATGAATTACTATAACAACTTGGATTAACTATTTTCGTAAAACAATGATGGATATGAAGTAGTTATTATAGGAGCTAATTGTGCAATCGCACTCATGCCTGACACATGACAACTGCCGTGTCTCTACAACAAAGCAAATCAACAGGAAGCTCAAGAGGACCACCGCTACTTTGAAAAGTCGAAAGATGACTAAGAATAACTATCGCTTTTGGACCCTTATTTTATTGTATTGTCCTCAGAAGATGAATATCAATAGCTTAAATTCCAAAAAATTTAAATTGCAATTGAAAAATATGTTCTATTTTAATGAGGAAGTGACTATAGAGATGTTTTTAAATTTATTCACGCTCTCATTGGTTCAAATATTAATATATGGTTAATTGTATTTGTGAGCATGTGCATCTTCTCATGTTGATATTATTATACATTTGAATCTTATGTGATTATGACCATTCTTTTATAGGACTTTGTTATAAAGTACATTGTGAAATAAACTAATAACCAACCCAAGGTAACGACTATATATATATATATATATATATATATATGTATGTAGGAATTTTGTTTGTTTTAAAACTAGTCAAAAGAATCATGGATATTCCCATTTATTTTTTTTTATAAGAGAATGACATCAATTATTTCTTAAAAAATATTATTTCGTAGCAGTTTTAATAATTTTTTTCATTTGAATATGATATTGTCTTTGTATATGTATCAATCTTTCTTGATCACTAATTATTCTCATTCCAGTGTGAACTTAGATTGCATTTGTTGGGATATGCCATAAGACAAGTCATTAGATGATTGTTATGATATACAATGTATTATGATTTTATTAATGGCAAATCATTATTATATCTTATTCGAATGTCTGTGCAATATGAATTTATATATAAGTTATCCTTAGAATAATATTGTATTGTTCTTAAAGATTGTCACTAGTCAAGTATTATCATGAATAAGGATAATGATAATGCATTGAGACTATTATGTTTTGATTGATGAACTAATTCATGGATATGAGATATCAAATCAACACATGGGTACATGTTAGAGAACAATGTACTGGACAGACCCACCATGAGAATGCTACATGGATAGTTATATGAGTGTCATAAGCAATTCTCATAGTGATAATAATGTATGTAATCCTTACGACTTGAGATCATCAGAGATCCCAACATAAGGAGTTATGTATCTTGATATTGTCAAACGTTACCTGTAACAGGGTAAACTATAAAGGCAAATATTGGATACACTACGAATTATGTAGAGGGATGTTGATTGATCAAGATATGATTTGTCCCTCCTATATAACAGGAGAAGTGTTAGGGCCCTTGATCAAGTAAGACTAAAATGCATGGCCATGCTCGTATGAGTCGATATGTGATATCGAGCTTATTCGTTTATTCTAGTTCTACTTGGGGATCAAGAAATAAAAGATTGAATATATAAGTATGACTATTCCATGACTCATGTTCAATCTAAACACATGGACAAAGGGATTAAGTTACATGGTTAATACTATCACTAGTTCTAAGGTTATGTCGAGTCAATAACATTCTTGTAATTTGGGTAGCCTTGATGTGTTGCTAGATACCGCTCATTGCTTGTGACATAAAATGAGATTTTATGTCACTGCCAACATTACAAGATCCTATCGGGTTGCACAAAAGATTAAATCGATAAGGGGAATTAAATTCATTGGATGAATTAATTAAGAAGAGTCTTAATTACATGATTATAAGGATTTAATTAAATCATGGGTTTGGGCCCATGAAGCTTTAAGAAAGTCTTGAACCTTTAATTAAATCTAATATATAAATGATATCAAGGTTAATTAAGAATTAATCTAACATATCAAAAACCTAATAGCTACAAAACTCTCTCGGCCGCCTCACCTCAAGTCCGAAACCACACGGCCGCCGTCGATTTTTTTTCTTGGTGGTTTTAGGCTGTCGTTGATCGGTTTTGAACAGAGAGTTTAGTTTTGGTTCAAGAATAAGTCTAGCAACTTGTTCTTGAACGTCCCTTGTTCGATTTGATCGTGTGGATACCGTAGAGGCAAGATCTTGGAGGTGTTGCTCGTACCTCGTGATTTGGCATCGTTTCTGCATCAAACACGCTACAAGGGTGAGACTCCTTTAATCATTCCGATATGAATACTCTGTATAGGTCCATGGTTAGGAATCCAATTTTATTTCCGCTGCGCTCTTGTGTGTTGGATTCCTTACAGCATTTGGATTGGATGATTTGGATCTGAGAAAGTATCTTGAAGGACATACTCTCGTCTTTCTTGAAATTGATAAGTCTCCTTCCTTGAATATCAATAAACCGAGCATTGTATAATTGTATCATCACAATTAAGGTAGGTATATTATTTTTGAAATCAAACAAGTCTCTTTCTTGAAATAGCATTGTAAGTATTTATCTAATCGTTTTTACCTACAGTTTTAAAAGTCGGATATTTAACATGAACTTTTGGTTTAATTTTTATGTAATTAATTTTTTCCCCATCAATAACATTCCTGGATTCACTTTTATATATATATATATATATATATATATATATATATATTCTTTTGTTTGGAAAAAGTCTCTACACTTGCTGGTCCGTACACTTTAGATGTTCTTACGATAAGGTAATTAAAATCGAAGAGTTTAAACTTTATAATAGTTATGAAACAACTCTAAAGTAATCATTAGTAAAGTAATTGATCAGAATCATATGATGAAATGAAGTAAGATCTACATTTCCTATCTCTTCAAGGATAATTATCTAAAGACGTGCTATTAAATGGCCCTACGAGACTAGCTATACTTAAATAAAGAGCTACGATTACCTCAAGGATAACTCAAGAGTCATACATATATATGGGGCCAAATTTAGTTGGAGATCCATTGTGAACGAAAAGCTGTCGTTTCTATTGCTCCACATGTACTCCACTTGTTAAGGAAACAATTTTAGACAGTTGCATAATTGATTGATACAACTCAACTCCAACTAGTTCATTATTGGCTACCTACATTGTTCTATACAAATAAAAAGTCGGTTTGTTTGTTGCTGCCCTGCAGGGCACTGCCTTTAGGGGCATCATCCACCATCCATGTAGAATCTTTTTTTTCTTTTAAAAAAAAAGATTCCAAATGAACGGTGATGATGCCCCTAAGAGCACTGCCCTTAAGGGCATCATCAAACAAACCTAAAAAGTCAATACCATTTACCTATCAAAAATAAATAAATAAATAAATACCATTATAGTTTTAAAATATAAAATTTTGTTATTTTTTAAACATCTTAAATCATGTCTTTTTTTCTTCATAATCCTTTGCTAATGGACATGTATTTGAATCCAATTCTATAATATTTGTGACAAATTTTAGAATTCAAATTCATAGCTTTAAGCAATTCACAAGATAAAATATCAATTTTCAAATCTATTTTAATTCAAGATACATCTTTTATTTGTGAAATAACAATTTTTTGGCGAACTATCGATTTCTTCACCATCAAATGAATGCATGACGCCCATGTGATAGAATGTATTGTAATGTTCTTTTATATATTAGAATTCATTTATGTGCCATCGTCCAGACACGAATTTGAGTCGTCCCAAGAACATGAGATTATATCATCTCTTGTTGAGCTTTAATTGTTTACGTCGTTATATTAATTATCCATTATACGCCTTATATAGTTATTCCCATGAAATATATGAATTAATTAACAATACTTATTAATTCACATAGTTATCGATCGAGGGGTGTGATATACTTGTCCTTTTCATTGTTGATATCCAAAATATATATATATATATATATATATATATAATTTTTTTTAAACGAATAATAATTTAACCTTTTGCCTTTAGGGACCACGATAAAGGATTACTGGTTAGGAACACAGAATATTCAAACTTGTTCCAAAATATGGGGTTTCCAAATTCCTAAATCCATTTAAGTTGAAATTACCTCAAAATTCAAAATAATCGAGCTCGATCTATCATCTATTCTAGTATATTTTAAGGGTTTTTTGCACCGAACCTGTGATTTTGAAAATATGTAGTTTAATCAATATCATTTGAAAATAGACAATCTACCTCCCTTTAATTTGAAAATAAGTACATAGCCAGGGGCGGACCCAGAAATAATTTTTGGGGAGCGAATTTTTTTTTTATAATACTTACTGGTTAAAAAAAATTTGGGGGTGCAAAAAAAATAATTTTAAAAATAAGGGTAAAAAGAAAAAAAGAAAAAAAAATATTTTTTTTTGGGGGTGTGGGGAGGGGGGGTGTATTGTTGAGCGCCCCCTAGGTCCGCCCCTGTGCATAGCACCTCATTCGTATATGATTTGTGTTACACATGTCATATCTTATATCTGAGTTTTGAAATTACATGTTAAAAGCACAATTATACCTTTGAGGAGTAAATTGCGTCTAAATAATAACATAATGAGTAATATATATTTTGAATAACATAGAGGGTAATCTATACGTAATTATTTACATAATGCTGGTAAATTATACCTAAAACTAGAAAACAATTTGAAAAAATTTAAACTATTTTTTTCTTTAAACCGACCTGCTCATTATCAAATTGAATGATTTGACATAATTTTATCCTATGACAATTTAATCTGTATGTCGGTCAAATGTAATTTACACCACTATGATTTGAAAATAGGCGTCATCTCACAAGTGGTTTGTTAGTATGGGCAAAATGCTTCCTCCTAAACTAGGGTATTGTTTTTAATTACAAAAAATATAAATACGAAGAGAATAATTTTTTTTTTTTTTTTTTGAGAAATAGAAGAGACAAGAAATTCAATTTAAAAAAATACAACTGTTCTAAATGGATCAACCACTTGAAGTAAATTATCAATTATTTATTCGTCATCATAAACAAGACTCCTCTTTTTGTCGTCTTCACCTTTTAATTCTTTAACTTATGGAGCATATAATTGAGAATGAATAGAGAAACCAACGAACACACACACCAAAGATTAAATTAAATAAAGCTTGGAGAAAAGAGAAATAATATTAAATAAAATTAAAGCAAAATATGTAGGAAAAGAATATATGATTGGCCGCCTTCACCATTATACATGCATACTCTTTGCTCTAGCTTCTCTCTCTACTCCTATGGCTGCTGTTTGAAATTTTACCGACAGATTTTTGCTTTTGTTTTTCACTCTGAAGAAGACTGTTTCTTTCCAGGTAAGTGTGACTGTGCAATCTTCAGTTTCCTCTTTTCGTCTGAGTTCTTAATCATATCTAAAAACGGAAATTTATATTTCAGAAAAGAAGTAAATTTCTGTATTTTAATCTTTTTTTTTTGGCTCTTTCTTGATCATTGAATATCTAATCTTTTTTTTTTTAATTTTCTGATAAAATTCTAGTTTTTGATTTGCTTTGGAAATAGTGAAGTTCATCTGTTGCGGACTCTTGGTATTCATTTTTTGAGTAATATTATCCAAAGTGGAAATTTGATGGACTGGTACAGATGATTTGGTCACAGAATTAGAAAGGGTGAATGCATATAAACTTTCTAGTTTGAACAATTATGAAAAATAATGTTTCTATGTTATGTCAAATCACATAGGTGCTATATTTTTTTTTATCTCAAATCATCGGAGGTTTAACTTTAATATTCCTTCAATTCAGTACAAACTAGACGAAAATTTATAATTCAACTATTCTATTATAAATTTATATACATTATATACAAACTAGAGGTAAAATTTATATTAAAACTATTATACATATAATACAACTTAAATTTTCACAAATTAAATCTTAGGCAAGAGATAAAAATTTATGAAGAGCCAGATTGTTAAATTTTGAAAGATATATTGATATATTATATATAACTCTAGAGCGCCATTCTAAATTCTAGATTTTGTTTTGAAACTTGATTAGTGTGACATTATTCAACTTTGTTCTTGTCTTCAATTAAGTACTTTTTTAAAAAAAAAAACTTTCAAAACATTACAGATTTCGATTGACAAATTTCCATTTAAAAATTGATATTGGGGGTATTAATTTAATAATTCTATGTCGTTATATCGGGATTAATTCTACCCTACACAGGGTGTGTTACACCCCATTTCTTTATTCGGTAACCACCATGTTTTGATACCATATTTATAAATGCTAAAAACTTATTCTATCCATTTGTAAATGGCTACAATACTGAAATATACCGTTTTTGTGTGTTTAAAATATTTATTTAAATCTTTATTGTATTTATTCTATTTTATAAGTGAAAGTAGCAATAGACACAACTTTTAGTTAAATATAAGCTTTATGTCCATAATAAAAATAAAACACACACCACACATATATATATAATTATGTATCGTAGCATTTCAAATTGTTAGAATAAGTTTTTTAGCATCTATAAATGGGTAGAAAAAAAATTTTAATCAAAAATTGTCCTAATATTCAAATTTAAAATATTTGATTTTAAAATTATGATTTTGCCGTAAAAAGAGAAAAAAGTAAAGAAGTGAGAAGATGTATTTTTTTTACTATAGAATGTAAATTTTTATATAATTCTTATTGTTAAATATTAAGTTTTTTAATCTATAATTTTAACATAAAAAATTATAATTTTTCTATACATAAATGTTTTCTTTTGTTAATTGTGGTTACTAAATAAAGAAAGGGGTGTAACTCACCCTGTAGGATAGAATTATCTGTTATATCGAGTATGTGGAAAATTGTTTTATTTCTTATTTTTGTTTATTGTAATTTTGTTTGCTTTTAAAAAAAAAGTATATTTACAATAAATATTATTTTATCAGAAATATGCGTAAGTGTTTGTTCGGGAAAAATAAATATGCTTTTGGGAAAAAAAGTGTTAGTACTTTATTGTTTATTATGTATATATTAATGAAATTAGCTAAAAAATATACTTAATAATATAAATAGTACTATTTATATAATACTAATAAGAGAATAGAACAAGCACCACCATTAGAAAATGAGTTCGAAATTAAATAGATATTGACCGATGGATGAACAATACACATTTCTTTAAAAAAATTACAAAAAAGTAAAAAAAAAATTCTTAGAAATTTGAAAGGTAAAATTGCAATTTTGGTACAGTATCTTGGCTTCACATTGATTTTGGTCCTTTAAGTAGTCAAATTTCAGTCGTAGTCCACTATCTTATTTTTCTATAATTTTAGTCTTTTTTATGACATAACACGTTACCAACGTGTCACCGACCATTGATGACATAGGATCAGGTCGCTGATAAGACATATCAACACTCGAATGGAAAAAATGATTAAAATTGCAAAAATATTAAAGATAAGAGACTGAGACCCATTTTTGACAATACAGGGTCAAAAAGAGACAAATAAACACGACAAATCTTGCAATTTTCCCAAATTTGAAATATTTTTAAAGAGTATTTTCTTAAGGTTTTTATCAAAAGTGCAGGAACTGAAGCTAAACATGGCCATGCACACAGTGTTCCTCAGAGAACACGATGAAGGGATTCATGTCCCAGATCCCATTAACGGCAGTGGGGTATTATCAGCTGTTCCTCGGTGGACCGGACTCGAACCCGATCAGCGGTATGGCAAATCATTCTTCCAATCAAAGTTAACATCTATGGGCCTCGACCTCAACCATTTCACTGCTGCTAATAAATTGATGCAGCCTGAAAATCAAACGGCAAATGGAAATGCAACTCACTGCACTATTTTCTCAGGTAATTAGATATATGTTATAAATTCCTCTAGGGGATGCATGCACTACGTACCATTTTTTATTTTCATATTTATCTATGCTACACGGGGACACAGATACAAGGAGTCAGGTAACGATGCGGATTTTCTAAAATTACAGGACACGATGCGGAGTTTCTAAAATTACAGGATATGATATGTGTTAGGATCGGTCCGGAGTGTTTAGAGGGGGGTGAATGAACACTCCTATTAAAAATAATCCTTTGTGATTTCTTTCGGATTAGTGAAAGAAATCTGTTTCTTAATCAACTTATCTGCAGAACAGACCACTGAATGTTTTAATGCGGAACGGTCTGTTCTTAGACTAGTAAGAACGGCTCGATGGCTTGAATAGTATAACAAGTGCAGAATGATAAAAGACAGAATAGGTTTCTGGAAGTTCGAAGGTGGTGTAATCCTTCTACGTCTCCCCTTCTTCCAATTAAGGAAGGATTTCACTAGAATACTTTGATTTATACAATCATGTTGTACAAACCCGATTCAGCTGGATTTACCTCACTACCAGACTGAAACTCCTAGTCTCTCAATCTGTTCAGACACACTCTGTCTGACAGTTACAATTTGATTCCCACTTCTTATCTTAGTAAAGAATACAAAAGATCTATGCACACAGTGATCCTGAAATGATCAAATATTACAATATGCTTGTGCTTATGATAACTTTTGGCTCGAGAATGTCTGAGCTTGTAAGCTTGTGCTGTTTTGTTTTCTTTTGCGTTTTTCGATTGATCAGACACCTTCTCTTGAGCTCTATAGTTGCCTTCTTATATAGTTGCATGTACCAAAGACATTATTTCCCTTTATGTGCAACTCTTGACTCTGCTCAAACTCTGAGTAAGCTGCAGTCTTATTCTTTTGGGCAATTGCCATTCTGGTTCATACTTTCGGCGACTGTCAGGTAAGCTCTTCTTTGTCTTCTGACCTTTTATGGTAATCTTCAGTCCTTGGTCTTTTTCAGCATTAATTGCAACATTAAATGCTTCAATAAATTGCCGTTAATGATTCGGACTGAAGAGCAAAGTTTATTTAACTTTGTCTGCTCTGATCTGATAATAGTTGAGCTGTTCTGAATCTTCGATCTGATCAGACTGATGTTCATCGATCCGATCTGATTTTGTGATAGACCATATCAGCTTGATCTGCTTTGAGCAATCGATCTGGTCAGACTGATTTCCATCGATCCGTTCTGATTTTGTTTTGTCATCTTTAAAATCCGGAACTAACAAATTTCCCCTTTTTGATGATGATAAAACCTAGCTTCTATGTCTTCTCATTCAGTCTTTTAAGAAATTTGAAGCTTATTCTTGCGGATCAATTACTTCTTCTTGTTCAAAATAAATGAACACAGTTAAGTTGTGGTTCGGATTGATTAAGCCAATTTGTTCAAAATAAATGAACGAAGACTTAAAGAAAATTATGATTTTTATTGAATAAAAATCTGATATACAGTTACAGATAAGTCTGACTTATATAGACTGCTACTTCCTTGCTGAAGACTGAGCTGGCTTGAATTCCTTTTTCTTTTCCCCCTTTTTGTCAGCAGCAATCTCTTGAAGAAAGTCTACAATCTGTGCGAGCTGAGCACTGATAGCATCAAGACGAGTGTCTTGAGCAATGTGGGACTTTGCGATGGAAGTTCGAACGTCAGTGGCCAGCTCGATCTGTTCTTTTCTCAGACTGTTTTTATATGTAGCTTGCTGAGAGAACAGATCGTTCAGTCCCCGCTGAATGCTGCTAATGTTGGCTGTCATCTTCTCTTTGAAATATTCAAAATCCAAGAATGTAGCCCTCTGACTTTGATGAACTTCTATGACTCGTTGAGAGAGAGATAGACAGTTATCAGAAAGGTGCTGAAGTGACTGGGCCAAGGATGGGGCTTCATCAGATAGATGGCTCGAAGAGTGATCAGATGGCGACAAGGTGTGATCAACTTCTACGGCCATTGGTATAAGTGAGGTCATATCAGATTGGCGTGTTTCGGACCGGATCAAAGTGACCAAGTCCGAAGAAAATTCTTCCAAAAATGACATATCTTCATGAGACTGAGTTGGAGGAGTGATAGGTCTGGTAGGCTCCTCAACCTGTAATGCGGCAACAACAGTTGACACCACCAGATCCGGATCGACGAAGTCTGGGGAGATGACTGTTGTATGTTTGGCGGTTGGACAGCGCTGAATCTGGGAGACTGATGGTGCAATGGGGATGGAAGTTGTTGGAGAGTCCAGCAAGACATCCATTGCTTCAGTCTCAGCTGCATACAGAGCATTAGTCAGTGGCTGCTCCGCTGTCTGCTCCGCTGAATCAGAAGGCATTGGCTCAATGAATGGTTCGGCCAAGGTCTTGCTCGCAGATGGGTGATCCGGGCTGCGAACTGGAGTGGATATGTTGAGCTTCTGTTGTTGAAAACGCACAGCCAAGTGAAGATCATGAATATCCATTTCCAGCTGAGCAATGACAGCACCATCATCTTTGGCAGTCGGTGTGTGGGCATCAAAATTTGCCTTCTTGGCTGCAATGAGCAAGTTGGCCAGTCTGAATCTGTGGTTAGCCTGGAACAGATCTTTGCGATGCACAACAATTCTGACGTCATCAGTCTCTGTCCCCTTAAGGACTTCTTGTTCCATCTTTTGGAGTCTTCTCAGCTTGCCGAAGAACAGATCAATGTGGTTGATCGTTCTGTATTCAACATATTCATCAAACACCACAGTGAGCTCCTTTACCTTTTCTTCAATATCTTCCATGGCGATGTCGATGGCTGTTTGAGCGGCTGACTTGGGTTTGGAAGATAGGGGTTCGGTGAGAGTGGCCTTGCCTTTGCCGGTGGGAGACGAGGTTTTTATCCCTGATTGAGTGTAATCTCCAAATTCTGTGATGACAATCCCTTTGACTACAGGGATGGCAGAAGGCACTCGGATAGTGACTTTAGGTACAGTGGTTGGAGCTGTTGAAGGTTGAGTTGTAGCTTGGGGTGCAGGGGTGGCTTTTGTGGAGGACAAAATAGGTAGGGTTTTAAGAGGTAAGGTTTTGATTGGCTTGGTGATCTGGGTTCTTGGCTTTTTTGGAGGAGGCTTGGCTGGAGATGAATGAGCAGACTGAGTTTCCTCTGAGTCAGTCTGGATAGTCAGTTTGCGCTTGACTTGAGTTTTTCTAGCAGCATGTTCTTCTCCTTGTTCAATTTTGACAGCCACCAAATCGAAAGAAGTGGGTGGAGTACTTTTGGACTTCAGTAGTGCCAAGCCCTTGGGGTTGAGAATTTTAAAGGGGCTCAAGGCAGACGTCTTCCCCAGCTCGATGTTCAAAGTCTCCAAAAGCTTGCTGAGGGGAACTGCAAAGCATACAGCCTATTTGGATGCGATAACCGTTCAAGCAAAACTCCAAACAAGATCGCGGACCAGTTCATCTTTTGTCCTGAGTGAATAGCAGCCATGGCCCGGAACTTCTCGGCAGTGACGGCGTCATAGCTTCCTGCTTTGCCCAATAGTGGCTTGCCAACAATCTCGCATAGAACTTGAAAATGAAAGAGCATTTTTTCTTCTTGAATGATGGCTGCAGTCGGTGGCCAAAAATGGATACCTTCCCCTGAAGATCGGTGATAGTGGCCTGAGGAATGTGGCCAAACTCAGTCAGTCCGGTGTTGGGAAGACCAAGGTCTTCGACAGTGTTGACTGAGAAATGTCAAATGATTTGCCCTTGACGGTGGTGGAGATGAACGTCTTCTGAGACACAGCATTGGCAAACAACTCTCGGATCTCCGACTCATAAACCACCGTCCCGCATTCCAGAAAGTTCCTTAATCCAGAAGATTCCAATGATTTGAATATGGAAACCATTTCTGGATCTTCAGCCCTGTAGATGTCATTGAACTCAACAGATAGAGAATTGTGAGTGATAATAGCCATTTGAGTGTAATGAAGAATACAGAGAAATTGAAAATATTTGATAGTTAGAAAACAGACAGCAGTAATTTGTAAAAAGTGAAATGAAAGTGAAATGTTCAGCCCGCTAAATAGGATAGAGAGGACACGTGTCTTTATCTCGATGACTGATTTTAAGTAATTCAAAATAAACGGACAGGATGATAGAGAGATAAGGCGATTAAAATGCAATCAGTCCGGGCTATTTTAAACAATTACTTTATTAAAGATTGGGTGACCAGACAGATCATGGGATAATATCAGTTTTGACAGAGATCGGTCTGAAAATTCGGACCGGTCTGTGTCTTTCTGATCATTGTATTATCGATCTGTGCCAGTATATAATCTTTAAAAGAGAAAAGAAGAATACTTCTAAAATATCAAGATAAGTCTATTAAACCAAGAATTTGACGAAAATAATTAAACTTAGCCTCAGGAAGTGGTTTGGTGAAGATATATGACGCTTGCTGGTCTGTTGAAATATGCTCAATCCGAATTTCCTTTTTGCCAACATGATCTCGAATAAAATGATGTCTGATATAAATATGCTTTGTTCGAGAGTGCAAGACTGGATTATACGTTATAGCAATTGCGCTGGTGTTGTCACAAAATATCGGAGATTCAACAGCTTGAATGCCATAGTCTCTGAGCTGATGTTGAATCCAGAGCATTTGAGCGCAACAGCTTCCAGCGGCAAGGTATTCTGCCTCTGCAGTAGAGGTTGCGATTGATGTTTGCTTCTTGCTAAACCATTATATCAATCTTTCACCTAGAAATTGACATGTTCCACTGGTGCTTTTGCGATCAACCTTGCACCCAGCATAGTCAGCGTCTGAATATCCAAGTAAACTGAAATTGAATCTTTGGAGTACCAAAGACCAACGTTCTGAGATCCTTTTAAGTATTTAAGAATGCGCTTAGCAGCAATAAAGTGTGATTGCTTTGGATCTGACTGAAATCTAGCGCACATGCAGACTGAGAACATAATATCAGGCCGGCTCGCTGTAAGATACAAGAGCGATCCGATCAGTCCTCGATACATCGTTACTTCCACTTGTTCCCCCTTCGTCTTTATCTAGCTTAATTGAAGGACTCATTGGAGTTGATGCAGTTGAACAAGTTTCCATTCCGAATCTTTTGAGAAGCTCTTTGGTATACTTGGTCTGATTGATAAAAATACCATTGCTGAGCTGTTTGACTTGGAGACCCAGAAAGAATGATAATTCCATCATACTCATCTCAAACTGTCCCTGCATTAACTTAGAGAATTTCTCGCATAATTTGGTGTTAGTTGACCCAAAAATGATATCGTCAATATAGATTTGAACTAATAAGGTATGTTCCTCCTTAATAAATTTAAATAGAGTTTTATCCACTGAGCCGATCTGAAAATCGTGGTCCAGCAGAAATTGAGGCAGGGTGTCATACCAGGCTCTTGGAGCTTGTTTCAGTCCATATACTGCTTTGTTCAGTAGATATACATGATCTGGAAATGAGTGGTTCTGAAATCCAGGAGGTTGCTCAATGTAGACTTCCTCATGAAGCTTTACCATTAAGAAAAGCGCTCTTAACGTCCATTTGATATACTTTGAAGTCTTTAAAAGCAGCATAAGCAAGAAAGATTCGGATTGCTTCAAGTCTGGCGACTGGTGCAAAAGATTCATCGAAGTCAATTCCCTCTTCTTGTCGGAATCCTTGCGCCACCAGTCTGGCCTTGTTTCTAACCACAACTTCATCTGCATCTAGCTTGTTTCTGAAAACCCATCTGGTTCCAATAACAGGCAGATCACTTGGCCTGGGGGTTAGACTCCAGACTTGATTTTGTTCAAATTGATTAAGCTCTTCTTGCATGGCTTTAATCCAGTTGTAATCAGTCAAAGCTTCATCAATCTTTTTGGGTTCCAGATTAGATATAAAAGCGGCATGAGTGAATTCATCCATCATCTGTCCTCTGGTTCTTATAGGTGCAGAAGGACTTCCAATTACTAGATCAGGTGGATGCCTCTTTGTCCATCGATAGCTTGATTCCGGATTATCTGGTCCAGAAGGATGAGTAGTATCAACATTATCAGCATCTGCTTTAACCTTAGAGTTTAGAGCCTCAGGATCGGCTCGATCTGGAGGAGCTTCATTGCCTTGATCCGATCTATCTGGTACTTCAGGTTCCGGTGGATTATCTCTTGACCTGTTAGCTACAATCTCATCATTACTGTTAGTTTCGAGATGGATATTTTCCATCTTATTTTGAATTGATTCCTTGTTACCCTCAATACATAAAGATTCATCAAACACTACATGAACTGATTCTTCTACAGTTAAAGTGCGATTATTGAAGATGCGAAAAGCTTTACTATTGGATGAATATCCTAAAAATATCCCATTACTTAGCTTCGTATGCAGTAAGATGATTCTTGCCATTATTGTGAACGAAGCATTTGCAGCCAAATACATGAAGGTGAGAGATAGATGGTCTGTTACCAGTCCATACTTCATATGGAGTAAGATTCAACTTCTTGTTAATCATAGATCGATTTTGAGTGTAGCATGCAGTATTTACAGCTTCTGCTCAGAACTTTGGGAAATATCAGAATCTGCAAGCATTGTCCTTGCTGCCTCTTTAAGCGTTCTGTTCCTTCGTTCTGCAACTCCATTTTGTTGAGGAGTTCGAGCGGCTGAAAATTAATGCTTAATTCCTTGATCTTCTTGAAAGGATTCAAGATTCTGATTTGAGAATTCAGTGCCTTTGTCACTTCGAATCCTATCTATGCTTGATGATTTCTCATTCTGAGTGCGTTTCAGCAGCTTGATCAACTTCGGACCTGTCTGATCTCCACGGCTCAAAAATATAGTCCATGTAAAACGTGAGTAATCATCAATAACAACAAGAGTGTACCGCATTCCCCCTAAACTTGTTATTGGTATAGGACCAAACAAGTCCATATGTAATATTTCTAAGCAGCGTGAGGAGGATTTGGCATTCTTGTTTTTGAAGGATGATCTGATCTGTTTGCCCATTTGGCAAGCTTCACAGATCTTATCCTTAGCAAAATCGATCTTGGGCAGACCGACAACTAAATCATGTTTACACAGGCTAGAGATACTCTTAAAGTTGAGATGATTCAAGCGTTTATGCCATAGCCAGTGTTTATTATCATTATTCGCGATGAAGCAAGTAGGATTATCAGGTTGAGCAAAATTCCAGTTAATCTTATATGTATTTCTATTTCTGATTCCTACAAGCATGGTCATACCGTCTGGCGATTTAACAGTGCAAGTGTGTTTGTGAAATTCTACAGCATAACCATTATCACATAGTTGACTTATACTGATCAGATTATAGCATAAATTTTCAACTAATAGTACATCATTGATAGTAATATTACCATGGACAATCTTACCCTTGCTCACAGTCTTACCCTTTGCGTTATCCCCAAAAATGATCTTGGGTCCAGTACATTCTGTGACTTCAGACAGCAGCTCGACGTTTCCTGTCATGTGACGAGAACACCCATTGTCTAAGTACCAGTCTGATACTAGATTCTTCGGTACCTGTCATCAAACATAATTACTGTTGGTACCCAATCCTACTTGGGTCTAGAACGGATTAGCCCTTTGGGAACCCACACCTGTATCAGCTTTAATGGCTTGTGTGTGTCTGGTGTGATGTAAGCTGATTTGTTTCGATGTTGTGTGTGATAGTGTGTGCGATATGGAAACCTTTGATTATTATGAGGTAATCTATATCTTCGTTGAACTGGTTTTGAGTTAAAGTAGTTGGATGGTCTTCCTTGCCTTAGATCTTGCACCTTTAGATTTGGTCTGATAGACACAAAACTTGCTGGTGCCTTTTCTTTGGCTTGGTTAACGTACCCAATTCCTCTTCTCAAACCTTGATCCCCAAAGGAGACTCCCCTTTTGAATTGTAGGCGCTTCAGTTTCATATATTGTGCTAGATCTAACAAATGTCATTTGTTTGATTTTATTCTTTACCAGCAACAATTCAGATTCATCTTTGGTGCAGTCTTTGATATCAAAGCCTATGCTGGTGACATCACCGACATTTCTTTGTACCTCTTGCAATTCTTCCAGTGATGCTCTTGATTTTGTCCATGTTTTGAAGATATGAGAAAGCTTAGCATTTTGTGTGCTAATTCTCTTATTTTCTTCATGAAGCTGATCGTAAGAGATTTTCAGCTTATTCAGCTCAATCTGTAGATTATTGCACTCACGTAGCTCAGAGCAGCTTGGTTTGATGTGCTCATCTATTTGATCATTGGCTTTAGCTTTAGTTTTCTCAAATGATTCAGCTAAAATTCTATAATCATTAGCCATGTCTTGCAGTGCGGACATAAGCTCTTCACGTGTGAATTCATTTGAGTCAAGATCGAATACCTCGTCTGTTTGACTCATTTCTTCGTCTGCCATTAAACATTGAATATCTTCTTCGCTTTTGCTGGATGAATATTCGGAGCTTTCTGAATCTGAGTCAGTCTGAGCCCACTTGTTGTTTCCTTCCTCTGCTACTAAGACCTTTTGGGACTTCCCATGATGATTTTTACGATCTTTGTAATGCTTCTTTTTCTTGTCAACATGATGCTTTTCTTTTCGTTCTTCTTTCTTCGGTCTGGTGCAATCTGCAATAAAGTGTCCGGTCTTACCACAATTGTAGCAAGCCTGATCATTAACAGCATCGTCTTTTCTCGATTTATAGTGATGATAAGGTTTAAAATTCCTTTTATTCTTAGACATGAATTTACCAAATTTTTTTGATAAATAATGACATAGCATCATTACTTATCTGTTCGATAGATCGATCTGTTGAGGGGGTGGTCTGTTCTGGAATGGCTGCCAGTGCTTTGTTTGGTTGAGAGATGAATGGCTCTGCTTCACCTCTGTTGATCAGTTCGAACTCATATGCCTTAAGATCTGCGAACAGATCATGAAGTTCAACTTTATTCAGATCTTTAGACTCCCTCATGGCAATGGTCTTTACATCCCATTCTTTTGGCAAAGCTCTCATTACTTTCAGAGCAATCTCTCTGTTAGAGTATTCTTTGCCCAGACCATTTAGTTCGTTGATAATGCCAGTAACTCTTTCATCAAACTCGTTTAGAGTTTCTCCAATCTTCATTTTTATGCTCTCAAATCTTTGAAGAGCAACAGTCAGCTTGTTTTCCTTAGTTTGGTCATTCCCTTCACATAGCTGTGCTATCTTATCCCAAATTTCTTTAGCAGTAGAGCACATTTTGATTTTACTGAACATATTCTTGTCCAACGTCTCGAACAAGATGTCTTTGGCAACGTTGTCTAGATTTGCTTTCTTTCTTTCTTCATTCGTCCAGAGGGATTTGTCCTTCTCGACCATTTGGGGTTCACGACCAGTAATGGAGGCTGTTGTATTGACTTTCAGAATTTTCATTGGTCCATCAGTGATGACGAACCACATATCGTCATCCTGTGCTACCAGATGAGCTTGCATTCTGATTCTCCAATCATCATAGTCTTCTTTTGAGAACATAGGAATCTTGTTAAATGATGCCATCAGCTCAAGTGTCTTTGTGATGATTAAGACGATCTGCTCTGATACCACTTGTTAGGATCGCTCCGGAGTGTTTAGAGGGGGGGGGGGGTGAATGAACACTCCTATTAAAAATAATCCTTTGTGATTTCTTTCGGATTAGTGAAAGAAATCTGTTTCTTAATCAACTTATCTGCAGAACAGACCACTGAATATTTTAGTGCGGAACGGTCTGTTCTTGGACTAGTAAGAACGGCTCGATGGCTTGAATAGTATAAAAAGTGCAGAATGATCAAGACAGAATATGTTTCTGGAAGTTCGAAGGTGGTGTAATCCTTCTACGTCTCCCCTTCTTCCAATTAAGGAAGGATTTCACTAGAAGACTTTTATTTATACAATCCTGTTGTACAAACCCGATTCAGCTGGATTTACCTCACTACCAGACTGAAACTCCTAGTCTATCAATCTGTTCAGACACACTCTGTCTGACAGTTACAATTTGATTCTCACTTCTTATCTTAGTAAAGAATACAAAAGATCTATGCACACAACGATCCTGAAATGATCAAATATTACAATATGCTTGTGCTTATGATAACTTTCGGCTCGAGAATGTCTGAGCTTGTGAGCTTGTGCTGTTTTGTTTTCTTTTGCGTTTTTCGATTGATCAGACACCTTCTCTTGAGCTCTATAGTTGCCTTCTTATATAGTTGCATGTACCAACGACATTATTTCCCTTTATGTGCAACTCTTGACTCTGCTCAAACTCTGAGTAAGCTGCAGTCTTATTCTTTTGGGCACTTGCCATTCTGGTTCATACTTTCGGCGACTGTCAGCTTTGTCTTCTTACCTTTTATGGTAATCTTATGTCCTTGGTCTTTTTCAGCATTAATTGCAACATTAAATGCTTCAATAAATAGTCGTTAATGATTCGGACTGAAGAGCAAAGTTTATTTAACTTTGTCTGCTCTGATCTGATAATAGTTGAGCTGTTCTGAATCTTCGATCTGATCAGGCTGATGTTCATCGATCCGATCTGATTTTGTGATAGACCATATCAGCTTGGTCTGCTTTGAGCAATCGATCTGGTCAGACTGATTTTCATCGACCCGTTCTGATTTTGTTTTGTCATCTTTAAAATCCGGAACTAACAATATGTCTAGGATACGATAATATATTTGTATTTTTTTATATATATTCTACATATACACTATGTGATAATATACAAAAATTCAATAAAAAAATTCATTATCAAATATTTGAGTAATAAAATTGAAAAAAATCTAAAGTTGTAAATACGTTATTCACTAATCAAATCATATACAAAATACCATTAATCCTATGTAACATTTTAAAAAAAAATTATAAAATGAATGTTGAGAAATGTCAATTCATTTAATTCAACCTCTGAACAATAAATATCAATCATCATTTAATTTAACATTTTTCTTTTGCAATTTTTTGTTAAAAAAAAAAGAAGAATTTTGGCATGTGCTGGATATGACAGGATAAGTCATGTGGCATGTTCAATAAGGTATCACGTCTTGTCCGGCCATAAATCGTATCCGCGGAGTATCTGATATTGCATGAATTATTTTTAGGAGTATCGATGTAATATAATATTTATTTTAAGTGTTATTATCATGGAGAGGTTGGTGGAATGTGTATGGCCACAAGGTGCTGATACATAACGTTTTATCCAAGGACTAATAGGATTGGACTAAGTAAACAAAATTGGCCCGTTTTGACCTGTGTTACGCCGCGAGGACATATAAGTTTATTATATCATATTCAATCAATATAGTTAGTAGTCCGTACAAAAATATAAAAGATTGATTCCGAATAAAATTGTAGGGATCGCGTGGGTTCGGAGACTAGATCTCCCACTTTCACTACTAGTTCTATAACAAGTTATAATTTACAGCAGGAAGGTTCTTTCGATTTGAACATAATATCATTGCTTTCGAAACCTCATTTGTTTCGCATATTGAGCAGGATGTGATTTTGGTGACTGCAAAACTGGTGAAAATGGGGTGAAAAATCGAACTCAAACTCATGAAAATCAAGGGCATTTGGAGCTTGGATTCGGCCAATCTTTGGTAAACCCGATTTAATTTTATCAATAAACTGCAAACAATGGTGCTAGAATCAGGTGTAATCTGTTTCTTGAAACGAATTACCCAGGTCTTTTCAAAGCACCCTTCTGCTGAGCAATGCTATGGAGTATACCCATCTTCTGGAACTAAAATCGCGGTTTTCCCTCTGCTTCCACCAATTCTTACCATATCAAAATTCAAATCCAGGATTATGGACAATAACAAATTTTTTTTTCAAACGTTTTGGGGAATTTTTTAACAAACTTTTTGGCGAATTTTTTAACAAACATTTTGGGCAACTCCAGGATTCAATATGGAGCCCTCCCAAAGAGAGATGAAGACTTTACCATTTAGCCTAGCCGGAGTCTTCAAGGATAACATATTAAAACGTCATTATAGTTTGGATTCATTACGTTACACTCTTTAAAGTTTTCATTGACCCGATTTAGTCCCTAAATTTTTAAAATTTTATCGATAGTCCACGGCGTTAAGACGGCCATGAGAAGCAAACGTACATGGATTGATTCAGGAATATTTTAAATTTTAGGGACTAAACTAGGTCTGTTTTGTTCCCAAATAAGTTCCTTATGTTTTAAAAATATTCTCGATTCAGTCCATATATATGATGCTTCTTACGGCCGACTTAACATTGGTGGCTAAATTGGGAATTTTTTAAAATATTAGGGACTAACCCAAGTCACTGAAAACTTTAGTGACTGAAACGGGAATGGACCCAAACTATAGAGACGTTTTAATGTATTTTAAAAAACAAAAAGACACCAAGTTAATATAAATAATATTTTCTTCTCTCAAGGCATTTCATGTAGCTGACTTTTAGTAAGTTTTCAGGGGCGGATCATGTTGCCTTTGAGCATGTCTACCGATGGAGGGCCGATTTTTGTGAATGCGAAGCAATACAATGGAATCTTGCGGCGTAGAAAGTCAAGAGAAAAGGCAGAGATGGAGAATAAACTCACCAAACGACGCAAGGTACCATTAGAATTTTCCATCTTTAGTGTTTCCATGAAGAAATTAAGATAATTTAAAAATTAAATATAAAATATATATGTACCTCGTTCTAGTTTTTTCACTTCTTTGTAACATATTTCAAATTTTAAAATATCAGATATTAGTAAAAACTAAAAATATAAGGCATTCAAATTTCGGCTCTTTCACGGTCGTAGAAGAAATGACTTGAAATTATATATAGAGATTTGAAGTGTATAGCGATGAAATAAGATATTCTGACATAAAGAACTCTCGGAGAAGACTTCATATAATCTTTGTTGCGTTCAAAAACAAAGTTATTTGAAAATGTATTATTTCAAAAACACCCAAACATACAAAATATCCTAATCCTTGAAGCTTGTTGATCCCTCATTATTTTTTAATTTTCTTGATGACTTTCAGCCATTTCTACACTTATCACGTCATCTTCACGCCATCCGCCGTCCAAGAGGCAGTGGCGGCCGCTTCCTCAACTCCAAGAACTCAAACATCAGCACCAAAAGCACTGATGAAAAAGAGGAATGGTTTTCCCAGCCTGCAGAATCCCATGTTTCCGTTGTGCTGCAATCCGATGGAAACCGGTCCACTAGTCCAACCCCAGAAGCAACCAGTCACCTTTTCTCAAAGGGGAACACTAGCACTTTTCTACCCTTTCATATTAATCATCTCCACAACACTTATTTTCAGCCATTTCCAAATGTGGCTGATACTGCGATCGGAATCGGTATCGGTATCGGATTTACAATCTAAAGGCAACTCATTCTTGGCTAATTTTCTTTCTCCTGTAAGGAGAAAATCATCTTAAACATAAATAAACACGTCTTATGTCGGTCTTTTAATTTGGGTTTGGTTTCTCTCTCGAGTCAAGCCTAAACACTGACATGGGTCGACTCAGACATGTTTTTATGTAAGATCATGATGTGGTTTGTGTGGGTATGTTTCTATTACCATAATAATAAAACATGTACCAATCCGGACTCAGCCGTTTGTAATATATATTGCTGTCCATTTGGAACTTTTGGTTTGGCGGTGAAATCTTGAAAACATGAACGTCTTACTGATGATTGTGTGCTTTCAAGGCCAAATTCTTCTATCACCGGATCTTTTCATACACCAATATATATATATATATTGGTAGGATATGTATATTCAATATACAGTTAAGCTCACTAATCATTGGATTTAGTACAGAATCATAAAAACTGTATTGGACAGTAAATTCTGGAAAAACAGAAAAATGCCAACGAAAATTGTTTCAAAAATTAACAAAAAATATAAAAAAATTGTTTTTGGATAATCAGGTCCAATCAAATCTGAGTCCAATCTAATTCTTAGGCGGTTTCCACCTACCATTCTATAGGCCTAAAAGCCTAAGGTATATTCACTTTCATTTTTTAAATTAATCGTACGTCATTTCCGAAAATAAAATCAACGGATAATTGGATAGAAATCCCCAAAGCAAATGTGATTTGGAGTAAGTATCTAATCAGAAAAAGTTTATAAAAACTCCATCTTCTAATCTTGCAAATCTCTATTTTGCCCTTGATATTGGGTACAAATTACCATCTCAAATCTCATTTTTGAAACCACAACCACCTTCCTCCTTAAATCTCTTGCAAACATGATCCTCCTAAAATCTTCTTCAATTTCGCCTTGTTCTCACATCGGCTGATGGTTTGAAAATAAATCTTGAAGAGCTTCTTACATCGACAATCATTGTTAGTAATTTTTAATATCACTCTTCGTAATATTTATCTCAGAAGACACTTGAAAATATGGGTTTGTATTTTGAATATTTTTTGTTCCCTGTTTTCTATGAACGTAGCTTTTGAACATAGCTCGATTTTCGTCCTTGTTTTCTACGAATGCAACTCGATTTTTATCCTTGTTCTCTATGATAGCATAATGATGTAATTGGTTGTGGAGTGATTGTGTGCTTATGGGCAGAGGCATTAACACAAGATAGCCAAAAATTCTGGGAGTATCTGAACACATGTAGCATTGAAGAATATCGTGCACTAGGGGTGCTTAACGGTTCAACCCGACCCGGTCCGATCCGGAACCGGCCGGTTCCGGATCCGCTAATTCCGGAACCGGTTCAATCCGGTTCCGGGGTTACCGGCTCCGGGTTGGACCTGTTCCAACCCGAAACCGTTTTTTTTAACTATTTTTTTAAAAAAAAATCAAGGAAGTTGTTGCTTGGAGGATTCGAACACGCGACCATCGTCTTCTACTCTAGAGCTCTAACCAATTGAGTTAATGAGCCTTTGTGTTTGTAAACTAGCCTCAAATATATTTATTATTTTTGTAAAATAACGCTGGTTCAGCCCGGAACCGAATCCGTTTAGTCCGGAACTGGCCCGGTATCTTACCGATTTTGGACAGGTTCGGAACTGGTTAGCCAGGTTCCGATTCCAAACCGGGCTAACAGATCCGATTTTGGGCCAGGTTCGGATTGACCCGGCCCGTTAAGCAGCCCTATCGTGCACGCATAACAACAACCATTTTAGCGGTGAATATGAGATGCTTCACAATTTAGCTGAAAAATCTGACTTATTGATGTTCTTGATGTATGATTGAAATATCTTAATTTTGTATGTTGTGAATTTCCTAAATGTTCTAACATACTTCACATGGTGAAAACTTGTTAGTGATATGAACCATATATGTATTTCTTTTACAATTATGCATCTTGTTCGGATACTGATCAAAGCCTTTTTATGTGATCTTGTCATCTTCTTATAAAAATTGTCTTGATTTGTTTAAGGAATGGGTTATCTATACTCTGATCGAATTTGATCACCTTGTTCTGTGAGTTATCATGAAAAGTACCACAAATAATGTTATCTAGTATCACAAATTAAATTATATAGTACCACAAACTATTATATATAATACCACAAATTAGATTATATAGTACCACAAACTAATATATGTAGTACCACAAATTAGTATATATAGTACCGCACATTAAGTTATCTAGTACCACAAATTAAATTATATAGTACTACAAACTAATATATGTAGTACCACAAATTAGTATATATAGTACCACTAATTAGCGTATATAGTACCACAATTTATGTTACATAGTATCACAAATTAGATTATATAGTACCACAAATTAGTACATATAGTATCACATTAGCTTATATAGTATCTAATTATGTTATCTAGTACCACAAATTAATTATGTAGTACCACAAATTAATATATGTAGTACCACAAATTAGTTTATATAGTATAACAAATTATGTTATCTAGTACCACAAATTAGTATATGTAGTACCACAAATTAGCTTATGTATTACCACAAATTAGGATATATAGTACCACAAATTGGCTTATATAGTACTGCATATTAGCTTATGTTATCTAGCTTATGTAGTACCACAAAGTAGATTATATAAAAAAATGTAGATAGTGGTACTAAATAAGTTAAGATATGAACTATAAATGTTATAAACAAATCCATGTTATATACAAATCTATTTGTAAGCATATCAAGTTAAATATATTATTACTATATACAATTAGCACTAAGATGTACTATATTATCTATGAAGAATTGTCATTTTTGCGAATTAATTAGTAATTGAAGATAAATTGATTAATAATCTGTAGTTTTGCAATGTACAAGATATATTATCACGTACTTGTATAAATTGTACCGTGTTTTTTTCCTTAAAATATGTTATTTAGTACCACAAATCAGTATATTTAGTACTACATATTTGCTTATATAGTACCACATATCAGTATATGTGGTACCACAAGGTACCAGTGCCCAAAAGAGGAAATATGCATCGCATGCAGAATGTGCAGCGCTAGGGCGCTGCCAAAGGTGGCGCCAGCGCTGTTAACTCGGAAATTTTGGTTAAAGTCGGATCTAGTACCACAAATCAATCAATATAGTACCACATATTAGCTTATATAGTAACACATATTTGGTACCATATTTAGTATCATAGAGTATCTTATATAGTACCACAAATTATGTTATTTATTACCAAAAATATGTTATTTAGAATCACAAATCAGTATATTTAGTACCACATATTAGCTTATATAGTACCACAAACCAGTATATTTAGTACCACAGGGTAGCTTATATAGTAACACAAATTATGTTATTTAGTACCAAAAATATGTTAGTTAATACCACAAATCATTATATTAGTACCATATATTAGCTTCTCTAGTACAACAAATCAGTATATTTAGTACCAAATATTAACTTAGATGTGAACTATCTATTTAGCATGTTATATATAAATCTATAACATGGTATATATAAATCTATTTGCAAATATATCAAGTTATATATATCATTATCATATATTAAATGTATGATAATGTGATACTAAGTAAGCTATGATGTGAACTATGTATTTCGCATGTTATATATAAATCTATTTGCAAATATACCAAGTTATATATATCATTTTCATTTATTAAATGTATGATAATGTGGTATTAAGTAAGCTAAGATATGAATTATGTATTTCGCATGTTATGGTGTAAAGGTCGGCGGTGGTGGAAAAGAAATAGCGGGGAATCCCTACGCCATGACATTGTTCCATGTCATTTGATAATTCAGGAATTCCATCTGTCGTAGACTCATGGCTTGTAACTCGTGATGAAGTAAGTCCAATTTCATAGGGGTAGGCGTTGCATCCTCAGATGAAGATGGTTCGGTGACATGGCTGCTTGAGGGTCGCGGTTGTGCTCCAATTTGCACCATTCCAGTGATGATTGATGGAAATGGTAGGCCATAAGTGGGAGGACCCCTTGCAAAACTTCTGATGTTGTCTGTCACTATTTGTCCTAGGTCCACAGAATTTACTAGTGAGGATGGCATATACCAAAGCAGCTCGCTCCTTGGTGACCTCTGAAGTATGGGTCGATGGCATGACCCGTGAAACGGTAAAGGAGAACCAGGCATGCGCCTCCTCTTTCAACTGAGATTTTAGGACTATCTGTGGATTGCCTTGGTTGGTTAGTTTCCATTATGTCCCTTTCAAAGCTGATATAGGAAAGTACTCATCATAGTTAACATGGCCCCTCATGTAGGTGGTGTATTCATCATCCCTTATTACAGGCATCCAGTAGTTTTTGTTTTGAAGTTGGGATGGAATTGAACCTTTTTTCCCGGGACATAATTAGAGCTATCGTCACTACGGCTGTGAGTCCTCAAGTTTGAATAGAATTCCCGCACAATAGGGACCACTGCATCTTCCGGTTGTTGAATGAATGTAAACCACCATCTTCTCCTTGCATCTTGAATCACTTGACATTCTAAAGTGTTCCTGTCCATTCCCCATTCTTTAGTGAGTGGTTTCTGGAGGTAGATTTGATAATAATCAGCGGCTTCTTGGCTAACATATTTCGAAGAATCAATACTGCTTGGAAGATGAAGCGACTTGTTTTTGCTTCTTCTTAGGGGGCCATACCTACAAAATACAATTTACCACCCCTTCCAACATAACAATATCCAATAAAATTAGTATCACATCAACACCACAATACCCAATTAATAATTTGGCAACAACTCCCCCAAACTTGTCAATTAAGCATGCCTATTTCATTAACAATGCACAAAGATATGTCTTTTCTTTAACACCCAAACATTATATGTGTCAATAAGCATGTCCCATGTAAAATTTAGCCAAAATACCTCCAAATTTTCAAAAATGGCATGTGCGTAGTCCTTGTCTTGAAGTAGCTTCACCTTGATGTGTTTGGTGCCCAAATCCACTCCATGATTGGAAAAATCTTGCAAATAAGCGAACTTCAATGTGTGAATTTATGATTGTAGTGGATAATTTGCAAAACGATGAAGAATTTAGGAGTAAGATGGTGATTTTATGATGTTTGGTGAGTTGGGGAAGAAGGGTTTCGAAATTTTGAGTGTGTGTGAAATGTGCAGGCTGTGTTTAAAAAAACAAAATTTTGTTCGTGATCGATTGCGGTGTTCCTGGCGATTGATCGCGAAAGTGCGTAGCATCCAGCCTATTTTAAAAAGATTCACGATCGATCGCTGTTTAGCTCTTGATCGATCGCCAATGAACGAAATTTTTCTCACATTTAAGCCATTGCTTGATCAATCACGGATATTTTACCGATCGATAGCCCACTCAAAATCATCAAAAAAAAATATTGTATTCCCCAGGCCTCAACACAATTGCTCCACTTCTCGCTGCATCAGAAAATTACATATGGAGTCAGTCTTGAATAATTAACAAAATATACAATTAACTATGAATTCAAAAACAAAGAAAAGGGAACGAAAAAGTTCTTGAATTATAGTCCCAAGCTGGAATTTTTACCAATTATGCTTAGGAGTCAAAATGGACAATGGATGGAAGACTGAAATCATGACCATGATAGCCGCTGCCCATTGACTGTGAATGTGCCCTTCGTTGGATCACTAATCTCAATAGCGTCGGATGGGAATACTCTGGTAACCGTGAATGGTCCATACCACCTAGATTTCAATTTACCTGGAAGGGGTCACAATCTAGAGTTGTATAGTAATACCATGTCTTTTTAATCTTGCTTATTGAGCCGAGCATCATGCCACTTTTTGGTCTTGTCCTTGTATATCTTTGAATTCTCATAGGCTTTGGTTCCTAACTCTTCCGTTTCATTCAAGTGTAGAAGACGTTTATCATCTGCACCAGTTAAATCAAAGTTTAAGCTTTTGACTGCCCAATATGCCTTATGTTCAAGTTCTACTGGAAGATGACTTGTTTTTCCAAAAAACAATCTATATGATGTTATGCCAATAGATGTTTTAAATGCAGTTCTATAAGCTCATAAAGTGTCTTCTAATCTCAAGGACCAATTCTTTCTAGACACACTGTGTGATACTCCATATGCCCTCATGATTAATTATGTTTTATTTATGTATGACAATATCATATATTCAATCATGTTTCATTAACATATTTAGGGATGTATAATTGTTAATAAAAGAGATGAGTATCACATTGAACTTGTGGATAATTCAAGGACTTAAGTGCAAGTCAAAAAAAAAGGGGGAAAGGATTAAACTATAATAAAAGGGGGGGGGGGGGGGGGGGGGGGAAATCTATGAAATGATAGTTTGGTGAGGATGTTTGGATATTGTAGTTGAATGGAATGAGGTATAGGATGATGAATTTGTGGGTAAAGGTGGGAAGGTGATAACAATGGTGAAACAAATATTGAAAAGTAAGAATTTTTGAGTGACAGACCCGAGCGATCGATCGGTAAGTTGCACCGATCGATCGAGCCAAGTGTATAAAAAGTTCTAGATTAGGCGATCGATCGAACAAACTGAACGATCAATCGAGGAAGACTTTGCTATCGATAGGTCGTTTGCACCAATCGATCGGGAGTGTAAAAAAATGGACTTTTGTTACATTTTATTAATTTCAATTGATGGCATGCCTAGCTATATTATATGATGTATTTTCATAGGAAATGTGATTAGAATTATGGATGATAAGATATTGAGATATCATGACACTAATATCTTATATGTGTGAAGCGCCGTCACATACGACTGGACATCGAACATGGTGAAGGTTTATTACTCGTGGTCGCTCTACCTCTTTTGGATATCATCAGGTACGTGGAAATACAAAAAAATTTATTTTGCATTCATACATATGTGTGTTTAGGTATGAAGTGGATTTGGTGAATACCAACGCATTGAGGCGTGATTGTGTATTGATGAGAGGTGTGCAGTAATATAACAACAGAGACTCATATATTGAGTCAAAATGCAATATACATTGGCTACTCATATGATAGGTTCATATGAAGCATAATAGCAATGTTATATGTGCTAGTCATATACAGAGTAATAATATTATACGCAACCAATGGAATGTGATGAGAAATGGTATTCACTGGCATGAGATTGTTATGAGTTTGGGATTGAGATGAGATGATTACATGTCATGACATATGCAATGTATATAATTGTTAGAAATTATATTATGCTTGAGTATGCTACAGGAACGACTCGAAGAACACGAGATATGAATGACTTACAGGAAGTTTATGTACCTACTGTATTAATATATTTGTTTCATATATGTTGTTGATATATGATATATGTTAAAATAGTGTTCATGGTATTTTTTGTGGGTTGTTCTGTAGGGACTCTTTTGGACGAGGGAAACCAGGATTGTGGGTCCATTTTGCTGCACTGGTGATGATAGAGTAGTCGATTAGAGAAACTGAGAGACGTGTCTATTTTGACTTGTATTAGTTATGGCATGTAATGAATGAATACAATTGGTTGTAAAATGAATCGACTCAACTCTATAGTACATAATATAAATATGTTTATATTATCACGATAATGGTTTTATATTATCACGATAATGGTTTAAGACATTGAGGGTCTTACATTAGTGGTATCAGAGCATATATCTGGGTTCGGGTAATCTAAGTGACCTAGTGGAGTATAGGTGTACTTAGAGATATGTTTTGCCTGTTATATGTTGTTGTGTTATATGTTCTGTGTTAACAGGTATGTTCTGGTGAACTGTATTTACACAGCATGGCATCTAGACTACTCGATAATCTACAAGAAGGTTTGGATGATGCAATGAGTGTCAATGCCAGTGGAGGTAAAATTCTTGTGCCACCACCTCCAGTCAGTCAAGGACCCATTGAACAAGTGTTGTTACCAGGGGAGATGAGTTTGACACAGTTTTTGGGATATCAACCTCCAAACTTTGAGGGTACTGAAACTGGAGAGGAAGCTGGAGATTGGCAGGAAAGGATAGAGCATATATTTGTATCCGCTCATTGTTCTCGCACTGCTTGGGTCCGATTGGCAGAATTTCAGTTATCAAAGAAACCATCAATGTGGTGGAAAACAACTGTGCAGGAGTTACGAGCTCAAGGACAACTGATTGACTGGAATGTATTCCAAAACCCAATTCCTTAATCGATACTTTTCTGCTGCTGCAAGACAACTTAAAGAAGAAGAATTTACAGTGCTGAAACAGGGGAGCATGAGTGTAGTTGATTACACTCATCAATATTCATCATTGCTACGATATGTTCCTCACATCGCTACCAATGTTAAAGCCAAAGTGAGACATTTCCTCGGAGGCTTGAGGCCTGAACTATTTGACAGGGTGATCTCGAATAACCCTACTTCGTTTGAAGATGCAATGATGAAGCCGAGATGGCTGGGATACGAATGGGTGCCTACAAGGAAATAATTCACACACATCAGAAATTGACTCCTGACAGTCTAACGCCCAGAGGTGAACAATTTTAAGGAAGGGGATGATCATCATCGTCAGCATCATAGAGATATAGTGGCAAGAGATTTAGTGGGGGCCAGATGACTAGATGACAAGCACAGACAACGGGAAGTTGACCTTTTCAGTGTTTTAATTGTGGAGGACCACACTTGAAGAGAAATTGTCCGAAGCTAGAGAGTGTAGGTAGTGCTCCACGACCGGATAGTCTAACATGTTTTGTATGTGGGTTGTAGGCCACATAGCAAGGAATTGCCCGAATAGGATTGGACAGAGGGGAAAAGGAAAAGATATGGAGAGTCAACCACAACACGTCCTACCTCCACGTGCATTTGGGGGACAGACTGTTAGACCTCCTCAAAGTCAGGTGTATGCGTTGAACAGAGAACAAGCAGAAGCGACTCCAGAGGATGTAATTGTGGGTAAGTATTCGTTATTTACTTATCCTACATTTATATTGATTGATACGCGTGTGTCACACTCTTTTGTTGCACAAAGTTTTGTAAAAAAATATCATATGCATTCGTCTCCATTGTTGGGACCTCTGGTTATCTAGACACCCGCAGGAGAAAAGACGACAACAGATAGTATTTTACTAGATTGCCCTATTGTTTGTGATGAAAATAGTTTGCGGGTGATTTAATGATTCTTGATATGCATGATTTTGATTGTATCGTGGGGATAGATGTCTTACATAAATATCAAGCTATCGTTGATTGTTGTCAGAAGATAGTCAGTTTCCAGTCTGACTTGGGGCGTAGGTGGATCTTTTATGGTCAAGGTTCTCGTTGGAGAATTCCTTTGATCTCTGAGGTGAAAATGTCACATTTGTTAGAACGTGGACATACAAGCTATTTGATTTATGTTGTTGACATGGCAGAGAAGAAGAGAGAAAGAAAGATAGAAGATATACCAGTTGTTGCCGAATTTGCAGATGTATTTTCAGATGAAATTATGGATTTCCACCAAGTCAAGCAGTGGAATTTGAGATTGAACTAGTGCAAGGTACATCGCCGATTTCTCGAGCACCGTATAGAATGTCTCCAACTGAGTTAAAAGAGCAGAATACTCAGTTGCTAGACTTATTGGATAAAGGATATATTCGGACTAGTGTCTCTCTTTGGGGTGCTCCAGTTCTGTTTGTAAAGAAGAAAGATGGGATTATGCGGTTGTGTATAGATTACAGACAATTAAACCAAGTGAAAGTGAAGAATAAATACCATTTGCCGCGTATTGATGATCTGTTTGATCAATTACAAGGTTCGTCAATCTATTCCAAGATAGATCTAAGGTCAGGGTATCATCAAATACAAGTAAGACGCGCAGATGTGCAGAAAACAGCATTCCGAACACGGTATGGTCACTATGAATTTCTAGTAATGCCATTTGGAGTAACAAATGCTCTAGCTATTTTCATGTGCTTGATGAATCAGATTTTTCATGTCTGTATTGATCAGTTTGTGATTATGTTTATAGATGACATTCTAATCTATTCGAGAAGTGACACTGAACATGTTCAACATTTATGGACTGTGTTGCAAATTTTGAGAGATAATCAATTGTATGCCAAAATCAGTAAATGTGAGTTTTGGTTGAATAATGTGAAATTCTTAGGACATGTTATTTCACAAGAAGGTATCGCAGTAGATCCGATGAAAATTGAGGCCACGTTAAATTGGTCAGCACCTACTTCTGTGCCGGAAAATCACAGTTTTCTAGGCTTGGCTGGATATTATCGACGTTTTGTCAATGGCTTTTAAAAAATTGCGAAGCCATTGACAGATTTGACACAAAAAGGAGTTCCTTTCAATTAGTCTGAAGCCTGTCAGCAGAGCTTCCAGGAATTGAAACAACGATTGACCACTGCTCCAATCTTAATCATTCCTGATGAGCATGAACAATTTACCTTGTATACAGATGCATCATTGCATGGATTGGATGTGTGTTGATGCAAAATAAAGATGTAGTGACTTTTGCTTCATGACAGTTAAAGTCCCATGAAACCAGACCCAGTGAATGATTTAGAACTGGCTGCTATTATATTTGCTCTGAAGATTTGGCGACATTATTTGTACGGTACTAAATTTATTATTTTCACAGATCATAAAACTCTAAAGTTTCTGTTTACTCAGGTTGAATTGAATATGAGACAAAGGAGATTGATGGATTTATTGAAAGACTATGATTGTGAAATAGAATATCATCCTGGTCGAGCTAATTTAACAGCTCATGCATTGAGTCGTAAAGTAACAGTGGCAGCTGATGATGTAAGTCGGCTATCAACATTAATGACTTCATATTGTCATTTAGGGTATGATTTTGATATTGTTACATCACTTGTGCGAGTATCAACATTGATAGTATAACAAGCTATTTTTGCAAAAAATCAAAGACGCCCATAAAACAGATGATGAGATTGTACAATGGAAAAATGTACTGGCACAAGATAAAGTAGCTACATTCCGTGTAGCTGAGGATGGTAGTTTGCGATTACAAGATCGATGGGTGATTCCTGATACGTTTGAACTATGCCAAAATTTACTACGCCAGGCTCATTGTAGCAAATATAGCATTCATCCCGGTGGCAATAATGTACCGAGATTTGTATTCTCATTTTTGGTGGAAAGGAATGAAACGAGATATAGCAGAATTTGTAAAACGATGTTTGGTATGTCAACAAGTGAAGGAAGAGAGTAAAAGGTCAGGTGGTGAATTACAGAATTTAGATACCGATGTGGAAGTGTGATGGTAGCGCTTATCGCGTACGCCCAAATTAACCCTTCTCAAGTTAATAGCAAAAGTATGTAGTAGCGAGAGTATGGATCGATCCCACAGGGAAGGTAGTATTTTTTCCGTGTCAATTTAAAAACGAATAGTAAAAAGGGGGGTTTTGAGTTGAGTGATTACTACTAAGCATATTTTAAGAATTAAACTAATTAACGAGATTAACTAAAACGGTTAAAACTTATGAGAGTGAAGCGATTCTTGGTTTTCGGTCAACTTTACTTTTGGAAAATTCTTTCTTGATCATCAAATCACTAACATTCGAATTCTTTCAATTATTCATCGATTGGAAATTGAATTCCTACCCACCTAATCGTAGTCAAAGAGAAAACAACATTCAATCCGACCCTTATCAAATCTCTAATCAAAACTACAGCCGTTAATGATTAAATCAATGATAGATTTCAAAACTAGTGTGTTCGATAAATCTAATCAATAGAAACTACAGCCGTTAATGATTGATTACCCAATCGTTTCTCCTAAGAATTCAATAACACCTACAGCCGGTAATTATTAATCTTAGTTGCTTCTTAATTAGCTATCGATTATGCATGTGAATAATAGGTGATCAATCTAATAAACAAACACAATAATCATTGAAATTGATACCAAGAAACATAATTGAAATCGAAATTAAATTCAATAAACAAACCAAAATTCTCACAAGAGATTCAAATCCAAAAGCAAGTATCCCTTCAACCAAGAATCTAAGAGTTTAGCCTAGCATAATTGAACCTAAAAATAACAAAAACTGATTCGAAACATTAAATAAACAAAGGAAAAGAAATTACTAAGACGAATCACGATTCCGGCTTGTCGATTCCGGCTCCGTTCTTCGCGTTGTTCTTGACAAAACTTGAAAGCTAAATCTTCTAAAAACCTAAAAATATTCTAAAGTATGGAAATCTCTGCCTAAGAGGTGATAAAAATCGAGTTATGGGGTCTTGGAGGCTAATAACTAGGTTACAATCTTTTAAACATGGTAAAATACTTAATTTCCAAAAATTTGGACTCTTTGGCGATCGATCGCCCCTTTTATACCGATCGATCGCTTCGTTTATTTTTTTCAGCAAAACGCTTGAGGCGATCGATCGCCACTTTATAGAGATTGATCGCTTCCCTCCAGTAGCCTCAGGCGATCGATCGCCTAGAATCACCGATCGATCGCTGCTTCGTTAATTTTGTTGCTCAAGTTTCTGTCCAAGGGCGATCGATCTCCTCTTCATGGCAATCGATCTCTTCCTTCAAAATTACGTTTTTGCCCTTTCTTGATCAATTTTGAGTCCTTGTCATGTCCATTTCTTTTCTTGGTCTTTACACATCATTTTAGCTCGTTTTCGTCGATTGTACCTACAATTACACTAATATACGATTAGGTAGCATACGTATCAAATTATCCATCAAAACCTACCAAATCATAGACAATTAAACGCAATAGATGTGTCTATTTCTAGTCACATCAAACTCCCCCATACTTACTCTTTACTCGACCTCGAGTAATCAAATAAAACTACAATATTTTTCGTTAGCTCATAGGTTCATAACAAAGCAACTTGTCCTCACTTTAATGCCTCAACAATTTTAACATGCACAGTAATGAAAGGCGGTGAAAAGTTAACAGTGTAACAAGTTTAATCCCTAAACATTTCATACTCAACAAAGTAGTGAACGTGTGTGTGTGGTCATAAACAAGTGTTGTGTACAAATTATAGATCCAAAATATGCAAAGCCATAATAGTTCAAGCATACACTAACACAAGTATAAGCTCACTTGCACACTCTTCTCCACTATCTTAGCCACTTTGCAAACATAAATCAAGTAGGTCATTATTAGCTTGTAGCTTGGCCTAGGTATTGGCTTATGAAAGAAAGGATAAAGATATATCAAACAAGAGAGTATGATGAAATGCACACTAAAACTTCTCTTCTTGCATGAATTTTTCAAACCTTGTTCATTTTTCAAGGTTTATTTCAACATTTTTTTCTTCTTTTGTGTGCCTTGGCTCCCCTTGGAGTCATATTTTTATCAAATTTCTCAAGGCATTACTTTTCTTTCATGTATTTCATTCTTTTGACAATAAAGTTCACAAATATAATTCAATGAATTCCCAAGTGCATGTGAATGAAATACATCATACTCCCTTCAAAGGTATGGATTAAAATCATATTTAGGCTAAAATGATAGGATGATAAGCTAGTCAAGGAATGTTGAATGGGGGTCTTTAGTATGCTTAGCATACTACCATTCTTTTACATTAAAGCTCAAAATGGTACTAGAGATTGATTTTGTTTACATGGTAGGCTTGAAAGGCACAAACGCATCAAAGATCGCCTATATCACTTTCATGTTCGCAAGTAGTCTAGACATACGCCTCAAAGAGCATGTAGTTAAGTTCTAGCATGTATTAGAAACTTCTTAAGACTATCACAAAATTCACACAATCTTCACTAATCTATGCACACTTCACAAGTCATGACAAAATCGTGCTCAAAATATTCAACTTACTAAGTTGAAGTAAAATTTTGCATTAGAGTTCAAAGTGTTCCAAGGTTAACACTCACCTATGTTCAAAAGCATGCATGATATCAATTAGGTTTCATCATGGGCTAGTGATTCTAAGCATGTGTTCATTACTAACTATGAGCTCAAAATTTTCAAATTTTTCGATTTTTTTGTATTTTTGAAATAAGAAAAACAATATCACACCACTAATCCCTCCCCCGTACTTAAATCTTACATTGTCCCCAATGTAAGGCAAAAATACAAGAAAAGAGAAAAGTTTAAACTAAAAATCAATAAAACTAAAAAGGTAAAAGGGAAACTAACTCCCCTTGGGTTGCCTCCCAAGCAGCGCCTCTGTTTAACGTCGGTGGCCCGACGCCAGTGCTCGTTCTCAGTTGAAGTGAGGTGGATCCTCTAGAGCCACCTTGATGTCTACTTGCCCTCCTTCTTCATTTTGGACACCTTCATGGTAGTGCTTCAATCGATGACCATTCACCTTGAAGGTCTTAGTGGTGTCCAAACTATGAATTTCCACTGCACCATGGGGATACACATTAATAACTAAATAAGGCCCATGCCACCTAGAATGAAGCTTACCTGGAAACAGGCGAAGGCGTGAATGGTAAAGGAGAACTTTTTGACCAACTTCAAAGTTTCTCCTTGATATCATCTTGTCATGAAAGTCCTTCGTCTTTTCTTTGTAAAATCTTGCACTCTCGTATGCTTCATTTCGTATCTCCTCGAGCTCTTGCAATTGCAGCTTCCTATGCACGCCACTCTCATCATAGTTCATGTTGAAATTCTTCAATGCCCAGTACGCTTTGTGTTCCAACTCTACAGGGAGATGACACGGTTTACCAAAAATCAGTCGATAAGGGGACATACCTATTGGAGTCTTATATGCGGTTGTGTAAGCCCACAGTGCATCGTCTAGTCGCAAGCTCCAATCTTTCCTTGTCGGGTTTACCGTTTTTTCCAATATGGCCTTGATTTCTTGGTTAGATACCTCGGCTTGGCCATTTGTTTGCGGGTGATAGGCAGTGGAGACTTTGTGAGTCACGTGGTATTTCTTGAATAGGCTTTCCACTGTCCGATTGCAGAAGTGTGTACCTCTATCACTGATGATGGCTCTCGGGATTCCAAACCTAGAGAAAAGGTTATGTTTGATAAAATCTACAACAACCTTGGAATCGTCAGTACGGGTGGCTATAGCTTCCACCCATTTCGACACATAATCAACAACAAGCAGTATATAAATATGACCATAAGACATAGGAACTGGTCCCATAAAGTCGATGCCCCACACGTCAAACATTTCAGAAATGAGAATGGGTTGTTGAGGCATCTATTTTCTTTGGGAGAGATTACCGGTCAATTGGCATTGCGCACAGTTCTTGCAGAAAAGATATGCATCACGAAATAGGGTGGGCCACCCACACTCTAGTACCTTCCTAGAGGTCCTCTTGGCTCCAAAATGTCCACCACAAGCATATGAATGGCAGAACATTAGAATGTTATTTACCTCAGTCTCGGGTATGCATCGTCGAATGATTTGGTCCTCACAGTTCTTCCATAAGTAAGGATCATCCCATACATAATACTTGGCATCACTCTTGATCTTAGCTCGTTGAGACCTAGACAATTCAGGGGGTAGCACATTAGAAGCTAAAAAATTCACAATATGAGCATACCATGGAAGATTGTCGTTTATGGAGAATAGGTGCTCATCCGGGAATTCTTCCTTCAAGCAAAGCTCATCCTCCACATGCGGTAGACGGCTTAAGTGATCCGCTACTTTGTTCTCGCTGCCCTTCTTATCCTTGATTTGTATGTCGAATTCACTCAAGAGCAAAATCCATCTTATCAGACTTGGTTTAGCCTCCTTCTTCGTCATCAAATAGCGAAGAGCTGCATGATCAGAATAAACAATAACTTTAGTACCAAGTAAATAAGATCTAAATTTTTCAAGAGCAAAAACAACTGCTAAAATCTCTTTCTCAGTAGTAGAATAATTTTGTTGGGAATCATTCAAGGTTTTTGATGCGTAGTAGATGGCATGTGAAGTATTGCCCTCTTTTTGTCCCAAGACAGCACCAACCGCATAGTCACTTGCATCGCACATGATCTCGAAGGGCTTAATCCAGTCAGGTGGTTGGATGATGGGGGTAGAGGTCAATGACTCTTTCAGTGTATCAAAAGCTCTCTTGCTTTCGTCATCCATCTCAAAAGGGACATCCTTTTGTAGTAGCTTACACAAAGGTGTAGCTATCTTGGCGAAGTCTTTGATGTACCTCCTGTAAAAACCTGCATGACCAAGAAAAGAGCGCACATCCCGGACACAAGTAGGGTAGGGTAAAGATTGCATAACATCAATTTTTGCCTTATCGACCTCTATACCATTAGCAGAAACAACATGACCCAGCACTATACCTTATTCGACCATAAAATGACATTTTTCAGAATTTAAAACAAGGTTAGTATCGATGCACTTTTTCAATACCAGTGTAAAGCTAGATAGGCAATCCTTGAATGAGTTACTGTAAATAGTAAAGTCATCCATGAATACTTCTAAAATATGTTCAATAAACTCAGAAAAGATACTGACCATACACCGTTGAAAAGTGGCTGGGGCATTGCAGAGTCCAAAGGGCATGCGACGGTATGCGAATGTGCCGAAAGGACATGTGAAAGTGGTCTTCTCTTGGTCCTCCGGAGCGATTGCAATCTGAAAATAGCCCGAGTAACCGTCAAGAAAAACAATAATAGGAATGGCATGCTAACCTCTCAAGCATCTGATCAATAAAAGGTAGAGGAAAGTGGTCCTTTCTAGTCACAGCGTTAAGCTTCCGGTAGTCAATGCACACTCGCCATCCATTTTGAATGCATGTGGGCACAAGTTCATCGTCTTTATTCTTTATCACAGTGATACCGGTATTCTTTGGAACAACTTGAACTGGACTAACCCATTGACTATCGGATATATGATATATCACGCCAACCGATAAAAGTTTCAGAATCTCCTCCTTCACCACATCCATCATGGGTGGGTTTAGCTTCCTTTAGGGCTGACGTGTAGGGCTTCCTCCTCCCTCCAGTAGAATTCGGTGCATGCATGTGGAGGGACTGATTCCCTTTATGTCCGCGATTGTCCAGCCTATAGCAGTCTTGTGCTCCTTGAGCACATGAATTAGGTCCTTCTCTTGATCATCCCCCAACTTGCTGGAGATGATCACTGGTAATGTATTACCTTCACCAAGGAATACGTATTTAAGGTGGGTAGGCAGTGGCTTCAGTTCGATGGTGGGTGCCTGCAAAACAGATGGGAGAGGTCTAGCGTTAGAAATAGGCAGTGATATAAAAGAAACGATACCTGACTGAAATAGCTCAGGTGTATCATCCAGCTCATCGATGGTGTGCTTCGTCCATGAGGGGTACGTCCTCTTCTTCCTTCTCCATGTCCATGGTGAGAGTGCTTTCCAATTCTTCTTTGCCAACATTCTCAAAAACTTCCTGTGACAGGTAATCAATAACATCAATAGAGTACACAGTATCATCATTATTGCATGGATATTTCATGGCATCATAGATGTTAAATGTAACAATCTCACCATCAAATTCCATAGTGAGGGTACCACTATGCACATCTATCTTAGTCTTAGAAGTTTTGAGAAATGGTCTTCCTAACAAGATGGGGCTACTTTTATCACCATTCTCCATGTCAAGGATATTAAAATCAGCTGGGAAAACCAGTTCATTCACTTGCACTAACACATCTTGAATTAAACCCCTAGGGTATGCACTAGATCTATCCGCTAATTGAATCACCACTCCCGTAGGGTTCAAAGGACCAAGTTGTAAAGAAGCATAGTGTTTCCAATAGTGCACGGGATAGAGAACATACCTGGATCTTTACACTTGGTAGGGATTTTTCTTTGTATCACCAGCTGATACGTTTTCACCCAGTTCAACCTTTTGAGGTCCCTTCAATCTATGAATCCTCTTAGCAGTGCATAATTCCTTTAAAAACTTTGCATAGCGAGGTACTTGTTGGATGGCGTCCAGCAATGGGATGTTTATCTCACATCTTCGGAAGGTCTCATACAGGCCTTTGAGTCCAGCGTCTTTCCCGTTGTCTTTTAAAGCTTGGGGAAAAGGGGGTGGCACTTTATATTCAGAAAAAGAAGGGGGCTTACCTTTTGGTGCCTCGTGTTCTATCACGGGCTTTTCTCCAACTTCCGCTTCCTTTTCTTCCTCACTCTTGGGATGTTCTTTCTCCGTCTTCTCTGGTATCTCCAATTCCTTCCCACTCCTAAGTGTGACTGCACTTGCATTTTCTCTCGGATTCACCACTGTTTGGGATGGTAGAGTGGTTGATCCGTTTGCTTCAACTCGATTAAGAGCAGTGGCTAGTTGACCCACTTGGGTGTTCAAGGTTTGAATACTCGATCTTGTTTCCTGTTGAAATTTAGTAACATTGTGAGCAAGATCTTGAATGATAACCTCTAACCTGTCAGTAGAAGGAAAATTGGATTGTTGTGCCCTCTGAAAAGGTGGCCTGTATGGCGGAGGATGTTGTGGCGCTTGAGGAGGAACATGATTTATCGATTGTGGTCCATAGCTCAAGTTAGGGTGGTCTCTCCATCCTGGATTGTATGTGTTGGAGTAAGGGTCATGTCTTCGTTGGGGTTGTCCCGGAAATCCCCCTGCTGCATGTACTTGCTCGGCTGATGTCTCTTGAAGTGCCGTGGATGCATCAGTGGTATGACTCATCTCCATACATATGCCAGATGGTTTCACTGTCTGTCCATTTCCTCCGGCCATTTGACGAACAAGGGAAGTGAGCCTAATGAGCTGTTGTTATAAGTTGGACACATTTGCCTCTCCTTGTTTCCTTTGAGCTGGTTCCGCTCGAAAGTTGCCAAACTGCTGTGAGTTGGCCACCATGTTAGCTATCAATCTTTTCGCATCCTCTGGTGTTTTATCGACAAAGGCTCCTCCACTCGCAGCGTCAACCAAGTTCCTGTCATTGGATAACAAACCTTCATAAAAGTACTAAATGAGTAAATGTGCCCTTATCTGGTGTTGTGGGCAGCTTGCACACAACTTCTTGAAGCATTCCCAGTATTCATGCAATGTTTCTCCTGAGTACTGTCTGATGGAGTAGATCTCCTTTCGTATGTTGGCCGCTCTTGATGCTGGAATACTTCTCCAGAAACGTTCTTTGGAGGTCAGTCCATGTTGTGATTGAGCCTGACGGTAAGTAGAATAGCCAGTCATTTGCAGCGTCCTTTAGAGAAAAAGGGAAAGCCCTTAACTTGATCTGATCTTCAGTAATTCCGGTCGGTTTCATGGTGGTGCAAACCACATGAAACTTCATCAGGTGCTTATGGGGATCCTCGTCTGCAAGTCCATGAAAGGATGGCAATAAGTGAATTAAACCAGATTTGAGTTCGAAATTTACGTTATTTGCGAAGGCAGGGAAAATGATGCAGAGAGGTTGTTGATCCAAGTTTGGATTTGCCTGCCTCAAGTTTTGATTTGCAGCCATCATGGTCCTCTCTTCTTCTTCTTCAAGCAACCTTGCTTCTCTTCTTCTCTGATGTAGTGAAAGTTATCTTCGTGATTAAACGACCCACCTGTACTCATCAACAAACCAAAGTGGTAATGCGGGATAACAAATAATAAAAAAAATTGACACAAAATAATACCAATGCCTTCCCCGGCAACGGTGCCAAAATTTGGTAGCGCTTATCGCGTACGCCCAAATTAACCCTTCTCAAGTTAATAGCCTCAGGCGATCGATCGCCTAGAATCACCGATCGATCGCTGCTTCGTTAATTTTGTTGCTCAAGTTTCTGTCCAAGGGCGATCGATCTCCTCTTCATGCAATCGATCTCTTCCTTCAAAATTACGTTTTTGCCCTTTTCTTGATCAATTTTGAGTCCTTCTCATGTCCATGTCTTTTCTTGGTCTTTACACATCATTTTTAGCTCGTTTTCGTCGATTGTACCTACAATTACACAAATATACGATTAGGTAGCATACATATCAAATTATCCATCAAAACCTACCAAATCGTAGACAATTAAACGCAATAGATGTGTCTATTTCTAGTCACATCATGTGACCATATATCGATGGATTTGTGTCTCATTTACCGAAGACTACTTCAGGACATGATGCGATTTGGTTCATTATTGACATATTATCGAAAGTAGCGCACTTTATATCATATAACATGAGTTTTACATTTGTGAAAATGGCTCATTTGTATATTCGAGACATCGTGCGACTACATGGTATTTCAGTGTCTATCATCTCGGATAGAGATCCGAGGTTTACTTAACATTTCTAGGAAGGATTGCAAGAAGCCTTGGGGACTGAGGTGAGATTGAGTACAACTTATCACGCTCAAACTGATGGACAAACTGAATATGTGATACAGACTTTGGAGGATATGTTACGAGCATGTGTGTTGGAATTTGAGTCTACATGGCAAGCTGCTCTACTGTTGGTTGAATTCTCATACAACAACAGTTAGCAAGTAAGCATATAAATGGCTCCATTTGAAGCTTTGTATGGGCGACATTGCAGATCCCCTTTATGTTGGGATGATACAGACAAAACATTGGTGGGTGGACCTGATATTATTAGGGAAATGGAAGAGAAAATGAAAATTATACGACAAAGGATGAAAGCTGCTCAAGATATACAGGCAGCTTATGCCAATAAGGGGAGGAGACCCTTAGAGTTTCAAGTTAGTGATAAAGTGTTCTTAAAGATTTCACCTTTTAAAGGTGTTGTTCTTTTTGGAGTAAAATAGAAGTTATCACCACGGTATGTTGGTCCGTATGAAATTTACAGCGAGTTGGCACACTAGCCTATAGATTAGTGTTGTTACCCTCTTTGTCTGGTACACATGACGTATTTCATGTATCGATGTTACGAAAGTACGAGCCTGATCCGTTGCATGTGTTACAGCCTTCCAAAGTGCAGTTGGAATCGAACATGTCTTATGTATAATGTCTCATTTGTATTTTGGATCATGCAGATCATAAGCTTCGTAGTAAAATAATTCCTATGCTAAAGGTTCAATGGGATAAGCGAGGTGTCGAAGACGCCACATGGGAGATTGAACAACGTATGTGACAACTCTATCCTGAGTTGTTTGATGGTATGTATTGGTATTGTTATTTTTTTGCTTTTATCTTGTTGAGCACATTAGATTTCGGGTCGAAATCTTATGTGTTGAGGAGAATTGTGATATTCAATATGCCCTCATGCTTAATTATGTTTTATTTATGTATGATGATATCATATATTCAATCATGTTTCATTAACATATTCAGGATGTATAATTGTAAATAAAAGAGATGCGTATCACATTGAACTTGGGGATAATTCAAGGAGTTAAGTGTAAGTCAAAAAAAGGGAAAGGATTAAACTGTAATAAAAGGGGGGGATCTATGAAATGATAAAACATAGGGATTGGGTTGCAAATTTGATAAGATAAAATACCCAAATCTGATTTAGAATGGGATAAATATAAATTACAAACTCGTTCTCCTTCAAGTTCTTGAACTCTTCACTTGAACAATTCATCTTCTTTATTTGGATTTGAAGCTTCAAACCATCTTTGGGTAAGTGAAGTACATCAAATTCTTGCTTTCTTATTAACTATAAAGGAATTTGATGTGTTTTTGTTCTTGGAATATTTTTGTATCTAAATGTTATGATTGGGTATGAATTGTATGGAAATAAGATGTAATTTGAAGCAAGAAGGTGGATGAGGATGTTTGGAGATGTTGTAGTTGAATGGAACGAGGTATGGGGTGATGAATTTGTGGGTAAAGGTGGAAGGTGATAGCAATGGTGAAAAAAAATAATGAAAAGGAAGAATTTTCAAGTTACAGACCCGAGCGATTGATCGGTCACCGATCGATCGAGCAAAGTGTATAAAAGGTTCTAGCTTAGGCGATCGATCAAGAAAACTGTACGATCGATCGAGCAAACTGGACGATCGATCGGCCTTTTGCATCGATCGATCGGGCAGTGTAAAAAAATGGACTTTTGTTACATTTTATTAATTTCAATTGATGGCATGCCTAGCTATATTATATGATGTATTTTCATAAGAAATGTGATTAGAATTATGGATGATAAGATATTGAGATATCATGACACTAATATCTTATATGCGTGTAGCGCCGTCACATACGACTGGATATCAAACAGGGTGAAGGTTTATTATTGGTGGTCGCTCTACCTCTTTTGGATATCATCAGGTACGTGAGACGTACAAACACTTTTATTTTGCATTCATGCATATGTGTGTTTATGTATGAAGTGGATTAGGTGAATACCAAGGCATTGAGGCGTGATTGTGTATTGATGAGAGGCGTGCAGTGATATATATCTGATTCTCATATATGTAGTTGAAATGCAATATACATTGGCTACTCATATGATGGGATCATATGGAGCGTAATAGCAATGTTATATGTGCTACTTACGGAGTAATAATACTATACGCAGCCAATGTAATGTGATGAGAAAATGGTATTCATTGGCATGAGATTGTTATGAGTTTGGGATTGAGATGAGACGATTACATTTCATGACATATGCATTGTATATAATTGTTAGAAATTATATTATGCTTGAGTATGCTACAGGAACAACTCAAAGAACACGAGATATGAATGACATACATGAAGTTTTTGTAGCTACTATATTAGTATGTTTGTTTCATATACGTTGTTGATATCTGATATATGGTACAATGGTGTTCATGGTATTTTTTATGGGTTGTTTTGTAGGGACTCTTTTGGGCGAGGGAAGCCAGGATTGTGGGTCCATTTTGCTGCACTAATGATGATAGAGTAGTTGATTAGAGAAATTGAGTGACATGTCTATTTTGACTTGTATTTGTTATGTCATGTAATGGATGAATACAACTGGTTGTAACATAAATCAACTCAACTCTATAGTACATAATATAAATATGTTTATATTATCACGATAATGATTTAAAACATTGAGGGTCTTACACACTGACAGTTATTTCTAAAATATGGCTCACTTCTCTATTACACTTCCACTTGTCCACAAGTTTGTGGGTGGTAATGTGTTGCAACCTTGTGGGGGGACACCATATTTGCTCAAAAAAAATTCAAAGAGTTTATTGCAAAAGTGTAACCCACCGTCACTAACGATTGCTCGAAGGGTGACAAATCGAGTGAAAATGTTCTTTTTCAAAAAAAACTGCACCACAACTCTAGCATCATTAGTACGGGAAGCTTTAGCTTCCACTCATTTGGACATGTAATCCACAACAACAAGTATATAATAGTTTGAACATGAATTTGGAAATGGTCCCATAAAGTCTAATGCCCCAAACACCAAATAATTCACATTCAAGAATACTGTTTAGAGGCATCTCATGTTTCCTAGAAATATTCACCTTCCTTTGACATTTATCACAAGCAAAAATGTACATGTATGCATTCTTAAATAAGGTAGACCAATAAAAAATCGGATTTAAGTACCTTTGCAGCAGTTTTGGTTGGACCCATGTGTCCCCTACCTCTTGATCATGATAGTGGCTCATGATGGACGCCATATCCTCCTCTGAAACTCACCTCCTAATCATATTATCTGTGCATACCTTGAACAGAAATGGATCCTCCAACATGTAGTGCTTAACATCAGACAATTTTTTTTCTTTTGAACAGAAGTCAATTGTGGAGGACACCGCTGACATATAATTAACAAATTTGGCATATGTTTGAACTTGAAATAGTTGCTCATCAAGAAATTTTTCATTTATCTCATCTACTTCAATTACATGCTCATCATTCTTATTAGTGATCCTAGATAAATGATCTGCCAATACGTTCTCTACACCCTTCTTATCGTTAATTTCTAAATCAAACTCTTGCAATAAAAGAAACAGTCGAATCAAACTTGGTTTATCGTCTTTTTTAGCAATGAGATATTTGAGTGCAGAGTGATCAATGAAAACTATTACCTTAGATAGACAAAAATAGGAGTGAAACTTGTCAAAAGCAAATACTACTGCTATGAGTTCTTTCTCAGTGGTGGCATGTACCTCATTTAAAGTTCTACTAGCATAGTATATTGTATGAAATACCTTGTTCCTTCTTTGTCCCATTATTGTTCCTACTGCAGTGTCGCTAGCATTGCACATCAACTCATATGGAAGATCCCAATCAGGTGCTACCAAGATAGGGGCAGTGACTAACCTTTCCTTCAACATCTGAACGCCTGCAAACAATCAGAATTGAAATCAAATGGTGCATCCTTAGTCAATAAATGGGAAAGAGGTTTTGAAATTTTAGAGAAATCTTTGATGAATCTCCTATAAAACCCTGCATGTCCTAGAAATACGAACTCCCTTCACTGATACCTGTGGAGGTAGCTCTTGTATCACTTGAATTTCTGCTCGGCCCACTTCAATACCCTTTTGGGATATATGACCCAAGACAATACCTTCTTGTACCATGAAGAGGAACTTCTCCCAATTCAATACCAAGTTTGTCTCTTCACACCTTGTCAAAACCAAATTCAGATTATGCAGACAAGAATCAAATGAATGCCCAAATACAGAGAAATCATCCATGAAAACCTCTAGAATTTTTCTACCATATCATGGAATATAGACATCACACATCTTTAAAAGGTAGCAGGTGCATTACATAATCTGAATGACAGTCTCCTAAATGTAAATGTACCATAAGGACAAGTGAATGTGTTCTTCTCTTGATCCTCAGGTGCAATCGTTATTTGATTATACCAGAATAACCATCTAGAAAACAATAAAAATCATATCATGCACGTCTCTCTATCATTTGATCAGTGAAGGGGAGGGGGAAGTAGTCTGTATGTGTAGCTTCATTTAACTTCCTATAACCAATACAGACTCTCCAACCAGTGACTGTTCTAGTATGTATTAATTCAAATTTTTTATTTGTAATAACAGTCATACCTCCTTTCTTAGGCACACATTGCAATGGGCTAACCCATGCACTATCAGATATAGGGTAGATAATACCTACATCCAATAGTTTTATCACATCGGCGTTGAGAACCTCTTGCATTTTTGGATTCAACCAGCGTTGTGGTTGCACTAAAGGCTTGTAAGTGTCCTCAATCATAATCTTAAAGTTGATGGGCTTATCCCTTTATGTCCGCCACTTTCCATCCAAACACTTGCTTATGCTCCCTTAATATCCTAAGTAGCTTTTCCTGAAGAAACATGTAATGAATCATTGACATCTAAATAAACATGCTTGAGATGAGGATGAGGGTTTTGAGTTCAAGAGTTGGTGGTGCATCAATTGAAGGTTTTTGTGGGTTGATCTCTCTTTGACCCAACTCTCCAAGATTGTTTCTTGGACGCCATGTGTGAGGAAAATTAGAATTCAAGTGAGCTATAATCTCATGCATATCGTCATTCTCACCTATCTCATCCATGTCATCCACCAAGCATGATTCCAACTCGTCCTTACATGATCCCTGGAACACACTAGAAGACAACATATCAACAATATCAACACTAAAACACATATTTATAGATTCAAAGACATTGAAAGTAACTTGATCCTCTTCTACATGGAGGATCAACTTCCCTTGATGAACATCGATCAATGCTTTACCAGTAGCTAAAAATTGTCATCCCAAGATCAGTAGTGTTTCTGAATCGTCCTCCATGTCCAACACAAGAAAATTCACATAGAAGATGAATTTATCAACCTTTACTAGAACATCCTCAATGATTCCTCATGGGTATGTAATGGAACTATCCGCCAAGTGAAGTGAAACTTTGGTCGGTTTTGGCTCTCCAAGCCCCAACATCCTGAAAATAGACAAGGGCATAAGATTAATACTTACACCTATATCACATAAAGGTTTTGCAAATGAAATAGACAATAGTGCAAGATATAGAAAAACTCACTGGATCATTTAACTTTGGAGGTAATTTGTTTTGCACAACTGTAGAATACACCTCATTTAATTTTATTGTCTCATGCTCACTCAATTTCATGTTATTCGACAGAATATCCTTCAAAAACTTGGCATAACTAGGCATTTGAAGTAAGACATCAGCAAATGAATATTTGTATGTATTTTCTTAAAGATCTCTAGGAACTTAGCAAAACTAGCATATATTTTAGTCCTTTTTAATGCAGCAGGAAATGGGAGAGGGATTTGTACCTGCTTGGGTGGTGTGATAGGTGAAGTAGTAGTAGACTTACCATTGTCGCGTGGTTGATCTTCTTTCTCAGTCTCATCATCTTCGCCATCCTCCTTTGTGCTTTCAGTTTATGGACCAATCTCTTTTCCACTCCTCAATGAAATTGCTTTAACTTGCTCTATAGAATTCTTTTCAGTATCACTAGGTAGATTGCCTTGTGTTCTTCCTGCGAGGATGGTCGTTTATTGCCCACTTGAGTCTCCAAATTCTTTATCAATGCATCTTGGTTTTGCATCCTTGTCTCAGTCGATGTGATGAATTTGGCCATCAACTCCTCCATACCCAATTTTGATGGGTAACCGGTGGTGGTTGAGATGTTGGTTGTGGATTCAACACATTCTTTTGGTTGGACAAGAGAAGTTCGGGTGATTCCTCCATGATTGGTTGTAGTTACTGGAGTATGAGTTATTCTTTGAAGGTCGATTTCCTACAAAATAAGCAGTTTCATTATCTTGATAGAATGGGTTACCTGCTTGACATTTTGTGCTTGGATGGTTGCCTCCACATAATTTGCAAGTTATCACTTGAGCTTGCATTGCTGTCAAGTTCATGTTGTCTAGTTTTTTGTTCAATGCCTCAATTTGGGCGCTCAAAGTAGTGACTTCATCCACTTGAAGTTAGATAGGGAAGATAGTTCATAAGATTTTTCCAAAGAATGATTCTCCAATCGTACATAATACAAAACATATTTGAATGCGGGACGACAATGGAGAAGAGGTTTTTAGGCATTGAGAGGCCAAATGCTAAATTTTCTACCTACTCCGTTACAATGGTTCATGTTGAGAACTACCTAGATGCTGCATCAAGGTTAGTTGTTAGGGATGGGTTAGAATGTACCGGGTTGGTTCCTTGGTATCTTACTCTCGTATTGCCACTGACAGCTATTAGAAGTCATCTCATCCAACAGTTCATAGGCTGCCTCCGGTGTCTTTCTCATAATGGTACCTCCTGATGCTGCATCAACCGTAGTTTGATTAGCAGAAAATAAACCATTATAGAATGTCTATACCTGAAGCCAAATGGGTAGGCCATGGTGTGGGCATTTCCGTAGTAAGTCCTTGAAGCGTTCCCAAACTTCATATAGTGATTCAGGATCATGTTGCGCAAATGTAATAATATCATTTCGCATCGCGGACTGGAATGGTGGGAAGTACTTTGACATGAACATTTGCACCATTCCATCCCAAGTAGAGATGTCAAACGGAGCGGACGGCACGAGGCACGGCACGGGCACGGCACGACGCGGAGCGGCACGGCACGGCACATTTTGCTACAGTGTCGTGCCGTGCCAAGCACGGCCCGGAGTATGGCCGTGCCGGGCCAAGCCATGCCAGCCCGTGGGCTGGCACGGCAAGGCACGACACTGTTCCTTTTTTTTTTTTTTTTTTAACCAAGCGATCGATCGCCACATAAATGGCGATCGATCGCCTATAGGCAGTAAGCAAAATACAGGGGTGGCGATCGATCGCCACAAAAAAGGCGATCGATCGCCTAGAGGCAGTAAGCAAAATGCAGGGGTGGCGATCGATCGCCACAAAAATGGCGATCGATCGCCAATGTCCAACGGTCAAAAATATAGCCGTTCAACGGCTTTTTAAAAAAAAAAAATTTATTTTTTTGGTTGTTATATATATGTGTGTGTTGAGGAAACATTTTATCCTCTTAAAAAATTCATCGAAAGTAGGACTAACAAGTGATATTTGGACAACTTATCTTGGCAATGCATCATATCTCTGTGTTACCGGACATTGGATTGACGATAACTGGGTGTTACATAAAAAAAATTTAGGTTTCACAAAAATTGATTGGCCTCATACGGGTGGAGTTATTTCCAATGCCATTATGCAAGTTACTAATGAATATAATATTAGTAATAAAATCTTCTCTATTTCATTTGATAATGCAACTAATAATACTGCTGCAATTACTATATTAAAAACTTATTTGAAACCAATTTTAAATGGTGATCTTTTTCATATTCGTTGTGCATGTCATATTTTAAATTTGTGTGTGCAAGATGGATTGAAACCACTTGAGCTTCATTTAGAAAAAATAAAGACTACTCTTAAATTTCTTAATGGTTCAGTTGCTAGAAAACAAGACTTCAAAAGTTTATGTATTTCTCATGGTATGAATTATAAAGATTTTCCTTATGATGTTCCTAATAGGTGGAATTCTACATATTTAATGTTACAAGCATGTTTACCTTATAGAAATGTGATCACTTTATTTTTTAATGAAAGGATGGCCGAACATTTTCATATTGAAGAAACTGATTGGGAAATTGCTTCTAATATTTGTAATTTTTTAGAACCGTTTTACGATGCTACCAATTTATTTTCGGGTTGTTATTATCCAACTTCTTCAATATTTTTGAATAAAATTTATGAAATTAGTGAATGTTTTGCATTACATAGATCTGATCCGTTTTTTACAGGTATTGTCGAACCAATGGAGTATAAATTTAAAAAATACTGGAAAACTATTCCTATGTTGAATTGCTTGGCATCAATTCTGGATCCTAGATTAAAATTATATAGTGTAGAAATTATAATAGAATCTTATTACACCAACATGGCTTATGAGAATATTAATATTAATCAAGAGAAAGAGCGCATTAATAAATGTTTGTTTGCTTTGTTTTCTTTATATGATTCGTTACATAATTCTAGAGCAACTCCAGTAAGAGAAAGTGGTAGTAGTGGTGGTAGTAGTGGTAAGGGTTCTGTGTGGACAATGTTAAGAAGAAGACAAGACACTACTTCCGCTTCTTCTATGTTTGGGAGGACATGATGTTTCTTCGGATGAAAATGAAGAAAATTAGCATATTTTTTAAACTCTTTTGTAATTTATTATTTTCTTTTGTTCAATGTAATTTGTAGTTTTTCAATTCGTAGTCAATAAATTTTGATTTATAAGTATATTGTGCCAATCTATATTTAAATATAATATTATTATATATAAATAAATAAAATTAAACAAATAAAAAATTAAAAAAAATGAAAAAAAAATAAATTGATTTGGGCCGTGCCAACACGGCACGGCCCGTGGCACGGCCCATAAGCCACGGGCCTATGGGCCATGCCGGGCCACCCAAATAAGGAGACGGGTTGTGCCAGGCACGGCCCGTCTCCTTAAAGGGCCGTGCCAGCCCGGCACGGAACAGTGCCGGGCGGCACGGATTTACGTACCGGGCCGGGCCGGCACGGCCCGTTTGACATCTATAATCCCAAGTAATAATAGATCTTGCAGGCAGTGAATGTCACCATGACTTAGCTTTATCGTTTAATGAGAAAGGAAATAGTCGTAACCTGATGGCGTCGTTAGTGACGCCATTATGTTTGAAAGTATCACAAATCTCGAAGAAGTTGGAGATGTGGTGATCGCTATTTATTTAAACGGAAAATTCCAGTGTAGCGATTATACCGCGAGTGCACGGTGTCAAGTTTTAGTATAGTAGATTTTAAGAAAAGGTTGTCGAACCCACAGTGACTGAAAATAACTACCAAACTCAAGTAGTTTAACTATATTTAGCATAGATAATTAGTGATGTAAATTATACTAATTTCACTAACAACTCAATATTCAACCCAAACAAGCAAAGAATGATAATAAGATCAGTGGAGACAATTATCAAGACTTTTGGTTCACCCATGTAATCCCCCATAATTCGCCTATTAGTTGAGATTTAAATTCAAACATTATAAGTTGACGAGTTTTCCTAATGCACTTGTTATACTTTGGTCCAGTTATAACAAATCTAATACTAATGTTGCATTAAACTATTCTCGTATCCTTATTGAACAATCAATATTATATGTCGATTTATGAAAACTTCTAGCCTTCGATTTTGGTAAATATATTGTTATCACACGTGTATTTGACTTTATCTCTCGATTTCAGTCTGAAATCCACGGCATAAATTACTATGTCATATTGCAATATCCTATGGTCAATTCAATCGCAATAAATTATCATTCAAAGGTGATCAATCCTTCAAAAGTATGAATCACAATAAATTATGCACAAAGATATGCAAAACTCAATCAAAAACCTTAAATTGAATATGGGTTCATACAAGGGATCCCCTAAATCTTGACAAACTTAGCCAACAATTGTCATCAAATAATAATGCATAAATTTGTTTCGCAACATTCTAAACATCAAAATCTGATAAAAATATAGAACAAAAGTTAGAAATAAGAAAGTAACGATAGACGTTGACTCCTTACGTTACTCCGTCGTCACGCCTCTTCCGATGTGTCTTCTCCTTTAATGGTTTATGTGGTATGGATCAAGGTTGGTTGATGAAGAGTGATAGAGGCTGATATTGTAGGGTAGAAGATTAGCCAAAGGTCCCAATTTTCATCCAATTCAATTCCATATATAGTGGTAGAGGAGTTTTCAATCCTTTGGACACAAAATAACCAAGAAGGAAACAAAATCTCGATTTTTCGGGTTCGGCGATCGATTGGTAAACTCTGGCGATCAATTGCCAAAACATACTGTTTTTATTTTTCAAAGTCTAAACACTAGGCCATCGATCACCTTTAATTGCCGATCGATCGTGAAATGTTTCTAGATCGAGGCGATCAATCGGTAGGAACTGGCGATCGATCGCCTCTCTTAAAATTCAATTTTTTGCGATTTCGTCCTTTCTTCAACGTGTTTGCTCGGTTTGGTCCTTTTTCATCATTATTAGCTCATTTCTTCCACTTTTATGCACTTTGACCTAGATTTATGAAATATATAAATATATATCAAAACGCATAATATTGTCCGAGAATCACTACAAAAATGCCCATAATCTCATAGCAAATTAAGTGTAAAAATCACACTTATCATGTGGCATTCGGATCATCAGTAGCCGATCCTCCAAATTGGACTGAGTGCTAGATCATTTGTATGATGGCGGGCTTAATTTCAAAATTATTAGCATGTATACTTCTTCTAGTGATGCTAGACAATGATCCATGGAACGGAGGCTGAGCATAATCCATGAGTGATCTTATGATAGGTACCTCTCGTTCCGTCTTTCATACTCTCGTCTCGTCCCTGGATGTTTTCCGCCATTGATCGAGCTTCTCGTAGTCTCCTAAGAAACATTCTCTCAATTTCTGGATCAAAAGTCTCAAGTATAGGCTTGTTACACCTTAACATGCACCAAGAAGCAGCAACCTGCAAAAATCAACCAAAGAATAGTAGTAGTGAAATAGTAAATCAAAAATAAAAACAAGAGTGGCTAAATTACAGTCAATAGTCTCGTATGATATTACTTAAACTAGTCCCCGACAACGGCGTCAAAAACTTGATCGCAATTTTTATTTAAACAGAAAATTCCTTTGTGACTCCATTATACCGCAAGTGCATGGTGTCAAGTTTTAGTATAGTAGAAAACAAGGATGTCGTACCAACAGGGACTAGAAAACAAGTAGCAGATTCAAATAGTTTAACTATATTTAATCGATGATTTGTGAATGATTATTATACTAATAACACAATATTCAATCCAAGCAATGACAGAAGATAAAGAAATTCGATAGAAACAATTATCAAGACTTCGGTTCACCCATGTAATTCCTCATAATTCTTCTATTAATAAAGATTTAATATTCTACGTTCTAAGGTCATGAGTTTTCCTAATGCATTTGTTAATGGTCAAACTATAGCAAGTCTAATATTAATGTTACAATAAATCACTATCGTGTCTTTATTGCACAATCATACCGAAAAATGATTTTTGAAAACTTCTTGCCTTCGATTTTATAAATCTCGATAACGATTACCAAAATCATTCAAAAGGTAGCTAATATTTTAAAAGCATTAAACACACAAATTATGCTCAAAGATCATAAGAATTCAATAAAAATTGAATATTAAAATCGTGGATTCATACATGGGATTCACTAGCTCATAATGTTCAACATGGTCGTACGAAATATGTCGAGGTAGACATATTTTCCATTAAGGAAAAACTTGATGAAAAAACTGTGTAATTACCAAAAAATCGGTTAGGAGATTAGTTAGCTGATATCCTTACCAAATGGGTATCCAATTGTGTTCTCAAAGTTCTTAGACAAGTTGGGCATGTACGATAACTATGCACCAACTTGAGTGAGAGTTAACACTCCATGTTTCATGTAATTGGTTTCTACTTTTAAGTCACTTTATTTGTATTATATAGGTAGTGTAAATTGTATCAAAAAAAAAAAGAAGAAGAAGAAGAGAAGAACAAATCAATCGAATGAATGAAAATCTTAATTTCAAATCTCCTAGTTTCTTCATATGAAATAGATAATGAATATGTGGATGATAAATTTGTGGAATATAAATATCATAGAAATATATAAAAGGTTTGAAAATTACTAAAGGATCTTTCGTACGCCACTTCCTAATTCAATTAAACATTGAATAACATTTTAGAATATCATTCCAATAATAATTTCAGGAGTTGATCTTCGAAGACTTCAAATGGTATTTTTCATTGGCTTTAATGCTCTTTTATTTTATAATCTTAAATTTAACTTCAACGACAGAAGTTTTGATATTCCAAACACTTACTATTAATTTGCCATTTACTTTCAAAAATATTGTTTCTCCACACAATTACTACATAAATCCAATAAATAACTATGCATAAATAATAAATTCTTAAAATTAAAATCAGACCATAACATCAAAATAAATTAAGGGTAAATTCACCTAAAATCTCTAAACTCAAACTTTCTTTAATTTTACTCCTATTATCCATTATTCTATATTCTAACTCCCCAATCATACTTTCATCTTCATCCTAACTCTCTACCACACAACACTTTAACAATTTACCCTTATAAAGTTAAAAAGGGGTTAATTGCATGATACCCCCTAGAGTTTTAAATACTTTTCAAATCTCACCCAAAGTTTTACTATTTTTTATAATAACATTTTCCTCATGACCCGTCTTCGTAAATGGTATCAGAGCCTAGGTTTATTCTGGAAATACTATAATAATATCTTGAATATTAATTTATAACCTATACGGAGGAGACGATTCAAGAAATATTATGGATCCGAACGAATGTTTGTGGTGCAAGTCATACAGGTGGTACTTCCAGAAATTGGAAGAACTAAATCAAGGATATCTGGCCGAAGCTAAACACTTGAACCAGAAATGGAATATTCTACTGGACATTGGTGCTAGCCCAGCTAACATATCCCATTATCAAGAACAGGAGAAGGTGGCGAGGAACCTTTACAGGATGAACCTCAAGCAACAATTCGAGTTAACCGAGGCCCAAGAGAGAGATCAGCCTGAGCACAATCACATGATTTCAGATCCAAATCCCTCAACATGGTTTGGAACAACCGAATAGGATGGGAGAACCAACCTTTCGAGAAATCGAACCGGATTCTTCTAAGGTATCCCAAGATCTTAGAGTGATCTAGAAGATAGTACATCGTTAGGATACCTTCATTACCATGTCCATGCACAGGTCCATCAGATTTAAAGTCAGATGGAGATTATAATTAAACATCAGGAGGAAATTCTTGAAAACCTTCGAAATGTTCAAACACGAGTCAAGGAGCTGGAATCAAGACCAAGTTCTTCATGAAGAAGGAACGGATGATGGTTGCCACCGTCCTATGGAAAAAAACCTCTTTTATAGCAAAAAGGGAAAGCGAAAGAGGTCCAAAGGCCTTTGACAGAGACTGAAAAATGATTGCATCCTACGATGAGAGCCCCGTACTTCCCACCAAGTGATGGAAAGAATCATCCTGAAAGATCTACGTGATCTTGCTGATTCATTTGTGGGATTGAATCTCGTAGAATTCAAGACGGGAGAACTTGTAACAAGACCTCCACCACAAGAAAGTTTCGGGTCACACACTTCATCCAAAGGTGATCAAAGTATGTCGCATAGGGAAGATTTCACACATCAACTTAAATCCCCCAGTTGGAACAAGGAATTGTTCCCGCATGATAGATTTACATCAACGCCTTACGGGAAGTCTCAGTTAGATCAAATCCATCCATATGGACTTATGCTCAACATGGATATCTTGGATTTCAAAAACCGAGAAGTTCTTATTGATGAATGGGCTTCAGCAATGAGAATAGCAGTAGGATTACTTCTGAAAATGAGTTTGGAATGATCAGTCAAGATTGCCTGGGAAATGAGAGACCCAGGTACCAAAGAAAAAGTTTTAGCCGGAGAGCCCCTAAAAGAAATTGTTGACAAGATGGCAAAATTCTTTAAAATTTGTTTCATTGGGGTAAACTACTTCGAAGGAATTGAGGAAGAGAATGCTAAAAAATATAGACAATCTCTAATTAGCCTGGAACTACATGATATATGTTATGTAGACGAGTACATCAAACTCTTTACAGAGTATAGATGGAAGACAAAGATAGAATAAAAAGATGCAGGAGAACTGTTCTTTGCCAAAATACAAAGGCCATGGAGAGAAATGCTTATCCAGGAATATACACCCCATGCAATTGAGACGGTGTCCAGAATAATGCCATTTCTTAAGGTAAAGCTCGCGGAGTGGTGCTACCAAGAAAAACTCCAAAAGAATTACAAGAAGGTTAGAGGAATCAACAAAACATCTCATCTTTGCTGTACAGGGAATGATATCCCTACAATCATTGGAAACTACCCCCAAAGGCGAAAGATAAAAAAATCACAGAGTTCATCCTTATGCCCGAGGAAGTAGTTCAAGAAGAAGTAGATCTTAATGGAGACCTAGAAAGTTCTAGTCGAAACAAAAAGCCCGAAGTTACAAATCTGGGCAAAGATCAGGACCAATAAGGAGTAAAGCTTTGTCAACAGATTCTAATCAAGCAATATCTAGTAGAGCGCCGATAAAAAGAACTTTTAAACGTACTCATACCCGCGCGAATGAAAGTTTCAGAGATTGTAACTGATGGGCATGCGGAGCAAGAGGACATATCTCTACAGATTGTCCAGAAAACCAAAGTCGTGGAGTGAGATAGTTCGAGCCTACTGAGGAGTTTGAGGATGCTGTCTATTTCCAGGATTTGGTACAAGTGTACAATTTGAGGATATTCCATCGGATGAAAGCATCTACGAAGAAGAGATCTATTATTATGATGGAGGTGAATCCAGCTCAGAATCAGAGTGGGTGAGAGTTCCTTCAGCACATGATCAAAGAAGACCCATCAGGATTCTACTCTCATACAACTGTTTCTCATAAAACCCTTATGAGGACCATGAAGGAAGAGCCGAAGCTTCAGATGTATGATCGATTTACAATTGGAGCAAAGGATAAAGCCATGGATATGATTGGTCTTCGAAGCAGAAATCATCAGATTATCCATATGATAACAAGGTGAATTTGTGATCCCGATGGAATTCACAGGAAACCAAATTGAGATGCAGTTAATCCCCTATAGAGAAATCCGGGAGATTAAGAACAAGGTTAAAAGAGAAGTTGCTAACGCACTCTCATGGATTCATGTTGGAGCCATTAGAGTAATCATCAAGGCAACTTTTAAGGAAGGAATTGATTCGTCACTCAATCTGGCAATCTTCGACAAGAGAATCCCAAACCTCAAAGATTCTTGTTTGGGAGCAGTTGCAGGAAATTTGTATGCAGGAAAGATGGCTTCCAACATCTATCCTAAAATTCCATACAATTTGGGAGACCGGGATTTTCAACAAGGTTCTAACTCTTCATCAAGATTTTAAAAAAAGTGATTTGATGAAAGAAGGGAACATGTCTTACTCGATCACCTACAAGGTGTCATACGTGCTCTCGAATACTCGTCATTCAGAAGTATTCTTGATGGAGGAATTCATTGAAGTTCCCAGAATCTTCGAAGATTTTGTCAAAGCAGTATTGTCGGACATTATTGATACTCCGACAGTAGGAGAGATAGACATGATGATACCAGATCAACCTGTTCTGAACAGAAGCAGAAGCCTTATGATCGAGCCGAGAAGGATGTCTTTCCAACATATAGGTTAATCAGCAACTATCCGGGGGAAAAACAGAAGGCAGTCTCGAGCAGAATTCAGAAAATCCCTGATGTATTCAAAACAACAGGAAAACTAAAATGCCCAGAAGGCTGGAGAGAAGTGCATATAATTTTTTACATTACGGAGAAAGATAATATCTTCCCATATGATGTCCTCTACTATTTGCAACAACTTACAGTTGGCAGGTATCAAGGAAACCTTCAAATTGATGCAATTGATCTAACAATTGCAGGAACTGCAGGAAGAATCTCAGAACAGCTTATTCTAGAGATTATATTTCTCGAGAAACATAATCCTTGGGAAAGATTACAAGACAAAATGGAATTCACGGTAGACGGAAAGAGATATAGGATCAGATGACCACCAGTCCATTCTCAATATACATCTCCGCAGCGATGTTATATGCGAAGTATCGGGCAGAATATTTTGCAGCCTACATTGATTCCGAAGCTGGAATATGTATTGTCAGGCTGATATCTTCCCCAAAGAAGTTGGTGAAAAATTATCAGCCATTGCCGGAAGAGACTTTTCAAAGCGGATCGTTATCCTTAATGAAGGAGTCCAGGGAGCGGAAAAATAATTGGAGGAGCATGCAGTACCCCATGGTACAAAGTGACCTTTTTATTTTCATGATACAGACGCTGATATGCTGCTAGGAAACTGTAAGGACCCCCGTGCCCTTAACCCGTTATTAGTGTATTAATCCATACCATTAGTGCATATAATCATAAAATCATGGGGAAAAGCCATGTGCAAGTGCTACACCATATTAGTGATCCATAAAATTCCTTGCATTCAACCCACATAATATGCAAATCCCCCAACCAAGATTACATATATGACATGCACCCTCATAATACACTAACATGCTCTTAGTTCATTTAGCAATTCTACATTTAATTGCATGCAACCCATAAATGAACAGAGAAAAGTCGTAGCCCATTTATACATTCCATATACACGTAAAAATGTACTCACATAAGAGCACCCAATGAATGAGCGTGTATCTGATGTATAAAACACTCTACCGGATACCGTTACTGGTACTTCAATCCTGGAAGCACCTCCCAAGCACAGCTCGATCTCAACACTGGATCTATGTACTTATTCAACCAACTCTGGTACTTCGATCCTGGAAGTACCTCTATCATCAGCCCGAGCTCAACTCCAAAGCTACTGCTGCTGCACCTGTGTTACCTGCCCCAACAGAGACAGCCCCCACACGGGGTGAGCATACCAATACCACCAATCCAATAAGCATAACATTGCAATTCAAATACAGAATGTAAGTGCTATAATTTAAATGATACTCCCTGGATGGTAACACCCTCATCCGGGATCCCCTGTATTGTCCCTGTTCTCAAAATAACCAAACTCATCAAATTCCCAAAACCAGTTAATCGTCACATAGATTAACTAAACCGTTCTATTATGCCAGTTCCATGATCAATATGGTAAAAACATAATGTAAAAGACCATAGATATCACATATATCTAACCAATAATTCCATATTCCCGTTTCATTGTTCGCTCCACAATGGCGGCATACTAAACCTCGCGCACGCTCAACAATAGCGGCATCATAACCGATGGTCGCTCAACGGCGATCGCATCCCAAATCATTGCTCGCTCAATAACGGCACCGTATGGTTCCCAATTTATAACCATTTGACGCAATTACTATTTACCATGCATATTGTTATCCATTTATAGCAAATTTCATGCACCATGCATTTCAATACCTATCCGATGCAATTACCACATGCCACATATTTCAATATCCATATAACGCAATTATTACACACCATGTGTTCCAATACCCATTTAGTACAATTTCCACACACCATGCATTTTACAGTTGCAATACTAAATTAGGTTATGCTCGTACGTCATACGTACCTTAAGTCTCCGTAGTCCAAGCCAAACATTGCTTGAGTTCCATGCCTCGAGAAATATGTGCTAAAACACATAGACAACTCACAATCAAGAATAAGCATGCGACCACGTGCCTAAGCACGTTCAAAACTCCCCAAACATATCATCTATCCATGACGATTACCAAATAAAAGCCACCCGGCTAAGCATGCATAACACCCAAAGCAAACCATTTTACAAGTTAAAAGGTAGCCAAAAACTCAACCGAGAGTTCCGTTTAATTTAACTTGGCTCCAACCAAACCATTTTAAAAGTCTAACATTCCCATTGGAATGTGAACATTGCCCCGGAAGCCGACCATTTAAGTCGCGAATCCAAAATCCCACGAAAAAGCCAAGAAACCAACAAAACTTCGATGGCGATCGATCGCTATGCCGGGCGATCGATCGCTAGCCTCTCGGCGATCGATCGCTCGATATAGCGATCGATCGCCAGACCTTACTGGCGCGAGGCGATCGATCGCTCAAAAGTAGCGATCGATCGCCACCCTGCTGAAAAGCCCACTGCTTGCGCGCGATCGATCGCCAAAAACGGGCGATCGATCGTCGCGACCTGCAACTCGAAAAACACCATTTTTGAAAGCTTGAAACCTCCACAAATCATACCCCAACTCCTCCCAACTCAAAACCACAATAAATCCACACACAAGGACCTCCAACAAGGGTGCTCAACCCAAAATAAAACAAACCCAATAGATTTATAATTTTTACCAAAATCATCCAAATTATACTAAACCCAAAACTCAACCAAAACCAACAAAATCACAATCCAAACGAAGATAAAAGCGAGGGGAAGGAGATTACCAACTTATCTTCGAAGAATCCGGCTCCTAAATCGAGCCTCCGACCATTTTTCTCCAAAGAGAAAAGATGAGGGTTGGGGAAAGGGGGTGATACACGATAAGGGGGGAGAGGAGAGGGAGAGAAGTGATTCCGTGCCAAAATGACGGAAATCTCGAGTCCAATGGGTATATATAGCAAAAATACCCCAACACACCAATACCTCCACAAATACATCATGATTCATTAAAAATCATCTGTTTTCAAAAATTCTCTCTCCAACACCAAATCCCCATACCAGCCCCAACAAAAAGCATCCCGGACTCTAAGTCCCACCAAAAACCCAACACATAGGTTTTCCACCGAAATGAGAATACAATCTCAACCTTTGGATCCAGCGATCCCAAATGCCCGATTATACAACATCGGGAGACCCAAAACCGCAATTAATTCCTAATTGCCACAATGAAAAATCCATTAAGGATTAATACCACACCGGGATTAACACCATTAATCCCCGGACATCACAGAAACAATTTCCTACAGACATTCAAACAATCCACTCAGGAGAACGAGTCACGGAGACTTATTTTCACAACCCTTTGTGATCATAAGATCATTGTCCAGCGACTACGGGAAGCCCTTCACCGGAAGTTCCCAATTCGTTTTCGCAGCAAGCGTGGTGATGTAAAGGCAGACTTTGACACCCAAAGATGAAGGATCAGCGAAAATTTGGCACAACGATTCTTCAACTTAGACAACAAGGAACTAGTCAAAAGCAAAAAATGACTTTTGACGGTGTAAATGTCATGTCATTCAGAGAACATAACGAAGATGTAGATGTAGATGAAGAAGAGGTTATCGCAGACATCTTACTGTTACTGAAGAAGGCGCTACATGAGGAAACCATGCAACCCGAAGCTACCCTCGAATAGCAGATTACTCTAGAAAAAGTAAAACGAAAAATCCAGAGGAACTACAATGAGGATCGTCTACAATGGTGGGACAGAAACGAGCTTACAACTTTGAAGGTGAAAATTGGAAGAGAATATGAGTTCGTAAGGTACAAACCGATCCCCATGAATCAGGACGATCAGAAAGATATGCAGATGATACTTAAAGAACATCTTGACCTTAAGTTAATCTCAGCAGGTGTTTCTCCATACGGTAGTCCGGGATTTCTCGTACGGAATCATGGAAAAAATTAAAAAAGGAAAACCAAGATTGGTAATCAATTACAAAGGTATCAACGAGATCTTGGAATTCGATGGATATTATATCAAGCAGGGAACATTTGGTAAATAGCATCCAGAATGCCAAAGTGTTTTCCAAGTTCGATTGTAAGTCTGGATTCTACCAGATTAAGATGGATGAAGCAAGCAAAAGGTTCACAACATTCACCGCACCACAAGGACGCTACATCTGGAATGTCATTCCAATGGATTGGCAAATGCTCCCCATATATATCAAAGGAAGATGGACAAACTTTTCAAAGATTACTTCAGCTTCATGTTTGTGTGCATTGACGATATCCTCATCGCGTCAAGAAACATGGAAGAACACCTTAAACATTTGAAATCTTTTCAGATGTTTGTTACAAAGAATGATTAGTGCTCTCCGAAAAGAAGGCAGTTATTGCTACACGACAGATCGAATTCCTCGGAATTTTTAAGGCCTCGCTACCTTAACCTGGTAGTAGTGCATTATCATGTATATTAATGCATACATTCATACCATTAGGGAATTCTAATACATACTTCAATAACATTAACATGCCATCTATAAAATTTTGACATTAATCCTCTTAATGCTCAATTCACAATACAGCTCAACTAGCATCAATGTACACCTCATAACGTACTAACATGTTCTCAATTCATCATGCAATTCTCAATTATTAATTGTATGCAAATCATAAATGAAAAGAGAAATCTCAAGCCCTTATACAATCCATATACACATAAGAATGCTCACATGCGAGCATTGAATAAGTAAATGGGTATCTATTGTATAGACACGTTACCCAGTACCAATATTGGTACCTCAGTCCCGGGAGCATTCCCAATCAACAGCTCGAACTCATCTCCAAAGCCAATTGTTGTACATGTTCTACCTGTTTCAACAGAAACAGCCCCCACACGCGGTGAGCATACTAATAACACCATCTACATATCATCAATTTCACAATTCATAATTTACAGAATTATAAAGTTGTAAAGTCAGAAAGCACTCCATGTGTGTACCATTACCATATGGGATCTCACATGTTGTTCCTGTTCTCGCTCAACAGCAGCACCAACATAACTCACAAATACATACTAATTCATCGCAACATTTATATATTATTCATCTAACAATGACAATAATATATTTGACTATGCTCGTACGTTATACGTATCTTATAATCCAATAGCAATAACCAATCCTTGTCTTTACTCCGAGATCCAGTGAATTATTTGCTATACACAGTTAATAACTCACAATCAATTATAAGTACATATAACCACATGCTCAAGCATGTACTCAACCTCCAATAACATCATCTCAACACGATGATTAATCATAAATATTGAACTATGAATACTACTCAAGACATCCCATTTTATCCTATGTTCAATGAGTTATCAATTAACTCGAATGAGTAGTACATAACCGACTACAGTTCAATTCATGCCACATCATTTTAAAGTGTATATTTCCATTGCAATGTAGACATCATCATGACAATCTACTAAACAAATCTCAATTCCAAAACACCCACATTTAAAATGATTTTCAAAAATGAAACAGGGAACGAGATCGATCGTCGTTTTCTCACGATCGATTGCAAGAACAATCTGCCAAAATTCACTCTTCCGTGATCGATCGTCGAGTCTTCACGATCGATCGCCGCAACTATTCATAGTCATCAAAAATCAGTATAATGTCGCGATCGATCGGCACCAACATCGCGATCGATCGCGACCTGCGATTTTCCAAAACAAATGAGCTTCAATGGTGTTTTTCACACCCAAATACAAATCCAACACCCCCAACACCTTTACTACTTCAAATACTCCATTTAAACTCAATAAAAACACCAAGAACATAACTTTAACATTTTAACCAAAAATCCCCAAAACCCAAATCCATCACCACACATAAACTATACAAAACTACTACCAAAACGAAGATAAAAGCGAGGGGAAGAATATTACTCAATTGTCTTTGATAAATCTCGCTCCGAAATCGAGCCTCCATCGATTTTTATTCAAGGGGGAAAAGAGGGAAAGGGATGGGAAAGAGAGAAGAAGGAGAGAAGTGAGAGGAAGTGAGCCGGGAGAAATGATTGAACACCGAGTCCACTTGGTATATATAGTACCAAGGCTCCAAAAACCCGAGTCTCAATTAGTCGCACCATAATTCATTAAAACCATACGTGTTCAATAATTATCTCACATTCACTCAGTTACATCACAAACATCAATCCAAAGTTCTCCGGACTCCAGATTCCACTACCAACACAGTTCCAAGGTTTTAACACCTCAATTAGAATAAATCTCAACCCTTGGACCAACAACTCCATAATTATCTCATAATTACCCCAATTAAAATCCATTAAGGATCATAATCACTCCGAGATTAACACAATAATTTATGGATATCACAGAATTGAGATCGATGAGTCTGGAATTATCTTGTAGAATCATATTGTACAAAAGGTGTAAGGATATCCAGATGACAAAGATATAAAGCAACTTCAGAGTTTTTTGGGAGCTGTTAATTTTGCGGGAATGTTCATCAACAATCTAGCAAAACACCGGAAGGTATTCAGTCCACTACTCAAGAAAGATGTTAAGCTCCAGGTGAAATGAAGTTCACAGACGAGTTGTCAAACAGCTTAAAGAATTTTGCAGGCAACTACCAAAGCTTGCAATTCCAAATGACGAGGATGAACTGGTATTATATACAGATGCCAGTGATCATTGGTGGGCTGCAGTACTTATGATGGCACACCAGAAGTAGAAGTGTCATGCAGATATTGCAGCGGTTTATTTGACAATGGCGAAGTTATCAGATGGCACGCCAACGAGAAGGAGTTCTTTGCAGTTCGAAAAGCTTTTAAAAAATGGCCATTATTCTTACTTGCAAAAAAGTTTATCTTAAAAGTAGATAATACCATTTCTGAAAAATAAATTGAATCAAAACCAAAAAAGACTATACTTTTAAGATGGCAAGCTTAATGTCAATATTATGATTATGATATTATCATAGTGAAATCTGACAAAAATATTCTTGCAGGTTTCTTAACACGAGATGGAGGAACACATTGCTAGCGATACCCTCAAACGAGTGAGGAATCTCATGGAAAACCTAGAGATCGTGGAACGAGATTTTGGGACACTTTGTCTCAATGATGAGGTCGCGGGATGGCTTCATTGAACAGATTAGGAACTTGTTAATGATCACATACGAGCATGCTTTTGGGACCATGAACATTTGTTTAAAGTCTTGAAAGGGCCCATCCTCCTGGCCGCTTCTCCAACAGTGCAAAAAGGAGTGTTTAGAGAACGAAGCTCATCTAACCTCGAGGTAAGGGATTCAAGTATCCCTGTCACGAGGGTTGCAGATGATGCATTCCTTGAGGATGTACAAGCTGTAGCAAATGTTGATGGTCAGGTGTCATCACAATCTTAAAAGAGGGAGAGTTGAACCTTAGGCCAATGACTGGCACCTCTAAGGTTCAAGCTAATGATGATTTAGTTTCTTCACCTTTGCAGGATTACCAACGCACTTGGGAGAAACTAATAACCATACAGGGTATCAACCCAGACAAAAATTTTGTTGATATCTCCGGAAAACATTCGAGGGTTTGGATGAAGCCAAGAAGCCATCCAAACGAAGTTCAAGAATGGTATAATTTTGGAGCTCTTGCTTCGGTTTATATTGTTGCTCCAGTATTCTCTGAAATTTCAAAATTAGCAAAATGGATCAGAGAATTTGTTCATGAGACATGGGCCTCCAGAACCAGTAAAGAAGGGTTTATCAAGCTCAGACGACCACATGGGAACGCCTTAAAAATATAAGAATGGCCCTACCAGATGGCATACCAGATTTGGCTCGAACTATCACAGAAGATGAAGTTTCAACCAGATGCTCATGTGGTCTTTGGGTTTGTCTAACCGAGATGGACAAAGTCAAATGCTCATTTGGGTTCTTTCAGAATTCAGCCAATGGTACTTTCATGCTGAATTCCATGACAGGAACATCAACGAGATTTGCTGAAAAACTCTTCAAAACAAAGAGGAGAATTCTTTGGGAAAACAAGATTCCGGCAGGAAAATAAACTTACCGAAAATTCTGCAACATGGCACACATTGGCCGATGGATAGATCATATTTGCCAAGCATGCCCGGCGTAGAAAGAACCAGAATTTGGGAAAGGATTCCGATCCAAACCCAACAGATCAGAGGCAGGAAAAGACAAAAGATCTGCTGACAAGAGAGCCAGTTTTCCTAAAGCTCGGGGACCTCCCCGACAAAAGAAAAGGCGTGGACCATTAAAATTAGTGTGATAACTGTTAAACACACTCGGACAAAATAATGGACCACTCACAAGAAAGTTGGCACACTCATACAAAGATGCCAGATCACGTGAAAGTTAAGGCACACTCACAGGCGCACTCAACAATTATCAAGATTTGGAATCCGAAGTTCCAAGTCCGGATTCATGCCTATTTAAAGACACTCATTGAAGAAGTGTTGGAATCGAAGTTCCAAGATTCATGCACAATACTCTTCCCGAGTAACCAACACGCTTCACGAGTCTTCTTGGCCTTAAGGGCTCCAAGGATAGCCACACAATTGCACCACCTTCACTTGATGGCGACTTTACAATTTTCCAACTTGCTTTGGTGTTGGAGGACCTTTACAATGAATTAAACCAACAAACACCTTCACGGTGTACTCACACGAAGAAACACAAGACTCAACAAAATAAGAAAATCACAAGCTCCAATACAACAACAATGTATGGAGATTATGATATAATTTGAACCAACAATTGATCAACACTTTGTATGAGTTGTAGACTTGTTCCTTAGCTTCAAAATGCTCCAAAGCATCCATATTTATAGTGTAGAAGGCCTCCAAGGCTCCTATTAGCCGTTGCACTTCAAAAGGCTGAAATCACTCCTGGATCGCCTCAGCCATCGCCTCAGGCGATCACCCATCGCCGCGTTCCAACGGTAAAAAATGCACAGATCGCCTCAGGCGATCGCTGGATCGCCTCAGGCGATCAGCAGCAGAAATCAAGGCCGTAGCTTCAGCATGTCCAAAATTTGCATCGCCTCAAACGATCTCCACATCGCTTCAGGCGTTCCAGCCCATCGCCTCGGGCGTTCGTGCCATCGCCTCGGGCGATCTCCCTGCGCGCATGCCCGCGCCAAGCCTCGGCGTCGCTTCAGTCGATGTGCTGGGGCGAAGTCCAAATGGTTGCCATCGCCTCAGGCGTTGATCACCATCGCCTGGGGCGATCTCCCTCGCATGCTCGCCTAGCCATCGCCTCTGTCGATGTGCGTGGCGATGCCCCTCCTGGCACCCATCGCCTGGGGCGATGATCACCATCGCCTGGGGCGATCTTCCCCAGAATGTGCACACTTGAAATTCTTCATTCCAATCTACTTTTCATCACTTAATCTGCACACTAAGTAGATGCATTAGTATAACAAACACAAGTTTTGTTGATCATCAAAACTCAAAGATTGACCGGGGATAATTTAATGCATTAAACGCAACCATGCGTTTAAGGCTCAACAAGAAGCTAATGGCATCGAAAATTCTCCGTAGTTTTATGAGAATAAAAATATTGTAATCTCCAAGCTTTGTAATCCTTCAACTTTCATAGCTTGGTAATATTTTCTTTCTTTCTTTCTTTTGTAATCATTTGTAATATTGTTTTGTTTTTAGTTTATGTGTTCTTAAGTCAAGCCTATGAGAGGCTAAAACAAGACTGTCTCCTCCCAAAAGGAGACGTTTTAATTTAATATATATTATAAGTATTTCCAGAATAAAACGAAGGCTCTTGCCCATCTATCTCCCGGATTTTTGTAAATCTTTCTTATATATTGATTATACCTTACGCCCTAAGGTATGAAACGAATTATGGCTGCGATGTGCGGTTTCTGAAGTAGTCAGATACCTTGCAGACTAACCTCGCATGAGGAGTTGAGGTTGGATGGTGATGAGCCATTCGTAAAACAGTATGGGGGCAGTAAGTTTTTGACTGGTGGCTTTGCAACCCACCTCACCCGGTGCCGTTATGGTCAAAATGGTATATTTCAGTTTGTTAAAATTTTATTGTAATACGGAAGCATAATGAGCCTGTTATTTATTTTCACTTGTTCTTTGTATAAGGGAGTTTTAGGGCTAAAAAATTCATCATGAACTGTGAGTCTTTTGTAAAAGTATGCTCTTGGGTTCTCTCAAGATGACAGAAACTGAAGGATCTCATGTTCATTAAGGCCCCTGCATTTACGTACCCTTATTAGGAGTTGTTTATTAGCAAAAAAGGGATTTTGTATGTTTTTGTAATAATCCTAAAAGCTTTAAGGAGTTTTATGCAATTAAAGTAAGGGTTTTATGTCTTTTGATGTTGGTAGGGAGTTGAATAAAGAAAAGAAGTACAAAATGGAGTTTAAATAAAGAATCTTTGGCATATGGAGAAATGTTAAAATTATGTTTGGGTAGAGGAATTTTAAGTGAGTTTACCCATAAATTAGCCTTACTAATATATTATAGATATAAAAGACATGGTTCATATTAAATGCCAAACGAATGCAAAAATAATAAAAAAACAATAATAAAAATAAAGTATGTGTAACCGAATACCACCGTAGATACACAATTCCAATTACACAAAACATGTTCGTGAATACTTTTATTAACACAACGTCCGTTGTGAATAAAAATATGAGCTATTAATCGGGGCGAAACAAAAAATCTAGGTTGGGTGGATAAAATTAAATATGAACTATACGTTATTTACATGGAAAAATATTATTTCGTATAAACTTAAGATGCCATAATACATACCTTATCTAAGATATCATAATGAATAAGATATAAAATTAGTCAACAGACTTGATATAAAATTACATATGATTGACGAAATAATTAAACAAGCATATTCACACTAAACCCCCAAAATAATGGGGGGTTTAAAAAAATATATATCTTAGCATTTAATGAGACTTAAAGTAGGAAACTTTTTAAAGTATATTACACGACATTGTCATATACTATAAATAACAATGATATGGTTATAATATAGGTTTTTATTCTGCCATCCTCTAATAATAGATAAATAAATAAATTATTTTATTGACAATATGGTGAAATCTCATATTAAAGTAACCAGATAAAAGAATCCTTTTTACATATAAAAAAAGTGAATGATACTCATAGTGTAAGGTCCAAACTTCCCAATACATCAATAATGCAATTATGACATCACACTTACAAATAAGCGCTTAGTTTTTTTTTTTTTTTAAAAAAAAAACTCTCACAATATGCTTCATATATAAAAATTCATTCTTTAAAAGTCTCACTACACGTTCACATCTAAAGTGTGATTTTTATAAAAATTTGGGCAAAGTCTCCCCGTAATTATGACTACCCAGAAAATACAAATCACACCATATTCAACTTCCCAGGCAATAATATAATAAATTCCCCTCGATACTCAACTCATAAAGCACATGCTCCTCAAAATAAAATGCACATCCATCAACTATATGGAAAGGGAACTTCAACACTCTTATAAAATTCATATACATGCATTCAGGTGCTCGCATACGAGCAACTAATAATTGAATCAATTCTCAATGCATGAGTAAGATGTGCCATCAACCAATACTTGTACCATAATCCTGTGAGCACTATTTTCCATGGGTTCAAGCTTTCTTCCCGAGGCAACGTCGTACCTGTTATACCTGTTTCAACAGAAACAACCCCCACACAGAGTGAACATACTCCAACTCAAAAATCATTTACACATCAATATACGAAATTGTAATGCAACGATTAAGATTATTGGAAATATATAAAATATACTCCCTGTACAATTTCAAAACGGCATAGCTATCACGAGCTGTTCTTGTTTCAATCTTATACACCTTTATAAACATCAAGTTCAATATCATCATCCAAATCATGATACTCATCAAGGCAATAAATTCGATATAACCACAATTCATCATTTATACTCAATCATAACGAATCTTATATCGGAAACAACTCTGCCTATCAGTTACTCTCATTCTCAACCACTTCTTATATCGATCGTGCCAAAGGCATCAATAATCAACTCATAGATCTGGATCACATACATTTACTTGTTGTAGGGTCTTCCTACCTTAACAGTGTTAATTTGAACAAAAGAAGGACTAATCATGCATTAAACAACATCTTAAGGTTCCGGTTGTTACAGGAGCTAACAGGATTACAGGCCAAAATACAGCGCTTCAAAAATTATTAATTACATTCCCCAAAAGAATGTTAACGTTTAGATTTACACTACTCCTAGAGTAGATACTAATCATGACTTGCATCCTATACATTCCTGTGTTCCTCGTAGCTCACAGCCTCAACCCGACCCTTAGTCCTTTAGTCCAAAAGTGTACCTACAGGGACAACACATCATGAGCATATACAATCATACTTAACATCATAAAAACATCATAGTAAATGCGTGAAATCTTGGTTAAGTAAATATGCTGATTGTTCATTAACTTCTTTTCATTGTCCCTGATTCATATTCATGCATATGGGCATCTCGTATGGCCTCTTACCATATGGGGCATCTTACCCCGTGGCATCTTACCACAAATAACATCGTATGGCCTCTTACCATATGGGGCATCTTACCCCGTGGCATCTTACCACAAATAATAACGTATGGCCTCTTACCATATGGGGCATCTTACCCCGTGGCATCTTACCACAAGTAACATCGTATGGCCTCTTACCATATGGGGCATCTTACCCCGTGGCATCTTACCACGAATAACATCGTATAAACATCATCATATAAGCATCGTATAAACATCATCATGTAAACATCGTATAAACATCATCATTTCATCGTGAATACTCGTGCAATAAAAGCATAGTCGTAGTGTAAAGATGTGTGTTACCGTCCGATGCCTGTACGCCTCTTACGTACCTTTTCAAAAGGAGGAGGAGTCAACAGACTTTATCTCCTTGATGGTGCCGTTACCTGGGATGGTTCTACAAGACCACACAATACCATATTAGATGCCTCAATACCATCTCACATCATAAACTTAACAAAATAAAACATCATCTTATTTTCCAACTTTCTGTCTCTCTCGATCGATCGGCCCCAAGGTCTCGATCGATCGAGAAACTGTGCACAAATAGTGCCCAAACATTCTGCCTCGATCGATCGATCGAAACATTTTACCGATCGATCGAGGAGCTTCACCGATCGATCGAGAAATCCTTCGATCGATCGGCCCCTGAAATTCAAAACATGCTTTAAACATTCTGCCTCGCTCGATCGATCGGGACTAAATTCTCGGGGTTTTTTAACAATATAACCACAATTTTTATTAAAGTTATAAAAATAACCGAAATTTTTTTTTTTTTATAAAAGTAACCCAAGTCGCCATCTCAGATGGCGACAATTACGAAATTCTTTTATTGTCGCCATCTCAGATGGCGACATCATAAAAGTTTTTTTTTTATTGATGTCGCCATCTGGAATGGCGACATCAATAAAAAAATGTTTTTTTATGATGTCGCCATATAAGATGGCGACATCCAATAAATTTTTTTTTATTGATGTCGCCATCTTAGATGGCGACATCAATACCATTATAAAATATTTTTTACGTGTTGTCGGCAGAAAACGACGTAAAAATATAATAAATTATAACATTGTCGCCATCTCAGATGGCGACAATAAAAAAAAATTCATTTTTTATTTTATGTCGCCATTTGAGATGACGACATTAATCAATTTTTTCATCTATTTATTCGAACGAAATCAGCTCATTTCATATAACTCATTTCATATATTCAGCTCAATTCATATAACTCAGTTCATATCCTCCAGTTATTTGCTCCGATCAGCATATTTTAGGTACGTTGTTATATAAATAATCATATTTAACAGCATTATATATCATGTATTAATTTATGAATTTTATCTTTATTTTTTAAGGTATGTCAATTAAAGTTTTGTTGTATTGGGGAGGCCAAATATTACAAGATTCAGAATCTGTTAGATATGATCGTGGTCCGTCAAAAGGCATGACAATATCTCGCAATATTAATTATTTACAGTTATTGAGCGATGTATATGATATTACTGGCATCGATCGTCACCAGTTCATTCTGAAAATATCTTGTAAATATATATTCAGTGATTTTTCGGGGATGAAACAAACAATTTTTCCCGTCGACAGCGATTACAATCTAGCATGGCTATTGGATATTGAACAAAATCATACTTTTTTGGAGATGTATATACAAACAAAACCCTGTGCTTATGATTTTATTACAGAAATGCCAACAACTGGTAGTGGTCCATCTGTAGTAGTTACAGAAAGACCAACTACCTCTATGATTCAAGATGATGCTCCGATAGTTGCTGACAATGTTGTTCCCGAGCCACTAGCAGACAGTTTTGTGGATTTTGGAGATGATATTCGGTCTGAACCGGAGGGGATTCCATCTGAGGATGAGTCTGCTGACGATGAGGTTGATATTGCAGAGGTGCCAGTTACTGTAGCAGACACAACCACATCAAATGAACCTGAGCTTTATCAAACAATTCCATTTTTCTCCACGACACATGCAGACGTATTTGGTGATTCGATCGACCTTCCAACTGGTAAGTGGGGGAGTTATTACGATTATTCGAAAGGAGATATCCATCTGAATATGGTATTTAAAGATAAAGGTCATCTTCAGGCAGCTGTGAAGGATTACTCCGTACGGATTGTAAAACGTGAGTATCTTGTTGTCAAAAGTACAAAAACTTTATGGAAAGTGGTGTGCAAACATAGTACACCAGATATGCCTTGCAGATGGTTTCTACGCGCCTCATTGGGGAAAAAAATGGAATGTTCAAAATAACAAAATATGGGGGTTCTCACAATTGTCTTTTGAGTGATTTATCGATCGATCATGCAAATCTGGACAAAAATATGATTGCTAGTTTGCTAGTGGGAATCGTTCGACGTGATCCATCATATGAGGTAAAGTATGTTATTCAAACTGTTAAAGATAAGTATGGTTTTGAGATCTCATATGCAAAAGGCTGGTATAGTTTGAGACGTGCTGTTGAAAATGTTTATGGAACATGGGAGAGCTCTGTAAGAAAAATGTCTTATTACATGGGAGCTTTGCAAAAATGGAACTCAGGCACAGTCGTCGAATGGGACCACCTACCGAATGCTAGACCAACAGAGATGACTTTGAATTACGTGTTTTGGGCATTCCAACCATGTGCAGATGGATTCCGACACTGTCGAAAAGTTATAAGTGTAGATGGAACACATCTGTATACAAAATATCAACATAAGATGTTGATTGCCGTTGCCATGGATGCTAACAATCAAGTCTTACCTTTGGCCTTTGCAATCGTTGACGTGGAAAGTTTTTTGTCGTGGAAATGGTTTTTGGAGTTGATTAGCAAGCACATTGTTAAAGGATCTGATGGTGTGTGCTTGATATCTGATAGGCATCCGGGCCTTATTGCAGCCGCTGAATGTGTTGCCGACTTCAATTCCTCGCATGGAGTGCATCGATTTTGTTTGAGACATGTGTGCTCGAACTTTAATAGTCGGTTAAAAAATGTTCATTTGAAAGACTTATGCTGGAAAGCTGGTTCAGAAAATCAGCTCAGAAAGTTCGATTCTACAATGGAAGAAACAAAAAGTATTGAACCAAGAGCATTTGATTATTTGAATCGGATTGACAAGTCAAAATGGACTCTTGCACATGATGGTGGATGGCGGTGTGGTATTCTTACGACAAATATGTCCGAGTGCATTAACGGAGTTATGAAGGGTGCTCGTCGCCTTCCAATCACCGCTATTGTGCAATTAACTTTTGATCGCTGTGTGCTCTATTTTCTTGAACGACTTAAGAAAGCGGAACGAATGATCCAGAATAATCAAGATTGGCCGGATTATGTATTTGAAAAATATGCTCGTGCTGATCATAATTCCATTCACCATGATGTTCGGATGTTCGATCGAAGACAATTAACCGCTTCTGTAATCACTAGAGAGCAAGCAGGATGTGGCGGCAATACACACGTGGTCAACCTCAAAGCAAGGGAATGCTCTTGCGGAAAATGGAAACAGTTTGGCATACCATGTTCACATGCGATACAAGTGTGTCGACATTATGGTTTAAATGCGAAAAAATTAGTCATCCAGTATTATAATATGTCTGAGTACTGGAACGCATATCAAGGGCAATTCAATCCACTGTGGGCAGAGCAGTATTGGGACACCCCGTGCTTCGAGTTATTCCACAACTCCACTCTGCACACGTCCAAACGGGTAGGTCGTGATCGCACTACACGTATCCAAAATGAGATGGATTGGCCAGAAGCCCGAGCAAGACGACAAATGGCTTCAAGTTCTAGAAATCAATAAATTTTTGGCGTGTAATTGATTGTATGTTTATTGTGTAAATAAATTTACGTTATTCTGAAATTATTGTACGTTACGAAATTTTTTATTTGTATGCTCACAAAACAAACATTTTTTTCAAACTTAATTTTATAACTACAAGAATCGGTAACAATTTACAACATAATTATGACTTCAACGACGACGACGAGTAGCAAGTTTTCCTCCAGTACCACAAGGAGGAGGATTTGTCTGTCTTCTAACTCTTCGTGGCTCAACGACTTCCTTGCCTCTTTGCCTTGCAGCAGATGTGTTGGCAGGCTGCTGAAATGGAGTCAATTGAGGGAATAGAACTGGAGAGATATCGAAAGGTGAAGTCATAGAAGAGTATGTTGCAAACCCAATATCTACATTTGTATCCACGCTGCTAGACTGGGCTTCGGTGGGCATAGAGGGATATGGCGTGAAGGGAGATATATCTTCTGATGGTGCAGGCACAGGAATATAATAGTCTGTATACATATCTGGCTCTGTCCACGTAGATGGACCTGCAATATCTGTCTGCATATCCGACCCTGTCCATGTAGATGGACCTGCAACATCTGCCGGCATATGTGTATCAACAGACTGGATTTCATTGTATGCCGGGAAGTTTCTATCTCGTCGTTCACGAGCCACTCGCACCACATTCTCGAACATACTTCTGTGTTGCCTCATCGACTCTGTCGTCATAGGCAAGTCATCAGCCAGATGTCGGTCATAGCTTGTAGTTAATTGCTCCATCTGCTCCATCTGCAAAGTCCAAATATAGAATATAAAATATATACAGATGTATATATTTTAAACGTAATTCACGTACCACGTGCTGCCATGCCGGGCCATCACCATGTTGATATCTCGTCTGTACAAAATACTGGCCACGTCCAATGTATCTACGTGTGACTTGTTCATACCACTCGGTGTATCCGCCAACAACGTAGTAACCACCATCAGTAAATCGTGGTCTCTCAACACGTAGATCATTTGCCATCTCCCAGCAAAGTATGTATGCGAGATGCCGAGCGCTCCAGTCTTTGTTGACGTTTCCCCTTCGACCAATATGATGCAATGCCTCATCCCCCGATTGAGGATCTTCTGGTGTGATATCCCTGAAATGGTTAATTGCATTTGGGCATTAATTGTGATTATACGATTAATTATGGTGGTAATTAATTATGTGTTGAATTATCATGTGGAAATGCTTAGTCACATGTTAGAGTGACCCGGGATAGCATTTCAGGGTGCATGTTGGGTATGTTGGGAATTATGGTTGGAAGCATGATTTATTTGCCTTGGTTAACAATTTGTGGAAATCATGTGTTTAATTGATATTTTGGTGCATTTCGGTTTAATGCTTTGGAAAATATCATGTTGGGGTGTTTTATACACCATGGATTGTGGATTGCATTTTTAATTAACCCAACTTTATACCCAATACCCCCCACCTTTACTAAATCATTTTCACTTTACCAAAATCAACTTCCAACAAACCCTTTCCCTTCCATTTTCGTTCTTGAGCTTTGGGGTGAAGAGAAACCTTTCAAAAATCTGGATTTGTGGAGATTGTTGGGTGATTTGAGGTCCCCAAGAGGTATGGATACCTCATGGTTAATTTTGTAAGGTTTTGTTTAAGTTTGGGTTGGTTTTGAAGGGTTTTAAAATGGGTTTGTGTTGGGTTGTTGTGGGTTTGGTTATATGTTGGATTTATACTTGTTTTGAAGTATATTTTGGTGGTTTATGTTGTTTAGATGTTGTTGGTTTGTTTGGTTAAGTGTTGGTATGGATTGGAAGGATTTTTGGGTGCAAAAATGGTGAAAATCGCATGTCTGTAAGAGGCGATCGATCGCCTGAAAAGAGGCGACCGATCGCCAAGAGGCAGTGGCATTTTTGCGGGTTAGGCGATCGATCGCCTAAAATGAGGCAACCGATCGCCGAGAGGCAGTAGCCAAATCAAAGGAATGGCGATCGATCGCCATGTTTGAGGCGACCGATCGCCGCAGTGAAAATTTTGAGGCGACCGATCGCCTGGGTGAAGCGATCGATCGCCGCCAGTGGATTTTTGGAAAATGGTTTCTTTTGTCAAATTTTTGGTATTTGGCTATTATTTGGCTTCTAATATGGGGTTGTATGATTGTGTAGAACCATCCCAGGTAGCAACGCAACCGAGGAATTGAAGCCATATCAAATCCACTTTTGGAAAGGTACGTAGTGGACGTACGGGCACCCCAACGGTACATGTATCTTATATACTCATTGTTTATGCATTGTGGATGCGGGTATATATGTGGTATTGCATTGTGGATGCAAATACATGTTATGCATGATGTTTATAGATGCATATGATTATTGGTGCACATCCCATGAGTCGTGGTCATCCCTTGATGATTTTAATGCTTGCCGCTATTTGGTTTGGTTCCGCTAAATGTGAAGCGAGGGGTGGGAGCGCCGCATGTCACATTTGAGCGTGGTTATCATATAGGGCGAGGAAAGGGTATTTGCCGCTCAATGAGAGGCGAGGGGTGGGAGTCCCGCAGTCCATTGAAGCGAGGTTATCCCATGCCGCCTATATGTAAATAAGCGAGGGGCATTAAAATACATTGTGATGGACAGACTAGGGATTGGTGATCAGTATTTGGTATTGATGAGCTGGTATATGTCATGACATGTTTAGACCATTAAAAATACTCTATTGATTATACTCATGAATTATGGTACAGGGACAACCAAACGGGAAGCGTTTGAAATGCATGGGGAAAACAGGAAGTGTTTTATTATGATTATGCATTTACGCTTTATCTTCATATTGTGTTGAATATGAATGATTATTATTGCTCATGTTTGGGGGTTGTCCTTGTAGGTACCTTTTTGGCATGATAGAAGGGCTTGAACGGGTTGAAGTGGTGAGCTTGTTGAGGATGCTTTTGGGAACTTGAAGGACAGGATTATTTTGGATAGTATCTACTCTAGGAGTAGTATAAAACTAGTTGAATACATTCATTGATTGGAATGTAATTAATCCAGTTGGTAGTCCTTATTTTTTTGGCATGTAATGCTTAAGCTCATAGACTCAACACGTTCTTTTACACTCTGATCTTTCATATTAGCTCTATTATGCCTTGATTCCGCACTTAAGGATTAGGGTCCTTACATTAGTGGTATCAGAGCCAGGTTAGAGAACCCGGGAACGAGTGAGGGTAGCCTTAGCATGTTTGGCTAGGTGCTTACATTTGAAGCATGTTTATGCATGTGGTGCATATTGATGTAGATTCTGTTATACTAACATGCTTATATTATTCCTGTTATCTAACGGCATAACATATATACTGCTTTGGAATTGTTGTTAACATTTGTGTTATAGCATGGCTGCTAATGAGGAGGTTGGAGATGTTGGTAGTGTGAACGCAAGCGTTGGACAAGTGAACCCTCTACCTCCACCGGCCGTAGGCATGGAACCCGTAGCTCAGTTATTACTACCGGGTGAGATCAGCTTGACGCAATTTCTGTCTTACCATCCGCCCCGGTTTGAGGGGACAGAGTCCGGAGAAGAGGCTGAAGAGTGGTTGGAAAGACTTGAACAGATCTTTGTATCGGCTCCTTGTGCTGTTACAGCTTGGCTGAGGCTGGCGGAGTTTCAGTTAGCTAAGAAACCTCTAATGTGGTGGAGGAGCACGGTGATGGAGCTAAGAGCACTGAGTGCTGTGATTGATTGGACACTCTTCAGGACTAGGTTTCTGAACCGGTATTTCTCCGCAGCGGCGAGACAGACGAAGGAGGACGAATTTACAAGTTTGAAGCAGGGGAACATGACAGTGGCAGACTATGCCACACGGTACTCCTCGTTGCTGAGGTACGTTCCCCACATTGCCACCAATGGGCACGCTAAGATGAGGAACTTTATGAAAGGGTTGCGACCGGAGCTCTATGACCGGGTTATCACCAATAACCCAACTTCTTTTGATGATGCTCTCACAAGGGCGGAACTTGCCGAGCTTGGGGTGGGAGCTTATTCTAGTGCTAGGCCACCACCGGTACCGCAACAGAGGCAGACTAATGACAGCTTGAGGCCTCGGGGAGAGCCATTTAAACCCCGTGGTGCCTCTTCATCTTCACGATTTGGTGGAAAGAAATACTTTGGTCAGAAACAGGATAACAAGAAGGGCAATTGGTCGGCCAATCGAGGGTCTTCACAAGGGAATAGGCCGGGAGAGCCTAGATGTGACAATTGTGGAGGGCCACATTCTTCAAACAAGTGTCCTGCATGTTATATCTGTGGCAAGATGGGCCACATCGCTCGGTATTGCCCCACCCGGGGAGGACAGTCAGAGTTTCAGGGCAACAGGCCGAGGTTTGATGATAGGACAGTGCAGCAGAGGCAGCAGTTTGGGCCTCGACCATCGGGAGGTCAGACAGTAGGACCACCCCAGGGACAGGTGTATGCACTGACTAGAGAGCAGGCCCAGGCAGCCCCAGAGGAGGTGATTGCCGGTACGTGTCATTTATTTACGTACCCTGCTTTTATTTTGATCGATACAGGTGCCTCCCATTCTTTTGTATCGGTGGGTTTTGTGGAAAGACACCATATGCGCACGTCTTCTTTACCCACGCCTCTTTTGGTCTCGACACCCACTGGAAGAAATGTCGTTGCTGATCAGTTTATGGCAGACTGCCTCATTTATTTTGAGGGCAACGAATTGAGGTCAGACTTGATTTAGTTGGGCATGTCAGACTTCGACTGCATCTTGGGTATTGATGTTCTGAACAGATATCAGGCAGTGGTAGATTGCCGGCAGAGGACAGTGAAGTTCAGACCTGAATTGGGCAGTCAGTGGACCTTCTTTGGCAACGGGTCTCGTGCGAAGATTCCGTTGATTTCAGCGATCAAGATGACTCAGCTGTTGGAACGTGGACACACGGGCTATCTCATTTATGCCGTGGACACGTCAGGGAAGGATAAAGAACTAAGAGTTGAGGATGTACCGGTAGTAGCCGAGTTCGCTGATGTATTCTCAGAAGAGATCCCAGGATTTCCACCGGCTAGGGAAGTTGAGTTTGGGATCGAGCTGTTGCCAGGGACATCCGCTATCTCTCGTGCACCTTATAGGATGGCACCGGCTGAGTTGAGAGAGTTGAAAGAGCAGTTACAGGATCTCCTTGACAATGGATATATACGCCCGAGCGTGTCGCCATGGGGCGCACCAGTCCTCTTTGTGAAGAAGAAGGACGGCTCGATGCGGTTGTGCATCGATTACCGGCAACTGAATAAGGCTACAGTGAAGAACAAGTATCCTCTCCCAAGGATAGATGACTTGTTTGATCAGTTGCAAGGTACCAGGGTGTATAGCAAGATTGATTTGAGATCCGGGTATCATCAGATTCGAGTCAGAGAGGAAGATGTGCAGAAGACAGCATTCCGGACCCGATATGGACATTATGAGTTCCTAGTGATGCCGTTCGGCGTGACGAATGCTCCAGCAGTCTTTATGAGTCTGATGAACAGAGTGTTTCAGCCGTATCTTGATCAGTTCGTCATTGTGTTTATTGACGACATTCTCATCTACTCCCGGAGTGAGGAAGAGCATGCGAAACACTTGAGGACAGTGCTTCAGATTCTCAGAGAGCATCAGTTGTATGCCAAGCTCAGTAAGTGTGAATTTTGGCTGAGCAATGTAGTGTTTCTGGGGCATGTCATATCGAGCAGCGGGATATCTGTAGAACCCAAGAAGATTGAGGCTGTGATGGAGTGGGATGCCCCCACTTCTGTGCCTGAGATTCGGAGTTTTCTTGGCTTGGCCGGGTATTATCGACGCTTTGTCGAGGGCTTTTCGAAGATTGCCAAGCCGCTGACGCAGTTGACCCAGAAAGGAGTACCTTTCTTTTGGTCAGAAGCTTGTGAGGAGAGCTTCCAAGAGTTAAAGCATCGTTTGACGACGGTGCCAGTGTTAGTGATCCCTACGGAGAACTCCAGATTTGTTCTGTATACTGACGCATCACTTCAGGGCCTTGGGTGTGTTCTGATGCAAGATAAGCTTGTGGTAGCTTATGCATCGAGGCAGTTGAAGCCGCATGAGACCAGATATCCAGTTCATGACTTGGAACTGGCGGCTATCATCTTCGCCCTGAAGATTTGGAGGCATTATTTGTATGGTACGTCGTTTACCATCTATACGGATCACAAGAGCCTCAAGTTTTTATTCACTCAGGCAGAGCTGAACATGAGGCAGAGGAGATGGATGGACCTACTCAAGGACTATGATTGCGAGATAGAGTACCATCCCAGGAAAGCTAATTTGACAGCAGATGCTTTGAGCCGGAAAGTAAGGAGTTCTGCTGAGGATGTCATCCATCTGTCAGCCATGATGACCTCCTACTGCCATCTGGGCTATGATTTTGACTTAGATGCATCGTCTGTGTATGTATTGACTCTGTTAGCCGAGCCAGACATCTATGAGAACATCAGGAGAGCTCAGAGGTCAGATGATGAGGTTCAGAGGTGGTTATCTTTAGTACATCTTGGTCAGCCAACGAAATTCAGAGTGGCCGATGACGGGTCTTTGAGATTGGGTGACCGTTGGGTGGTTCCGAGTACGCCAGAGTTGCGTAAAGAAATCTTGGAGCGAGCTCACAGTAGCAGACTTAGCATCCACCCAGGCGGGAAGAAGATGTACAGAGATCTGCGTGGTCAGTTTTGGTGGAAAAAGGATGAAATCTGATGTCGTCGCTTTTGTGAAGAGGTGTTTGATCTGCCAGCAGGTTAAGGCAGAGAGACAGAGACCTGGCGGCGAATTGAGAAGCTTGGAGATACCGAAGTGGAAGTGGGAGCACATTTCCATGGACTTCGTGACTCATTTGCCGAGGAGTGCTTCAGGCTTCGATGCTATTTGGGTGATTGTGGACAGATTGACTAAGGTAGCCCACTTTATCCCCTATAGCATGACTTTCACCTTTTTGAGGATGGCGCAGTTGTATAGTAGAGATGTGGTGAGATTGCATGGGATCCCCGTTTCCATAGTGTCAGATCGAGATCCGCGATTCACATCTCATTTCTGGGAAGGCCTTCAGTCAGCCTTGGGAACTGAAGTCAGATTGAGCACTGCTTATCATCCTCAGACGGATGGCCAGACCGAGCGCACTATTCAGACGCTCGAGGACATGCTGAGAGCTTGTGTTTTGGAGTTCGATGCCTCTTGGCAGGATTCAGTGCCTTTGGTAGAGTTTTCTTATAACAATAGCTACCAGGCGAGTATTCAGATGGCTCCGTTTGAAGCTCTTTATGGCAGACGGTGTAGATCACCCTTGTGTTGGGATGATTTGGACCGCAAATCGGTCAACGGACCGGAATTGATTCGGGAGATGGAAGAAAAGATAAAGACGATAAGGCAGAAAATGAAAGCGGCCCAGGACAGACAGACAGCTTATGCAAATAAACGGCGGAGACCGTTGGAATTTCAGTTGGGAGATAAGGTCTTTTTGAAGATCTCGCCTTTCAGAGGCGTTGTGCGATTTGGGATGCGCGGGAAACTTTCTCCGAGGTATGTTGGACCGTACGAGATTTTGCAGCGCATTGGCACCTTAGCTTACCGACTGGCTTTGCCGCCTTCTTTATCTGGTATACATGACGTATTTCATGTGTCTATGCTGCGGAAGTATGAGCCGGATCCGTCGCATGTTTTACAGCCTTCCGAAGTTCAGTTAGAGTCTGATGTGTCTTATGTGGAACGGCCTGTCAGAATTCTGGATCGAGCAGACCGTAGACTTCGGAACAAAGTGATACCTATGATCAAGGTTCAGTGGGATCGCATGGGTGTCGAGGAGGCTACGTGGGAGACGGAGCGGCATATGGTGCAGCACTACCCGGAACTATTCTCTGGTATGTGTTTATGTTTAGTTTCCTTTCGGGGTAAGTGCATGTGATTTCGGGGACGAAATCTTATAAGTAGGGGAGTATTGTGATATCCCTGAAATGGTTAATTGCATTTGGGCATTAATTGTGATTATACGATTAATTATGGTGGTAATTAATTATGTGTTGGAATTATCATGTGGAAATGCTTAGTCACGTGTTAGAGTGACCCGGGATAGCATTTCAGGGTGCATGTTGGGTATGTTGGGAATTATGGTTGGAAGCATGATTTATTTGCCTTGGTTAGCAATTTGTGGAAATCATGTGTTTAATTGATATTTTGGTGCATTTCGGTTTAATGCTTTGGAAAATATCATGTTGGGGTGTTTTATACACCATGGATGTGGATTGCATTTTTAATTAACCCAACTTTTTACCCAATACCCCCCACCTTTACAAAATCATTTTCACTTTACCAAAATCAACTTCCAACAAACCCTTTCCCTTCCATTTTCGTCTTGAGCTTTGGGGTGAAGAGAAACCTTTCAAAAATCTTGATTTGTGGAGATTGTTGGGTGATTTGAGGTCCCCAAGAGGTATGGATACCTCATGGTTAATTTTGTAAGGTTTTGTTTAAGTTTGGGTTGGTTTTGAAGGGTTTTAAAATGGGTTTGTGTTGGGTTGTTGTGGGTTTGGTTATATGTTGGATTTATACTTGTTTTGAAGTATATTTTGGTGGTTTATGTTGTTTAGATGTTGTTGGTTTGTTTGGTTAAGTGTTGGTATGGATTGGAAGGATTTTTGGGTGCAAAAATGGTGAAAATCGCATGTCTGTGCGAGGCGATCAATCGCCTGAAAAGAGGCGACCGATCGCCAAGAGGCAGTGGCATTTTTGCGGGTTAGGCGATCGATCGCCTAAAATGAGGCGACCGATCGCCGAGAGGCAGTAGCCAAATCAAAGGAATGGCGATCGATCGCCATGTTTGAGGCGACCGATCGCCGCAGTGAAAATTTTGAGGCGACCGATCGCCTGGGTGAAGCGATCGATCGCCGCCAGTGGATTTTTGGAAAATGGTTTCTTTTGTCAAATTTTTGGTATTTGGCTATTATTTGGCTTCTAATATGGGGTTGTATGATTGTGTAGAACCATCCCAGGTAGCAACGCAACCGAGGAATTGAAGCCATATCAAATCCACTTTTGGAAAGGTACGTAGTGGACGTACGGGCACCCCCAACGGTACATGTATCTTATATACTCATTGTTTATGCATTGTGGATGCGGGTATATATGTGGTATTGCATTGTGGATGCAAATACATGTTATGCATGATGTTTATAGATGCATATGATTATTGGTGCACATCCCATGAGTCGTGGTCATCCCTTGATGATTTTAATGCTTGCCGCTATTTGGTTTGGTTCCGCTAAATGTGAAGCGAGGGGTGGGAGCGCCGCATGTCACATTTGAGCGTGGTTATCATATAGGGCGAGGAAAGGGTATTTGCCGCTCAATGAGAGGCGAGGGGTGGGAGTCCCGCAGTCCATTGAAGCGAGGTTATCCCATGCCGCCTATATGTAAATAAGCGAGGGGCATTAAAATACATTGTGATGGACAGACTAGGGATTGGTGATCAGTATTTGGTATTGATGAGCTGGTATATGTCATGACATGTTTAGACCATTAAAAATACTCTATTGATTATACTCATGAGTTATGGTACAGGGACAACCAAACGGGAAGCGTTTGAAATGCATGGGGAAAACAGGAAGTGTTTTATTATGGTTATGCATTTACGCTTTATCTTCATATTGTGTTGAATATGAATGATTATTATTGCTCATGTTTGGGGGTTGTCCTTATAGGTACCTTTTTGGCATGATAGAAGGGCTTGAACGGGTTGAAGTTGTGAGCTTGTTGAGGATGCTTTTGGGAACTTGAAGGACAGGATTATTTTGGATAGTATCTACTCTAGGAGTAGTATAAAACTAGTTGAATACATTCATTGATTGGAATGTAATTAATCCAGTTGGTAGTCCTTATTTTTTTGGCATGTAATGCTTAAGCTCATAGACTCAACACGTTCTTTTACACTCTGATCTTGCATATTAGCTCTATTATGCCTTGATTCCGCACTTAAGGATTAGGGTCCTTACATCTGGTATGTCTTGTAGCATACCAAATTGTCGGAGTATTCTCTCAGATCGTTGCATCTCAACGATATCGAAGAAAATCAACGGGCCTTTATATGTTCCTAACTCCGTAATTCCTTCAATATACTCATCGGGGTAAGGCTGCCAAATAAACTACAAAATAACATTGCTTTAGAAAATATCAAAGTAATGTTGTTTGTATAAACAAATTTAACAGCGTGTTTACTTGAGTTACTGGCTGCTCATCGAGAATGTCCCTCATGATACGTATAGAATGACTCCCAGTTTCAGTAAATCGTAAATGACATGACCACCTGTATATATTCAGATAAATGATTAGATGCATTAACATATACAAACAGTTATAAAACAAGACATATTCGTGTTACCTTGCACCATATGGAGCAGCAGGTAACACATTATCTGGACCGATAATTAGTGGCCCATAATCAGATCTTTCAACACCCAATTGAGGAGTCAAACTTGGGATTCGTGACCATGCCCAAATCTCATTTATTGTAATGACATCAATAATACAAGTTAGATTTATTTAAAATAAACAAACATATTTAATTATTTAAAATAAACAAGCATATTTACCTGTACGATTTGCAAGGCACCACCTATCACTTTTTTCCCTCTCTCTGATGACTGTACACAACTCACGATACAAGTACGCCAACACAGCACTACCCCAACTATATGTATGTGCAGCGTCGATATCCTCCAACTTCTGTACATACAGTAACCTAACAAAATTACCTGATGTATCAGGGCACATAATCCCCCCTAACATCAACAATGCACAAGCCCGTGTAAACTTAACAACATCATCTGCTGTACTATTTTCATCCAATGGATTGAGCAGCAAATGATTATACAAAGCAACTAATTTCAAACGTGTGCCCTTAAGGTCTGTAATGGCTGGTAAGAAACCTAAATATGTATGGCAATATTCTTGCCAATCGGGTAGACTCCTATCAATATCAATCCCCGACACTACGATGCCATCTACTGGCAATGACCATATTACTGCAATGTCTTGCAGTGTGATAGACGCCTCTCCCGATCTGAGATGAAATGTGTGTGTTTCACGGCGCCATCTCTCAACTATAGCCGTGATCAGATGCATGTCAAGCTCGATCTTACCACACCTATATATACCATAAAATCCTATCACGTGCAACAAATTAACAACACGTGTATCTAGTGGACACAAATCCCAAAAATAACTATGTGGGTTTCTCCCACGCGGTATGCTATCCATATCACCTGCCCATACATCCTCGGATCGATGTGAAGGCTGCGATGACAAAAGATGTGTGTCGATCGGGCCTGGTTGCCTCATTTGATCCATCCTGAAATATAACACAAAAAATTAAAAACATTAATCTCAACATTACAAACAATATCCGCCGACTACTTACGGTCGTCACGCAACGACCGTCAACAACCGCCACCCCCGCCGGGCCGCCACAGCCGCCCGGCCGCCACCTCGCCGGCCGCCACCCCACCGCCGGGCAGATTTATTTTTGCACCCCGCCCACCGGAACCAACATTTCAACATCAATATCGTCAATATATTAACCCACAACACATATACTCCCAATTTACATATCAAAATCATATTTAATCTAAAATTAAACAATAACAAAAATCAAACAAAAGATTCTAAATAAAATATCATGATTTATCTAAAATCAAAACATAACAAAAATAGAAAACATACCTTAAATAAGTTAGATGAGAAATTGATTTTTAGACGGTGGATTAAACGAGAAGAAGATTTTACGGAGATTGAGCGTGGAATGCTGTTGAAGAGAGCTGAAGCGGCGGCCGATGAAATGAAGAAGTAGGGTTTTCTTATTGTGTTGATGTCGCCATCTGAGATGGCGACATCAATAAAAAAAAAAAATTTATTGATGTCGCCATCTCAGATGGCGACATCAATAAAAAAAATTATTGATGTCGCCATCTGAGATGGCGACATCAATAAAAAAAAAAATTTTATTAATGTCGCCATCTGAGATGGCGACATTGGTTTAAAAAAAAAAAATTTCTTTGATGTCGCCAACTAAGAAGGCGACATATTAAAAAAAAATTTATGATATTGGTGTCGCCATCTGAGATGGCGACATTAATAAATTTTTATTGTTGTCGCCATCTCAGATGGCGACTTAGGTTAATTTTATTAAAAAAAAAAATCCGGTTATTTTAATAACTATAATAAAAATTAAGGTTAAATTGTTAAAAAACCCAAATTCTCGATCGATCGAGAGCTCTGAAAAATCGGGACTTCCCCAGATTTTTGAGCACCTCTTTTCCTACCTTCATTTCCACTTCATAAGGCATAAAACATGCTTGAACAAAAATGTTACAAGCTTCATAAAACTACCATGCATGTATTCAAATTAAAGGTTAAACAAAACCTAAGCTAACATGCATCATAACATCATCATAATCTTCATCATCAACCAACCTATACAGAAAACAGGTATGTTCTTCTTTGCCCAGATTTTCGAGCACATAGATTCATAACTAGAAATCTATCACATAAAACATGTAACATGCTCAAACAAACATGCTAGTAGTTACACAAAACTACCATATAAGTATTCATACCAAGGTTTCACCCAAACCTACACTTAGCATGCGATAAAACATCCCACCAAAACCACACCCAACCAAAAACAGAGTATCAAGTCTTACCCCCTTTTTCCTCCTCTATTTGGCAAGCTTTTGCACAATAATTCACAGCCTTTTTCCTCCTCTTTTCTGCAGTTCCAGGGACGAAAAAGAGAGGGAGAAGGAGGTGGAGGGGAATGGGTGTAGGCAATGAGTGATAGCATGGGTTGGGGGCAAGTGGGGGGTATGGGTTGAACAAGTGGGGAAGGGTGAGGTGACCGATTGAGGGGTGGTGTGGTTGGGGTGCCTTGTGGTGTTTAATTGTGTCCCGGTATTTAGTACGATGTATTAAAATATCCTCACTCGATATTTTATAATTTCATTTAATTAATACATCCCTTTAAAACACCCAACATGCCCCCTAAATCATAACATCATCTCGTAAATATTATCCCCCAAAATAAATACACCACAACCCTTAAACACATCATAATTTATCATCGTAGCACATAATCATATCACATTTCGGGGGTATTACACTTGTCCACCATAGCACATATACCGAACTCAATACACAAACTCAATACACATGTACATTTCCTTAAATTCATTCACCACATCAATAATGCATGAATACATGAATATGAAATTACTTCATATGATTATTTCATATGATACCTGTCGATAACAATATTTAAGCCATCCTTGACATCCGAAGGTTTGTGGAGGATCTACATTCAATAGTTCAAACATCAACTCAATATTAATATTTAGATGATGTATGAAGTGATTCTGCCGATTAGATCAATACAAATCAATACCACTTTCTCATATCATTAAAATGTAGTTCATATAGAAACTAGCCTCCCTTTGAACTTGGGATCAATAATACACATGTAGCATCACAAAATACTGATAAAGTGCCTCAAAGAATAGATATACCCATTCAGTTCATAATTCATGAAGTTCTGACTCAAAGCACCATTCAGCATTCATGGCTGGAACACATGACTCATATGTGTTGGACACTTCCACACACTGTAGTAGCAACCAAATATCGAGCCAACGGCTTAGGAGCACGACAAGGAAATAATACAATGCTGGAATTTCATAACAGAATGGGAATTCGAAACTACTGAACATGGACTTCACCTATGGTTTAAACATCATCTCATAAACCACTAAAGTGCAATTTTGTAAAGAAAGACAAGGCATAACAGGAAATAATTCCATGAACCAACAACTGGGAAAAAAAATAAAATCCTAATTGCACTATATATTCGATTGACATTCTGTAGTAGGGGATGAATTAGTGACCATTAAGCTAAACACCACCAAATACACATAATCAACTAAACAAGAAGTAAATTTACTTAGAAGCATAAATCAATTAACTATGAACCAAGAACTTGCGAGGGTTCAAAAGCAACGGTAACCTCTCCCCAAACAGCAGAAGACATCGCACCAAAAGCAAGACATTTGCATCATGATAAGAGCAGAATTTCGAGTTCCTTGAACAACAGATTTTTGATGAACAGACAGCAAGAAATCGACTCACCTAGCATCAGATTTCAAGTCAAAATGCAGCAGGAATTTCGAATCCAACAGCAGCAAGATTTTTGAACCACAACACACTTTTTCGAACCATGACCATATCACACCTTTTCGAACCAAACTCAGCATAAAATCGAATAAAACCGTGCATAAATCGAAGAGCATGAAGAAGGAATGATGTAGTATCTTACCCACATAGGCCTGAACAAGAATCATGCTGGAAAAAAAACTAAGTGAAATCGTTCGTCCTTCGAAGAGTAGCAGACGACATGTGAAGGAGAGGAGGGAGGAGTCGATTTTAGTGTGTATTGGGGAGTTAGTGTGTGTCTTGTTTGGTACAACAATTTAATTAGTAATTATCCCACTGTTATATTGTTTTAAGTCTCAAATAATAATAATAATAATAATAATATGTAGTAATACACCATAAAATTATCTCACATTCTATTCCAACATCGAAAAATACGATGCCAAAAATTTAAATCTCGAAACTATCTTATGAAGTACCATAATTAAATCAAATGACTAATTATCAATTATTTTGGGCATCACAATTCTACCCACCGAATAAAATTTTGTCCACGAAATTTAAGTGCATGCTTACCATAAAGAACAATATTAAAATTTGCGTACCGTTATACAGTTCAAGATAGTGATGTAGAAACTCTGTAGGTCGCCACCACCATTTGAATCATCAAGGCTCGTAAACGTGGCGTACCACACCAACGCTCTCAAGACTGGAAGTCACATCACTTTAAGTGTTTAATCATCAAGTACATCTTTGTCATACTTTACTACATGTGTACTCGCATTGGTACAGTTCCTGTGTGGTTGCACAAGTATACAGCCGCATGTCACATTTGAAGCGAGGTGCATTAAAATACACTCATTGTGGTTACTTATTATTGGAGTGATGATTTTAATGCTTTGCCGCTAAATGTTGAAGCGAGGGAATTGCCGTATGTCACATTTGAAGCGGGGTGCATTAAAATACACTCATTGTGGTTACTTATATATTGGAGTGATGATTTTAATGCTTTGCCGCTAAATGTTGAAGTGAGGGTATTGCCGCATGTCACATTTGAAGCGAGGTGCATTAAAATACACTCATTGTGGTTACTATATATTGGAGTGATGATTTTAATGCTTTGCCGCTAAATGTTGAAGCGAGGGTATTACCGCATGTCACGTTTGACGTGAGGTGCATTAAAATACACTCATAGTGATGTATATTAGGATATAGATTATGCATTGTGTTGCAGGTATAGATTGGATGCTTGGTGAATATCCCATGAGTCGTTGTTATGGACGAGTGATGATTTTAAATGCTTTGCCGCTGTCACTTGACGCGATGATAGAATACTTGCCGCTGTCATATCATAGCGAGGAAAGAATATTTGCCGCCAAATGTTGAAGCGAGTTGATAGGCTTAGATTTTAAGTGTTTTTAGTTGTAATTTCTTACCATTTTTAGTACTTTTTCCTGGATGAAATTACGTTTTTTGGTGTTTATTTGCTTGTTTCAGGAAAATAGGTTGGAAATGGAAGAAATGAGCTAAAATGAAGGAAACGGGTGAAATCGAGGCGAAAAAGTGGAAAATTCAGATTTTGCAAAATCTCGATCGATCGAGAATATGTACCGATCGATCGAGCCGGGCAGAGAGTTCAGCACCAATATTTTCGAAGTGTCGATTGATCGGAAGAAAATCTCGATCGATCGATCGAGGCAGAAACTTTTCAACGCTGAAGCGAACAGTGCACCGATCGATCGAGACGCGAATTTCAGCAAATCTGATTTTCCAAAATTAACGTGATCTTCGGTGGTTTAAAAAGGGTATCTCTTCCATACCATAATATATCATATCAGAGAGGGAGAGGACCGATTTTTATCACCTCCAAACCCTAGAGCCGCCGCCGACAAGAAGGAGGAGAAGCCAACTTCCTCCGTTCTTCATCCAAGTTTGAGCAAGCCAATTCTGGAGTGCAAGGAAGGAGCAAGAGAAGAAACTACGGTGCAACACACGGATTCATTCCATCTTTTATCGTATTTCTAAACTCAGATTTATTTGATATTCATTTTCATTGGATGTTTTTGAGGTTGAGAAACAATTAAGCATCTCATTGATTTGTTTTGAATTAAATCAAGTTTATTTTATTGAGTTTGATGTTAATTGTGTTTGATTTATTGATTCGATTGTGTTTGAGTGTATTGGTATCTTATTGTACATGAATTAAATGCTTATTAAGATCAAAGCCTAGCTAACTTTGATTTAATCTTGTGAGTTATAACCGAGATCGAGAGATAATGTTATAATACGCTACCTTGATTCATGATGTATGTTTAAGATTGAGATCGAGAGATAAAATCACATACGTGAGCACTTTGAATCGAGAGATTTAGAGTAACGAGGTTTTGAAGATTTATGCAATATCGAATTAGTAAATAAGTGAACGAGATTTACTTGTTCTAATTTGATATTAGTTTCTTTACAGCTCGAGAGAGTGTATTGAATAATGACGAAAACATTTCACCTTAAGAATCAATTGTTTGGTAATTGCCTATTCAAACGAATCTTTGAAGATAACATAGTTGAACGAAGAGCGAGATAAATTTCTCGAGCGAAATTCCTTTGTATATCCGGAACCCATTCATTTTATTTATTATTATTTTATTTAGGTTCTTTAGTTAAAAATTTGCAGTAGTTAATATACTCTCTTTAATCGTAGGCTAAATATAATTTCACTGGTCGTATTTGGTACTTATACGTTTGTCCCTGTGGATTCGACAACCCGTACTTTCATTTAACTATACTAAAACTTGACACCGTGCACTTGCGGTAAAGAATCGCTTCACTGAGAATTTTCTGTTTAAAAATAAAGCCGTCAAGTTTTTGGCGCCGTTGCCGGGGACTAATCTGTATAATATCATACGAGATTAGTTAATTGTAATTTAGCCAATTTGTATTATTTCGTGTTTATTTTTCTTTTAATTTTTAGTTAGTTTTTCTTGTTTTGATTTTGTATTTTTGTTGTTGTCTCCTTTTGTCTGATCCAGTACAGGAACCATTCTTCTAGTGCATGCTCAGAAGAGAGGAGCCCATTCTCGAGCCATGCCATTTGATCCTGAAATAGAGAGGACTTTACTTAGAAGACTACGAGAAGCTCGAGCAATGGCCGACAATAACGAACACAGAACCCGAGGTCGATGATGGACTTTGCACAGCCAACACTTCATGGATCTTTATCCACAATTAATGCATAATCGCCATAAATAAAATCCATTAAGGATCATTACCACTCCGGGATTAGCACCATTAATTCCCGGGCATCACAATTTATATACAAGGGATCCGTAAGGAATGTGGGATAGTACAAGATAACTTATCCACGTAGATAAGAATAAATGACGGGTTATGAGATAAATTCGAAGAATGAACAATACTATGATGTGAATGTACGTATAATCGCGACATAAGAATATTCCTGTTACATAATTCATTATGATTTGATACTGATGATCCGTGACTGTTGATGCGTATAATGTTAATATATGTTGTGAGAATTACTAATGGACTTTCTAGTAATTACTTTGAGCCAGATAAGAGCCAGAAGATGATTATGCGAGGTTGATGTATAAGGACTCAAGAGTACCGCTATTCCATGCGGACAAAGGTGGTGTGCAATATGATGATGTTGTTATAAACTGTATACTTGTGCAACCACACAGGAACTGTACCAATGCGAGTACACATGTAGTAAAGTATGACAAAGATGTACTTGATGATTAAACACTTAAAGTGATGTGACTTCCAGTCTTGAGAGCGTTGGTGTGGTACGCCACGTTTACGAGCCTTGATGATTCAAATGGTGGTGGCGATTTGATCCATTTGATCCTGAAATAGAGAGGAGCCCATTCTCGAGCCATTTGATCCTGAAATAGAGAGGACTTTACTTAGAAGACTACGAGAAGCTCGAGCAATGGCCGACAATAACGAACACAGAACCCGAGGTCGATGATGGACTTTGCACAGCCAACACTTCATGGATCTTTATCCAGCATTACTAGGCCAATAATTTTGAGATCAAGCCTGCAATTATCCAAATGATACAGCACTCTGTTATGTTTGGGGGAGCTGCCACAGACGATCCGAACACTCACATCTCCAACTTCTTGGAGATCTGTGACACGTTTAAACATAATGGCGTCTCCGACGACGCCATCAGGTTAAGGCTTTTCCCTTTTTCATTGAGAGACAAAGCTAAATCTTGGTTAAATTCCTTACATGCAGGATCAATCACAACATGGGAAGGGATGACAAAAGCTTTCTTATCGAAGTACTTTCCTCCCTCCAAGACGGCAAAGATGCGGAACAATATCACTACATTCAGGCAATTCGATCCCGAGTGTTTAGACGAGGCGTGGGATCGTTTCAAAGATTTATTGAGGAGATGCCCACATCACGGTCTACCCATCTGGCTGCAGGTACAGACTTTTTACAATGGTTTGTTTTCTGCTAACTAATCTATGATAGATGCAGCATCTGGGGGATCAATCATGCGGAAGACACCGGAAGAGGCGTATAACTTATTGGAGGAAATGGCGTCCAATAGCTATCAGTGGCAATCAGAAAGGAACACGCCACAGAAACCAATGAGAGTCCATCAAGTGGATGAGATTACTGCTATTTCAGCTCAGTTGGAAGCTATGAACCGAAAGATAGAAAGCATGAGTGCAGCAGCGATGCAAGTTCAAGCTGTTTTCTGTGATTTATGTGGAGGCGGTCATCCGAGCATTGAGTGCCAGGCAGGTAACCAATTTAACCAATCTACTGAAGCTGTGAATTTCGTAGGGAACAGGCAGCAAAACAATCCATATTCGAATTATAACCAACCGTGGAGGAACCACCCAAATCTGAGGTGGTCAAACCAAGAGAATGTGTTGAATCCACAACCACAGCCGGGGTTCACACAAAAACCGAGTATGGAGGAGCTGATGGCGAAACTGATTTCGTCGACTGAGGTGAGGATGCAGAATCAGGATGCATCGATTAAGAACCTGGAAGTGCAGATAGGGCAGCTGGCCACGTTAATTTCTGGAAGGACGCAAGGTACGCTCCCGAGTGATTCTGTGAAGAATCCAAAGGAGCAATCAAGTTAACAGACGAGGAGGTGACAGTCCAGCTTGGGACTATAAATTAAGTAACTTTCTTTTCTTTCCTCGAGTTTTTGTTTTTAGTTCTTCATTTTAGTTTGGTTGTTTTTAGTTTTTAGATGTCCCGAGAATGAATCCGTGCAATTTTGTGCAGGTGTAAAAGCAAGAAAGATGTAGGCGAAGCAACCCGAGAGAAATTTTTTTGAAAAATTCAATTTTTGTCTTCCGGTGCTGGCGATCGATCGAAATTTATTCTCGATCGATCGCCCAAAAATTTTAAAAGACCCAGAGGTTCACTGCCTCGATCGATCGATCGAAAAATTTTCTCGATCGATCGATCGGGAGAAAATTTTGAAAAATAATAGGGCACCGAAGAGCATTCTGCACAACAGAAATTTTTCCTCTCCTCTCCAACGCAGAAACCAATCGCCTCCTCATCCAATTTCTCATCCATATTCTCTCAAATTTTAAAATTACTTCAAATCTTTGAAGTAAGAATCGTTCTGATGAGATTTTAATTGCAGATCTGAAGAATTACAAGCGGAATTGGGTAGAATTGCATCCAAAAGGGAAGTCCACTCCAAGTGCCAAATTCATCAAAGTTCAGATTTTTATTGGTAATTGGTTTTAAATTTCATATCTTTTCATCTTTTGGTGCAATTACTTTGTTGTAGTTGAATTGGGTAAAGAATAATCGAAGTTTGGGAGAATTGTTGTTGTGTTGCGGGGTGTTGGTGTTGCTGTATTTTGGGTGTGGTATTTTTGGTGCAGCTAAGAAAAATAATTAAGAACAACTTAGCAAGAAAATGGCTCCACAAAAGTGGTCAAAGCAGGCAGAGGCTTCACAGAAGCAAAAGCAAGCGGAGGCCACCACTTCTGAGCAAGAGCATGACGAAAAGAAGTTTGTCAATGCCACAACAGCTGAGTTATATCCAAATTATCACAAGAAACCCCTAAGTCGTGAAAGGGGCATGAGTATGGAAAAAATTGAATGTCCTGTCATTAGGGCAGTCAGACGACGATGGTGGTTTCAGTTTGTGCAAACACCGATGGATGATGTGGTTCCGCTGGTGAGGGAATTCTATACGAATCTCCGAGTTCCAACCAGGGCACCTAGCAAATGTTTTTGTCCGAGGGAAGGATGTGTTGGTTGATCAAGCAACAATCAATAATATTTACCGGATGCCATTCATACACAACTATGCGTACCAATCTTTCCGAAAGAGTACAATCAATTATGATGAGGTACTCGCAGTTATTGGCATGCCGGGAGTAGATTGGCATCGGAATGATAAGGGAGAGCCGCAGGTGGTTCTCAAGAAACATTTGACACCAGAGGCCCAAGCATGGTTCTCATTTGTCGCCTCACGAGTCATGCCCTCGACCCACACTTCTGAGGTCACAAAGGACAGAGCGGCCTTGGTATTTGCCATTCTCACAGGGCAAGACGTGGATTTGGGTGAGATTATTAGTGATCACATCTATGAGATCGGTAGCAGCCCACCTACCTCCGCACTACCGTTTCCATCTACCATCACAGCTTTATGCCAGAGATGCGGAGTGCAATGGGGGGAAGATGAGGAGTTACTTCCACCGAAGACCCCGATTGTTGTTGACGGTCCACCACCTCCTATAGGCCGAAGAAGGGCAGAGCCATGACCCTCGGACACTAGACATGCCGGAGCATCATCATCCTCTGCTGCAGAGCGTACACGCATCACCTTGGACTCACTTCACAGGGATCTCCAAGACATTCGCCTGGAGCAGCAGAGCATCCATAGCATGCAGCGGGACATACATAGCATGCAGAGAGCATTGCAGATGGACCATGAGCAGGTAGCTCAGCGTCAGATGGAGTTCATGCAGTACCAGAGTGCATGGAACACAGCCATGGCCCAGGGATTCCCAGGATTCCAGTTCCCGCCAGAACCACACTTCGCACCATATCAGTCGCATGCACCCCCACCTACAGAGTACCCACCATTTCCGCCATACCAGGGCGAGGAGCATCACTACCCAATCCCCCCTCCGGAGCATGATGAGGACGATGATCAGTGACGATCATTGTCATGGTATGTGTTTTGCCTTTACGCTTATTTGTTTTGTACATTGAGGGCAATGCACATATTAAGTTTGGGGGGGTTTTGTTTATATTTGTAGTTTTTGCATTTCTGCTACTTGTCTTGTTTAATTCCTTGCATGACTACACTTTTTGAGACCAAATTGTCCTTGAGCACTATCAACAAAATTTTTTATTTTTTTTTAGAAAATGAGTCAATACTTGAGAAATGATGAGTTGAATTTGCAACGGTAATGCATGATGAAATTAATCCCCATCTAGATAGGAGTCATGAAAATGTTAAACTTGTTTGTATATATCCTTTGTTGAGCTTATGTCAAAATTGAGGAATAGTTTGAGCACGTTTTGAGTCATGATTGAGTGAAGTATGTATTGAACAAAGTGAAAACTTGTGTTAACTATGATTAGTCTTGAGCATCTTAGAAAACTCTACAATTTATTTGAAAGCACTTTGAGGCGAAATTTTATAATTAGGAACTTGACTTGGAGATGATTTAGGCGATCTTTGGACCGTTTGTGTCTTTCAAGCTTACCTTGTTTACATCATTCCTTAGTGTCCCCTTTTGAGCCTTATTGAAAAAGAATGGTATATGCATTGCATATAAGTAGACCCCCATTCGACATTTTTGGCTAACTCATTATACCTACCTTGGATTGAGCCTAAATGAAAAATTTTATTTGTCCCTAAGAGAGTATAATGAATCTCATTCATTGCACTGAATTGTTATATATAGATGAGTTCATTGTGAAAAACAAAAATGAACAAAAGAATGAGCAATAAGAAAAGATGTAGAGAAAAGCCTTGAAAAAAAAATGAAAACATTCAAAGAAGACCCAAAGTGGCCAAGGCTAGAAAAAGTTGAAGAGAAGCTCAAAATTATGCGAACAAATTTTTGAACTGATTCTATTATACTCTCTTCTTTGCATTTATCCTACCTTTTCTTTGGAGCCGACACCAAAAGGCCTAACGATATAAGCTTTTAAAGACCTTCTGATCCAAGTCTAGGGAATAATTACATTAGTGGAGAAGTGCTGGATAGTAAATTTGTAGAGTAATCCAAAGTAATCTTGACTTTGAGTTTTTATAGCACAGTTTGATTTTAAAAGATATGTATATAACTCATGTTTGACAATAGCACACACGCACGTTCCGATGTTGCGATGTATTGTTTAGCTTAGGAGAAAACGCTTCCTGTTGAACTTTGAATGACTCTTATTGATGTGTAAGTAGGATTGCTGAGTTTTTACCTAGAGTTGTAAATATGATTCATCCAAAGTATTAAGTTTGACTCTACTTTTTGAGCTTATTGCTTGCTCGAGGACGATCAAGTCTAAGTTTGGGGGAGTTGATAGGCTTAGATTTTAAGTGTTTTTAGCTGTAATTTCTTACCATTTTTAGTACTTTTTCCTGGATGAAATTACGCTTTTTGGTGTTTATTAGCTTGTTTCAGGAAAATAGGTTGGAAATGGAAGAAATGAGCTAAAATGAAGGAAACGGGTGAAATCGAGGCGAAAAAGTGGAAAATTCAGATTTTGCAAAATCTCGATCGATCGAGAATATGTACCGATCGATCGAGCCGGGCAGAGAGTTCAGCACCAATTTTTTCGAAGTGTCGATCGATATGAAGAAAATCTCGATCGATTGATCAAGGCAGAAACTTTTAAACGCTGAAGCGAACAGTGCACCGATCGATCGAGACGCGAATTTCTGCAAATCTGATTTTCCAAAATTAACGTGATCTTCGGTGGTTTAAAAAGGGTATCTCTTCCATACCATAATATATCATATCAGAGAGGGAGAGGACCGATTTTTATCACCTCCAAACCCTAGAGCCGCCGCCGACAAGAAGGAGGAGAAGCCATCTTCCTCCGTTCTTCATCCAAGTTTGAGCGAGACAATTCCGGAGTGCAAGGAAGGAGCAAGAGAAGAAACTACGGTGCAACGCACGGATTCATTCCAGCTTTTATCGTATTTCTAAACTCAGATTTATTTGATATTCATTTTCATTAGATGTTTTTGAGGTTGAGAAACAATTAAGCATCTCATTGATTTGTTTTGATTTAAATCAAGTTTATTTTATTGTGTTTGATGTTAATTGTGTTTGATTTATTGATTCGATTGTGTTTGAGTGTATTGGTATCTTATTGTTCATGAATTAAATGCTTATTAAGATCAAAGCCTAGCTAACTTTGATTTAATCTTGTGAGTTATAACCGAGATCGAGAGATAACGTTATAATACGCTACCTTAATTCATGATGTATGTTTAAGATTGAGATCGAGAGATAAAATCACATACGTGAGCACTTTGAATCGAGAGATTTAGAGTAACGAGGTTTTGAAGATTTATGCAATATCGAATTAGTAAATAAGTGAACGAGAGTTACTTGATCTAATTTGATATTAGTTTCTTTACAGCTCGAGAGAGTGTATTGAATAATGACGAAAACCTTCCACCTAAAGAATCAATTGTTTGGTAATTGCCTATTCAAACGAATCTTTGAAGATAACATAGTTGAACAAAGAGCGAGATAAATTTCTCGAGCGAAATTCCTTTGCATATCCGGAACCCATTCATTTTATTTATTATTATTTTATTTAGGTTCTTTAGTTAAAAATTTGCAGTAGTTAATATACTCTCTTTAATCGTAGGCTAAATATAATTTCACTGGTCTTATTTGGTACTTATACGTTTGTCCCTGTGGATTCGACAACCCGTACTTTCATTTAACTATACTAAAACTTGACACCGTGCACTTGCGGTAAAGAATCGCTTCACTGAGAATTTTCTGTTTAAAAATAAAGCGGTCAAGTTTTTGGCGCCGTTGCCGGGGACTAATCTGTATAATATCATACGAGATTAGTTAATTGTAATTTAGCCAATTTGTATTATTTCGTGTTTATTTTTCTTTTTCTTTAGTTTAGTTTAATTGATTTTGTTAATTTGTTTCTTTTGTTTTTAGCATGAATCCGTGTGTGAGGAGCATCACTACCCAGTCCCCCCTCCGGAGCATGATGATGACGACGATCAGTGACGATCGTTGTCATGGTATGTGTTTTGCTTTTACGCTTATTTGTCTTGTATATTGAGGGCAATGCACATATTAAGTTTGGGGGGGGTTTTTGTTTATATTTGTGTATATTTGTAGTTTTTGCGTTTCTCCTACTTGTCTTGTTTAATTCCTTGCATGACTGCACTTTTTGAGACCAAATTGTCCTTGAGCACTATCAACAAAATTTTTTTTTTTTAGAAAATGAGTCAATACTTGAGAAATGATGAGTTGAATTTGCAACGTAATGCATGATGAAATTAATCCCCATCTAGATAGGAGTCATGAAAATGTTTAACTTGTTTGTATATATCCTTTGTTGAGCTTATGTCAAAATTGAGGAATAGTTTGAGCACATTTTGAGTCATGATTGAGTGAAGTATGTATTGAACAAAGTGAAAACTTGTGTTAACTATGATTAGTCTTGAGCATCTTAGAAAACTCTACAATTTATTTGAAAGCACTTTGAGGCGAAATTTTATAATTAGGAACTTGACTTGGAGATGATTTAGGCGATCTTTGGACCGTTTGTGCCTTTCAAGCTTACCTTCTTTACATCATTCCTTAGTGTCCCCTTTTGAGCCTTATTGAAAAAGAATGGTATATGCATTGCATATAAGTAGACCCTCATTCGACATTGTTGGCTAACTCATTATACCTACCTTGGATTGAGCCTAAATGAAAAATTTTATCTGTCCCTAAGAGAGTATAATGAATCTCATTCATTGCACTGAATTGTTATATATAGATGAGTTCATTGCGAAAAAACAAAAATGAACAAAAGAATGAGCAATAAGAAAAGATGTAGGGAAAAGCCTTGAAAAGAAAAAATGAAAACATTCAAATAAGACCCAAAGTGGCAAAGGCTAGAAAAAGTTGAAGAGAATCTCAAAATTATGCGAACAAATTTTTGAACTGATTCTATTATACTCTCTTCTTTGCATTTATCCTACCTTTTCTTTGGAGCCGACACCAAAAGGCCTAACGATATAAGCTTTTAAAGACCTTCTGAACCAAGTCTAGGGAATAATTACATTAGTGGAGAAGTGCTGGATAGTAAATTTGTAGAGTAATCCAAAGTAATCTTGACTTTGAGTTTTTATAGCACAGTTTGATCTTAAAAGATATGTATATAACTCATGTTTGACAATAGCACACACGCACGTTCCGATGTTGCGATGTATTGTTTAGCTTAGGAGAAAACGCTTCATGTTGAACTTTGAATGACTCTTATTGATGTGTAAGTAGGATTGCTGAGTTTTTACCTAGAGTTGTAAATATGATTCATTCAAAGTATTAAGTTTGACTCTACTTTTTGAGCTTATTGCTTGCTCGAGGACGATCAAGTCTAAGTTTGGGGGAGTTGATAGGCTTAGATTTTAAGTGTTTTTAGCTGTAATTTCTTACCATTTTTAGTACTTTTTTCCTGGATGAAATTACGCTTTTTGGTGTTTATTTGCTTGTTTCAGGAAAATAGGTTGGAAATGGAAGAAATGAGCTAAAATGAAGGAAACGGGTGAAATCGAGGCGAAAAAGTGGAAAATTTAGATTTTGCAAAATCTCGATCGATCGAGAATAAGTACCGATCGATCGAGCCGGGCAGAGAGTTCAGCACCAATTTTTTCGAAGTGTCGATCGATCGGAAGAAAATCTCGATCGATCGATCAAGGCAGAAACTTTTAAATGCTGAAGCGAACAGTGCACCGATCGATCGAGACGCGAATTTCTGCAAATCTGATTTTCCAAAATTAACGTGATCTTCGGTGGTTTAAAAAGGGTATCTCTTCCATACCATAATATATCATATCAGAGAGGGAGAGGACCGATTTTTATCACCTCCAAACCCTAGAGCCGCCGCCGACAAGAAGGAGGAGAAGCCATCTTCCTCCGTTCTTCATCCAAGTTTGAGCGAGCCAATTCCGGAGTGCAAGGAAGGAGCAAGAGAAGAAACTACGGTGCAACGCACGGATTCATTCCAGCTTTTATCGTATTTCTAAACTCAGATTTATTTGATATTCATTTTCATTGGATGTTTTTGAGGTTGAGAAACAATTAAGCATCTCATTGATTTGTTTTGAATTAAATCAAGTTTATTTTATTGTGTTTGATGTTAATTGTGTTTGATTTATTGATTCGAATGTGTTTGAGTGTATTGGTATCTTATTGTTCATGAATTAAATGCTTATTAAGATCAAAGCCTAGCTAACTTTGATTTAATCTTGTGAATTATAACCGAGATCGAGAGATAACGTTATAATACGCTACCTTAATTCATGATGTATGTTTAAGATTGAGATCGAGAGATAAAATCACATACGTGAGCACTTTGAATCGAGAGATTTAGAGTAACGAGGTTTTGAAGATTTATGCAATATCGAATTAGTAAATAAGTGAACGAGAGTTACTTGTTCTAATTTGATATTAGTTTCTTTACAGCTCGAAAGAGTGTATTGAATAATAACGAAAACCTTTCACCTTAAGAATCAATTGTTTGGTAATTGCCTATTCAAACGAATCTTTGAAGATAACATAGTTGAACGAAGAGCGAGATAAATTTCTCGAGTGAAATTCCTTTGCATATCCGGAACCCATTCATTTTATTTATTATTATTTTATTTAGGTTCTTTAGTTAAAAATTTGCAGTAGTTAATATACTCTCTTTAATCGTAGGCTAAATATAATTTCACTGGTCTTATTTGGTACTTATACGTTAGTCCCTGTGGATTCGACAACCCGTACTTTCATTTAACTATACTAAAACTTGACACCGTGCACTTGCGGTAAGAATCGCTTCACTGAGAATTTTCTGTTTAAAAATAAAGCGGTCAAGTTTTTGGCGCCGTTGCCGGGGACTAATGTTTATAATATCATACGAGATTCGTTAATTGTAATTTAGCCAATTTGTATTATTTCGTGTTTATTTTTCTTTTTCTTTTGTTTAGTTTAATTGATTTTGTTAATTTGTTTCTTTTGTTTTTAGCATGAATCCGTGTGTGAGGAGCATCACTACCCAGTCCCCCCTCCGGAGCATGATGATGACGACGATCAGTGACGATCGTTGTCATGGTATGTGTTTTGCCTTTACGCTTATTTGTCTTGTACATTGAGGGCAATGCACATATTAAGTTTGTGGGGGGTTTTTGTTTATATTTGTGTCTATTTGTAGTTTTTGCATTTCTGCTACTTGTCTTGTTTAATTCCTTGCATGACTGCACTTTTTGAGACCAAATTGTCATTGAGCACTATCAACAAATTTTGTTTTTTAGAAAATGAGTCAATACTTGAGAAATGATGAGTTGAATTTGCAACGGTAATGCATGATGAAATTAATCCCCATCTAGATAGGAGTCAAGAAAATGTTTAACTTGTTTGTATATATCCTTTGTTGAGCTTATGTCAAAATTGAGGAATAGTTTGAGCACATTTTGAGTCATGATTGAGTGAAGTATGTATTGAACAAAGTGAAAACTTGTGTTAACTATGATTAGTCTTGAGCATCTTAGAAAACTCTACAATTTATTTGAAAGCACTTTGAGGCGAAATTTTATAATTAGGAACTTGACTTGGAGATGATTTAGGCGATCTTTGGACCGTTTGTGCCTTTCAAGCTTACCTTGTTTACATCATTCCTTAGTGTCCCCTTTTGAGCCTTATTGAAAAAGAATGGTATATGCATTGCATATAAGTAGACCCCCATTCGACATTTTTGGCTAACTCATTATACCTACCTTGGATTGAGCCTAAATGAAAAATTTTATCTGTCCCTAAGAGAGTATAATGAATCTCATTCATTGCACTGAATTGTTATATATAGATGAGTTCATTGTGAAAAACAAAAATGAACAAATAATGAGCAATAAGAAAAGATGTAGAGAAAAGCCTTGAAAAAAAAATGAAAACATTCAAATAAGACCCAAAGTGGCCAAGGCTAGAAAAAGTTGAAGAGAATCTCAAAATTATGCGAACAAATTTTTGAACTGATTCTATTATACTCTCTTCTTTGCATTTATCCTACCTTTTCTTTGGATCGGACACCAAAAGGCCTAACGATATAAGCTTTTAAAGACCTTCTGATCCAAGTCTAGGGAATAAGTACATTAGTGGAGAAGTGCTGGATAGTAAATTTGTAGAGTAATCCAAAGTAATCTTGACTTTGAGTTTTTATAGCACAGTTTGAGCTTAAAAGATATGTATATAACTCATGTTTGACAATAGCACACACGCATGTTCCGATGTTTCGATGTATTGTTTAGCTTAGGAGAAAACGCTTCCTGTTGAACTTTGAATGACTCTTATTGATGTGTAAGTAGGATTGCTGAGTTTTTACCTAGAGTTGTAAATATGATTCTTTCAAAGTATTAAGTTTGACTCTACTTTTTGAGCTTATTGCTTGCTCGAGGACGATCAAGTCTAAGTTTGGGGGAGTTGATAGGCTTAGATTTTAAGTGTTTTTAGCTGTAATTTCTTACCATTTTTAGTACTTTTTCCTGGATGAAATTACGCTTTTTGGTGTTTATTTGCTTGTTTCAGGAAAATAGGTTGGAAATGGAAGAAATGAGCTAAAATGAAGGAAACGGGTGAAATCGAGGCGAAAAAGTGGAAAATTCAGATTTTGCAAAATCTCGATCGATCGAGAATATGTACCGATCGATCGACCCGGGCAGAGAGTTCAGCACCAATTTTTTCGAAGTGTCGATTGATCGGAAGAAAATCTCGATCGATCGATCAAGGCAGAAACTTTTAAACGCTGAAGCGAACAGTGCACCGATCGATCGAGACGCGAATTTCTGCAAATCTGATTTTCCAAAATTAACGTGATCTTCGGTGGTTTAAAAAGGGTATCTCTTCCATACCATAATATATCATATCAGAGAGGGAGAGGACCGATTTTTATCACCTCCAAACCCTAGAGCCGCCGCCGACAAGAAGGAGGAGAAGCCATCTTCCTCCGTTCTTCATCCAAGTTTGAGCGAGCCAATTCCGGAGTGCAAGGAAGGAGCAAGAGAAGAAACTACAGTGCAACGCGCGGATTCATTCCAGCTTTTATCGTATTTCTAAACTCAGATTTATTTGATATTCATTTTCATCGGATGTTTTTGAGGTTGAGAAACAATTAAGCATCTCATTGATTTGTTTTGAATTAAATCAAGTTTATTTTATTGAGTTTGATGTTAATTGTGTTTGATTTATTGATTCGATTGTGTTTGAGTGTATTGGTATCTTATTGTTCATGAATTAAATGCTTATTAAGATCAAAGCCTAGCTAACTTTGATTTAATCTTGTGAGTTATAATCGAGATCGAGAGATAACGTTATAATACGCTACCTTAATTCATGATGTATGTTTAAGATTGAGATCGAGAGATAAAATCACATACGTGAGCACTTTGAATCGAGAGATTTAGAGTAACGAGGTTTTGAAGATTTATGCAATATCGAATTAGTAAATAAGTGAACGAGAGTTACTTGTTCTAATTTGATATTACTTTCTTTACAGCTCGAGAGAGTGTATTGAATAATAACGAAAACCTTTCACCTTAAGAATCAATTGTTTGGTAATTGCCTATTCAAACGAATCTTTGAAGATAACATAGTTGAACGAAGAGCGAGATAAATTTCTCGAGCGAAATTCCTTTGCATATCCGGAACCCATTCATTTTATTTATTATTATTTTATTTAGGTTCTTTAGTTAAAAATTTGCAGTAGTTAATATACTCTCTTTAATCGTAGGCTAAATATAATTTCACTTGTCTTATTTGGTACTTATACGTTAGTCCCTGTGGATTCGACAACCCGTACTTTCATTTAACTATACTAAAACTTGACACCGTGCACTTGCGGTAAAGAATCGCTTCACTGAGAATTTTCTGTTTAAAAATAAAGCGGTCACGAGGGTATTGCCGCATGTCTCATTTGCGCGAGGTTATTCAATGCCGCTGATATGTCGAAGCGAGGGGCATTAGTGCCGCAATCATGACAAGCGAGGTGCATTAAAATACACTGCTGTAACAAGACCAGGGATCGGCTATTCTATTGGCGATGAATGCCCCCGGATATTCATAGCGATGGTCCATTCCACTATTCTATTGGCGATGGGTTATGCCGACGGTATTTATAGCGATGGTTCATTCCGCTGTTCTATTGGCGATGTGTTATACTGCCGGGTATTCTTAGCGATGGTTCATTCCGCTATTCTATTGGCGATGGGTTATGCCGCCGGATATTCATAGCGATGGTTCATTCCGCTATTCTATTGGCGATGATCTATGCCACTGGGTATTCATAGCGATGGTTATTCGGCTATTCTATTGGCGATGGCTTATGCCGCCGGGTATTCATAGTGATGGGTCATTCCGCTACATCTATGGCGATGGTTCATATCGCCGGACATATATATAGCGATGGTACATTCCGCTATATTCTATGGTGATGATTCATACCGTCGGATATCTATAGCGATGATTTATGCCGCTGATTCTATAGCGATGGGTTATGCCGCTATGTACGTATCACGGGATCACGCCGCCTTCGAGCGATGGGTGCTGCTTGCATACCACTGTTGGGCAATGGATACAGGTATACCGCTATCTTGTTAGCGATGAGGTATGGTATATTACTGTTTTATTAGCATTATTGTGGATTTCATGCGTTGATATACATATATCGTCACGTGTTTGACGATGAGATTATGCATGTCGTGTGTCGATATGTACCGTCACGAGTTGACGATGTTATTTTGGATGTCATATGTTGACGTGCACCATCACGGGATGATGATGACATAGTGGATGTTCTATGTAGACGTGTAGCGTCGTTTCGATGAATAATACATTTATGTATATGTATTTAGACGTATGGTTTGAGTGCCAATGACGAGTACAGGGTAGTGTCTGAGGCACTAGTTGACGAGACCATTATGTCGAGCAGGTTGCTCGAAGAATTATTGGGTGCGCCGTACAGGAAGTGTACCACAGTACATATTTGAGGTAAATATTTTACGAGTGGTAGTATCTTCGAGTATACTCGTTGGAATGGCTATGGCCAAGTGACTGGTAGTAGGAGTAGTTAGCGAAGAAACTACTTGCTTATACCGAGGTGACATGTGGTAGACATGATCACATCCACCCATTAAGGTGCGGAATAAATCCTACGGAATTAGGATTGCTTTGTGGTTGAGTAAGGACACCGGGATGTCGTTTGTGCTTTGGTGTTTTAGAAAAATATTAGGTGATGACCCACTACTCTAAATGGATGTTACGGTATGGTATACCGAGTGGAACGTATGATACGTTGGTAGGCTTGGTATAAGCCTATGAAGGCAGCGATTTGCTAGCCAGGTATGGTGGTAGTGATATAGTATGCTTGTTGTAGCCATTATACTGCTCGTTGGGACCGAGTTTGGTGAATCGTATGATGATACGATGAGGACTTGTACTGGGACAGCTCAATTCTGTTGGGAAGACCAACGTGAGTGTCGACAAGTCATTGTTAGTTCTGGTTGAGAATCCTTACATATGAAATGCAATGGGGGATTACGATTGGAATTACGAAATATAGTTAGTGGGGTGGCACTACTATGTTGGTGTATCTCTTGGAGAGATTTGAATATACTATCATGGAGACAGTTGGTATCGGTCATGTGTTGATTGTAATTCAGCCATGGCAAGCATTACTGGTGTTGGACCGAGTAATGGATTTCTTACCTTTCGGTGAGACGTTCGAGGAGACGTCTCCGGGGAAATACTCGAGATTGTGGAGTATTATGGTATTAGCACGGAGCATTGTTAGAATGAGTATACGTTGTGCATACGGGTTTCGAATTGGTAATAGTTGCAAGGATGCACTATTCTGAATCGGTTGTGTATTTGTTGGTTCCGGGATATATATGTTGGTATAAATATATCCAGTTTTCCGAACGATGGTTCGAGGTTGGAGGGTCATGGATTCATGACACTTTCCTTATGGGGAAAGCAATATTAATATACCTACCGGTTGGGAATCTTTGGGAGATTCAATGAGTCGGTTTGTGTGGTGTTGATGTAGAAATCACACCATTGGTCGTTGGTCTGTCAATCATTATTCTCCGCGAGGTGAGAGTAGCTGGGGATTGACAGTTGATCTTGGGGCTTTGGATATGATTGGAGATACCCGAGTCGATTGCATTGAGTATGCACGTTGTATTGGTACTTAGGCATGTATACCAGTGTGTGTATACGAATGCCAGCATTTATTTGGTCCTCGTCGAGCATCGGGTTAGTATGCTTGGATGAATGATCTCCAGTGAGAGATTGTATCACCTTGAGATTGATAATCTCGATGGCACGATTTATTCTGAAGAATGATGGTGAGGTTTGGTTGACTTCCTCCGAGGAGGAATTGTACTATTTTGGGATCATGGTAATTCTTTTCTGGTTAATTCGATAGCCTCCCTGTGTAAGGATTGTTGAATCCTGGTGTAAACGAGGGATGGCCAGGATTCGGATTTATTATGTGTCTTGGTTGACACGTGTGGTGGGAATACAATTGATTTCCTTGCATGTCCTTTTGGAAACTTGAGACCTTGTAGAGTCTCGATGATGTGTTTGGACCAAGATGTGATTTTTTAAACACACGAAAGTAGACATCTTTGGAAATGTGTTTTGTGTTGATCGGTGGTCGTGAGTTGCCCGATCCGTGTTGTAAAGTGGTGCAACTACTCCTTTGTGGAAGGTGGTATTGGAAAGACGGAAACCGGTTTTGGTGTAAGTACACTGTAGTGTACTGGTGATTTCCTTGGTAACGATGTATAATTAACATCGTAGGCTAAATCGTAGAGATATCCTGGAGGCGATATCTATTAAGGGAAATCACGAATGATTCGGTTGGTTAGCAGTTAGGGTTGACTGACTACTTTTGGGTAGTTAGCATCGGGGCATGCTGACGTCCTGTTGTGTTTGTAATGGTTTGGGAGGTTTACTCCATTCCAGAGATTTGGTGCGAGGTCGGTGTCCTCGCGGGTGGTGTGTCGTTCATGAGGTGCTCAAGATTCGACGTTGTGAATCCGTTTGGATTGTGTGGTCTTGGCTGTACGTGGGGTACGCCTGTGTAAATTTCGAGGATGAAATTTTATTAGTGGGGGATAATTGTGATGTCCGGGAATTAATGGTGCTAATCCCGAGGTGGTAATGATCCTTAATGGATTTGATTTATGGCTATCGATCGCTAAGTCTCAGCGATCGATCGCGAGGTGTCTGGCGATCGATCGCCAAGACTTGGCGATCGATCGCGAGATGGTTCTGCTTGGCAGTAGAGTTGTGCGATCGATCGCGCGTGATTGGCATCGATCGCGGCTTGCTGAATAGTGTTTTTTCACTATTTGTTTTAAAACTTGGAATTTTGGATTTGGGGTTTATATAGCCGGTTTCCGGGGCATTGTTTGCATTCCAATGGGAATGCTATACTATGAATTTGGAGTGGTTGGAGCCAAATTTTATTAAAGATATGGAATTACTCGATTTAGTAATTGCTAACCTTTGAACACATAAATTGGAATATTTTGGGTATTATGCATGCTTAATCGGGGTCTCTTAAAATGGTTAGTCGTCATGGATTGACGATAGGTTTTGTGTGAACGTGCTTGAGCACGTGGTTGCATGCTTGTGTTTCATTACGAGTTATTTATGTGTTTAGCACGTAATTCATCGGGTCGCGGGACTCAAGGAAGGTTTGATTCGGTCTAACGGAATCATAAGGTACGTATGACATACGAGCATAGCTTTAATATATTATTGCAACTGTGGTGCATGATATAATATGATTGTGACGCATCGATGAATATTATGAAATGTATGGGGCCGCTATGGAGAGAGCAATATTTAGGATATCGTCGCTACGGAGCGAACATCGGCAGGATGCCGCCGCTGTTGAGCGTGCGTGGTAATTGAACTATGGCTTTAATATTTAGATACGTGGGATATCTATTAGCCATTCGTTTTCGGTTTGGATTCCATTAATATTGCAAACTGGTAATTGGGAACACGGACTTAGTTAATCAATGTAATGATAACTGGCTATTGGGGATTTGATGGTTTTGGTTGTTTTGAGAACAGGTGTAATGCCTCGATTTGTGTTATACACGTGTGATATGATTATCGTGTAATTATATCAATTGGTGGTATGATATTGGGGGTTCGGGTGGAACCAAGAATGGAGTAATACATGTAGCAAATGATATATGACAATGAATGACATATAGGACAATACATGTATAGTAGAATATAACATTGGTGTACATGTAGCATGCATTTGAAGGTGCATTAGCATGTATATGTGAGTTGCATTCCATAAGAGATTTAACATGAGTTTGAAGGGAATTACATGTGCATGTGAATTTGGAATTAAAGGTGAGTATTTTAGATGTAAAATCAGCTTTTAAACACACAACTCACCTCAACTCACCTACAAATCTCTACATGTTCTTTGGAAGCTTTTGATGGTTTGATTTAGAGTTTCACTTGCAAGGATCTTTATTCACTAAGAGGAAGTGATTTACTTGGTAAGGAGGCTAAACATTCACTACTTTATCATGCAAGTTTGAAGTTCTTTGCTTTTGTTTGAAGTTGGAAGCATGAAAGCATGTGAAGAATCATATTATGGTTCTATGCTAGTAATTGGATTCTAAAATGGTGAAAACATGTTGTTATGCTAGTAGAGAGTGCATGAACCTTGTTTTAATGTTGACTTTCGAGTTGTAGGAGAAGAGCTAGGAAGATAAGCTCAAAATCGCCATGGTTTGAAATTTTTGTCATCGACCGATCGATCGCTAGGATCGGACCGATCGATCGGTAAAACAGGGGAAAGTTAAGTCGGTGCATGTACCGATCGATCGCGGAAAGCGACCGATCGATCGGTGAAATGCCGTAGCATTTTTGAGAAATTCAACTATTTAAGCGATCGATCGCTGGCTTTTGACCGACCGATCGCTAGGGTTACATGTTTGGACCGATCGATCGCTAGGGTGACCGATCGATCGGTAGACTTAAATGTTATATTTTGTAGTTTTTTTGATATTGAAGCCTCGTATAACATGGTCTATTGTTCATATGCTTGTAGCATCATCACAGGGGACAGGGCAAAGAGGCAATTAGCTATCAACGCCTGATTTATCGCTTTTGTGTCGCAATACAGGTACGTGTTGACGTACGGAGTATAGATATGATGTGATGATGATGTTATGGTTTTGATATCATATGATTTATGTTATCTTGTGTCATATGATTGGTAGTTTCATATGCATGTACATACATGGATTTCATATGATTGGGATGGAGGCCTTGATAGATATGTGTATATGCTTTGGTGAGATCATTGCCTCGATAGATATGCCTGGTGTGGTATATGCTTTGGCTGGGATCGTTGCCACAATAGATATACTACATATGCTTTGGCTTGAGAGATATACGCCTGGTGTGGGTATATGTTCTGGCTATTGTCACAGATGAGCATGGTACTATGATATGTGCTGCTAATATGAAGATGTGATGTGGTTCCACTGACATATTGAGCTGAATAGGCATATCATATGGGGCTCGTGATAATAGGGTGCTTATTGGACATGTCATGACATAGTGCATTTGTGGATGCATGATACAGAACATTCACGTTAGATGATTTCTTGTGCTTTATCATTGAGATTGATATTGTGTTTTGATATTGCACTGAGATACTTGTTCTCTATACTCATTGTGTGAATGTTTCTGTAGGGACTCATAGAAGTGGGGAGACGGGATGTGAGTCATTTTCCGCTGCGAGCTGAACCACTGCCTAGGAGTTATCTTGGATTAGGTTGTTACTTGTACATGTGATGTATAGTTGGTTAGGTTTTTATAACCTTGTAACAACTTAACTAGTTAAAAACTCTTACTCAGTGTATGTTTTTACTTAATTCAGACTCACGTATGTATGTTAAGATACTAGATAAATGGATTAAGTAACGAGGACCCCACAACAGGGACAGTACAGGAGATCCCGGATGAGGATGTTACCATCTAGGGAGCATCTTTTATATTTCATAAGCATTTGCATTTTTGTAAATTATGAATTATATTATTGTGATTATCGGTTTGGTGGTATTGGTATGCTCACCCCATGTGGAGGTTGTCTCTGTTGGGGCAGGTGGAACAGGTACAAGGGTAGCTCCGGAGTTGAGATCGAGTTGTAGATTAAAGGTACTTCCAGGATCGAGTTAGCGGAGCTGATATCTTGCATGGTATTTTATACATTAGATATACACACGCTTATTTGATGCTCGCATGTGAGCACTATTATGTGTATATGGGTTGTATAAAGAGGGCAATGGTCTTTCTCTTTTCATTTATGTATTGCATGCAAATATCTAGGAATTGCTAAATGAATTGAGGACATGTTAGTGTATTATAAGGACACATGATGTGTATGTGGACTTGGTTGGTGGAAAAACCGGTAAATTGAATGGGTAATGCAAGAAATTTATATAGAGGGTATGTGATGCCATGATTGCATGTAATCTATTTCCCCTGATATATGATTGTATACACTGAATGGCATGATTTAATACACAAATAATGGGTTAGGGGCTTGGGGTCCTTACATAATGTAAGGACCCCCGAGCCCTTAACCCGCAATTAGTGTATTAACCTCATAACCATGTGCATATAACCATCGATGTTGGAAAACAACCATATGCTAACTTAGCATAATATACCAATAATAAAATTTCTTCGTTTATTTCATTCCATGTCATTTCCAGTTTCCCCAACTAAAACCATTTAACATATCATGCACCCGTGTATTACACTAATTACATTCTCAATTTATCTTGCAATTCCCAATTAATTGCATGCCACAAATAAATGAAAAGAGAAAGGACACTTGCCTTTTTATACAACCCATGTGCACATATACACTGCTCACATGCGAGCACCAAATAAACGTATGTGTACGTAATGTAAAAAATACCATACTCCCAGCTCTGGTACCTCGATCCTGGAAGTACCTCCAATCCACAGCTATAGTTCAACTCAAAAGCCAACTACGAATCTGTTCACCTGTCCCAACAGAAACAGCCTCACACGGGGTGAGCATACCAATACCACCAAACCAATAATCACAATAACATAATTCATAATGTACAAAAATGTAAATGCTATGAAATACAAAAGATACTCCCTGGATGACATCATCCTCATCCGCGATCCCCTGTACTGTTATATGTTCTCAAAATAACCAAAATCTTCAAATCTCTAATAGCCAGTTAATCATTACATTGATTAACTAATCCTTTCAAAGTTCCAATATCAATCACATTAGTTCATTATCCAGTAATCATAGATATTCCAGATATCTAACCAATGGTTCCAAGTCCTCGCTCGCTCAATAGCAGCGGCATTCATATACGGTGTTCGCTCCATGGCGACAACATCCAAAATATCGCTCGCTCCATAGCGGCACCATACAATTCATATTATCGACCAATTTTATGTAACTGTATTACGTTTTCGTTATCCATCAATTCGACACATTTATATTATATCATGCACCACAATTGCAATAATATATTAAAGATATGCTCGTACGTCATAGGTACCTTAGAATTCCGTAGTTCGAGCCAAACCTTGTCTGAGTCCCACGACCCGATGAATTATGTGCTAACACATAAATAACTCACAATTAAACACAAGCATGCAACCACGTGCCCAAGCACATTCATAACCCCCAAACTTATCGTCAATCCATGACGATTTACCATTTAAAAGAGCATGCATAATACCAAAAATATTCCATTTTATAAGTTTAAATGATAGCGAAAAACTCAACCGAGAATTCCGTTTTATTAAACTTTGGCTCCAACCAATCCATTTAAAAGTATAGCATCCCATTGGAATGTAGACATTGCCCCAAAAATGGGCCACTTAAACCTCGATCCCAAAATCCCGACATTTCTAAAATTTTCAAAAAAAAATCATCCTTCGACCGGCGATCAATCGCCGATTTTATCGTGGTCGATCACCCTTGACGAGTAGCCAAACAGCGCCTAATCGCGATCAATCGCGAGTCTCCGCGATCGATCGCCAACCCGCTCGCGATCGACCGCCGAGACCTTGCGATCATCGCCATTACTGTTTGTCTTCAACAAATTTTCAGCTGCTCGTCGCGATCGATCGGCGCTCGTCGGCGATCGATCGCGACCTGCGATTTTCCAAAAAACTCGAGCTTCTATGATGTTTTTGACACCCAAACTCAAAACCAACACTCCTAACTTCCTCAACGCCTCCAATACACCAAATAAACTCAATAAAAACTCTAAAAACAACATTTTAGATTTTTAACCAAAACCCTCAAATCTCAAATCCAACCCAAAACTCAACCATCTAGCACAAAACTATAACCAAATCGAAGCTAAAGGTGAGGAGAAGAAGATTACCAGCCTTTCTTCAAGAAATCGGGCTCCCAATACGAGCCCCCCATCAGTTTGTTTCCAAGAGAAAAAGAGGGAAGGGTTTGGGGTGAGAGAGAGGCGTGAAGGAGAGGAGAGAGAGGAGAGATTTCGTATAGTGACGGAATACCGAGTCCATTTGGTATATATAACACCAAGGCTTCAAAATACCAATGCCTCCACAACTACATCATGATTTATTAAAATCATCTGTTTTCAAAAATCATCTCTCCAACTCAAATTCCATCACCAGCCCCAGTACAAAGTACTCCGGACCCCAGATTCCACCAAAAATCCAAATTCCAAGGTTACGCCGCGATGAGAATACAATCTCATCCATTGGATCCAAAGACTCCAAAAATCGGATTTAAAATCCCCGGGAGTCCCAAAACCGCAATTAATTCATATACAATTAAAATCCATTAAGGATTATTACCATACCGGGATTAACATCAATAATTCTCGGGCATCACAATTATCCCCCACTAATAAAATTCATCCTCGAAATTTGCACGGCGCACTCCACGTATTGCTGAAATTACAAAATCTAAACGGATTCACATCATCGAATCATTAACATGTCATGAACGAAACACCAACCGCGAGGATACCGACCTCGCACCAAAACCTGGAATGAAATAAACCTCCCAAACCATTACAACCGCAACAGGACGTCAGCATATCCCAATGCTAACCATCTCAAGGCAGTCAGCCAACCATAACTGCAAATCAAACGAATCATTCATGATTCCAAAATATATATCGCCTCGATGATATCTCTACGATTTAGCCTACAATATTTAACATACATCTTCACTACGGAAACCACTAGTACACAACAGTGTACCTAAACTACATCCGGCTTCCACTTTCCAAATCCATCTCCATCAAAGGGATGTCTACATCCGGGTGTTCCAAGAATGACATCTTGGTCCAAACACACTATCGAGACTTCACAAGGTCTCAAGTTCTCGAAAGGACATGCAAGAAAATCAATTGCATTCCCGCCATACGTATCAATCACGACACCTACAAATCCGACACATGGCCATCCCTCGTTTACCCTAGGATTCAACGATCCTAACACAGGATGTGATGACCTGAGATTAGGGATGTTAATCCCGGAGTGTTAATAACCCCTAAATTGGTTTTACGTGGCAATTTGGAGTTTAATCGCGGTGTTGGGCCTTCTGGGCTCATTTATTTGGGTAGTTGGGATTGTTGGATCCCGAGGTTGAGATTGTATTCTCATTACGGTGAAAAATCTAAGAGTTGGGTTTTTAGTGTGACTCGGAATCTCGGGTAATTGGTGTGGGCACCAGTAGGGGGTTTTTGAGTTAGAGAGAGAATTTTTGAAAACAGATGATTTTTAATGAATCATGATGTATTTGTGGGGCAATTAGTATTTCGGGGTATTTTTGCTATAAATACCAGGTGAACCCGAGATTTTAATTATCGGAAGCTTTTTCCCCACCTTCCCTCTCTCTCTCCCGTGTCTGCGATTTTTCGATCCCCTTTGACCCCCGCCGCTTCCAGGCGTGCGCCGGCCGCCGTTCGGCGCGTCCGACCTACCGGTGGCTTCATCTCTTCCAGGCGCTCCTCCCCATACCAACAATTTGAAGTTTGGTCGCGATTTGAGCTCGGATTTGCCAGAAAAGCGCTAGGGTTCGAACTGGATTTCTGTCCGATTTTGTGGCTCGATTTTGGTACGATTTTGGTACGATTATTCTGGTGTTTTTGGGGCGTTTTTGAGCTGATATTGAGTTGATAATTTCAGACTTTAATGGTTCGAAAAATTGTTGCATTATGGTCCGAATTTCTTCATTGCTTGCGTGAGGTTAGGGCTCGATTTTAGGGGTTTATGTTCGAATTTTGGGGATTTTTTGCAAGGGTGATGATTCTTGTTAGTAATCGATTAATTCATGTTTTAGATGATTTGTGGTGTTTAGTTTGGGTTCGATTTGTGTTGTGAAAGTTCGAAAATTTGTGGGGTGTTCTTGAGCAATTTTCGATAATGGTTAATTGTCGTGTGTTGACAATATTTTTGAGGGTTATGGGTGTGCTTGAGCATGGGTTGCATGTTCGTAATTAATTGTGAATTAATTTATCGTGTTAGCACATCGTTCCTCGGAGCATGGAACTCGAGCAAGGTTTGGCTCGGACTTCAGAAATTTGAGGTACGTGCGACGTACAAGCATTACTTTATGTGATAGCAATTGTGAAATGCATATGTGTTTTAATTGCATTAGATGGTTGTGGGTATGGTTATATATATGTGCTGATATGACTATGGAACGACCTAGTCTTGATATCGATGTCACAAGTGTGCGTAATACTAGAGTATTATGACCTTATAAGAGATATGGGGTACTGGGTTTATATGACTATTGTAGGGCATTTGAGATGCCTGAGAATGATCGTGGAATCATGTATTCATTATAAGACATGTGAGATGTCTAAGTATAAATGATAATTTGTAAAATAAAGGCTAGGCATTTGAGATGCCTGAGAATGATCGTGGAATCATGTATTCATTATAAGACATGTGAGATGTCTAAGTATAAATGAGAATTCGTAAAATAAATGCTAGGCATTTGAGCTATCTGTGATTGGTAGCAAAGTTGAAAATCAATATTAGATATCGAGATATCTATATTTGTATGTATAATGAATTTGGAATCATTAATTATTGATACTTGAGAACCAGGCATGCTATGAGTTAAATCAATGTGTTGATTTACTGATTTTTGAGATTTGATGAGTTTGATGATTGTGAGAACAGGGACAGTACACGGAATCCCGGATGAGGACGTTGCCATCCAGAGAGTATCATTTAAAATTCATTAGTATTTACTTGTGTTGTAAATTATGAATTTCATTATCGTGATTATGGGATTTTGTGTATTGGTATGCTCACCCCGTTGGGGGCTGTCTCTGTTGGGGCAGGTGAACAGGTACATCAATGGCTGTGGAGCTGGGCTCGAGCTGTTGATTGGATGTACTCCCAGGATCATGGTACCAGGGCTTGATGGAGCACGGTATCGTATAGAGTACTTATATACACCCGAGGTTTATATACACATTTATGATGCTCGCATGTGAGCACGGATATTCTTGTATATGGGTTGTATATAAAGGCATGAGCCTTTCTCTCTTTCATTATATGTGTTGCATGCAATTAAAGTAGAATTGCTAATGATATGAGAGTCATGGGTGTATTATGTGGGTGTTGAGACCCATTTATGTCGTCTTATGTGTGGTGTCTTCCCTGGCTGGGAATTTACTTAGTGTTGCTGTGTTCTGTTGAATATGTGTTTTCCCTGGCCGGGAACTATATATTGTGATGCGCTGTTATTTCGGGATGGCTCTATTTATGGGGAGACTCTGCCCAATTTTTTATAAAAGTCTATCATGTGAAAAGTGGTGTAATGGGGATAGAAATGGGCGGAATCTATGAGTCTAATTGTGGGTAGAGATGATCTTAATGTTGAATATCAAAGAAATTTTGTAATTGCCATTCAATGGTAAAGTATCATCTGTGTTTCCCGATTGGATATATTGAAAGCATGTACTACACATAATGATTAATACACTAATTAAGGGTTAAGGGCTTGGGGGTCCTTACATTAGTGGTATCAGAGCAGTGGTTAGCTCTTTGGGGCTGTTAAGGGCCTAGGAAGTTATTGATAGCACATACTTATGCATGATGGCATTAATGTTGTATGACACAACTAGTTGTTTATGTGCTTCTTATGATATGAAAAGTGGTGTTGCTAATCAGTGTGATTGCAGGAATCGTGTAGCATGAGATGGGATGGCATTAATGGTGATGTCTGGCCCTTCATGTACTATGTGTTAAGGGATCTGATTTTTGGGAAATCAGGAAAGGTGAGACGTACGGGCTTCGGACGGTAAAACGTGTTACACCTTTGATTATGTATATCGTGGGTAGTGAACCCTTACATGTGATGTTATATGTGAAATGATAGTGATATATTGTGATAATGGAATCAACTGTTGTGCTTGATTATTGTGGTAGAATTGATGAATGTTCCGGTAGCCTTTATCTCCGAGCGAGGGAGGTACTTGCCGCTGTCATGACTGAGCGAGGTAACATGCCGCTGTCATTGTCGAAGCGATGGGTCCTAAAATTCCGCTGTTGTATTGGGACCGGAACAGTCACAATTCTAGTGATTAATGTGGAATATTGTGATTAAAGTGGAATATTGTGATTATTGTGGAATATTGTGGTTATATCTGGAAAAGTGATATCGATCATTATATTGTGAACTGTGGTATTAACCTGGATGCAGGTACATGGAGCTAGTGGAAGTTCCGGTAGTTGTTATATTCGAGCGAGGGAGGTACTTGCCGCTGTCATATGAAGCGATGGTAATATGATATTTGCCGCTGTCATGTCTAAGCGATGTAACATGCCGCTGTCATTGTCGAAGCGAGGGATATCATATGATGCCGCTATATGTCGAAGCGAGGGGTCCTAAAATTCCGCTGCTATAACAAGACCGGAACAACCACATTATCTATATTGATAGCGATGGTTCATGCCGCTATATTGATTGGCGATGGTTCATTCCACCTGATATATTGATAGCGATGGTTCATTCCGCTATATTGATTGGCGATGGTTCATTCCGCCAGATGTATTGATAGCGATGGTTCATTCCGCTATATTGATTGTCGATGGTTCATTCCGCCAGATGTATTGATAGCGATGGTTCATTCCGCTATATTTATTGGCGATGGTTCATTCCGCCAGATGTATTGATAGCGATGGTTCATTCCGCTATATTGATTGGCGATGGTTCATTCCGCCAGATGTATTGGCGATGGTTCATTCCGCTATATTGATTGGCGATGGTTCATTCCGCCAGATGTATTGATAGCGATGGCTCATTCCGCTATATTGATTGGCGATGGTTCATGCCGCTGGATATATTGATAGCGATGTCTCATTCCGCTATATTGATTGGCGATGGTTCATGCCGCCGGATATATTGATAGCGATGTCTCATTCCGCTACACCTATGGCGATGGTTCATACCACCGGATATCTATAGCGATGTCTTATGCCGCTGACTCTATGACGAGAGATCATGCCGCTGATTCTATAGCGATGGGTGCTGATTGCGTACCACTGTTGGATGACGGAGACAGGTATGCCGCTATATTGTAGCAATGAGGTATGGCATATTACTGTTTATTTAGCACTATTGTGGATAGCATGTGTTGATTTACTTATGCTGTCATGTGTTTGACGATGAGATTATAGACGTCGTGTATCGACATATACTGTCACGAGTCGACAATATTATTTCAAAGTCATATGTTGACAGGTACCGTCACGGGATGACAATGACATAGTGGATGTTCTATGTAGACGTGTAGCGTCGTTTTGTTGACTAATACATTTATGTTATGTATTTAGTTGTATGGTTTGAGTGCCGATGGTGAGCACATGATAGAGTCTGGGTCACTAGTTGACGAGACCTTTTTGCCGAGCAGGTTCGCTCGGTGGAATATTTGATGTATTGTACCGGTAAATGTACCACATCATGTTATAGAGGTACATATTTGTCGAGCAATGATACCCTTGGGTATGCTCGTTGGTTTGGCTAGGGCCAAGTGATTGGTGGTAAGAGTAGTCATTGAGGAAACTACTCGCTTGTGTTGTGATGTAGTGTAGATATGGTTACACCCACCCTGAGGGTGTGGGATAAGTCTTAACGGGTTATGATTGCATCATAAGTGAGCAAGGACACCGGGTTGTCCATTGTGCTTGGTATTTTAGAGATATGTTGGGCGATGACCCATTACTCTAACGGTTTGTACGGTATGGCATACCGAGATGGAACATATGGTTTGTTGGTGGGCTTGATATGAGCCTATGGAGACAGCGCTTTGCTAGCCAGATATCGTGGTAATAATATAGTGTGATTGTTGGAGCCATGATACTGCTCGTTGGAATCAAGTTTGGCAAATCGTAAGGTGAGACGATGTGGATTATGGTGGACTTTAGTAGTCACTACGTCATTTGAGGTTGAGGTTGTGCATTCCTCACTGAAACGTGTATACGCTTATGTTTAATCTTGGTGAGACTTGTCTGGGACAATTCATGATGTTGGAGTACCAACAAGAGAGTCATCAAGTCGTTGACTCGATCTGGGGAATCCGTGTATTTGGGATACAATGGGTGTTATTGTATCCAGTTTTTCGAACGGTAGTTCGAGACTAGTGGATCTCGAGTTCGATAGCACTTCCCTTGTGAGGAAGGAGGTAGTATTATACCTATTTGGAATCTTTGAAAGATTCGGTAAGTTGGTACGTGTGGTGTTGATTTTGGGAATCACGCCGTGTTGTTGATCGTCGATATCAGCCTCCTCTGGATGGGAATGACTCAGAATTGACAGTTGTGTTTGGGGCTTAGGGGTATGTTGTAGATACCCGAGCCAAGTGCATTGAGTATGCATGTGATGTCAGTGCTTAGGCAGGTATACCGGTGAGTGTACGGATGCCAGTTATTGATTCCTTTTTGTCAAGCATAGAGTTATGCTATTTTTTTGGATGGCTAAATCTCTGATGAGAGATATGGAACACCTTGAGATTGGGAATCTCCATGGCACGATAATTATGAGAAACAATCGTGGAGTTAGTTGACTCCCTTTGAGGAGGGATTATCTTGTGAGGGTTGAGGTGTTTCCTTGTTGGTGTTTCCCTTCGAATTATGCGATAGCCTTCCCAAGTTTGGATTGTTAAATCCTAGGATTATCAAGGGATGGCAGGAATTCGGATTTATTGGGTGTCGCTGTCGACACAAGCGTTGAGGATGCAATGGGTTTAATTGCATGTCCTTTCAGAATTTGGAACTCTGTGGAGTCTCGATGGTTTATTTATGATCAGGATGTGATTCTTAGGATATCCGGAGGTGGACATCTTGTGAGATGTCTTTTGTGTGAATCTGTGGCCGTGAGTTGCCCAAATTGAGTTGCAATGATGCGACTGCTCATTTGATGGAGGAGATTTGGAAGTGGAGACCAGGTTTGGTTTGTGTACACCGTGGTATACTAATGTTTCCCCCGTAACGATGTATGTTAGACATCGTGAGTCATGATAGAGATGTCTTTGAATGATATCTACGATGGAATCGGAAGCAATTCGAATCCTTGCAGTTCCAGCTGACTAACTGCTTTTGGATTATTAGCGTTGAGTGGTGCTGACGCTCTTTGACGTTATGATGGATTTGGAAGACTATTCCACTCCAGAGTTTGACACGAGGTCAACGTTCTCACGGTTGAGGTGTCATTCAGGATGTGTTCTTACTAGTTGTATTAGAACGAAGGATGACTGTCCGATCTACGGTCGTAAGTATTGGTTGTTTTGCAGTCATGAGGGACTGACTTTTGGGATGAACCGCATCGAGGTACGTTTTGCCTCTTGGGTGATATATTGATTTTGGTATGTCGATCTGTTTCAGAGTTTGATGTGAGGTAAATATCCTCGCGTTTATTAAGACGATTCTGATATGGTCTGGAATCGAGGTTATGGCTTCATGTTGTTGTGTAGCCCGGGTGTTACGTGATACACCGGTGCTAATTTCGAGGACGAAATTCTTTTAGTGGGGGATATTGTGATGACCTGAGATTAGGGATGTTAATCCCGGAGTGTTAATAACCCCTAAATTGGTTTTACGTGGCAATTTGGAGTTTAATAGCGGTGTTGGGCCTTCTGAGCTCATTTATTTGGGTAGTTGGGATTGTTGGATCCCGAGGTTGAGATTGTATTCTCATTACGGTGAAAAATCTAAGAGTTGGGTTTTTAGAGTGACTCGGAATCTCGGGTGCTTGGTGTGGGCACCAGTAGGGGGTTTTTGAGTTAGAGAGAGAATTTTTGAAAACAGATGATTTTTAATGAATCATGATGTATTTGTGGGGCTATTAATATTTCGGGGTATTTTTGCTATAAATACCAGGTGAACCCGAGATTTTAATTATCGGAACCTTTTTCCCCACCTTCCCTCTCTCTCTCCCGCGTCCGCGATTTTTTGATCCCCTTTGACCCCCGCCGCTTCCAGGCGTGCGCCCGCCGCCGTCCGGCCGTCGTTCGGTGCGTCCGACCTACCGGTGGCTTCGTCTCTTCTAGGCGCTCCTCCCCATACCAACAATTTGAAGTTTGGTCGCGATTTGAGCTCGGATTTGCCAGAAAAGCGCTAGGGTTCGAACTGGATTTCTGTCCGATTTTGTGGCTCGATTTTGGTACGATTATTCTGGTGTTTTTGGGGCGTTTTTGAGCTGATATTGAGTCAATAATTTCAGACTTTAATGGTTCGAAAAATTGTTGCTTTATGGTTCGAATTTCTTCATTGCTTGCGTGAGGTTAGGGCTCGATTTTAGGGGTTTATGTTCGAATTTTGGGGATTTTTTGGCAAGGGTGATGATTCTTGTTAGTAATCGATTAATTCATGTTTTAGATGATTTGTGGTGTTTAGTTTGGGTTCGATTTGTGTTGTGAAAGTTCGAAAATTTGTGGGGTGTTCTTCAGCAATTTTCGATAATGGTTAATTGTCGTGTGTTGACAATATTTTAGAGGGTTATGGGTGTGCTTGAGCATGGGTTGCATGTTCGTAATTAATTGTGAATTAATTTATCGTGTTAGCACATCGTTCCTCGGAGCATGGCACTCGAGCAAGGTTTGGCTCGGACTTCGGAAATTTGAGGTACGTGTGACGTACGAGCATTACTTTATGTGATAGCAATTGTGAAATGCATAATGTGTTTTAATTGCATTAGATGGTTGTGGGTATGGTTATATATATATGTGCTTGATATGACTATGGAACGACCTAGTCTTGATATCGCTGTCACAAGTGTGCGTAATACTAGAGTATTATGACCTTATAAGAGATATGGGGTACTGGGTTTATATGACTATTGTAGGGCATTTGAGATGCCTGAGAATGATCGTGGAATCATGTATTCATTATAAGACATGTGAGATGTCTAAGTATAAATGATAATTTGTAAAATAAAGGCTAGGCATTTGAGATGCCTGAGAATGATCGTGGAATCATGTATTCATTATAAGACATGTGAGATGTCTAAGTATAAATGAGAATTCGTAAAATAAATGCTAGGCATTTGAGCTATCTGTGATTGGTAGCAAAGTTGAAAATCAATATTAGATATCGAGATATCTATATTTGTATGTATAATGAATTTGGAATCATTAATTATTGATACTTGAGAACCAGGCATGCTATGAGTTAAATCAATGTGTTGATTTACTGATTTTTGAGATTTGATGAGTTTGATGATTGTGAGAACAGGGACAGTACACGGAATCCCGGATGAGGACGTTGCCATCCAGGTAGTATCATTTAAAATTCATTAGTATTTACTTGTGTTGTAAATTATGAATTTCATTATCGTGATTATGGGATTTTGTGTATTGGTATGCTCACCCCGTTGGGGGCTGTCTCTGTTGGGGCAGGTGAACAGGTACATCGATGGCTGTGGAGCTGGGCTCGAGCTGTTGATTGGATGTACTCCCAGGATCATGGTACCAGGGCTTGATGGAGCACGGTATCGTATAGAGTACTTATATACACCCGATGTTTATATACACATTTATGATGCTCGCATGTGAGCACGGATATTCTTGTATATGGGTTGTATATAAAGGCATGAGCCTTTCTCTCTTTCATTATATGTGTTGCATGCAATTAAAGTAGAATTGCTAATGATATGAGAGTCATGGGTGTATTATGTGGGTGTTGAGACCCATTTATGTCGTCTTATGTGTGGTGTCTTCCCTGGCTGGGAATTTACTTAGTGTTGCTGTGTTCTGTTGAATATGTGTTTTCCCTGGCCGGGAACTATATATTGTGATGCGCTGTTATTTCGGGATGGCTCTATTTATGGGGAGACTCTGCCCAATTTTTTATAAAAGTCTATCATGTGAAAAGTGGTGTAATGGGGATAGAAATGGGCGGAATCTATGAGTCTAATTGTGGGTAGAGATGATCTTAATGTTGAATATCAAAGAAATTTTGTAATTGCCATTCAATGGTAAAGTATCATCTGTGTTTCCCGATTGGATATATTGAAAGCATGTACTACACATAATGATTAATACACTAATTAAGGGTTAAGGGCTTGGGGGTCCTTACACAGGACGTTAGCAAATTAGTCAGAAATGACCACCATGGCCTCAACACACGGCAATCCCTCCTCAAGGGAATCAATCAGACCTCACGGTCATTCTTCAGAATATATCGTGCCATCGAGATTACCAATCTCAAAGTGCCACAATCTCTCACCGGATATTCATTCATCAAAGTATACTAACCCGATGCTCGACGAGTACCAAGAAAATACTGGCATTCGCATACGCACACCGGCATACATGCCTAAGCACCAATACTATTTGTATACTCAATGCAATCAACTCGGGTATCACCAATCATACCCAAAAGTCCCAATCTCAACTGTCAATCCTCAATCATCCTCACCCAACGGAGAATGATGATTGACAAATCAACGACCAGTGCTGTGATTCCCGGATCAACACCACACAAACCGACTCGTTGAATCTCCCAAAGATTCCCAATCGATAAGTATATCAATACTGCTTTCCTCAAAAGGAAGTGTCATAAATCCATGACCCTCCAACCTCGAACCACCGTTCGGAAACTGGATATATTTTATACCAAAATATATCCTGGAACCAACGAATACATAACTGGTTCAGAATAGTGCATCAATGCCACTATTACCAAATCAAAATCCGTATACGCAACGTATACATATCTAACAATGTTCTGTACTAGTACCATAGTACTCCACAAACCTTGAGCATCTCCCAATGGGAAGCCTCCTCGTACGTCTTGCCGGAAATATAAAGCCATTACCTAGTCCAACACTAGTAATGCTTACCACGGTTGATTCACAACCCACCCTCGACCAATACTAGCTTTCTCCATGACAGTACAATCCAAATCTCTCCAAGAGATAAAATCAATATAGTAGTGTCACCCCACTAACTATATCTCACAATCCAATTATGCTTCCCCATTGCATTCTATGTGCAAGGATGCTCAACCAGAGCTAAAAACGACTTGTTGACACTTATGTTGGTACTCCCAACAAAATTGAGTTGTCCCGGTATAAGTCCCTCAAACATTGACGTATAAACGTGATGCGTGTAAAACGTACCGCAAGTGTACGGTGTCAAGTTTTAGTATAGGAAAATTAAAGTACGGATGTCGAACCCACAGAGATTGAAAATTAAGTTATACCAAGTACTGTAAATAAAATAGTCTCAACTTTATTTAGACAATCAATAGCATAAATATTAAACTAATCTACTAAAATAAAATAAATTAGCAATATGAAGAATTTAAGTGGAGAAATCAATGAGAACGGATTCTAGATGCTCGACTTAACTCAACTATCCACTATGTCGTGTTCTTCTAATTTATTAACCACGAATCCTATGTTATTCTATTACCTCTCTCGAGTGTTCAATAGAAATTATCATTCAACAATCATCTTGATGTGTCCACCTAAGATAAATTATTAAACAATTTCAATAGCGCAAGATTCGTTATATGGCTTCTTTGGAGTTATATGTCTCTCGACTATATAAACTTCCAACGATGTAAATTCCTACGGTCCTATTCAAAACCCCCTCTCTCGAGTGATAGATTCTAAATAAATATGACGATTCAATTAGTGATCAATTAATTGAAACACATTCAAATCAGGAATCACAAATAAACCAAACGAAAAACCAAAATATATTCAATCAATAATCAACAACATAGTTTCAAATCAAGATATGTCTAACTCTAGAATAATAAATTAGTTCATGAAATTAAAGAAACACATAGACATGTTCTTAATCATCATAAACATAAAGAAAAAGATACTCAAACGAATTGGATGATAGCCCTCCGTCTCCGGTAGTCGACATCGTCTTCTCCGTCGTCAAAATCTATGCCCTTCGGTGCAAGCGCATCGCCTCGATTGCTCTCCTCCTCTCCTCTTTAGCTCTCTCTGAACTTACGTGAATTTTCTCACGTCTTCGTTCGTCCATGCGTCTATTTGTTTTTCGTCTCCCTCCTTTTCTCGTCTGTTCCCCTCTTTCAATCTCTACGTGAATTCTTTTGTATATCTCTGTACGTGCATGCCTTCTTGTACTTCACCGGAAAAAATCTTCTCTTCCCTCCAATCTCTCGCTCAAGTCAATCTCTTTACGTCAATTAACGTGTATCTCCAGAATCATATCTCCTTTCTTTCCTTTAATAGTTGACTAATATTGTTTATATATATTATATTATATTATAAATATAATATAATATAATCTTGGATTGAATTGTCAATAAAATAATATTTTCTTTCCTTATAATGCTATCTTTCTCAATCCCATTATAGTATCTTCACGTGAAATCTGATATTGTATCTCCAAAATATTACATATTGTGTGTTGTCGGGTCCTTGTTATATTTATGCACTTTTGATCATCTTTTAGTGATAAAATGTTTAATTCCTTGGATTCCTACAAAATATCAAAAACGACAACAAAATACGTACTTCTGCTCGAATACCAAAATATAAGTATAAGAAAAGAAAAGAAAATATAAGTGCAAATATGCACTTATCAAAACGTCCCCGTGAGGTTTTTCCTGCCTCAAACCTCAAGCGACATAGTGACTACTGAGTCCACTATTACCCTCATCGTATCATCATACGATTCACCAAACTCGGTTCTAGCGAGCAGTGTAATGGCTACAACAAGCACACTATATCACTGCAATAATACCTGGCTAGCAGTTCGCTGCCCCCATAGGCTTATACCAAACCCACCAACATACCATACGTTCCATCCCGGTATGCCATACCGTACAAACCATTAGAATAGTGGGTCATCACCCAATATTTCTCTGAAACACCAAAGCATAATGGACATCCCGGTGTCCTTGCTCAACCACGAAGCAATCATAATCCATTAGGATTTATTCTACACCTTCATGGTTGGTTGTGACCGTGTCCATCACACGTCACATCTATAAATGCGAGTGGTTTCCTCAACAACCACTCTTACCACCAGTCACTTGGCTAAAAGTCATTCCAACGAGTATACCCAAGGTACCACCACTCGTAAAATATTTACCTCAAATACATGATGCGGTACACTCACTTGTACAACGCATCTATTTATCCATCGAGCAAACCTGCTCGGCATAACGGTCTCGCCAACTAGTGACGTAGACACCACCTCGTGCCCAACATCGGCACTCAAACCATACAACTAAATGCGTACACTCAAACGTATTATTCGTTGTAATGATGGCACACGTCTACCTAGAACATCCACTATGTCATCGTCATCCCATGACGGTACATGTCAACACATGACACACAAAATAACATCGTCAACTCGTGACGGTACGTGTCGATACGTGACACTCGCAATATCCTCATCAACCCGTGACGGTATATGTCAATACATGACATCCGTGATCTCATCATCAACCACGTGACGACACATGACAACACATGGCATTCATAATAATGCTTAACAAAACAGCAATATACCATACCTCATCGTTAACAAGATAGCGGCATACCCGTATTCCTCGCCCAGCAGCTTTACGTAATCAGCATCTATCACTCGTAGGTGGCACAGCTCCGAGCTATAAAACCAGCGGTATGAGCCCTCGTTATATAAAATCAACGGCATGAAACATCGTCATAGGACCAGCAGCACAAACCCTCGCTATAGAATCATCGGAATAGATCATCGCTATAGATATCCGGCAATATGAACCATCACCATAGATGTAGCGGAATGTGCCATCACTATATAATACCCGACGGCATGAACCATCGCCAATACAATAGCAGAATGAACCATCGCTATGAATACCCGGCAGCATAAACCATCGCCAATAGAATAGCGGAATGAACCATCGCTATGAATACCCGGCGGCATAAACCATCGCCAAAAATCAGTGCCATAAACCATCGCGGACTCAAGAGGTATTCACATGCATGTAGCACTTTGTTCCTTTCGGACCCAAGAGGTGGCTCACATTACATGCAGCACTTTGTTCCCGATCGCGTCACTGCATCATGACAGCGGCATCATCGCTTTGACGTGACAGCGGCATGTATCATCGCTTCGACACGACAGCGCCAGCATCGTTCGACATGACGGTGGTATCATCGCTTCGACGTGACAGCGGCATGTATCATCGCTTCGACACGACAGCGGCATAATCAGAAATGTATCGCCTTTTTCCGCAGGCCCAAGAGGCCCTCCATGCACGTGCCACATGCCCTACAGACGCAAGAGGTGACCCCGTACAATGCACATGCCACATGCCCCGTAGGCGCAAGAGGTGACCCCGTACAACGCACGTGCACATGCTCCGTAGGCGCAAGAGGTGACCCTGTACATTGCACATTGTCCCTTTGGACTCAAGAGGTGATGCCCATTCTGCATAATCTCACCGATATCTCCATACACCTGCATCAAGGTTAACACAACAGTCCACAAATCCTACTATGTTATATCGGCGGCTCAATAATATCCCTCGCTATGATATGACAGTGGCATTAACCATCGCTTCGACATATGAACGGCAAATATTATGATCCATCACTGGTGATATACCCATAGCAGGACTCTAATTGCAGTATATTTGCATGCCCAATATCAATTGAAATCTCATAATCATATGGAAATCATACCCCAATATTCCACTGTCTGTTATCCACCATTCATGTCCTTAGACAGCGTATAATGTTTCTCATTTCCTGATTTTCCTACAACATCAAATTCTTAAAATACTTTCATATCAAGTGCTAACCATTCCCCTCAATCTCATTTCATCGTATTCCATATGATCCTGCAACCACCATGGTTAGCATTACCACATTCCATATCATAAAAGCACATTAGTAAATAGCTGTGTCATACAAAACCAACTACTATTGTGCATAAATATGTGCTACCCATTCCTATCAGCGTGTTCTAGGCCCTCAACAGCCCCAAAGAGCAAACTACTGCTCTGATATCATTAATGTAAGGACCCCCGCGCCCTTAACCCACCATTAGTGTATTAACCTCATAACCATGTGCATATAACCATCGATGTTGGAAAACAACCATATACCAACAATAAAATTTCTCCGTTTATTTCATTCCATGTCATTTCCAGTTTCCCCAACTAAAACAATTTAACATATCATGCACCCTTGTATTACACTAAATACATTCTCAATTCATCTAGCAATTCCCAATTAATTGCATGCCACAAATAAATGAAAACAGAAAGGCACTTGCCTTTTAATACAACCCATGTGCACATATACACTGCTAACATGCGAGCACCAAATAAACGTATGTGTACGTAATGTATAAAATACCATACTCCCAGCTCTGGTACCTCGATCCTGGAAGTACCTCCAATCCACAGCTTGAGTTCAACTCCAAAGCCAACTACGAACCTGTTCACCTGTCCCAACAGAGACAGCCCACACGGGGTGAGCATATCAATACCACCAAACCAATAATCACAATAACATAATTCATAATTTACAAAAATGTAAATGCTATGAAACAAAAGATACTCCCTGGATGGCATCATCCTCATCTGGGATCCCCTGTACTGTCCATGTTCTCAAAATAACCAAAATCATCAAATCCCTAATAGCCAGTTAATCATTATATTGATTAACTAATCCTTTCCAAGTTCCAATATCAATCACATTAGTTCATTATCCAGTAATCATAGATATTCCAGATATCTAACCAATGGTTCCAATTCCTCGCTCGCTCAATAGCAGCGGCATTCATATCCGGTGTTCGCTTCATGGCGACAACATCCAAAATATCGCTCGCTCCATAGCGGCACCATACAATTCATATTATCAACCAATTTTATGTAACTGTATTCCATTTCCGTTATCCATCAATTCAACACAATTATATTATATCATTCACCACAATTGCAATAATATATTAAAGATATGCTCGTACATCATACGTACCTTAGAATTCTGTAGTTCGAGTCCAACCTTGCCTGAGTCCCACGACCCGATGAATTATGTGCTAACACATTAATAACTCACAATTAAACACAAGCATGCAACAACGTGCCCAAGCACGTTCATAACCCCCAAACTTATCGTCAATCCATGACGATTTACCATTTTAAAAGAGCACGCATAATACCGAAAATATTCCATTTTATAAGTTTAAATGATAGCCAAAAACTCAACCAAGAATTCCGTTTTATTAAACTTTGGCTCCAACCAATCCATTTAAAAGTATAGCATTCTCATTGGAATGTAGACATTGCCCCGAAAATGGGCCACTTAAACCTAGATCCCAAAATCCTGACATTTTCTAAAATTTTCAAAAAAGAACATCATCCTGCGAGCGACGATCGATCGCCGATTTTATCGCGATCGATCGCCCTTGACCAGTGGCCAAACAGCGCCTTATCGTTATCGATCGTGAGTCTCCGCGATCGATCGCCAACCTGCTCGTGATCGATCGCCGAGACCTTGCGATCGATCGCCATCACTGTTTGTCTTCAACAAAGTTTCAGCTGCTCGTTGCGATCGATCGGCGCTCTTCGGCGATCGATCGTGACCTGCGATTTTCCAAAAAACTTGAGCTTCCATCGTGTTTTTGACACCCAAACTCAAAATCAACACCCCTAACTTCATCAACACCTCCAGTACACCAAATAAACTCAATAAAAACTCTTAAAAAACAACATTTTAGATTTTTAACCAAAACCCCAAAATCTCAAATCCAACCCAAAACTCAACCATCTAGCACAAAACTATAATCAAATCGAAGCTGAAGGTGAGGAGAAGAAGATTACCAGCCTTTCTTCAAGAAATCGGGCTTCCAAGACGAGCCCCCATCGATTTGTTTCCAAGAGAAAAATAGGGAAGGGTTTGGGGTGAGAGAGGCGTGAAGGAGAGGAGAGAGAGGAGAGATTCCGTATAATGTCTGAATACCGAGTCCATTTGGTATATATAGCACCAAGGCTCCAAAATACCAATGCCTCCACAACTACATCATGATTCATTAAAAATCATCTGTTTTCAAAAATCATCTCTCCAACTCAAATTCCATCACCAGCCCCAGTACAAAGTACTCCGGACCCCAGATTCCACCAAAAATCCAAATTCCAAGGTTATCGCCACGATGAGAATACAATCTCATCTCTTGGATCCAACGACTCCAAAAACCGGATTGAAAATCCCCGGGATTCTCAAAACCGCAATTAATTCATAATTGCCACAATTAAAATACATTAAGGATTATTACCACACAGAGATTAACATCAAGAATTCACGGGCATCACACATAAACCATTTAAAACAATGCATCGACAGCAACATCGAATAATTCGTCACATACCTTTGTAGGTGAAATCATCTACAATATACAGTAGCATCATAATATCTTGCTCATCACACAATACTCACATGCTCTTAATACTCACATGCTCTTAAGCATCAAACTTTTCACATTTCATCACCCAGCTATCATCTACTATGGAACAAGTAAAAAAATAAACTCATTAGTATTTTCAAATACTCATAACATAACCAAGTACCTTGTCATTTACGCATTATTGATATTCATATGTTTCCGTCATCGAAATTAATATTATTGCGTCAAAGTTTCACGCAATCCTGTACACATCATGCTACCGCATACTATCACATATCTGTGTGATTAAAATTCAACATAAGAATCAGTTACATGCCTCATTGACGTAATTCCTTTCAATCCTTTATTCAACAAAGTACTATTTCATGAATGACATATCATAGTGTAGTATGTATTCATGATTTCTCATACATCAGTCTCATCGCATATCATTATCTAACCAATATCTGATGCTAAGTAATTATTAGTGCCATAATTAGTAATTTCCACATGCAAATATCTTCCTTTATATGCCTCTCAATTACTAACTAAATTCCAAACCATAATGATCATTAAATCATGAGTATCCCTCGTTCACACGTATTCACATAATACGATCGTTGTATCGTTCGTCATGTTCGAGTTTAGTCCATCGTTAATCATCAGGTGATTTTTATCTTTACTATCATCATGCACCACAAAATAACACTATAACCTCATACCGATCCGTGACATTCACGATAATTCTACGTCAACACGTGACGTTCACACGGATCACATATCCACACATGACACTCATCGTGATCCCACGTCACCCCGTGACGTTCCTTTGTCATCTCATGACACACTAATAGTCTCTTATTAACATGTTTATATTTGACTCAATACACAAAACCAGCATACTTTTATAGCAATAAATCTTATCACTACAACTATCATTACTCAGGCTTATTTCATCAGCAAATACGTGATATAGTGGCGTCGCCACCGCGATTACACCCCACCCTGTCTCATCACTGCAACATTAATAAAATAAATGAACATAATAATAATATGGTTCATTTTAATTTCATTGCCCATTATCCCCCCGGTCACTGATTCTCATAATTCAACACATATCGTATATACTCACATAGTCAATCAAATCAAATGGTTTATCTCGACATGTCAGACCGAATAGAAAGGGTTATCTCAACTCTTTGTTCCATGCCAATATCCTCTTGGACCTATATTTCATGTATCCAAGGAAAAACAATACACAACGTTCATCGCCACCTGTAATCAACACATCATCAATATACATTGCTAACACAATAACAGTATAGCAATACTCATTTCACCATGGTGGTACATAATAATCATCACCCAATGGCGATACACAATCAATACCCCTCACTTTGATATGACAGCGGCGTAATCATCGCTTCGCCATATGAGCGGCAAGTATTCTATGCCCATATATCATGATCACAAGACAAATATCAATCCATGTTTATACACTACATGCATCATACTCTCCACCACATAAGCATACCCTCATCTCGCCAATAGATGTCATCAGTATATCGGTGTCAATTACACCTTGATGTTGCATCACTACTGCAATAACAATGAAAGAAAACAATAATGTCTCTTCATCCACTCCTTCCATGATCGCTTTCACATGTACATTTGATCATCACATTATGTTAAATCAACAAGAACAATTTAAATCAGCATATATTCATCACTCTCTCTCTCTCTCTAGTGGAGGCACATATAATACATTGCATGTTCTCATTAGCGTCGATCCTGACAATAATCACGTCGTGCTCCCTCTCTAGCGCCGATCCTGACAGTAAATACGTCGCCCGCTCTCTATAGAGTGGACCCTGATAACAAATATGTTGCCCGCTATCTTTAGCGTCGACCCTGACAATGACTACGTTGCATGCTCTCCCTAGCATCGACCCTAACAATATACACGTCACATGCTCTCTCTAGCATCGACTCAATAACAATATACATGTCATATGCTTTCTCTAGCATCGACCCAATAACAATATACACGTCGCATGTTCTCTCTAGCATCGACCCAATAATAATATACATGTCGCATGCTATCTCTAGCATCGACCCACTAACAATATACACATCGCATGCTCTCTCTAGCATCGACCAAATAACAATATACACGTTGCATGCTCTTTCTAGCATCGACCCAATAACACATCACTCGCCCGTCAGCGGCGACCCCATAACATCGCTCGCTCATCAGTGGCGACCCAATCACATCGCTCGCTTGTCAGTGGCGACTCAATCATATCACACACTCGTCAGTGGCGACCCAAGTCACATCGCACACTCGTCAGTGACGACCCAATCACGGTAATTCAATACCAAATCACCCTCCACAAGAAATGTCAATCATCAATAGCGCTATTGATAAAGTTCTGCACCGAAAACCTCATTACTATATTCACAGTCAAAAATACTCGTAAGGGCATAAGTACATCATCAATACACAACACAGTATACATGGATACTTTGAGCTAGTATTAGCACATTGTCACGTACCTGTGTCATCACATTTATGACATAAACATACCCAATCATCACATAGCCCCTTTATTATGTCCCCGGATATTGTATCTCGTTTCTCATTTTCTGATTCCCCTACAAAACCAGATTCCTCAGCACTGTACATACATATACACAACATGTACACAAAACTCGACTCAATAAAACGCATTTATCCCTTTACTAGCAATAATCTCCAATTACCATCGACATTAATTATCGTCAGCGTGGCATGTCATTCATCACGCATCTTAAAAGACATCGTTTTCACCATAGTCAAGCTACTGATATAAATAAAACGAGTTACCGTACTCGTGGCTTTTACACAATACCACCTTCATTGTGTATGTTCATTGGCATTGCTGGTTATTTATCAATATCAGATTATTCGTATCTCATACGATCCTGCAATCATGATGGTTAGCGATAACACCAACTTTCATTGCTTCATAGCATCCTATGCACATAAGTGTATAATTGTTGTATCACGCTCACACAAGACCACAGTCATAAATATGTGCTATTTAACTTTATCAACGCAACCTTGGCCCTTAAACATCCCAAAGAGCTAACCACTGCTCTAATACCACTAATGTAAGGCCCCAACTTCCCAATAAGTCAATAATGCAATTATGACATCACACTTACAGATAAGCGCTTAGTTTTTTTAAAAGTCTCACAATATGCTTCATATATAAAAATTCATTGTTTAAAAGTCTCACTACACGCTTCACATCTAAAGTGTGATTTCTATAAAAACTTTGGGCAGAGTCTCACCGTAATTAGGACTACGCAGAAAATACAAATCACGTATACACCATATTCAACTTCCTGGCAATAATATAATAAATTCCCCTCGATACTCAACTCATAAAGCACATGCTCCTCAAAATAAAAATGCACATCCAGCAACTATATGGAAAGGGAACTTCAACAATCTTTTACAGTCCATATGCATGCATTCAAGTGCTCACATACGAGCAACGAATAATTGAATCAATTCTCAATGCTTGAGTAAGATGTGCCATCAACCAATACTTGTACCATAATCCTGTCAGCACTATTTTCCATGGGTGCTTTCTTCCCGAGGCAACGTCGTACCTGTTATACCTGTTTCAACAAAAATAACCCCCACACAGAGTGAGCATACTCCAACTCAATAATCATTCACACATCAATATACGAAATTGTAATGCAACAATTAAGATTATTGGAAATCTATAAAATATACTCCATGTACAATTCCGGACCGGCATAGCTATCACGAGTTGTTCCTGTTTCAATCTTTTACACTTTTATAACATCAAGTTCAATATCATCATTCAAATCATGATACTCATCAAGGCAATAAATTCGATATAACCACAATTCATCATTTATACTCAATCATAACAAATCTTATCTCGAATGCAACTCTGCGTATCAGTTATTCTCATTCTCAACCACTTTTTATATCGATCGTGCCAAAGGCATCAATAATCAATCATAGATCTGGATCACGTACATTTACGTGTCCACCATAGCACATATACCAAACTCAATACACATGTACATTTCCTTAAATTCATTCACCACATTCCATAATGGATGGATACATGAATATGAAATTACTTCATAAGATACCTGCTCGTACGTCACTACGTACCTTAGTGTCGATAACAATATTTAAGCCATCCTTGACATCTGGAGGTTCGTGGAGGATCTACATTCAATAGTTCAACATCAACTCAATATTAATATTTAGATGACTGTATGAAGTGCCACTTTCTCATATCATTGAAATGTAGTTCATATAGAATTTAGTCTCCCTTTGAACTTGGGATCAATAATACACATGTAGCATCACAAAATACTGATAAAGTGCCTCAAAGAATAGATATACTCAATTCAGTTCATAATTCATGAAGCTCTGGCTCAAAGCACCATTCAGCATTCGTGGCTAGAACACATGACTCATACCCGTTGGACAAATGCACACACTGTAGTAGCAACCAAATATCGAGCCAACAGCTTAGGAGCACGACAAGGAAATAAGATAATGCTGGACTTCACCTATGGTTTAAACATCATCTCATAAACCACTAAAGTGCAATTTGGAAAAGAAAGACAAGGTATAACAGCAAATAATTCCATGAACCAGCAGCTGGGAAAAAAATAAAATCCTGAATGCACTATATATTCGATTGACATTCTGTAGTAAGGGAATGAATTAGTGACCATCTCATCAAGCTAAACACCACCAAATCAACATAATCAACTAAACAAGAAGTAAATATACTTAGAAGGTTGCACCAACAAATCGACACATTCCTCCCCAAAATCGCATAAAACGATCGACCCAAACAAAAATGCAACTGAAAATCCATATAGCCCCTTTAACACATAATTAGTCAAGCTAACACACAAATCCATGAAGCATAAATCAATTAACTATGAACCAACATCAGGGTTCAAAAGCAACGGTAACCTCTCCCCAAACAGCAGAAGACATCGCACCAAAAGCAAGACATTCGCATCATGATAAGAGCAGAATTCCGAGTTCCTTGAACAGCAGATTTTCGATGAACAGGCAGCAAGAAATCAACTCACATAGCATTAGATTGCAAGTCAAAATGCAGCAGGAATTTCGAATCCAACAGCAGCAAGATTTTCGAACCACGACACACATTTTCGAACCATGACCATATCACACCTTTTCGAACCAAACTCAGCATAAAATCAAACCGTGCATAAATCAAAGAACGAGAAGAAGGAATGATGTAGTATCTTACCCACATAGGCGTGAACAAGAATCATGCTGAAAAAAAAAAAAACGAACTGACGGCATGTGAAGGAGAGGAGGGAGGAGAGAAATCGATTTTAGTGTATGTTGGGGAGTTAGTGGGTGTCTTGTTTGGTCAAACCCTAAATTTAATCCCAACTATTTAATTAGTAACTATCCCACTATTATATTGTTTTAAGTCCCAAATAATAATAATATATATTAGTACACCATAAAATAATCTCATACTCAATTTATTCCAACATCGAATCCAAAATACGATGCCCAAAATTTAAATCTCGAAACTATCTTATGAAGTACCATAATTAAAACAAATGACTAATTATCAATTATTTTGGGCATCACATATAGTGACAGAATATAGATTTCTATTATAATGGTTAAATAAATTCATTATTTTATTTCAAAAATAAAATATTATGAGATAAAAACTCGAAATAATATTTAAAAAATTTACATCAACATTATTATATTTTGAAGTTGACTTAAAAATGAAGTTTCTATTCATGTCCTGAAATGTAGACCAAAATACTTATATCAACAATAATATATGTAGATTTCTATTCCTGTGATGGAAAAAAAATGAAGCTAACGTAAAATTCAAAAAAATTAAAAATTAAGCAGCAGTAAAGAAAATTAGGTTGCAAATGGGTATGAACCACTAGACTATGATGGGCTAAAACCTAAACCAAACAAACACACAAATACACACACAGATATATATGAGGAAATTACAAGGAAGTGCTCTTTTCGGAAACTTTAATCACTTAAGTCTTGGGAAAAAACTTTAGTGCAAGAAAATCCAAGTTGGAGAAACTTCTATTCAAATAGATCCAATTTTCAAATTTTCAAATCAATTGGATGTTTTATTTGACTCTTTTACCCCTCAATGGTTAGGTGAGATTGCATTCTATTCCCTAAGCTTTTGTTTAGCTTACAAAATGGTCCCTATATAATATTTAATTATCTTTTATATCCTTATATTTATAAAAAATTGGCATTTAACGTCTTCTTCTTACAAGTCCCCGTTTTTGCGATCCTTGGCACAAAATGGTATCAGAGCCTAGGTTTATTCTGGAAATACTATGATAATATCTTGAATATTAATTTGTAACCTATACGGAGGAGACGATTCAAGAAATTCATGGACCCGAACGAATGTTCGAAGTGTCATGCTTACAGGTGGTATTTACAGAAATTGGAAAAACTAAATCAGAAGCATATGGCAGAAGCTCAACGTTTCAGCCATAAGTGGAAACTTTTACGAGGAACAGGTTTATTAGACACACCTGGAATAAACCATTATAAGAAACTCGAAAGGATGGCTAAGAGGCTCCATCAAGTGACCTCAAACTACAGTTTGAGTTAGCTGAACTTCAGGAGGACGATCATCCTGAACATGAAGATGTGGTTCCAGCCACCAATGATCCAACGGGGTCTGGACCGGATGATTAGGATGGGAGAACCAACCTTTCGAGATTCTTCTAAGATATCCCAGGATCTTAGAGAAATCCAGAAGATAGTGCAGCGATATGGTTACCTTCAATACCATGTCCCTGCCCAGATCCATCAGATTCAGAGTCAGATGGAGATCGTGATTAAACATCAGAAGGAGATTCTTGAAAACCTTCAAGATGTTCAATCACGAGTGAAGGAATTGGAGTCAAGGCCAAGTCCGACAGGAAGAAGGAACGGAGGATGGTTGCCACCATCTTACGGAACAGAACCCCTTTTACACCAAAAAGGGAAAGCAGAGGAGGTCCGGAGGCCTTTGACGGAGACTGAAAAAATGATTACAGTCCTACGAGGAGAACCATTACATCCCACAAAGTAATGGAAAGAATCAACCTAGAAGATCTTCATGATCTTGCTGATTCATTTGCGGGATTAAATCTCGTAGAAATCAAGACAGGAGAGCTTGTACAAAGACCTCCACCACAAGAGAGTTTCGGGTCACACAACCCACCCAAAGGTGATCAAAGTATGCCACACAGGGAAGATTTCACCTCAGCAACTTTGGATCCCCCAGTTGGAACAAGGAATCGTTCCCGAAGGCCAGATATTCATCAGACGCCCTACGGGAAATCACAGCTAGATCCAATCCATCCATATGGACTTATGCTCAACATGGATATCTTGGATTTCAAAAACAGGGAGATTCTTATTGATGAATGGGCTTCAGCAATGAGCAGTAGGAACACTTGACTTAAGCAAAGAATGATTCATTTTACTTCTAAAAATGAGTCTGGAAGGATCAGTCAAGATTGCCTGGGATCTAGGAGACCTAGGAACCAAGGAAGAAGTTTTGGCCGGAGAGTCCCTAAAAGAAATCGTGGACAAGATGGCAAGATTCTTTAAAATCTGTTTCATTGGAATAAGCTATTTCGAAGGAATGGAGGGAGGGAAGGCTAAGAAATACAGACAATCTCTAATTAGCCTGGAACTACATGACATCTGCTATGTAGACGAATACATCAAACTCTTTACAGAGTATTGATGGAAGTCGAAGATAGCAGAAAAGGATGCAGCAGAGCTATTCTTTGCCAAAATTACGAGCCCATGGAGAGAAATGCTTATCCAGTACACCGCATGCAATTGAGACGGTGTTCAGGAGAATGTCATTTCTCAAAGTAAAGCTGGCGTAGTGGTGCTACCAAGCAAAGCTCTAGAAAAATTTCAAGAAACTCAGAGGAATCAATAAAATGGCTCCTCTTTGTTGTACGGGAAATGATGTCCCTACAATCATTAAGAATTACCCACAAAGGCGAAAGATGAAGAAGCACAGAAGTCATCCATATGCCCGATGAGGTAGTTCAAGAAGAAGTAGGTCTTCATGGAGACCTAGAAAGTTCTGGTCAAAGCAGAAAGCCAGAAGCTACAGATCGAGGCAAAGATCAGGACCAACAAGGAATAGAATCTCGTCAACGGGTTCTAATCAAGCTAGTTCTAGCAGAGGACCAACGAAGAGGACTTTCAGACGCACACCTACCCGTGCAAATGAAAGTTCAGAGATTGTAACTGCTGGACATGCGGAGCGAAAGGACATATCTCTACAGATTGTCCAGAAAACCAAAGTCGTGGAGTAAGACAGTTTGAGCATACCAAGGAATTTGAAGATGCTGTCTATTTCCAGGATTTGGTACAGGTGTATCAATTTGAGGATATTCCCTCAGATGAAACCATCTACGAAGAAGAAATCTATTCTGAGGATGGAGGTGAATCTAGCTCAGAATCAGAGTGAAGGAGAGTTCCTTCAGCACTTGATTAGAGAAGAACCATCGGGGTTTTTCTCGCATACCAATGTTTCTCATAAAACACTTATGAGGATCATGAAAGAAGAGCCAAAGCTTCAGATGTATGATGGATTTACAATGGAGCAATGGAGAAAGCCATGGATATGATTGGTCTTCGAAGCAGGAAACATCAGATTATCCATATGGTTACTGTTAGTTCCGGACCTTATCGATGAGATTTTAAAGATGACAAAACAGTTCAGACCGGATCGATAGAAATCAGGTTGACCAGATCGATCGGACTCAACAGAGCAAGATGACAAAGCATTTCAGACCGGATCGATGGAAATTAGGCATACCAGATCGATCGGACATATCAGAGCAAACTGATAAAGAATATTGCATATCAGACCGGATCGATGGATTCCAGAATGAATAGATCGATGTTTCAGATCGATCTCAACCTTTATCAGATCAGAGCAGTCTAGGATACATAAAGGATGGCTTCTCAGTCCGAATCATCAACGGATATTTATTGTAGCATTTAATGCTGCAATTAATGCTACAAAGGACCAAAGACTGAAGATTGCCATAATAGGTAAGAAGACAAAGAAGAGCTTACCTGACAGTCGCCGAAAGCATATACCAGAACGGCAAGTGTCCTGAAGAAGAAGACTGTAGCTTTCTCAGAGTTTAAAAAGAGTCATAGCTGCACATTAAGGGAAACAATGCCGTTGCTACCTTCAACTATAAAAGGATGCAACAAACAGATGCAAAAGACTCTGGACTCTATAACTCGCTGATCAATTGAAAAATATACAAGAAAGCAAAACAGCACACGCCTACAAAGTTCAGAAGCCTTCGAGCTGAAGTTATTTATTTAAGCGCAATTACTTTGTAACATTTGATCATTGAAGGATCACTGTGCGCATTGTGTATTGAAAAATAGAAGTAAGCAACATATCGTAACTGTCAGACAGAGTGAGTCTGAGCAGGTTGAGTGACTAGGAGTTTCAGACTGGTAGTGAGGTAAATCCAGCCTGAATCGGGTTTGTACAAAAGGATTGTATAAATCAAAGTCTTCTAGTATAAACCTTCCTTAATTGGAAGAAGGGGAGACGTAGAAGGATTACACCACCTTCGAACTTCCAGAAACATATCCTGTGTCTTGTCATTCTGCACTTAGCCATCGAGCTGTTCTTACTTACACAAGAGCAGACCGTTTCCGCACTTACTTATTAGTGGTCTGTTCTGTTCAAAGAGTTGATTAAGTAACAGATTTCTTTCACTAATCAGAAAGAAATCACAAGGGATAAATTTTGTAAGGAGTGTTCATTCACCCCCCCCCTCTAAACACTCCGGACCGATCCTAACAAGTGGTATCAGAGCAGGTCGTCTTAATCAGCACAAAGAATATTAAGCTGATGGCATCATTCAACAAAATCCCCATGTTCTCAAAAGAAGATTATGATGACTGGAGAATCAGAATGCAAGCTCACCTGGCAGCTCAGGATGACGATATGTGGTTCGTCATCACCGATGGACCAATGAAGATCCTAAAAATAAATACAGCAGTCGCCACTACCAGTGGAGAACCACAAATGGTAGAAAAAGACAGATCCCTCTGGACGAATGAGGATAGAAAGAAAGCAAACCTCGACAATGTGGCCAAAGACATCTTGTTCAAAACTTTGGACAAGAACATGTTCAGCAAAATCAAAATGTGCTCTACTGCCAAAGAAATTTGGGAGAAGATAGCACAACTATGTGAAGGCAACGACCAGACCAAAGAAAACAAGTTAACTGTGGCTCTTCAAAGATTTGAGAGCATAAAGATGAAAAGTGGTGAAACTCTAAATGAGTTTGATGAAAGAGTCACCAGCATCATAAATGAACTAAATGGTCTGGGGAAGGAATATTCTAACAGAGAGATCGCTCTGAAAGTAATGAGAGCTCTGCCAAAGGAATGGGATGTAAAGACAATTGCCATGAGGGAATCAAAAGACCTTAACAAGGTTGAACTTCATGATCTGTTTGCAGATCTCAAGGCCTATGAGTTTGAACTAATAAGCAGAGGTGAAGCAGAGCCATTCATCTCTCAACCCAACAAGGCCCTGGCAGCCATCCCAGACCAGATCGCTTCAACATCAGACCGATCTGCTGAACAGATGAGTAACGATGCTATGTCATTATTTATAAAGAAATTCGGTAAATTTATGTCTAAAAATAAGAGGAACTTCAAACCCTCTCATCATTATAAATCAAGAAAAGATGATAATGTTAACGATCAGGCTTGCTACAATTGTGGTAAGACCGGACACTTTATTGCAGACTGCACCAGACCGAAGAAAGAAGAAAGGAAAGAGAAGCATCGAGATGATAGAAAGAAGAAGCACCACCAAGACCGCAAGAATCATGGAAAATCCCAAAAAGTCTTAGTTGCTGAGGAAGGAAACAGCAAATGGGCTCAGACTGATTCCGATTCAGACAGCTCTGGATATTCTTCCAGCGAAAGCGAAGAAGAGGTTCAATGTCTGATGGCAGATGAAGAAATGAGTCAGACAGATGAGGTATTCGAATTTGAATCAAATGATTTTACACGAGAAGAGCTCATGTCCGCACTGCAAGACATGGCAAATGATTATAGGATCTTAGCTGAATCATTTGAGAAGAATAAAGCCAAAATCAGTACTCAAATGGATGAGCACAACAAACCAAGCTGCTCTGAGCAGGGTGAGTGCAAAAATCTCCAGAACGAGCTGAATAAGCTGAAAATCTCTTATGATCAGCTCCATGAAGAAAATAAGAGAATTAGCACACAAAATGCTAAGCTCTCACATATATTCAAAACATGGACAAAATCCAGAACTTCCTTGGAAGAATTACAAGAAGCTCAAAGAAATGTCGGTGATTTCACCGGCATAGGCTTTGACACCAAAGATGAGTCTGAGCTGTTGCTGGTACAGAATCAAGTCAAACAAATGACATTTGTTAAATCCAGCACAGTATATGAAACTGAAGCACCTAAGATTCAAACAGGAGTCTCTTACGTGAATCAAAATTTGAGAAAAGGGATTGGTTATGTCAACCAAGCCAACGATAAGGCACCAGCAAGATTTGTGTCTGTGAGACCAAATCCAAAAGTGCAAAATCTAAGGCAAGGAAGACAATACAATTACTATAACTCAAAACCGATTCAACGAAGATATAGACTACCTTATGAAAATCAAAGGTTTTCACAGCGCACACATTATCACACACAACATCGAGACAGACCAGCACATAGCACACCCTACACACACAAGCCACTAAAGCTGATACAGGTGTGGGTTCCCAAAGGGCTAATCCGTTCTGGACCCAAATAGGATTGGGTACCAACAATAAATATGTGTGATGACAGGTACAGAAGAATCTCGCATCAGATTGGTACTTGGACAGCGGGTGCTCTCGTCACATGACTGGAAACATCAAGCTGCTGTCTGAAGTCACAGAATGCACTGGACCCAAGATCATCTTCGGAGATAACTCAAAGGGTAAGACCGTGGGCAAGGGTAAGATTGTCCATGGTAACATTATTATCAATAATGTGCTGTTAGTTGAAAATCTGTGCTATAATCTGATTAGTATCAGTCAACTCTGTGATAATGGTTATGCTGTAGAATTTCATAAACACACTTGCACTGTTAAATCATCAGACGGTATAACCTTGCTCGTAGGAATCAGGAATGGAAACACATATAAGATTAACTGGAATCATGCTCAACCTGATAATCCTACCTGCTTCATCGCTAACAACGATAATAAACACTGGTTATGGCATAAGCGCTTGAATCATATCAACTTTAAGACCATTGCTAGCCTGTGTAAACATGATTTAGTTATCGGTCTGCCCAAGATCGACTTTGCCAAGGATAAGATCTGCGAAGCTTGCCAAATGGGCAAACAGATCAGATCATCCTTCAAAAACAAGAATGCCAAATCCTCCTCCCGCTGTCTAGAATTACTGCATATGGACTTGTTTGGTCCTATACCAATAACAAGTTTAGGGGGAATGCGGTATACACTTGTTGTTATTGATGATTACTCACGCTTTACATGGACTATATTTTTGAGCAGTAACGATCAGACCGGTCCGAAGTTGATCAAGCTGCTGAAACGCACTCAGAACGAGAAATCATCCACAATAGACAGGATTCGAAGTGACAAAGGCACTGAGTTTTCAAATCAGAATCTTGAATCCTTTCTAGAAGATCATGGAATCAAGCATGAGTTTTCAGCCGCCAGAACTCCCCAACAGAATGGAGTTGCAGAACGAAGAAACAGAACGCTCAAGGAAGCAGCAAGAACAATGCTTGCTGATTCTGGAATCTCTCAAAAGTTCTGGGCAGAAGCTGTAAATACTGCTTGCTACACTCAAAACCGATCTATGATTAACAAGAAGCTGAATCTCACTCCATATGAAATATGGACTGGTAACAGACCATCTGTTTCTCACTTTCATGTATTTGGCTGTAAATGCTTCGTTCACAACAATGGTAAGAGTCATCTTACAGCATTTGAAGCTAAGTCAGATAATGGTATATTCTTAGGATATTCATCAATTAGCAAAGCTTATCGAGTGTTTAATAATCGAACTTTAACTGTAGAAGAATCTGTTCATATAGTTTTTGATGAATCATTATGTGTTGAGGGCAACAAGGATTCAATTCAAAATCAGATGGAAAATATCCATCTCGAAGCTAACAGTGATGATGAGATTGTAGCTAACAGGTCAAGAGACAATCCACCAGAACCAGAAGTGCCAGACAGACCGGATCAGGCCATTGAAGCTTCTTCAGATCGAGCTGATCCAGATGCTCCTGACTCAAATATTAAAGTAGATACAGATCATGCTGCTACTATTCATCCGACCGAACCAGACTATCCAGAGTCAAGCTATCGATGGACTAAGAAGCATCCACCTAATCTAGTGATTGGTAGTCCGTCTGCACCAATTAGAACCAGAGGACAGATGATGGATGAATTCACTCATGCTGCTTTCATCTCAACTCTGGAACCCAAGAAGATCGATGAAGCTCTGACTGACTTCAACTGGATTAAAGCAATGCAAGAAGAGCTTAATCAATTCGAACAAAATCAAGTTTGGAGTCTAACTCCCAGACCAAGCGATCTGCCTGTTATTGGAACCAGATGGGTTTTCAGAAATAAGCTAGACGCCGATGGAACTGTGGTTAGAAACAAAGCAAGACTGGTGGCACAGGGATTCAGACAAGAAGAAGGAATCGACTTCGATGAATCATTTGCACCAGTCGCCAGACTTGAAGCAATCCGAATCTTTCTTGCATATGCTGCCTTTAAAGACTTCAAAGTATATCAGATGGACGTCAAGAGCGCCTTTCTTAATGGAAAGCTTCAGGAAGAAGTCTACATTGAGCAACCACCTGGATTTCAGAACCATTCGTATCCTAATCATGTATATCTACTGAATAAAGCAGTGTATGGTCTGAAACAAGCTCCAAGAGCCTGGTATGACACTCTATCTCAATTTCTGCTGAACCACGACTTCCAGATCGGTTCGGTAGATAAAACTCTCTTTAAATTCATTAAGGGGGAACACACCCTCTTAGTTCAGATTTATGTTGATGACATAATCTTTGGGTCAACTAACCCCAAACTATGCGAGAAGTTTTCTAAGTTAATGCAGGGACAGTTCGAAATGAGCATGATGGGAGAATTGTCTTTCTTTCTGGGTCTTCAAGTAAAACAGCTCAACAATGGCATTTTCATCAATCAGACCAAGTATACCAAAGAGCTCCTCAAGAGATTTGGAATGGAAACATGCTCAACTGCATCAACTCCAATGAGTCCAACAATCAAGTTAGACAAGGACGAAGGGGGAACGGCAGTTGAAGTAACCATGTATAGAGGACTCATCGGATCGCTATTATATCTTACAGCAAGCCGGCCCGATATAATGTTTTCAGTCTGTATGTGCGCCAGATTTCAGTCAGAACCAAAGCAATCACATTTCATTGCTGCCAAGCGTATTCTGAAATACTTAAAAGGATCTCAGAACGTTGGTCTTTGGTACTCCAAAGATTCAAACTTCAGCTTGATCGGATATTCAGACGCAGACTACGCTGGGTGTAAGATCGATCGTAAAAGCACCAGTGGAACATGTCAATTTCTAGGTGAAAGATTGATCTCTTGGTTCAGTAAGAAGCAGACATCTATTGCCACATCCACAGCTGAGGCAGAATACCTAGCCGCTGGAAGCTGTTGCGCTCAAATGCTCTGGATTCAACACCAGCTCAAAGACTATGGCATTCAAGCTGTTGACTCTCCGATATTTTGCGACAACACAAGTGCAATCGCTATAACGTATAATCCAGTTTTGCACTCTCGAACAAAGCACATTGATATTCGACATCATTTTATTCGAGATCATGTTGGCAAAAAGGAAATTCGGATCGAACACATTTCAACAGAGCAGCAAGCAGCAGACATCTTCACCAAACCACTTCCTGAGGCTAAGTTCAATTATTTCCGTCAAATTCTTGGTTTAATTGACTTATCTTAATTCATTTAGATATTTTTATTCTTTTCGATCTTAACGATTTTTGTCACTACAGATCGATAATACAATGTTCAGAAAGACACAGACCGGTCCGAACTTTCAGACCGATCCTTGTCAGTCTGATTTTATCCTATGATCTGATTGGACAATAATCTGTTTTTAAAATAAAACAAAACAGCCCGGACTGATTAACCTTTTAACTAGTTGTACTTTAACCGCCTTATCTTTCTTTATCCTGACCGTTCATTTTGAATAGTTTATTTCTCAGTCTTGGAGATAAAGACACGTGTCTTCTCTCTCCTATTTAGCGGGCTGCACATTTCATAACTTTTTCACTTTTTACAGTTTACCGCTTTCTACTCTCTCACTCTCTTACTCTCTTACTCTTCGCACCTTCCTTAAACTCCTTTCATATGGCTACCATCACTCATAACTCACTCTCCGTTGAGTTTGATGATATCTACAGGGGAGAAGATGCTGCGATGGTGTCAATTTTCAGAGCCCTGGAATCCTCTGGTTTACGGAATTTTTTGGAGTGCGGATCAGTTGTTTATGAACCAGAGATCCGCGAGCTGTTCGCCAACGCCGTCTCCCGGAAGTCATCCATCTCTACCACTGTCAAGGGCAAATCTTTCGAGATCTCGCCAACAACAATGGCCAAGACCTTTGGCCTCCCCAGTTCCGGCCTGACAGAGTTCGGACAGACTCCTCCAGCATCTCTCTTAGATCTTCAGGGGAAGATCTCTATTTCTGGCCACCGGTTGCAACCCTCATTTAAGAAGAAGGAAATGCTCTTCCATTTCCAGGTGCTGTGCGAGGTGGTCGCCAAGCCACTTTTGGGTAAAGCAGGAAGCTTTGATGCTGTCACCGCCGAGAAGTTCAGGGCCATGGCAGCTATTGTATCTGAACAGAAGATAAACTGGTCCATGATTTTGTATGGAGTACTGCTGGAAACGGTGATTGCATCCAAGCACGCCGTATGCTTTGCTGTTCCTCTCAGCAAGCTCTTGGAGTCCTTAGGCCTCGAGCTGAGCAAGCCATCTGCTCTCCGCCCCTTTAAGGTACTCAACTCCAAAGGGCTTGCACTGCTGAAGTCCAAGAGTGTTCCGCCTACTCCTACCACTCTGGTCTCAGTCAAGATTGAGAAGGACGAGGAACCAGCTGATGTGCGCAAACCTCGGGTCAAGCGGAAGCTGACCATTCAGACTGACTCAGAAGAAACCCAGTCTGCTCACTCATCCCCAACCAAGCCACTTCCCAAAAAGCCCCGAACCCAGATTACCAAACCAACCAGACATCTACCTCCACCCATACTGCAACCCACTAAAGCAACCCCTGCACCTCAACCCCCCACTCAGCCTTCACAAGCCTCAACCCCTGCACCCAAAGTCACCCCTAGAATTCCCTCTGCCAATCCCGTAGTCAAAGGGATAGTTATCACTGAGTTGGGTGACTATACCCAATCAGGGATTAAGTCCCCTTCCTCCACCGGTAAGGGAAAAGACATTCTCACAGAACCCATCTCTTCTAAACCCAAATCTGCTGCACAGACTGCCATCGACATCGCTATGGAGGATGTTGATGAGAAGCTAGCTGAACTCCTTGTGGTCTTTGATGAATATGTCCAGTACCGGACTGTCCACCACATTGACATGTTCTATGGAAAGTTGCACAGACTGAAGAAGATGGAAGACGAGGTTCTGAGAGGCACTGAAACTGATGATGTTCGACTTGCGGTGCAGCGCAGAGGGCTATTTACGGCAAAACACAGATTCAGACTGGCCAATCTGCTTCTCACTGCCAAAAAGAAGAACTTCGATCCGCTTGCTCCTACTGCCAGAGATGATGGGGTTGTGATTGCTCAACTTGAGATGGACATTCATGCTCTATCCCTAGCTGTCCGCTTTCAACGACAGGTGCTAGGTATCTCCACTCCAGCCACCAGCCCGGATCATCCTTCTGTCAGCAAGACTCTGGCAGAACCCTTTATCGAGGTTATTCCTTCTGCTGAAGCAAAACAGACAGAAGACCAACCTGCAGCACTCGTACCAGAACCTACAGCGGAGCAGCCATTGCCTAATGCTCCGTCTGCAACAGATGATGAATCAATGCATGTTCTGTTGGACTCTCCGACAACATCTATCCCATTGAAGTCATCAGCCTCCCATGCTCACAACAGTCCAGCTGAGGCATGTGCACCAACTGAAGCACCAGACCTCATCGATCCGGATTTGGTGGTATCTTCAGTGGTTGCAGCTCTCCAAGATGAGGAACCCTCCAGTCCCCACTCTCCTCCGGGATCATCAGATGAAGATTTGGCATTCATTCATAGTTTTTCTTCGGATCTGGTCGCTCTGATCCGATCCGAAAGTCATCAAGCTGCCATTTCTTCAATCGTGCCGATTGCTGAAGAAGTTGATCATGCTATGTCATCATCAGATCACTCTCCCAGCCAGCTATCTGATGCACCTCCATCCCTGGCACGGACTATCCAGCATTTTTCTGATAACTGTCTGTCATTAACTCAACGAATTCTCGAAGTTCATCAAAGTCAAAGAGTCACAACTTTGGACTTTAATTCTTTCAAAGAGAAAATGACTGCCAGTATCGGAAGCCTCCAGCGCGGCATCAACGATCTGTTTTCTCAACAAGCCTCCTACAAGAACAGTCTGAGGAAGGAGCAGGTCGAGTTAGCCACTGAAGTCAGAGCATCTGTTTCTAACTCCCTCCGCGCTCAAGACGTTCGTCTTGACGCTATCAGCGCGCAGCTAGCCCAAGTTGTTGAATTCCTTCAAGAGATTGCTGCTGACAAAAAGGGGGAAAAGAAGACAGACTTCAAGCCGCCTCCAAGCTCAAGAAGATAGCAGTCTTAGTCTTTTAACTTATCAGACTGTCTGTATTTAGGACTTCTTGATGATCTATAAAATCTTCTTTTGATTAAGTCTTTGTTCATTTATTTTGAACTTTAATAAAGGCTTAATAATAAAAGATTGAATCGATCAAACTTAATAATGTTCATTTATTTTGAACAAAGAAGTAATCGATCCGAAAAGCATTCGCTTCAGAGCTCTTATGAAGACTGGTTAAAAAGACTTAGTAGCTAGGTTTTGTCATCATCAAAAAGGGGGAATTTGTTAGTTCCGGACCTTATCGATGAGATTTTAAAGATGACAAAACAGTTCAGACCGGATCGATAGAAATCAGGTTGACCAGATCGATCGGACTCAACAGAGCAAGATGACAAAGCATTTCAGACCGGATCGATGGAAATTAGGCATACCAGATCGATCGGACATATCAGAGCAAACTGATAAAGAATATTGCATATCAGACCGGATCGATGGATTCCAGAATGAATAGATCGATGTTTCAGATCGATCTCAACCTTTATCAGATCAGAGCAGTCTAGGATACATAAAGGATGGCTTCTCAGTCCGAATCATCAACGGATATTTATTGTAGCATTTAATGCTGCAATTAATGCTACAAAGGACCAAAGACTGAAGATTGCCATAATAGGTAAGAAGACAAAGAAGAGCTTACCTGACAGTCGCCGAAAGCATATACCAGAACGGCAAGTGTCCTGAAGAAGAAGACTGTAGCTTTCTCAGAGTTTAAAAAGAGTCATAGCTGCACATTAAGGGAAACAATGCCGTTGCTACCTTCAACTATAAAAGGATGCAACAAACAGATGCAAAAGACTCTGGACTCTATAACTCGCTGATCAATTGAAAAATATACAAGAAAGCAAAACAGCACACGCCTACAAAGTTCAGAAGCCTTCGAGCTGAAGTTATTTATTTAAGCGCAATTACTTTGTAACATTTGATCATTGAAGGATCACTGTGCGCATTGTGTATTGAAAAATAGAAGTAAGCAACATATCGTAACTGTCAGACAGAGTGAGTCTGAGCAGGTTGAGTGACTAGGAGTTTCAGACTGGTAGTGAGGTAAATCCAGCCTGAATCGGGTTTGTACAAAAGGATTGTATAAATCAAAGTCTTCTAGTATAAACCTTCCTTAATTGGAAGAAGGGGAGACGTAGAAGGATTACACCACCTTCGAACTTCCAGAAACATATCCTGTGTCTTGTCATTCTGCACTTAGCCATCGAGCTGCTCTTACTTACACAAGAGCAGACCGTTTCCGCACTTACTTATTAGTGGTCTGTTCTGTTCAAAGAGTTGATTAAGTAACAGATTTCTTTCACTAATCAGAAAGAAATCACAAGGGATAAATTTTGTAAGGAGTGTTCATTCACCCCCCCCCTCTAAACACTCCGGACCGATCCTAACAGTTACAATAAGTGAATTTGCTATCCCGATGGAATTCATGGGAAACCAGATTGAGATGCAGTTAATCCCCTACAGAGAAATCCAGGAGATTAAGAACAATGTCAAAAGAAAAGTTGCTAATACACTCTCATGGATTCATATTGGAGCCATTAGAGTAATCATCAAAGCAACTTTCAAAGAAGGAATTGATTCGCCCCTCAACCTGGCGATCTTTGACAAAAGAATCCCGAACCTCAAAGATTCTTGTTTGGGAGCAGTGGCAGGAAATCTGTATGCAGGAAAGATGGCCTCCAACAACTATCCGAGGATTGCATACAATTTAGGAGATCGAGACTTCAAGAAAGTTCTCACTCTTCAGCAAATTTTAAAAGAGAAGATTTGATGAAAGAAGGGAACAGGCCTTACTCGATCACCTACCAGGTGTCATATGCACTCTCGAATACTCATCATTCCGAGGTATTCTTGAGAAAAGAACTCATCGAAGTCCCCAGAATCTTCGAAGACTTCGCGAAAGCGGTATTGCCGGATATTATTTACTCCGACAATAAGGGAGATCGACATGATGATACATGATCAACCTGTTCTACACAAAAGCAGGATCCTTATGATCGAGCCAAGAAGGATGTCTTCCAACAGGATAGGTTAATCAGCAATTATCCAGGAGAAAAAAAGAAGGGAGTCTCTGTAAGTAATCCAACAAGCATGGAACGCAGCGGAATAATAATATTTTGGATTACTATAACCGCGGATCTATACATAGGGATTCATATCGGATAAAGGAATCAAAGGTCTCACCCTTGTAGCGTGTTTGAGCAGATTCCACGAAGCAGCACCACGTCCAACGAGTCCTTCGAGCCACTAGCAAAACTTAGCGAGTTTTGCCTCTACGGTATCCACACGATCAAATCGGGAAGGGATAGTTTAAGAACAAGTTGCTAGACAAGTTCTTAAACCGGAACAAGAAAGACACTCGATTCACAATCGAATAATCGCCAAAAATCACCAAGTCTCTCACGGCTACAAAGAAAAACCGAGAGCTCTTTGATGATTGTAGGAGGCGGCCGTGTCTTGCTTGTTAGTGTTTAGGTTGGAATGATATGAATTGTCTCATAACAATTTAATCATACCCTTGTATTTATATTATAAGATTTAATTAAGGTTTAAGGCTTTCTTAAGCCTCATGGGCCCAAACCCATGATTTAATTAAATCTTTATAATCTTTTAATTAAGACTCTTCTTAATTAATTAATTCATCCAATGAATTTAATTTCCCTTATCGATTTAATCTTTTGTGCGACCCGATAGGATCTCTCATTTTATGTCGCAAGCATTGAGCGGTATCTAGCAACACATCAATGCTACCCAAATTACAAGAATGTCAATGACTCGACATAACATTTAGAACTTGTGATAATATTAACCATGTAACTTAATCCCTTTGTCCTTTGTGTTTATATTGAACACGAGTCATGGAATAGTCATACTCGTTGTTGGGTTTTGGAAACCCGAATAATCTTGGTTTTGATGTTAACAAAACTTGTTATTGTGTTGCTAACATATTTCATCAAGTGTGCAGTTCATAGATCATATTTAAGAGCTTGATGAATTACAAAGAAGTAGCTTGAAAATATCAAGCTGGACCAAGACTGGAATTCTGGCATAGCGGATTGTTTCGATCATATCTAATAGCTCGGATATCGAAATGGCGTGCTTCCAAAGAGATTGAACAGCCAACTAAAAATACTAAAAGTAATATTTCACAACAGATCGGCTAGTTCAAATGTTATCAAGGAGAAAAGACGCCTGCAAGATCGAACTGAACCGCGAAGAAACAGCAAGCTGTTTCAGCAAGCAACTGTCAGTCTGGTGGCCATCACTCTCAGCTCGCTTATCGGAACGGAACGATTCAGTATGGGTTGGAAAGCTAAGACAAAGATATACAAGTCATATTTGGAAGTGAAATACTGAATCGGACGTTAAGATGGCCAAAAGGCTTCTGCAAGTCACGTCATATGACGCCTGTAAGATCGAGCTGTTACAGCAAAGTCCCTGTCAGTCTGGTGGGCATAACTCTTAGATCGCTTAACGGAACGATTCAGTTGGAAATCTAAGACAAAGATCTACAAGTCATCTTTGGAAGTGAAAGACTGAATCGGACGTTAAGATGGCCAAAACGCTTCTGCAAGTCACGCCATGTGCTGCTGCATCCAGCAAACAGACAGCAGGAGCATCGCCTCGTATTTCGAGCATAACTCTCTCATACGAACTCGATATCGAGCGATTCTTGATTCCGTGGAAAGCTAAGAGAAAGGGCTACAACTTTCATGTGGATCACTTTGCCCAGAAATCAAAGAATGAAGAGTTACAAGCAACAGATTGAAGAGCAAGTTTATCAATCTGTTTTTGTATCAAGCTGATTGTCCAGACCAGACTGACATGTCCAGACCAGCAGACCAGACCAGCAGATCAGAGCATGTCCAGACCAGCAGATCAGAGCAGCAGACCAGACTAGCTGAGCAGACCAGCAGACAGACCAGCAGACCAGACCAGTCCGGTCCGAAATACAAACAGCCCAGAAACCAGAATATGACCGTTGCAAGCTCGGGAATAGTGCAGAACCTTTTCCAACGGGCATATTCTTGTGTCTAACGTATATATCATTACTTGGGGCTATATATACATGATTTGGAAGCTCAATAACAACTGATTGAAGATCAATCCAAGCCTTCCAAAGCAAACCCACTTGGGATCCAATTGAGGAACTTAAAAGACAAAAGATGCTAAATGAAGAGCACTCCTCAAACCTTTGGCACCTCTTACCTTGCTGTATCAGATCTAGTTAGAGATCATTTGTGCCTTTGTATTCACTCTATTCATTGTATTTGAGAGCTTAATAGAAGAGTGAATACCATTGTAACGGTTGATGATTTATCACAACCGATGAGAGGTCTTTGTATGTGAGACATTAAAGAACATACATAGTTGAGTTGCTAGGAGTTCTAGTTGGATGGGGAATTCCCAACTGGATCGGGTTTGTACAACGGGATTGTATAAATCAAAGTCTTCTAGTGGAATCCTTCCATGCGGTGGAAGAAGGGGAGACGTAGAAGGATTACACCACCTTCGAACTTCCATAAACAAATGCTTGTTTATTTACTTTATTTGCATATCTTTAAAATGTCTTTCAAATAGTTAATCGGTTTAGAGCGGGTTATGTCGAGTGTCTTCCGCTCGATTTTGTAATCGAACTCGATATAATCTCTCGGTGCATTAATTCAAGAACACGAGCTATTGAAGCTCAAGTTGGTTGAACTCGGGTGTGGAAATGGCAACCCACCCCCGGAATCGATCCTGACAAGTGGTATCAGAGCCAGGTTGTTCTTGGAAAGCATTTTAACCGATTTTTTAGCGGATATCTTTTAAAATCATTTTCAAAATTTTCTCATGAGCATGAAATATTTTCATAGCATATTTTTCAAAATTTGGTGTATGAAAATTTTTAGCATAAAAATCAATTTCATTGCATTCATTTTGCACGAAAATAATTTTAAAATCTATTTTAAATGTTCAAATTTTCGTTCAATCTGTTCTTAACTCATTTTAAGTTTAAAATTTTTATTTTGAGATTTTATCTAACAATTTTCGAAGCGTTTTTAGTTTTCTGGCAGCTTGCAGCGACTTTGGGAAAATTGGCATAACTTCTTGCTCGGATGTCCAAATGACGAACCGTTTTTTGCGTTGCAAACTAGACTCATAGAGGATCGCAACGGTATAGGTCTTGCAGCCCAAACTTGCTCGAGGAAAAGCAGTTTATTAGTTTAAGTTGGACTAAGTGTGCTGCCATCGCAGAAAGATGAAATGGACATTGTTGAGTTTTGTCAAGAAATTCAAATTTGTTGCCAAGTATGCTTCATGCATCATCAAAAGAGGTTTTTTTTATTTAAAAATTTATGTGCATTGTATTTTTTTTATTTGTTTTAGCCTACCCCATTTGCCCCTCTCTTGCTCAAATTTTCAAACATTTTAAAATTAAGGGGGAGAGTTTAATCTCAATCCTTGAGGGGGAGTAAATTTTATTTGTCTTCCTTTTTGATTCACACAAAAAGGGGGAGAAATATGTTGTTTAAAAAATATGATTTTTTCATGTTATGCAACATTGTGCTTTAATGTTCATATTTTTATTCAAGTTTTGTGATCATCAAAAAGGGGGAGATTGTTGGGTTTTGGAAACCCGAATAATCTTGGTTTTGATGTTACAAAACTTGTTATTGTGTTGCTAACATATTTCATCAAGTGTGCAGTTCATAGATCATATTTAAGAGCTTGATGAATTACAAAGAAGTAGCTTGAAAATATCAAGCTGGACCAAGACTGGAATTCTGGCATAGCGGATTGTTTCGATCATATCTAATAGCTCGGATATCGAAATGGCGTGCTTCCAATGAGATTGAACAGCCAACTCAAAATACTAAAAGTAATATTTCACAACAGATCGGCTAGTTCAAATGTTATCAAGGAGAAAAGACGCCTGCAAGATCGAGCTGAACCGCGAAGAAACAACAAGCTGTTTCAGCAAGCAACTGTCAGTCTGGTGGCCATAACTCTCAGCTCGCTTATTGGAACGGAACGATTCAGTATGGGTTGGAAAGCTAAGACAAAGATCTACAAGTCATCTTTGGAAGTGAAATACTGAATCGGGCGTTAAGATGGCCAAAAGGCTTCTGCAAGTCACGCCATATGACGCCTGTAAGATCGAGCTGTTACAGCAAAGTCCCTGTCAGTCTGGTGGGCATAACTCTTAGATCGCTTATCGGAACGGAACGATTCAGTATGGGTTGGAAATCTAAGACAAAGATCTACAAGTCATCTTTGGAAGTGAAAGACTGAATCGGACGTTAAGATGGCCAAAACGCTTCTGCAAGTCACGCCATGTGCTGCTGCATCCAGCAAACAGACAGCAAGAGCATCGCCTCGTATTTCGAGCATAACTCTCTCATACGAACTTGAAATCGAGCGATTCTTGATTCCGTGGAAGCTAAGAAAAAGGGCTACAACTTTCATGTGGATCACTTTGCCCAGAAATCAAAGAATGAAGAGTTACAAGCAACAGATCGAAGAGCAAGTTTATCAATCTTTTTTTGTATCAAGCTGATTGTCCAGACCAGACTGACATGTCCAGACCAGCAGACCAGACCAGCAGATCAGAGCATGTCCAGACCAGCAGATCAGAGCAGCAGACCAGACTAGCTGAGCAGACCAGCAGACAGACCAGCAGACCAGACCAGTCCGGTCCGAAATACAAACAGCCCAGAAACCACAATATGACCGTTGCAAGCTCGGGAATAGTGCAGAACCTTTTCCAACGGGCATATTCTTGTGTCTAACGTATATATCATTACTTGGGGCTATATATACATGATTTGGAAGCTCAATAACAACTGATTGAAGATCAATCCAAGCCTTCCAAAGCAAACCCACTTGGGATCCAATTGAGGAACTTAAAAGACAAAAGATGCTAAATGAAGAGCACTCCTCAAACCTTTGACACCTCTTACCTTGCTGTATCAGATCTAGTTAGAGATCATTTGTGCCTTTGTATTCACTCTATTCATTGTATTTGAGAGCTTAATAGAAGAGTGAATACCATTGTAACGGTTGATGATTTATCACAACCGATGAGAGGTCTTTGTATGTGAGACATTAAAGAACATACATAGTTGAGTTGCTAGGAGTTCTAGTTGGATGGGGAATTCCCAACTGGATCGGGTTTGTACAACGGGATTGTATAAATCAAAGTCTTCTAGTGGAATCCTTCCATGCGGTGGAAGAAGGGGAGACGTAGAAGGATTACACCACCTTCGAACTTCCATAAACAAATGCTTGTTTATTTACTTTATTTGCATATCTTTAAAATGTCTTTCAAATAGTTAATCGGTTTAGAGCGGGTTATGTCGAGTGTCTTCCGCTCGATTTTGTAATCGAACTCGATATAATCTCTCGGTGCATTAATTCAAGAACACGAGCTATTGAAGCTCAAGTTGGTTGAACTCGGGTGTGGAATGGCAACCCACCCCCGGAATCGATCCTGACACTCGTATATTCAATCTTTATTTCTTGATCCCCAAGTAGAACTAGAATAAACGAATAAGCTCGATATCTCATATCGACTCATTCGAGCATGGCCATGCATTTTAGTTCTCACTTGATCAAGGGCCAAACACATCTCCTGTTATATAGGAGGGACAAATCCTATCTCGATCAGTCAACATCCCTCTACATAATTCGTAGTGTATCCAATAGTCGCCTTTATAGTTTACCCTGTTACGGGTAACGTTTGACAATATCAAGATACATAACTCCTTATGTTGGGATCTCTGATGATCACAAGTCGTAAGGATTACATACATTATTATCACTATGAGAATTGCTTATGACACTTATATAACTATCCATGTAGCATTCTCATGGTGGGTCTGTCCAGTACATCGTTCTCTAACATGTACCCATGTGTTGATTTGATATCTCATATCAATGAACAATTCATCAATCAACACATACTAGTCTCTACGTATTATCATTATCCCTATTCATGATAATACTTGACTAGGGACATCTTTAAGAATAATACAATATTATTCTAAGGACATTAACATATATATTAATTCACATTGCACAGTTAAACGAATATAATATATATAATAATGAATTGCCATTCTTAAAATCATAAACATTGTATGTCTTAAACAATCATCTAATGACTTGTCTTTGGGCATATCCCAAACAATCTCCCACTTGCACTAAGACCACTCAGACATATACCTAATGCCTAGAGATCTAGTATGACGATCATGCTTCTGCTGTGACAGTGGCTTCGTCAATGGGTCAGATACGTTATCATCTGTTGGTACTTTGCATATTTTAACATCTCCCCTTTCAACGATTTCTCGAATGAATTGGAAACGCCTAAGTATGTGCTTGGATCTTTGGTGAGATCTAGGTTCCTTAGCCAATGCGATCGCTCCATTGTTGTCACAATAGAGTTCTATCGGATCTTTAATGCTAGGCACCACTCCAAGTTCAGAAATGAACTTCCTAATCCAAACAGCTTCCTTTGCTGCATCCGAGGCAGCAATACACTCAGCTTCCGTTGTAGAATCGGCTACTGTTTCTTGCTTTGAACTCTTCCAGCTCACAGCACCTCCATTTAGGCAATACACATATCCAGATTGCGATCGAAAATCATCTTTGTCGGTTTGGAATCTTGCATTAGTGTAACCCATTACATTGAGCTCTTCCTCACCTCCATAAATCAAGAATGTATCCCTAGTCCTTCTCAAGTACTTCAGGATGTTCTTGACAGCAATCCAGTGACCTTCACCTGGATCAACTTGATATCTGCTCGTCATGCTCAAAGCATACGATACATCGGGACGAGTACATATCATGGCATACATGATAGATCCAATAGCTGACGCATATGGAATCTTACTCATGCGTTGTCTCTCATCTGGTGTTGAAGGACACTGTTCCTTCGAGAGATATATACCATGTGTCATAGGCACGAATCCTTTCTTTGATTCTTGCATGCTAAACCTTTTAAGCACTTTGTCTATGTATGTACTTTGACTTAGGCCGAGAAGCCTTCTTGATCTATCTCTATAGATCTTGATTCCTAATACATAGGTGGCTTCTCCCAAGTCTTTCATCGAAAAGCAGTTCCCTAGCCAAATCTTTACAGATTGTAAGGCAGGGATATCATTCCCAATGAGAAGTATGTCATCTACATACAACACTAGGAAAATGATTACGCTCCCACTGACCTTCTTGTAGACACAAGGTTCATCTACGTTTTTGATAAAACCAAACTCTTTGATTGCATCATCAAAACGAAGATTCCAACTCCGAGAAGCTTGCTTCAATCCATAAATGGATCGTTGTAGCTTGCATATCTTTCCATCATCCTTTGCATCGACAAAACCCTCAGGTTGTGTCATGTACACATCCTCGAGCAGATTTCCATTAAGGAAAGCTGTTTTGACATCCATCTGCCAGATTTCATACTCATGAAATGCAACTATTGCAAGTAAGATCCTTATGGATTTAACCATGGCCACTGGTGAAAAGGTTTCATCATAGTCAATACCATGAATTTGTTTGAATTCTTTTGCAACCAGCCGACTTTATAGGTTTGTACATTACCATCCATATCGGTCTTTTTCTTGAAAATCCATTTGCACCCTATGGGTCGTACCCCTTCAGGTGGATCAACCAAAGTCCATACTTGGTTCGCATACATGGATTCCATCTCAGATTTCATGGCCTCTTGCCATTTCTCAGAATCAGTGCCCATTATAGCTTGTTGATAAGATGACGGCTCATCCTCATCAATAAGTAGTAAGTCACCTTGTTGAGTCACAAGAAATCCATATCTCTGTGGCTCCTGGTGTTCTCTTACAGACCTACGCTGGGCTTGTGTCTCTTGAGCAGGTACTTCTTCCACAACAGCTTGCGGTGCCTGCTCTGTTTCCATCTCAATCTCAGGTTCAGTGTTTTCTTGTGGTTGAACTTCACTAAGTTCTATTTTTCTCCCACTGGTTTTTCTAGAAATAAATTCTCTTTCAAGAAATACACCAGTCCGAGCAACAACTACTTTGTTCTCGGTGGGATAATAGAAATAGTATCCTTTCGTTTCCTTGGGATACCCCACAAATAAACACTTATCAGATTTGGGTCCAAGTTTGTTAGTGGCGTGACGTATAACGAAAGCCTCACAACCCCAAATCTTCATAAAAGACATACTAGGACGCTTCCCAGTCCATATCTCATATGGTGTCTTTTCCACTGATTTAGATGGAACACGGTTCAGTAAGAAAATCGTTGTTTCTAGAGCGTGTCCCCAAAACGATATCGGAAGATCTGCATGACTCATCATTGATCTAACCATGTCTAACAAGGTTCAATTTCTCCTCTCGGATACACCATTCCATTGTGGAGTATACGGAGGAGTTAGTTGTGGGACTATCCCACACTCCTTTAGATAGTCATGAAACTATTGGCTTAAGTATTCACCTCCTCGATCTGATCGAAGGATTTTGATACTTTTGCCAAGTTGGTTTTGTACTTCATTCTTGAAATCTTTGAACTTTTCAAATGTTTCATGCTTATGCTTCATTAGGTACACATACCCATATCTACTGAGGTCATCAGTAAATGTAACGAAGTATTGAAAACCACCTCTAGCTAGTGTACTTATTGGTCCACATACATCACTATGTATTAGTCCCAATAAAACATTTGCCCTTTCAACATGTCCCTTGAAAGGGGCTTTAGTCATCTTGCCCATTAAACAAGATTCGCATGTTTCATATGATTCAAAATCAAATGAATCTAATACTCCATCCTTATGAAGTTTAGATATGCGGTTCTCGTTTATGTGGCACAAGCGACAATGCCAGAGATAAGTCGGATTACAATCATTATTTTTAATCCTTTTAGTATTTATGTTATAGATAGGCATATCAAGATTTAATAAATAAAGACCATTTACCATTTGTGCACTAGCATAAAACATATCATTTAAATAAATAGAACAGCAGTTGTCCTTTATTATAAATGAAAACCCACACTTGTCTAAACAAGAAATAGAAATTATGTTTTTGGTAATGGATGTCACAAAATAACAATCTTTTAAAATCAACGATAAACAGACAAAGATAAATAATAATCTCATATAGCTAATGCAGCAACTCTTGCTCCATTTCCAACTCGGAGATCAACTTCGCCTTTCGCCAACAATCTACTCTTTTTGAGGTCCTGCACATTTACACAAATGTGAGATCCACATCCAGTATCTAATACCCATGATGAAGAAGTAGATAAATTGACTTCTATAACAAAAATACCTGAAGTGGAAGTCACACTTCCTTTCTTTAGATCCTCCAGATATACTTTGCAGTTTCTTTTCCAATGGCCGGTCTCACCGCAATGGAAACAGTTCCCTTCCTTCGCTATCCCTCCCTTTGGTTTCAGTGCAGATGACTTTGGCTTAGATTTAACAAAGACCTTCTTGTTCTTCTTGAAGTTCTTAGCTTTAGTCTTCCCTTTGTTCTTATTCACAATAAGAACATTTGTAAGTTTAGACTTCTTGCTATTTGCTTCAAAAGTTCTAAGCATGCCAAGTAACTGTGGTAGTGTCTTCTCAATTTCAATCATATTGTAATTTAAGACAAATTGACTGAAGCTTTCAGGCAACGATTGCAAGATCACGTTGCTTCTGAAGCTCAGAGTTCATGGTGGCAAGCATAAGGCATCCAACATCAAGTGCGTCACTTTGATGCTTCTTGTAAGCATCTTTATCAGCTCTTGTAGTCGTTAGGGGAGGTTCCTCAGCAGGTAAGGGTTCCTCTAGGACATATTGTTTCTTTTCTTGTTTGAGGACTATCCTCAAGTTCCTATGCCAGTCTAGGAAATTTGTCCCATTTAATTTGTCCTTCTCAAGGACCGATCACAGTGATAAAATGCTTGTTACGTTGTTAGTTGCCATGGATATCTACAATATAAATATGCAAAATAAGTTTATGATTTAATCATTTAAAATGGTCTTATATTAAATGATACTCCCACTATTTTGTTAAAAAAATATCAACCCTCGAAACCTTTAGTGGGCCAAGATCCATATTTCGCCTAATCTTGAGTTAGCTTTGGCTAATCGCCCAAGACTCGGTTATTTAGGTAGACAACACTTTGTCAATTACATCACATATAATTCTTGGATAGTTGGACGAACAACACTTTGTTCAATTCATCAAATGAATTATTATCCAACCCATGCCTCTAGGTTCCCAATCCTATTGAGATAACCTAGTTAAGTCGTACCCAATTTAAAGTATAACGGATATCACTTTTATCCTTTCGCGCCTTACTAAGATTGCCACGGTGCTTTGCTTTGGCAAACCCACACATGTACAATCGAAGTTTTTGACGAGTACTTTTAATTTTGGAAGGCATCTAAAACTTAATATTTTAGAGGGATTTATTGATCTCATGATTAGTTTGATAATTTAAAATATGTCCACTACATATAGGTGTATACATATCTACATATATGTGTAATACAATTATCAATCTAAAACATAAGATAAATCATGCATCAACATACATAATTAAACGTGACATGGTTATAGCCCCTACTAGCGATTTTCTCAAGCCAATGAGAAAATCCTAAGAGTCAACCTAATGTAACTTCACAAGCACCTTCCTTTGGCTCCAATTTGTGAAGGCCTCCTCATCCCGACACGATGCTCCATCTGATCACCATCAACAATTAAACTATACTATTTACAAGATATAGAATGCCTCGATTCACATTCGAGGGGAACATAGGGGAGGGATAACATTTAGAATAAAATAGAGAAGGCACGACACGCAGGTCGTATTATAAATTACAAACATTCACAAATCCTATCTAATAGGTCAAAAGGGCTATAACCATGCACCATGCTCAAACAACACATAAAGCATGCTTTAACATTTAATTAATTAAATTCTAAACATTTTAAATTTAATTCAAATTAAAACAGTAAAATAGAATTTTGAAAAATTATCGTACGCTCGGGACATCACATGCCACGAACTTAATGCGACTTAAAAGGAATCAAGATGGTTTTCGAAAAACCCTAGCTAAAAGGCGACGACGGCCGAGCCCATGCACGGCTGCTAGGGTTCGAAACCCTAGCCGTCATGAGCTAGCCGTCACGAGCCAATGGGTTCTAAACCCTAGCAAAGGGGCGACGATGGCCGAGCCCATGCACGGCTACTAGGGTTCGAAACCCTAGCCGTCATGAGCTAGCCGTCACGAGCCAATGGGTTCTAAACCCTGATCAAGTTTCGACACTTCCATGCACAATTATTAGCCACAACGGCTAAACCATCTCGAGCCAAGGGTTCGAAAAACCTAGCCCTCATGTGGCTAGCCGTGTGTCATTTGTGATGGTGATGGCCGAACCCACGTGATATATGGTTCGATTTTAGCCTTCTTGTATCATATACAATAATTCGCCAATTTATATCAAATATAATTTCATGACAATTTCACAAATTCAATTTAATTCATATCATATATGAATTATACAGTTTTAAAGCATGCAATACAAATCTAAATATGATTAAACTATTTAACCACATAAATCCGATATGAGCCTTGTACACGACTCTGATACCACTGTAAGTAATCCAACAAGCATGGAACGCAGCGGAATAATAAAATTTTGGATTACTATAACCGCGGATCTATACATAGGGATTCATATCGGATAAAGGAATCAAAGGTCTCACCCTTGTAGCGTGTTTGAGCAGATTCCACGAAGCAGCACCACGTCCAACGAGTCCTTCGAGCCACTAGCAAAACTTAGCGAGTTTTGCCTCTACGGTATCCACACGATCAAATCGGGAAGGGATAGTTTAAGAACAAGTTGCTAGACAAGTTCTTAAACCGGAACAAGAAAGACACTCGATTCACAATCGAATAATCGCTAAAAATCATCAAGTCTCTCACGGCTACAAAGAAAAACCGAGAGCTCTTTGATGATTGTAGGAGGCGGCCGTGTCTTGCTTGTTAGTGTTTAGGTTGGAATGATATGAATTGTCTCATAACAATTTAATCATACCCTTGTATTTATATTATAAGATTTAATTAAGGTTTAAGGCTTTCTTAAAGCCTCATGGGCCCAAACCCATGATTTAATTAAATCTTTATAATCTTTTAATTAAGACTCTTCTTAATTAATTAATTCATCCAATGAATTTTATTTCCCTTATCGATTTAATCTTTTGTGCGACCCGATAGGATCTTGTAATGTTGGCAGTGATATAAAATCTCATTTTATGTCGCAAGCATTGAGCGGTATCTAGCAACACATCAATGCTACCCAAATTACAAGAATGTCAATGACTCGACATAACCTTTAGAACTTGTGATAATATTAACCATGTAACTTAATCCCTTTGTCCTTTGTGTTTAGATTGAACACGAATCATGGAATAGTCATACTCGTATATTCAATCTTTATTTCTTGATCCCCAAGTAGAACTAGAATAAACGAATAAGCTCGATATCTCATATCGACTCATTCGAGCATGGCCATGCATTTTAGTTCTCACTTGATCAAGGGCCAAACACATCTCCTGTTATATAGGAGGGACAAATCCTATCTCGATCAGTCAACATCCCTCTACATAATTCGTAGTGTATCCAATAGTCGCCTTTATAGTTTACCCTGTTACAGGTAACGTTTGACAATATCAAGATACATAACTCCTTATGTTGGGATCTCTGATGATCACAAGTCGTAAGGATTACATACATTATTATCACTATGAGAATTGCTTATGACACTTATATAACTATCCATGTAGCATTCTCATGGTGGGTCTGTCCAGTACATCGTTCTCTAACATGTACCCATGTGTTGATTTGATATCTCATATCAATGAACAATTCATCAATCAACACATACTAGTCTCTACGTATTATCATTATCCCTATTCATGATAATACTTGACTAGGGACATCTTTAAGAATAATACAATATTATTCTAAGGACATTAACATATATATTAATTCACATTGCACAGTTAAACGAATATAATATATATAATAATGAATTGCCATTCTTAAAATCATAAACATTGTATGTCTTAAACAATCATCTAATGACTTGTCTTAGGGCATATCCCAACAGTCTCGAGCAGAATTCAGAAAATTCCCGATGTATTCAAAACAATAGGAAAACTGAAATGCCCAGAAGGCTGGAGAGAAGTGCAAATAGTTTTCGACATCACCGAGAAGAACAATATCTTCCCTTGCGATGTCCTATATTATTTGCAACAACCTACAGTTGGCAAGTTTCAAGGAAACTTTCAGATTGGTGAAATTGATCTCACAATTGAAGGAATTGCCGGAAGTATCCCAGAACAGCTTATTCTAGGGATTGAATTTCTCGAGGAACATAAACCTTGGGAAAGATTGCACGATGGAATGGAATTTACGGTCGACGGAAAGAGATACCGAATTCGATGACCACCAGTCCATTCTCAATATACATCTCCGTTGGGATGTTATATGAGAAGTACCGGACAGAATATTTGCAGACTACATTGATTCAGGAGCTGGAATATGCAATGCCAGGCGAGAAATCTTCCCCAAAGACGTTTGTGAGAAATTACCAGCCATTGCCGGAAGAGACTTTTCCAAACGGATCCTTATTCTTAATGAAGGAGTCCGGGGAGCGGAAATAATTATCGGCGGAGCAGGCGGTACCCCATGGTACAAAGTCAAAACTCCACCTATATATTTCCGTGATACAGGTGCGGATATGCTGTTAGGAAATAATTTTCTACAGACGTTCAAGACATTCACTCACGAGAATGAAACGCGAAGACTTATTTTCACAACTCTGTGTGATCATAAGATTATAGTACAACGATTACGGGAGGCGTTTCACAGAAAATTCCCCATTTGTTTTCGCAACAAGCGTGGTGATGAAGGAAAACTTCGACACCCAAAGATGAAAGATCAGCGGAAATTTGGAGATGCACTTCTTCAGTTCCAACAACAAGGTCCTAGTGAAAAGGATTCTCAAACTTTTGACTTGGTTAATATCATATCTTTCAGAGAGCAGGATGAGGAAAGAGTAACTCCAGAAACTCTGTTGTTACTGAAGAATGCGTTACGAGAAGAAGTTCCACAACCTGAAACTACCCTCGAAGAGCGAATCACTCTAGAGGATGTAAAAACAAAGATTCGTAGGAACTACAACGAGGATCCACTAGCATGGTGGAACAAAAATGAGCTCATAGCCACTTTGAAGGTGAAAACTGGAAAAGAAAATGAGTTTGTTCGGTACATGCCGATCCCCATGAACCAGGAAGATCGAAAGGATATGTAGATCATACTTAAGGAGCATCTTGACCTTAAGTTAATCTCAGCAGGTATTTCTCCATACAGCAGCCCAGGATTTCTTGTACGAAATCATGGAGAAATTAAACGAGGAAAGCCGAGATTGGTGATCAACTATAAATTGATCAACGAAATCTTGGAGTTCGATGGATATTTTATCCCAAGCAGAGAACATTTGGTAAATAGCATCAAGAATGCCAAAGTGTTTTCTAAATTCGATTGTAAGTCTGGATTTTACCAGATTAAAATGGAGGAAGCAAGCAGAAAGTTTACAGTATTCTCCACACCACAAGGACATTATATCTGGAATGTCATGCCAATGGGATTGACGAATGCTCCCCAGATATATCAGAGAAAGATGGATAATCTTTTCAAGGATTACTTCAGCTTTATGTTCGTGTATATTGATGACATTCTTATAGCATCGAAAAACATGAAAGAACATCTTAAACATTTGGAAATCTTTTCAGAAGTTTGTTACAAGGAAGGATTAGTGCTTTCCGAGAAGAAAGCAGTGATCGCTACAAGACAAATCGAGTTCTTTGGAGTGAGATCAACGAATCTGGAATCATCCTGCAGAATCATATTGTTGAAAAAGTACAAGGATATCTGGATGACCTCAAGGATTTAAAACAACTTCAGAGTTTTTTAGGAGTTGTTAATTTCGCTGGGATGTTTATCAACAACCTAGCAAACCACAGGAAGGTGTTCAGTCCACTACTCAAAAAGGATGTTAAGTTTGAGTGGAATGACGATCATAGACAAGATGTCAAACAGTTGAGGAGGTTTGCAGGCAACTACCAAAGCTTGCAATACCAAACGACGAAGATGAACTGGTATTATACACAGATGTCAGTGATCATTGGTGGGCGGCAGTTCTCATGAAAATTACAACATAAGGAGAAGTGCCATGCAGATATTGCAGTGGGCTATTTGATAACAACGAAGTTATCAGATGGCACATCAACGAGAAGGAGTTCTTTGCTGTTCGAAAGGCAAAAAAGAAATGGCCACTTTTCCTACTTGCAAAGAAATTTATCTTGAAAATAGATAATACGAGTGTCAAAGCATTTTTAAAAAATAAAATTGAATCAAAACCAGAAAAGGCTAGACTTTTAAGATGGCAAGCTGAATGCCAATATTATGATTATGATATTGTCATTGTAAAATCTGATAAAAAAATTCTTGCAGATTTTTTGACGATAGATGGAAGCGAGTGAAGCTAATTCCATCATCACGAGATCAAAGCACCTCCGTCAAAATCTGGAGGAGCTAGACAAGAAGATCAACGGCCTGGTGATTAATTCTCAGGTTGCGGGTCAAGTATAGGAACTGGATCTCACGAGGTCCAACAGGCTATGAAGGCTACCATGCAGGCTCACACCTGTTTATGGGACAGTCTTTATATTCCCCTCCGACGGGATGCTTCAGCAGTCTAAAGTCGTGTTTCAGAGAGCCGGGCTCATCAACCGGTGTGGAGGATTCAAGTACCACCACTACAGGTCCTAGTATTGATCCTTTCGGGGAAGATACAGAAGGAAAAATTGATTCCAAGGTATCTGGGATATCTGAAGAATCAAGCCAACCCAGCACCTCAGGGGTTAAAGAGGGAGAGATTAATCTTAGGCCATCGGCGGGCAAATCTAAGGTTAATACTAACGAGAATATGGTTTCCCCAACTTCCCCTTTGCAGGAATATCAAAGATCATGGGAGAAACTTTGTACAAGAGTGGGTATAATTCCTGGAAAAATTAATGCAGACTGGTCAGGAAAATACCCAAGAATGTGGATGCATCCTGGTGTCAAACCAGAAAGTGTTCGTGAGTGGTTTGATTTTGGCTGCCTAGCCTCAGTCTTTACCATAGCACCAAGTTTTCCGGAAATCGCAAAATTACCGGATTGGATCTATGAAGGAGTGTATGACTCATGAAAAAATAATCATACACTTGGACGAGGAGATGTTCTGGAGCTAAAATTCATTATTGCGGCCCCAGAAATAACAGGGAAAGGTCTTCACCCTAGCTTTCATTTTGTAAAGTTACAGAGACCTAACTAGAAGGCGATGGATCAAATAAAACCAACCCCTGAACGAACAACACTAGTTTCCCCGCTCACAGAAGATGACATTACTACCAGAAGAGTATGGGGATTATGGGTCTGTAGATGGACAAAGTCAAGTATCCGTTCAAAATCTTTCAGAAAACAACGAACGGATCATTCATGGTTAACGCCATGACAAGCCATACTACAAAATTTGCCGAGGACATCTTTGAAAAGAAGAGGCAAATATTATGGGAAAACAAGATTCCGGCCACCAAAGAAACTAACCGGAAGTTCTGCAACATGGCTCATGTGGGAAGATGGCAGGACTACATCTGCCCGAGCTGCCCAGAGCAAGAAGAGCCATTGTTCGGGAAAGGGTTCCCTGTCAAACAGGACAAGAAGAAAGAGGACAAAGCAGGACCGGGCAAACGTGGAAGATTCCCACGCAGACTGCAAAGGCCAAATTTTTAGGGACCACAGGGAGACAAGAGCCATGTGACTCTGACGATGACCACTACCATATGCAAAAGAAAACAAAATGGTTGGACAACTCTTCGGCCGAAAGTCGAAGGGACGACAAGATACCAAACAAGAGAGAAGACGCATGCAATGACGTCTGATTATAAACAAGAATTGAAGTCCAGATTTCAAATCCACCTCCAGACTCTATAAATACCAAGGCTTTCAGGAAGCTAAGGACATCAAAAAATTCTCCATAGTTTTCTGAGAAATAAATTTAGAGTATCCAAGCTTTGTAATATTTCAACTTTCGTAGCTTGGTAATATTTCTTTCTTCCTTTTTGTAATCGTCTGTATTATTGTTTTTGTTTTAAGTTTATGTGTTCTTGAGTCGAGCCTCATCTATATGAGAGGCTAAACAAGTCCGTCTCCTCCCAAAAGGAGACGTTTTAATGTAATAGATATTATAAGTATTCCAGAATAAAAATAAGGTTGTTGCCCAGCTATCTCCCAGATTTCTTTAACTCTTTTTTATATCTTGATTATACATTACGCCCTAAGGTAGGAAACGAATTAGGGCTGTGCTGTGCGGTTTCTGAAGGAGTCGGATAACTGGCAGACTAGCCTCGCCCATGTGCTGAGGTTGAATGGTGAGGAGCCAATCGTAAAACAGTCTAGAGGCAGTAAGTTTTCGACTGGTGGCGTTGCGACCCACCCCACCCGGTGCCGTTATGGTCGAAATGGTATATTACAGTTTATTAAAATTTTATTGTAATACGGAAGCATGTTGGGCATTTTATTGTTTTTTAACATGATCTTCAAATCCGGTTGTGAATTATAATTAGAAGATTGTTACATGAACTGTGAGTCATTTGCAAAAGTATGCTCTTGGGTTCGCCCGAGATGACAGAAACTGAAGGATCCCATGTTCATAAATGCTATCGTTTCATGAATAAAAGGATAAAGAAGATGATAAATAGTATATATATGATTATTTGTTCTTTAAACATTTTCGTAGGGTTGAGAATGCAATTTTATTAGAAGTTGGTTGGAACATGTGGACCACTTGGACCACATGGGGTTTTTATAGTCATTTCAACCAAGAATGGACCTAAGTAAACTAAGGTTTTTTAACTAGACTAGGATGAATTAAGTTTCAGGAAATGGTACCGGCCCACAATTTTCCCTATATATATATAGATATACTATTCTAAGTGTGGGCGACTGGGCCATGTTTCGCCTCTGGCTATAACCTGCATTCACCCACCTGTATCGATCCGCTTTCACATTCGAAAAAATGAGTCGTATTGAAAATTGAGCAACCCACATTTATGTAGGTGGGTAATAGATTGTTGCATGTCACACGTCTATCTCTGCTCGTATCTTCATATATAAAAGATGTCTTAAATATAAAATTAAATATTTTAAATGACCAACATAAGACATGCTTATTTTGCAGATTTCTTATATATTATTTAGAGTATAAGTTGTAATTATCTTTTTAATATAATTTATTTTGCTAATTAATAAAAGTTTAATTGAGAAACAATAGTTTTAAGTACTTTTATTATGCATCTTGTAATAACAATAATGCTTTTTATTTTGGGAATTTCATCTTGTAATAACAAGAAATGCTTTTTATTTTTTGGGAACTTCGTCTTGTTGTAAAAAATGATTTTTATTTGTGAATTTATGAATTGTCGTTTTCTTTTGTACACATGAATTTTTCAAGTTATTGATGTCTAAAGTTGATGGATAGAATATTTTGATACGTTAATTTATTATTATTTTTGTTTTTCTTACTGTGAGAGAATATTTTCAATTTCATTTTTAGTAGATGCATGATTTGGATATATATTTTTATGATGACGGTGATATAACTGGTGATCTATAATTATCTTTGATTTTCAATTATAAAAGAATTGATAATTATATTTCAAATAATATTTGTGTTCATATGATTTTAGATTTTTATTGTTTTGTAAGGGGCAGGGCCCACCGGATGAGAAAGGGTTGTCCAGACTGACGTCATGGGGGCGGAAGCGGAAGCCAGCGGCCTATAATGGTACCTACGGATACGGCCATGCTGTAAGGACGATCAATAAATTTATTTAATTTTAGCTCTGTTTTATTATCATCGATAATAAATTAAAAATGTACTAACTGTAATTTCTTTTAATTTACCAGGTAACAGTCCACATCTGCACCCACCGAACCGCGCAATTTTGTATATTTATTGTGTGGTTGCAGTTTAACAATTTAGCAAACTGCGTTGAATTTTAGTGATATTTAGCTATAGATGTCATATGTGTTTAGCTATGATGCACGGATACTGACACGACGACACTGACACGACACGGACACGGACACGGCGACACGAATTTTCAAAATTTACAGGATACGACACGGCTGGGACACGCCTGTATATATATATATGTATATATATATATATATATATATATATATATATATATATATATATATATATATATTACAAATACTAGAAATTCACTCACAATTTTTTAAATTCTAAAACCATGTAAAATTAACAAAAATATTCTTACCAAATTCAAGAAACATATAAATAAATGCATGACACTGGAATCATCATAATATCACTCATACTAACAACAAATACATATTACTTTAATTAATATAAAGCTTAACAAACACATCCAAATAAAATATAACACCAAAAATATTATTATCAAATTCAAAAATAAAATATATAAGTGTATGTCACTGAAATTATCATAGTAGCATTCATACTAACAACAAATGTATATTACTTCAATTAAATAGAGTTTAGGTAATACCTCTAAATTCATTTTAGCCAAAAACTTTTTAAATTGTACAATTATCACCCAAAAGTGTCCTTTCTGTGTCGGACACGGCTCGGATACGCCCATCAGCCATGTACGACACGAGTGTCCGATTTTGAGTGGAGTGTCCGACACGGGTGTCCGATTTTATTTTATTAACAAAATAATGGACACTTCCCGTGGCGTGTCCGACACCTATCCAGGGGTGTCCGAAAAGTGTCGTTGGCCGAGAAGTGTTCGACACTGCACCGAGTACTTTTTAGGAGTGTCTGTGTATCATAGGTGTTTAGGTAGGTAGAGATAGATCCAAAATATCTATTCAATAGGCAATTTAATGTATTTCTGGTGTGGAAGAAAAATTATAAAAAATTTGTTTTTTTTCTTCACTGGAAATTATTTATTATTATTATTATTATTTTTATTTATTTATTGCTTATAATCAACCCCGTGTAATTGACCATGTAACTATAACTAATTTGATTGGTCATAGAAGCTCCAGGAGATGGTGGCTCTTCAATCTTCATCAAGGGGGATTTTTGACTAATTAGTCGTACATGGTATATATATATATATATATATATATATATATATATATATATATACACACATTATACCATAATGCATTAATGTAATCATCATGATAATCATAACAATTTATAAAATTGAAGAATTTTTTTTATATTATGACTTACATTAATTTAGATATTAATGTTAAAAGTATAGCCCCTACAATCACGTATGCTTAGACAAGAAATCCAGTTTTTCCCCCAAAAGCTAGAGCTAATGTGAGGTTAGTTAATAATATTTTTTATATTTTAATTTAGCACGTCCGATCTTATCTACAAGTCAAAAAAGGTGGAAAGTAAATCCAAAATAAATATATAAATTACAAGTGTATGTTGGTAGGATATTAGGTTAAGTCGTTGCTGCCCCACGATAGTGCCCTGCAATATAGCTTGTATTGGATGAAAATATTTTCATCAAATAGTTGATCTCTCCTTATAAACATTATCAACGAAATCGAATATTGGATCATGAGAAAGATAACAAAGACCAATTATAAATATACATATTAAAAATTTCGAGCACTCTCGCAAAAAAACCTAGAAAACTAGTTAAATTAAAGACGTCATAACTAGAAAACTAGTGTCATCTCTTATTTTTATCCATCTTTAGACCCATTTTGTGTAATCTCGTAAAAAATAGTTACACGAAATTTGTAATGAATAGCATAGACATTCCAGAAGGAACATTCTATGCAACTTCAGGTCTTACCTGGTGTATTTCTAAGAAACAAGCAGAGGCGCGTTCATTAGACAAGTCTCTTCTAAACCCCCATTCAACCTTACGAATTTTACCATATTTTTCAAACTATTATGCTGACAAATTTATATACCAATCTAATTCTCACATAGACAGCTTCAAATCATAAAGGAAAGAAGCAAAAAATTTAATAAAGAGAAATTATGAACGATCTATTATCAAGATCATTCTCTCGGGGAGAAAACCATTCCCCCCCGCCGAATTCCCACACGATAGAGATGAACAGCTCCGCCGCAACAGGTGGTGAAAACCTGGACAGTTTTTTCCAGGATGTGCAGGTAATAAAAGACCAACTTCAGGACCTGGAGACCCTTTACAGCCAGCTCCAGGCCGCGCATGAGCAAAGCAAGACCCTGCACAACGCCGGAGCTATAAAGAGCCTCCGATCACGCATGGATTCCGATGTTTCCGCCACTCTAAAAACGGCGAAACTCATTAAACTCCGACTGGAAGAACTGGACCTCTCCAACTCCGCGAACCGCAGCTTACCTGGCTGTGGCCCTGGAAGCTCATCAGACCGAACTCGAACTTCTGTCGTCAATGGCCTGAGGAAAAAGCTCCAGGGAACCATGAACAAGTTCAATGAACTGAGACAGAAAATGGGTTCTGAATATAGAGACACGGTGCAGCGGAGATACTACACCGTGACAGGTGAAAACCCCGATGAGAAAATCTTGGATAGATTGATAGAGACAGGGGAGAGCGAGAATTTTCTGCAGAAAGCGATACAGCAGCAAGGAAGAGGGCAGGTGATGGATACTATAATGGAGATTCAAGAGAGGCATGATGCGGTGAAGGAGATAGAGAGGAATTTGAGGGAATTGCACCAAGTTTTCTTGGATATGGCAGTTTTGGTGCAGAGCCAGGGGGAGCAGCTGGATGATATTGAGAGCCAAGTGACTAGGGCCAATTCTTATGTGAGGGGGGCAGCTAAGCAGCTTGAGGTAGCTAGGAAGCATCAAAAGAATACTAGGAAATGGGCTTGTTTTGGGATATTGCTCTTGTTGATTATTATCTTGATCGTGATTCTCTCGATTCGACCATGGAAGTGATCCACGATTTCGAATAACCCCTGGATTGATCACCATTCAATCACATGATTCATAGTGTGTTTGTATAAGATTTATTGGTATGAAAATAGTATATCACTTCATATTTTTCTAATGTGTTATTGATACTATTATGGTTGTTGGTAATAAGGGGGAAAGATAAACTCTGCAGAGTTGATAGGGTAGCTTTTTTATTCAACGCTCGTACAGATTTTTTCCTAAAAGCTTTTTCTCATGTTGATTTATCATACATATGTCTTTGCACTCTTCTATTTTTGAAGGCATTTTAGGATTCAGGTTATGTTTCTTTACACCAAATCAAATTTCCTGTTTTCGATTTTTATCCAAGCTCATAAATAAAAAATTTAATTGCATTCACGCGTATGAATAATGAGCATTCTGATATTGAAGGACCAAATCGAACAATTCAAATATACTACAATTCAAATATACCATTCAAGAGAAATCTCAGTGGTTAGATCAAAAAAATATGTCACTTACATTATTAATTTTGATAAATGTTATTTCATAATAATATAAACTATATTTATGGCTTTTGGTTGGTTTTTCTTCTATGCACCATTATGTCGATGTTGGTGCATACCCCGTGCAGATATCTCCTATCGTGCAAGAACACACAAGAAAGCACTAAAAAAGCTTTCCAATTTCTCATGAATATTAATAAAAGAACTAGAGATAAACTTAATGACAATAGCAGGACCCATTTAAATTAATTTCTCAAATTTCGGTTATGCAAAAGAATGACATTATAACATTCCAGAAGCCTAACATCAAGTTTTTGTTTTTTTAAATAATAAAACTCAAAAATGGGTAAAATTGTTTCTCATAAAGAGGTAAGGCGAAAAATGCCGACAAAGGCACATAACAATGTACATAACGTCCAGAGGGTTAAAAATGAAAAAAATTACAGGTGGTTCAGCTGTAACTGGCTTAGTTGGAAGTATATAGCATCGGTCAACCATTTCTTATTCAATTTTGTTTTTTTTTTTCTAAATTCTATGTTGCTACAATAATACATGGAATCAATGTGATTTGTAAGTTGCAAGTAAAAAAAACCATTAAAAATAATTCACATTTTCAAATTGGGTACTTACAGAAAGATGTCATTCTTTTTGCAGCACCGTGATATGATAAGAATTCCCCTGGCAAGTACCAGATGACACTCGTGACTCCTTCTCATCATCTCCTTTACCAACGGATGATAAAAGATTCCAGTGCAATGAGTAATTCGATAAATCATATGTACCGGGAGAAAAAACACAAATCTGGAGAGGAACTTCAGTGGAAGACAATGGGTGGAGATTGAAGTGAGTTGAAGTTGATCCTGACCACATGAAAGGTGAAACGCTCTCGGGCAACATGCTCTTGCCAGCTCGATTTCCTATTACATCATTTGTTCCTTTAACGTCAGTAGAACTAGAGATATCGTACCAACCCAATTCATTTCCAGAAACTGAAGCAGAATTGCTGACTGAGTTGACGGGAGGTATAGAATCGTGGGTGGTGAGTCGAACTGATAAATTATCTTCTGAGGAGTTGTGCACGGTAAATTTAAGATTTATTTCACAGTAAGCGGCAGAAAAGTCGTGCCTCACTATCTGGGGGCCGTGCATTAGCCATAATATTGGGCTTGTATGAGCAGTTCTGTAGCATAGACAGAAACAGGAGCAATAAAATAAATAAAGAAGATAAGCATCAACGGACAAAGGCAAAAATAAGGCTTCAAAACACAGTTGCTGGGAACCTCGTTATTCGCCAGCAATGATTAACTCGGTGAAAATGCACCTACCTGCAATGGCATGTGTGATAAGTGAAAATTTCTTTGCACCTTGGTACCCCTGGATCGCTATCATTTTGCGACTCCGTAATCAAGATGACGTCGATCGTGCTTTGATGATCCTAATCCATGCCAAAAGATAAAAACAACAGTGAAATTCCTGTTATTTTTTATAACATGGAGTAAAAGTAAAAACATAATGGTTTACAGTTTTGAACGAAGATCAACAAAATCATTTATTGGTGGCTTCAGTAATCACGTGGTTCCGAGTTTGTATCCCTAATGTAACAGTCACATACGATCCACAAAACCAAAAAAATAGGAGGCACTTGTTTTACACTCCATTTTGTGCGAGCAAATATTAAAAGATAATACAAAATATTCACCAATGCCACTTACCATTCAATTTGAGATGGAATGAGCATGAACGAACAGAACATTTTTTTCCATTTGGAACACCCCACTTATGTTATGTATACTTAAATAACTCAAAACGACAATTTAACTAAGGATGAACATAAATATGTTAATGTTAACCAATATTAGGCAGGAAAACAAAAAGCAAAGACATGGTGAACCTGGTCTGGTCTTTTCTGGTGTATTCTTTCATGATGGTGAAATATATTAAACGGCGATCTCGATGTATCGTACAATTTTTCGGAATCCCTAGCATAAAGTTTTACATCTGCCCTCCCTGAAATGGAAAGGGAAGATATGTCTTCAACAGTCACTCGTGTCTGGACTTTCTGCACCAAAAGTAACTTAATATGATGGAAACTCAAGAAAAATAATAAAAAATGCAAAGACGAGTGTTAAAAATAAGATGTCGAAAAATTTAGTAAGAATAAAGTCGAGAGTGGTATTATCACGATCAGTATACATTCTTTTTTAAGAAAAAAATGGAAGAAAAAATTGCAGAGAGTTCTAGTCTGAGAATCCACAATAAATATTTAAGCATGGAAACACCTCTAGCAAATCATCTCTTTAGAGGTAAAAAATGTGGCAACTCATATGACTAATTTCCACAACGCTTTAAGCTACTATCTATTGGGTGTCTAATTTAATGATATGGCCTGTAAAGAATATCTAAAGCTTGTCAGATTGCAGGTCAGCAACAGACTAAAGATTCTGAAGCGGGATAAGGCACAAAGCAGTAAACCCAACAAGAATATTTTCAAAAGGAATCTCCCTAAGTCACTTTAAGAAAATTTTGGACTTCGATACAAACCTTTAGCTTGAAAAAGCATGACAAAGCCTGTCCGGCCATTAATAAATCCGAAGGAGAGCCAGAATCTGTTGACTGAAGTAGTGTAAGTTCCCACTGGTGTCCAACACACGATAACTGCTGAACTTGGAAACTCTCTGAAGTGGTTCTGTTGATAATATCCATCCGCACAAGGAACTCATACAATCTGGAAGGACAAGGGCTGAGTTGGAATTTCACTTCCAGAGATGGAAGTACCTACAAATATTTAGATGATGAAAGAGGAGAAAATTAATGATAGATGTGCTGTTGGAGATTCTACTTGTATCATTAGATTCCCAATTTCAATTGGCTAATGAATGAACTAGAACCAAGTAGATACCCTTATATTGATTAGATTCCCAATATTCAGTCATGTTTTGCATGCTATCGATAGAGCTTAGAATATAGAAACAATAAGATCATACTCCTTTTCAGGACATACCTCCAAATCGTAATTCAATCTTAAAGTTCGATATATTATGTGAGTTGATTTATCTTCCATCTCATAGTAAATGGTTATGTACAGCGAAATGTTTCCAGCTACAGCAGCCCTAAACCAAAGGGGCCACATTAGTGGCTTATCCCAACAAATTGTTTCAGCCTGAAAAAAGTGAAATGTGAAAAAAGAATACAATGACCACATTAGAAATTGCAAATGAAAAATAAAAGGCGAAGCCCAATGACCTCAGGGAACACAAATACACCATTTGTATCTTTGGCAGCATCCAGATAAGTCGAATTTTGTGGTGAATCTGCTTGTTTTTCAAGACACAATGGAAATTCTTTCTCCATAACTCTTTGATCTGCAATGTTGATAAATCTTGGATGACTGACCCGCATTTTCAAATTCTGCCAACAGATAAAACATCAGACAAAGTGAATAAAATTAGTATTTCCTCAATCCAGTACAGCTGAACATCACCATAAAACAAATTAACTAGGGCATACTACAAAAAAATTTGTTAAGCTCCTCCACCTGGAGCAAGTGGATAAATTATAAGAGAGTAATTAGTCAAACCCTCGAGAAGACAAATTATGAGGGTACACATGGATCCTTCAAAAGGACAGAAAAGAAACAAAGATAACTTCAATCCCTACGACTAGGGCATGCTGGAAAGCCTCTCGAGGTTGAAACCTCAAACAACAACATGCATTGATCAGTAGACATGAATTCGGGAAATAAACAATTGTGTGGAAGGAAGTAATCAACTTTGGAATGGATAATCATTCTGAGACAACCATCATTAAAATCAAATTTTGCTTATCTCATCATTTCACTCAAAAGACAAAATAGCTTGTGAGAGCGTGAAACATCACACTACCCACTGTATAAAGCATGACTTTAAAAGTAAAAAGTACCATCCAATCCATAAACTAAAACAATCCACCAAATGAAAAATATGACATTAGAAGATGTGCACAACGAAAATGTTGATCTGAACAATCTATCAACTGGCATGAAAAAATTAACACTTGATATTACTTTAGTTGTTTCCATGTAAAGTGTAACATTGCATGAATCAAAGAGTATTACAAACAGTTAGTTGAGAAAGAATAAAAAATAAAGACTATGACATCGGGACAAAACAAAAGAGTAAGAACTATAACAAGTTTGTCTTTACTTTACTTTAACTAGAGCTGCTAAATAGCGAAGGATGATTAGAAATCAGATATAAACTAGGAACAGACAATTAAACATCATACATTATTTAAACTACACAAATCAGCCAACACTTTTTACTTAGACAATTGTGTTTTACCGAATAAGATGGAATGTGAGTTGTTGACGCAAACATAAACGAGTAAAAAAAGTATAAAAACTAATAAAACAAAAATACCTTTATGGATATTTTTGATGGATTTCTCATCTCTAAAGTAAGGCAACGAATGTCCCCAGCATAAACTGTTTTAGGCAAGTTGTGAACAACACCTTCAAGTCTGGGTAGGCTCTGGATATCAAACAAGTTTAAGCAGATAAGTAGAATATAAAAGAATTGTAATCATTCAACGATCCAGAATCAAGTAAATACAAATTATGCCACTCCAAGAAAAACAACAAATGCAGTACCTTTATTACCAAGAACTTCAAGCTTCCTGTGATTGATTGCTTTGGTTTCCTATTCCCTTTAACTTTCTTTCTGATAACATCTGAATTAAAGTTACAAACTCCAAACACTGAACCAGAGAGTTTCCACCTAACACCAACTACTTTTAGGATGCCTTCTACTTTGGGAGTGACTCTTAGCTGAACCTGAAGAGCAAAGAAAAAGATATTGAGGACATTATAAATTATATTGCCATTAAACAATAAGTCAACCTGAAGAAACTAATTGAAGTGCTTATTACAGAGACAAAATACTGCGCATCATGGAGTGAGAGGAGTTGTGATAAATATAGCACGTAGTTATAAGAGTACATTTAGACATATCAAATATATATTTCTCTGTTCTCTAATGGCTAAAGCATTTGCACAAAGGGATAATTCGACTTCAGAAATATTCTTATTTTGGTCCTTACAGTTCAGTGTATCAATTATGCTTACTTTAGTTTCTTACTTATTATAGAAGATTCAACTTTTATTTCTTCAACGTCAAATATTTAGAAAAACTACATGCCATTGAAACTGATCAAACAACAAATGAAGGCAAAACGAGTCCCATCTCTAATCCTTAAGCAGCAAGTATGTCCATCATTGTTGTCCATCTTTTAGGAAGTGATTCAAAAGGAATTTATGCTCAAGAAAGCAAAAACTGAGCTCTCATTTATTTCTATCAATTTTTCTTTGAGGTGCACTAAATACATTAAGCATGGCTCCGTATATCCCTTCAAAAAAAAAAGGTTACCTTATACCTTTGTGTATGATTCTCAACAAACTATTCCAAGACACTTAATGAGACCTGACCACGGTTCTTTTGGAACCGTGAAACAAATTGTCTCAAAAATCGAAACTATTTTTCGGTTTGTTTCCATAATTGGAACCGGAACCGAGGAGTTATGGTTCGGTTCCGGTTAGCAAAAATAAGAAACCCAAACCCGAACCAAGAGTAACTGAAACCGAAACCATGTGAAACGAAACTGGAACCAGAACCATGAGTAACTAAAACTGAAACCGAGTGAAATGTAACCATAATCCTAAATTAATCTTAAAATTTTAAGATCTTATAGTGTATATAGACAACTTAATTTACTTATTTTATACATGTTAAAATTAACACCTATATTTATGTATTTTTTACTCAAAATTATTAATAAATTAGATTCAATTAGTTTGATTACCTCATAAATTGTATTATTTTTTTCTTCTTAACCGTTAAAAATCCAAAAATAAATTACACTTGGAATAATCGAATCAGTTCAAATCGTAATTAAATCGGATGGTTCGGCTCTGTTTCACCTTTCATTAAGAACTGGAACAATCAGTTTTCGGGTTGTGGTCAAGCCTAACATAATGCCTCTCTTTCTTACTTTGTATATTTAGTCATGATTTATTTGTTGATTTTGAATTGATCTCTATCTGGACCAGATGAAAAAACGAGTGCTACTTTTTAAACACCCAACTCGGCCAACCCCGACTAATTTGGGACAAGGCTTTAATAGTGATGTTGAACAAGCCATCGTAAATTACTAGATTCTGTTTTGATAAAAAAATTGTTTCCTCAGATATATTTGAGATACTTAATGGGAACAAAATGATAACTAAGATTGCAGTATTCTGCAATTGAGTTTCTTTGAGTTGTGTTAAAATAACATTTCTAAGAAACAATTACTGCCAATTTCACACCGTCATGGGGAATAAGCTAATTATCACTCTTTTTCTTAGTTTCTAATGGTACTGTGGGAATGACTCCCTCGCTCCTCCAGTAACTATACAATTATCCTTGTTAGCTGATGAGTATTCCTGGGAATATGAAGATAATGTGTTCAGTTATTGTTTCAGTGTTTCTGCACACTCTTTCATGAGAGTAAGTACGCATTTCTTATCCTTTTTTTTTTTTTTGTCTTCTGTCTTTTTTGATTTTTTTTTTATTTTGTTCTTGGAGCAAAAGTTAACCAAGTAATTATGTTGGATATTTGTCAAAGACTCAAGATTTTACATAAGAAATCCATAGAAGGATAGGATATCAATTAAAGTAAGATGGAGTAAATAGGTCCACATTAATAAAATACGAGGAATAATAAAAAAAATTCCACATTTTATCATTAGCAAAGCTCACCCATATAGTTTCACCTCCTTGCATCAAAACGTCAACTTCAGACAAAGTAAAGAAAGATTTGTCTAAGCTGTCATCCCTGCATCGAGTGGGTAAACAAAATTAGCAATAGTCACACACATAGTATGCATAAAAATTAAGTGGAACCAAAATCTTTGCATCACTGACATACCCACTAGTTGATACTGCTCTCATTTCCATGGCATTCTGATAGTCAATGAAAGAGCTACTTGAATCTGCATTATTCAAAATAGGCCCAGTAGTTATGCTGGCAATTCGTATCAATTTTAACTTCAATATGAAGACTTAAGATGTAAGTATATAACAAATTCAAAGAAGATAGGCATTCACTCATATCATCTAATACATACATAAAAAAGGTCCTGAAAAAGTAGAAAATGAACACTGAATCGCAGTAGGAAAATTACTAATAGCAAACTTACCTGATTCAGTTTCATTAGATTCTGCTGAATACTCGCATACTAGGGAAACATTTGAGATTGATAGAGGAATTTGAAGTGGGTTTCTAAAATTCACATCCACCTTTATCGATTCTGCAAAGTCATGGAAACAATATGAAATATTGGCAAGCAATCTACAGAATGTACATACCAACAATAAGACAAATATTGGCATATACTGTTAAACCGTTATATGAATAACGAATATGTTGCAAGAAGAACGAACAAAAAAATTGAGTTCGTGTAGCTAAAAACTATATTTGCTCCAGAGAAAAGTTCGTTGAAAACATGCGAAAATATTTAGCAGTAAATCTTCCACTGTGAACTCACAAACAAGTATTTGGTGGACGGGTGGTCTGGGTTTGGGTAGTGATTATGTATAAGAATTTTAAGATAGCAAATTTCTGCAAAAGAGGTCCAGATACATAGTTGTTAAGTGTCTCATGGATAAAAGATATATACAATAAATAAGACATAAAGAGTGTATTTTATGGAATAATTGCAGCCTATAAAACTGTTTTATCTATGATTTGCTCCCCAAAATATCAAAATTCTAATTACCGCAAAAGTTTAAATTCTAGAATCAACTGATCTGCAAAGATGGAAGTGTTTGCAAAGATAGCCTCATGTATTAGTCAGAGAAATTATGTAAATTAAAAAGGAAGTATGGGCACTCATAAATTTCCTTAGTTCTGGAAATTACTGGAAATTATTAGATCAAGATCCAATAAAGTCGTGCCATCACTCCTAACTACATTCTAAACATTGGCCCCAGTATCAGTGGAAAATGTGCAGTAAAATTTGACCCAATATATCCAACACTTTGCGACTAGACCATAATATCACCTTCATACCTCCAGAAACACATATATTTGATTCTTTGTAATTCTTTGGGGTGACCTTTGGTAGTGACTCCAACCAGTTGGTCCTCATAACCGACAATGATGGAATTATGTCCTCCTCCAACAACTGCCATAAACTTTCTTCAATGTTTGCCTAAGGTTCAGGAAAATGGAAATGCAAGCATCAATAAAAGAACATGCACCAAGAAACTGATAGAATTCAAGATTGGATGACATCACATAATTCATAACAGGGCGTTGAAAGCAATTCCAGGTCAACCATTGGTGAAGGGCCGATTCCAACATTTAGATTAACAATTGTAAGAGAGACATCCAAGTTTTTATATAAAAAAACAAATGCATGCTACAGATTTCGATCAGTATGTACTATTTGCTCACCAAATATGGCCATAGACTCTAGGGCGTTATGGTGATACTGAAGGACTATCATGAGTCGCTACTAAATAGAGATTCCAAAACTGTTCAATCCAAGCCAATCTTGAAAGACAGGAAAGCATATATAGTAATTTTCTGGACACATAACAGTTGGCATCTTTCAAAGCCAGTGAATATGCCATCTACGACCAAAAATCTGAAAATAACTCTGGCCACGAGTCAACCACAGTGGAACAGCACTGCAGAAGTAATGTGTATTATATTTTCAAAGAGAGTTCTTCAATATGTTGTGTTGTGTTTCACGTGATCCCAGAAGATGAATTTATTAGGGCTCACAAAATAAAAACTAAGTATGAAACATCAGGAACAGTGATCCTCTGGCTTCGGAATGATTATCTTACTTCAACATAAGAAAGAGTACTCTCGTTCCTATCTATAAGAACAATGGTGACATTCAGATTTGCACCAACTATCATGGTATAAAACTCATATGTCACACAATGAAGCTTTGGGAGAGGATAATTGAATAAGGAGGGAGGTTAACATATTGGAGAACCAATTTGGGTTCATGTCAGGACGGTCAACTACTTCAGCTATTTTACTTAGTCAACTTGTCGAGCGCTATCGTGAGAAGAGTAAAGATCTGCATATGATCTTTATAGACTTGGAGATGGCCAACGGTAAAGCACCAAGGGAGATATTATGGTGGGCTTTGATGAAGAAAAAAGTTTACATCAAGTATGTCAATATAATCAAGGACATGTACGACGAAGTAGCATCCAATGTGAGAACGAATAGTGGGGTGACAAGTGAGTTCTCGATCACTATTGGATTGCATCAAGGGTCTGTGTTGAGTCCTTTCCTGTTCACCCTAGTGATGGATGAGATAACAAAAGACATACAGACTGAATTACCTTGGAACATACTTTTTGCTGACGATGTGTTAATCGACGAGACAATGGCGGGGGTAAATGCCAAATTGGAGTTATGGAGAGAAACATTGGAATCAAAGGGTTTTAGATTAAGTAGGTCTAAAACGGAATATATGGAGTGCAAATTTAGTGGTCGTTCCTTTCGGGATTCCGGTGTTGTAGCACTCGGTGGTCAAGAGGTATCGATGAGCAGCAAGTTTCGATACCTAGGTTCAATTATCCAAAAGGATGGAGAGATTGACAATGACGTTAACCACAGGATTCAGGATGGCTGGTTGAAATGGAGAAACGCCACGGGAGTTCTATGCTATCGTGATATCACGCTGAAATGGAAGGGAAAGTTTTATAGAACCGCCACTAGACCCGCAATGTTGTATGGGACGGGATGCTGGGCACCCAAGAGGAATCACATCCAAAAGATGAGTGTGACAGAGATGCGTATGCTTTGTTGGATGTGCGGTAAGACCAGAAGAGATAAAATAAGGAACAATTATATTTGAGCTGAAGTAGGTGTAACTTGTATAGAATAGAAGATGCAAGAAAATCACTTACCTTGGTTTGGTCATGTTCAACGTAGCCCAGCAGTGCACCTGTGCGTCGAATGGAGTCCATGGATTTCGGTCAGTTCACGAGAGCAAGAGGACGACCGAAGAAGGCATGGCTCGAAGTTATACCCAAAGACTTGGAGTGTAAGGGGATTACAGAAGATATGTTAACCGATAGAAGCGTTTGGAGAAGAATGATGCATGTGTCCGACCCGGCTTGATTCTCTCCATTGTTCATGTAGCCTATCCCAATTCATTGGGATTAAATGCTTAGTAGTAGTTGTTGTTGTTGTTGTTGTTGTAAGTTTATACTTGTGAGAAGATTTAAGTTTTCTAAATAAGGAAACCCGTATGTATGCAGCTGTAATTAGGTAGGAGATTTCGTAATTATTTCACTCAATATAATCTCTGATTCAAGGGAATTAATTTAGGATGACTATCCCTAGGATTGGTTTCCTAGTTTATAATTTTCTGAAGGTTATATTTATACCCATTGTAACCTCATAAGGAATAAAATAATGTAATATTTTATCTCAATTTGTGTCATGGTATCAGAGCCTAAGGCTAAAATTCTGGAAATTGCATTTTTTTTACTCTCGTGAATTCTAATCACTAGACTATCCATTACTGGTCTCCTATCAAATCCTACCACCCTTTACCAAAACACCATGTCAGAAACAAATGAAACTAGCAAAGTTGTGGCTAATTCGGAAGTTTCCTTGAATGGAGGCAGCAATCCGACTCCAACAGTGGAATTGCATAACATCCAAACAGCGTACAGGCTAAATGGGAAGAATTATCTGAAGTGGTCTCAACTGGTACGCACATTCTTAAAGGGAAGAGGCAGCTGAGTCACTTACTCGGTACTGGGCCTGCAAAGGGAGATCCTAAATTTGATGCTTGGGATGAACAAGATTCCTTGGTGATGTCCTGGCTATGTAATTCTATGATTCCATAAATAAGTGATACATGTATATTTCTTAACACAGCCAAAGAAATATGGGAGGCAGTGAAGCAAACTCACTCGAAGGTCCAAGATGCTGCTCAAATCTATGACATCAAGACCAAGATTTCCTCTACCAAGCAAGGAAGTCAATAATCACTGAATATTCCAATCTATTGCAGAGCCTATGGCAAGAGGTGGATCTATATCAATGCATTCAAATGAAATGCAGTGAAGATACAGCTCTCCTAAAGAGGTTTGTTGAAAAAGACCGAGTTTTACGATTTTCCTGCTGGATTAAACATCGAAAGGGATAGTCTCTACTATCATGAAAAACCATGCGATCAAGTTAGTGTCACGAATTCCTCGTCATTATCTTTTCTTTCAGAGTTTTTAAATCCAATAAAGGCAAGATTTGGCTTCAACATCTCCGTCGTGGTCGCCCATCATTTAGAGTTCTTAAAAATATGTTTCCTTTATTGTTCAAAGGGGTAAATGCTGAAAAGTTACATTGTGACATTTGTGAACTTGCAAAACACGAACCTACTTCTTTTCCAATGAATAATAAAAGAACATCTATTCCATTTGCCCTTGTTCATAGTGATATTTGGGGACCGTCAACTGTATCTATTCTGGGGCTCGATGGTTCGTTTCTTTCATTGATGATTGTACCCGTGTGTCGTGGATCTTCCTTACGAAAAATAAATCTGATGTGAAATTTATTTTTCCTGTTTTTTACGACATGGTCAAAACATAATTGGATTTTGAAATAAAAAGATTTCGGGCTGACAATGCTAAAGATGACTTCAACCAGTTTTTGTCACCATATTTCCAAGATAGAGCCATAATACATGAATCTTCTTGTGAATACGTACCAACAAAATGGTGTGGCGGAGCATAAAAATGGTCACGTTTTAGCTGTTACTACAGTAATCTTATTCCAAAAAAAATGTTCCTAAGCAATGCAGGGGGGAAGCAGTTTTAGATGCTACTCATATGATAAACAGATTGCCTACATAGATTCTTGATTTTCAAAGTCCTATTACAAATGCTATCATCCGCCCACCAAAAAATTCTCTATGTCGGCTGATGTCACTTTTGTAGAAGAAAAGGGTTACTTTACTCGTCCTTATCTTCAAGGGGAGATAACCATGGTTTACCATAACGGCCGTTCCAGGTCCGGAACGCCCGTTCCGGAACCGGAACGACGCCTGCCGTTCCAAAGACCCGGGTAGTAAAGGAGATTGCTTTGTAACGGTGTTCCACGGACAAAAAACGGTGATTTATCGGTGGAACGGTGGAATTTGAAATATAAAAGTTGTTAGACATCTCCAATTTGTGTTTAATTAATTAAATAAATTGTTATGTGTATTTTAATTAATTTATAATTAAATGATTTGTGAAATAATTTAATTTTTGTAAAAAAGTGATAAAAAATATTCTGTGATATTGATGATAAATTTTTGTTCTAATAAAGTGTACATAAGATTTAGTGATTTTGCAAGTTAGATGAAAATTTAAATAGATAAAAATTAAATGAAAATTTTCATTTAGTTTGTATATTTTATTTTTTATTAATATTATGATTTGAAAGTAAAATAGTTTTGACTTGGTTGTAAAATTGTTAGTATATATTGAGGATAAATAATGTTTTAATAAAGTGTATATGAGATTTAGGGAAAAATTAATTTGTTATTTTCTAAAAATAATCTTTTAAATATTATTTAATAGTTAAAGAAAATGAATTTTTTTTTTGTCAAAATATTCATTATTTTTGAATTTTTAATATTATTTTTAAAAAATCCGCGCCGTGACTGTTCCGTGAAATATCATTGAAACTGGAACGATATCTTCCGTTCCGGGCACCGTTCCCGCGACTGCAAACCATGGAGATAACCTTCACGGAAGATAAGGACAAGAATCTTTTTCTACTTGATTTCCCCTTTGTTCCAACTTCTATTGTCCAGCAGGTACCTATAGACCAACATGAACCAATACAGCCACAATCTGAGTCAAATATACAACCTGAATCCATACAACAACCTGAGTTCGAGCCTCGTACACCCAAGTCACAAGAAATTCAAGAGACTATACGTCCGCTTCTGGTTTTTGCAAGAAGGAAAGCACCTATCATTCAACCCGTGCAGGTTCAATCGCCCAAATCAACCCCTGCTCTTGGACTTAGCGAGGTAATTGTTGAACCCATTTTCAATAAGGATAATGCCACTGAAATTCTTGATCAAAATGATTACGATCTTCCCATTGCTATTAGAAAAGGAACTAGAACAAGCACAAAACATCCTTTGTACTTATTCATGTCATACAAGAATCTGTCCCACAACCACAAAGCCTTTCTCACTAGCCTAAACAAAGTTTCCATTCCTAAAAGTGTATCTGAAGCAATCAGCAATGAAAACTGGAAGAACACCATGAAGGTCGAAATGGAAGCACTCGAGAAGAACAAGACACGGGACATTGTGAAACTACCGAGAGGGAAGAAGCCAGTGGGATGTAGATGGGTATCACCGTGAAATATAAGTCAGACGGTTCGTTGGAGAGATACAAAGCAAGACTAGTAGCTAAAGGTTGCACTCAAACATATGGGATAGAGTATCTCGAGACATTTGCTCCAGTTGCAAAGATGAACACAATGAGTGTTACTGTCATTGGCTGCTAATCAAGGCTGGAAATTACAGCAGTATGATGTCAAGAATGCCTTTTTGCATGGTGATCTCGAAGAGGAAGTTTATATGGATGTTCCGCCGAGATTTGGTCCGAATACATGGGAGGTAGTATGCAGGTCAAAGAAAGCATTATACGGATTAAAACAATCTCTACGGGCTTGGTTTGGAAGATTTGCTAAAGTTATGCTCAATATAGGATATAAACAGCGCCAAGGTGATCACACCTTCTTTGTCAAGCATGCAACTTCAGGGAAAATGACTGCAATATTAGCCTATGTCGACGACATTATAGTTACTGGTGATGATTTGGAAGGAATGGAAACCTAAAGAAGTAAAAGAATTTGAAATCAAAGAGGTTGGTAAACTAAAATATTTCCTTGGCATTGAGGTAGCACATTCTCGAGAAGGGATCTTTATATCTCAACAAAAGTACATAACAGACTAGTTGACAGAGACAGGAAAGTTGGGATGCAAACCAGCAGGAACGCCGATAGAGTTCAATCACAGGCTTGGAGATGCTCTCGAAGGCACGACAATAGATAAAAGCTCCTATCAGAGACTTGTGAGAAGACTTATCTATCTGTCACACACTAGGCTCGATATAGCCTATGCAGTTAGTGTTGTAAGTCAATTCATGCACAACCCTAAGGAATCACATCTCAGAGCTGTATATCAAATCCTACAGTACTTGAAAGGCACGCTGGGCAGGGGAATTCTATTTAAGAAAGGGGAGAAACTAATTCTAGAAGCCTACACTGATGCCGATTATGCAGGGTCGGTAATTGATAGGAGATCAACCTCCGGTTATTGCACGTTTCTAGGAGGCAATATAGTGACATGGAGGAGTAAAAAACAGAACGTTGCGGCAATATCTAGTACGGAAGCTGAGTTTAGAGCAATGGCACTTGGGATTTGTGAATTATTATGGCTGTAAATTATCTTAGAAGATTTGAAAGTCAAGTGGGAAGGTCTGATGAAGCTCTATTGTGACAATAAATCAGCTATTGCACATAATCCAGTACAACACGACCGTACGAAACACGTTGAAGTTGATAGGCACTTTATAAACGAAAAAACTTGACAGCGGGTTGATTTGCACTCCTTTTGTTTCAACTGGTGATCAACTGGCAGATTTACTCATAAAGAAATGTCCGGAAAGAATTTTCAGTGATTAGTAAGCAAGCTTGGAATGGACGATATCCGCTCACCAGCTTGAGGGGGAGTGTATGCAGCTGTAATTAGATAACTGTAATTAGGTAGGAGATTTTGTAATTATTTCACTCAATATAATCCTGATTCAAGGGAATTAATTTAGGATGAATATCCCTAGGATTGGTTAGTTTCCTAGTTTATAATTTTCTGAAGGTTGTATTTATACCCATTGTAAATGCAATATTTTATCTCAATTTGTGTCAATACTAATACTTCTCATCAACAATAGATAGGCAATGAGCATGATGACACTGGATGGAGCCAAGAATTCCTAGTAGACATAGTTGAAAAGATGGAGTATCACAAAGAATCGGCAATAGGTGATGACAAACAAGGATAATATTAGAACTAAAAAACAGCACATCAGTCGTCAAGTCTGCATACCGACCAGCAACACCGCATAGATGATCAGATGTGTACAAATCGAAAAACAAGTAAACCCACCACCAGCTTGTTATGAAGGAAAACTGCAAACTAACTTACTGCTGCAGGTGATGCAAAAGTTCGATGATCTTCAAAAACAACTTTAGTTAAAGGAAAGTTTATCACAGGTAACTGAAGCCTGAAAATCTCAAATGTTTCCCCAGTTTCCTACAATGAAACAAGTAAAAGAAATATAACACTGACTCTTAGTCAACATTAAAGTAATATGAACATAAAGAAAGAACTTGAGGGTGAATTTAAATCTCTTGAGTTGTTCAAGAAAAGAACATCCAAATTTCAGATTTTAAACAACTTGCTGAAAGCTGTTTTAATTAACTCAGCTTTTGTATCACGGTGAAAAGGGAAATGAATGACACATGAAAGCTCTGTGGTAAAATAATAGGTATACCTCGACGTAATATTACAATTGGCAACAATGATTAAAAATCAGTATTCTTCCCCGAGTGTAATTGCCTAAACTTCATTTACTCCTATTATCATTTTCAGTTGCAGAAGCAACAAAACAAACTACTTCTCCATAGGTCGTTATACAAGTGTTGGATTTTAGGTTAGACTCCATGAGGTTGTTACCAAGTAGCAAAAGGAAACGAAAAAGAAAAAGAAAAAAAAGAAACAGGTGATAACCAAATGGAAGAAAAACAGTTTAAGAGAACATAAGCAATTTAGCAGCAGATACCTGAATAACTTGAAAAAAGCCCCTTAGAAATAACTCTTGAGTCTCCCTGGGTTGATGACTACATGCCAGGACCTCTAACATATGTTTAACAGCCTCGTTAAAAATTCCAAGAAACGCATACCACCTGAAACATGAATGACACATTGAACCATTTAAAATCTATAATTTACCAATCAAGATTAGAGAGCTTCCGTACTTACTTTCCAATATGGAAATGAACATGATCCCTGATGTGCACCCAAGCAGAGCCTTTGAAGACAGAAAGAGCACCTTTATATGTTCTGATTGCGTGTTTTATCTGATCAAAGAAAAGCCAACATCTTTGTTAGATTATTGCAAAAATATGAGTATAGATTACATAATTATGTCAAAGTCATCACCTGATTACATTTCTTGTAGAGATCTCCGGAAAGAACAAGATGAAATCCATACTTCCTTAACATGGTTGGTGTGGATAGCAAGTAGCAATAGGATGCTTGCTCAAGCATCACAGCTGAGTGTAGGGGTTCCTAAAAAATCATGTGCTTCAGGAAGACATTGTAAAAATTTTCATCGGTACAATCTTCAAATCATGGGCATTACCTCTCCAGAGATACGAAAATAGACACCTGCAGCATCCTTATACTGACCCCTAGCCTTTAACATTTCTGCCCACCAAAGGCCACAACGTGTTGCATTCCACATGCCAGATGAGATTTTCTGAATCAAGAGGTTTAATCTAATCAAAAATTTCAGATTCTTGATAGTCAAAGAACATGCAACAGCAGGGACCTTCTAGATCTAGTTATGATACGACTTAAAATCAGTGTTAGATATCATTTCATTCCATTAATGCATCAAAATAAAGATTGCAAAAAGAGCTTAAGCATCTAAAACAGTAGACCTCAGATTTCAGAACAAGGAGTTCAATAATCCACCCAACACAATTCCAAGATGCTATAGTTACCACCTAAATCCACAAATCTACAATTTGACAATCATTTGATGTAAATAAATTCATATTTATGGCCAACGTCCAGATCAGAAACCTAGGAAGTAAAATGACACAATAAACTACCACTAGAATTGTCACAAAGCAAGATCCACCAAGCTGTACGCTAAATAGAAGTGAAAAAGAACAGTAAAATAATTTCAGATATTGCTTTCACGTAATCCAGAACTGCTTCCCCAACAGAGCCATATTTTACGTTTTTACTAATGTAATATTTTCTGAAATTCTTGAATCAAGCTCCTTTTTTCCAGTTTCTTCTTAGAATATGATGTACACCAATATCAAACTTGAAATCGAACACTCATCTGCAGTCTATAAAATTGCACGTAATTTGTTACAAGTAAAGATAGTATGGAAATAATCTTGTATTTTCTAATATAGTGCCTCTTTAGATGGGAGAAAAACATTCAGCCAATTTAGCAAAATGAGTATTTATTGACATGGAATCAGTGCCATGATGAAAAAAGAAACTAGGATTTGCACAGTAGCGGCCGCCGCACTTCTACTGTGCAACCCTAGCAACAGCCGCGACTGACACCTCAACCCTAGCCTCCATTGTGCCTCTCTTGAGCAAACCGTAGCAGACGTCAGCCCCTCCTGCGCATATCCCTAGCAGTAGCCGCTTCGCACCCCTCCTCTGCGTGACTGATAAGTGCATATTTACACTTATATTTTATTCTTTTTTACTTAGTTTTTATGTTAGTATTCGAGCGTAGGTATGTGTTTTGTTCGTGTTTTTGTTGTTTTTTAGAATTCAAGGAATTAGATGTTTTATCTCTAAAAGATGGTGAAAAGTGCATAAAAGTGGAAGGATTCAATTTTTGAGGAAAAGATGAAGAAATGGAGCTAAATGATGATGAATAAATGCAAAAGAGCCAAAGGAAGGAAAGCAAAGAAGAAAAATTGAGGACTCCAAGATGCTGAAGAGTTGCCCTAGGCGCCTGATACATGAGGGCGCCTAGCTGAAAAAAAATAAACTCCCGGACAGAAACTACGTGCGATAGGGCTCTCATCAATAGGCGCCTGCAGAGTTATACTGAAGAATTTGAAGATTGGGATCTCATGAGTACCATCTTTCTGGATATTTATTAATTATTGCTTTGTTACCAAGATTTGGGGTAACATGATCCCCTAGTGCTAGATCTCTTGGAATTCTTTATTTTTTTGTACAGATCTTTCAATACTGAAGAATTTGAAGATTGAATTTAAACTGTTGCGATTTCCTTCAACTTCTGGATTAGTTGAAAGATGGCATTCATGAGCATGGATCATATTCAACCAGCAGTTTCTTATATTTCTAATCCTTGAAAATTATCTTCTGGCTGGCACGTTTCATATTGTAATACCTCACCGTATGAACCCAGAGCAATTACTATTCAGTACATGTGACAAGTGAAAAAAGCTTTCTCATATTAACATGCAATATTCTGCACTTTTTCTTACATGAACAGCACTCTTAATTTTGTTTGTAAGCGGAAAAGAGGGGAAGCTAATAACTCCAAAACATCACTAACAAAAAACAAATGCAGCAAGTTAAGCTTATGCCTACCAAATAAGTGCTGAAAGCATTTTCCATGCAGTAGTCTGCATCTTTCCTCGACTGATCCAACATAAAATAACATAATCCCATTATCTCCTGTAAAACCATTCAAAGCCAAAATTAATACAGTATAGAATGAAGAGATAAGACAAGTGCATGAATTTAGTAACTTTTATGGTTAAAAGTAAAGTACATAGGACAAACTAATCTCATGTTACCAGTATGAAAGAAAAATCAGAAAATGAAATTGTTTTGGAACTGCTCATGGAACTAACCAAGCAAACTTCTCCATGGAAAGAGTTTCTGAGCAATGCTCAGTTATTACTCAATAAAATTGTGCAACTTTAAATAAGATGGTTTGGGAAAAGCACATTCCACAAAAAGTTAATCTCAGCAGAATAAAAAAGAAGTGAGAAACAGGTAAAGATATGACGTAAAGAGGCAGCAATTGATATGAAATACAAAAGAGAATATATGTTGTCATATGATAATAACAATGAATATGAAATACGAAAGAGAATATATGTTTTCTTATGATGATCATGATGAAGAAATCTTGTCAATAAGCTGCTTCAAAGTTGCAAACAACAAATATTAATTCGAATGCAATGTGACACAGCTTCATTTACTTTGTTATACTCCCCCATTCAGAATTGAGATCTATTAAGAACAAAGCTTTTGGTTAAAAAAGTAACTGTACTCCTCAATAGTCTTTTGTAACGCACTTGATGCGGCCATGAAGTACTCATACCATCAGTAAGTAGAGCAGGGTGTAAAAAGTTGCCTTATGACAGTTGAAATCCCACCATATGTTAGACAAGCTAAATGAACAGCAGAAAATGCTAAAAATTATTGCTCTTTTCAGATATGTTTGAACATCGAACACACCAACACAATCATGTGCTTGAATCTGTGAAATGGGCCGAGCTACTATTTCTTTCTTTCGTGGAAGTACCAATCAACCATTGGAAAAAGACAACGAAAATCAGGGGGTTAAGTAATGTGTTGTTCGGAAAAGTAATGTAATAGTAGAACAAGTATCCAGCAAAAATAATCTAACTGAAAATAAAACTTTATAACATGGATTGAAAGAACAAAATAGATTATAAAGCATCAAAGTAAATATGCGAAAAATAAAACAAGACAAATAATATAACAAAGCAATATAGGCCCCCAGTCGATGGCCAAAAATATGATTCCGGAACTTCCACCTAAAAGAAGCTGATAAAAAAATAATACTAATAATATGGTTCGTGTATTCATTCTTGGAATTTTCTTTTTTTTATGTTTCTCCTTGTCTGAGCCTAAAAAAGATGTGCGTTTAGAGAGAGAAAAAGAGAGGTGAGAGTGAGAGTTCAAATTTCTTCTCCAGCCCTACACCGCCTCCTCGCCAACTTCCGACCGGCGAACTTTCCGGCAGGTCCCCTTCTCCCTAACCCTAACCCTAACCCTCTCAGTTCCAAGCTTGATCATCTCGGGCTCCCACCGCGAAGAAGTCTGCTAGTGCTGTCTGCCCGCCTCTTCCCTTCCCAGCTCACCCTCTTAGTCGCGCCTCCTGACTGGTTATGAGGCGTTCATCCTTCCCTAAACCTCTCCCTCCCAGGTCCGTGCATGAACCAGCACGCTCAGCCTTCCCCTTCCCTCATCCTCCCTCTTCTGCGCATGCTTCCGCCTCCTTGGGGCCGCGCCTCGTCCAGCCTGGTGGTGGGCTTTTTCGCCCATCATCCTCGGTATCTTTCGCCCAGAAAATCGTCATCCTATCCATCCTCTGTATGAGTGTGTCCGAAATAATCCTAACCCTGCTTCCAGACCGGGCGTCAGACAGCACGGGTTTCAGCGGCAGTTTCGATCCACCAAAGGTGTTGGGCAAGATCAATCCAGGCTAAACCAGAAGTTGAATAAATTCTTCAAGGAGGACTCAATCCCATATTTCTTCACTACCTTCCCAGAGGGGTGGCTACCAGAGAATATGATCCGCACTTTCCAAAAGGTAGGTGAAGTCAGTGATCTGTTTGTACCAAATAAGAGAGACCTCAAGGGGAATAAGTTTGGGTTCGTGAGGTTCAAGGCTAGCTCGGTCGAAAAGGATGTTGAAGATAAGCTGAATCAGATTTGGTCCTCATTTTCCACGAGCGAAAAGATCTCCTTGCGAAGATCCTCAGGGAGGAGAAACAATGGTTAGACCTATGGTCTAACGAGATTTCTACGTGGAGGGACAGGGCGATTTCACCAACAAGAGAAACATGGGTCAGATGTTCGGGAATTCCAGCGGAGGCTTGGTGTCCGAGATTCTTTGAGCTCCTATCAGTATCGTTGGGTAGGTTGATAGATATTGACAAGGAAACACTGAACAGAGACAATTTGGAGTTTGCGCGACTAATGATAGACACCCCACGTCAGGAACTTATAAACAGAACGCTCAGAGTTAGCATTGACGGTTCGGTGTCTCACATTAGAGTTATGGAGGAGATTTTCTCTAAGGAAATGGTAGAGCTTCTTACAACTGATCATGCGAATCGGGGTGGCCCAAATACCCTCAAGAAACTTCGGACTCTTCTGCTTCGGAAACGGACTATTTTGACGAGGTGGTACCTCAGTCACCATTGGAGGGTGAACTAATGGCGGAATTACATAATAGTCTCAACAACAATCGCACCCAGGGTATCCGGGAGTCACCGCAGGAACATGGACCTGTTCAAGTTATGAGCGAACAAGCGGTGGAGGAATGTTTGAAGGCGAAAGATAAAGAGCAAGACGCCGAGCAATTTATGGGCGAACAAGCTGTGGAGGAATGCTCGAAGGTGAAAGGAAAAGAGAAAGCTTGTGATCTCCATCTGTCATCGTCGCTCACGGGTGGAAGCAAAAGAATCTCTCAGTCAGCACAGAGTCATTCGAAACAATCTCCAAATGTGACTGATTCATCCCCAAAACCTCTCTTTCAATACTCTCGGGGGAACGGGAAGGGCCTTCAAAGGTATAAAAAACAGTTACGGAAAAGGACCTTGAAAACAAAAAGAAGGTAGACCAGGGGAAATGGAAGAGCTTCATTAAGGACCTGTGCGGGGAGGAAGATGCACCTCCCACGCGGGTAGAGAGCACCCATGGGGCGGTGAAATCACATGACTTGAAGTTAGCACAGGAACAAGAAATTCAGCTATCACCCGGTGTATCAGCCGAATCGAATTCAGCACGGCTACCGGTACTGCGTGAAGAGGATCTATTGCGGGAAGCCAAGGATATTTCGAATTTGGGAAAGACTCTGGGGCTTGAGGCGGTAGGGAATGAGCAGGAAATCATCGGGAAGTTAGTCGATATGGAAGTCCGAGACAAAGGGGTAATTCGAGACAAATTGAATGATGATAATGAGGCAGGAGATTTAATTGGGTTATTATGATCATTGCAACATATAATATAAGAGGGTTGGGGGAGAGGATTAAGATAAGGGACATAAGAGAGTTTGTTTCAAGAGAGATGATTGATTTTCTGTGCATTCAAGAGACAAAGATGGAGGTGGTAAGTAGGGCGATATGTGAATCCATATGGGGCGATGTGGACTTGGATTGGGTCTTCAAAGGTGCAATGGGATCTGCTGGGGGACTACTGTGTATTTGGAAAAAAGGATCCTTCTCCATGGATACATGCTGGGGAGAAGATGGAATTTTGGGAGTGGAAGAGCATTGGGGAATTGATCGCCTCAAATGCCATATTGTGAACGTCTGTCTATTCCCCGTGCGATCTGAGGTCGAAAAAGAGCTATGGAGGATTTTGGAAGCTAAAATATCTGATCTCCCAGAAGATCGATGGTGCGTATGTGGGGATTTCAATGCGATACGACGCAGATCAAAGAGAAGGGGACGAACTATGTCTAGTAACGACAGAGAAATTCGGGAATTTGATGACTTCATAAGTGGGCTGGGTTTAATAGACTTACCGCTGGTAGGTCGTGCGTTCACATGGTACCGAACGGATGGATCTTGTGTTAGCAGATTGGACATATTCCTCCTATCTGATAGGTGGGTTGAAGAATGGCCTAACCAAATTCAACGGGGCATTGATACGACCGTGTCAGACCATTGCGCTATTGTGTTGAAATCGCTCGTCGAGGATTGGGGACCCAAACCATTCGGGGTAATTGATTCGTGGATGCAACACCCGGAACTTAAGGTATTTGTCGAAAGAAGTTGGAGCGATTTCAGAGTTCAAGGTTGGGGGGGCTTCATCTTGAAAGAAAAATTTAAAATGCTTAAGGATAAGTTGAGATGTTGGAATAAAGATGTGTTCGGTTTTGTGGATGTTAGGATTCAAGAGACTCGAGCGAAGATTCTGGAATGGGATGCCATCACCGATCGAAGAGATTTGCAATCTCATGAGGTGGAATTCAGAAGAAATGATATGGCGAGTCTACTAGGACAAATCAGGTGTAAGGACTCACTTCTATTCCAGAAGTCTAGGATCAGGTGGATCCAACACGGAGATGTAAACTCAAGATTTTTCCATAAATTCGTGAATAGGAGAAGAAAAAAAAACGAATTAGTGGGAATCGAGATTGAGGGGGAGTGGGTGGATACCGTTTCAGGGGTAAAGAGCGGGGTACAGCGATATTTCGCTCAGCGGTTTCAGCAGGAGGAATGGACCAGACCTCGTCTCTCATCTCTCAGACATAAGTTTCAACCAGTTAAGCGCTCTGGAAAATGAGATTCTGACATCTGAATTCGGAGAAAATGAGGTAAAAAAGGCAGTGTGGGGTTGCGAGAGTTCCAAAAGTTCGGGTCCGGATGGATTCAACTTCAGGTTTATCAAAGAGTTCTGGCACGTTGTCAGAGACGATTTCATGCGGTTCTTGTCGGAATTCAATAGGAACGACAAAATTGTTAAGGGAGGCAACCCTTCTTTTATCGTCTTGGTGCCTAAATCGGAAAACCCCATTAAGATTGGCGAGTATCGACCGATATCCCTAATTGGTTGCGTTTATAAAGTCTTGGCGAAGGTCCTATGTTAAGCCAAGTTTTGGATAGGGTGATCTCTGCCACTCAGTCGGCTTTTGTGGGGAAGAGACATATACTGGATGGTGTTATTATTATAAATGAGATGCTAGACGAGTGGAAGCAAAGGACAGGTATACTCTTCAAGGTGGATTTCGAGAAAGCGTACGATTCAGTCCGATGGGCTTTTCTTGACGAGGTTATGCAGTTGATGAATTTCTCGGAAAAATGGAGGAATTGGATTATGGAATATGTTACCAGTGCGAAAGCTTCAGTTCTTATTAACGGGAGCCCTCATTGGAATTTGATTTGAAGTTGGGACTGAGGCAAGGGGATCCTCTATCCCCATTTCTATTTATCTTAGTGGCCGAGGCGCTGTCTAAATTGGTAGACAAGGCAGTGGAGACTAATGCCTGGGATGCGTGCAAAGTGCGCAGGCATCACATACCGATTTCCCATCTTCAATACGCTGATGATACGGTTCTGTCTGGAGAGGCCACGATGGAAAATGTAAGAACCTTCAAAGGTGTGCTGCGACTATTTGAATTGATATCGGGTTTGAAGATTAATTTCTTTAAGAGCAGTTTAATCGGCGTCAATATAGAACCGATACAATTGGCTGCCATTGCGAGTGTGCTGAATTGCAAAGTGGGGATCGTGCCATTTAAGTATCTGGGTATCCCGATGGGATTAAATCCGAGGAAATGTGCGACTTGGGAACCACTCTTGGAGAAATTTAGGAAACGACTGGCAACCGGGGATGATAAGAGTTTGTCCTTTGGGGGACGGATGGTTCTACTGAATGTTGTGCTGTCTTCGCTACCGGTCTATTTCTTCACCCTGTTCCGCGCCTCAAAAGCTATCCTGTCCAAATTTCGATCAATCCAATCAGCCTTCCTGTGGGGGGTGGGGAAACTTGCCGGAAAATCGCCTGGGTCAAATGGGAGGTGGTCTGCAAGTCTAAGCAATTGGGGGGGGGTTGGGGGTTCGTAACCTGGATTTTTTTAATAAAGCCTTGTTAGGAAAATGGGGGTAGGATATTATTAGGGGGTGGGGGGGGGGGGGGGATTTTTTGTGGTTACAGGTTTTGTCATCTAAATATGGTAATCTTAGCTGCCAAGACATGGTGTCAGGGAGAGGCGGGGTGAGGGGTTTGCAGTCGGTGTGGTGGAGAGATCTTCTAAAATACACTTTCATGGATCATTCGGGATGGTTTCTGGGGGGCTTGTTTCGAAGAGTAGGTAATGGGCTAGGCACAAAATTCTGGAAGGATATTTGGGTGGGGGAGGTAAGCTTGGAAGAAAAGTTTAGCATCGATAGCCCGGAATAGAGAGATCTTAGTAGGGAATATGGGGGGTGGGTGGATGGACTTTGGATTTGGAGATGGGATTGGAGACGAGAGTTATTCGACTGGGAGAGGCATGTTTTTGTTTGTTGCTTAATGTTATTGACAGGTCAGCTTTGGATCAAGGTAAGGAAGACTCCTGGGAGTGGCGCCTTTAAGATAACAATTGCTACTCTGCTAGATCGGCATACGGAACCTTAGTAGAGAATGAAGTTCTTGATGACGACTCTTTGATGGTTTATCACGACATTTGGCACACTTTGGCTCCGAAAAAGGTTGGAGCTTTCGCATGGCGGGTGCTTAAAGACAGAAATCCGACCAAGGATAACCTCCGGAAGCGTAATGTTCTCTTAGGAACGATCCAAGATCTTTGCGTTCTTTGTCAACAGGTGGAGGAGAGTACAGTTCATATTTAGTTCAGCTGCTCGGAATCATACACGTTATGGATGGAATGCTACAAGTTGTTGGGAATCACTCTAGTACTTCCTGCTAATCCGGGGATTCACTTATTGCAGCACAAAGGGCTTTGGGAGCAAAAAAGAGGAAGAAAAGGCTGGTTAACTATATGGTTCGCGATAATATGGACCATATGGTTAGGCAGAAATAAAAGAATTTTCACGGGGAGCGACGACCCAGATGAGGACCTTTTGAATCTAGTTCAATATAGATCTTGGTTTTGGATTCGGCATAGCAGTAGTTCTAGATTTTCTTATGTACTTTCTGATTGGGATAATGAACCTAGAGTTTGTTTATTAGCATCTTGATTTAGATTTTCCGGTGCAAGGAGTATATTTGTAAACTTTTGTAGTACCTCTGGTACTCTGATATATATATTATGTCTATTTTTCCGACCACAAAAAAAAAGAAGCTGATAAATGATTATGGAACAGAAGCAAAGAAGTACCTGAACACCAGCAAAGCGCCTCCATGCTTTGTCAAGCTTGTAATCCGTAGAAATAAGTCGATAATTTGACAAGGCAAGTTCATAATCTTGTAACATGAAAGCATAGTCACCCAAAACTCGTATCTGAGATTCTATGGAGCTAAAAGTGTACCTTCAACAGCAATTAAACATGCCAAATGATAGAGCAAAGGGAAAAAGAGAAGGTAGCATTAATAAGCCCAATGAACATAAGGCAACAATTTGAAGACTAAACATACATTGGCCCATTGTGCTCGTGGGGTGCATCTTCTTTGCCTTTTCTCCACCACAGGTTTTTAATTTGATTTCTTAATCCTTTCCTTGTAACTGAAATCTGGTGTAATAGAGAATAGATTGTAGTGGAACAAGAGCTAAGATGACAAAATATGATATTGAACCAAACTAATCACGAGTGCAAAGTATCTCGCTGTGAGATAAATATACCTGCTGATTGAGAATACGTATTTTTAGTTCCATGTGAGGAATGACGTGTTTAGAAGAAAGATCTTGCATTATATTTCTCAACTGCAGGGTTCAAACAATAAAGGGTTGATCCACTACTTTTACGGATAAGAATTCCCCGTACAGTAACTTATACCAGCTGAAGTAATTACCTGTCCTATATCATCCAAATTAAGGAAGCCACCAAACTGCTGTTTATGTGAAGCATGATTTTTCTGTGTGCCAGTAAAGTTAATATAAGAGAGGCACGGAGGAAAGAAACAAATGTCAATTTTCAGAAGTTTTCTCACATAATATTCCCATGGATTTTCTTTATGTTCTTGTAAGCCATCTGGAGACGAGTTAATACACAACAAACGACAATCATTAACACCAAATGTACTCCTCATTTCTGTCAAAAGACCAGTAGCTCTGCAGGGGGGAAAAGACATAAAGATCAAAACCCTTATTTTGTAGATAAAACTCCTCAACAGCAGATAAAAAGTGAAGGAATCTGAGACCACAGGACTGTTCCAAGCAAAAGTGAAAAAGCATCAGAGACCACAGTATTGTCCATGTTCTTTAACTTTTCAATCGACCTCAGCATTCTAGGAGCTATTTGTGTACATTCTTGGTCTTGACATAATTTACTATACTACACTCCATATACCCTCACAAAAGATATTCACATTTGAATTCAGGTATTAGCAGTATGATTTTCAATTCAACCTAAATGATTTTAGTTTCAACCAATTGGAAGTTGATAGTTAATGTCGTGCAACTAATACTTGGGCTTATATAACTAACCTTGCTAACCTAGGAGTCATCACAAATATATTTTCTTAGTCCTTTAAGTAAGTAAGTAAATAGCCGTTAAACAAAGAATGTCAATTATGGGAATCCCTTACAGGGGATAGAGCATCCATGTGATACTAAGTTTAAATCTAACCTATTCTTGAGGATGAAAAAGCCCTCATGACAAAGCAAAAAACTAATGAATGTACACCAACGTTATAATAGAGCCAAGATGAACTATGATGCTTAAAAAATTTATCTCTGCATATTTCAATATAATTAAAAGCGACTCCTAGTTCACTCAGTAATTCCAACTTTCAGGTGCCATGTGTTCATATAATTTCCTTATCCACTGACAGTTATATATTAAACTAAATTTAGTCTGGGATTTTTCATTAGAAAAATATGCACATTATAATGACTCTGTTTCTTTCAACAAATTGGTAAGTTTAAGTCATCGCAGACGCATTACTAAAGACACATTAAACACGAAGGACAGCAAGAATTCGTTCGTCCTATTGACCTAAAGATTCCCAAAGATAATTTCCACATTTGCATAGATCAATTACTGATTTCAAGTATACACCTTCCTTGAGTTAATGCAAACAAAAAAAAATTGTTTATGCAAGGCGAGGGTTAGTGCAAACAAAATACATTCAATAATAACACAATGTTTCCCAAAAATCATCCAAACCAAGTCTTCAATTATCCATAGATACCAAAAATATTTCGAGGATGTTTTTGCAGTACACGTAAGCTACAAAAGAACAAAAGGAAGCAGGTTGAGTAATACTTCTCTAGCATGCCAGCATCATTATCATGCACCAACAAGAAATACTTCAAAATCTTTGGATCCATGGCACCATCATTAAGGAGAGATGGCAACTGCTTCGTGTTGAAGAGGTCAACAAACTTGTCGATGGGATCTTTATCCTTCGAAGAGACAGCCACAAGGCCTATTTGCATGCGCACAAAAGGCAGAAAGATAAGCAATCATTTAAGCAAAACCTCTAGCATTTAAAGACCGTCCAACTAGTTTCCAACAGAGCAAAGTGAAAATGTGGAAGAAATCATAACGTTAAATGCACCAGAAAATGCACAAACTTACATGCCACAGGATGATCAAAAGCTTCATGTTCCGAAAATGAAACTGTATCTACTAGCTCTTTGTTGAAAATTCGAAACCATGACGGCACAAACTCCAGCTCAGAAGCTGTACACAAATCAACTAATTCATTAGTTTTTTTTTTTTAATAACAGATTATATCACTTAAAGACCTCAAAGGTAGATACATCAAATTCACCATCTAATCATAATAGTCAACTTAACATCTGACTCTCATGCGTGAAGTTTCTACAAACAAGTCAACTGAGGCATGAAGTTTCTACAAACATGTCAAATGCAATGCGTTTAGTTTCACAGGCACGCGTCCAGGCTGCATTCATCAACTCATTTTCTTTTGGCTTAGATGCAAAGGATTTCGAGTGTTCAAGTTACAGGGTTAACAACTTACTTGGTACTGTATTCCCAATTTCCTGTGGGTCCGAGCACATCTCAGAAACATCTTTATCTCCTGCATGAGTGATTACTTGTTTTAACCTCTCCTTAGCAACCTGAATGGGAATTAATCAGGTTAGAAAGCAGGTGGGAAGCATCAAACTATCTGTAAATTGAATAAGTATCCCATTTCCATATACCAAATGCACCCATATATAAGACCCGATGACACTTTTTCACTAATACAACTCTCTTTACTTTGCATAAAAACAATGCATCCTTCAGAAATATCAATATCAATTCCACGTGTTTTAGCTAAATGGCTGCAAGAAAAGATACTACATGCCATCTAAAAGAGCCACCTCGACCATAAATTCCTGCATGTACCTATCATATCACTAGCAGAATTGCAGTAAAGAATGTCAGCATGCGCATGGACAACCCATTACAATTTCCATTTCTAATTACGAATGATTAAGTGAGCTTATTTCCGATTATTAGTTAATGAAATCTTATTTGTATTCCAATTCTCAAATTTCAAGGGGAAAGAAGACCTGATATGTCAATGACAGAGGATTTTTATTAGTGAAAGTCCATGTTTTCAGTAATTAGAATAAATTAGCAGATATTGTAGAATAAATCTGGCATTAATACTCCTCAACAGACCGGAGTGGTGGAGAGGAAAAACAAACATCTTTTGGAGGTAGCTAGATCATTACTATTTTCCGCAAAAGTTCCTAAGTATTATGGGGGAAAGCTTTTTTTTTTTTTTTTGAGCTGATTATTTTTCTTTTCTTTTTTTATTTTGGGGGAAAGCTATTTTAACTGCAGCATATCTTATCCATAGATTACCATCTATGGTTTGAAATTTCAAACTGCCCTACAAAAGTTGAAACACTCCTTTCCCACAACTCGAATAATTACCCCCTAAAATTTTTGGTTGCACAGCCTTCATTCATAATCACAGGAACAAAGGAAAGCTCAAACCTTGAGCTACAACTGTGTGTTTGTTTGGTATTCCCCAACTCAGAAAGGTTACAAATGTTTTGACCCAAGGTGGTGGAGGATGTTTGTAACCATGGTGTGACATTTTTTTGAAAAACAACCTTATTTTCTGAATACCCATCTTCGGGGGGAGAGAATAAGTGAAGATGTTTATGTACCTACAGATTAGAATCTTTTTCCTACTGTCTGTACATAAATCAAATGACCTAAGGATAGATGATGGCACTCAACAACAAATTGTTGTTAATGTTTCTGGAGATCCTAGGCTTACATTTCATCAAAATCAATTTTCAAATACAGAAAAAATGGAGTTTCACTAATAAAAATGATCCTCTATTTTTGACATGATACTACAAGTGAAAGAGGTCCATGTAAAAATTAACAATACAGTTGACTCAATTCAAAGAGAATTGAAGAATCAAGACTAAGCATTTCATAGTCAATCCCACAGTTATTAAAGGCGTTAGGCGCCAAAAAGCGATGAACCATGGCTTGGACTTAAGGCGACAGGTGCCGGGCGAAACCTGGCCTAATAGACGTTAGGCGCCGAGAAAAAATAAATTTTAAATATTTAGATATAAATATCTTTGTCTAAGCTATAGAGCAAAGAAGCTGCTCATTTTGTTATATTTGTCAATTTATAATATAAATATTTACTACACAGATTTGATAAAAATAAATCCCATATTCAATATTAAATCAGAATTAGCAAAAACTAAAGAAGGAATATGTTAAATCTCCTTGACTAATCCAATGAACAACAATTTGTAGCGGTCGACGGGGCGACATCAGTGGAAGGACAGTGGAAGATAAGTTATTAAATCAATAATGAATATGAAACGTTTATACCCTAACATATAAATATAGGGTTTAGGTTTATTTAAAATTGGATATGGGCTTATTTTTAATAAGTAATCTAAGCTCAACCCTAACAACACTATTAATTTCCATCAAGCCATTGCACAGGGCTTAAGCCCCAAGCGCCTAGGAGTAGAATAGGCATCGCGAGATACATGTGTCACGCACGCGCCACACTCTCGCCCGGCATTTTACAACCATGGTCAATCCTTGCGTGGTTCCATCAAAACTAAACATAAATCAACTCTAAATTAGTTATGATGGTAAGAATTTTAGCCAAAAAAATATCTTTGTTACATTTAAGGACTTAAATTTCTGGCTTTTACATTATCTGTTGTGCAATATCATAGCATCATAAGATCCACATATTTACCACGAAACGTAGATGCATACATGAGAGAATAGAGCTCAAAAAAACAAAAAAATCACCTTCCTATTTCGTAGAATCTGATAATCGAGCCAATGCGAGATAAAGACTGCCACGGTAAACATACCTCTATATTTGGCTGCCGTATTTCCGAAGCATAAAACAATCTCAATTTGAATCTTCTTAGCCTGTAAGGCTGATCACTAGCTGTCCTCACCGGCACTGAACACCAACACATGAAATTAATCAGTATATCCAATTCCACAATTCAGTACTTAAGCCTCGTAGACTGTACCATCGATATTGTTGAAATTGCAGAAAGGAGTTAGCATTTCAATGAAAGAGAGTCCATTACGGCGGCAGGACTCCTCAACGAGCGGCGTTCGAAGGACCATGACGGCCGGAGTGATCTGGTCCAATAGCATCCTGCCAAAAGTGGTGTTTGCTGGATCCATCATCCTCCCGGTATCCGACCCGAGTTACAGGTGACCCTGTGTCTTTCAAATGGTACTAACAAGGGAAGATTTTGATATGTCTTCAAATTTTGGTTTTCAGATGGCTGAAGCTCAGATCGTGAGAAGGGAGCAACGAAGATGAAGAGACGGCCATCCTGTGGGCTTGTCCAAAGCCCATTAATAACGGGTCAAAACACGTAAGGCCCAACAACTGCAACCTGCTTGGCAAAATTGCTTTCACTGCCCTGCCCTTAAAAAAGTAAAACGACGTTAAATCCCGGAGGCCGGAACCAATAATATTTTTAAAATTATATGTTTTCATATCACAGACGTTAACTCTTCTGATATTGGAGATTGATTATATGTACACATATTTTGATTGAAACTGTTTTTTTATATTTTTTGGGTTTTAAGAGTTATTTCTATTTAAAGGAAACTGATTATTGCATCTTTCAAAATATTTTCTGGGCAAACTACTCCGAAAACAAAAAAACAAAAAAATTTATCAAAGAATTCCAACTGAACTTGTCGAGCCTGCAACTGATGCTAGGAGAATACTGAAACTTGCTTCTGGTTTTATCTAGACATTTACATTGCTACTAAATATACTTGAATATGGAATCATTATTTTACTCAATTTTGAAATGCATGTTGCAAACTTCAAGCACGACCAAGTGAAAAATATATTGTGTATCGAATTTTTCAATGTGATATTGAGTTCCTATTTATGAATTGAGGCTAAAAAAAGTAATAACCATTTTTTCTTTAAAAAAAGAAGGACCAACCACGAGCCAACCCGCCAAAACCGCCGTCCAGACAGGTTGATTCTTATAGGTAAACCTTTTTGCGGGTCCAAAAAATTCTGGCTCAACACACCTATTTGACTGGTTGATTGGGCAATCTTGACGGGTCTGGCTCATTCGACACTTCTATGGAAAGTTAATATGTTCAATGATGTAACTGTGTTGTGGATTAGATTAATATATCATATTTTAGTTCATGATATAACATGAATGTTAGCATATGTGCCATGCAAGTCAAATGTTGGCCTATTGGGCTTTATGCACCCTGATCGCTTTTATTTTAAACAATTAATTTCAATCTAGCGATTTTCTACCGCAAGTGCACGGTGTCAAGTTTTAGTATAGTTAAATGAAAGTACGGGTTGTCGAATCCACAGGGACTAACGTATAAGTACCAAATAAGACCAGTAAAATTATATTTAGCCTACGATTAAAAAGAGTATATTAACTACTGCAAATTTATAACTAAAGGACCTAAATAAAAGAAAAATAAATAAAATGAATGGGTTTCGGATATGCAAGGGAATTTCGCTCGAGAAATTTATCTCGCTCTTCGTTCAACTATGTTATCTTCAATGATTCGTTTGAATAGGCAATTACCAAACAATTGATTCTTAAGGTGAAAGGTTTTCGTTATTATTCAATACACTCTCTCGAGCTGTAAGAAACTAATATCAAATTAGAACAAGTAACTCTCGTTCACTTATTTACTAATCCGATATTGCATAAATCTTCAAAACCTCGTTACTCTAAATCTTTCGATTCAAAGACCTCACGTATGTGATTTTATCTCTCGATCTCAATCTTAAACATACATCATGAATTACTAACAGCGTATTATAACGTTATCTCTCGATCTCGGTTATAACTCACAAGATTAAATCAAAGTTAGATAGACTTTGATCTTAATAAGCATTTAATTCATGAACACTAAGTAATCAATTCACTCTAACACAGTCGAATCAATAAATCAAACACAATTAAAATCAAACTCGATAAAATAAACTAGATTCAATTCAAGACAAATCAATAAGATGTTAAATTGTTTCTCAACCTCAAAAACATCCAAATATAATGTAAATCAAATAAATTTGAGTTTAGGAATACGATAAATGCTGGAACGAATCCGTGCGTTGCACCGTAATCTCTTCTCTTGCTCCTTCCTTGCACTCCGGAAATGGCTCGCTCAAGCTTGGATGAAGAACGGAGGAAGATGGCTTCTCCTCCTTCTTGTCGGCGGCGGCTCTAGGGTTTGTAGATGATAAAAATCGGCTCTCAACCCTCTCTAATCTCATATGATATGGTATGGAAGGGATTCCCTCTTTAAACACCAAAAAGCGAAATTTCATCCAGGAAAAGTACTAAAAATGGTAAGAAATTACAGCTAAAACACTTAAAATCTAAGCTTATCAACTCCCCCAAACTTAGACTTGATCGTCCTCGAGCAAGCAATAAGCTCAAAAAGTAGAGTTACTTAATACTTTGAATTAATCATCTTTACAACTCAGGTAAAAGCTCAGCAATCCTACTTAAACATCAATAAGAGTCATTCAAAGTTCAACAGGAAGCGTTTTCTCCTAAGCTAAACAATACATCGCAACATCGGAACGTGTGTGTGTGCTATTGTCAAACATGAGTTCTATACATATCTTTTAAGATCAAAATGTGCCATAAAAACTCAAAGTCAAGATTACTTTAAAATACTCTACAAATCTACTATCCAGCACTTCTCCACTAATGTAATTATTCCCTAGACTTGGATCAGAAGGTCTTTAAAAGCTTATAGCGTTAGGCCTGTTGGTGTCGGCTCCAAAGAAAATGTAGGATAAATGCAAAGAAGAGAGTATAATAGAATCAGTTCAAAAATTTGTTCGCACAATATTGAGCTTCTCTTCAACTTTTTCTAGCATTGGCCACTTTGGGTCTTATTTGAATGTTTTTATTTTTTCAAGGCTTTTCTCTACATCTTTTCTTATTGCTCATTCTTTTGTTCATTTTTGTTTTTCACAATGAACTCATCTACATAACAATTCAGTGCAATGAATGAGATTCATTATACTCCCTTAGGGATGGATAAAATTTTTCATTTAGGCTCAATCCAAGGTAGGTATAATGAGTTAGCCAAAAATGTCGAATGGGGGTCTAATTATATGCAAAGCATATACCATTCTTTTTGAATAAGGCTCAAGAGGGGACATTAAGGAATGATGTAAACAAGGTAAGCTTGAAAGGCACAAACGGTCCAAAGATCGCCTAAATCATCTCCAAGTCAAGTTCCTAATTATAAAATTTCGCCTCAAAGTGCTTTCAAATAATTGTAGAGTTTTCTAAGATGCTCAAGACTAATCATAGTTAACACAAGTTTTCACTTTGTTCAATACATACTTCACTCAATCATGACTCAAAATGTGCTCAAACTATTCCTCAATTTTGACATAAGCTCAACAAAGGGTATATACAAACAAGTTAAACATTTTCATGACTCCTATCTAGATGGGGATTAATTTCATCATGTATTACCGTTGCAAATCCAACTCATCATTTCTCAAGTTTTGACTCATTTTCTAAAAAAAAAATTTGTTGATAGTGCTCAAGGACAATTTAGTCTCCTAAAAGTGCAGTCATGCAAGGAAAGAAACAAAGACAAGTAGCAGAAATGCAAAAAACTACAAATATACACAAATATAAACAAAACCCCCCCAAACTTAATATGTGCATTGCCCTCAATGTACAAGACAAATAAGCGTAAAGGCAAAACACATACCATGACAACGATCGTCACTGATCGTCGTCCTCATCATGCTCCGAAGGGGGGACTGGGTAGTGCCGCTCCTCGCCCTGGTATGGCGGAAATGGTGTGTACTCAGTAGGTGGGGGTGCATGCGGCTGATATGGTGCGAAGTGTGGCTCTGGCGGAACTGGAATACTGGGAAGCCCTGGGCCATGGCAGTGTTCCATGCACTCTGGTAGTGCATGAACTCCATCTGACGCTGAGCTACCTGCTCATGGTCCAACTGCAATGCTCTCTGCATTCTGTGTATGTCCCGCTGCATGCTATGGATGCTCTGCTGCTCCAGGCGAATGTCTTGGAAATCCCTGTGAAGGGAGTCCAAGGTGATGCGTGTATGCTCTGCAGCACAGGATGATGATGCTCCGGCATGTCTAGTGTCCGAGGGTCGTGGCTCAGCCCTTCTTCGGCCTGTAGGAGGTGGTGGACCGTCAACAACAATCGGGGTATTCGGTGGAAGTAACTCCTCGTCTTCCCCCCATTGCACTCCGCATCTCTGGCATAAAGCAGTGATGGTAGATGGAAACGGTAGTGCGGAGGTAGGTGGGCTGCTACCGATCTTATAGATGTGATCACTAATAATCTCGCCCAAATCCACGTCCTGCCCTGTGAGAATGACAAATACCACGGGTCGCTCTGTCCTTTGTCACCTCAGAAGTGTGGGTCGAGGGCATGACCCGTGAGGCGACAAATGAGAACCATGCTTGGGCCTCTGGTATCAAATGTTTCTTGAGAACCACCTGCGGCTCTCCCTTAACATTCCGCTGCCAATCTACTCCCGGCATGCCAATAACTGCGAGTACCTCATCATAATTGATTATACTCTTTCGGAAAGATTGGTACGCACAGTTGTGTATGAATGGCATCCGGTAAATATTATTGATTGCTGCTTGATCAACCAACACATCCTTCCCTCGGACAAAAACAATTGCTAGGTGTAAGGACCCCAAGCCCTTAACCCTTAATTAGTGTATTAATCATTATGTGTGGTACATACTTTCAATAAAATCAATCGGGAAACACAGATGATACTTTACCATTGAATGGCAATTACAAATTTCTTTAATATTCAACATTAAGATCATCTCTACCCACAATTAGACTCATAGATTCCGCCCATTTTCATCCCCATTACACCACTTTTCACATTGTAAACTTTTATAAAAATTTGGGCAGAGTCTCCCCATAAATAGAGCCATCCCGAAATAAAAGCGCATCACAATATATAGTTCCCGGCCAGGGAAAACACATACTCAACAGAACACAGCAACGCTAAGTAAATTCCCAGCCAGGGAAGACACCACACATAAAACGACATAATTGGGTTTCAACACCCACATAATACACCCATGACTCTCATATCATTAGCAATTCTACTCTTAATTGCATGCAACATAGAATGAAAGAGAGAAAGGCTCATGCCTTTATATACAACCCATATACAAGCATAACCGTGCTCACATGCGAGCATCATAAATATGTATATAACCTTCGGGTGTATATAAGTACTCTATACGATATCGTGCTCCATCAAGCCCTGGTACCACGACCTGGGAGTACATCCAATCAACAGCTCGAGCTCAGCTCCACAGCCATCTATGTACCTGTTCACCTGCCCCAACAGAGACATCCCCCAACGGGGTGAGCATACCAATACACAAAATCTCATTATCACAATAATGAAATTCATAATTTACAACACAAGTAAATATTAATGAATTTTAAATGATACTCCCTGGATGGCAACGTCCTCATCCGGGATTCCGTGTACTGTCCCTATTCTCACAATCATCAAACTCATCAAATCTCAAAAATCAGTAAATCAACACATTGATTTAACTCATAGCATGCCTGGTTCTCAAGTATCAATAATTAATGATTCCAAATTCATTATACATACAAATATAGATATCTCGATATCTAATACTGATTTTCAACTTTGCTACCAATCACAGATAGCTCAAATGCCTAGCATTTATTTTACCAATTTTCCATTATACTTAGGCATCTCACATGTCTTATAATGAATACATGATTCCACGATCATTCTCAGGCATCTCAAATGCCCCACAATAGTCATATAAACCCAGTACCCCATATCTCATGTAAGGTTATACTACTCTAGTATTACGCACACTTGTGGCAGCGATGTCAAGACTAGGTCGTTCCATAGTCATTTCAACACATATATATATAGCCATACCCACATCCATCTAATGCAATTAAAACACATTATGCATTTCACAAATGCTCTTATATAAAGTAATGCTCGTACGTCGCACGTACCTTAAATCTCCGAAGTCCGAGCCAAACCTTGCTCGAGTTCCATGCTCCGAGGAACGATGTGCAAAATCGAGCCCCAAAATCGGGCAGAATTCCAGTTCGAACCATAGCGCTTTCTGCAGAAATCCGAACTCAAATCGCGACCAAACTTCGAATTGCCGGTATAGAAAGGAGCGCGTGGACGAGACGAAGCCGGCGGCGGGTCGGACGCGCCGAACGACGGCGGGCGAAGCACTTTTGTGCGCGGGGGTCAAAGGGGATCGGGAATGGCGCGCGGGCGAGGGAGAGAAACAAGGTGAGGAGAAATGGTTCTGATAATTAAAATCTCGGGTTCAACTAGTATTTATAGCAAAAATACCCCGAAATACTAATAGCCCCACAAATACATCATGATCCATTAAAAATCATCTGTTTTCAAAAATTCTCTCTCTAACTCCAAAACCCCCTACCGGTGCCCACCCAAAGCACCCGAGATTCTGAGTCACACTAAAAAACCCAACTCATAGGTTTTCACCGAAATGAGAATACGATCTCAACCTCGGGATCCAACGATCCCAACTACTCAAATAGATGAGCCCGGAAGGCCCAACACCTCGATTAAACTCCAAATCGCCACGTAAAACAACTTTAGGGGTTATTAACACTACGTGATTAACATCTTTAATCCCTGGTCATCACAATATCCCCCACTAAAAGAATTTCGTCCTCGAAATTAGCACCGGTGTATCACGTAACCCCCGGGCTACACAACAACATGAAGCAATAACCTCGATCCTTGACCATATTAGGATCGTCTTAATAAACGCGAGGATATTTACCTCACATCAAATAGAGCGACATACCAAAACCAACACCAACTTATCACCCAAGAGGCAAAACGTACCTCGATGCGGTTCATCCCAAAAGTCAGTCCCTCATGACTGCAAAACAACCAATACTTACGACCGTAGATCGGACAGTCATCCTTAGTTCTAATACAACTAGTAAGAACGCATCCTGAATGACACCTCAACCGTGAGAACGTTGACCTCGTGTCAAACTCTGGAGTGGAATAGACTTCCAAATCCATCATAACGTCAAAGAGCGTCATCACAACTCAACGCTAACAATCCAAAAGCAGTTAGTCAACTGAAACTGCAAGGATTCGAATCGCTCCCGATTCTATCGTAGATATCATCCAATGACATCTTTATTATGACACACGATGTCTAATAAACATCATTACGAGGAAGACACTAGTATACCACGATGTACACATACCAAACCTGGTCTCCACTTTCAAACCTCCTCCATCGAATGAGCAGTCGCATCATTGCAACTCAATTTGGGCAACTCACGGCCACAGATTCACACAAAAGACATCTCACAAGATGTCCACCTCCGGATATTCCAAGGATCACATCCTGATCATAAATAAACCATCGAGCTCCACAGAGTTCAAATTCTGAAAGGACATGCAATAAACCCATGGCATCCTCAACGCTTGTATCGACAGCGACACTCAACCAATCCGAATTCCTGCCATCCCTTGCTAATCCTAGGATTTAACAATCCAAACTTGGGAAGGCTATTGCATAATTCGAAGGGAAACACCAACAAGGAAACACCTCAACCCTCACAAGATAATCCCTCATCAAAGGGAGTCAACTAACTCCACGATTGTTTCTCATAATTATCGTGCCATGGAGATTCTCAATCTCAAAGTGTTCCATATCTCTCATCAGAGATTTAGCCATCCAAAATAGCATAACTCTATGCTTGTCAAAAAGGGAATCAATAACTGGCATCCGTACACTCACCGGTATACCTGTCTAAGCACTGATATTACATGCATACTCAAAGTACTTGGCTCGGGTATCTACAACATATCCCTAAGCCCCCAAACACGACTGTCAATTCTGAGTCATTCCCATCCAGAGGAGGATGATAATTGACGATCAACAACACGGCGTGATTTCCAAAATCAACACCACACGTACCAATTTACCGAATCTTTCAAAGATTCCCAAATAGATATTATACTACCTCCTTCCCCACAAGGGAAGTGCTATCGAACTCGAGATCCACTAGTCTCTAACCACCGTTCGAAAAAAAACTGGATACAATAACACCCATTGCATCCCAAATACACGGATTCCCCAGATCGAGTCAATGACGACCTGATGACTCTCTTGTTGGTACTTCAACATTATGAGCTGTCCCAGACAAGTCTCACCAAGATTTAACATCAACGTATACACGTTTCAGTGAGGCATGCACAACCTCAACCTCAAATGACGTGGTGACTACTAGAGTCCACCACAATCCACATCGTATCACTTTACGATTTGCCAAACTTGGTTCCAACGAGCAGTATCATGGCCCCAACAAGCACACTATATCATCACTACGATATCTGGCTAGCAAAGTGCTGTCTCCATAGGTTCATATCAAGTCCACCAACAAACCATATGTTCCATCTCGGTATGCCATACCGTACAAACCGGTTAGAGTAATGGGTCATCGCCCAACATATCTCTAAAATACCAAGCACAATGGACAACCCGGTGTCCTTGCTCACTTATGATGCAATCATAATCCAATATGATTTATCCCACACCCTCAGGGTGGGTGCAACCATATCTACCCTACGTCACAACACAAGCGAGTAGTTTCCTCAATGACTACTCTTACCACCAATCACTTGGCCCTAGCCAAACCAACGAGCATACCCAAGGGTATCATCGCTCGACAATTATTTAACTCTATAACATGATGTGGTACATTTACCGGTACAATACATCCAATACTCCACCGAGCAAACCTGCTCGGCAAAAAGGTCTCGTCAACTAGTGACCCAGACTCTATCATGTGTCAGGATCGATTTCGGGGGTGGGTTGCCATTCCACACCCGAGTTCAACCAACTTGAGCTTCAATAGCTCGTGTTCTTGAAATACTTGCACCGAGAGATTATATCGAGTTCGGTTACAAAATCGAGCGGAAGACACTCGACATAACCCGCTCTAAAACCGATTACTCATTTGAAAGGCATTTTAAAGATATGCAAGAAAGTATGTAAAAGCAGTAAGGTAAATAACACAAGCATTTGTTTCTGGAAGTTCGAAGCACAACGCTTCTACGTCTCCCCTTCTTCCATCTCATGGAAGGATACACTAGAAGACTTTGATTTATACAACTCTTTGTACAAACCCGGTCCAGTTGGGCATTCCCCATCCAACTAGAACTCCTAGCAACTCAACTATGTATGTTCTTTAATGTCTCACATACAAAGACCTCTCAATCGGTTGTGATGAATCATCAACCGTTACAATGGTATTCACTCTTCTATTTTAGCTCACAAATACAATGAATAGAGTGAATACAAAGGCACAAATGATTCCATAATGAATCTGATACAGCAAGGTAAGAGGTGCCAAAGGTTTGAGGAGTGCGCTTCATTTAGCAGCTTTTGTCTTTTAAGTTCCTCAATTGAATCCCAAGTGGGTTTGCTTTGGAAGGCTTGGATTGATCTTCAATCAGCTGTTATTGAGCTTCCAAATCATGTATATATAGCCCCAAGTAATGATATATACGTTAGATACAAGAATATAACCGTTGTGACAGTTTTGGTAAGCTTTCAAACATTGCAACGGTCATATTCTGCTTCTGGACTATTTTTGGAAGTCTGCTGGTCTGGTCAGCCAGTTGGTCTGGTCAGCTGGACTTGTCATCCAGTTGGTCTGGTCAGCTGGACTGGTCACCAGTTGGTCTGGTCAGCTGGACTGGTCATCCAGTTGGTCTGGTCAGCTGGACTGGTCATCCAGTTGGTCTTGTCAGCTGGACTGGTCATCCAGTTGGTCTGGTCAGCTGGTACTCCAACTGGTCCTTCAGCTGGTACTCCAGCTGGTTCTCTCCAGCTCCAACTGGTCCTTCAGCTGGTACTCCAGCTGGTCCCTTCAGCTGGTACTCCAACTGGTATGAGGTCTGCTGGTACCAGTTGGTCTGAGGTCTGCTGGTACCCTGCTTCCCAACATCTGCTGTTCTGTTCTCTTGGTTATATCTCTTGATTCGTTGATTTTTGGGCAAAGTGATCTTCATAAAAGTTGTAGCCCTTTCTCTTAGCTTTCCACGGAATCAAGAATCGCTCGATTTCGAGTTCGTATGAGAGAGTTATACTCGAAATACGAGGCGATGGTCCTGCTGTATGTTTGCTGGATGCAGCAGCACATGGTATGACTTGCAGAAGCTTTTTGGCCATCTTAACGTCCGGTTCAGTCTTTCACTTCCAAAGGTGACTTGTAGATCTTTGTCTTAGCTTTCCAACCCATACTGAATCGTTCCGTTCCGATAAGCGAGCTATGAGATATGATCAATTTAGTCAGCAGCGCTCGGGCTCTACTGGATGCTGAATTCTCATTTCAGCAACCAAACTCAAGGTCATTTCTTAGCAGATCATCAAGCTGTAAAATATCATCTATGAACTGCACACTTGATGAAATATGTTAGCAACACAAAAACAAGTTTTGTTAACATCAAAACTAAGATTATTCGGTTTTCCAAAACCCAACATCATGTGCTCACCATCGGCACTCAAACCATACAACCAAATACATAACATAAATGTATTAACCATCAAAACGACGCTACACGTCTACATAGAACATCCACTATGCCATTGTCATCCCGTGACGGTACCTGTCAACATATGACTTTGAAATAATATAATAATATTGTCGACTCGTGACAGTATATGTCGATACACGACGTCTATAATCTCATCGTCAAACACATGACAGCATAAGTAAATCAACACATGATATCCACAATAGTGCTAAATAAACAGTAATATGCCATACCTCATCGCTAACAATATAGCGGCATACCTGTCTCCGTCATCCAACAGTGGTACGCAATCAGCACCCATCGCTCGTAGGTGGCGAAATCCAGCGTCATGTACATAGCGGCATAACCCGTCGCTATAGAATCAGGGGCATAATCCATCGTCATAGAGTCAGCGGCATAAAACATCGCTATAGACATCTGGCGGCATGAACCATCGCCATAGATGTAGCGGAGTATACTATCGCTATGAACACCCGGCGGCATAAGTCATCGCCAATGGAATAGCGGAACGAACCATCGCTATGAATATACCCGGCGGCAAGAATCATCGCCAATCAATATAGCGGAATGAACCATCGCTATCAATATATCCGGCGGCAAGAACCATCGCCAATCAATATAGCGGAATGAGACATCACTATCAATATATCCGGCGGCAAGAACCATCGCCAATCAATATAGCGGAATAAGACATCGCTATCAATATATCCGGCGGCAAGAACCATCGCCAATCAATATAGCGGAATAAGACATCGCTATTAATACACTTGGCAGCATGAACCATCGCCAACCAACATAGTGGAATGAGACATCGCTATCAATATCGATAATGTGGTTGTTCCGGTCTTGTTATAGCAGCGGAATTTTAGGACCCCTCGCTTCGACATATAGCGGCATCATATGATATCCCTCGCTTTGACAATGACAGCGGCATGTTACCTCGCTTAGACATGACAGCGGCAAATATCATATTACCATCGCTTCATATGACAGCGGCAAGTACCTCCCTCGCTCGAATATAACAACTACCGGAACTTCCACTAGCTCCATGTACCTGCATCCAGGTTAATACCACAGTTCACAATATAATGATCGATATCACGTTTCCAATTATATCCACAATATTCCACATTAATCACTAGAATTGTGACTGTTCCGATCCCAATACAACAGCGGAATTTTAGGACCCCTCGCTTCGACAATGACAGCGGCATGTTACCTCGCTTAGTCATGACAGCGGCAAGTACCTCCCTCGCTCGTAGATAAAGGCTACCGGAACATTCATCAATTCTACCACAATAATCAAGCACAACAGTTGATTCCATTATCACAATATATATCACTATCATTTCACATATACCATCACATGTAAGGGTTCACTACCCACGATATACATAATCAAAGGTGTAACACGTTTTACCGTCCGAAGCCCGTACGTCTCACCTTTCCTGATTTTCCTACAAAATCAGATCCCTTAACACATAATACATGAAGGGCCAGACATCACCATTAATGCCATCCCATCACATGCTACACGATTCCTGCAATCACAATGATTAGCAACACCACTTTTCATATCATAAAAAGCACATAAACAACTAGTTGTGTCATACAACATTAATGACATCATGCATAAGTATGTGCTATCAATAACTTCCTAGGCCCTTAACAGCCCAAAGAGCTAACCACTGCTCTGATACCACTAATGTAAGGACCCCAAGCCCTTAACCCTTAATTAGTGTATTAATCATTATGTGTGGTACATGCTTTCAATAAAATCAATCGGGAAACACAGATGATACTTTACCATTGAATGGCAATTACAAATTTCTTTAATATTCAACATTAAGACCATCTCTACCCACAATTAGACTCATAGATTCCGCCAATTTTCATCCCATTACACCACTTTTCACATTGTAAACTTTTATAAAAATTTGGGCAGAGTCTCCCCATAAATAGAGCCATCCCGAAATAAAAGCGCATCACAATATATAGTTCCCGGCCAGGGAAAACACATACTCAACAGAACACAACAACGCTAAGTAAATTCCCAGCCAGGGAAGACACCACACATAAAACGACATAATTGGGTTTCAACACCCACATAATACACCCATGACTCTCATATCATTAGCAATTCTACTCTTAATTGCATGCAACATAGAATGAAAGAGAGAAAGGCTCATGCCTTTATATACAACCCATATACAAGCATAACCGTGCTCACATGCGAGCATCATAAATATGTATATAACCTTCGGGTGTATATAAGTACTCTATACGATACCGTGCTCTATCAAGCCCTGGTACCACGATCCTGGGAGTACATCCAATCAACAGCTCGAGCTCAGCTCCACAGCCATCTATGTACCTGTTCACCTGCCCCAACAGAGACAGCTCCCAATGGGGTGAGCATACCAATACACAAAATCTCATAATCACAATAATGAAATTCATAATTTACAACACAAGTAAATATTAATGAATTTTAAATGATACTCCCTGGATGGCAACGTCCTCATCCGGGATTCCGTGTACTGTCCCTGTTCTCACAATCATCAAACTCATCAAATCTCAAAAATCAGTAAATCAACACATTGATTTAACTCATAGCATGCCTGGTTCTCAAGTATCAATAATTAATGATTCCAAATTCATTATACATACAAATATAGATATCTCGATATCTAATACTGATTTTCAACTTTGCTACGAATCACAGATAGCTCAAATGCCTAGCATTTATTTTACCAATTTTCCATTATACTTAGGCATCTCACATGTCTTATAATGAATACATGATTCCACGATCATTCTCAGGCATCTCAAATGCCCCACAATAGTCATATAAACCCAGTACCCCATATCTCATGAAAGGTTATACTACTCTAGTATTACGCACACTTGTGGCAGCGATGTCAAGACTAGGTCGTTCCATAGTCATTTCAACACACATATATATATAGCCATACCCACATCCATCTAATGCAATTAAAACAGATTATGCATTTCACAAATGCTCTTATATAAAGTAATGCTCGTACGTCGCACGTACCTTAAATCTCCGAAGTCCGAGCCAAACGTTGCTCGAGTTCCATGCTCCGAGGAACGATGTGCAAAATCGAGCCCCAAAATCGGGCAGAATTCCAGTTCGAACCATAGCGCTTTCTGCAGAAATCCGAACTCAAATCGCGACCAAACTTCGAATTGCCGGTATAGAAAGGAGCGCGTGGACGAGACGAAGCCGGCGGCGGGTCGGACGCGCCGAACGACGGCGGGCGAAGCACTTTTGTGCGCGGGGGTCAAAGGGGATCGGGAATGGCGCGCGGGCGAGGGAGAGAAACAAGGTGAGGAGAAATGGTTCTGATAATTAAAATCTCGGGTTCAACTAGTATTTATAGCAAAAATACCCCGAAATACTAATAGCCCCACAAATACATCATGATTCATTAAAAATCATCTGTTTTCAAAAATTCTCTCTCTAACTCCAAAACCCCCTACCGGTGCCCACCCAAAGCACCCGAGATTCTGAGTCACACTAAAAAACCCAACTCATAGGTTTTCACCGAAATGAGAATACGATCTCAACCTCGGGATCCAACGATCCCAACTACTCAAATAGACGAGCCCGGAAGGCCCAACACCTCGATTAAACTCCAAATCGCCACGTAAAACAACTTTAGGGGTTATTAACACTACGGGATTAACATCTTTAATCCCTGGTCATCACACTAGGTGCCCTGGTTGGATAACTCGGAGATTCCTATAGAATTCCCTCACCAGCGGAACCACATCATCCATCGGTGTTTGCACAAACTGAAACCACCCTCGTCGTCTGACTGCCCTAATGACAGGACATTCAATTTTTTTCCATACTCATGCCCCTTTCACGACTGAGGGGTTTCTTGTGATAATTTTGATAATACTCAGCTGCTGTGGCATTGACAAACTTCTTTTCGTCATGCTCTTGCTAAGAAGTGGTGGCCTCCGCCTGCTTTTGCTTCTGTGAAGCCTCTGCCTGCTTTGACCTCTTTCTTGGAGCCATTGTCTTGCTAAGTTGTTCTCAATTAATTCGCTTAGCTGCACCAAAAATACCACACCCAAAATACAGCAACACCAACACCCCGCAACACAACAACAATTCCCCCAAACTTTGATTCTTCTCAACCCAATTCAACTAACACAAAGAAATTTGCACCAAAGGATGAAAAGATATGAAATTTAAAACCAATTACCAAGAAAAATATGATCTTTGATGAATTTGGCGCTTGGCTTGGAATTCTCTTTTTGGATGCAAATCTACCCAATTCAGCATGCAATTCTTCAGATCTGCAGTTAAAATCTCATCAGAACAATTTTTACTTCAAAGATTTGAAGTAATTTGAAAATTGGAGAGAATATGGATGAGAGATTTGATTAGGCGATTCGGTTCTGCTGAAGAGGAGAGGAAAAAAAAAATTTTTGATGCTGCTGCACAGACTGTTCTTCGGTGCCCTATTTTTTCAAAATTTTCTCTCGATCGATCGATCGAGAAAATTTTTCGATCGATCGATCGAGGCAGTGAGCCTCTATTGCTTTTAAAAGTTCTGGGCGATCGATCGAGATTTTGTCTCGATCGATCACCAGCACCAGAAGACAAAAATCGAATTTTTTCAAAAAAAATTTCCTCTCGTGTTGCCTCGCCTACATCTTTCTTGCTTTTCATCTGCAACAAAATTACATGGACTCATTCACAAAACATCTACAACCAAATTAAAAACAACTAAATTAAAATGAAGAACTGAAAACAAAAACTCGAGGAAGGAAAAGAAAGTTCTTAATTTATAGTCCCAAGCTGGACTGTCACCTCCTCGTCTGTTAACTTGATTGCTCCTTTGGATTCTTCACAGAATCACTCGGGAGTGTACCTTGCGTCCTTCCAGAAATCAACGTGGCCAGCTGTTAGGATCGGTCCGGAGTGTTTAGAGGGGGGTGAATGAACACTCTTATAAAATTTAATCCCTTGTGATTTCTTTCAGATTAGTGAAAGAAATCTGTTTCTTAATCAACTCTGCTGCAGAACAGACCACTGAAAGTTTTAGTGCGGAATGGTCTGTTCTTAGATTAGTAAGAACGGCTCGATGGCTTGAATAGTATAACGAGTGCAGAATGATAAAACACAGAATATGTTTCTGGAAGTTCGAAGGTGGTGTAATCCTTCTACGTCTCTCCTTCTTCCAATTAAGGAAGGATTCCACTAGAAGACTTTGATTTATACAATCCTGTTGTACAAACCCGATTCAGCTGGATATACCTCACTACCAGACTGAAACTCCTAGTCTCTCGATCTATTCAGACACACTCTGTCTGACAGTTACAATTGATTCTCACTTCTATATCTCAGTACAGAATACACAAGATAGACTTTGGTCTATGCACACAATGATCCTAAAATGATCAAACATTACAATATACTTGTGCTTATGAAGATTTTCAGCTCGAGAATGTCTGAGATTGTAAGCTTGTGCTGTTTAGCTTTCTTGTGCGTTTTTCGATTGATCAGACTCTGTCTTGAGCTCTTCTGTTGCATCCTTTTATAGTTGCATGTACCAACGACATTATTTCCCTTAATGTTCAACTCTTGACTCTGCTTAAACTCTGAGTAAACTGCAGTCTTCTTCTTTAGGGTAATTGTCGTTCTGGTTCATGCTTTCGGCGACTGTCAGGTAAGCTCTTCTTTGTCTTCTTACCTTTTATGGTAATCTTCAGTCCTTGGTCTTTTTCAGCATTAATTGCAACATTAAATGCTTCAATAAATAGCCGTTAATGATTCGGACTGAAGAACTAATTCTTATTCAGCCTTGACTGCTCTGATCTGATAATAACTGAGATCGATCTGAAGCTTCGATCTGGTCAGGCTGATATCCATCGATCCGATCTGATTTGCGATATACCATATCAGCTTGATCTGTTTTGAGTGATCGATCTGGTCATTCTGATTTCTCTCGATCCGGTCTGATATGTTTTGTCATCTTTAAAATCCGGAACTAACAAATTCCCCCTTTTTGATGATGACAAAACCTAGCTTCTAAATCTTTTTATCCAGTCTTTAAAGAACTCTGAAGCGTATACTTGAGGATCAATTACTTCTTCTTGTTCAAAATAAATGAACATAGTTAAGTTATAGTTCGGATCGATTAAGCCGTTTTAGTTCAAAATAAATGAACAAGGACTTAACTAAGAACTTAGATTTTTATTGATCACAAAAATCTTATATACAGACCAGTCTGACTTAAACAAAGAAACTGCTACTCTCTTGAAGACTGAGACTGATGCGGCTTGAAGTACTTTTTCCCCCTTTTTGTCAGCAGCAATCTCTTGAAGAAAATCGACAACTTGTGCTAGCTGAACGCTTATAGCGTCAAGACGAGTGTCTTGAGCACGAAGGGAATTGTCTACGGATGCTCTAACTTCAGTGGCCAGCTCGATCTGCTCTTTTCTCAGGCTGTTTTTATAAGTAGCTTGCTAAGAGAACAGATCATTCAGTCCTCGCTGAATGCTGCTAATACTGGCTGTCATCTTCTCTTTAAATGAATCAAAGTCCAAAGACGTAGTCCTCTGACTTTGATGAACCTCTATGACTCGTTGAGAAAGAGATAGACAGTTATCAGAGAGGTGCTGAAAGGACCTTGCCAGGGATGGAGCTGCATCAGATAACCGGCTTGGAGAGTGATCAGATGATGACAAGGAGTGATCAGCTTCTGCGGCAACTAGTATAAGTGAAGATAAAGCAGCTTGGCGTGTTTCGGATTGGATCAAGGTGACCAAGTCCGAAGAAAAATCTTCTAAGAATGCCATATCTTCAGCAGATTGGACTGGAGGAGTGTTGGGTCTTGAAGGTTCCTCAACTCGTAGAGCTGCAACAACGGTGGACACCACCAGATCCGGATTGACTAACTCTGGTGAGACAACTGTTGTAAGTGCGACGGTTGGACTGAGTTGAACATGGGAGACTGATGATCCCAGAGGAATAGACGTTGTTGGGGAGTCCAACAAAACATTCAAGGCTTCATCTTCTGCAGCAGACGGAGCATTAGTCATTGGCTGCTCCGCTGTCTGTTCTGATGTCTGAGCCGCTACTCTAGAGGGAATAGTCTCTATGAAAGGTTCTGCCAGAGTCTTGCTCCCAGATGGATGATTCGGGCTGGGTACTGGAGTGGATATGCTGAGCTTCTGTCGTTGTAATTGGACAGCTAAGTGAAGAGCATGAATATCCATTTCCAGTTGGGCAATAACAGCACCATCATTTTTGGCAGTTGGAGTGCTCGGATCGAAATTTGCTTTCTTAGCGGCCAAGAGCAAATTTGCCAGTCTGAATCTTTGATTGGCCTGAAACAGATCTTTGCGCTGTACAACAATTCTTACATCGTCTGTCTCTGTCCCCTTAAGGACTTCTTCTTCCATTTTCTGTAGTCTTCTCAGCTTGCCGAAGAACATATCAATGTGGTTGATCGTTTTGTACTCGACATATTCATCAAATACCACAATGAGCGCCTTGACCTTTTCTTCAACATCCTCCATAGCGATGTCGATGGCTATTTGCGCGGCAGATTTGGGTTTGGAGGAGAGTGGTTCAGTGAGAATAGCCTTGCCCTTGCCGGTGGAAGATGGGGACTTGATCTCTGATTGGGTGTAGTCTCCCAATTCAGTTATAACAATCCCTTTGACCACAGGAATGGCAGAGGGGACTTTGATGGTTACTTTGGGTACAGTGGTTGTAGCTGTTGAAGGTTGAGTTGTAGTTTGGGGTGCACGGGTGGCTTTTGTGGAAGGCAATATGGGTAGGGTTTTGAGAGGTAAGGTTTTGATTGGCTTGGTGAGTTGGGTTCTTGGCTTTTTAGGAAGGAGCTTGGCTGGTGATGAAGGAACAGACTGAGTTTCCTCGGAGTCAGTCTGAATGGTCAATTTGCGCTTGACTCGAGGTCTTCGAGCAGCAGTCTGTTCTGTTCCTTTCTCAATCTTGACAGCCACCAGATCGGTAGGAGTGGGTGGAGCACTTTTGGACTTCAGTAGTGCCAAACCCTTGGAGTTGAGAATTTTAAATGGACTTAGAGCAGACGGCTTCCCAAGCTCGATGTCCAGCGTCTCCAGTAGTTTGCTTAAAGGAACAGCAAAACAGACAGCCTGTTTGGAGGCAATGACCGTCTCAAGCAAAACGCCAAATAAGATTGCAGACCAGTTCATCTTCTGCGCTGAGTGAATAGCAGCCATGACCCGGAACTTCTCAGCAGTAACAACATCATAGCTTCCGGCTTTGCCCAATAATGGCTTGCCAACAATCTCGCATAACACGTGGAAATGAAAGAACATTTCCTTCTTCTTGAATGACGGCTGCAGATGGTGGCCAAAGATGGATACCTTCCCCTGAAGATCTGTGAGAGTGGCCTGAGGAATATGGCCAAACTCAGTCAGTCCGGTGTTGGGAAGACCAAAGGTCTTTGCCAGCGTCGATGGAGAAATGTCAAACGATTTGCCCTTTACGGTGGTGGAGATGAACGTCTTCTGAGATACAGCATTGGCGAACAGTTCTCGAATCTCCGACTCGTAAACCACCGTTCCACATTCCAGAAAATTTCTTAAACCAGAAGATTCTAAGGACTTGAATATAGAGACCATTTATGGATCTTCAGCCCTGTAGATATCATGGAACTCAACAGAAAGAGAATTATGAGTAATAGTAGCCATTTGAGTGTAATGGAAAAATACGAAGAGTTTGAAAAATATTAGAGAGTTAGAAAGCAGACAGCGGTAATTCATAAAAAGTGAATGAAAATGAAATGTTCAGCCCGCTAAATAAGAGAGAGAAGACACGTGTCTTTATCTCGAAGACTGATAATTAAATAATTCAAAATAAACGGCCAGGATGAAAGAGAGATAAGGCGGTTAAAATTGCGATCAGTCCGGGCTGTTTTAAATAATTATTTTATTTAAGGATTTGTTGACCAGACAGATCATGGGATAACATCAGATTTGACATAGATTGGTCTAAAAGTTCGGACCGGTCTGTGTCGTTCTGATCATTGTATTATCGATCTGTGCCAACATACAATCTTTAAAAAATAACTAAAAGAAAGATACTTCTAAAACATCAAGATAAATCTATTAAACCAAGAATTTGACGAAAATAATTAAACTTAGCCTCAGGAAGTGGTTTGGTGAAGATATCTGCTGTTTGCTGTTCTGTTGAAATATGCTCGATCCGAATTTCCTTTTTGCCAACATGATCTCGAATAAAATGATGTCTTATATCAATGTGCTTTGTTCGAGAGTACAAAACTGGATTATACGTTATAGTAATTGCACTTGTGTTGTCACAAAATATAGGAGATTCAACAGCTTGAATGCCATAGTCTTTGAGCTGGTGTTGAATCCAGAGCATTTGAGCGCAACAGCTTCCAGTGGCAAGATATTCTGCTTCAGCTGTAGATGTGGCAATAGATGTTTGCTTCTTGCTAAACCAAGAGATCAATCTTTCACCTAAAAATTGACATGTTCCACTGGTGCTTTTGCGATCAATCTTACAGCCAGCATAGTCTGCGTCTGAATATCCGATTAAGCTGAAATTTGAATCTTTGGAATACCAAAGACCAACGTTCTGAGATCCTTTTAAGTATTTCAGAATACGCTTAGCAGCAATAAAGTGTGATTGCTTTGGTTCTGACTGAAATCTAGCGCACATACAGACTGAGAACATAATATCAGGTCGGCTCGCTATAAGGTACATGAGCGATCCGATCAGTCTCCGATACATAGATACTTCAACTGTTGTTCCCCCTTCGTCTTTATCTAACTTGATTGTAGGACTCATTGGAGTTGATGCAGTTGAACACGTTTCCATTACGAATCTCTTGAGAAGCTCTTTGGTATACTTGGTTTGATTTATGAAAATGCCATTGCTGAGCTGTTTGACTTGGAGACCCAGAAAGAATGAAAGTTCTCCCATCATACTCATCTCAAACTGTCCCTGCATTAACTTAGAGAATTTCTCGCATAATTTGGGGTTAGTTGACCCAAAAATGATATCGTCAACATAAATTTGAACTAACAAAGTGTGTTCCCCCTTAATAAATTTAAATAGAGTTTTATCTACTGAGCCGATCTGAAAATCATGGTTCAGCAGAAATTGAGACAGAGTGTCATACCAGGCTCTTGGGGCTTGTTTCAGACCATATACTACTTTATTCAGTAGATATACATGATTTGGAAATGAATGGTTCTGAAATCCAAGAGGTTGCTCAATGTAGACTTCCTCCTGAAGCTTACCATTAAGAAAGGCACTCTTAACGTCCATTTGATATACCTTGAAGTCTTTAAAAGCAGCATAAGCAAGAAATATTCGGATTGCTTCAAGTCTGGCGACTGGTGCAAAAGATTCATCGAAGTCAATTCCTTCTTCTTGTCGGAATCCTTGGGCCATAGTCTGGCTTTGTTTCTAACCACAACTCCATCTGCGTCTAGCTTGTTTCTGAACACCCATCTGGTTCCAATAACAGGCAGATCGCTTGGCCTGGGGGTTAGACTCCAAACTTGATTTTGTTCAAATTGATTAAGCTCTTCTTGCATGGCTTTAATCCAGTTGAAATCAGTCAAAGCTTCATCAATCATTTTAGGTTCCAGATTTGATATGAAAGCAGCATGAGTGAATTCATCCATCATCTGTCCTCTAGTTCTAATCGGTGCAGAAGGACTTCCAATTACTAGATCAGGTGGATGCCTCTTTGTCCATCGATAACTCGATTCTGGATTGTCTGGTCCAGACGGATGAGTAGTAGCGGCATTATCTGATTTAACATTAGAGTGAGGAACATCCGGATCGGCTCGATCTGAAGGAGCTTCATTGCCATGATCCGGTCTGTCTGGTACTTCAAGTTCCGATGGATTGTCTCTTGACCTGTTATCTACAATCTCATCATCACTGTTAGCTTCGAGATGGATATTTTCCATCTGATTTTGAATTGATTCCTTGCTACCCTCAATACATAAAGATTCATCAAAAACTACATGAACAGATTCTTCTACAGTTAAAGTGGGATTATTGAAAACGCGAAAAGCTTTGCTATTAGATGAATATCCTAAGAATATCCCATTATCTGATTTAGCTTCAAATGCTGTAAGATGATTCTTACCATTATTGTGAACGAAGCATTTGCAACCAAATACATGAAGGTGAGAGATAGACGGTCAATTACCAGTCCATATTTCATATGGAGTAAGATTCAACTTCTTGTTAATCATAGACCGATTTTGAGTGTAGCACGCAGTATTTACAGCTTCTGCCCAGAACTTTTGCGAAATGCCAGAATCAGCAAGCGTTGTCCTTGCTGCCTCTTTAAGCTTTCTGTTCCTTCGTTCTGCAACTCCATTTTGTTGGGGAGTTCGGGCGGCTGAAAATTCATGCTTAATTCCTTGATCTTCTAGAAAGGATTCAAGATTCTGATTTGAAAACTCAGTGCCTTTGTCACTTTGAATCCTGTCTATGCTTGATGATTTCTCATTCTGAGTGCGTTTCAGCAGCTTGATCAATTTCGGACCGGTCTGATCTTTACTGCTCAAAAATATAGTCCAAGTAAAACGTGAGTAATCATCAATAACAACAAGAGTATACCGCATTCCCCCTAAACTTGTTATTGGTATAGGACCAAACAAGTCCATATGTAATAGTTCTAAGCAACGTGAGGAGAATTTGGCATTCTTGTTTTTGAAGGATGATCTGATCTGTTTGCCCATTTGGCACGCTTCACAGATTTTATCCTTAGAAAAGTCGATCTTGGGCAGACCGACAACTAAATCATGTTTACACAGGCTAGATATAGTCTTAAAGTTGAGATGATTCAAGCGTTTATGCCATAGCCAGTGTTTATTATCATTATTAGCGATGAAGCAAGTAGGATTATCAGGTTGAGCAAAGTTCCAGTTAATCTTATATGTATTTCCATTTCTGATTCCTACAAGCATGGATTTAACAGTGCAAGTGTGTTTGTGAAATTCTACAGCATAACCATTATCACATAGTTGACTTATGCTAATCAGATTATAGCATAGATTTTCAACTAATAACACATCATTGATAATAATATTACCATGGACAATCTTACCCTTGCCCACGGTCTTACCCTTTGAGTTATCCCCGAAGATGATCTTGGGTCCAGTACATTCTGTGACTTCAGACATCAGCTCGATGTTTCCAGTCATGTGACGAGAACACCCACTGTTTAAGTATCAGTCTGATGCAAGTTTCTTTGGTACCTGTCATCAAACATAATTATTGTTGGTACCCAATCCTACTTGGGTCCAGAACGGATTAGCCCTTTGGGAACCCACACCTGTATCAGCTTTAATGGCTTGTGTGTGTCTGGTGTGCTGTTGGCTGATCTGTTTTGGTGTTGTGTGTGATAATGTGTGCGATATGGAAACCTTTGATTCTTATGAGGTAGTCTATATCTTCGTTGAACTGGTTTTGAGTTATAGTAATTGTATTGTCTTCCTTGCCTTAGATCTTGCACCTTTAGATTTGGTCTGAAAGACGCAAAGCTTGCTGGTGCCTTTTCTTTGGCTTGGTTAACATATCCAATCCCTTTTCTCAAACCTTGATTCTCTAAAGAGACTCCCGTTTGAATTGTAGGTGCTTCAGTCTCATATACTGTGCTGGATTTAACAAGTGTCATTTGTTTGATTTTGTTCTTTACCAGCAACAGTTCAGATTCATCTTTGGTGCAGTCTTTGATATCAAAGCCTATGCCGGTAACATCACCGACATTTCTTTGTACCTTTTGCAATTCTTCCAATGATGTTCTGCATTTTGTCCATGTTTTGAAGATATGAGAAAGCTTAGCATTTTGTGTGCTAATTCTCTTATTTCGTTAATGGAGCTGATCGTAAGAGATTTTTAGCTTATTCAGCTCGATCTGTAGATTATTGCACTCGCCCAGCTCAGAGCAGCTTGGTTTGATGTGCTCATCCATTTGATCATTGGCTTTAGCTTTATTTTTCTCAACTGATTCAGCTAAGAGTCTATAATCATTAGCCATGTCTTGCAGTGCGGACATGAGCTCTTCACGTGTAAATTCATTTGAGTCAAGATCGAATACCTCATCTGTTTGACTCATATCTTTGTCTGCCATTCGACATTGAATATCTTCTTCGCTTTCGCTGGAAGAATATTCGGAGCTTTCTGAATCTGAATCAGTCTGAGCCCACTTGCTGTTTCCTTCTTCTGCAACTAGGACCTTTTGGGACTTCCCATGATGACTTTTATGATCTTTGTAGTGCTTCTTTTTCTTGTCATCACGATGCTTCTCTTTTCGTTCTTCTTGGTGCAATCTGCAATGAAATGTCCGGTCTTACCACAATTGTAGCAAGCCTGATCATTAATAGCATCGTCCTTTCTTGATTTATAATGATGAGAGGGTTTAAAATTCCTTTTATTTTTAGACATAAATTTACCAAATTTCTTGATAAATAATGACATAGCATCATTACTTATCTGTTCGATAGATCGATCTGTTGTGGGGGCGGTCTGGTCTGGAATGGCTGCCAGTGCTTTGTTTGGTTGAGAGATGAATGGCTCTGCTTCACCTCTGGTGATCAGTTCGAACCCATATGCCTTAAGATCTGCGAACAGATCATGAAGTTCAACTTTGTTCAGATCTTTGGACTCCCTCATTGCAATGGTCTTAACATCCCATTCTTTTGGCAGGGCTCTCATAACTTTCAGAGCGATCTCTCTGTTTGAGTATTCCTTGCCCAGACCATTCAGTTCATTGATGATACCAGTAACTCTTTCATCAAACTCATTTAGAGTTTCTCCAATCTTCATTTTTATGCTCTCAAATCTTTGAAGAGCAACAGTCAACTTGTTTTCCTTGGTCTGGTCGTTCCCTTCACATAGCTGTGCTATTTTCTCCCAAATTTCTTTGGCAGTAGAGCACATTTTGATTTTACTGAACATATTCTTGTCCAATGTCTTGAACAAGATGTCTTTGGCAACGTTGTCGAGGTTTGCTTTCTTTCTTTCTTCATTCGTCCAGAGGGATCTGTCCTTCTCGACCATTTGGGGTTCACCACCAGTAATGGAGACTGCTGTATTGACTTTCAGAATCTTCATTGGTCCATCAGTGATGACGAACCACATATCGTCATCATGTGCTGCCAGATGAGCTTGCATTCTGATTCTCCAATCATCATAGTCTTCTTTTGAGAACATAGGAATTTTGTTGAATGATGCCATCAGCTCAAGTGTCTTTGTGCTGATTAAGACGACCTGCTCTGATACCACTTGTTAGGATCGGTCCGGAGTGTTTAGAGGGGGGGGGGGGGGGGTGAATGAACACTCCTATAAAATTTAATCCCTTGTGATTTCTTTCGGATTAGTGAAAGAAATCTGTTTCTTAATCAACTCTGCTGCAGAACAGATGTAATACCCCCGAAATGTTATATGATTATGTGCTATGATGATGATTTATGATATGTTTAAGGGTTGTGGTGTATTTTAAATTGGGGGATTATAATTACGATATGATGATATGATTTAGGGGGAATGTTGGGTGTTTTAAAGGATGTATTAATTTAAATGAAGTTATAAAATATCGAGTGAGGATATTTTAATACATCGTACTAATTTCCGGGACACAATTAAACACCACATGACCACCCAACCCACATCACCCACCCCCCTGCCACTCGGCCACCCCCCCCACTTGACAAGCCCATACACCCACTTGACAAGCCCATGCTTCATCATACCCTTCAATCACCTCCTTTCTCTTAACTTTTCCTTCCCTTTTTCTCTAAAAATCGCCCCTGAAGTGCTGCAGAAAGAGGAGAGAAAACCTTGGGCTAAGGTGTACATTAATTCACACCAAAGGAGGAGAAAAAGGGGGTAAGACTTGGTGCTCTGTTTTTGATTAAGTTGGGTTTGTTTTGGGTGATTTTCATGTATGCTAGTAAAAGTTTGGGTGAAACCTTGGTTTGGGTGCTTACATGTTAGTGTTATGTAACTACTAGAATGTTAGATCGAACACTTTATACGTTTTATGTGGTAGATTGCTGGCCTTGAAACTAGGTGTTCGAAAATCTGGGTAATGTCATGATGCCCTGTTTTCTGTAAGTTTGGTTGAGCTCTAAGTTTATGAGGACGTTATGATGCATGCTAGCTTGAAACCTTGAATTTACGTGCTTACATAGAAGTTTTATGAAGCCCCTAGCATATATGTTGGAACATGTTGCATGGTTTATATGTGAGAATCATTGCTATGAAATGTAGTGCTCGAAAATCTGGGTAGAAGTTGTGATGCCCTGTTTTTCTGAAAATGTGGATGAGCACTGATAAAGATGAGTTATTTTAATGCATGTCGGTTTAAGTTATGAGTGAACCTTTAATTTTAATACATGCATGGAAGTATGATGAAGCTATTGATACGCTTGTTTAGGCATTATATGTATGTTATGAAGTAGTTTGAAGCGTGTGATTTGAGGTGTTCGAGATTTCTGGAAAATCTCGCATGAATGGGAACGACCGATCGATCGGTGATGAACACCTATCGATCGGCAAATGCCGTAGCCAAAAAGAGAAAATGATGAACAGTTAGCGATCGATCGGTAAGAGAGACCGATCGATCGGTAGTTACTATTCATATGTTATAAAATTTATGTTCTTTTTTTTTGAAAATTGATTTCGATTCTCGTATCGGTGCCTAATATTATATTATGTGGTTGTGTAGAGCCATCCCAGGTACCAGCACAATCAAGGAGATAAGTCTGTTGACTCCTCCTCCTTTTGAAAAGGTACGTAAGAGACGTACGGGCATCGGACGGTAAAACACATCTTTACACTATGACTATGCTTTTATTGCATGAGTATACATGATGAAATGATGATGTTTATAAGATGTTTATAAGATGTTTACGGTGTTTATAAGATGTCTATGATGTTATATGTGGTAAGATGCCCCACATGGTAAGAGGCCATGCGATACTATTTGTGGTAAGATGCCACGGGGTAAGATGCCCCACATGGTAAGAGGCCATGCGATACTATTTGTGGTAAGATGCCACGGGGTAAGATACCCCACATGGTAAGAGGCCATGCGATGTTTATAATGTGGTAAGATGCCACAGGGTAAGATGCCCATATGCATGATTATGAATCAAGGACAACGATAAGAAGTTAATGAATAACCAGCATATTTACTTAACCAATGTTTCATGCATTTACTATGATGTTTTATGATGTTAAATGGGATTGTATATGCTTATTAAGTGTTGTCCCTGTAGGTACGCTTTTGGACTAAAGGACTAAGGGGTCGGGTTGAGGCAGTGAGCTACGAGGAATACAGGAATGTATAGAAATCAAGTCTCGATTAGTATCTACTCTAGGAGTAGTATAAATCTAAACATGAACATTCTTTTGGAAGTGTAATGAATTTATTTTTTGAAGTCCTTTATTTTGGCCTGTAATTCTGATAGCTCATGTAACAACCAGAACCTTAGGATGTTATTAATGCATGATTAGTCCTTCTTATGTCTATTAATCACTGTTAAGGTGGGAAGACCCCGCATTAGTGGTATCAGAGCAGTGGTTAGATAACTCGGGAATGAGTGAAGGGTAGCCTTAGCAATAAGTTGGCTAGGTGCTTACTTTTGAACATGTTTTATATGTATGTTGCATATGAAGTTCCTATGTTATGCTAACATGTTTAATTATCTAACGATGTGCTTTATGAACTGCTTTTGGTGTTATTATTAACCCTTGTGTTGCAGCATGGCAGCAAATATAGAAGTGGGTGACGCCGTTAGTGTAAATGCAAGTGCTGGGCGTACGAATCCACTGCCACCACCAGCCTTGGGCGAAGAACCCTCTGAACAACAGTTGCTACCTGGGGAGTTGAGCTTGGCTCAATTTATGATGTACCGACCCCCGATGTTCGAAGGAACTGAATCAGGGGAAAAAGCTGAGGAGTGGTTGGAGAGGATTGAACAGATATTTGTGGCAGCGTCTTGTGCAAAGACGGCCTGGATCAGATTAGCAGAATTTCAGCTGGCCAAGAAGGCATTGATGTGGCGGAAAACCACCGTGATTGAGCAAGAGGCTCTGGGGCAGGAAATAAATTGGAAGATGTTCCGAACGCGGTTTCTGACCCGCTACTTCTCAGCCGCTGCAAGACAAGCCAAGGAGGATGAGTTTACCAGCTTAAGGCAGGGTACCATGCCTGTATCTGATTATGCTCTACATTACTGTTCCTTACTGCGATATGTGCCCCATATTGCTGCAAACCCTCAAGCGAAGATGAGGAATTTCATGAAGGGCTTGAGGCCGGAACTATATGACAGGGTAATTACCTATGGCCCTGCCTGTTTTGACGATGCGCTTTCACGAGCTGAACTAGCCAAACTGGGAGTTGGCGCATATCCTGATGCAGTGCCACCTCCAGCACCCCCTCAGAAATCCACTTCTGACAATTTGAAGCCCAGGGGTGATCAGTTTAAGCCTAGGGGAAACACTTCAGCGTCGAGATTCAGTGGCAAGAGGCCCGAGAATCGATGGAAAGGGAACCGCAAGAATGATGCTCCATCAGGGAGAGGACAGCCTCAGGGAGACAGATCTGGAAAAGTTCAGTGCACTCTTTGTGGACAACCACATTTGGCAAAGGATTGCGTAGGATGCTATGTCTGTGGCGATAGAGGCCACTTTGCTCGACAGTGTCCCAACAGGGGAAGACAGCAGAACTCTACGGGGAGGCCTGCGGACAGAGCGGCACATCACCGACCACCTTTCGCACCGAGGCAGCATGGAGGTTGTAAGGACCCTAATCCTTAAGTGCGGAATCAAGGCATAATAGAGCTAATATAAAAGATCAGAGTGTAAAAGAACGTGTTGAGTCTATGAGCTTAAGCATTACAGGCCAAAAATAAGGACTACCAAAAGGATTAATTACATTCCAATCAATGAATGTGTTCAACTATAGTTTTATACTACTCCTAGAGAAGATACTATCCAAAATAATCCTGTCCTTCAAGTCCCAAAAGCATCCTCAACAAGCTCACCATCTCAACCCGTCTAGCCCTTCTATCATGCCAAACGTGTACCTACAAGGACAACCCCCAAACATGAGCAATAATAATCATTCATATTCAACACAATATGAAGATAAAGCGTAAATGCATAATCATAATAAAACACTTCCTGTTTTCCCCATGCATTTCAAACGCTTCCCGTTTGGTTGTCCCTGTACCATAACTCATGAGTATAATCAATAGATTATTTTTAATGGTCTAAACATGTCATGACATATACCATCTCATCAATACCAAATACTGATCACCAATCCCTAGTCTGTCCATCACAATGTATTTTAATGCCCATCGCTTATTTACATATAGGTGGCATAGGATAACCTCGCTTCAATGGACATGCGGGACTCCCACCCCTCGCCTCTCATTGAGCGGCAAATACCCTTTCCTCGCCCTATATGATAACCACGCTCAAATGTGACATGCGGCGCTCCCACCCCTCGCTTCACATTTAGCGGAACCAAAACAAATAGCGGCAAGCATTAAAATCATCAAGGGATGACCACGACTCATGGGATGTGCACCAATAATCATATGCATCTATAAACATCATGCATAACATGTATTTGCATCCACAATGCAATACCACATATATACTTGCATCCACAATGCATAAACAATAAGTATATAAGATACATGTACCGTTGGGGTGCCCGTACGTCCACTACGTACCTTTCCAAAATGTAGGATATGGTAGGACTTCAATGCCTTGGTTGTGTTGCCACCTGGGATGGTTCTACATATTCACACAAATCAATATTAGAACCCAATAATAGTCCAATACCAAAAATCCTACAAAAAAATCCAAAAACACCATTTTTGGTGTCTCGCGATCGATCGCCATAAAGCCCCGATCGATCGCGAGACCTCTCTGCCTCGCCCAACAAAATTTGCCAATCCGCGATCGATCGCTGAGTTTGCGCCGATCGATCGTGGCCTCGCCGATCGATCGCGCCAAACTCGCGATCGATCGCTGAAGGCTACTGCCTCCAGCACTGCTGCTCGCGATCGATCGCGGAAGGCACCAATCGATCGCCGAGCTCTGGGCATCCGATTTTCGGGCACTATTCACCCATCTTCAACCCCAACTCAAACAAACTCAATTAATCCAACACCAAACATACAAAACCACTCAAAACCATCAATAAACATCTACATTAACTCATATCTTCAACATCCACCCAAAATAATACCAAAACCACAACAACCCAACACAAACCCATTTTAAAACCCCTTCAAAATCAACCCAAACTTAAATAAAACACAACAAAATTAACCATGAGGTATCCATACCTCTTGGGGATCTCAAATCACCCAATATACTCCACAAATCAAGATTTTTGAAAGGTTTCTCTTCACCCCAAAGCTGGAACTCGAAAATGGAGAGAAAGGGGAAGGGTTTGGGTGTTGTTTGGTAAAGTAAAAGTAAGAGTGGATGAGGTGGGGTTTGGGTATAAAAGTTGAGTTAATTAAAAATGCAATCCACAACCCATGGTGTATAAAACACCCAACATGATATTTTCCAAAGCATTAAACCAAATGCACCAAAATATCAATTAAATCATGATTTCCAATTAATTGCTAACCATGGCAAATAAATCATGCTTCCAACCATAATTCCCAACATACCCAACATGCACCCTGAAATGCTATCCCGGGTCACTCTAACACGTGACTAAGCATTTCCACATAATAATTTCAACACATAAATAATTACCATCATAATTAATCATATAAACTTAATTAATGCACCAGATTGCAATTAATCACTTCAGGGATATCACAATACTCCCCTACTTATAAGATTTCATCCTCGAAATCACATGCACTTACCCCCAAAAGGAAACTAAACATAAACACATACCAGAGAATAGTTTCGGGTAGTGCTGCACCATATGCCGCTCCGTCTCCCACGTAGCCTCCTCGACACCCCAGCGATCCCACTGAATCTTTACCATCGGTATCACCTTGTTCCGAAGTCTACGGTCTGCTCGATCCAGAATTCTGACAGGCCGTTCCACATAAGACACATCGGACTCTAACTGAACTTCTGAAGGCTGTAAAACATGCGACGGATCCGGCTCATACTTCCGCAGCATAGATACATGAAACACATCATGTATACCAGATAAAGAAGGCGGCAAAGCCAGTCGGTAAGCTAAGGTGCCAATGCGCTGCAAAATCTCGTACGGTCCAACATACCTCGGAGACAGTTTCCCGCGCATCCCAAATCGCACAACGCCTCTGAAAGGCGAGATCTTCAAAAAGACCTTATCTCCCAACTGAAATTCCAACGGTCTCCGCCGTCTATTTGCATAAGCTGCCTGTCTGTCCTGGGCCGCTTTCATTTTCTGCCTTAACGTCTTTATCTTCTCTTCCATCTCCCGAATCAACTCCGGTCCTCCGACCGATCTGCGGTCCAAATCATCCCAACACAAGGGTGATCTACACCGCCTGCCATAAAGAGCTTCAAACGGAGCCATCTGAATACTCGCCTGGTAGCTATTGTTATAAGAAAACTCTACCAAAGGCACTGAATCCTTCCAAGAGGCGTCGAACTCCAAAACACAAGCTCTTAACATGTCCTCGAGCGTCTGAATAGTGCGCTCGGTCTGGCCATCCGTCTGAGGATGATAAGCAGTGCTCAATCTGACTTCAGTTCCCAAGGCTGACTGAAGGCCTTCCCAGAAATGAGATGTGAATCGCGGGTCTCGATCTGACACTATGGAAACGAGGATCCCATGCAATCTCACCACATCTCTAATATACAACTGCGCCATCCTCAAAAAGGTGAAAGTCATGCTATAGGGGATAAAATGAGCTACCTTGGTCAATCGATCCACAATCACCCAAATAGCATCAAAGCCTGAAGCACTCATCGGCAAATGAGTCACGAAGTCCATGGAAATGTGTTCCCACTTCCACTTCGGTATCTCCAAGCTTCTCAATTCGCCGCTAGGTCTCTGTCTCTCTGCCTTAACCTGCTGGCAGATCAAACACCTCTGTACAAAAGCGACGACATCACTCTTCATTCTCTTCCACCAAAACTGACCACGTAGATCTTTATACATCTTCTTCCCGCCTGGGTGGATGCTAAGTCTGCTACTATGAGCTCGCTCCAAGATCCCTCTATGCAACTCCGGCGTATTCGGAACCACCCAATGGTCACCCAATCTCAAAGACCCGTCATCGGCCACTCTGAATTTCGTTGGCTGACCAAGATGTACTAAAGACAACCACCTCTGAACCTCATCATCTGACCTCTGAGCTCTCCTGATGTTCTCATAGATATCTGGCTCAGCTAGCAAGGTCGATACATACACAGGCGATGTATCAATGTCAAAATCATAGCCCAAATGGCAATAGGAGGTCATCATAGCCGACAAATGGATGACGTCCTCAGCAGAACTCCTCACTTTCCGGCTCAAAGCGTCTGCTGTCAAATTAGCTTTCCCGGGATGGTACTCTATCTCGCAATCATAGTCCTTGAGTAGGTTCATCCATCTCCTCTGCCTCATGTTCAGCTCTGCCCGAGTGAATAAAAACTTGAGGCTTTTGTGATCCGTGTATATGGTAAACGACGTACCATACAAATAATGTCTCCAAATCTTCAGGGCGAAGATGATAGCCGCCAATTCCAAGTCATGAACTGGATATCTGGTCTCATGCGGCTTCAACTGCCTCGATGCATAAGCTCCCACATGCTTATCTTGCATCAAAACACACCCAAGGCCCTGCAGTGATGCATCAGTATACAAAACAAATCTGGAGTTCTCCGTAGGGATTACTAACACTGGCGCCGTCGTCAACCGGTGCTTTAATTCCTGGAAGCTCTCCTCACAAGCTTCTGACCAAAAGAAAGGCACTCCCTTCTGAGTCAACTGCGTCAGCGGCTTGGCAATCTTTGAAAAGCCCTCGACAAAGCGTCGATAATACCTGGCCAAGCCAAGGAAGCTCCGAATCTCAGGCACAGAAGTGGGGGCAGCCCACTCCATCACAACCTCAATCTTCTTGGGATCCACAGATATCCCGTTGCTCGATATGACATGTCCCAGAAACACTACAATGCTCAGCCAAAATTCACACTTACTGAGCTTAGCATACAACTGATGCTCTCTGAGAATCTGAAGCACTGTCCTCAAGTGTTTCACATGCTCTTCCTCACTCCGGGAGTAGATGAGAATGTCGTCAATAAACACAATGACGAACTGATCAAGATACGGCTGAAACACTCTGTTCATCAGACTCATAAAGACCGCTGGAGCATTCGTCACGCCGAACGGCATCACTAGGAACTCATAATGTCCATATCGGGTCCGGAATGCTGTCTTCTGCACATCTTCCTCTCTGACTCGAATCTGATGATACCCGGATCTCAAATCAATCTTGCTATACACCCTGGTACCTTGCAACTGATCAAACAGATCGTCGATCCTTGGAAGAGGATACTTGTTCTTTACTGTAGCCTTATTCAGTTGCCGGTAATCGATGCACAACCGCATCGAACCGTCCTTCTTCTTCACAAAGAGAACTGGTGCGCCCCATGGCGACACGCTCGGGCGTATATATCCCTTGTCAAGGAGATCCTGCAGCTGTTCTTTCAACTCTCTCAACTCAGCCGGTGCCATCCTATAAGGTGCACGAGAGATAGCGGATGTCCCTGGCAACAACTCGATCCCAAACTCAACTTCCCTAGCCGGTGGAAATCCTGGGATCTCTTCTGGGAATACATCAGCAAACTCTGCTATCCTCAACTCTTAGTTCTTTACTCTTCCCAGACGTGTCCACGGCATAAATGAGATAACCCGTGTGTCCACATTCCAACAACTGAGTCATCTTGATCGCTGAAATCAACGGAATCTTCGCACGAGAACCGTTGCCATAGAAGGTCCACTGACTGCCCAACTCAGGTCTGAACTTCACTGTCCTCTGCCGGCAATCTACCACTGCCTGATATCTGTTCAGAACATCAATACCCAAGATGCAGTCGAAGTCTGAGATGCCCAACACAATCAAGTCTGACCTCAATTCGTTGCCCTCAAAATAAATGAGGCAGTCTGCCATAAACTGATCAGCAACGACATTTCTTCCAGTGGGTGTCGAGACCAAAAGAGGCGTGGGTAAAGAAGACGTGCGCATATGGTGTCTCTCCACAAAACCAACAGACACAAAAGAGTGGGAGGCACCTGTATCGATCAAAATAAAAGCAGGGTACGTAAATAAATGACACGTACCGGCGATCACCTCCTCTGGGGCTGCCTGGGCCTGCTCTCTGGTCAGTGCATATACCTGTCCCTGGGGCGGTCCCACTGTCTGACCTCCCGATGGTCGAGGCCCAAACTGCTGCCTCTGCTGCACTGTCCTATCATCAAACCTCGGCCTGTTGCCCTGAAACTCTGACTGTCCTCCCCGGGTGGGGCAATACCGAGCGATGTGGACCATCTTGCCACAGATATAACAGGCAGGACACTTGTTTGAAGAATGTGGCCCTCCACAATTGTTGCACCTAGGCTCTCCCGGCCTATTTCCTTGTGTGGATCCTCGGTTGGCGGACCAATTGCCCTTCTTGCCCTCCTGCTTCTGTCCAAAGAATCTCTTTCCACCAAATCGCGAAGATGAAGAGGCACCACGGGGTTTAAATGGCTCTCCTCGGGGCCTCAAGCTGTCATTAGTCTGCCTCTGTTGCGGTACTGGTGGTGGCATAGCACTGCTCCCACCCCAAGCTCGGCAAGCTCCGCCCTTGTGAGAGCATCATCAAAAGAAGTTGGGTTATTGGTGATAACCCGGTCATAGAGCTCCGGTCGCAACCCCTTCATAAAATTCCTCATCTTTGCGTGCCCATTAGTGGCAATGTGGGGAACATACCTCAGCAACGAAGAGTACCGCGTGGCATAGTCTGACACCGTCATGTTCCCCTGTTTCAAACTTGTAAACTCGTCCTCCTTTGTCTGTCTCGCCGCTGCGGAGAAATACCGGTTCAGAAACCTAGTCCTGAAGAGTGTCCAATCAATCACAGCACCTAGTGCTCTTAGCTCCATCACTGTGCTCCTCCACCACATTAGAGGTTTCTTAGCTAACTGAAACTCCGCCAGCCTCAGCCAAGCTGTAACAGCACAAGGAGCCGATACAAAGATCTGTTCAAGTCTTTCCAGCCACTCTTCAACCTCTTCTCCGGACTCTGTCCCCTCAAACCGGGGCGGATGGTAAGACAGAAATTGCGTCAGACTGATCTCACCCGGTAGTAATAACTGAGCTACGGGTTCCATGCCTACGGCCGGTGGAGGTAGAGGGTTCACTTGTCCAACGCTTGCGTTCACACTACCAACATCTCCATGCTGTAACACAAATGTTAACAACAATTCCAAAGCAATATATATGTTATGCCGTTAGATAACAGGAATGAGAATAAGCACGTTAGTATAACAGGATATACATTAATATGCACCACATGCATAAACATGCTTCAAATGTAAGCACCTAGCCAATCATGCTAAGGCTACCCTTCACTCGTTCCCGGGTTCTCTAACCACTGCTCTGATACCACTAATGTAAGGACCCTAATCCTTAAGTGCGGAATCAAGGCATAATAGAGCTAATATAAAAGATCAGAGTGTAAAAGAACGTGTTGAGTCTATGAGCTTAAGCATTACATGCCAAAAATAAGGACTACCAAAAGGATTAATTACATTCCAATCAATGAATGTGTTCAACTATAGTTTTAAACTACTCCTAGAGAAGATACTATCCAAAATAATCCTGTCCTTCAAGTCCCAAAAGCATCCTCAACAAGCTCACCATCTCAACCCGTCTAGCCCTTCTATCATGCCAAACGTGTACCTACAAGGACAACCCCCAAACATGAGCAATAATAATCATTCATATTCAACACAATATGAAGATAAAGCGTAAATGCATAATCATAATAAAACACTTCCTGTTTTCCCCATGCATTTCAAACGCTTCCCGTTTGGTTGTCACTGTACCATAACTCATGAGTATAATCAATAGATTATTTTTAATGGTCTAAACATGTCATAACATATACCATCTCATCAATACCAAATACTGATCACCAATCCCTAGTCTATCCATCACAATGTATTTTAATGCCCCTCGCTTATTTACATATAGGTGGAATAGGATAACCTCGCTTCAATGGACATGCGGGACTCCCACCCCTCGCCTTTCATTGAGCGGCAAATACCCTTTCCCCGCCCTATATGATAACCACGCTCAAATGTGACATGCGGCGCTCCCACCCCTCGCTTCACATTTAGCGGAACCAAAACAAATAGCGGCAAGCATTAAAATCATCAAGGGATGACCACGACTCATGGGATGTGCACCAATAATCATATGCATCTATAAACATCATGCATAACATGTATTTGCATCCACAATGTAATACCACATATATACTTGCATCCACAATGCATAAACAATAAGTATATAAGATACATGTACCGTTGGGGTGCCCGTACGTCCACTACGTACCTTTCCAAAATGTATGATATGGTAGGACTTCAATGCCTTGGCTGTGTTGCCACCTTGGGATGGTTCTACATATTCACACAAATCAATATTAGAACCCAATAATAGTCCAATACCAAAAATCCTACAAAAAAATCCAAAAACACCATTTTTGGTGTCTCGCGATCGATCGCCATAAAGCCCCGATCGATCGCGAGACCTCTCTGCCTCGCCCAACAAAATTTGCCAATCCGCGATCGATCGCTGAGTTTGCGCCGATCGATCGTGGCCTCGCCGATCGATCGCGCCAAACTCGCGATCGATCGCTGAAGGCTACTGCCTCCAGCACTGCTGCTCGCGATCGATCGCGGAAGGCACCGATCGATCACCGAGCTCTGGGCATCCGATTTTCGGGCACTATTCACCCATCTTCAACCCCAACTCAAACAAACTCAATTAATCCAACACCAAACATACAAAACCACTCAAAACCATCAATAAACATCTACATTAACTCATATCTTCAACATCCACCCAAAATAATACCAAAACCACAACAACCCAACACAAACCCATTTTAAAACCCCTTCAAAATCAACCCAAACTTAAATAAAACACAACAAAATTAACCATGAGGTATCCATACCTCTTGGGGATCTCAAATCACCCAATATACTCCACAAATCAAGATTTTTGAAAGGTTTCTCTTCACCCCAAAGCTGGAACTCGAAAATGGAGAGAAAGGGGAAGGGTTTGGGTGTTGTTTGGTAAAGTAAAAGTAAGAGTGGATGAGGTGGGGTTTGGGTATAAAAGTTGAGTTAATTAAAAATGCAATCCACAACCCATGGTGTATAAAACACCCCAACATGATATTTTCCAAAGCATTAAACCAAATGCACCAAAATATCAATTAAATCATGATTTCCAATTAATTGCTAACCATGGCAAATAAATCATGCTTCCAACCATAATTCCCAACATACCCAACATGCACCCTGAAATGCTATCCCGGGTCACTCTAACACGTGACTAAGCATTTCCACATAATAATTCCAACACATAAATAATTACCATCATAATTAATCATATAAACTTAATTAATGCACCAGATTGCAATTAATCATTTCAGGGATATCACAGAGGTCGGCCCACGGGGCCACCTCAGGGACATGTGTATGCTTTGACGAGGGAGCAGGCTACAGCGGCTCCGGAGGAGGTTATAGCGGGTACGTGTCTTTTATTTACGCACCCTGCTCTTATATTGATAGACACAGGTGCGTCACACTCTTTTGTGTCGACGAATTTTGTTGAAAGGCACCACATATGCACTTCTCCGTCGCTCATGCCTCTTATGGTCTCGACCCCCGCTGGAAGAAGTTTGACTACGGATTGAATTGTCTATGATGGCCTCATTTATTTTGAGGATAATGAGTTAAGATCAGATTTGATTGTGCTGGGAATGATAGACTTCGATTGCATTGTGGGCATCGATGTTCTGAACAGGTATCAGGCAACTGCAGGCAAAGGACTGTTCGATTCAGGTCTGATATGGGAGTCCAGTGGATATTCTTTAGGGATGGTTCTCACCCAAAGATTCCGTTGATATCTGCTGTCAAGTTGGCACAGTTATTGGAACGAGGTCATACATGATATCTTATCTATGCTGTTGATATGACGGAAGAGATGAAGGAGTTAAAGGTTGAGGATGTGCCCGTAGTGGCAGAGTTTGCTGATGTCTTTCCGGAGGAAATTCCCGGATTCCCACCGACGAGAGAGGTCGAGTTTGGGATTGAGCTGCTACCAGGGACGTCTGCAATTTCTCGTGCCCCATATAGGATGGCACCAACAGAGTTAAGGGAGTTAAAGATTCAGTTGCAAGAACTCCTTGACAAGGGCTACATACGCCCTAGCGTATCGCCCTAGGGTGCGCCTGTCTTATTTGTTAAGAAAAAGGATGGATCGATGCGTCTATGCATTGACTATAGACAACTGAACAAAGCTACAGTAAAGAACAAGTATCCACTTCCGAGGATCGATGACTTGTTCGATCAGTTGCAGGGTACAAGGCTCTACAGTAAGATCGATCTGAGGTCGGGGTACCATCCGATTCGAGTAAGAGAAGATGATGTTCAGAAGACGGCGTTCAGGACTAGATATGGGCACTATGAATTCCTGGTCATGCCTTTTGGGGTGACGAATGCCCCAGCTGTCTTCATGAGTTTGATGAACAGAGTGTTCCAGCCATATTTGGATCAGTTCGTCATAGTCTTCATTGACGACATACTTATTTAATCTCGGACAGAAGAAGAGCATGTAAGGCACTTGAGGATAATACTTCAGATCCTTAGGGATCATCAGCTATATGCAAAGCTTAGTAAGTGCGAGTTCTGGTTGGACAGCGTGGTATTCTTGGGCCATGTCATATCTAGCCATGGGATATCTGTGGATCCCAGGAAGATTGAAGCTGTGTTAGAGTGGGCTGCACCCACTTCTGTACCGGAAATACGGAGTTTCCTCGGTTTGGCAGGTTATTACCTACGTTTCGTCGAAGGTTTCTCGAAGATTGCCAAACCCCTGACACAGCTGACTCAGAAAGGAGTCCCCTTCTTTTGGTCTGAGGCTTGTGAGGAAAGTTTTCAAGAACTGAAGCGTCGCTTGACTACAGCGCCTGTATTGGTAATTCCGTCTGAGAATAAGAGGTTTGCCTTGTATACGGATGCGCCACTGCAGGGTTTGGGCTGTGTGTTGATGCAAGATAAGCACGTGGTGGCTTATGCATCGAGGCAGCTGAAGCCACACGAGGCTAGGTATCCGGTGCATGATTTGGAACTGGCGGCCATCATATTTGCGTTGAAGATCTGGAGGCATTACTTGTATGGCACGTCTTTCACTATATATACAGACCATAAGAGCCTGAAGTTCTTATTCACTCAGGCAGAGTTGAATATGAGGCAAAGAAGGTGGATGGATTTGCTCAAAGACTATGATTGTGAAATTGAGTACCATCCAGGTAAAGCAAACTTAATAGCAGACGCCTTAAGTCGGAAGGTGAAGAGTACTGCAGAGGATGTTATGTGTTTGTCGGCCTTAATGACTTCTTATTGCCATCTGGGCTATGATTTCGATGTAGACACGTCACCTGTGCGAGTGTCGACCTTATTGGCGGAGCCAGATATATTTGAGGCGATCAGGAAGGCCCAGAAGTCGGATAGTGAGGTTCAGAGATGGACATCATTGGTACTTCAGGGTCAGCCATCCAAGTTCCGAGTGGCTGAGGACGATTCTTTGAGACTGGGCAACCGATGGGTAGTCCCAGATACACCAGAACTGCGTAGAGGAATATTGGAACGAGCTCACAGTAGTCGGTTCAGTATCCACCCAGGGGGAAAGAAGATGTACAAAGATCTATGCGATCAATTCTGGTGGAGACGCATGAAGCGTGAGGTGATCAATTTCGTTAAAAGATGTTTGATCTGCCAGCAGGTAAAGGCAGAGAGGCAGAGGCCTGGTGGTGAGCTGAAGAGCTTAGAGGTGCCTGAATGGAAGTGAGAGCATATATCTATGGACTTCGTGACCCACTTGCCGAGGACGTCCTCAGGACTGACGCGATCTGGTGATCGTAGATAGGCTGACGAAGACGGTTCATTTCATCCCTTACAGTATGTCTTATACATACTTGAAGATGGCCCAGATGTATATACGGGATGTGGTGAGATTGCATGGTATTCCAGTCTCGATAGTGTCTGACAGAGACCCGAGGTTCACTTCACATTTCTGGGAGGGTCTCCAGACAGCTTTGGGCACAGAGGTAAGACTGAGTACGGCCTATCACCCTCAGACAGACGGCCAAACAGAGCGTACCATTCAGACGCTCGAGGACATGTTGAGGGCATGTATTTTGGAGTTTGATACTCCGTGGCAGGATTCAGTGCCGCCGGTGGAGTTCTCCTATAATAGCAGTTATCAGGCGAGCATTCAAATGGCTCCTTTTGAAGCTCTGTATGGACGACGATGTAGATCACCGCTGTATTGGGAGGATTTGACTAGCAAAGCGGTCGGAGGACCGGATCTGATCAGAGATATGGAAGGTAAGATAAAATTGATATGCCAAAAGATGAAAGCGGCCCAGGATAGGCAGGCAGCCTATGCAAATAAGCGGCGACGACCGCTGGAATTCCAGTTAGGAGACAGGGTCTTCTTAAAGATCTTGCCCTTCAGGGGTGTGGTTCGTTTTGGGATGCGGGGAAAGTTATCTCCGAGGTATGTTGGGCCATATGAAGTTTTACAGCGTATCGGTACTTTGGCATATCGTTTGGCTCTACCGCCATCCTTGTCTGGCATACACGATGTTTTCCATGTCTCCATGTTACGGAAGTATGAGCCAGACCCGTCTCATGTCTTACAGCCTACAGAAGTTCAGATAGACTCAGATGTGTCCTACGTAGAACGACCAATCAGAATTCTGGATCGAGAGGATCGCAGACTACGAAGTAAAGTTATACCGATGGTCAAAGTTCAGTGGGATCGTCGGGGTGTCGAGGAGGCTACATGGGAGACGGAACGGCATATGGTGCAGCACTATCCGGAACTATTCTCTGGTATGTTTTTAATGTTTAGTTCCATTATGATGATGCATGTAGATTTCGAGGACGAAATCTTATAAGTAGGGGAGTAATGTAATACCCCTGAAATGTTATATGATTATGTGCTATGATGATGATTTATGACATGTTTAAGGGTTGTGGTGTATTTTAAATTGGGGGAGTATAATTACGATATGATGATATGATTTAGGGGGAATGTTGGGTGTTTTAAAGGATGTATTAATTTAAATGAAGTTATAAAATATCGAGTGAGGATATTTTAATACATCGTACTAATTTTCGGGACACAATTAAACACCACATGACCACCCAACCCACATCACCCACCCCCTGCCACTCGGCCACCCCCCCCCCCCCCCCCCACTTGACAAGCCCATACACCCACTTGACAAGCCCATGCTTCATCATACCCTTCAATCACCTCCTTTCTCTTCACTTTTCCTTCCCTTTTTTCTCTAAAAATCGCCCCTGAAGTGCTGCAGAAAGAGGAGAGAAAACCTTGGGCTAAGGTGTACATTAATTCACACCAAAGGAGGAGAAAAAGGGGGTAAGACTTGGTGCTCTGTTTTTGATTAAGTTGGGTTTGTTTTGGGTGATTTTCATGTATGCTAGTAAAAGTTTGGGTGAAACCTTGGTTTGGGTGCTTACATGTTAGTGTTATGTAACTACTAGCATGTTAGATCGAACACTTTATACGTTTTATGTGGTAGATTGCTGGCCTTGAAACTAGGTGTTCGAAAATCTGGGTAATGTCATGATGCCCTGTTTTCTGTAAGTTTGGTTGAGCTCTAAGTTTATGAGGACGTTATGATGCATGCTAGCTTAGGTTTTATGAAACCTTGAATTTACGTGCTTACATAGAAGTTTTATGAAGACCCTAGCATATATGTTGGAACATGTTGCATGGTTTATATGTGAGAATCATTGCTATGAAATGTAGTGCTCGAAAATCTGGGTAGAAGTTATGATGCCCTGTTTTTCTGAAAATGTGGATGAGCACTGATAAAGATGAGTTATTTTAATGCATGTCGGTTTAAGTTATGAGTGCCTTTAATTTTAATACATGCATGGAAGTATGATGAAGCTATTGATATGCTTGTTTAGGCATTATATGTATGTTATGAAGTAGTTTGAAGGGTGTGATTTGTGGTGTTCGAGATTTCTGGAAAATCTCGCATGAATGGGAACGACCGATCGATCGGTGATGAACACCGATCGATCGGCAAATGCCGTAGCCAAAAAGAGAAAATGATGAACAGTTAGCGATCGATCGGTAAGAGAGACCGATCGATCGGTAGTTACTGTTCATATGTTATAAAATTTTATGTTCTTTTTCTTTGAAAATTGATTTCGATTCTCGTATCGGTGCCTAATATTATATTATGTGGTTGTGTAGAGCCATCCCAGGTACCAGCACAATCAAGGAGATAAGTCTGTTGACTCCTCCTCCATTTGAAAAGGTACGTAAGAGACGTACGGGCATCGGACGGTAAACCACATCTGTACACTATGACTATGCTTTTATTGCATGAGTATACATGATGAAATGATGATGTTTATAAGATGTTTATAAGATGTTTATGGTGTTTATAAGATGTCTATGATGTTATATGTGGTAAGATGCCACGGGGTAAGATGCCCCATATGGTAAGAGGCCATGCGATACTATTTGTGGTAAGATGCCACGGGGTAAGATGCCCCACATGGTAAGAGGTCATGCGATACTATTTGTGGTAAGATGCCACGGGGTAAGATACCCCACATGGTAAGAGGCCATGCGATATTTATAATGTGGTAAGATGCCACAGGGTAAGATGCCCATATGCATGATTATGAATCAGGGACAACAATAAGAAGTTAATGAATAACCAGCATATTTACTTAACCAATGTTTCATGCATTTACTATGATGTTTTATGATGTTAAATGGGATTGTATATGCTTATGATGTGTTGTCCTTGTAGGTACGCTTTTGGACTAAAGGACTAAGGGGTCGGGTTGAGGCAGTGAGCTACGAGGAATACAGGAATGTATAGGAATCAAGTCTCGATTAGTATCTACTCTAGGAGTAGTATAAATCTAAACATGAACATTCTTTTGGAAGTGTAATGAATTTATTTTTTGAAGTCCTTTATTTTGGCCTGTAATTCTGATAGCTCATGTAACAACCAGAACCTTAGGATGTTATTAATGCATGATTAGTCCTTCTTATGTCTATTAATCATTGTTAAGGTGGGAAGACCCCACAACAAACCACTGAAAGTTTTAGTGCGGAACGGTCTGTTCTTAGATTAGTAAGAATGGCTCGATGGCTTGAATAGTATAACGAGTGCAGAATGATAAAACACAGAATATGTTTCTGGAAGTTCGACGGTGGTGTAATCCTTCTACGTCTCCCCTTCTTCCAATTAAGGAAGGATTCCACTAGAAGACTTTGATTTGTACAATACTGTTGATAAACCCGATTCAGCTGGACTTACCTCACTACCAGACTGAAACTACTAGTCTCTCAATCTGTTCAGACACACTCTGTCTGACAGTTACAATTGATTCTCACTTATATATCTCAGTACAGAATACACAAGATAGACTTTAGTCTATGCACCCAATGATCCTAAAATGATCAAATATTACAATATACTTGTTCTTATGAAGATTTTTAGCTCGAGAATGTCTGAGCTTGTAAGCTTGTGCTGTTTAGCTTTCTTGTGCGTTTTTCGATTGATCAGACTCTGTCTTGAGCTCTTCTGTTGCATCCTTTTATAGTTGCATGTACCAACGACATTATTTCCCTTAATGTGCAACTCTTGACTCTGCTTAAACTCTGAGTAAGCTGCAGTCTTCTTCTTTAGGGTAATTGCCATTCTGGCTCATGCTTTCGGCGACTGTTGGGTAAGCTCTTCATTGTCTTCTTACCTTTTATGGTAATCTTCAGTCCTTGGTCTTTTTCAGCATTAATTGCAACATTAAATGCTTCAATAAATAGCCGTTAATGATTCGGACTGAAGAACTAATTCTTATTCAGCCTTGACTGCTCTGATCTGATAATAGCTGAGATCGATCTGAAGCTTCGATCTGGTCAGGCTGATATCCATCGATCCGATCTGATTTGCGATATACCATATCAGCTTGATCTGTTTTGAGCGATCGATCTGGTCAGTCTGATTTCTCTCGATCTGGTCTGATATGTTTTGTCATCTTTAAAATCCGGAACTAACACCAGCTGCCCTATCTACACTTCCAGGTTCTTAATCGATGCATCCTGATTCTGCATCCTCACCTCAGTTGACGAAATCAGTTTTGCCATCAGCTCCTCCATACTCGGTTTTGGTGTGAATCCCGACTGTGGTTGTGGATTCAACACATTTTCTTGATTTGACCACCTCAGATTTGGGTGGTTCCTCCATCCCGGGTTGTATGAGTTTGAATATGGATTGTTCTGCTGCCTGTTCCCTACGAAATTCACAGCTTCAGTAGATTGGTTAAATTGGTTACCTGCCTGGCACTCAATGCTCGGATGACCGCCTTCACATAAATCACAGAAAATAGTTTGAGCTTGCATCGCTGCTGCACCCATGCTATCTATCTTCTGGTTCATAGCTTCCAACTGAGCCGAAATAGCAGTAATCTCGTCCACTTGATAGACTCTCATTGGTTTCTGTGGCGTGTTCCTTTCCGATTGCCACTGATAGCTATTGGACGCCATTTCCTCCAATAAGTTATACGCCTATTCCGGTGTCTTCCGCATGATCGATCCCCCAGATGCTGCATCTATCATTGATTGGTTAGCAGAAAACAAACCATTGTAAAAAGTCTGTACCTGCAGCCAGATGGGTAGACCGTGATGTGGGCATCTCCGCAATAAATCTTTGAAACGATCCCACGCCTCGTATAAACTCTCGGGATCGAATTGCCCGAGCGTAGTGATATCGTTCCGCATCTTTGCCGTCTTGGAGGGAGGAAAGTACTTCGATAAGAAAGCTTTTGTCATCCCTTCCCATGTTGTAATTGATCCTGTAGGTAAGGAATTTAACCAAGATTTAGCTTTGGCTCTTAATGAAAAAGGGAAAAGCCTTAACCTGATGGCGTCGTCGGAGACGCCATTATGTTTAAATGTGTCACATATCTCCAAGAAGTTGGAGATGTGAGTGTTCGGATCGTCTGTGGCAGCTCCCCCAAACATTTCAGAGTGTTGTATCATTTGGATAATTGCAGGCTTGATCTCGAAGTTATTCGCCTGGATTGTCGGCCTAGTAATGCTGGATAAAGATCCATGAAGTGTTGGCTGTGCAAAGTCCATCATCGACCTCGGGTTCTGTGTTTCGTTATTGTCGGCCATTGCTCGAGCTTCTCGTAGTCTTCTAAGTAAAGTCCTCTCTATTTCAGGGTCAAATGGCTCGAAAATGGGCTCCTCTCTTCTGAGCATGCACTAGAAGAATGGTTTCTGTACTGGATCAGACAAAAGGAGACAACAACAAAAATACAAAATCAAAAACAAGAAAAACTAACTAAAAAGAAAAAGAAAAATAAACACGAAATAATACAAATTGGCTAAATTATAATTAACTAATCTCGTATGATATTATACAGATTAGTCCCCGGCAACAACGCCAAAAACTTGACCGCTTTTATTTTAAACAATTAATTCCAATCTAGCGATTTTCTACCGCAAGTGCACGATGTCAAGTTTTAGTATAGTTAAATGAAAGTACGGGTTGTCGAATCCACAAGGACTAACGTATAAGTACCAAATAAGACCAGTAAAATTATATTTAGCCTACGATTAAAAAGAGTATATTAACTACTGCAAATTTATAACTAAAGGACCTAAATAAAAGAAGAATAAATAAAATGAATGGGTTCCGGATATGCAAGGGAATTTCGCTCGAGAAATTTATCTCGCTCTTCGTTCAACTATGTTATCTTCAAGATTCGTTTGAATAGGCAATTACCAAACAATTGATTCTTAAGGTGAAAGGTTTTCGTTATTATTCAATACACTCTCTCGAGCTGTAAAGAAACTAATATCAAATTAGAACAAGTAACTCTCGTTCTTATTTACTAATCCGATATTGCATAAATCTTCAAAACCTCGTTACTCTAAATCTTTCGATTCAAAGACCTCACGTATGTGATTTTATCTCTCGATCTCAATCTTAAACATACATCATGAATTACTGCAGCGTATTATAACGTTGTCTCTCGATCTCGACTATAACTCACAAGATTAAATCAAAGTTAACTAGGCTTTGATATTAATAAGTATTTAATTCATGAACACTAAGTAATCAATTCACTCTAACACAATCGAATCAATAAATCAAAAATCAAACTCGATAAAATAAACTAGATTCAATTCAAGACAAATCAATAAGATGTTAAATTGTTTCTCAACCTCAAAAACATCCAAAGATAATGTAAATCAAATAAATCTGAGTTTAGGAATATGATAAATGCTGGAACAAATCCGTTCGTTGCACCGTAATCTCTTCTCTTGCTCCTTCCTTGCACTCCGGAAATGGCTCGCTCAAGCTTGGATGAAGAACGGAGGAAGATGGCTTCTCCTCCTTCTTGTCGGCGGCGGCTCTAGGGTTTGTAGGTGATAAAAATCGGCTCTCAACCCTCTCTAATCTCATATGATATGGTATGGAAGGGATTCCCTCTTTAAACCCCCGAAAATCACGTTAAAAATGGAAAATAAGATCTTCAGCAAATCGCATCTCGATCGATCGAAAATATGTTTCGATCGATCGATGCACTGTTCACTTCAGCCTTTAAAAGTTTCTGCCTCGCTCGATCGATCGAGATTTTCATTCCGATCGATCGACACTTCGAAAATTTTGGTGCTGAACTCTCTGCCCGACTCGATCTATCGAGAAATAATCTCGATCGATCGAGACTCTAAAAATCTGATTTCCTCATTTTTTTTTCTCTTTTTCGTCTCGATTTCACCCGTTTTCTTCAGTTTAGCTCATTTCTTCCATTTTCAACCTATTTTCCTGAAACAAGCAAATAAACACCAAAAAGCGTAATTTCATCCAGGAAAAAGTACTAAAAATTGTAAGAAATTACAGCTAAAAACACTTAAAATCTAAGCCTATCACACCCAAAGCCCATTAGTTACTCAATGACCCTATAAATAAGTCATTCGAATATATGAGAAACTAAGAGACTACATTCATTCCACTCAATACACTCATTCTCATAGAAAAGCCGTCATCACACTAGCACTAGTGCTGGGCTTGTAGATCTGGTCAGGTTGGTTGGACTCGAGGTTCACTACCTTCAGAATTACATCGGTGAACGGTAATCTCTTTTCGTGCATTATATTCGATTTATGCATGCTAATATATGAATCAGGCGCGATTGATCCGTCCACGGGTCAGATCTGTTTATTGTATTATTTTCGCTGCGTTTGGATCTGGCGACGGGGTACGGAAACCCAACTGTGGTATCAGAGCCAGATTGTGCTTTGATTCATGTATTCAATAATTAATGTTTATTAGATTGTTTCCAATATCGTTTTCAAAATTTCAAAAATAAGGTAGTCAAAAAAACATAGAAATTGATTTAAAAATTGTTTTTTTTTTATTTCTGGAACCGTTGCCGGAAAACCAGAAACCATCGCTGCAAGTTGAGGCAGCGGGGGCCTGAGGCACTGCGAGCGACGGCCCATACGACGGGGAATCGTTCTCCGCTGTCTAGGGCTTTTGTTGCTGCATTGTAGTTACGCCGGAGAAATGTTCTCCCCGTCTGCGCTCGCCCAAAAGCTTCTGCATGGACCATCGAATGAGCGGCTCGAGATGTAGCTACATCGGTGTAGCAGAAAACGACCGGCGAGTGCTAAGGAGGCTGCGCGCGAGCTAGTGAAGTGGGGCGGCGCTGTCGGCGGTTGCAAGATGTAGCATGTGAAACCCCAATTCCATTTCTGTAAAGATGATGAATAGTGATTTTTGGCCCAATTTTTTTTAATTTAAAAAAAATTTATTTTCAAATCTGAAAATAATATATTTTGGATTTAAAAATATGATTTTTAATTTTGGATCCAATTATTTGGAGTTCATAAATTTTTGGGTCATTTTAGATGTTTTATCCGGGCATATTTTTGAAATAATAAATCATAATATTAATTTATTAAAAATGTAATTTTTAATTTATTAAGTGTAAAATGGAGATTTTACAAGTAGTTGAAAATTTAATTAATTGAAAATTGAATGAAAATGTTTCATTTAATTTGTTAATTTTATTTTTGGCTAATATTATGATTTGAGGTAAAATAGTGATTTTACCAATTAAGTGATAATTTAATTAATTAGAAATTAAATGAAATCGTTTCATTTAGTTTGTTAATTTTATTTTTTGATTAATATGGTAAATAGGTAAAATAGTGATTTTACCAATTAATTAAAAATTAATTAATTAGAAAATAAATAAAATAATTTTATTTAATTTGTTAATTTTATTTTCAATTAATGATGCGATTAGTGGGGAAACAATAGAATAAATTAATTATTGTGCTCTAATTACATGTGATGCGATTAGTATAATTACATGATGTAATTGATTTGTTTAATGTTTAGTTACATATGATGTGAGCATGGTGGATGATTACGGGCCTTGACCAATGTGTTTAGGTGGATGCTTAGGTTTTTATTGTTTCATTATTATTGTGATTTTGGTTATCAGACCTGCGAGCATGCTCTCTCTATTTTCTGATGTATCCCACCCCGTATCCCTATTCTCTTGTTCGCACGATTTAAATGTAAAATCATTAGAATTAGTGGGAGATCGAGATTGAAGATGGGAGCACCAAGAATCAAGACATGTATAATGGAAGCAAAAATGTAATAGGATTGCTTTGCATACCTGCATCACCTTAGACAGACTTGTGATCCACGTATGGCTCACGTGGATCAATTATGAAAAGGCTGTAATCGTCCATATTTATTTTTATTATGCATGTGATGTATGATAAATGTTTGTTTGTATGTTTTATTAGAACATATAATTGCATGAATAAAACATAGTTGCGTGAATCCGACAAACAAACAAACAAATATTTAATGAGATTTGAAAATTATTAAATCTCTCTTTTGAATATGATTCAAAAAATTTAATATCAAACTGTAAATGGAGTTCAAAGGAGTTTGTTGCTTCCTGTCTTCCATCAACAGTTAAGCCATGAGACGCACTTGTGTCAGGTGTCTTGTCTCACCCTCGTGGGGGGCATCTGACATGAGAAAACTGTGTGTTTAACTGCTACTTAATTATGGATAGGTTTTTGTTAACCTTTAAGATTACTCACCCTTGTGGGGTCTTATTGGCGGGCATTACCATCCGTGGGATGGGTTAATTTGACGTGAGAAGGCATAATTGGCCTGCCTCCTTAGGGTTATGTCAATCACGAGACGAATATTTTGGGGGTTGCATATGATGCAATTGTGAGCTACCTTTAGTATCATGAGGTCGGTTGAACCCTCGCTCGGGGCTATCATGAGCTAGTTGGACTCCAGGCCCACTAAGAAAATACGATTTTTCATTCATTTGTCATGAGGGTGACGAATTCGAAAAATTTAGTGGGAACATACAATAACTAAAGTCCATAGTTTTTTAATTAATTAATAATCAAATGGTTTGCATGTATTTTCTGTTTATTCTCAGTATTGTGATTGCCGTGAATCCGATTGCATCAATTCTCGATACAAACAAAGTAACTGCACCAAATTATTCTGATTGACTATTAATTTTAAAATAGTGTTTGCTTCTAAAAGGTTGCTATATACCCTTGGTGGGAGCCTCCTGTTGAAGTGTCTCCCTGTTCGTCTCATGAAGAGATCGCCACACTTGAGAAGTGGTGGGACGATGATATTTAGGCTAGGTGCTATATGATAGCATCAATGTCACCAATGAGTTTCAACACAGATATGAGAAACTCGTTCACATTGCTGATATTTTCCAATACCTACAAATGTTGTTTGGTGAACGGACGCGATTACTGAGACGCGATTTCAAAAGAGCTATTTTCGTTTCACATGCAAGATGGGGCTTTGGTCTATGAGCATGGTGTAAGAAAAATATCTCTTGTTGAGAAATTGGAAAATCTGAATGTGACACTACCTCATTAACTGATTGTAGATTTGATCTTATAGTCAAAATGTTGGAAACTCATGAGTCCTTGATTCAAAAGGAGAAACGTGTTCTTCTTGTTGAATCTTCTACAATTGGTGGGAATGATTCAAGGATAAAGTAGAGGAAGTGAAATGGTTCCCAACCTCAAAAGACAACAATGTATATAATAACAACTAAGAAATGAGAGGCGTCTATGTTTTCACTGCTGGTCAATGGCGCAAAATTGTAAGGAATACCTAGACTATAAGCGTTCTAGAAAGGGTATGTTTTATATTGAAATTAAATGTTTCTATTAGTTCTACTCTTTGGTATATGATGCCAGTTGTGTTCGCATCTTTGCAAAGAGTTACATGTGATGAGAAGAAGTAGAGAGCCCAAGGAAGGTGAAACCCACCTGAGGCTAAGCATTGTAGCAAGAGTTGCTGCAAAGGCTGTTTGAAACATTTATTTAATATAAAATCTTGATCTGGTTAGGAACTGGTTTGAGCAATTATTTATTTGTTCTAGATTTAATCATGAACATTGTTCCTATTTTGATAGAGAATGACATTCTTTTAATTTTGCGAATGTGATTTGCAGTATTTTAAGAATGCATGTTTTATTGAATCTGGTGAACTTATGAACGATTAGTATGATTATGATCAAAGAATATAAAATGAATGATAACTTAAATCTCACATATCTTTAGCATGTGCTGAATGTCCATTGAATTTGATTCATATGGGCGTATGTGGAGCACTAAATATTAGTGCAAGAGGATGTTGAGTTATCTTAAAGAGAATGTGATTCTCTCTGAGTAACTCACTAAAGTTACATATTTGTTGAACATAATTCATACCAATGCAGTGACCAAAATTCCATATACGATATGGACTGGAAAATAATCCAAATTTTTATTTTGAGATTGTTCTGCTTATGTGAAGCAGCCAGTGGGACATGGGTTGGATAGTTGATCCATCTTATGTTATTTTGTGGAAATTTATATTATCAATTGCAGGCAAATAGTTTGTTTCGCAAGTGCAGTCTTTCTAGAGAAAATGTTTCTATTAGAAAGGATGACAAAATAATAAAACTTGAAAGGGTTCAAGAACCACAAACCATTAGAAAAGTGAAAACGGTGAAATTAATTGAGTCAATCACAACCTTTGATTTACACACACCAATGAGATTTGAAAATGTTTCAAGAGCTCCTGATAGAATGAATCTACTCCTTGAAAGTAGTCAAGAAATAGACCATGGATATGATCCTTGGACTTTCAAGGAGGCGATGACAGATATTGATTTGGACATTGGCAAGATGCCATGAAATCTGAAATAGACTCCACGTACTCCAATAAGGTATGGGCCTTAGTAGATCATCTTTGGGAATTGTTCACATTGGCTGCATGGATTTACAAGTGAAAACTTGGAGTGGATGGGAAGGTAGTGACCTTCAAAGCTTGACTGGTGAGAAACGGTTATTCTCATAGGCAAAGAGTTGTTTATGAGAAAATTTTCATTGGTTATGATGCTATAGTCTATTTAGATTTTATTAGTTATATCTTTATATTATGAATATGAGATATGAGTAATGGATGTGAACACAACATTTCTCAGTGGTGGCATTCAGGTAGAAATGTAGCAGAAAAATATGTTTACAACTTCTTGGAGTGAGAAAAATGTTTTCAAACTCCAGAGGTCCATTTATGGGCCTAAGAAGGTATCCCGAAGTTTGAACTTCCATTTTGATAACATCATCAAAGTGTTTGGTTTTGTTAAAAATCCGGAAGTGACGTGTGTGCAAAAGGGTTAGTGGGAGCATTGTTACATCTGTGATGCTTTAAGTCGATTATATCATGCTCATTATGAATGGTATTGGATTAATCAATTAAAGCATGATTATCTACTAATTTCTCCATGTAAGATTGGGGGAAGCGTCATATGTGTTTAGCGTATGGATCTATAGGGATAGATCTAAAGGATGCTTGAGATATCTCAATCTACGTACATAAACACTGTGCTAAAAGGGTTAGCATAGAATAGTCAAAAAATGAGTTACTTCATAATATGTCATAGTATTCATCTCTCGAGTCAACGGGTCTTAAGATTGATGAGGAGAGAGAAAAGATGACATTGGTACCTTATATTTCTACTTTTAATAGCATAGTGTATGCTATGGTATGTACTTGGCCTGATGTATGTTCTTGAAGTAATTGGCAGACATCAGACAGATCCCGGTGAAGGTCACTGGAAAACTGTGAAAATAATCCTCAGGTTCTTATGAAGAACTTATGATATATTCATGGTTTTTGGATCTGTAAGTGGAGAAATAAAAGTTGAAGGCTAAGTTGATGCTGGTTTTTAAATTAGATGTGGATGATACCATATCAATGTTCAGATTTATTTAAGCTCAATGATGGTGATGTCTCTTGGAAACGTTCCAAGCAAGACACCGCATTGGATTCCCACCACTGAAGTTGAATACATTGTAGCAAAGAGGCAGTTTGGATATGAAATTTCATCCAAGAGTTGGGTGTAATTTCAAGCGCGATTGACACAGTCCCTGGTACTGTGACAACAGTTGAACTATTATGAATAGCCAAGATCTCATCAGTATCCAAACATATATTGAGAAAATACCATCTAATGAAAGAGATGGTAGACACAACATTATTATCGAGAGAATCGCTTCAATAGAAAAAATAGTGAATCCACTGACAAAGCCTTTAAGGATTGATGTATGTTAGACATCTTGGGAAGATGGTCTTGAGACACATTAGTAGTTGCCTTTGGGAAAGTGAAAGATATTGTTGTCATACATGATTAAGTAAATCAATAGTTGATTGATTGTACTTGTAATCTTATTATGACAAATCTTTGATTGAATATTAATATATATGTCACTTCTTCATCTGTTTACTCATGCATCTTGATGCATTGATGAAGTCCTTGAGATTGCTATAGTCCATAGAATGTGGTTACGCATATGATGGTGACCATGAAATACATTCTAAATGTTCCTGGTCGATGAGCCTTCGAGAATGGGATATCGATATATGCTCATTAGAGACTAATATTCTTGATGTGTCTAGTGTAGTGCGCCGCATTTCATCGGTGTTGGCTTGGAGAAGTCAGCACACATGGATATGTGCTCATTAGAAATGAGTTCATTGAACGACCCTACTCGGAATTCTATAAGTGGTTGCCATTTTTCGAGTATAGAATTCCTAGTCATAGCTGTGCACCATCACTCCTCATGACCCGAGGCGTCATTGAGATCTTGATAGATAGCTGTGTACTTTGATTTAATGACTGATCACATGCAGGTCATAAAGTTGTTATTTTGGGTATGCAGCGATGCTGTCAGAGGTCTATGATTGTCGTTGGGGATTCACCACTGGTCTTGATAAACTAGGATGTGCTATGTGTTTTTCTGTATATGATTCAAGGAATCTCTGGCCAGAGTGGGTAGTGCTTGTGAAAAATGAGTTTTTCATATACGCACACAATGAATCATATAACGTGAAACAAATACACAGTTATTGAATCATAAGGGGCCTCGATCAACCAATGCCCTAGATTCAATCGGGACATATTGAGTGAAAGGAATGTACTGCACGCTAACTATGACTGTCAGGTTCTCGTACGTTGCTAGTCATTTGTATCTAGGTCTTCGTGAAGCGCAGATGCTAGGCGCTATCCACGATCGGTAGGTTGTTGCTGGAATTATATTTCGGCAATTGTCTATTAAAGGAGTTTAATTGACAATGTGGCATTCAGGGTAAGCCCAAAGAAGTTGTTTGACTTCTAAAATCACAAAGGTTGTGATCCAACTGCTATGATACACTTGAGTCTCGCTGGGTCACAATCAACCAGCCGCCGATCTATCGATGAGAATTGAGACTTAAATGTTAAGTGCTCAAATTGAGTGATTTAAAAGAGATGAGTTTTATTTTGGAAAGCTCCTCACTTTAGTAGAGTTTCTATGTTTGGAAAGGTTCCATCTATAGAAAGTTCAAAATTTAAAAAAGTATGATATATTATCTCATAATTATGTACGTAATTTGTATATCAAGTTATTCAATTGGATTGACCTACTTGGATTATGAGTTTAGTGCTCATGTGTTGGCTTTTGGGCAAGTCGGAGATTGTTAGCATATGTGCCCTGCAAGCCAAATGTTGGCCTATTGAGCTTTATGCACCCTGTGGGGTCCTCATTACTTATTCCATTATGTATAAATTAAGCATACATACGTGAGTCTGAATTAAGTAAAAACATGCACTGATTAATAGTTTCTGACTAGTTAAGTTGTTACAAGGGTTATAAAAACCTAACCAGCTATACATCACATGTACAAGCAACAATCTAATCCAAGATAACTCATAGGCAGTGGTTCAGCTCGCAGGGGAAAATGACTCACATCCCGTCCTCCCACGTCTATGAGTCCCTACAGAAACATTCTTATGACGTGAGTATAGATAACAACTATCTCAGTGCAAGATCAAAACACAATAACAATGATAAAGCACGATAATAATCATCAAATGTGAATGCTCTGTATCATGCATCAACAAATGCAACTATGTCATGACATGTCTCATCACACATCCTATTATCACGAGACTAAGATGATATGTCTATTTCCGCTCAATATGTCAGTGGAACCGCCTCACATCTTCATATTAGCAACACATATCATAGTACCATCCTCACATGATAATAGCCAGAGCATATACCCAAAACCCGGCGTATATCTCTCATACCAAGTATATGTAGCATACCCGAGCATATACCCAAACCAGGCGTATACCTCAAATGCTAAAGCATATACTTCATCCATCTTAAATACATAATATCCATGAATGTACATGCATATGATACTACCAATCATATGATACCAATCTCAACATCATCACACAATATCTATACTCCGTACGTCGACACGTACCTGTTCTGCGACAAAAACGATATAAATTAGGCGTCACTGTCTAATCGCCTCGTTGTCCCGTCCCCTGTGATGATGCTACAACAATACCAACAATATATCATGTTATCATAGGCATTAAAATCAAATTCTACAAAAATATAACATTTTTTTAAAATTCTGTCCCTGGCGATCGATCGCTATATTTCACCGATCGATCGCCATATTGTTCTGCCCTCTCGCGATCGATCGTCACTACCTCGCGATCGATCGCCAAAATGTATTGTTTCTCGCAATCGATCGCCACATTTTCACCGATCGATTGTCACATGATTTAACCGCCTTATATTTTTGCTCTGTCTCGGCGATCGATCGGCACAAAGCTAGCGATCGATCGCCGATGTCCAGAAAAATCAGAACATGGCAATTTTGAGCTTATCTTCATGGTGTATCTCCTACAATTCAAAATTCAACATTTAAACGTGTTTCATGCAATCTCTAATAACATATAAACATGTTTCTCTCCTCATACAACTTAATTCTTTTCATGATAACAAGTATCAATTCAAAACATAAAAGATTCAAACTCACATGCTTCAATTTCAACAACTAACCAACATAGACATCATGTGCTATGAAATTCTTACCAAGCAAGTATAAAATCCCTTCACTCAACTTCTTAGCTTGAGTACCAAGTATACTTCCAGGTTCAAGACCCAAAACCAAGAGAAGATTTAGAGGTGCTTGTGTAGGGATTTTGTAGGTGAAAATGGTGTATTATGAGTTTGATATATGATTTTACCTATTTAATTAACTCTCCAAATGCAAACTCAAACTCACATCCACATGCAAATGGAAATTCAAATGAAACCAAAGACATAGGAAATTCAAGTCAAATGCATATTAGTCCATGCTACTTGATATGTCACTACACTTGATTTAATTCAATCATTCCTATGCACTACATCTTGTGCATCATGTTTCTTTCCTTGTCATATATCTAATATTCATTTCATGTATGTGTTCATTAATCCTCGGTTCAACCCGAACCTGAGTCCATATCATACCGAAATTAATCATATGACACGTGTATAAAGCAACTCGAGGCATTACACACCCAAAGCCCATTAGTTACTCAATGACCCTATAAATAAGTCATTCTAGTTTATGAGAAACTACGAGACTCCATTCATTTCACTCAATACACTCATTCTCATAGAAAAGCCGTCATCACACTAGCACTGGTGCTGGGCTTGTAGATCTGGTCAGGTTGGTTGGACTCGAGGGTCACTGCCGTCAGAATTACATTGGTGAACGGTAATCTCTTTTCGTGCATTAGATTCGATTTATGCATGCTAATATATGTATCAGACGCGATTGATCCGTCCATGGGTTAGATTTGTTTATTATATTATTTCTGCTACGTTTGGATCTGGCGCCGGGGTACGGAAAACCAACAATAAATTCATTTTTACTGACAGATATTTTATATCACTACGCCATAAGAATGGTGGGACAAATACATTTTTACAGTTATTTGTTTTGAGGTAATACCTTTTTTTTTTTTTTTTTTCTTTTTTGCACAAATATACATTTATATTAAATTATCTCCCATGATTTTATCTTTTTCGGTAAAGGATGTAAGATTTATTTTTTTAGAAACACACTTGTACAATAGGTTTGATCCTTTTTTCCAAATATAATCAAAATACTCGTATTAACATTAATTTAATATGTGTATATACTTATATGTCAAATAACTAGTATATTAGAATCATATGTAGTTTTTTTAAGAAAAAATACCAACGATGCCGAGTTATCTATGAAATGTTATTATAAGATAATTATATATTAAATAAAAAAGATAATAATAATTTGTAAACAAATGAGAAATCAAAATTGGTTAGCGACAGCGGTGTATCCCTTTAGGAGCGAAGATGGACTATAGCACGCCACCTGATGTTTTTTTGGCTCAACTATATATATATATATATATATATATATATATATATATATATATATATTCCACTAGCTTTTTTTGAGCTCTCAACTCTTAAAATCAAAGCCTTCAAATTTTCAAACCCAAAAATGGCCATATACTTTTAAGAACAAGAGAGGAGTAGTTGCAATTTTGCAAAATTCATCAGGCCACTGACGTTGTGACACAAGTAGGTCTACTACAGAATTGCAGCCATTTGAATGGGGGATTGCTCTTACTGTTGATACAGTGTTCACTATTGACAAGTTTGATATTTTAAAGAATCGCAGATGTGATTTAAATAGTATTTTAGTATATTTTATTACATAGTTTGATAGTTTCTATTTTTGTTCCTCAAGTTAATATAATATATTGCATATTGACTTATATGTATAGACATGTTATTAGATATTACACTCATTTTAGTTTAACTAGTTGATAATTAGCTGTAAATCAATTAGTAGTTAGGTAAGCAGTTATTTGAGCGGGTAGTTCACAAACTGTAAATTAAAAGGTGCTTGTACAACAAAACTTCAGTTTACTTAATTCAGATGAATGATAATATTTCTACAACCTCCTTCTTCCTCGATAACGCTGCTCGCCCAGTATCCTTTCCCGATCATCGTTTATTCTTTCACTCAATTATTGATCCTCGATTGTTCTCGAATATGCATGACCTCATCTGCTATTGAAGCATAGTCTTCTTCCACCAGATGTCCTGCCATTGATGATCCATTTAGTCCTTATTTCTCAATCACTCTGATAATTCAGTGTTATAACGTGTCTTTCGGTCTCTAACAGGTGACAATTACTCTTCCTGGAGCAGAGCAATGGTTATAGCTTTATTCAGCCCAAATTGTGTGAGCCGATTACATTTTGAAGCCCATTAAGGACTAACTACTTGTAGTCTTTGACTTGGAAGAATTTCAATTCATTCAGAATTGAAGAATCGAGAGAGGCAGTAGCTTTTTTATCAGAAAATAGAACAAAACTCATTCCTGGCAGAATTGATTTCTATGTATACACATGTTATTAGATATTACACTCATTTTAGTTTAACTAGTTGATAATTAGCTGTAAATCAATTAGTAGTTAGGTAAGCAATTATTTGAGCGGGTAGTTCACAAAGTGTAAATTAAAAGGTGCTTGTACAACAAAACTTCAGTTTACTTAATTCAGATGAATGATAATATTTCTACAACCTCCTTCTTCCTCGATAACGCTGCTCGCCCAGTATCCTTTCCCGATCATCGTTTATTCTTTCACTCAATTATTGATCCTCGATTGTTCTCGAATATGCATGACCTCATCTGCTATTGAAGCATAGTCTTCTTCCACCAGATGTCCTGCCATTGATGATCCATTTAGTCCTTATTTCTCAATCACTCTGATAATTCAGTGTTATAACGTGTCTTTCGGTCTCTAACAGGTGACAATTACTCTTCCTGGAGCAGAGCAATGGTTATAGCTTTATTCGTCAAGAACAAGATAGGGTTTATTTTGTTGGGTCCAGCCCAAATTGTGTGAGCCCATTACATTTTGAAGCCCATTAAGGACTAACTACTTGTAGTCTTTGACTTGGAAGAATTTCAATTCATTCAGAATTGAAGAATCGAGAGAGGCAGTAGCTTTTTTATCAGAAAATAGAACAAAACTCATTCCTGGCAGAATTGATTTCTATGTATACACATGTTATTAGATATTACACTCATTTTAGTTTAACTAGTTGATAATTAGCTGTAAATCAATTAGTAGTTAGGTAAGCAATTATTTGAGCGGGTAGTTCACAAAGTGTAAATTAAAAGGTGCTTGTACAACAAAACTTCAGTTTACTTAATTCAGATGAATGATAATATTTCTACAACCTCCTTCTTCCTCGATAACGCTGCTCGCCCAGTATCCTTTCCCGATCATCGTTTATTCTTTCACTCAATTATTGATCCTCGATTGTTCTCGAATATGCATGACCTCATCTGCTATTGAAGCATAGTCTTCTTCCACCAGATGTCCTGCCATTGATGATCCATTTAGTCCTTATTTCTCAATCACTCTGATAATTCAGTGTTATCACGTGTCTTTCGGTCTCTAACAGGTGACAATTACTCTTCCTGGAGCAGAGCAATGGTTATAGCTTTATTCGTCAAGAACAAGATAGGGTTTATTTTATGGCACAATCACTAAACCTACAGCTGCTGATCCAAATTTTTCCTTTTGGATCCGAAACAACAATACTATTATCTCTTGGATTTTGAATTCCGTTTCGAAGGACATTTCCGCTAGCATTATTCACCAAATCCACGTCTGATATTTGGAATGTTCTTCGAGATTGCTTCCAAAAATCCAATGGACCGAAAATCTTTCAATTGCATCGTGAATTAATCAAGCACACTCAAGCTCAATAACGTGTAGGAGTTTATTTAGCGAAGCGCAAGACTCTCTAGGATGAATAGTCCAATTTTAGGGGCAAAATCATATCATATCGCTCGCTCAATAGAGGCTGGACTATAATCCCTCGCATGATCAACAGTGACGGCATCATAATTCATCGCACGCAACAGCGGCGTCATCATAATCCATCGCACGCTCAATAGCGGCATCACAATTATTCATAGTATAATACAAGTCCAATGCAACAATAATATATTATTCGTTAAATGCAACAATGATATATTTACATACGCTTGTACGTCTTACGTACCTTAAGGTCGGCAATGTGATTTAGACATCCTCGACAATCGGAGGCTCGTACAATATCTATATTGAACACCGATTCAATAATAATATCACAATCATAACTCTTAACATTAACATCATTCATCATACAGACTGGTCATGCCTCCTATAATACTCCATATACCACTCAAAATCATCTCATTTTATCATTTATCAATTCGAGGTATCAACTAACTCGAGCATGTAGTATATATGTTTCTAAGGTTCATCATATATGACCTTATGTCATTGTTCAATGTTTCCTTAGAATATCATCATATATGACCTTATGTCATTGTTCAATGTTTCCTTAGAATATCATAATTACCATGTGAATCAATTATAAAACAACATATCTCAAATTTCCAATAAAATAACAACTTTTCAATTTTTACGGCTTGCGATCGATCGGCCATAGCCCTCAATCGATCACGAGCTCATCACAAAAAAAAATTCAAGTTTTGTTCTCCCACGATCGATCGCCAACCATCTCGCGATCGATCGCGGCCAGTGATCATTGCCAGAAATAGTATCGAACTCGCGCGATCACTCGAGTTCTGTCTCGCGATCGATTGTGAGGTCCTGTAAAAGCAAGAATCCACCATTTTTGTGCACAAATGCCACACAACACTCATACCACATAATAACCACCAAATACTTCAATAAAACTATCAATATACTCATTATAAAAGCATAACCCCTTCCTTTATCAACAAATACTTCAACAAACTCAAACCCACAACATTAATTCATCATCAACATCATGTTACAATCAAAGATTCAAACTAAAAACTCATAAACATGAATACCTTACCCATTTGGCAACCAAAAACGAAGCTAGGAGCATGCTTTGATCTTTCATCCAAGTTTCCCCAAGATTTGATAAGAAAAGGGGAGAAGGGTTTTGAGGGGAGAGGGGTAGAGATTTGTAGGTGTAAAAGTGTGTTGGTATGTGTTTTTTGTGAGAATTGGTATGTAATTGCCCTATATAAATGCATACATCCCTTAACCAATTCATTAACACGAACATGCAGGAATCTCTAACTCATGCCATCCTAATTCATGTCATCAATTCCACAATTAAATTCTTCCAACATAATACACTCAATCTCTTATTAATTTACGTAATCCAACTACACTTGGTTTATCTTGAAACCGAGCCCCATCAATTCCCGTAATTATCTCATAATTACCATAATTATTTCAATAATGAACACAATTCATTTTCGGATATCACATTTCTCACATATTTATAAAATTTTGTCCTCGAAATTTGATTATACGCACTTATCAAAGTGTCAAAATAATTCACTTACAACATAAGTGTAAAAGATAATCGACATACAATCGAAATATCTGACATGGACCATACCTGGTCTGTCCACACAGGACGCTCCGCATAGGAACCATAGAAATCCCCCTTTGGTTATATTTACACAGGGAGTATTCACAATTTCTAAACAAAGAAATCGATAATGACGATCTACAAACTAGAACGTCACAAATTATCATTCGAGATTTACATTCTACATTCCCTCAACTTATTATTGGTTCAAGTGTAGGCATTGCATTACATCAGTCCAACTAAGGGAGGCCTACTACACTTCTCATGTAATTTCTCAACAAAAGTATTCAGATTCATGTTCGGAAATCAACATTGTCCGAAACTTCACAACTAGTAGATTTAGAATCTAGAACATCTGTACACAAGTAATGCACTTGGTGTACCAACCAACCCTCTTAACACTGTGATTTCTACAGCTTCATTACTCATAATATCATCATTCAAAGATAAGATACATACATGTATCTTTATTGATGTTAATCATTTTCAGTTCACTGAAATTTTCTATTCCGTCATTCCTTTCAAATTTTCGCTTAACAGTACATTGTCTCATTGTTCAATGTTAGATAAAGTTCTTATAAGATCATTCAAATTCCCTCACTACATGTGCATACTCATTCAAAACGTAGCAATGGTATTGCATCGTACACGATGCCACATTTCAATTATCACATGCCTTCAACAAATCATTAGTTTAACAAAAATCCATATAGATCTTATATAGAACATATTTTGTCTAATTTCCATTGTTAATTCTTTCATTCGATTTATATCATTACTCATCCAACCGCATTCCATTATTATTTGGATCGTGTCAATCCCACTACTCACTTTTACATCTCATCTGGATTTTCACTCAACTGTGAGTATACATGCATATCATTTCAGTTATTCTTCCTTGTCAGACACTTTCTCAAATCATTCTCTATCATATATACAATTCATGTATGTGTGTATCAATAACACCCTCCGACTATTATCATGCAATTTTATCATTCCCCACAGTTTCACATCATATAGAATTCAACACATTCCATATTCCATTTGCCTAACGCAAAGTAATGACCCATCATAATCCACAAAATCGTTTTCAAATAGACTTCATATTATTCTTTTCTCAATATCAACTTTCTGAAATTGTACAATATAAATATCTTATATATAATTCAATACATGTGTAGATGCAATCATTAACAACATATATCAGCATTATAGCAACGTGCTAACCACAATACTCACATGCTCTATGCATCAACTTCTACACATCCCATTACACAGCTATCATCTGGGGTAAAATAAGTACTAGAACAAAATCATTAGTACTCCTCATATACACATCAAAATCAAACAACTTGTCATTTATGCATTATTGATATTCATAATATCTTGGTCATTGAATATGAATATCCCTGCGCCAAAATTCTTGTATTTCCTTATACAACCTGTTCCAGTATACTACCACATATTGGTGTGATGACAATCAACACAAGAGTTAATTTCACATGTCAACATCATATTTTTTTTTTTAATTATTAACTCAGTAGTGTCCATGAGTCCTTAGACATCAATCCCATCACACATCATCGGTTGACTATTATTTGGTGTTAAGTAATTACTAGAACATTCATTAGTAATTACTGCATGCATATGTCATCATTTATATGCATCTCAGTCACTAACTCAACATTAGAACATAATAATAGTCTAATCGTGAATATTCTTGTCTCACACATATTCACGCCATAACATTGTTATATTGTTCTGTGTAACTCATCATTAATCATCATATGATTATCTATCATCACTGTTATTATGCACCAGTTAATATCATCATAATCTCATACTTATTTGTGACATTCACGAGAGTTCCTCGTCAGTCCGTGACATTCACAATGATCATGTGTCCACACTTGACATTCATAGCAATCTCACATCACTCGTGACGTTATCTCTCATACCGTGACCTACTCATTAATCTCATTCTCGTATGATTATATTCGACCCAGTACAACATGTGATTAATCAATTATTAATCCCACAATATACAAGACTAACATGCTTTCACAGTAATAAATATCATCACAACACAATTATCATTACTCGGTCAATAAGTACCATAAATACAGTGGTGGTACTATGGTGGTTATACCCCGCCCTGTCTCGTCACTGCAACAATAACTAATGAACGTATACATAATATGTTCCACTTCAATCTCATTTTCAATTCCTTTACATGCATACTTGATTCTCATAAATCAATAAAAGTCAACAAAGATGACTCCAATCACCACATACATGTTAAACCAAAACAAATGGTTTACCTCGATACTCCTGGACCATTCCAATATCCTCTTAGGCCTACATCACATGTACCCAAGGAACAATAATACAGATGTGTAGAACACAACATTCACTGTCATCTGCAATCAACATGTCATCAATACTCATTGCTAACACAATAGTAGTATACCAATATCCCTCGCTAACATAATAAAGACACATCAATATCCATTGCTAATACAATAACATTATAACAATACTCATAGCACTACGGTGGTACACAATAATCATCACCCAATGGTGGTACAAAATACATCACCGTTACGACATATCAGTGGCATTCATAATACCCTTCGCTTCGTGTAACAGCGGTAAGTACTCTATACATCAGCGACTCAATAATATCACTCGCTTTGAATTATCGATGACTCCATGGATATCCCTTGCTTCGACATATCGGTGACTCGCACTACGAGATGACAACGACAAATATCATGATTCATCGCTTGATAAGACAATCCATCGTTTCTCAATATATATGTATCATCAATGATCTCAATATACTCAAATCAACATAACATCTCACAATCTCTACAATCCCTACTACGAATTATCGCCGGCTCAATAATATCCCTCGCTTCGACATACAAGCGACCCGTGTTACGATATGACAGCGGCAAATATCCTGATCCAGTGCCCGATAAGACAGCGACAAATATTCTGATCCATCGTTATTTGATATAACCGTAGCATACCAATGATCTCAATATACTTGTACGCACAACGACAATATCAAGTATTCTAATTTCATATACCATTATAAAAATTCAATATCCATGCATGTGTATAATTTCACATATACTTGCAGTCTCATAATCATAAGGTAACCATAATCGATCATCACATCATCTTTTGCCACAAATCAATAGCATCTCGATCTTTCCTAGACAGAACTTCAAGATTCCCAGGAAAATTGGTGGGGTCACACTTAGATACCAATTTTTCTAGATATAACCTCCTTAGTGAATGCATATTCGTCTACCACACCAAAGCTGCACCGTCGCAAAATGAACCTGGCTCTGATATCACTTATTTTACAAATCCTTCATTATACCTAGACATCTCAAATGTCTTATAATGAATACATGATTCTACGAACCTAGACATCTCAAATGTCTTATAATCAGCACTGTCCACCATTTCATGTCCTCAAATAGCATACCACATTTTTCATTTCCCGATTTCCATACAAAATCAAATTTCTTAGCATTGTATACGTATACCACATGCATACAACTTCGATCAAAATTCATTTACTCTACTAATCACCACATCAAATTATTAGCATCTATCAACATAACATATCATTTGTCGCTCATCCAGAGCCACATCATTAATATCACAACAGTTAAATCGATGATATGCTATTTAAATAAGTTACCGACTGATAGCTATTCATAATACCACCCTTGGTGCCTATGTTAATTGGCATCACCAGTTATTTCTCAATATCACGTTCATCGTATTACATACGATCCTGCAACCACGATGGTTTGCAATAACACAAATTTTCATTCATGACCTCATATCATGCTATGCACATAAGTGTATAAATGTCGTGTCACATTGACACAAACCCTTAGCCATGCGTAAAATATGTGATATTCATTCCTATCAACACATATGTATGCCCTCAGATAGCCCAAAAGAGCAAACATGGCTCTGATACCACTAATGTAGGAACCCAAGTCCTAATCTCGTCATTATTGCATTTATATCTGATAAGTGTGATTTTTACATTAAATTTGATATGAGATTATGGGCGTTTTTGTGGTGATTCCTGCACAATATTATGCGTTTTGGTATATATTTGTATATTTCAGGAATCTAGGTCCAAATGCATAGAAGTTGAGGAAATAGGCTTAAAATGATGAAAAAGGACGAAACCGAGCAAACACGGAAAAGGAGTGACGAAATCGCAAATTGTTGAAATTCAGGACTCGCGATCGATCGGCATATTCGGGCAATCGATCGCCTCGAACCAGAAGTAATTCACGACCGATCGGTACTTAAGGACGATCGATCGCCGTGATGAAGAGTTGAAAAATAAAAGGCAGAATAGTCTGGCGATCGATTGCCCACTTGTCGCGATCGATCGCCAGACCCGAAAAACTCGAGATTTGATTTCCATCTTGGTATTTTGTATCCAAGTTTGGTGAAACTCTTCCAACTATATATATGGATTATGTTGGACATTTTGGGGACTTTTTGCCTCATAATAAACCCTACACACTCAGCCACCATCACTCATCATCCCTCCAACCATCCATACACCATTAAACCATTGACGAGGAGACGCATCGAAAGAGACGGGACGACGGAGCAACGCAAGCAGTCAACGCCTCTCGTTATTTCCGTATTTCTAACTTTTGTTCTATATTTTCATTAGATTTTGATGTTTAGAATGTTGCAAAACAATTTGATGCATTATTATTTGATGGAGATTGTTGGCTAAGTTTGTTGTCAAGACTTAGGGGATCCTTTGTATGAACCCATAATTTAATTTAAGGTTTTTGATTGATTCTTACATATCTTTGTGCATAATTTATTGTGATTCATGCTTTTGAAGGATTGATAACCTTTGAATGAGTATATATTGTGATTGAATTGACCATAGGAGATTGCAATACGATATAGTAATTTATGCCGTGGATTTCTGACTGAGATCGAGAGATAAAGTCAATACATGTGTGAATGCTATACATATCTAGTAATCGAAGGCTAGTAGTTTTCATAAATCGACATTCAATATTAATTGTTCAAGAAGGATACGGGAGTAGCTTAATGTAACGTTAGTATTAGATTTGCTATAACCGGACCAAGGTATAACAAGTGCATTAGGAAAACTCGTCACCTTAGAACGTTTGACTTCAAATCTTAACTAATAGGCGAATTATGGGGGACTACATGGGTGAACAGTCTTGATAATTGTCTCTACTGATCTTATTCTTATTCAATACTGTTTGTTTGAGTTAATTATTGAGTTATTAGTCAATTTAGTTTAATAATCATATCCAGTTATTGTAGACTAAATATAGTTAAATTAATTGAGTTTGGTACTTATTTCCTAGTCCTCGTGGGTTCAACACTCGTACTTTACATATCATGATACTAAAACTTGACACCGTGCACTTGCAGTACACAATCGCTACACTCTGGAATTAATTGTTTAAAATAATAGAGATCAATATCGTCATTTGTGTATACATTGCTAAACATGTGATAAGTGTGATTTTTACACTTAATTTAATATAAGATTAGAGGTGTTTTTATAGTGATTCCTGGAAAATATTACGGTTTTTTGTATATATTTGTATATTTCAGGAATCCAGGTTCAAATGCATAAATTTGGAGAAAATAAGCTTTAATTAATGAAAAAGGACCAATCCGAGCACGACCGAATATTATCGAATATGGATGAAATATTGTATTATAATACATGATATTATAATATATGATATTAAGAAGATAACAAGCCACGTACGTATATCAGAAAACGAGATTGGAGAAGGAGATTGAAGGAGGAGGGAGTTAAGTGAGGATACAAAGACGTGCAAAATTCAGAAGAGAACGAGAGAGACGTGATATTTACGAAGAGGGGACTTCAGACGAGAATTTAGCAGATAAGAGACGTGAACAGCAAAAGCAGATTCAAGGAGGAAGAGATAAAATAGAGAGAGCGAGACGCACGACAGTGAGATTGTTGAGAGACGTAAGAGTTTTTACGTAAAGATAGTGACGGGAAGATTGGAGAGAAAGAGACTATAGGAACGACAATTCTGAGACGTGAAGGAGGGAGTGATAGGGTTGAATATTACGCGTTTTTATGCTTTGATATGCATATGTTTTCGTGTTGATTCTTGAGTTATTTTACGTTTTATGGTATATATTTCTATATTTTAGGAATCAATGTTGAAATTCATAAAAGGGGAAGAAATCAAGCTAAAATGAAGAAAAAATGAATAAAGTTGAAGAAAAGAGGAAGAAACCAGAATCCAAGACACATGTTGCTCATTTCTCCTCAAATTACTATATGTTCGAGCCATGTTTTGGAAATGTGGTCCATATAAAAGTTGTAGAACTTTCTCGTATCTTCGCGTGGACAGCTGATTCATCAAATTCGGAGTTCGTATGAGAAAGTTACGGCCAAAATACGAAACTCGCCAGAAGCTGAAAAAGGCGAAGAAACTTACTGTGATTTCCGATCGATCGAGCAGAATTTCCGATCGATCGAGACGGGCAGAAAAAGCCACGAAAATCTTACTGGAAGGCTCGATCGATCGGCTCTTCTTTCGGATCGATCGGGACGAGCAATTTTCATTAAAATACCTTCCTTGTAGAGTTTGGATGCAAGAGGGAAGTCCATAATTCTTTCCCCTATATATTATACACCATAATTTCAACCCAAATCATACTTTTAACCTAGGAAATAGCCTCCATCTCAGCCCCCTTTTCCTTCACCATCTCATCTCACATCTCCTTCCTTCAATTCCACAATCACCACAGCCTCCACCTTCTTCTCCCCTCACGTCCATCTTTCTTCACACCTCATCCACCACAACCTCCACCCTTCTACCATTCAACCTTCAACCCTTCACCCTATGTCTTGGAACAAGCCAACAAGATAATCGAAGAGCACGATCGAGAAAGAAGCGAGGAAGGATCGAGAATCAACGAACGAAGTCGACTTGGGAGTTTGCGTTTACTTTTCTATTATTTGTTTAGAATTATTATTGGATTTATTGTGTTTTGAATGATTGAGAAATATTCTAAACATTGTTTTCCTTTAATATTCTTGATTGATTGAATTCATATATCATCTATGAGCATGTGTTATTGTTTTTAATGCTTTTGAAGGATTGATCACCTTTGAATGATATTTTATTATAATTGAGATCGAGAGATGAAATTATAATACGATATAATAATTCATGCCGTGTGTTAAAGATTGAGATCGAGAGATAAAATCACACACGAGTGATAGCTTTGGGTTGTTTAATCTAAAGTTAGTGGTTTTCATAAAGCGCATTCAACATTAAATTGTTAATTACGTGAACGAGAGTTACTAGTTGCAATTTGATGTTAGACTTAATATAGCTCGAGAGAGTATATTGAATAAATTCGGAAAACCCGTCACCTTAGAGATGTATGGAGAAAAGAACTGTAAGAGTTGGGTTAGGTGAATAATTGTCAAGATACTTTCTTGTGGATTTTTCTCGTGATCGTTGACTATTTTGGTTGGATTAGAGTAGTTTAAATTAGTTTAGTTTAATTATCAATTTATTATCGTAGGTTAAATATAGTTAAAAGACATCTTATTTGGTACTTACTTGTTAGTCCTTGTGGGTTCGACAATCCGTATCTTCCTATCTATACTAAAACTTGACACCGTGCACTTGCGGTCTAAAATCGCTAGATTGGAATAATTGTTTAAAATAAAAGCGATCAAGTTTTTGGCGCCGTTGCCGGGGACTAATCTGTATAATATCATACGAGATTAGTTAATTGTAATTTAGCCAATTTCTTTTATTATTGCGTTTTTGTTTTTTTTGTTTTCTTTTGTCAATCTTTGTTAATAATCTTTGTGCATTTTTGTTGTCTCCTTTGTCTACTTTGTACAGGACTCAGTTCTTTAGTGCATGCATAGAAGAGAGGAACCCTTTCTCGAGCCGTTTGATCCAGAGATAGAGAGAACGTTACTAAGAAGATTACGAGAAGCTCGAGAAATGGCTGAGAATAATGAAGCACAGCACCCTAGATCGATGATGGACTTTGCACAACCTGCATTTCATGGATCGTTGTCGAGTATCACAAGGCCGACGATCCAAGCAAACAATTTTGAGATCAAGCCGGCAATCATACAAATGATTCAGCACTCGGTGATGTTCGGGGGAGCAGCTACAGATGATCCGAACAATCACATCTCCAACTTTTTGGAGATTTGTGATACATTCAAACACAATGGCGTCTCTGACGATGCCATCAGGTTAAGGCTCTTTCCTTTTTCATTACGAGATAAGGCTAAAGCATGGTTAAATTCACTTCCTGCAGGTTCAATAACAACATGGGAGGGGATGACAAAGGCGTTTTTGTCAAAGTACTTTCCCCCTTCCAAGACGGCGAAGATGCGGAATGATATCACGACTTTTGGGCAATTTGACCCAGAAACTTTGTATGAAGCGTGGGATCGTTTTAAAGAGTTGTTGAGGAGATGCCCACACCATGGTCTACCCATATGGCTACAGGTACAAACGTTCTATAACGGTTTATTTTCTGCTAACCGTTCAATGATTGATGCAGCATCTGGGGGATCCATAATGAGAAAGACGCCGGAAGAAGCATATAGCTTGTTGGAGGAAATGGCGTGCAACAGCTACCAGTGGCAATCTGAGAGGAGCACGCCACAGAAACCAATGGGAGTCCATCAAGTGGACGAAATCACTGCTCTTTCGGCTCAATTAGAAGCCATGAACCGGAATATAGACAGCATGGGAGCAGCAGCAATGCAGGCCCAAACTATTTTCTGTGAGCTGTGTGGAGGCGGTCATCCGAGCATCGAATGCCAGGCAGGTAATCAAATTAACCAATCCGTTGAAGCTGTTAATTTTGTAGGTAACAGGCCACACAATAATTCCTACTCGAATTACAATCAACCATGGAGGAACCACCCGAATTTGAGGTGGTCGAATCAAGAAAATGTGTTGAACCCTCAACCGCAGGCCGGGTTCACACAAAAGCCGAGTATGGAGGAATTGATGGCGAAGCTGATTTCATCAACAGAGGTGAGGATGCAGAATCAAGATGCATCAATCAAAAATTTGGAGGTGCAGATAGGGCAATTGGCCACATTGATATCTGGGAGGACGCAAGGTACGCTCCCGAGTGATTCTGTAAAGAATCCGAAGGAGCCATCAAATTGAGAAGGCGAGGAGGTGACAGTCCAGCTTGGGACTATAAATTAAGAACTTCCATTTTTTTTCTTTCCTTGAGTCTTGTTTTTGATTTCTTGTTTTGGTGTGTTTTTGTTAGTGTGTTTGTTTTGAGTTTATCTGGGATTGAATTCGTGTGTTTTTAATGCAGGTGTGAAAGCAAGGGCAAGTTGGTTTTAGGCGGAAGCTTCCCAGAAGCAAAAGCAGGCAGAGGCTACTGGTTCTGAATCAGTTTTTGATGAGCAAAAGTTTCTCAATGCCAAGATTGCTGATTTATACCCCACCTACCATAAGAAACCCCTGAGCCGTGAAAGGGGAATGAGCTTAGATAAATTGGAGTGTCCTGTCATCAGGACAGCACGCCGAAAAGGGTGGTTCCAATTCATTCAAACACCGATTGATGCTGTGGTGCCACTGGTGAGGGAGTTCTATACAAATCTTCGAGCAGTTCAACCAGGGCACCAAGTACGTGTTTATGTTCGAGGGAAAGATGTCTTGGCGGATCGAGCCACAATCAATAATATCCTCCGGATGCCATTCATTCACAACTGTGAATACCAATCTTTCAAGAACAGCAAGATCGACTACGATGAGGTTTTGACAGTCATTGGCAAGCCGGGAGTGGATTGGCAGAGGAATGACAAAGCAGAGCCACAGTTGGTTCTAAAGAAGAATTTGAAGCCAGAGGCCCAAGCATGGTTTTCATTTGTCGCCTCACGGGTCATGCCATCGACCCACACTTCTGAGGTGACAAAAGATAGAGCGGTCCTGGTTTATGCCATCCTCTCAGGGAAGGATGTGGACTTCGGGGAGATCATCAGTGATCATATTGAAGAGATGGGAAGCAGCCCTCCGACCTCCGCACTACCGTTTCCATCCACGATCACTGCCTTATGTCAGCGATACGGAGTGACATGGGGGGAAGACGAGGAGCTACTTCCACCGAAGACACCAATCATTGTGGCCGAGCCTACGAGCCGAAGACGACCCTCGGACACTACACAAGCTGGAGCATCATCCTCTGCTGCAGAGCATACACGAGTTACTTTGGATTCTCTACATAGGGATCTCCAAGATATTCGCCTGGAGCAGCAGAGCATTCATAGCATGCAGAGAGCATTGCAGATGGACCATGAGCAGGTAGCTCAGCGACAGATGGAGTTCATGCACTATCAGAGTGCATGGAACACTGCCATGGCCCAGGGCTTTCCAGGTTTCCAGTTCCCGCCGGAGCCGCACTTTGCACCCTTTCATCCGCATGCACCCCCACCCTCGGAGTACCCACCATTTCCGCCATATCAGGGCGAGGAGCACCACTACCCAGTTCCCCCTCCGGAGCATGATGAGGATGACGATCAGTGACGATCGTCATCATGGTATGTGTCTTTGCCATTGCATCTCTTTTTCTTGTTCATTGAGGGCAATTCACATGCTAAGTTTGGGGGGGTTTTTGAGTATTTGTACATAATCTTGCTTTTGCACATATTGCTACTTGTCTTGTTTCTTTTCCTAGCATGACTGCATCATGTTGAGACTAATTTGTCCTTGAGCATTACCAACAAAATTTTTTTTTATGGATTGAGTTATTCTTGAGAATTGATGAATTGGACTTGCAATAGTAATACATGATGAAATTAATCCTCATCTAGATAGGAGCCATGAAAATGTTTAACTTGTTTGTATATATCCTTTGTTAACTATATGTCAAAATTGAGGAACTATTTGAGCACTTATTGAGTCATGATTGAGTGAAGTATGTATTGTTTTAATTGAAAATTTGTGTTAACTATGATGAGTCTTGAGTATCTTAGATAACTCTACAGTTTAGTTGAAAGCACTTTGAGGCGAAATTTATAATTAGGAACTAGACTTGGAGATGATTTAGGCGATTTTTGGACCGTTTGAGCCTTTCAAGCCTACCTGTTATATATTATTCAATAGTGTCCCCTTTTGAGCCTTATTGAAAAAGAATGGTATATGCATTGCATATGATTAGACCCCCATTCGACATTCTTGGCAACTCACTATACCCACCTTGGTTTGAGCCTAAAAGAAAATTTTTACCTACCCCTAGGAGAGTATAATGAATCTCATTCATTGCAAAGAATTGTTATATGCAAATGAGTTCAAAAGGAACAAAAGAATGAGCAAAGAAAAAGAAAAGATGTAGAGAAAAGCCTTGAAAAGAAAAAATTCAAAATAAGACCCAAAGTGGCCAAGGCTAGAAAAAAAAAAGTTGAAGAGAAGCTCAAGAAAGAGGTGAACTGATTTTATTATACTCTCTTCTTTGAATCCCTCCTACCTTTTCTTTGAAGCCGACACCAAAAGGCCTAACGTTATAAGCTTTTAAGACCTTTTGATCCAAGTCTAGGGAACAATTACATTAGTGGAGAAGTGCTGGATAGTAAACTTGTAGAGTATTTCAAAGTAATCTTGACTAGGAGTTAATATGGCACATGTTGATTTTAAAGATATATATGTAACTCATGTTTGACAATAGCACACACGCACGTTCCGATGTTGCGATGTATTGTTTAGCTTAGGAGAAAATGCTTCGTGTTAAATGTTGATTGACTTCTATTACTGTGTAAGTAGGATTTCTGAGCTGTTACATATGTTGCAAAGATAATTCATGCTTAGTATCGAGTTTAACTTTTCTTTTTGAGTTTATTGCTTGCTCGAGGACGATCAAGTCTAAGTTTGGGGGAGTTGATAGGCGTAGATTTTGAGTGATTTTAACTGTGATTTCTTCCCATTTTCTGTACTTTTTCCTGGATGATATTATGCTTTTTGGTGTTTATTCATGTGTTTCAGGAAATTTTATCAGAAGTGGAAGAAATGAGCTAATGAGAAGATAACGGGCGAAATCGAGGCGTAAAAGACAAGAAAATTAAGAAGGTGGATTTTTCAGATCTCGATCGATCGAGATTTATTCTCGATCGATCGAGCCAGCCAGTAGCAAGACTCAGAATTTTCGAAGGCCCGATCGATCGGTGGAAATTCCCGATCGATCGGTGGAAATTCCCGATCGATCGAGCGAGGCAGTAGCTTCAGCAACAATTTTTGAGAAATCTCGATCGATCGGTGGAAATTCCCGATCGATCGAGCGAGGCAGTAAGTTCCAAAAGCTGGCGTGAACAGTGCACCGATCGATCGGTGAAATTCTCGATCGATCGAGACGCGAGATCTGAAGATTTTATTTTCCTAATTTATCGAGATTTTTGGAGGGCTTTTTAAGAGGACTCTCTTCCACAAAATTGGGGACGATTTTGGAGAGTAAATATCAGACTTTTTAGGTCAAGAGCAGCCACCCTAGCCGCCGCCTAACGCCGGAAGAAGGAGATCCAATCTCCGTTCTTCATCCAAAGTCGAGACTATCCGTTCCGGAGTGCAAGGAAGGAACAAGAGAAGAAATCACGGTGCAACGCACGGATTCATCCATCGTTTATCGTATTTCTGAACTTAATTTATTTGATTTTCAATTTTCATTTGTTGTTTTTAAGGTCGAGAGACAAGAAAACTCATTTGTAATTGATTTGCATTGAATTTGGTTTATATTATTGAAGTTTTAGTTCGTTATGTTTGATATTATTGATTCATTGATAGTCGAGCGCATTGATATTTAAAGTTCATAAATTAATTGCATGTGTAGATCAGAGTCTAGCTAGCTTTGATTGAATTTGAGAGTTACAGCCGAGATCGAGAGATAACGCTGTAACAAGCTCCATTAATTTATGATGTATGTTACGATTGAGATCGAGAGATGATATCGCATACGTGAGAACTTGAAATCGAAAGATTTAGAGTTAATAGGTTTTGATAATTTAAGCAACTTTGAATTAGTAAATAGGTGCACGAGAGTGACTTGTTCTAATTTATTGTTAGTTTCGTTACAGCTCGAGAGAGTGTATCGAATAATCATAAAACCTTTCACCTTTAAAATCAATTGGTTAATAAAGTGAGAATTCCATTGAATCATTAGAGATAACATAATTGAACGACGAACTTGGTAATTTTCTCGAGTCACTTACCTTTGCATTTCCGGAACCATTCTTGTCATTATTTCTAGTTTAATTTTTGTTCTTTAGTTAAATTTAGTGTTAGTTTATCAAACTCCTTTAATCGTAGGCTAAATATAATTGATTGATCTTATTTGGTACTTATACGTTAGTCCCTGTGGATTCGACAACCTGTACTTAATTTTCACTATACTAAAACTTGACACCGTACACTTGCGGTAGAATCGCTTCACACTAATCTTTGAAAAATAATTGTTTAAAAAATAAAGCGGTCAGGGAGGATAAACGTGAGTGAAAAGAGAGGAGACGTGACCAGAAAAGAGAGCAGCAAAGTTTACGGAAGAAAGGGACGACAGATAAGGAGATAAAAAACCAGGAGCAATGTGCGAAGGGGGGGAAAAGATTCACGCAACAGATTGAAGAAGAGAGTGAAGATAGGAGAAGCAGCAGTAGACGTAAATTCTGAGACGAGAGCCGGGAGAAGAAATATTCAGGAGGATAAACGTGAGCAAATTCAGGAGAGGAGAGTGTATCTGATACGGAACAGCAGAGAGGGGAAGCAACGAGAGGAGACAGACGTACGAAGAGCACTTCAACGAGAACAGATAGAGACGAGAGCAGATTAAGACTTATGTGAACAGATTGGAACGAACGATATACAGAAGAATTCACGTAATTCTGAAGAGTAGAATTTGAGTGAAGAAGCACGGCAGCAAGTAAATATTGGTGTGAAGATCACGTACAGTACAGAGCACAACAAAGCGAGAGACGGATACGGAGTCGACGACGCGATTCAACATCGCTAGTTTATGCGTATTTCTAAACTTTGTTTGATTCTATTTAATTTCTTTAGGGAAAATTACGGGCCGGTACACTTTCATGAAACATAATCTATCATAGTCCAGCGAAAAAACATTAGTTGACATAAGTCCATTCTAGGTTGAAATGACCATAATAACCCCATGTGGTCCAAGCGGTCCACGCGGTCCAACCATTCTTTAATAAATTTGCATTCTTAGCCCCTAGAAAAGTTTAAAGAACAAAATATGCCACAATATACTATTCATCATCGTTTTCATCCTAATATTTACCAAACAGAAACATTATATGAACATGAGATCCTTCAGTTTCTGTCATCTCGAGATGAATCCCAAGAGCATACTTTTGCAAAAGGACTCACGGTTTATATAACGTTCGTCTAATTATAATTCAACCCGATTTGAAGATCGTGTTTAAAATAAATAAAGGCCCAACATGCTTCCGTATTACAATAAAATTTTAACAAACTGAAAAATACCATTTTGACCATAACGGCACCGGGTGAGGTGGGTCGCAACTTCCACCAGTCGAAAACTTACTGCCTCCAGACTGTTTTACGAATGGCTCATCACCATCCAACCTCAGCACACGGGCGAGGTTAGTCTGCCAGTTATCCGACTCCTTCAGAAACCGCACAGCACAACCCTAATTCGTTTCCTACCTTAGGGCGTAAGGTATATTCAAGATATAAAAAAGATTTAAAGAAATCTGGGAGATAGCTGGGCAACAGCCTTATTTTTATTCTGGAATACTTATAACATCTATTACATTAAATCGTCTCCTTTTGGGAGGAGACGGACTTGTTTAGCCTCTCATATAGATGATGCTTGACTCAAAACACATAAACTTTAAACCAACAGAACAATATTACAGACACTTATGAAATGAAAGAAAGGAAAGAAATATTACCAAGCTAAGAAAGCTGAAGATTACAAAGCTTGGAGACTATAATATTTATTTTTCAGAAAACTATGGAGAATTTTCGATGTCCTTAGCTTCCTGAATGGGTGCCCTTATATAGGCATGAATCCGGACTTCAAATGCGGATTCCAAATCTTGATAATTGTTGAGTGCGCATGTGAGTGCGCTTTAACTTTCACGTGGTCTGGCATCTTTGTCTGGTTGTGCCAACTTTTCTCGTGAGTGGTCCATTATTTTTGTCTGAGTGCGTTGAACAGTATCCGCACTAACTTCTAATGGTCCACCTCTGTTCCTTTGTCGGGGAATCTTTACATAAGTGGTTTATGTGGTCCCCGAGCTTTAGGAAAACGGGCTCTCTTGTCAGCAGGTCTTTTGTCTTTTCCTGCCTCTGATCTATCGGGTTTGGATCGGAATCCTTTCCCGAACTCTAGTTCTTTCTGCTCCGGGCATGCTTGGCAGATATGATCAATCCATCGGCCAATGTGTGTCATGTTACAGAATTTCCGGTAAGTCTCCTTTCCTGCCGGAATCTTGTTCTCCCAAAGAATTCTTCTCTTTGTTTCAAAGAGTTCTTCGGCAAATCTCGTGGAGGTTCCTGTCATGGAATTCAGCAAGATAGTTCCATTGGCTGAATTCTGAAAGAACTTGAATGTGTATTTGACTTTGTCCATTTCTGTTAGACAAACCCAAAGACCCCATGCTCGTCTGGTTGAAACTTCATCATCTGTGATAGTTCCCGCCAAAATTGGAATTCCTTCTGGTAGCGCCATTTTTATATTTTTCAGGGCGTTTCCATCTGGTATTCTTAGCTTGATAAAATGAAAAGCTTCAATGAAGCCTTTCTTTGCCGGTTCTGGAGCAGCACTGAAAAAATAAAACTCCAAGATATCACCTCTGGCCAAATGTGGATTATTGGCCCAAGTCTCGTATACAGCTTCTCTGATCCATTTTGCTAATTTCGAAATTTCAGAGAAGGCTGGTGCCACAGTATAAACCGAAGCCAGAGCTCCGAAATTATACCATTCCTGAACATCATTTGGATGGCTGCCTGGTTTCATCCAAACTCTCGGATATTTTCCGGAGATATCAACTATTGATTTTTCTGGGTTGATACCTCGCCTGGTAATTAGTTTCTCCCAAGTGCGCTGGTAATCCTGCATAGGTGAAGAAACTAAATCGTCATTAGTTTGAACCTTAGACTTGCCAGTCATTGGCCTAAGATTCAACTCTCCCTCTTTTACCCCAGAGGTGCTGTGTTGACTTGAAGGTTCAGATTGTGATGACACATGACCTTCAACATTCGCTTCAGCGTGTACATCCTCAAGGAATGCATCATCTGAAGCACTCGTGACAGGGGTACTTGAATCCCTTGCCTCCGGGTTAGATGAGCCCCGTTCTCTAAACACTTCTTTTTGCACTGTTGAAGGTGATGCCTGAAGTATAGGCCCTTTCAAGACTTCAAACAAACGTTCGTGGTCCCGAAAGCATGCTCGTATATGATCAGTAACAAGTTCCTGATCTGCTCGTTGAAGTCGTCCCGCGACCTCTGCATTGAGACAAAGAGTCCCAAAATCTCGTTCCAGGATCTCCAGGTTTTCCTTGAGATTCCTAACTCGCTTGAGGGTATCGCTAGCAATGTGTCCCTCCATCTCGTGTTAAGAAATCTGCAAGAATATTTTTATCAGATTTCACAATGACAATATCATAATCATAATATTGACACTCAGCTTGCCATCATAAAAGTCTAGCCTTTTCTGGTTTTGATTCAATTTTATTTTTCAGAAAAGACTTAACACTCGTATTATCTATTTTTAAGATAAATTTCTTTGCAAGTAAAAATAATGGCCATTTTTTAAAAGCCTTTCGAACTGCAAAGAACTCCTTCTCGTTGATGTGCCATCTGATAACTTCGTTGTTATCAAATAATCCACTGCAATATCTGCATGGCACTTCTCCTTCTGTTGTAACTTTCATGAGGACCGCAACCCACCAATGATCACTGGCATCTGTATATAATACCAGTTCATCCTCGTCGTTTGGTGTTGCAAGTTTTGGTAGTTGCCTGCAAACCTCCTTTAGCTGTTTAACAGCTTGTCTGTGATCTTCATTCCACTCAAACTTAACATCTTTTTTGAGTAGTGGACTGAACACCTTCCTGTGGTTTGCTAGATTGTTGATAAACATTCCAGCAAAATTAAAACTCCTAAAAAACTCTGAAGTTGTTTTAAATCCTTGAGGTCATCCGGATATCCTTGTACTTTTTCAACAATATGATTTTGTAGGATGATTCCAGATTCGTCGATCTCGATTCCAAGGAACTCGATCTGTCTTGTAGCAATTACTGCTTTCTTTTCGGAAAGCACCAATCCTTCATCGTAACAAACATCTGAAAAGATCTCTAGATGTTTAAGATGTTCTTTCATGTTTTTTGACGCTATGAGGATGTCGTCAATGTACACGAACATGAAGCTGAAGTAATCCTTGAAAAGATTATCCATCTTCCTTTGATATATCTGGGGAGCATTTGCCAATCCCATTGGCATGACATTCCAGATATAATGTCCTTGTGGTGTGGAGAATGCTGTGAACTTTCTGCTTGCTTCCTCCATTTTAATCTGGTAGAATCCAGACTTGCAATCGAATTTGGAGAACACTTTGGCATTCTTGATGCTATTCACCAAATGTTCTCTGCTTGGGATAAAATATCCATCGAACTCCAAGATTTCGTTGATCCCTTTATAGTTGATCACTAATCTCGGCTTTCCTCGTTTAATTTCTCCATGATTCCTTACCAGAAAACCTGGGCTGTTGTATGGAGAAATACTTGCTGAGATTAACTTAAGGTCAAGATGCTCCTTAAGTATGATCTGCATATCCTTCCGATCTTCCTGGTTCATGGGGATCGGCCTGTACCTCACAAACTCATTTTCTTTTCCAGTTTTCACTTTCAAAGTAGCTCTGAGCTCATTTTTGTTCCACCATGCCAGTGGATCCTCGTTGTAGTTCCTACGAATCTTCCTTTTTACATCCTCTAGAGTGATTCGCTCTTCGAGGGTAGATTCAGGTTGTAGAACTTTTTCTCTTAAAGCATTTTTCAGTAGTAACAGGGTTTCTGGAGTTACTCTTTCCTCATCCTGCTCTCTGAAAGACATGATATTAACCCAGTCAAAAGTTTGTGAATCCCTTTCACTAGGACCTTGTTGTCGGAATTGAAGAATTGCCTCTCCAAATTTCCGCTGATCTTTCATCTTTGGGTGTCGAAGTTTTCCTTCATCACCACGCTTGTTGCGAAAACGAATAGGGAATTTTCTGTGAAATGCCTCCCGTAATCGTTGTACCATAATCTTATGAGCACATAGAGTTGTGAAAATAAGTCTTCTCGTTTCATTCTCTTGAGTGAATGTCTTGAACGTCTGTAGGAAATTGTTTCCTAACAGCATATCTGCACCTGTATCATGGAAATATATAGGTGGAGTTTTGACTTTGTACCATGGGGTACCGCCTGCTCCGCCGATAATTATTTCCGCTCCTTGGACTCCTTCATTAAGAATAAGGATTCGTTTGGAAAAGTCTCTTCCGGCAATGGCTGGTAATTTCTCACCAACTTCTTTGGGGAAGATTTCTCGCCTGGCAGTGCATATTCCAGCTCCTGAGTCAATGTAGGCCGCAAAATATTCTGCCCGGTATTTCGCATATAACATCCCAACGGAGATGTATATGGAGAATGGACTGGTGGTCATCGAATGCGGTATCTCTTTCCGTCGACCGTGAATTCCATTCCATCTTGCAATCTTTCCCAAGGTTTATGTTTCTCGAGAAATTCAATCCCTAGAATAAGCTGTTCTGGGATCCGTCCGGCAATGCCTTCAATTGTGAGGTCAATTTCACCAATTTGAAGGTTTCCTTGAAATTTTCCAACTGTGGGTTGTTGCAAATAATATAGAACATCGCAGGGGAAGATATTATTCGTCTCGGTGATGTCAAAAATTATCTGCACTTCTCTCCAGCCTTCTGGGCACTTCAGTTTTCCTATTGTTGTGAATACATCAGGAATTTTCTTAATTCTGCTTGAGGCTGCCTTCTGCTTTTCCATTGGATAGTTGCTGATTAACCTATCATGTTGGAAAGACATCCTTCTTGGCTCGATCATAAGGCTCCTGCTTCTGTTTAGAACAGGTTGATCTTGTATCCTCATGTCGATTTCTCCTATTGTCGGAGTATCAATGATGTCCGGCCATACTGCTTTGGCGAAGTCTTCGAAGATTCTGGGGACTTCGATGAATTCCTTTCTCAAGAATACCTCAGAATGATGAGTATTCAAGAGTGCGTATGACACCTTGTAGGTGATCGAGTAAGGTCTGTTCCCTTCTTTCATCAAATCTTCTCTTTTAAAATCTTGATGAAGAGTGAGAACTTTGTTGAAGTCTCGATCTCCTAAATTGTATGCAATCCTCGGATAGATGTTGAAGGCCATCTTTCCTGCATACAGATTTCCTGCCACTGCTCCCAAACAAGAATCTTTGAGATTCGGGATTCTCTTGTCAAAGATTGCCAGGTTGAGGGGCGAATCAATTCCTTCTTTGAAAGTTGCCTTGATGATTACTCTAATGGCTCCAATATGAATCCATGAGAGCGTGTTAGCAACTTCTCTTTTGACCTTGTTCTTAATCTCCTGGATTTCTCTGTAGGGGATTAACTGCATCTCAATTTGGTTTCCTGGACAATCTGTAGAGATATGTCCTCTTGCGCCGCATGTCCAGCAGTTACAATCTCTGAAACTCTCATTTGCACGGGTAGGTGTGCGTCTGAAAGTTCTCTTCGTTGGTGCCCTGCTAGAACTTGCTTGATGAGAACCTGATCTTTGCCCCGATCTATAGCTTCGGACTTTCTGCTTTGACCAGAACTTTCTAGGTCTCCATGAAGACCTACTTCTTCTTGAACCACCTCTTTGGGCATATGGATGACTTTTGTGCTTCTTCATCTTTCGCCTTTGTGGGTAGTTCCCGATGATTGTAGGGATATCATTTCCCGTACAGCAAAGAGGAGCCATTTTGTTGATTCCTCTGAGCTTCTTGAAATTTTTCTAGAGCTTTGCTTGGTAGCACCACTCCGCCAGCTTTACTTTGAGAAATGACATTCTCCTCGACACCGTCTCGATTGCATGCGGTGTATACTCCTGGATAAGCATTTCTCTCCATGGGCTTGGAATTTTGGCAAAGAACAGCTCAGCTGCATCTTTTTCCGCTATCTTCGACTTCCATCGATACTCTGTAAAGAGTTTGATGTACTCATCTACATAGCAGATGTCATGTAGTTCCAGGCTAATTAGAGCTTGTTTGTATTTTTATCCTTTTCTTCCTCCATTCCCTCGAAGTAGCTTATTCCGATGAAACAGATTTTAAAGAATATTGCCATCTTGTCCACGATCTCTTTCAGGGACTCTCCGGCTAGAACTTCTTCCTTGGTTCCTGGGTCTCCAAGATCCCAGGCAATCTTGACTGATCCTTCCAGACTCATTTTTAGAAGTAAAATGAATCCTTCTTTGCCTAAGTCAAGTGTTCCAGCTGCTATTCTCATTGCTGAAGCCCATTCATCAATAAGAATTTCTCTGTTTTTGAAGTCCAAAATATCCATGTTGAGCATAAGTCCATATGGATGGATTGGATCTAGCTGTGACTTCCCGTAGGGCGTCTGATCAATATCTGGCCTTCGGGAACGGTTCCTTGTTCCAACTGGGGGATCCAAAGTTGCTGAGGTGAAATCATCTCTGTGTGGCATACATTGGTCTCCTTCGGGTGGATTGTGTGACCGAAGCTCTCTTGTGGTGGAGGTCTTTGTACAAGCTCTCCTGTCTTGATTTCTACGAGATTTAATCCCGCAAATGAATCAGCAAGATCATGAAGATCTTCCAGGTTGATTCTTTCCATTACTTTGTGGGATGTAATGGTTCTCCTCGTAGGACTACAATCATTTTTTCAGTCTCCGTCATAGGCCGCCGGACCTCCTCTGCTTTCCCTTTTTGGTGTAAAAGGGGTTCTGTTCTGTAAGATGGTGCCAACCATCCTCCGTTCCTTCTTCCTGTCGGGCTTGGCCTTGACTCCAATTCCTTCACTCGGGTTTGAACATCTTGAAGGTTCTCAAGAATTTCCTTCTGATGTTTAATCATGGTCTCCATCTGACTCTGGATCTGATGGATTTGTGCAGGGACATGGTATTGAAGGTATCCATAGCGCTGCACTGTCTTCTGGATCTCTCTAAGATCTTGGGAAATCTTAGAAGAATCTGGCTCGATTTCTCGAAAGGTTGGCTCACCCATCTTAATCATCCGGTCCGGACCCTGTTGGATCATTGGGGTCTGGTACAACGTCCTCATGTTCAGGATGATTGTCCTCCTGAAGTTCGGCTAACTGGAACTGAAGTTTGAGGTTCACTTGATGAAGCCTCTTCGCCATCCTTTCCAATTTCTTGTAATGATTTATGCCTGGAGTGCATAAACCTGTTCCTCGTAATTGTTTCCACTGATGGCTGAAACGTTGAGCTTCTGCCATATGCTTCTGGTTTAATTTTTCCAATTTCTGGAAATACCACTTGTAAGAATGACACTTCGAACAAACGTTCAGGTCCATATTTTTCTTGAATCGTCTCCTCCGTATAGGTTACAAATTAATATTCAAGATATTATCATAGTATTTCCAGAATAAACCTAGGCTCTGATACCATTTTGTGCCAAGGATGGCAAAAAACGGGGACTTGTAAAAAGACGATGTTAAATGTTGCTTTTTATAAATATAAGGATAAAAAAGATAGTTAAACATTATATATGGACTTCTTTGTAATTTAAACAAAAGCCTAAAAGGATAGAATGCAATATATCAAACTATTGAGGGGTAAAAGAGTCATCATAAAACACCCAATTGATTTGAAAATTTGAAAAGTGGACTTATTTCAACACAATTGTTTCCAATTTGGCTTTTTATGCACTAAGATTTTTTCTCAAGACTTAAGTAGATTTTGTGTCACCAAAGTGGACTTCCATGTAATTTCCCCATTTCTTTATGCTTTTGATGTTGAAAAACATAATTTTGCATTTGATATTGACTATGTTTCTAGGCTAAGTTTGTTATCAAGACTTAGGGAATCCTATGTTATGAACCCATGATTTAATTTGAATGTTTTGATTGATTCTTATATATCTATGTGTTTGGATCATTGTTCTTCATGCTTTTAAGGGTTTGGCCATCCTTGAATGATATTAAATTGCAATTGAATTGACCATAGGATATTGTGATTCGATAAAGTGATCTTTGCCGTGGGTTTTAGGTTGAGACGGACCAAGTAAAATCTAGCACACGTGTGATAGCAATAGATTCATCAAAATCAAAGGATAGTAGTTTTCATAGATCGATTTACAATATTAATTGTTCAATAAGGATACGAGAGTGGCTTATTGTTATGTTAGTATTAGATTTGTTATAGCCGGACCAAGGTATAACAAGTGAATTAGGAAAACTCGTCACCTTAGATTGTTTGAATTTTATTCTTAACTAATAGGCGAATTGTGGGGGATTACATAGGTGAACCGAAAGTCTTGATAATTGTCTCTATTGATTTTATTCTCATTATCTACTGTTTGTTTGGGTTTATTATTGAATTAATTAGTCACTTTAGTTAATTAGTCATAACCATTTTTCGTAGGCTAAATATAGTTAAACTAGTGGAGTTTGGTACTTATTCCTAGTACTCGTGGGATCGACAATCCGTACTTATATTATCATTATACTAAAACTTGACATCGTGCACTTGCGGTATAGAATCGCTACACTCGAAAATACTGTTTAAAATAATAGCGATCAAGTTTTTGGCGCCGTTGCCGGGGACTAGTTTTAATAATATCAAACGAGATTAGTTGACTAAAGTTTAGTCATTTGTTTTGTTTTTTTTTTTTCGATTTTTTTTTCTCTTCTACTATTTGTGTTCTTTTTGGTTGATTGTTATAGGTTGTTAACTCTTGGTGCATGCTAAGGAGTAGCAAGCCTACACTTGAGCCTTTTGATCCCGATATTGAACGCACTTGCCAAAGGAGGCTAAGGCAAGCAAGAGCACATATGGCTAATACCGAGGAGATTCCGGTACCACCAGTAGCAAGATCACTCATGGACTACGCCCACCCTGCATTCCATGGATCACTGTCGAGTATCACGAGACCGACTATCCAGGCTAACAACTTTGAGATCAAGCCTGCTATCATACAGATGATCCAACATTCGGTCCAGTTCGGGGGAGCTGCTACAGATGATCCAAATGATCACATCTCCAATTTCTTGGAGATTTGTGATACATTCAAGCATAATGACGTTACTGACGACGCCATCAGGTTACGTTTGTTTCCCTTTTCTTTAAAAGATAAAGCTAAATCCTGGTTACAATCGTTGCCTGCAGGATCTATTACCACGTGGGATGGAATGGCGCGGTTGTTCTTGCCAAAATTCTTTCCACCATCCAAGACGGCCAAGATGCGCAATGACATTACTACTTTTGCCCAATGTGATCCAGAGACACTGTATGAGGCTTGGGAGCGCTTTAAAGATCTACTGCGGAGATGCCCACATCATGGCCTCCCTATCTGGCTGCAGGTACAAACATTTTATAACGGTTGATTTTCTGATAATCGTTCTATGATTGATGCAGTATCAGGAGGAACTGTGATGAGGAAGACGCCGGAGGAGGCTTATACGCCGTTGGAGGAGATGGCTGCTAATAGCTGTCAATGACAGTCTGAAAGAAACGTGCCAAAGAAGCAAGTCGGAGTGCATCAAGTGAGTGAAGTCACTGCCTTAGCTGCCCAGTTGGAAGCGCTAAACAAGAAGATCGATAGTTTGAGCATGCATGCAATGCAAGTTCAAACTGTTACATGCGAGCTTTGCCAATGAGGACATCGAGCACTGAATGTCATGTTGGTAACCCATTCATTACTACTAATGAAGCTGTTAATTTTGTAGGGAACCGACCACCAAAGACCTACCCCTACCCAAATACGTACAATACTGGGCCGGGAACTATCCCCAACCACCACCGGGGTATGCACCAAAGCGAAGCATGGAGGAGCTGCTAACTAAGTTTATATCATCAGTTGAAACAAGGATGAACAATCATGAGGCATTGATAAAGAACTTGGAAGTCCAAGTGGGACAGTTAGCAAAGATCGTAGCCGAACGGGCACAAGGATCACTATCTAGTGACACCGAGACGAAACCTAGGGAGCAAGTCCATGCTATCACGTTGAGGAGCGGAAAGGAGGTCGCTGAGAAGAAGGATGTGCACGTAGAGTTGAAAGGCGAGGCGGACAACAAGCAAGAAGAGGTGCAAACACGCGACAAAGGTAAGTCTACTAAGACCCCTACACCCATCACACCTACTAAGGTAGAGATCCACTCCCATTCCCCGCTGCGTATAAGAGAGCAAAGATTAATGCTAAATTTGCTAAATTTTTAGAATTGATTAAGAATCTTCATATTGAGATGCCTTTCATAGATGCTATTCGGCACATGCCGAATTATGCTAAGTTTTTAAAGGAGATTCTATCAAAAAAGCGGAAACTGGGAGAGCATGTGATGATAAACTTAACTGAGGAGTGTTCTGCTGTCATTCAAAATGATTCACCTCCAAAGTTAAAGGATCCAGGGAGTTTCACTATACCTTGCAAAATAAATTCTAAATCTTTTAATAAATCTTTATGTGATTTGGGGTCAAGTGTTAATTTAATGCCTTTGTCTGTGTATAGGAAACTGGGCTTAGGAGAGTTAAAGGCAATCAATGTCTCATTGCAGATGGCAGACAAGTCGATCAAGTACCCTCATGAGATAGTGGAGGATGTACCTGTCAAGGTTGACAAATTCACCATCCCGATGGATTTCATGGTGCTAGACATAAAGGAGGAGGCGTACATGTAATTGATATTAGGAATACCATTCATAGCTACTGGAAGGGCATTGATAGATGTCCAAGAAGGGAAGTTGATCCTCCGAGTAGGGGGGATCAAGTTACTTATGATATGTTCAAAGTTGTGAATACTACACACACTGAGCACCGATGTTTTAGTGTCAATATAATTGATACATTATCTGTTGATGCGGTGCAGGTTAAGAGTGAGAAGAAGGTGGAGGTCACATCAAATGGCCAACAAAGAAGAGGTAAATTTGGTGTAGGAGACTCGGTATTAATGAATAGGAAAAAGATGAGATTTTTTCCATTGAAGTCTGACGCACCATGGGCTGGACCGTTCAAAGTTGTCGATGTTCTACCATTCGACACCTTCAAACTGAGAGATGACCATGGGGGACTATTCACTGTGAAAGAGAAGTGGTTACGACAGTACCACATGGAAGATGGAAAATTTTCCCCCACTGGCCGCGGCACTTGAGCGTAAATGGTAAAAAGTCCAGCTTGAGACTATAAATCAAGAACTCTTTCTTAACCCTTTGCTTTGTTTTAGTTTATTTTGGTTTGTTTTTGGTTTGGTTTTGCTTTTGTTTGATTTTGGCGAGACTCCATGCGTGCTGTGATCTGTCCAACATTACACCCCACGAGCTGATGAGGAATTGGACAACGATCACTGACGGTCGTTGTCAACGGTAAATGTTATGTCCTATTTTCCATGCCTAGTACATTGTGGACAATGCATGAATTAAGTTTGGGGGAGTGCATTACTGTGTCATGCTTCTTATTTGGAAATTGATAGTTTATTGAGCACCAACAAAAATTTTCTTGAAAATGAGTTCAATTAGTAAGATAAGAATGAATCACAGTAGTGGTCTCTATTCCATGATGCTATTAGTCTCACTATGCATGTCAACTTGAGTTTTGATGATTGTAAGACTTGTTTTTGTGAATATCTTATTTTGAGTAGCATGTCAAAGATGAGGAATATTTTGAGCACATTTGAGTCATAATCTTGTGAATTGCATTTGTAGTAGTGAAATGTTTTGTGAAATTGATGAATTGTGTTCTGAGCATCTTAGAGTACCTTAGAAACTATTTGATGATGACACTTTGAGGGGAAATTTTATAGTCATGAACTTGATTAGGAGATGATATAGGCGATCTTTGGACCGGTTGAGCCTTTCAAGCTTACCATGATACATAAAAATCTCTAGTGTCCCATTTTGAGCCTAATCGCAAAAGAATGGAGTATGTTTAACATACTATTAGCCCCCATTCAACATTCTTTGGCAAACTCATTATACCCACCTTTATGAGCTTAAATTGAAAGAATCCATCCTTACCTAAAGGGAGTATAATGAATCTCATTAGATGCACATAAATTGCTATACTTTGATGAGCTTATTATCGAAAAAATTGATGAATGAGAAACGAAAAAGATAGAAAAAGCCTTGAAAAAAAAAATAATTAAGACCCAAAGTGGCCAAGGCTAAATGAAGAAGAAGAGAATCTCATTTTTGTGCTAAAACTATGAACATTACATGCTTATACTCTCTTCTTTGTGCTATCCTATCTTTTCTTTGAAGGCAACACCTAGGCCTAACACTACAAGCTTTAAAAGACCTATTGATCCAAGTTAACCTATTGATCCAAGTTGAGGGAGTGACTACATTAGTGGAGAAGTGTTTGAAAATAGGATTATGGGGTGCTCAAGGATAATCTTAATTTTCATTGCCTAGCATGATTTGATCTATAAAATTGCGTGAAACTTGAAAGTGATAATAGCACACACGCACATTCTGATTTGGAGACGTGTTGCTTGATCTAAGATAAAACACGACTTGTTAAACATTTTGGATTGACTCTTGTTTGTCTATAAGTGAGATGTCTGAGCTACATGATGACTACGAATTGGTTTAGCTAAATCTTCAATATTGAACTCTACTTTTTGATTTTATTTCTTGCTCGAGACGATCAAGCTTAAGTTTGGGGGAGTTGATAAGTGTGATTTTTACACTTAATTTAATATAAGATTAGAGGTGTTTTTATAGTGATTCCTGGAAAATATTACGATTTTTGGTATATATTTGTATATTTCAGGAATCCAGGTTCAAATGCATAAATTTGGAGAAAATAAGCTTTAATTAATGAAAAAGGACCAATCCGAGCACGACCGAATATTATCGGACATGGATGAAATATTGTATTATGATACATGATATTATAATATATGATATTAAGAATATAACAAGCCACGTACGTATATCAGAAAACGAGATTGGAGAAGGAGATTGAAGGAGGAGGGAGTTAAGTGAGGATACAAAGACGTGCAGAATTCAGAAGAGAACGAGAGAGACGTGAGATTTACGAAGAGGGGACTTCAGACGAGAATTTAGCAGATAAGAGACGTGAACAGCAAAAGCAGATTCAAGGAGGAAGAGATAAAATAGAGAGAGCGAGACGCACGGCAGTGAGATTGTTGAGAGACGTAAGAGTTTTTACGTAAAGATAGTGACGGGAAGATTGGAGAGAAAGAGACTATAGGAACGACAATTCTGAGACGTGAAGGAGGGAGGATAAACGTGAGTGAAAAGAGAGGAGACGTGACCAGAAAAGAGAGCAGCAAAGTTTACGGAAGAAAGGGACGACAGATAAGGAGATAAAAAACCAGGAGCAATGTGCGAAGGGGGGGGAAAAAGATTCACGCAACAGATTGAAGAAGAGAGTGAAGATAGGAGAAGCAGCAGTAGACGTAAATTCTGAGACGAGAGCCGGGAGAAGAAATATTCAGGAGGATAAACGTGAGCAAATTCAGGAGAGGAGAGTGTATCTGATACGGAACAGCAGAGAGGGGAAGCAACGAGAGGAGACAGACGTACGAAGAACACTTCAACGAGAACAGATAGAGACGAGAGCAGATTAAGACTTACGTGAACAGATTGGAACGAACGAGATACAGAAGAATTCACGTAATTCTGAAGAGTAGAATTTGTTGGTTATTTTTCCTTTTGTTGAAGAAGACGAGAAAACTCATAAGATGACATACACTGTTTTATAAATAAAAGAAAATACTTGAAAGCAGTAGAAACTTACAACAAACAGTTTAAATAAACTGGGCAGAAACTTTGTTGTTGGACGAGGCCACATTAAAACCGTGTGCCCGTAAACTCTAAATTGCCCGCCTACAACTTCTGGCCTCCTGGACAAGAGAGTTCCAAGGTACAACGTCCCAAACACCTGAACAGTGTGTAGTACTCTCAAGATAATATGATATGATATGAAATGCAATTTCGGGATGAAGAAAACATAAAGCTGAAGCAGCTTATATAGCTGAGCAGCAGACCACTCCAAAGGTCTCAGAATTAAGTGTAAAGATTAATGGGGTAGATGAAAAGTCTCAACACTTAAACATCATATTCATTTCGGATTTAAGTCTCACACTTAAATCTGACATCAATTCTGCAGGTAGGTGAAAAGTCTCAAACTTAATACTCAGCAGAATATGAAAAGTCAGGCAGATGAAAAGTCATTTCAGAAATCCGTGTAGTAAAAAGATAGGACTGCCTTCGCGGCAGCGACACGCGCGACGCGACGCGACGCGGCGAGGCGAGGCGAGTCGAGTCGAGTCGAGACGAGACGTGACGTGACGTGCCGTGCCGTGCCGAGCCGAGCGGACGGACGGACGGCGCGCGAGGGGCACCCATCTTTACTACTTAACTACACTCTAATGATTTGTATCTCAATATAATCAAACCATAAGTGTATTATAATCTCAATGTGAGATTTCTTTAGCCTAATTACCTTTCATAATAACTTACCATAATTTTGTTCTCATTAACAAAATATAACATAATTATTGGGCTCTTATTATTAACCCAATAATATTAATCCAACAATCCCCCACATGAATGCAATATGGCGAAAAAATTACACAATGCACCTTGAAGATTTGAGAGTACTTTGAGAATCCACTGCATCAGGATAGGTGGTGATTAACCTTGAACCTTCCTTAGTAAAATATCATCGGATATACTTGTCAACCAGTGGACGCGATGCCTTGAACTGTTCGACGTTTTATGTATAACAAGACAACAATACTCACACAGCTTCATCTCCACACTATTATTGGTTCTTTCGTTGTTGTCCATTTTGGCCCTGGACTGCCTTGGATGTTTCATCGAATGCTCTAGAGATTTAGCCCTCAGGTCATCTCATAGAAGCGGCCCCTTCACATTCGACATAGGTGATTTCTCCTAAAGAGTATCCTGTAATACCCCACTTTATCATCTCGAGATAGAAGAATCATTAAGAGCATGAGCTCAGCCTTCCCAAAGTACAGGTCTATCACTCTTTCATCACAGGAATAGGTAAGGAACTCAATTTCCCGAGTGCTTTGTTCGATGTCCCCCCACAATTCGGTTTTCCCATTGAACCTGCAAATTGGATTTTACAATTCAGGTTGGGTTGCCATCATGGTTGGAAATCAATTTCATGGGCTTCAACCCCATTCCCCTCGATGAAATCTCTACTCGGTCTCTCGTCAGACCTTTCGTAAATGGGTCTGCAATGTTTTCTTTAGACTTCACATAATCTAAAGAAATGACACCGGTTTTTAGTAAATTTCTCACGGATTTATGTCTCCGACGAATGTGTCGTGATTTCCCATTATACACATTGTTATGTGCTCTTCCCATAGCTGACTGACTATCACAGTGCAAACTAATGGGTGGCATTGGTTTTGACCACATTGGAATATCCTCCAAGAAACTCCGAAGCCAATCAGCTTCTTCTGCCGCAAGATCTAAAGCTATGAACTCAGATTCCATAGTTGATCTAGCAATGCATGTCTGTTTGCATGATTTCCATGAAATAGCAGCACCACCAATTATAAATATATATCCACTCGTAGATTTTATATTTTTGGAGTCTGATATCCAATTCGCATCTGAATACCCTTCAATTACTGCTGGGTATCTCGTATAATGTAGTCCGTAGTTAGAAGTATATCTTAGATATCTAAGAACTCGAACTACTGCCTTCCAGTGCTCATAACTGGGATTACTCGTATATCTGCTCAATGTATTGACAGAATTAGCTATATCAGGTCTAGTGCAATCCATGAGGTACATGAGACTGCCTATGACTCTAGAGTACTCAAGTTGTTGCACACCTTCTCCGCGATTCTTGCAAAGATTTGACACCACTTCCATAGGTGTTCTAGCGATGGTATTATTTCCCTTGTCAAACTTGTCAAGTATCTTCTCGACATAATGACCCTGGGAGAGAAAATATCCATCTGCATGTTTGGTGATCTTCATTCCAAGAATCACATCTGCAAGACCTAGGTCTTTCATCTCAAAATTTCGTGACAACATTTTCTTGGTAATTTTGATGTTATCGTTATTACCAACAATTATCATGTCATCTACGTATAGACATACTATCACATAGTTTGTATTGTCTCCTTTCACGTAGACACACTTATCGCATTGGTTTGTTTTAAACCCATTTGAAAGCATGACGCTATCAAATTTTCGTGCCATTGTTTAGGTGCTTGTTTTAATCCATACAAGGATTTCACAAGTTTACACACCTTCGTTTCTTTACCTGGAACTACAAACCCTTCAGGTTGTTCCATGTAAACCTCCTCTTCTAACTCTCCATTTAGAAAAGCCGTTTTAACATCCATTTGATGGATCTCTAGGTTATATAATGCAGCAAATGCAATTATCAACCTTATAGATGTTTTCCGGGATACAGGAGCGTATGTGTCGAAATAATCAACACCTTCAGTTTGTCTGTAGCCTTTTACTACAAGTCTAGCCTTGTACTTATCTACAGTACCATCAGCTTTCATCTTCCTCTTGAAGATCCACTTGTGGCCTAGTGGTTTACAACCTGCAGGAAGATCCACTAGTTCCCAAGTATGATTATGTAAGATAGATTCTATCTCACTGTTCACCGCTTCTTTCCAAAGATCAGAGTCTTGTGAAGACATTGCTTCCTTGAAAGTAGTCGGATCTTTTTCCAACAGATATGTTAGAAAATCCGAGCCAAAAGATTTCTCTTTTCTCGCTCTTTTGCTTCGTCTAGGCGATTCTACATTCTCTTGAGATTCTCTATCCCCCACATTTCTCTCAACATTGGTTTCAGGCATTGTCGGAGTTTTGTGGGGAAAGATTTCCTCAAAGAACGAAGCATCCCTAGCCTCAATGATAGTATTTACATGCATTTCTGCATTATCTGATTTATGCACTAGAAAACGATAGGCACTACTATCTTGTGCATATCCGATAAATACACAATCTACTGTCTTAGGTCCTATCCTAGTCCGTTTAGGAGGAGGAATTGGTACCTTTGCTAGACAGCCCCAAACCCTTAAAAACTTGTAGCTAGGTGAGCGACCTTTCCACAATTCATAAGGCGTTTTATCCAACTTTTTATGTGGTACTCTGTTTAGCACATAGTTGGCAGAAAGCAGAGCTTCTCCCCACAAATTCGTAGGTAAGTCGGAACTTATAAGCATTGCATTCATCATTTCCTTAAGCGTTCTATTCTTCCTTTCAGCAATACCATTTTGCTCGGGAGAATAAGGCGCAGTGGTTTGATGAATAATGCCACTTTCAGCACATATTTGTGCAAATGGTGACTCATATTCACCGCCTCGATCACTTCGAAGAATTTTAATCTTTTTATCAAGTTGATTCTCAACTTCATTCCTATAGTGAATGAACATATCAATTGCTTCGTCTTTACTTCTCATTAAGTAGACATAACAATATCTTGTACAATCATCGATAAATGTTATGAAATAATTTTTACCGCCTCTAGATTGTACATACTTTAGATCGCATACATCCGTATGAATCAAGTTTAACGGTTCGGTGCTTCGCTCAATTGAGTGGAATGATGACTTGGCTAATTTGGCATCTACACAAGTCTCACACTTGTGTTTATGATTGATGTTAAATTTAGGCAATAGATTAAGAGACATTAGCCTTTGTAAGGACTTATAATTCACATGTCCTAATCTACCATGCCACAAATGTAAAGACTCGCAAGAATAATCAAACTTTAAAGTTTTATTAGCCACATTGGCAACAGTCATTACATTATTTTTGCTTGTGCTAGCCTCATTTGCTGCATTAACATCAACCTCAACATCTACACTAGACTTAGCCTTAGGAGCTAAAGTCATTACATTCATCTTGAAGAGGTTATTGGCCAAGTAGCCTTTGCCTACAAACATACCACCCTTGGACAGAATGACTTTGTCGGACTCAAACACAAGCCGGAAGCCTTTCTTGTTCAGCACTGCTCCGAAGATGAGATTCTTTCGGATCTCTGGCACGTGGAGCACCTCGGTAAGAGTCAACTCTTTTTCGGAAGTCATTTTTAGCACAACCGTCCCTTTGCCTTCAACTTTTGAGATTGCTGAATTTCCCATATAGCAGTTCTCATCATTCACCGGTTGATAGGTCTTAAACATCCATTTGTTGGCGCAAATGTGGCGAGTAGCCCCAGTGTCCACCCACCATTCTTTGGAGTTCCCTCCAACAAGATTCACCTCCGATACCACAGCACTCAGATGCATGTCATCCATGTCAGAGCTCAGATTGTCCTCAGCAATGTGGGCATGTGCAGGCCTCTTGCCTTTGCCTTTGTAAGGGACTATCTTCCTCTTACCGTCATTGTTTTGACGTTGAGTGCAGTTGTTTTGACGTTGAGTGCAGTCCTTGGCCTTATGGTTAGGCTTACCACACACATAACAGTCACCGGTGAACCTCCTTGTCTGAGTATCTCCCTTGGGTTCAAAAGTACGTTTGCGCTTATTCCCATGGGAGTTGTCCCCAACTTCAACCACGTTGGCCTTGGAAATCATTCCAAATGATTTCTTGTCAACTTTTCGGTTGTCTTGCTCGATGCGCAGCCTCCTGATAAGATCCTCTAGACTCATCATCTTTCGCTTGTGCTTTAGGTAGCTCTTGAAGTCCTTCCAAGATGGCGGTAATTTTTCAATCATCATCGCCACTTGGAGAGCATCATTTAGCCCCATACCTTCGGCAGCAAGTTCATGATATATCAGCTGCAGCTCTTCGCATTGCTCAACAACGCTCTTGCCATCTACCATTCGATAGTCATGGAATCGCCCGGCTACAAATTTCTTTGCGCCTGCGTCGTCAACTTTGTACTTTATCTCTAACGATTCCCAAAGATTCTTAGCAGTCTCCTTGGGGGAATACACATTAAAAAGTGCATCGTCAAGAGAATTCAGTATGTAGTTTCGACAAAGGTAGTCGGCACTCATCCAGGACTCAACTATCACAGCAGATTGAGGATCCTCTTTGTCCTCCACTGGTTTGTCCTCTTTGAGAAACCTGGTCAAGTTCAAAGTGGTCAAGAAGAACATCATCTTCTGTTGCCAACGTTTAAAGTTGGAACCCTTGAACTTTTCCGGTTTCTCAAATTGAGAGAACGGCATTGGGTTTCTCAGAACTGGCATAACGACCTCAGCGCCGCTAGCTTTCACCACTGGAATCTCAGTATTCTCAGCAACTCGGTTTGGAATCTGGTCAGCCATAAGCTAAAACAGAACAGAAATAGAAGAGCACAAATAATATCAAAACAGTTTTTTGAAACAGTAGGATTAAACCTTTCAACAGTACATAAACAGTGTCTGAACTAAATATGAAAATTGACAGTAACAATTTGTTAAAGTGCAGTAGATGAAAAACAAATAGGTTTGACAGAACAACAAAAGAAAAATACACAAGGATTTAGAGTTTACGATTGTTGGTTATTTTTCCTTTTGTTGAAGAAGACGAGAAAACTCATAAGATGACATACACTGTTTTATAAATAAAAGAAAATACTTGAAAGCAGTAGAAACTTACAACAAACAGTTTAAATAAACTGGGCAGAAACTTTGTTGTTGGACGAGGCCACAGTAAACCGTGTGCCCGTAAACTCTAAATTGCCCGCCTACAACTTCTGGCCTCCTGGACAAGAGAGTTCCAAGGTACAACGTCCCAAACACCTCTGTATGGGTTGAAGCAGAAACCCAGACAGACTCACTCGAACACTGAACAGTGTGTAGTACTCTCAAGATAATATGATATGATATGAAATGCAATTTCGGGATGAAGAAAACATAAAGCTGAAGCAGCTTATATAGCTGAGCAGCAGACCACTCCAAAGGTCTCAGAATTAAGTGTAAAGATTAATGGGGTAGATGAAAAGTCTCAACACTTAAACATCATATTCATTTCGGATTTAAGTCTCACACTTAAATCTGACATCAATTCTGCATGTAGGTGAAAAGTCTCAAACTTAATACTCAGCAGAATATGAAAAGTCAGGCAGATGAAAAGTCATTTCAGAAATCCGTGTAGTAAAAAGATAGGACTGCCTTCGCGGCAGCGACACGCGCGACGCGACGCGACGCGGCGAGGCGAGGCGAGTCGAGTCGAGTCGAGACGAGACGTGACGTGACGTGCCGTGCCGTGCCGAGCCGAGCGGACGGACGGACGGCGCGCGAGGGGCACCCATCTTTACTACTTAACTACACTCTAATGATTTGTATCTCAATATAATCAAACCATAAGTGTATTATAATCTCAATGTGGGATTTCTTTAGCCTAATTACCTTTCATAATAACTTACCATAATTTTGTTCTCATTAACAAAATATAACATAATTATTGGGCTCTTATTATTAACCCAATAATATTAATCCAACAGAATTTGAGTGAAGAAGCACGGCAGCAAGTAAATATTGGTGTGAAGATCACGTACAGTACAGAGCACAACAAAGCGAGAGACGGATACGGAGTCGACGACGCGATTCAACATCGCTAGTTTATACGTATTTATAAACTTTGTTTTATTCTATTTAATTTCTTTATGCTTTTGATGTTGAAAAACATAATTTTGCATTTGATATTGAATATGTTTCTAGGCTAAGTTTGTTATCAAGACTTATGGGATCCTATGTTATGAACTCATGATTTAATTTGAATGTTTTGATTGATTCTTATATATCTATGTGTTTGGATCATTGTTCTTCATGCTTTTAAGGGTTTGGCCATCCTTGAATGATATTAAATTGCAATTGAATTCACCATAGGATATTGTGATTCGATAAAGTGATCTTTGCCGTGGGTTTTAGGTTGAGACGGACCAAGTAAAATCTAGCACACGTTTGATAGCGATAGATTTACCAAAATCAAAGGCTAATAGTTTTCATAGATCAATTTACAATATTAATTGTTCAATAAGGATACGAGAGTGGCTTATTGTTACGTTAGTATTAGATTTGTTATAGCCGGACCAAGGTATAACAAGTGAATTAGGAAAACTCGTCACCTTAGATTGTTTGAATTTAATTCTTAACTAATAGGCGAATTGTGGTGGATTACATAGGTGAACCGAAAGTCTTGATAATTGTCTCTATTGATTTTATTCTCAGTATCTACTGTTTGTTTTGGGTTTATTATTGAATTAATTAGTCACTTTAGTTAATTAGTCATAACCATTTTTCGTAGGCTAAATATAGTTAAACTAGTGGAGTTTGGTACTTATTTCCTAGTCCTCGTGGGATCGACAATCCGTACTTATATTATCATTATACTACAACTTGACACTGTGCACTTGCGGTATAGAATCGCTACACTCGAAAATACTGTTTAAAATAATAGCGATCAACATGCAGGGAATTCTCATTATATGCTTCATAATTACGTTAGGACTTCTATATAAGATTTTCGAACAAAATTTCCCCAAAAAGCCGACTCCCGTCACAAATACAATTCATCAATATATACACTTCATAATGCACTATACATATTCTCGATTTATGTTGCAATTATACTATCAAATAAGTTGCATGCAATGCTCAAATGAAAAGAGAAATCACAAAACTCTTACACAACCCATATATGCATATCATGATGCTCACATGCGAGCATTAATTAATTGAATGTGTATCTACTTGTACAAGTCACTTTACTGATACCAATACTGGTACTTAACTCCTAGGAACGTTCTCAATCAATGGCTCGAACTCCTTTCCAGAGCCAACGTCGTACATACTTTACCTATTTCAACAGAAACAGCTCACACACGGGGTGAGCATATCAACCACATAATCTCAATACCAATAAATACACCAACAATTACATACAGAACATAATGCTGTAAATTAAGGAAATACTCACTGAATACACCATAATCATATGAGATCTGCCGTGTTGTTCCTGTTCTCACAATACCCAAAAACATCAACTCCAGAATCAATTAAATAATTCAACAATGATTTACTATACTCAGTTCTATAATTGATAATGACTAAATCATTAAGACGATAATTTAGTGAATTTAAATACATCTTAGTCGTCAACTCCCTAGTTATGTCTCATCATATCACATCGCTCATTCAATAGAGCAGCACAATAATCTCTCGCACGCTCAACAGCGGAGACATCATAATGCATCACACGCTCAACAGTGGCGGCATCATAACCCATCGCAAGCTCAATAGTGGCATCACAATTATTCATAGTATCAATGATATATTTACCTACGCTCGTGCGTCTCACGAACCTTAAGGTTGACAATGTGATTTAGTCATCCTCGACGGAGGGTCGTACAATATCTATATTGAACATTGATTCAAATATTAATATCACAATCATAACTCTTAACATTAACATTATTCATCATACAGACTGGTCATGCCTTCTAGAATACTCCATATACCACTCAAATCATCTCATTTTATCATTTATCAATTCGAATTATCAAATAGCTCAAGCATGTAGTATATACATTTCTAAGGTTCATCAACTTTGCCCTTATTTAATTGTTCAAGGTTTCCTTAGAATATCATAATTAACATGTGAATCAATCACAAAACACCACATCTCAAATTTCCAAAAAAATAACAACTTTTCAAAATTTTACAGCTCGCGATCAATCGGCCATAGCCCGCGATCGATCTATGGTCGATTGATCGCGAGCTTATCACCAAAAAAATTTCAAGTTTTGTTCTCCCACGATCGATCGCCAACCATCTCGCGATCGATTGCGGCGAGTGTTCGTCGCCAGAAATAAGATCGAGCTCGCGTGATCGATCAAGCTCTGTCTCACGATTGAGGTCCTGTAAAAGAGAGAATCCACCATTTTTGTGCACAAATGTCACACAACACTCATACCAAATAATAACCTCCCAATACTTCAACAAAACTATTAGTATACTCATTATAAAGCATAACCCCTTCCTTATCAACAAATACTTCAACAAATTCAAACCCACAATAATAATTCATCATTAACATCATGTTACCATCAGAGCTTCAAATGAAAAACTCATAAACATGAATACCTGTTAGGATCGGAGGCGTGTTTAGAAGGTGGGGTTGAATAAACACTGCCCTCAAATTCTGATCTTCGACTGATTACTGCAAACTGTTAAGTGATGCAGTAGCTTCTCAATCAATTAAGCAAGTCAGTAGACACTAAGTGAAGTGCGGAAAACGTCTGCTGTACTTGTGAGTTAACTAAAGCAAACAATAAAAAACAAGTAAAGAACACAGGGATTGTTTCTGGAAGTTCGAAGCACAACGCTTCTACGTCTCCCCTTCTTCCTTTGCAGGAAGGATACACTAGAAGACTTTGGTTTACACTTTACAGTATACAACCTCCTTAGGCTTTCACACAGCTATGCCTAAACTCCTAGCAACACAAGGTTTAGAATTTGTTTACAAAGTAAACTATCTAACACTCCTTTGAATGACTTTTACACTTGTAGGCTTTGAGTGTTTTTGAATGATCTTTGAGCAGTACACCAGTTTAACTTGATCTTTTATATATCAGTAGGTGTTCCTTGCTCTGGCTGAATCTACAGAAAATTATCACTTGATAAATTTCTCTGTTTGAATGTATAGAATATTCGATTGTCAGTGGATTCAACTTCTTCTTCATTCATTCAGCATCTGTATTTATAGACTTCATTTCCAACGGTAAACTTTCTTGGTATGGAAGGTTCAGCGTAGAATCTGTTTTCTTCTCTATTTTATTTTCCTTCCATTTTTATTCAGCAACGGCTCTTTCAATCTGACGGAATTGGTGAGGATGATTTTGTAGTGCTTGTCGCTCTGTTGTACCTTTGTAAAATGGAATTGTACTCTCGCTGCTGGATTCACTTCTACTGGTTTTGTAATTTCAGTATCCAGTCGTACTTTTTAGCTTAGTAGATGTTGGTTAGACTTGATGAAAGACTTCACGCAGTAGATGTTTTTATCCAGTGAGTATCTTAGTCCGGTAGATGTCTTCATCCGGTAGATGTCTTCATCCGGTAGATGTCTTCATCCGGTGGATGTCTTCATCCGGTGTATGTCTTCACCCGGTGGATATCTTCACCCGGTGGATGTCCTCATCCGGTGGATGTCTTCACCCGGTGGATGTCCTCATCCGGTGGATGTCTTCACCCGGTGGATGTCTTTATCCGGTGGATGTCTTTACCTGGTGGATGTCCTCATCCGGTGGATGTCTTTACCCGGTGGATGTCTTCATTCAGTGGATGTCTTTATCCGGTGGATGTCTTCATCCGGTGGATGTCTTTACCCGGTGGATGTCTTTACCCGGTGGATGTCTTCATTCAGTGGATGTCTTTATCCGGTGGATGTCTTCATCCGGTGGATGTCTTTACCCGATGGATGTCCTCATCCGGTGGATGTCTTTACCCGGTGGATGTCTTCATTCAGTGGATGTCTGTAATCACCAAAACTTAGGAATCGTTTCCCAAAAATTTCCCCCTTTTTGGTGATGACAAAACTAAGCAATAATCGGTGAATCCTGAAAAGACTTGAAGACATAATGGAAAGGAAATTTTCATTTGTTATAAATATAAGCAGATTACAAGTTGTAATCAAACTGGACAATTGAGAGAGATTCATCTTTATTTAAGATGAATTCTGATAACTGGATAAAACTTAAGACAAATCTATTTTTACAGATTATAGCTGATACATGATAATTTTTACAGATTATAGCTGATACATGACAAATTTTTAAACAAGCAATGTAGACCGGAGAGCTTCGATCCACCTAATTTCAGAGAGGAAGAGCTCGATCCACCTTGTTTCAGAGAGGAAGTCGGGAAGAGTCAAATGTATATTCATCTGGCCTCCATGGTTTATGGATTCACCTAATGAAAATACTCTATCTCTGTTGAGAGTACTCTATCTCTTTCTTCCCCCTTTTTGTCATCAGCACCCAGATAACTCCCGATTGCAGTTCCTGACTGATGATGAGCATCAGAGCAGGATCCAAACGCTGAAGCTTAACGGAGCTGGGTTAGATAAGTAATCAACCCATGAGGGGTTGATTTAGATAAGTAATAAACCCATGAACATAAGCAATTTCGTAGATGAAACCAAGGAATTTTCAAGGCATAGAAGGTGAAAAGAAACATGATGAGTGAATGTGTGTTGTGTAAACAAAAATGAGACTTTATTTATAGAAGAATTTCAATAAGTGTGAACACAAAAAAAACGTTACGATAAACATGGAGAAAATTTAATGAAAACAGTAAAAAGATAAGAGTAATTAATAGGGAAACAGAAAATGATACTATTTGCGCCCGAACCAATGTTTGGAATAGTCGCGCTTTTCGGTAGTCGGTTGGCGCGAACTTCGAGACAGTGGCTGGGAAGCAGATCTGTAGTGATGTCCCCCTTCAGGGGCAGCAGGTGCGCGCTGAGCTGGACCTGATTCTCTTCTTGGTGGGGGAGCAGATGCAATAGACTTGGACTGGTAGTGGATAGGCTTTGGAAAGCCAGCACTTAAATCCTGAAGCTATGAGGCAAAGGCCTCCTGCATAGTAGCCAGCTGCTCAGATAAAAGCTTCTTGGTGTCTTCAATTTTCTCCTCCAAGGCAAGTGTAGAGGCAGCATGGAGAGAGTCATTCTGCTGCTTCAACTGGAGATTAGTTTGGGCTATCCTCGAGAATACATCGGCAAAGGCATCAAGAACGAATTGATGATTTCGGTCAACAGCAGTTTGAAGTCTGTCGAGGTCCCAATTTATACGCCCAAACTGATGATCTGTATGAAGCTGATGACTATCAATAGCATTGCTGGCATTGCGTTCTTCAGACTTGAGTTTATTAATCTCACTGGCTAGCCCGGAGATCAATGTTGTCATATTGCCAAGTTGTACTATTAGAGCGGAGGGGCCTTCAATGGACAAAGGATCAGCAAAATCAAAAAAATCAGCAGAAGGTTCATTTCCTACTGATTGTTCCAATGCCTCAGGTGGAGTGGCAGCAGGTGCAGGATGCGAGCCAGTAAGAACACGTTGAGGGCTGGTATGAGCATCAGCTGTAGTTGAGGACACGCAGTGTCCAGGGGAGGTAGCAGCTGGATGAATTTGTGAGATTGAAGGGTTAAGTTCAGAAGTTGTTGGGTGAGCAGGAGGTTCAATTTGTGGGGAGAGTTGGGTTTCAGGGTGAGTCGGGGGTACAAGGGGTTCAACTTGATGAGTGATATGGCAATCATCAGTGAGTGCAGCATGGGCAGAGGTATCAGGGGAATGGATAGATGTTTCTGTATGAGTTGAGGAAGGGATAGATATGGATGGGGTAACCTGGGTAATTACCTTATGAATGACGCTGTCAACGTCTATAGAATCAATGTCCATATCTGGTTGAGGTGAAGCATCGTCCAAAGTGGTTTCACCTGCGGGAGCCGTTTCCACGATACTTGGAATAGGTGGGATTGTTGGAGCTGAGTTTGAGACAGTCAGATCAAAGTCATCAGCCACTATTGGTTCAACTTGTGGAACCAGCACTGCAGCACTAGGAACATCAGGGATGCTTGAGGCTAAGCTTAAGTCAGTAGGAGCGGAGTCATCATCACCTGGTACAGTTGAGCATGAGTGCAGACCAGTACTGATTCTTAAGTCATGTAGAGCAGTCTCTGCCAGTTCAAGCTTGGGACCAAGAGCATTTAGCACAGCTCGGTCATGATTGGCAGTCCCAGCTGTATCATTGAATTCATTCTGCCGGGATATGATCAGGGTCTGGAGTTCACCCACATAAATCATTAGGCGGAACACATCCCGAAGCTGGAGAGCTTTCTTTACGTCTTGAGCTTGGAGGAAGGCCATTACTTGATTCTCATCGAGCCTAGCCTGTTCCAGAATTGGAAGAAAATCATCAAGGCGAGTTTTCAAACGTGCTTGCTCCCATCTATCAAATACTTCAAGTTGAGGCTGCATGTTTGCCTCGAGTGTGCTCATGACTAAGTCAATCTCATATGCCACTGGAGTGGATGAAGGGATCATGGATGCTTTTCCTCTTTCAGTGGTGGTGGTCTTGGGATGGCAATATGGGCAAAGGGATTTGGGTCTTCTGAAAGAGATTGAGCCTGGTTGTTGAAGGGTACTTGTGTTGGTTGATGTGTTGGCTGCAGAAGAGGTTGGGTTAAATGGGATCATGGCCAGCGGGGCAACTGAGCTCACTGGCTCTACTTCCAACGTCGGGATCACAGCCTCAACCATGGCTGCTGATACTGTAGGCTTGGCTGCAGCTGGTCCTCCTCTTTTTGTTCTTGGCCTTTTCGTTGGTGGAAAAGGTGAAGTTTCATCAGATTCTGAGACTGTATGCTCAGAGTCACTGACTACCAGAGGTTGTCTCCTCTTGACTGCTGCTGGTTTGCTGGTCTTAGCCTCTCCACCAACTCGTTTCTTATTGATCTCTAGATATCTGGCAGTTATGAGTCGCCCTGGGTGGAGAGAAGAAGAGTCTCCGGTCTGAATATTTTTGCTCTCAAAGATACGACTAAGAGGGAGAGCAAATCCCGATTGACCTTTTCCGGAGAGCACTAAGTTCGACAGCACTTGAAACAGCATTACGGACCAGTTAACTTCGACGTTATTTACGATTGCACTCATCAGTGCAAATTTCTTAGGTGTGATGACGTCGAAAGATCCAGCTTTGCATAGTAGCCCTTTGGATATGATATCTGCCAGTTGGTGAAAGTGGCTCTTAATCAATATCTTTTTGAACGGTGGTTTGGGGAGACGTTCATGTGAGTCAGAAAAACCCTTTCTCATCGCCTCTAGGATTGGCACAGATACGGAGAAGGCATTTGTTATTCCAGACATTGGAAGACACATCTGAGTGGCAAAGTCTTCCAGAGTAATAGTGATATGTTGTCCAGTGATAGCGGATACAACGGCTTCGCCAACTATCCGGGCATTGGCGAAGAACTCCTGAATAGCCGTCGGATAGTAAGTAGGTGTTTGGCTTAAAATCACCAGTAATCCAGAGGTGTCCAACTTTTGGAACACTGCTGTCATGGCTTCATCGTCGGACGAATAAATAGAGTGAAAATCCACATGAATAGCGTTGGTGAGAAAACTCGGCTGCGTTGTCTTTGACATGTTGAAGATTTGAAAATCCTGTGAGATAGAAAAAAAAATTCTTTTAGGGTTTTGAGATTTTCAGAAGTGTTTAAGGAAGTAAACTGATTCTACAGAGGATAAGGCGGTTAAAAGATAATGGGTAGATGTAACGTCGTACTGTAGATGAACGGACACATGTGTACGTGGCGTTCATCTAAACCATTTAAAGAATTAAAAATTCAAAAGCAATGAGTCTGAAAAGGGCGGGATTTGAATAAGTTAAAGGTAAGAAAATAAATAATTTGAATTCCGACGTCCCAGCTGGTTGCTAAGAAGGGAAGCTATAAGTCAGCAAGGCTTAAATAGTAACATCCACTGGTATGTAGACATCTACTGATATAGTAGCATCCACTGCAGTGGACCATTGTGTTACCAGCCAGGCATTAGAATAGAAATTTTTTTTACCAAAATTCCCTCAAAATATGCAAAAGCATACAAACAATTCCCCCTGAATTTAATATCAGTAAATAAAAACGAATTAAGAGGAAATATCAATTAATCCAAGGATATTCCGGAAGGAAGAGAATTTTGCATCCGGTAGGGGCTTGGTAAAAATATCTGTTGCTTGCTGCTCAGTAGATATGTACTCCAGTCGAATCTCCTTCTTCATTACATGGTCTCTGATGAAGTGATGACGTATGTCGATATGCTTTGTTCGAGAGTGAAGTACTGGATTGTAAGTGATGGCTATGGCAGATGTATTGTCACAGAAGATTGGAGCTTCAGTTGACTCAATGCCATAGTCTCTCAATTGTTGTTGAATCCAGAGCAGCTGAGCGCAGCAACTTCCAGCAGCAAGGTATTCTGCTTCAGCTGTAGAGGTAGCAATGGAAGTTTGCTTCTTGCATCCCCATGAGATAAGTCTATCTCCTAAAAACTGACAGTACCCACTGGTACTCTTCCTGTCAATTTTGCATCCAGCATAGTCTGCGTCTGAATATCCGATAAGATTGAAAGTGGAGTCCTTTGGATACCATAGACCGACATTCTCAGTCCCTTTTAAGTACTTCAGAATACGTTTAGTTGCTGTGAAATGAGATTGTTTGGGATTGGCTTGAAATCTAGCACAGATGCAAACTGCAAACATGATGTCAGGTCTACTGGCTGTTAAGTAGAGTAATGAACCAATGATACCACGATACATTTTCTCATCTACTGGTATTCCAGATTCATCCAAATCAAGCTTTGCAGATGAGCTCATAGGTGTAGCAGCAGCTGAGCTGGTATTCATCCCATACTTCTTCAGAAGCTCTTTGGTATACTTGGATTGATTTATCAGAATTCCCTCACTGGATTGTTTGACTTGCAATCCTAGGAAAAATGATAATTCTCCCATCATGCTCATCTCAAATTGATCCTGCATAATTTTAGAAAATCTTTCGCACAATTTTGAGTTAGTACTGCCAAAAATGATGTCATCAACATATATCTGAACTAGCAGAGTATGGTCACCCTTCGTAAATTTGAATAAAGTTTTATCCACAGTGCCAATGGTGAAGTTGTGTTCAATCAAGTATTTTGACAACGTTTCATACCATGCACGGGGAGCTTGCTTCAGACCATACAAAGCTTTGTTCAGATGATAAACATAGGAGGGTTGCAGATGGCTTTCAAATCCAGGGGGTTGTTCAACATAGACTTCTTCCTGGAGATTACCGTTAAGAAAGGCACTCTTAACATCCATCTGATAGACTTTGAAGTCTTTATATGCAGCAAAGGCAAGATATATGTGAATGGCTTCTAATCGGGCTACAGGGGCAAAGGTTTCATCGAAATCAATGCCTTCTTCCTGCCTGTATCCCTGTGCTACTAATCTTGCTTTATTCCTGATTACAGCACCATTCTCATCTAACTTGTTTATGAAAACCCATTTAGTGCCAATTACTGTGTGATGCGATGGACGTGGAACTAAATGCCAAACATTATTCCTTTGAAATTGATTCAGTTCTTCTTGCATTGCTTCTACCCAGCTAGGATCTAGGATTGCTTCACCAATCTTCTTAGGTTCTATGTGAGAAATGAAAGTTGTATGAAGGAATTCATTAATCATTTGTCCTCTGGTACGCAGAGGAGCAAGAGGGTTACCGATGACCTGCCCGGGTGGATGATCCTTCTTCCACCGGAGCGGAGGTCCAAGGGGATTGACTTCTTCAGTTGTAGTGATTTTGGATAGTTGCTCAGGAGAATCGACTTGTTCATTGTGTGCACTGTCTCCATCCACTGCAGTAGGAGTCAACCTGATTCCAGTGTCAGTAGGTTCCAGTTCCTGTTGATCAGCAGATTCTTCTACCTGTGCTTCTGGAACTTCTGGCTCTAAGCTGCAGTCAATCCTTCTATTTGGCTCTTCTTCTCCATCACTTGGATCATCAATGACTGTGTTTTCCAGTCGATTGCTCAAATTGTTGATCCGTAAGTCGTTTTCAGTGCTGTCTGCAGACTCATCAAATATAACATGAATAGATTCTTCTACAGTAAGAGTCCTGTTGTTGAAAACTCTGAAAGCTTTACTCACAGTAGAATAGCCAAGAAATATTCCAGCATCAGATTTAGCATCAAAAGCGGTGATATGAGTTTTTCCATTGTTGTGAATAAAACATTTGCAACCAAACACATGGAAATAAGAAATATTTGGCTTACTGCCATTCCAGATCTCATATGGAGTTTTGTCTGCTCGTTTATTTATCATTGATCTGTTTTGCATATAACAAGCTGTGTCAACTGCTTCCGCCCAAAACCTCTGCGATATATTGGATTCTGCTAGCATAGTTCGTGCATCTTCTTTCAAAGTGCGGTTCCTACGCTCAGCAACTCCGTTTTGCTGTGGTGTTCTTGCAGCAGAGTATTCGTGTTTGATACCTAGGTCATCTAGATAAGATTCGAGTAATTGATTGGTAAATTCTGTACCCTTGTCACTGCGAATTCTATCTATCCCATTTGATTTCTCATTTTGTAGTCTCTTGAGTAGCTTGATCAGCTTTGGAGTAGCCTGATCTTTACCACTCAGAAATAAGACCCACGTAAAACGAGAGTAATCATCTATCAACACTAGAGTGTACTTCATTCCCCCTAGACTTGTTACTGGTATAGGACCAAAAAGATCCATGTGCAGCAACTCTAGGCACCGAGAAGAAGATCTACTCCCTTTGTTCTTAAAGGTGGATCTGATTTGCTTACCCAATTGACAGGCTGAACAGATCTTATCTTTTGAGAACTCGATTTGGGGCAGTCCAACAACCAGGTCAATAGTTTAAAATTTAAGTGACTCAACCGCTTGTGCCAAAGCCAATTTTTGGAGTAATTCAAAGCAGCAAAGCAAGTAGGGGAGGCAGGTTGATTAAAGTTCCAATCAATCAAATAGGTGTTCTCATGCCTTTTTCCTACAATTAGAGTATTACCAACGTCATTTTTAATTATGCAGGTGTGTTGGTTGAATTCTACAGAATATCCATTGTCACATTATTGACTGATACTAATCAAATTGTAGCACAAGTTTTCTACCAGCAAAATGTCTTTGATGATAACGTTACCATGGATAATCTTACCCTTACCCACATTTCTACCTTTCGCGTTGTCCCCAAATGTTATTTTTGGTCCTGAGATTTCAACCAGTTCAGACAGCAGGGTAGCATTCCCTGTCATATGTCTAGAGCATCCACTGTCCAGAAACCACTCTGAGCTTCGAACTTGTTGGACTCTTGATATCTGCAATTAAAGCGAAAATACATAATTGGTACCCAATCCTACTTGGGTCCTGGAGGAATTAGTTCTTTCGGAACCCACACTTGTATGACCCTGAGTGGCTTAGGTCGGTGTGTGTTCTGAAATGTGCGTGTATTAAACAGTGATGGTGATGGTCTAGAACTTGTAGTGTGATAATATGTGTATGCATGTGCTTTTGGTTTGTAGTTCCTGTTATAGAGCATATATCTCTTCTGGACAGGCTTACAGTTGTAGCACCAGTTGGGTTTAACATCTCGAGCTGCTCGACCAGTGGGTTTAAGTTCATTTCTGTACTTTTGCCTCGGTTTAGCCTCTTTGAGTGGTTCTACATAACCGATACCCCTGTGCTGTGCCTGTTCCTTGATGAGTGTTGCTTTAACAGGTTCTTTAACCAGTTCATAAGGGTCATATACTGTGCTAGATCTTACAAAGTTCATTGTTTGAACTTTGCTTTTTGTTAGACATAGTTGAGATTCATTACTAGATGAACTGCCGTCATTACTATTATAGCCTATGCCTGTTAAATCACCAGCAAGCCTTATAGATTCAAGCATTTCATCCTTTCTGGTAGTAGACGCATTCCAAGTGCTAACCAGTTTGTTAAGTTTCTGGTAGGCACACTTGGCTTCATCTCTTTCTTTTACTAGGAGACTGGTTGTTTCCCTTAAGCTATTCAACTCCCTTGATTGTTCACAATCAAGTTTGTTTTTATGCGTTTCAGTTGGGATTGAGTGCTCAGTCTTATAGCTTTCAAAGGATTCATATAACGTCCGATACTCATTGATCATGTCCTGCAATGCATTGGTAAGTTCACTATGTGTAAATTCAGATAGGTTAGACTCTTGTACCTCAATCTCATCATTTGCCATCAAGCAGTGGACTTCTTCATCTTCACTCTCGCTTGATGAGCTCATTGATTCTTCTGATTCTGACTCAGAATCAGCCCATTTGCTCTTGCTTTCTTCAGCCATCAACACTTTTTGATCTCTGTCCCTTCTGGATGATCTTCTTGTTTCCTTTGATTTTCTATAATCTTTGACTCCTCTTTTGTGATCATCCTTCTTGGGTTTAGGACAGTCAGCAATGAAGTGCCCTGGTTTGAGGCAGTTGAAGCACACTCTTGGCTCTTCTTCATGAATTTCCCAAACTTCTTCACGAACATTGCCATAGCGTCATTACACATTTTTTCTGGAGTCATCTCTGTGGAAGTAGGCAAGGACTCCGATGCAGTGAGAGCTTTGGTTGGTTGACTGGTACTGGGTTCATCTTCCACCGTATACCTAGTTCAAATTCATAGGCTTTAAGTCAGCAAATAGATCATGTAGATCTATCTTGTTTATGTCCTTCGATTCTCTCATAGCAATTGTCTTGACATCCCATTCTCTTGGGAGACCTCTCATCACCTTGAGAGTAACTTCTCTGTTGGGTAACTCTTTACCCAGACTGCTAAGTTCATTAATTATACCAGTCACTCTCTCATCATATTCGTTGAGAGTCTCTCCATTTGTCATTTTGATGTGCTCAAATTTCTGTAATGCCATAGTGAGCTTGTTCTCTTTTGTTAGATCATTTCCTTCGCAAAGTTGAGCAATCTTCTCCCAGATGTCTTTTGCTGTGGGACACATTTTGATCTTGTTGAACATATTTTTGTCCAAAGTTTTGAACAAAATGTCCTTTGCAACATTGTCCAGATTGGCCTTCTTTCTTTCTTCATTTGACCACTGAGATCTTTCCTTCTCTACCATCTGTGGTTCACCAACTGTGGTAGAGGCAGCTGTATTGATCTTCATAATCTTCATGGGTCCTTTAGTAATTACATACCACATATCGTCATCTTGAGCGCTTAGATGTGCTTGCATACGAATTCTCCAGTCATCATACTCATCCTTCTTGAACATAGGGATCTTGCTAAATAATGCCATTTGAACTTTAATATATCTCAAGATTGAGAAGAACCTGCTCTGATACCACTTGTTAGGATCGGAGGCGTGTTTAGAAGGGGGGGTTGAATAAACACTGCCCTCAAATTCTGATCTTCGACTGATTACTGCAAACTGTTAAGTGATGCAGTAGCTTCTCAATCAATTAAGCAAGTCAGTAGACACTAAGTGAAGTGCGGAAAACGTCTGCTGTACTTTTGAGTTAACTAAAGCAAACAATAAAAAACAAGTAAAGAACACAGGGATTGTTTCTGGAAATTCGAAGCACAACGCTTCTACGTCTCCCCTTCTTCCTTTGCAGGAAGGATACACTAGAAGACTTTGGTTTACACTTTACAGTATACAACCTCCTTAGGCTTTCACACAGCTATGCCTAAACTCCTAGCAACACAATGTTTAGAATTTGTTTACAAAGTAAACTATCTAACACTCCTTTGAATGACTTTTACACTTGTAGGCTTTGAGTGTTTTTGAATGATCTTTGAGCAGTACACCAGTTTAACTTGATCTTTTATATATCAGTAGCTGTTCCTTGCTCTGGCTGAATCTACAGAAAATTATCACTTGATAAATTTCTCTGTTTGAATGTATAGAATATTCGATTGTCAGTGGATTCAACTTCTTCTTCATTCATTCAGCATCTGTATTTATAGACTTCATTTCCAACGGTAAACTTTCTTGGTATGGAAGGTTCAGCGTAGAATCTGTTTTCTTCTCTATTTTATTTTCCTTCAATTTTTATTCAGCAACGGCTCTTTCAATCTGACGGAATTGGTGGCGATGATTTTGTAGTGCTTGTCGCTCTGTTGTACCTTTGTAAAATGGAATTGTACTCTCGCTGCTGGATTCACTTCTACTGGTTTTGTAATTTCAGTATCCAGTCGTACTTTTTAGCTTAGTAGATGTTGGTTAGACTTGATGAAAGACTTCACGCAGTAGATGTTTTTATCCAGTGAGTATCTTAGTCCGGTAGATGTCTTCATCCGGTAGGTGTCTTCATCCGGTAGATGTCTTCATCCGGTAGATGTCTTCATCCGGTGGATGTCTTCATCTGGTGTATGTCTTCACCCGGTGTATGTCTTCACCCGGTGGATGTCTTCACCCGGTGGATGTCCTCATCCGGTGGATGTCTTCACCTGGTGGATGTCCTCATCCGGTGGATGTCTTCACTCGGTGGATGTCTTCATTCAGTGGATGTCTTTATCCGGTGGATGTCTTTACCCGGTGGATGTCCTCATCCGGTGGATGTCTTTACCCGGTGGATGTCTTCATTCAGTGGATGTCTTTATCCGGTGGATGTCTTCATCCGGTGGATGTCTTTACCCGGTGGATGTCCTCATCCGGTGGATGTCTTTACCCGGTGGATGTCTTCATTCAGTGGATGTCTTTATCCGGTGGATGTCTTCATCCGGTGGATGTCTTTACCCGGTGGATGTCCTCATCCGGTGGATGTCTTTACCCGGTGGATGTCTGTAATCACCAAAACTTAGGAATCGTTTCCCAACAATACCTTACCCATTTGGCAACCAAAAACCAAGCTAGGAGCATGCTTTGATCTTTCATCCAAGTTTCCTCAAGATTTTAGAAGAAAAGGTGGGAAGGGTTTTGAGGGGAGAGGGGTAGAGATTTGTAGGTGTAAAAGTGTGTTGGTATATGTTTTTTTGTGAGAATTGATATGTAATTGCCCTATATAAATGCATACATCACTTAACCAATTCATTAACACCACAATACACCAACATGCAGTAATCTCTAACTCATGCCATCCTAATTCATGTCATCAATTTCACAATTAAATTCTTTCAACATAATACTCAATCTCATATTATTTTACATAATTCAACTACACTCGGTTTATCTAAAAAACCGATCCCCATCAATTCCTGTAATTATCTCATATTACTATAATTATTTCAATAATGAACACATTTTATTTTTGGATATCACGGAAAGTTACAAAACAACATTCAAGGCCGATGGATTTGTTGAGCACCACAAAGCACTTCTAGTTGCCAAGGGTTATACTCAACATGAGGGACTTGATTTCATCTCCTGTTGCGAAGCTAGTTACTGTCAAGGTTCTACTAGCTTTAGCTGCTGTGAACAAATGGTATTTAACAGAACTAGATGTTAACAATGTCTTCCTCAATGATGAGTTGTTGGAGGAAGTCTATATGGATATGTCATTGGTTTATTTCAAACAGGGGGAGCTCCCAACTTCATTTCCGAAGTTGGTTTGTAAACTCAATCGATCTATCTATGGTCTTCGCCAAGCATCATGACAGTGATATACCAAATTCTCTCAGGCCTTGCTTGCGTTCGGATTTCTTCAATCTAAGTACGATTATTCTCTCTTCATTAAGGATTATGTTTCTTCATTTGTGGTCTTAATTGTTTACATTGATGATATAATCATAACTGGTCCTTCATTCACTTTCATTAATGAAAGCAACTTCTCCATTAACAATTCAAACTCAAAGACTTTGGGGTACTTCATTTATTTTTGGGAGTTGAGATTGCTAGGAATGCTTCGGGTATTTATAGTTCCAAAAGGCCATATACTTTACAATTGCTTGAAGACACGGGGTTCCTAGCTTCAAAACCTGCTCCCACACCTATGGATCCTCGCCTCCAACTTAACTCTTCTGACATAGAACTCTTTCTGATATTGCTCAATACTGACGCTTGGTGGGACGTTTGCTATATCTCACCCTCTGCATGTCTCATATTACTTTCACGGTACATAAACTGAGTCAATTAATCTCCAAACCAAGAACTCTTCATTTGATTGTTGTACACCATCTTCTTCGATATCTTAAAGGATCACCTGAACAAGGGCTTTTCTTCTTCGCTTCCGCTCCTTTGGTCTCACAGGCCTTCTCGAATGCTGACTGGGATGCTTGCATTGATATTCATTTATCTCCTGGAAGTCCAAGAAGCAATCAACCGTGTCTCGTTCTTCTGCTGAGGCTGAGTACTGCGCCTTAGCCACCACTGCTTGTGAGTTAGTTTGGCTTCAACAACTGTTAAAGGAGTTTCATGTTCGTGTCCATGTTCCTATTCCAACCACCTTATTCTGTGACAATAAAGATGTTTCTCATCCAATCTTTCATGAAAGGACCAAGCACATATAGATTGAATGTCATTTTGTTCGAGATAAGATTGCTACATGTGTTCTTGTAAGGCCTCTCTACCTTAACCCATTATTAGTGCATTATCACATATATTAGTGCATACATTCATGTCATTAGGAAATCTTACACATGCTTCTATAGCATTGGCATACCTTCTATAAAATTTTCGACAATAATCCACTTAATGTTCAATCTCCAATACAGCTCAACTAGCATAAGTATGCAGCTGCATAATCCATCGCTATTTATACAGCGGCATAATCCATCGCTATTTATACAGCGGCATAATCCATCGCTAAGTATACAATGACATAATCCATCGATACGCATGCAACGACATAAACCATCACTACGTATACAACGTCATAATCCATCGCTACATATACTGCGGCATAAACCATCACTACGTATACAGCGGCATAATCCATCACTACGTATACAACGGCATAAACCATCGCTACCTATACAACGGCATAAACCATCGATACGTATACAACGACATAATCATGGACTCAAGAGGTGACTCACATGCATGTAGCACTTTGTTCCTTTCGGATTCAAGAGGTGACTCACATCACATGTAGCACTTTGTTCCTAAACTCATCGCTTCGACGTGATAGCGGCATGTATCATCGCTTCGACATGACAAAGGCATTAATATAATATCCCTCGCTTCGAATTATCAGCGGCTCAATGATATCCCTCACTTCGACACATTAGTGACCAGCGCTACGATGTGACATCGGCAAATATCCTGGTCCAGTGCTCAATAAGACAACAACAAATATCATGTACTGTAGGGTCTTCCTACCTTAACATCATATTATACACGTATTATGGACTAAACATGCATTCATAACCTCTTAAGGGTTCCGGTTGTAGCTTTGAGCTAAGAAGATTACAGGCCAAAATAAAATTTCAACAGCTAATTAATTACATTCTCAATAATGAATGTTAAAGTTATAGGTTTACACTACTTCTAGAGTAGAGACTATCAAAATCCTGTATCCTATATTCATCTTGCTCCTTTTTGCTCACTGCCTCAACCCGACCCTAGGCCCTTCGGTCCAAAAGTGTACCTACAGGAACAACCCATCATGAGCATGTACATCGTTACTTAACATCATAAGGCAATGGCATTTAAATAAATGCATGAAAATAATTGGTAACATATACTTCCTGGTTATTTGCATTAAACCTCTTTGGTTGTCACTGTTTCATAGCCATGCATATAATCATTAATTCTTGACATGAATGATTAAAATCATCGTCTTATAAATGTCATAATCTTATAACATCATCATCATATAAGCATTATCATCTTATAGCATCATCATCTTATAGCATCATCATCTTACAATATCATCATCTCATAACATCATCATCATATAAGCATCATCATCTTATAGTATCATCATCTTATAGTATCATCATCTTATAAGCATCATCATCTTATAACATCATCATCTTATAACATCATCATCATATAAGCATCATAACAAAATATAACAGTAAATGTACGAAGTCTTGGTTAGGTAAACTTGCTGGTTATTCGTTAACTTCTTTTTGTTGACCCTGATTTACCTTCACGCATATGGGCATCTTACCCCGTGGTATCTTACCACACAATAACATCGTATGGCCTCTTACCATATGGGCATCTTACCCCGTGGCATCTTACCACATAATAACATTGTATGGCCTCTTACCATATGGGCATCTTACCCCGTGGCATCTTACCACATAATAACATCGTATGACCTCTTATCATATGGGCGTCTTACCCCGTGGCATCTTACCACATAATAACATTTTATGGCCTCTTACCATATGGGCATCTTACCCCGTGGCATCTTACCACATAATAACATCGTATGGCCTCTTATCATATGGGCGTCTTACCCGTGGCATCTTACCACATAATAACATCGTATGGCCTCTTACCATATGTGCATCTTACCCTTTTATAAACATCGTATAACATATTATGAACTTACTTATCATATCATCTTCATAAACATCATCATCTTAAACTTATTTATCGCAATCATCATCATAAACATCATCATCATAAACTTACTTATCACAATCATCATCATAAACATCATCATCATAAACTTACTTATCACTTTACTTATCATAAACATCATATCATCTTTACTTATCATAAACATCATCATCATAATACTTGTGCAATCATTGCATAATTATAGTATAGAAGTATGGTTTACCGTCCGATGCCCGTACGCTTCTTACGTACCTTAATTCCAAAAGTGGAGAAATTGAAGAACTCTATCTTCTTGATGTTGTTGGCACCTGGATGGTTCCACACAACCATACAAATCGATATTAGAAGCTAAACAATAGCCAAATACCAAAAATTCAACAAAAATCATCATTTTCCATGTTTTACACAGTGGCGATCGATCGCTACTTGAGGCGATCGATCGCCTGGCTCTTTTGCCTTGCGGCGATCGATCGCTAATTTTAGGCGATCGATCGCTTGCTACGTGAAATGGCTACTGGCCATCGGCGATCGATCGCCTCATTTCAGGCGATCGATCGCCACCTGCTGGTGCGCGATTTTTCGCCATTTTTGTACATTTTTCAAGCTCATCCTCATACCTTACAAAACCAAACTTTCCTACAACATCAACAACATCATAACCCACTAAAACCCACATAAAACACTTCAAAAATCATACCCCAACAACATACAACACATACCCAAACAAACCCACATAAATCACTTCAAAATCATCCCATTTCAAATCCAAACTTCATAAAAACTTTAGGAAGGGTTCCATACCTCTTGAAGACTCCAAATCTTGACAAGAATCACACAAACACAAGTTTTGTGGAACCTTCCTTCTCCTTCCTTGGAGGGTTTCGAAAATGGGGAATGGAAAGGGTTTTGGGAATGAATTGGGGATTTTAGAGGGAAAGGGTAAAGTGAGGGGGAAGAGGGTATAGTGGGGTATATGGGTTAATTAATTTGTACCCAAAAATTAACATGATGTATAAAATACCCCAACATGGTATTTTAAAAGCATTGCACAAAAATGCAACCAACTTCATTAAATCCATACTTTCCTCATAATTAACAATCAACACAATTAAATCATGTTAACACCCCATTTCCTATCATGCATAACATGCACCTTGAAACGTAACTCCCCTCCCGGGTCATACCTATCATGTGACTAAGCATTTCATCGTGATAATTAATTTCAACACGTAAATCAATTATCCACATAATTAATCATATAAACATAATTAATGCCTTAATTGCAATTAATCATTTCGGGGACATCACATTACTCCCCTACTTATAAGATTTCGTCCTCGAAATCGCATGCACTTACCCCAAAAGAAACTACACATAAATCACATACCAGAGAATAGTTCCGGGTAGTGCTGTACCATATGCCGCTCCGTCTCCCACGTAGCCTCCTCGACACCCCGACGATCCCACTGAACTTTGACCATCGGTATAACTTTACTTCGTAATCTGCGATCCTCACGATCCAGAATTCTGACTACGTAGGATACATCTGAGTCCAACTGTACTTCAGTAGGCTGTAATACATGAGACGGGTCTGGCTCATACTTCCGTAACATAGAGACGTGGAAAACATCATGAATACCAGATAAAGATGGCGGTAGAGCCAAACGGTAAGCCAAGGTACCGATACGCTGCAATACTTCATACGGCCCAACATACCTCGGAGGTAACTTTCCCCGCATACCAAAACGAACTACACCTCTGAAGGGTGAGCTTTCAAGAAGGCCCTGTCTCCTACTTGGAATTCTAGCGGTCGTCGCCGCTTGTTGGCATAGGCTGCTTGCCTATCCTGGGTCGCCTTCATCTTTTGGCGTATCAACTTAATCTTGTCTTACATATCCTTAATCATATCCGGTCCTCCGACCGCTTTACTAGTCAAGTCCTCCCAATACAGCGGTGACCTACCTCGTCGTCCGTAAGGAGCTTCAAAAGGAGTTATTTGAATGCTCGTCTGATAGCTGTTAATATAGGAGAACTCCATCAGTGGTACTGAATCTTGCCACGGAGTATCAAACTCCAAAACACATGCCCTCAACATGTCCTCGAGCGTCTGAAGGGTACGCTCTGTCTGGCCGTCTGACTGAGGGTGATAAGCTGTACTCAGTATCACCTCTGTGCCCAAAGCTGTTTGAAGACCCTCCCAGAAATGTGGAGTAAACCTTGGGTCTCTGTCAGACACAATCGAGACTGGAACCCCATGCAACCTCACCACATCCCGCACATATAATTGGGCCATCTTTAGGTATGTGAAAGACACATGACAAAGGATGAAGTGAGCTACCTTAGTTAGCCTATCCACGATCACCCAGATCGCATCAAATCCAGAGGCCGTCCTTGGCAAGTGGGTCACAAGGTCCATAGATACGTGCTCCCACTCCCACTTAGGTACCTCCAAGCTCTTCAGCTCGCCACCAGGCCTCTGCCTTTCTGCCTTCACCCGTTGGCAGATCAAACATCTCTTGACGAAGGTCATAACATCACGCTTTATGCGTCTCCATCAGAACTGACCACTTAGGTCCTTATACTACTTTCTTCTTCCTGGGTGGATACTGAACCGGCTACTGTGAGCTTGCTCCAAGATTCCTTTACGCAACTCCGGCGTATTTGGGACTACCCAGCGGTTGCCGAGTCTTAAGGAATCATCCTCAGCCACTCTAAACTTTGATGGTTGCCCTTGGAGTGCTATCGATGACCATCTTCGAATTTCATCGTCCGACCTCTGAGCTTTCCTAATGGCCTCAAATATGTCTGGCTCAGCCAATAAGGTCGACACTCGCACCGGCAACGTGTCCACATCAAAATTATAGCCCAAATGGCAACAAGAGGTCATCATAGCTGATAAACACATAGCGTCTTCAGCAGTACTCTTCGCCTTCCGACTTAAGGCGTCTGCTATGCAATTTGCTTTACCAGGATGGTACTCAATCTCACAGTCATAATCCTTGAGAAAATCCATCCACCTCCTTTGGCGCATATTCAATTCAGCCTGTGTGAACAAAACTTCAGGCTCTTATGGTCCGTGTAGATGGTAAACGACGTACCATGCAAATAATGCCTCCAAATCTTCAAGGCAAAAATAATGACTGCCAGCTCCAAATCATGGACTGGGTACCTAGCCTCATGTGGTTTCAACCGCCTCGATGCATAAGCCACCATATGCTTATCTTGCATCAACACACAGCCCAAACCTTGAAGTGATGTATTCGTGTACAAGGCAAACCTCTTATTCTCAGAAGGAATCACCACCATAGGTGCCGTAGTCAAACGACGCTTCAATTCTTGGAAGCTTTCCTCATAAGTTTCGGACCAATCGAACGGCACTCCTTTCTGAGTCAGCTGTGTCAGGGGTCTGGCAATCCCTAAGGATCTGGAGTACTGTTCTCAAGTGCTTTACGTGTTCCTCTTCAGTTCGAGAGTAAAATAAGCACATCGTCAATGAAAACTATGACGAACTGATCCAAACATGGTTGGAGCACCCTGTTCATCAGGCTTATAAAACAGCTGGGGCATCCGTCACCCCAAAAGGCATGACTAAGAATCCGTAGTGCCCATATCTAGTCCTGGAAGCTGTCTTCTGTACATCATCCTCTCGAACTCGGATCTGATGATACCCCGATCTCAGATCGATCTTACTGGAGAGCCTCGTACTCTGCAGCTGATCAAACAAATCATCAATCCCCGGAAGCGGATACTTATTCTTCACTATGGCTTTGTTCAGTTGTCTGAAATCGGTGCACAGCCGCATCGAACCATCTTTCTTTTTGACAAATAGGACTGGTGCACCCCAGGGCGATATGCTAGGGTGTATATAGCCCTTGTCAAGGAGCTCCTGCAACTGAACATTTAACTCCCTTAGCTCCGCTGGTGCCATCCTATACGGGGCACGAGAAATGGTAGACGTCCCTGGTAGTAACTTAATCCCAAACTCGACCTCTCTCGTCGGTGGGGAAATCCGGGAATCTCTTCCGGAAGGACATCAGGATACTCCGCCACTACGGGCACATCCTCAACCTTTAACTCTTTCCTCTTTTCAGTAATGTCAACAGCATAGATGAGATATCCTTTATGGTCTCGTTCCAATAACTGTGCCATCTTGACAGCAGATATTAACGGAAACCTTGAACGGGAACCATCCCCATAGAATGTCCATTGGACTCCCATATCAGACCTGAATCGGACAGTCATTGTCTGCAGTCCACAACTGCCTGATACTTGTTCAGCACATCGATGCCCACATCGAAGTCTGACATTCCCAGAACAATCAAGTCTGTCCTCAGCTCGTTACCCTCAAAATAAATGAGGCCGTCATAACCAATCTGATCAATTATCAAACTTCTTCCAGCGGGGGTCGAGACTACAAGAGGCATGGGCGACGGAGAAGTGCATATGAAATCGCATTACTTACTTCAACATTTGCTGCTATGCTGCAACACAAGGGTTAACAACAATACCCAAAAGCAGTTTATATAATACATCGTTAGAGAAATAAAACATGTTAGTACAACATCATATACTTCATATGCAACATATGCATAAAACATGTTTAAAAGTAAGCACCTAGCCAACTTATTGCTAAGGCTACCCTTCACTCGTTCCCGGGTCCTCTAACCACTGCTCTGATACCACTAATGTAGGGTCTTCCTACCTTAACATCATATTATACACGTATTATGGACTAAACATGCATTCATAACCTCTTAAGGGTTTCGGTTGTAGCTTTGAGCTTAGAAGATTACAGGCCAAAATAAAATTTCAACAGCTAATTAATTACATTCTCAATAATGAATGTTAAAGCTATAGGTTTACACTACTTCTAGAGTAGAGACTATCAAAATCCTGTATCCTATATTCATCTTGCTCCTTTTTGCTCACTGCCTCAACCCGACCCTAGGCCCTTCGGTCCAAAAGTGTACCTACAGGAACAACCCATCATGAGCATGTACATCGTTACTTAACATCATAAGGCAATGGCATTTAAATAAATGCATGAAAATAATTGGTAACATATACTTCCTTGTTATTCGCATTAACCCTCTTTGGTTGTCCCTGTTTCATAGCCATGCATATAATCATTAATTCTTGACATGAATGATTAAAATCATCGTCTTATAAATATCATCATCTTATAACATCATCATCATATAAGCATTATCATCTTATAGCATCATCATCTTATAGCATCATCATCTTACAATATCATCATCTCATAACATCATCATCATATAAGCATCATCATCTTATAACATCATCATCTTATAACATCATCATCATATAAGCATCATAACAAAATATAACAGTAAATGTACGAAGTCTTGGTTAGGTAAACTTGCTAGTTATTCGTTAACTTCTTTTTGTTGACCCTGATTTACCTTCACGCATATGGGCATCTTACCCCGTGGTATCTTACCACACAATAACATCGTATGGCCTCTTACCATATGGGCATCTTACTCCGTGGCATCTTACCACATAATAACATTGCATGGCCTCTTACCATATGGGCATCTTACCCCGTGGCATCTTACCACATAATAACATCGTATGGCCTCTTATCATATGGGCGTCTTACCCCGTGGCATCTTACCACATAATAACATTGTATGGCCTCTTACCATATGGGCATCTTACCCCGTGGCATCTTACCACATAATAACATTGTATGGCCTCTTATCATATGGGCGTCTTACCCCGTGGCATCTTACCACATAATAACATCGTATGGCCTCTTACCATATGTGCATCTTACCCTTTTATAAACATCGTATAACATTATTATGAACTTACTTATCATATCATCTTCATAAACATCATCATCTTAAACTTATTTATCGCAATCATCATCATAAACATCATCATCATAAACTTACTTATCACAATCATCATCATAAACATCATCATCATAAACTTACTTATCACTTTACTTATCATAAACATCATATCATATTTACTTATCATAAACATCTTTACCGTCCGATGCCCGTACGCTTCTTACGTACCTTAATTCCAAAAGTGGAGAAATTGAAGAACTCTATCTTCTTGATGTTGTTGGCACCTGGGATGGTTCCACACAACCATACAAATCGATATTAGAAGCTAAACAATAGCCAAATACCAAAAATTCAACAAAAATAATCATTTTCCATGTTTTACACAGTGGCGATCGATCGCTACTTGAGGCGATCGATCGCCTCGCTCTTTTGCCTTGCGGCGATCGATCGCTTAATTTTAGGCGATCGATCGCCTGCTATGTGAAATGGCTACTGGCCATCGGCGATCGATCGCCTCATTTCAGGCGATCGATCGCCACCTGCTGGTGCGCGATTTTTCGCCATTTTTGTACATTTTTCAAGCTCATCATCATACCTTACAAAACCAAACTTTCCTACAACATCAACAACATCATAACCCACTAAAACCCACATAAAACACTTCAAAAATCATACCCCAACAACATACAACACATACCCAAACAAACCCACATAAATCACTTCAAAATCATCCCATTTCAAATCCAAACTTCATAAAAACTTTAGGAAGGGTTCCATACCTCTTGAAGACTCCAAATCTTGACAAGAATCACACAAACACAAGTTTTGTGGAACCTTCCTTCTCCTTCCTCGGAGGGTTTCGAAAATGGGGAATGGAAAGGGTTTTGGGAATGAATTGGGGATTTTAGAGGGAAAGGGTAAAGTGAGGGGGAAGAGGGTATAGTGGGGTATATGGGTTAATTAATTTGTACCCAAAAATTAACATGATGTATAAAATACCCCAACATGGTATTTTAAAAGCATTGCACAAAAATGCAACCAACTTCATTAAATCCATACTTTCCTCATAATTAACAATCAACACAATTAAATCATGTTAACACCCCATTTCCTATCATGCATAACATGCACCTTGAAACGTAACTCCCCTCCCGGGTCATACCTATCATGTGACTAAGCATTTCATCGTGATAATTAATTTCAACACGTAAATCAATTATCCACATAATTAATCATATAAACATAATTAATGCCTTAATTGCAATTAATCATTTCGGGGACATCACATGTACCATAGCGGCTCAATGATATCCCTCGCTTCGACATACTAGCGAATTCACGCTACAATATGACAACGGTAAATATCTCGATTCATCGCTGCTTAACATACCTGCATCAATACAATGATCTCAATATGCACAATTTATACAACAATTCATAAGTCCCACTACGTTATATCAGCGTCTCAATAATATCCCTCGCTTTGAATTATCAGCGGCTCAATGATATCCCTCGCTTCGACATATCATTGACCCGCGCTACTATATGACAGCGGCAAATACCCTGATTCAGCGCTTGATAAGACAACGGCAAATATTCCGATCCATCGCTAATCGATATATTCGTAGCAGTACAATAACTGCAATACATTCAAATGCATAACAACGATATTAAGCATTTATGTATCGCGATAGCAAAGCACTCTCAATGCCTGTGCACATTCACATATACCTGCATTCTCATAATCATAATGCAACCATACCAGGTTATCATATCATCTGCCGTCACCTATTGACGACCCCGCATTGTCATCATTCTCTGTCCTCAGACAGTGCATCACGTTTCTCATTCCCTGATTCAAAATCAGATTTCTTAGAACTTATTACATAAAGTGCAAATCATTTCCATCAATACCATTCACATCTTATTCCATACGATCCTGCAACCACAATGGTTAGCATAAAACCTTTCATTTATGATCTCATATCATAGATGCACATAAGCAAAATAGTTGTGTCACACAACACTAACTACAATCATGCATAACTATCTGCTACTCATTTCTATCCACAAATCCCTAGGTCCTCAATAGTCCAAAAGAGCAAACCAGACTCTGATACCACTAATGTAAGACCCTCGTTATCTTAACCCATTATTAGTGCATTATCACATATATTAGTGCATACATTCATGTCATTAGGGAAATCTTACACATGCTCTATAGCATTGACATACCGTCTATAAAAGTTTCGACATTAATCCACTTAATGTTCAATCTCCAATACAGCTCAACTAGCCTACGTATGCACTGTACAATGCACCAATTTCATATTCTCAATTCATCATGCAATATACCATAATTAATAGCATGCAAACCATAAACGAAAAGAGAAATATAGCAACCTTTATACAAACCATAGACACATATGAGAATGCTCACATACGAGCATTGAATAAGTAATGTGTATCTATTGTGTAAACATAATACCCAATACCAGCATTGGTACCTTAGCCCTGGAAGCATTTCCAATCAACAGCTCGAACTCAACTTTAGAGCCAATGCTGCTGTGATGTCCCCAAAATGATTATATGCATTTGGGCATTAATTATGTTTATGTGGTAATTATGGTGTTAATTAATTTAGTGTGGGAATTAATTATTATGGGAAATGCTTAGTCACATGTGGACGTGACCTGGTAATACATTTCAGGGTGCATGTGATGCATGTTGGGAATTTGGGTGTTGGCATGGTTTAATTGTGGTGGATAAAGATTATTTTGGTGAAGCATGTTTTAATTGAGGTTATGGTACATTTTTGTAAAATGCTTTTAAAATATCATGTTGAGATATTTTATACATCATGCTAATTAATGGGGTACATGTTATTATCATGCACCCCCCCCCCCCCCCCCCCCAACACACACACACACACTTATACCCCACTATCCCTCTTTAACCCTCATTCTTTAACAAGAAAACACCGAACCCTTCCCCAAAACCCCATTTTCGTTCTTGCCTTGGAAAGGAGGAGGAAAACCTTGCAAAATCTTCATTTGGTGAAATCTTGGTGGGATTTGAAGTCCATAAGAGGTATGGATCCCTCATTGTTGTTTTCATGAGGTTTTATTTTGAAATGGGTTTGATTTTGGGATTTAAAAATGGTGTGATTTTGGGTTTGTGTTGAGTTTGGTTGGGTGTTGGATTTTTGGTGGTATTAAGGTGTTTATTGAAGGTTTATAGTGTTTTGATGTTGTGGGTTTGCGGTTATTTGTGTTGGTATGGATTGGGGAAGAAAAATGGTGTAAAAATGGTGATTTTTCGGGTTACAGGTAGCGCCGATCGATCGCCCGTTTTTGGCGATCGATCGCTCAGGCAGTGCGCGACAGAAACACTTGGCGATCGATCGCCATGTTTGGGTGACCGATCAACGGGCCTCGCGATCGATCGCGCCAAATGTGGCGATCGATCGCCGAAGGCAGAAAAATGTTGGCTCGGGCAGTGTGATCTCGCGATCGATCGGGGCTATATGGCGATCGATTGCGAGTCATAAAATATTGATATTTTGGTTATTTTTGTGGGATTTTTGGCATTGGGCTATTATTGGCTTCTAATATTGGATTGTGTGATTGCGTAGAACCATCCCAGGTGGCAACACAGCCAAGGAAGTGAAGTCTTACCAAATCCTACTTTTGGAAAGGTGCGTAGAGAGACGTACGGGCACCCAAAGGTACATGTATCTTATATACTCATTTGAATATGCATTGTGGATGCAAGTATATATTGAATTGTGCATTGTGGATGCAAATACATGTTGAACAATGCATTACGATTGCATATGTGTATGTTGATTGTTTGGTGCACATCCCATGAGTCATGGTTATATAGAGTGATGATTTTAATGCTTTGCCGCTGTCACTTGAAGCGATGATAGAATACTTGCCGCTGTCATATTGTAGTGAGGAAAGAATATTTGCCGCCAAATGTTGAAGCGAGGGTATTGCCGCATGTCGCATTTGAGCGAGGTTATTCAATGCCGCTAATATGTCGAAGCGAGGGGTATTAGTGCCGCTGTCATGAAAAGCGATGTGCATTAAAATACACTGTTATAACAGACTAGGGATTGATGATTGGTGATAATGAAATGGTGATATGTCATGACCTTTGTGGAACAATTAAATAATCTATTGATTATACTCATGAGTTATGGTACAGGGACAACCAAAAGGGAGCGTTTAAAATGCATTGGAAAACATGAAGTGTTTTATAATTACGGATTATGCATTTACGCCTTATAATCATATTGTGTTGAATATGGATTATTATATGCTCATGATTTGGGGGTTGTCCTTGTAGGTACATTTTGGCATAAAGGGGGCTAAGAACGGGTTGATGCAGTGAGCTAGTGAGGAATGCTTTTGACATAGAAGCTGGGATTCTTTTGTATAGTTTCTACTCTATGAGTAGTGTAATTCTATAGGATTAACGTTCATTTGATGGGAATGTAACTAATCCATGGGAAGTAATTGTTTTGGCATGTAATCCTTAAAGCTCAAGGCTTCAAAACGAAGTTTTATACTCTGATTATACATATTAGCTCTACTTATGCCCTTAATCCGCACTTAAGGAACTAGAGTCCTTACATTAGTGGTATCAGAGCAGTGGTTAGAGAACCTGGGAATGAGTGAAGGGTAGCCTTAGCAATAAGTCAGCTAGGTGTCTGTTTATGAGCATGATTATGCATGATGTGATGCCCGGGAATTATTGATGTTAATCCCGGAGTGATAACGATCCTTAATGGATTTTAATTGTAGCAATTATGAATTAATTGCGGTTTTGGGACTCCCGGGGATTTTAAATCCGGTTTTTGGAGTCGACGGATCCAAGGGATGAGATTGTATTCTCATCGTGGTGATAACCTTGGAATTTGGTTTTTGGTGGAATCTGGGGTCCAGAGTACTTTGTACTGGGGCTGATGATGGAATTTGAATTGGAGAGATAATTATTGAAAACAGATGATTTTTAATGAATCATGATGTAGTTGTGGAGGTATTGGTATTTTGGAGCCTTGGAGCTATATATACCATGTGGACTCGGTATTTCGTCATTATACGAAAACCCTCCCCTCTCTCATCTCTCTCTCTCTCTCGCACGCCTTCTCTCCCCCAAACCCCTTCATTTCTCCCTTGGGGAAAATGGCTTGAAGCTTGGCTCGGGAGCCGAAATTTCTCGAAGATAACTTGGTAATCTCTTTCCCCTCGCTTTTATCTTCGTATTGATTGTAATTTGGAGGTGTTTGGTTGAGTTTAGAGTTGGTTTGGGTTTTGGGAGATTTTGTAAAATCTTGAAATCTTATGGGTTTTGTGTTAAATTGGATTATAACCCTTGTTGAGTGTACTAAGGTGTTTGTATGTGGTTATTTTCGAATTGGAGGAAGTTTGGGTATGAATGGTGGAGGTTTTTAAGCTTTTAAAAATGGTGATTTTTGGGTTCGCACAGCAACCGATCGATCGGTGCAAGTGCGTAGCGTTGGGTGATTATTTCTGTCCTTACCGATCGGTATGAGCGACCGATCGATCGGTGGGTGGCTAGCGATCGATCGGTAGCTTGTACCGATCGATTGGTGCAAAGCCGTAGCTTAAATCGGATTTTCAAATAGTTACCGATCGGTCTATCGACCATTTACTATTTAATAATCGTGTTGGGATGATTGGGGTCGGATTTCATGCTTGTGCATATGAATTTGAGATTAGTCATTGATTATGAGTTATTGAATTGTGTGTAGCACATTTCTTCATCGGACCTCGGGACTGAGGTAGTGTTTGGTCTTGAACTACGGAATCATAAGGTACGTATGACGTACGAGCATAGCCCTTTATTATAATTGCAATTGTTGAGTGCATGGTACACTATATTGCAATAAATGTATATGAAAATGCATGGTATATGGTATTAGCAATAAACGGATATTGAAATTCATGGTTTATGGTAATTGCTACAAATGGATATATATGCATTGGGAATTATATGGTGCCGCTTTTGAGCGAGCAATGATTAGGATGTTGTCGCCTTTGAGCGAACATCGGTTATGACGCCACTGCTGTTGAGCATGCGTGGGAATGAAATGCCGCTATTGTAGAGCGAGCAATGAAATAGAACTATGGAACCATAAGTGAGATATATGGAATATCTGTGATCATTGTTTAATGATTCGACATTATTGATTATGATATTGGTAGGTGGCAAATGGATTTGTTAATCAATGTAATGATTAACTTGTATTTGAGAATTTGATGGTTTCAATTGTTTTGAGAACATGGACAATACAGGAAATCCCGGATGAGGATGATACTATCCGGGGAGCATCTTTTATACTTCATAGCATTTACATTTTTGTAAATTATGAATTGTATTATTGTTATTATTGGATTTGAGATACTGGCATGCTCACCCCGTGTGGGGGCTGTCTCTGTTGGGGCAGGTGATTAGGTACATCGATGGCTTTGGAGTTGAGCTCGAGCTATGGAATGGAGGTGCTTCCAAGGATCGAAGTACCAGTGACGGTATTGAGCACCGTGTTTTATACATTAGATACACACATACTTATTTGATGCTCGTATGCGAGCACTATGATGTGTAAATGGCATGTATAAAAAGGCAAGGGCCTTTCTCTCTTCATTTATGAGTTGCATGCAATTATTTATTGAATTGCTAAATGAACTGAGAATATGTTAGTGTATTATTATGGTGCATGATATGTATGTGGACTTGGTTGGGGGAGACTAGACATTATATGGAATAATGTAAATAATTTTATTATTGGCATGATTTGCTATGGTGATAAGTGGTTATCCCCCCTACATGTATGATTACATGCACTAAATGCTTGGTTTAATACACTAATAACGGGTTAAGGTCACGGGGGTCCTTACATTAGTGGTATCAGAGCAGTGGTTTGCTCTTTGGGGCTGTTGAGGGCCTAGGAACATGTTAATGGGAATGAGAAGCACATACTTATGCATGATGGTAATTAGTGTTGTGTGGCACAACTATTTTGCTTATATGCGTTTAGGAAATGTGATCATAGTTGAACAATTATATGTCATGACATCTATGGAATCATAATATAATCTGTTGATTATGATTGTGAGTTGTGGCACATGGACAACCAAAGGGAGCATTTTGAAATGCATTGGGATACATGAAGTACTTTGTACTCATGATTTATGCATTTACTCATTATAATCATATTGTGGTGAATATGATTATTATATGCTCATAGTTTGGGATTGTTCCTGTAGGGACGCTATGACATGAAGGGCTAAGGCCAGGGTTTAAAGACCCGAAACGGTAACCTGCATTTTATATACAACATGGATTATGCATTGTGGTTGCATATATATATATATTGGAGTGATGATTTTAATGCTTTGCCGCCAAATGTTGAAGCGAGGGTATTGCCGCATGTCGCATTTGAGCGAGGTGCATTAAATAGACTCATTGTGGTTGTATATATTGGAGTGATGATTTTAATGCTTTGTCGCCAAATGTTGAAGCGAGGGTATTGCCGCATGTCACATTTGAGCGAGGTGCATTAAAATACACTGATGGTGATGTATATTGGGATATGGAATATGCATTGTGTTGCAGGTGTAGATGGAATGCTTTGTGAATATTCAATGAGTCGTTGTTATGGATGAGTGATGATTTTAAATGCTTTGTCGCTGTCACTTGACGTGATGATAGAATACTTGCCGTTGTCATATCGTAGCGAGGAAAGAATATTTGCCGCCAAATGTTGAAGCGAGGGTATTGCCGCATGTCGCATTTGAGCGAGGTTATTCGATGCCGCTGATATGTCGAAGTGAGGGGTATTAGTGCCGCGGTCATGACAAGCGAGGTGCATTAAAATACACTACTATGACAAGACTAGGGATCGGCTGGTTTATGCCGCAGGGTATTCATAGCGATGGTTCATTCCGCTATTCTATTGGTGATGGTTTATGCCGTCGGGTATTCATAGCGATGGTTCATTCCGCTATTCTATTGGCGATGGTTTATGCCACCGGGTATGCATAGCGATGGTTCATTCCGCTATTCTGTTGGCGATGGTTTATGCCGCCGGGTATACATAGCGATGGTTCATTCCGCTATTCTATCGGCGATGGTTTATGCCGCCGGGTATTCATAGAGATGGTTCATTCCGCTATTCTATTGGTGATGGTTCATGCCGCCGTGTATCTTAGCGATGGTGCATTCCGCTAGTTTATTGGCGATGGTTCATGCCGCCAGGTATTATATAGCGATGAGTCATTCCGCTACATCTATGTCGATGGTTCATACCGCCGGATATCTATAGTGATGTTTTATGCCGCTGACTCTAAGGCGAGGGATCATGCCACTGATTCTATAGCGAGGGGTTATACCGCTATGTACGTAGCACTGGATTACGTCGCCTACAAGCGATGGGTGCTGATTGCGTACCACTGTTGGACGACGGAGACAGGTATGCCGCTGTCTTGTTAGCGATGATGGATGGTATATTACTGTTTTATTGGTATTATTGTGAATGTCATGCGTTGATATACATATACCGTCATGTGCTTGACGATGAGATTATGCATGTCGTGTGTTGACATGTATCGTCACGAGTTGACGATGTTATTTTGGGTGTCATATGTTGACAGGTACCGTCACAGGATGACGATGACATAGTGGATGTCTATGTAGACGCATAGCGTCGTTTCGACGAATATTACATTTACGTATGTGTATTTAGTCGAGGGTCTGAGTGCCATGGTGAGCACATGGTAATGTTTGGTCACTAGTTGACGAGACCATTATGCTGAGCAGGTTGCTCGAAGGATTATTGGGTGCGCCATACAGGAAGGGTACCACAGCACATATTTGAGGTATATATTTTACGAGTAGTGGTACCTTTGGGTATACTCGCTAGGATGGCTACGACCAAATGTTTGTGAGTAGGAGTAGTATTGAGGAAACTACTCGCTCTTGTTGATGTGACGTGTGGTAGACACGGTCACACCCACCCATGAGGGTGTGGAATGAATCATACGGAATTAGGATTGCTTTGTGATTGAGTAAGGACACCGGGATTGTAAGGACCCTAGTTCCTTAAGTGCGGATTAAAGGTGTAAATAGAGCTAACATACGTCTAAAGAGTATAAAGATCGTGTTGATGCTTTGAGCTGTTAAGATTACAGTGCCAAAATAAAGTTCCAAAAGGGATTAATTACAACTAATTAATGTTAATGCTATAGCTTTACACTACTCCTAGAGTAGAGACTATACAAAAGAATTATGCCTACTACCAAGAGCACTCCTCACAAGCTCACTACATCAACCCGCCTTAGCCCTTCCACCCAAAAGTACATACAGGAACAACCCCAAAACCATATTCACAATAATATGAATGTAATTTAAATGCATAAACCGTAAATACGAATCACTTCATGTATTTAATACATTTAAAAGCTCCATTTGGTTGTCCCTGTACCACAATCATAATCAAGTGATTATAATACCAATAATGTATGTCATGACATTCATCCATTCCATGTATACCAATGGTCATTTCCAGTCTTATTATATCAGTGGCATAATACCCCTCGCGTTTACATGACAGCGGCATTAATACCCCTCGCTTCGACATATTAGCGGCATAATATCCCTCGCAATAGTAATATGACAGCGGAATGATCCTTCGCTTCGACATATTTGCGGCAAATATTCTTCATCGCTATAATATGACAGCGGCAAGTATTCTATCATCGCTTCGACATGAAGGCGGCAAGTATTCTTCATCACTGGAATATAATCTCGACTCACAATCACATGCACCAATGCATCCAATATACACATGCAACCATAATGCATATCCAAACCATATGTGCAACTATGATGCATAACTAAGACCATGTATGCAAACGTAATGCATAGCCAAATTCAATGCGTAAAATATGTTTTACCGTCCGATGCCCATACGTCTCACTACGTACCTTTGTACCAAAATGTGTTGTGTTTTGGACTTTATCTCCTAGGTTGTGTGGCCACCTGAGATGGTTCTACACATTCACACAAACCAATATTAGGAGCTAATAATAGTCCAATATCAAAAATTCCACAAAAATAACCAAAATCACATTTTTTGGTGACTCGCGATCGATCGTCGTAAGGCCCCGATCGATCGCGAGTTCACACTGCCAAAGCCAACAAAATTTTCCAATCTACGATCGATCGCCGAGTTTGTGCCGATCTATCGCGGCTTCGCCGATCGATCGCGGAAGCTTACTGCCGCCTCCTCTGGTGCTCGTGATCGATCGGGAGAATGTCCCAATCGATTGCGGAAACCTGCACACGCGATTTTTGGACACTATTCACATTTCTTCTTCCCCAAACCAACCCAACTCAAATATCATCAAACCCATAACATAAAAACACCATAAACCTTCAACTCAAAACAACTATAAATCTAACATCCAACCAAAACCATACCAACCCAAAACAAACCCATAACAAAACTCAAAATACCATTTCCAAAACCAAACCAAACACCATTAAAACATCAAGGAGGTATCTATACCTCTTATGGACTCTAAATCTCACCAAGGATCTCACAAACCAAGCTTTTGCAAGGATTCTCCCTCCTCTATAATGCCAATATCGAAAATGGGTTGGGGATAGGGTTTGGAAGAGTGATTTGGGGATTGGTAAAGTGAGATGGGGGTGTGGGGATAGTTGGTATAGGTGGGGGTTTTAATTAAAACATGCACCCCATTAATTAACATGATGTATAAAATACCCCAGCATGATATTTTAAAAGCATTTTCCCAAAATGAACCAAAACCCCAATCAAATGCATGCTTTACCAAATAATTAACAACCATTACAATTAAACCATGATAACACCCACATTTCCCAACATGTATAACATGCACCCTGAAATGCATTACCGGGTCATGCCTACCATGTGACTAAGCATATCGCCACCATAATTAATTCCAACACACAATTTAATTAATACCATAATTAATCATATAATCATAATTAATGCCCAATTGCATATAATTATTTCGAGGATATCACAATACTCCCCTACTTATAAGATTTCGCCCTCGAAATCGCATGCACTTACCCAAACGAAACTAAACATAAATCACATACCAGAAAATAGTTCCGGGTAGTGCGGCACCATATGCCGCTCCGTCTCCCACGTGGCCTCCTCGACACCCCTGCGATCCCACTGAACCTTGACCATCGGTATCACTTTGTTCCGAAGCCTGGGATCAGCTCTATCCAGAATCCTGACTGGTCGTTCCTCATAGGACACATCAGAATCTAACTGTACCGCAGAAGGTTGCAACACATGTGACGGATCCGGCTCATATTTCCGCAACATAGATACGTGGAATACGTCGTGAATACCAGATAACGACGGTGGTGAAGCCAAACGGTAAGCCAAGGTACCGATGCGCTGTAAAATCTCATACGGTCCAACATACTTTGGAGACAATTTCCCACGCATACCAAACCGCACAACACCTTTGAAAGGTGAGATCTTCAAAAAGACCCTGTCTCCCAACTGAAACTCCAACGGTCTCCGCCGTTTATTTGCATAGGCTGACTGTCTATCCTGGGCTGCCTTCATTTTTTGACGGATAACCTTTACTTATCCTCCATTTCCTGAATCAGTTCGGGTCCTCCCACAGCTTTACTGGTCAAGTCATCCCAGTATATTGGCGACCTACAACGCCTACCATACAGAGCCACAAACAGAGCCATCTGAATACTCGCCTGATAGCTAGCTATTGTTGTAAGAGAACTCTACCAAGGCCAATGAATCTTGCCATGAGGCATCAAACTCTAATACACAAGCCCACAGCATGTCCTCGAGCGTCTGTATTGTACGCTCAGTCTGACCGTCCATCTGGGGATGATATGTTGTGCTCAACCTCACCTCAGTACCCAACGCTAACTGAAGACCTCCCCAGAAATGAGATGTGAACCGTGGATCTTTGTCAGATACAATAGACACTGGAATCCCGTGCAGTCTCACTATATCCCGGACATACAGCTGAGCCATCCTCTAGTATGTGTAAGTCATACTGTAGGGAATGAAGTGAGCTACCTTCGTCAGCCTATCCACGATCACCCAAATGGCATCACAACCAGAAGTAGTCCTCGGCAAGTGGGTCACAAAGTCCATAGATATGTGCTCCCACTTCCATTCCGGTATCTCTAAGCTCCTTAGCTCGCCACCAGGTCTCTGCCTCTCTGCCTTAACCTGCTGACAGATCAAACACCTCTTGACGAAAGTGATCACATCACGCTTCATCCGTTTCCACCAGAACTGATCACATATGTCCTTATACATTTTTCTCCCTCCTGGATGGATACTAAATTGGCTACTATGAGCTCACTCCAAGATCTCTCTACGCAACTCCGGCGTACTCGGGACTACCCAACGGTTACCGAGCCTCAAAGAACCATCTTCTGTTCACTCTGAATTTTGATGGCTGTCCTTGAAGTACCAATGATGACCATCTCTGAACCTCATCATCCATTTTCTGGGCTTTCTTGATATTCTCATAAATGTCCGGCTCTACCAATAACGTTGATACCCGTACCGGTGATGTATCCGCATCAAAACCATAGCCCAGATGACAATAAAAAGTCATCATAGTCGACAAATACATGACATCCTCAGCAATACTCTTCACCTTCCGACTCAAGGCGTCTGCTGTCAAGTTTGCTTTTCCAGGATGGTACTCAATCTCAGAGTCATAGTCCTTGAGCAAATCCATCCATATCCTCTGCCTCATATTCAACTCTGCCTGAGTAAACAAGAATTTCAGGCTCTTATGATCCGTATATATGGTAAAAAACGTACCATACAAGTAAGGCCTCCAAATCTTCAAGGCAAATATGATAGCCGCCAACTCCAAGTCATGGACTGGATATCTAGTCTCATGCGGCTTCAACTGCCTCCGGGAACACATCAGCAAACTCTGCTACCACCGGTACGTCCTCAACCCTCAACTCTTTATTCTTTCCCGTCGTGTCCACGACATAGATGAGATAGCCCGTGTGACCACGTTCCAATAATTGGGACATTTGGATCGCCGAAATCAACGGAATCTTCGCACGAGAACCGTTCCCATAGAAAGTCCACTGAATCCCCAAATCAGATCTGAATCGAACCATCCTCTGCCAAAAATCCACGACCGCCTGATATCTGTTCAGAATGTCGATGCCCACAATGCAGTCGAAGTCTGACATACCCAATACAATCAAATCTACCTTTATCTCATTGCCCTCAAAATAAATGAGGCAGTCCATCAGAAACTGATCCGCAACAACATTTCTTCCGGTGGGTGTGACCAACAGAGACGTGGGTAATGGAGACGTGCACATATGATGTCTCTCCACAAAGTCCGCAGACACAAAGGAGTGAGAAGCACCTGTGTCTATCAAAATAAAGGTGGAATATGTAAATAAAAGGCATGTACCAGCTATCACCTCCTCTGGAGCTGCATCGGCATGCTCCCTAGTCAGTGCATAAACCTGTCCCTGAGGTGTCCCCATTGCCTGTCCTCCCATCTGTCGAGGCACCATCAGTTGCCTCTGCTGCACCGTCCTACTAGAAAACCTCCCTCGACCTTCCCTAAGATCCATCTGTCCTTCACGATTTGGACAATGCCGCGCAATGTGGCCCGGCTTGCCACATCTATTGCACGCAGAACAGTCATGCATCAAATGCGACCCTCCGCAGAAGTGACACTTAACTTCTCCAACTCTACTAGCTTGAGTTGGTCCTCCAAAGGTGGATGCACCACCCCTCCGATCTCCTTGCTTCCGGCTATCCGGTCGCTTTCCACTAAACCGGGAAAAAGAAGAAGTCCCACGTGACTTAAAAGACCCTCCCCGAGGCTTTAGATTATCTGAAGAAGATCTCTGAGATGGAACCTGTGGGGGTACGGCATCCGGATAAGCACCCACTCCTATCTCTGCTAGCTCTGCTCTAGTAAGAGCATCATCAAAAGATGTTGGGTTGTTGGTGATAACCCGGTCAAACAGCTCCGGTCGCAGTCCCTTCAAAAAGTGCCTCATTTTAGCATGCCCATTTGTTGCAATATGAGAAACATACCTCAACAGTGAAGAATAATGCATGACATAGTCCGATACAGTCATGCCCCCTTGCTTCAGATTAGTAAACTCATCCTCCTTCATCTGTCTCGCAGCAGCAGAAAAATACCGGTTCAAAAATCGGGTCCTGAATAAAGTCCAGTCAATCACCATACCCTGAGCTCTCAACTCCATCACCGTCGTCTTCCACCACATGGAAGACTTCTTTGCTAGTTGTAACTCTTCCAGCCTCAACCATGCCGTCCTAGCACATGGCGCAGACACAAATATCTGCTCCAGTCTTTCTAGCCACTCCTCGGCTTCTTCCCCTGTCTCTGTCCCCTCAAATCTGGGTGGGTAGAAGGTCAAAAACTGAGTCAGACTAAGCTCCCCTGGCAATAACAACTAGGCTACCGGTTCCACGCACACAGCCGGTGGGGGTAAAGGATTTGACTGACCAATACTTGCATTCACGCTTCCAACATCCCCTACCTCTTCAGTGAGGTTCCCCAAGTTCATAGCCACCATGCTGTAACACAAGGGTTAACAACAATTCCAAAACAATACATATGTGATCGCTTTTATTTTAAACAATTAATTCCAATCTAGCGATTTTAGACCGCAAGTGCACGGTGTCAAGTTTTAGTATAGATAGGAAGATACGGATTGTCGAACCCACAAGGACTAACAAGCAATTACCAAATAAGATTTCTTTTAACTATATTTAACCTACGATAATCAATTAATAATTAAACAAACTAAATTAAGCTACTATAATCCAACCAAAATAGTCGACGATCACGAGAAAAATCCACAAGAAAGTATCAAGACAATTATTCACCTACCCAACTCTTACAATTCTTTTCTCCATACATCTCTAAGGTGACGGGTTTTCCAAATTTATTCAATATACTCTCTCGAGCTATATTAAGTCTAACATCAAATTGCAACTAGTAACTCTCGTTCACGTAATTAACAATTTAAATGTTGAATGGGCTTTATGAAAACCACTAACTTTAGATTAAACAACCCAAAGCTATCACTCGCATGTGATATTATCTCTCGATCTCAATCTTTAACACACGGCATGAATTATTATATCGTATTATAATTTCATCTCTCGATCTCAATTATAATAAAATATCATTCAAAGGTGATCAATTCTTCAAAAGCATTAAGAACAATAACACATGCACTTAGAAGAGATATGAATTCAATCTCAAAATCAATAGGAAAAACCATGTTATTGATATCTATCAATCATCAAAAACACAACAATCCAATTATTCATGTAAAACAATAATAGAAAAGTAAAAGAAAACTCCCAAGTCGACTTTTTCGTTGATTCTCGATCCTTCCTCGCTTCTTTCTCGATCGTGCTCTTCGATTATCTTGTTGGCTCGTTCCAAAACATAGGGTGAAGGGTTGATGAGTGATGATGGATGGTGAAGAGTGGAAGAAAGATGGAGGTTATGGTGGAGTGAATGACTGCTGGCCGTGTGAAGGAGGCGTGAGGTTAGAGTGAAGAAAGGAGGCGTGTGGTTTTGTGGAATTGAAGGAAAGGGGGGGCTGAGATGGAGGTTGTGATGTGAGTGTTCTAGGGTTAAAATCTCATTTTGGGTTGTAAATCTCGTCCATATGTGTAGGGGAAAGAATTATGGACTTCCCTTTTGCATACAAACTCTACAAGGAAGTTTTTTTTCTCAAAACTGCTCGTCCCGATCGATCCGAAAAAGTGGCCGATCGATCGAGCCTTCCAGTAAGAATTTTGCTCAGTTTTCAGCATTTCTCGATCGATCGAAATCCTTTCTCGATCGATCGCCCTTCACAGTAAGTTTCTTCGCCTTTTTCAGCTTCTGGCGAGTTTCGTATTTTGGCCGTAACTTTCTCATACGAACTCCGAATTCGATGAATCAGCTGTCCACGCGAAGATAACCCAAAGTCTACAATTTTTATATGGACCACATTTCCAAAACATGGCTCGAACATATAGTAATTTGAGGAGAAAAGAGCAACATGTGTCTGGGATTCTGGTTTTTTCCTCTTTTCCTCAACTTTATTCATTTTTTCATCATTTTAGCTTGATTTCTTCCCCTTTTATGAATTTCAACATTGATTCCTGAAATATAGAAATATATACCATAAGACGTAAAATAATTCAAGAATCAACACGAAAACATATACAAATCATAGCATAAAAACGCGTAATAATCAACCCTATCAACTCCCCCAAACTTATCACTTAATCGTCCTCGATTAAGCATTAAAATCATAAGGTAGAGTTCATTCTTGATATTTGAAACAATTATTTCATGACTTGCTTATTCTCAGAAATCTCATGCACATATACAAAAGTTGACAAGACATGTTTTCTCCTAGTTCAAGCAACATATCTCAAAATCGGAATGTGTGTGTGTGCTAATTTCAATCTCAAGTTTCATGCACATATTCAAGATCAAATCATGCTAATCAACTCAAAGTCGAGATTATCATCAAGCACCCTATAAGCCTATTTTCAAACAACTTCTCCACTAATGATAGTTACTCCCTAGACTTGGATCAAAAGGACTTTTTAAGCTTGTAATGTAAGGCCTTTGGTGTTGGCTTCAAAGAAAAGATAGGATAAGCGCAAAGAAGAGAGTATAATCATTTACAGTTCAAATTTTTCGCACACATCGAGCTTTTCTTCTTTTTCTTTTATAGCCTTGGCCACTTTGGGTCTTATTTAGTCAATCTTTTTCTCAAGGCTTTTTATCTATCTTTTTCTTTTCTCATTCATCATTTTTTTCAATAAGCTCATCAAGATATACCAATTCAAGTGCATCGAATGATATTCATTATACTCCCTTAGGGTAAGGATAACTTTTTTCATTTAGGCTCAAGGGTAAGTATAATGAGTTTGCCAAGAATGTCGAATGCGGTCTAATTATATGCAATGCATATACCATTCTTTTTTCAATAAAGCTCAAATGGGACACTAGGGATTGATATGAATCATGGTAAGCTTGAAAGGCTCAAACGTTTCAAAGATCGCCTAGATCATTTCCAAGTCAAGTTTGTAACTATAAAATTTCGCCTCAAAGTGTCATCATCAAATAAGTTCTAGGATAACTCTAAGATGCTCAAGACAAATCATCAAGTTCACAACAATTATCACTATTCAACATGCAATCCACAAGATCATGACTCATTGTGCTCAAAGTATTCCTCATTCTTGACATGCTAACTCAAATTAAGATATTCATGTACAAGTCCAATCACAAATCAAGTTCATATGCATAGTGAGATCAAAATCCTCATTGAATAGTCACTACTATAATTCATTCTTTTCTCAAGTTTGAACTCATAAAAAAATTTTTAGCTCATAATAATCGGACGATTCAAGTGTCATTTAAGCACGCAACATGTGGTTAAAACAAGTAAAACATGCAAGCTACTACTCCCCCAAACTTAAATCAAACATTGCCCTCAATGTTTAAAAGAATCAAAAGGGAAAAAGTGAACTCCCCTGATCAAGACGCTTGCATGAGGGTTGAGGAAGATTTGCTTTTGAAAGCTCCACTGTTGTAGGGGTTCATCGCTCCAACCAAGTACCTAGCAAGAGAAGAATGCAAATGGTAAAGTAGTCGACTTGAGAGATAAACAAAACTAAAATGCAAAAAGTGAAAAAGTAAAATAAAACTAAATAACCAAAGGATACGCTTGGGTTGCCTCCCAAGAAGCGCTGATTTTTAGTCGTCGGCTTGACCATCAGAAGCAACCATCAAAGAGCGGCTGCCGCCCATAGTAAGTATCATATGATACCACTAATGGGTCTTCATTCAGTTTGCCCTCAAGATTGGCAACATTGTAACAATGTAAGCTCGTCGCTCCAACAACATTCGTCTTTAAATGGCAGGCATGGGAGAATGATTCTTGATTTGGCTTTGCATTTTGGAGGATGTAGTGCGGTGAAGTTGGCATCGATGGAAAATAAGGATCCACATATGGCATAGAACATGTCTCCATCGATGGGCTCAAATCAGAATCTTCGAACGTCTCTTCCTTATCCAACATCACCTTCGACTCATCTTCACATGGGAACTCCTCAGATGACTTTTCCACTGTAGGCTCAATCACTTCTATAGGCTCAACTTCCCTTGATTCTTCCACATGAGTGGGATCACTCCCCCAAACTTGATTGGTTGAGTGATCATCATCATGTAACCAGGCCTGATTTGTAGATCTCGTCTCCTCCTCTTGGCAGCTCATTGAGATGGTTTCCAATAGGATTGCTACTTGCTGCTCTAGATGACGTATATAATTGGTCTGGTTCTCTAAACGTTGCTCAGTTGATGCCATGAGTCTAAATAACATATTCTCTGATTGAGCCGTTCCTTCTACAAAACTACCTTTCTTCTCGCCGTGATGCTCAAAGGTTTGGTGCGTATCATTAGGGTAGTGAAGCTCCGGTGGGTATTGGTGACTCCAACCTTGTAGTGAAGGATCACAATACCAGTGATAATCGAAGTCCGCCATATCATTGAACAGGTGTAACACACTGTTCTCATCTCTATCAACCAGGGGACTCCCAGTCACCAGTGCTCCGCTAAATACCCATTCTCGTGTCTGTGCATCCAAACCTTTGAAGAAATATTGTAGGAGAGTATAGTTCGAAAAGTTGTGATACCGGAATGTGTTGGCCAAATCATTGAATCTCTCCCAAACAGCGTAGAACGGCTCGGAACGTTGTTGGGCAAAGCTTGTGAAGGCTTGTTGATGTAGCATCTCCAAGTACCTCAAAGACAAACAAAACAAAAACAAAATAAATATATATAATTTTTTTCTTTTTCGAATGAGATAAACAAAAAAAAATGGTTAAATTACAGTCAAAGAACCTAGTATGATATTACTAAAGTTAGTCCCCGGCAACGGCGCCAAAAACTTGATCGCTTTTATTTTAAACAATTAATTCCAATCTAGCGATTTTAGACCGCAAGTGCACGGTGTCAAGTTTTAGTATAGATAGGAAGATACGGATTGTCGAACCCACAAGGACTAACAAGCAATTACCAAATAAGATTTCTTTTAACTATATTTAACCTACGATAATCAATTAATAATTAAACAAACTAAATTAAGCTACTATAATCCAACCAAAATAGTCGACGATCACAAGAAAAATCCACAAGAAAGTATCAAGACAATTATTCACCTACCCAACTCTTACAATTCTTTTCTCCATACATCTCTAAGGTGACGGGTTTTCCAAATTTATTCAATATACTATCTCGAGCTATATTAAGTCTAACATCAAATTGCAACTAGTAACTCTCGTTCACGTAATTAACAATTTAAATGTTGAATGGGCTTTATGAAAACCACTAACTTTAGATTAAACAACCCAAAGCTATCACTCGCATGTGATTTTATCTCTCGATCTCAATCTTTAACACACGGCATGAATTATTATATCGTATTATAATTTCATCTCTCGATCTCAATTATAATAAAATATCATTCAAAGGTGATCAATTCTTCAAAAGCATTAAGAACAATAACACATGCACTTAGAAGAGATATGAATTCAATCTCAAAATCAATAGGAAAAACCATGTTATTGATATCTCTCAATCATCAAAAACACAACAATCCAATTATTCATGTAAAACAATAATAGAAAAGTAAAAGAAAACTCCCAAGTCGACTTTTTCGTTGATTCTCGATCCTTCCTCGCTTCTTTCTCGATCGTGCTCTTCGATTATCTTGTTGGCTCGTTCCAAAACATAGGGTGAAGGGTTGATGAGTGATGATGGATGGTGAAGAGTGGAAGAAAGATGGAGGTTATGGTGGAGTGAATGGCTGCTGGCCGTGTGAAGGAGGCGTGAGGTTAGAGTGAAGAAAGGAGGCGTGTGGTTTTGTGGAATTGAAGGAAAGGGGGGGCTGAGATGGAGGCTGTGATTTGAGTGTTCTAGGGTTAAAATCTCATTTTGGGTTGTAAATCTCGTCCATATGTATAGGGGAAAGAATTATGGACTTCCCTTTTGCATACAAACTCTACAAGGAAGTTTTTTTCTCAAAACTGCTCGTCCCGATCGATCCGAAAAAGTGGCCGATCGATCGAGCCTTCCAGTAAGAATTTCGCTCAGTTTTCAGCATTTCTCGATCGATCGAAATCCTTTCTCGATCGATCGCCCTTCACAGTAAGTTTCTTCGCCTTTTTCAGCTTCTGGCGAGTTTCGTATTTTGGCCGTAACTTTCTCATACAAACTCCGAATTCGATGAATCAGCTGTCCACGCGAAGATAACCCAAAGTTCTACAATTGTTATATGGACCACATTTCCAAAACATGGCTCGAACATATAGTAATTTGAGTAGAAAGGAGCAACATGTGTCTTGGATTCTGGTTTTTTCCTCTTTTCTTCAACTTTATTCATATTTTCATCATTTTAGCTTGATTTCTTCCCCTTTTATGAATTTCAACATTGATTCCTGAAATATAGAAATATATACCATAAGACGTAAAATAATTCAAGAATCAACACGAAAACATATACAAATCATAGCATAAAAACGCGTAATAATCAGCCCTATCAATATGGTATACCGTTATATAACATGATTGATAATAAGCATGTTAGTATAACAATTTTATACACCAATATGCACCACATACATAAACAAGCCCAAATGTAAACACCTAGCCAACCATGCTAAGGCTACCCTTCACTCGTTCCCAGGTTCTCTAACCACTGCTCTGATACCACTAATGTAAGGACCCTAGTTCCTTAAGTGCGGATTAAAGGCATAAATAGAGCTAACATACGTTTAAAGAGTATAAAGATCGTGTTGATGCTTTGAGCTGTTAAGATTACAGTGCCAAAATAAAGTTCCAAAAGGGATTAATTACATTCCCAACTAATAAATGTTAATCCTATAGCTTTACACTACTCCTAGAGTATAGACTATACAAAAGAATTATGCCTACTACCAAGAGCACTCCTCACAAGCTCACTGCATCAACCCGCCTTAGCCCTTCCGCCCAAAAGTACCTACATGAACAACCCAAAACCATGAGCATGTATATAAACCATATTCACAATAATATGATTGTAATTTAAATGCATAAATCGTAAATATGAATCACTTCATGTATTTAATACATTTAAAAGCTCCATTTGGTTGTCCCTATACCACAATCATAATCAATGGATTATAATACCAATAATGTTTGTCATGACATGCATCCATTCCATGTATACCAATGGCCATTTCCAGTCTTATTATATCAGTGGCATAATACCCCTCGCTTTACATGACAGCGGCATTAATACCCCTCGCTTCGACATATTAGCGGCATAATATCCCTCGCAATAGTAATATGACAGCGGAATGATCCTTCACTTCGACATATTTGCGGTAAATATTCTTCATCGCTATAATATGACAGCGTCAAGTATTCTATCATCACTTCGACATGAAGGCGGCAAGTATTCTTCATCACTGGAATATAATCTCGACTCACAATCACATGCACCAATGCATCCAATATACACATGCAACCATAATGAATATCCAAACCATGTATGCAACTATGATGCATAACTAAGACCATGTATGCAACCGTGATGCATAGCCAAATTCAATGCGTAAAATATGTTTTACCGTCCGATGCCCGTACGTCTCACTACGTACCTTTGTACCAAAATGTGTTGTGTTGTGAACTTTATCTCCTAGGCTGTGTGGCCACCTGGGATGGTTCTACACATTCACACAAACCAATATTATGAGCTAATAATAGTCCAATATCAAAAATTCAACAAAAAAAAATCACATTTTTTGGTGACTCGCGATCGATCGACGTAAGGCCCCGATCGATCGCGAGTTCACACTGCCAAAGCCAACAAAATTTTCCAATCCGCGATCGATCGCCGAGTTTGTGCCGATCGATCGCGGCTTCGCCGATCGATCATGCCAAACTCGCGATCGATCGGAGAAGCTTACTGCCGCCACCCCTGGTGCTCGCGATCGATCGGGAGAATGTCCCGATCGATCGCGGAAACCTGCACACGCGATTTTTGGACACTATTCACATTTCTTCTTCCCCAAACCAGCCCAACTCAAATATCATCAAAACCATAACATAAAACACCATAAACCTTCAACATACACCTCAAAACAACTATAAATCTAACATCCAACCAAAACCATACCAACCCAAAACAAACCCATAACAAAACTCAAAATACCATTTCCAAAACCAAACCAAACACCATTAAAACATCAAGGAGGTATCCTTACCTCTTATGGACTCCAAATCTCACCAAGGATCTCACAAACCAAGCTTTTGTAAGGATTTTCCCTCCTCTATAATGCCAAAATCGAAAATGGGTTGGGGATAGGGTTTGGAAGAAAGATTTGGGGTTTGGTAAAGTGAGATGGGGGTGTGGGATAGTGGGGTATGGGGGTTTTAATTAAAAACATGCACCCCATTAATTAACATGATGTATAAAATACCCCAACATGATATTTTAAAAGCATTTTCCCAAAATGTACCAAACCCCAATCAAATGCATGTTTTACCAAATAATTAACAACCATTACAAATAAACCATGATAACACCCACATTTCCCAACATGTATAACATGCACCCTGAAATGCATTACCGGGTCACGCCTACCATGTGACTAAGCATTTCGCCACCATAATTAATTCCAACACACAATTTAATTAATACCATAATTAATCACATAATCATAATTAATGCCCAATTACATATAATTATTTCGAGGATATCACAGGATGTCCGTGGTGCTTTGGTATTTTAGAGAAATGCTGGGTGATGACCCACTACTCTAAATGGATGTTACGGTATGGTATACCGAGTGGAACGTGCGATATGTTGCTAGGCTTGGTATAAGCCTATAGAGGCAGCGACTTGCTTGCCAGGTATCATTGCAGTGCTATAGTGGGCATGTAATAGCCATTATACTGCTCGTTGGATACGAGTTTGGTCGGTGATACGATGAAGGTTTATGGTGGACTCTTGTAGTCACTATGTGGCGTGAGGTTTGAGTCAGGGAATACCTCACGGGGATGTTTATACGTCAAATGCTTTGAGGGACTTATACTGGGACAGCTCAGTTTTGTTGGGAGTACCAACGTGAGTTTCAACAAGTCGTCGTTAGCTCTGGTTGAGCATCTTTGCATATGGAATGCAATGGGGAAACACAATCTGAATTGGGGAATATATTAGTGGGGTGTCACTACTATGCTGATTGTATCTCTTGGAGAGATTTGGAACATACTGTCATGGAGACAACTGGTTTTGGTCGATGGTTGATTGTGAATCAGCCATGGTAAGCATTACTGATGTTGGACTGAGTAATGGCTTTTTATTTTCGAGAGACGTATGAGGAGACGTCTCCAGGGAAATGCTCGAGGTTGTGGAGTACTATGGAATTAGTACAGAGCATCATTAGGATGAGTATACATGGCGTATATGGGTTTCGATTTGGCAATAGTGGCTTTGATGCACTATTCTGAACCAGTTACGTATTTTTTTTTGGTTCCTAGATATATTTTAGTATAAATATATCCAGTTTGCCGAACGGAGGTTCAAGGTTGGAGGGTCATAGTTCATGACACTTCCCTTGTGATGAAGGCGGTATTGATGTACCTACCGATTGGGAATCTTTGGGAGATTCAATGAGTCGGTTTGTGGGTGTTGATGTTGGAATCACACCATTGGTCGTTGGTCTGTCAATCTTTATTCTCCGCAAGGTGAGAATAGCTGGGACTGACAGTTGGTTTTGGGACTTTGGGTATGATTGGAGATACCCGGGTCTTTTGCATTGAGTATTCATGTTGTGTTGGTACTTGGGCATGTATGTGTGTACGAATGCTCGTGTTTCGGTACTTGTTGAGTATCGGATTAGTATGCTTGGTTGACAAATCTCCGGTGAGAGATTGTGGCACCTTTAGATTGGTAATCTCGATGGCACGATGTATTCTGAGGAATAATCGTGAGGTCCGGTTGACTTCCCCCGAGGAGGTATTGTCGTGTTTTGGGACCATGGTAATTCTTGCTGGTTAATTCGATAGCCTCCATGTCTTAGGATTGTTGAATCCTAGGGAAAACGAGGGATGGCCATAATTCGTATTGGATAAGTGTCGTGGTTGACACGTGTTCTTGCATGCCCTTTCGGGGAACTTGAGACCTTGTGGAGTTTCGATGGTGTGTTTGGGACCAAGAAGCAATTTCTTGGAACACACGGTTGTAGACATCTATGGCGATGTGTTTTGTGTCGATCAGTGACCATGAGTTGTCCGATCCGTGTTGCAAGTGGTGCAACTACTCCTCTGTTGGAGATGGTTTTGGAAAATTGGGAACCAGATGTAGTTCAGGTACACTGTTGTGTACTAATGGTCACTTTGGTAACGATGTATGTTTAACATCGTTGGCTATGTCTTGGAGATATCATTGGGGCGATATCTATTTTGGAATTGCGAATGATTCGTTTGATTAGCAGTTATGGTTGGCTGACTGCTTTTGAGATGGTTAGCATTGGGGTGTGCTAACGTTCTGTCACGATTGTGATGGTTTGGGAGGTTTATCCCATTCCAGGTTTTGGTGCGAGGTCGGTATCCTCGCGGTTGGTGTGTCGTTCATGACATGTTCATGATTCGACGATGTGAATCCTTTTGGATTTTGTGATCTCGGCAATACTTGGAGTACGCCGTGCAAATTTCGAGGACAAAATTTTATTAGTGGGGGGTTAATTGTGATGCCCGGAAATTATTGATGTTAATCCCGGAGTGATAACGATCCTTAATGGATTTTAATTGTAGCAATTATGAATTGATTGCGGTTTTGGGACTCCCGGGGATTTTAAATCCGGTTTTTGAAGTCGATGGATCCAAGGGATGAGATTGTATTCTCATCGTGGTGATAACCTTGGAATTTGGTTTTTGGTGGAAGCTGGGGTCCGGAGTACTTTGTACTGGGGCTGATGATGGATTTTGAATTGGAGAGATAATTATTGAAAACAGATGATTTTTAATGAATCATGATGTAGTTGTGGAGGTATTGGTATTTTGGAGCCTTGGAGCTATATATACCATGTGGACTCGGTATTTCGTCATTATACGAAAACCCTCCCCTCACTCCTCTCTCTCTCTCGCATGCCTTCTCTCCCCCAAACCCCTTCATTTCTCCCTTGGGGAAAATGCTTGAAGCTTCGCTCGGGAGCCGGAATTTCTCGAAGATAACTTGGTAATCTCTTTCCCCTCGCTTTTATCTTCGTATTGATTGTAATTTGGAGGTGTTTGGTTGAGTTTAGAGTTGGTTTGGGTTTTGGGAGATTTTGTAAAATCTGGAAATCTTATGGGTTTTTTGTTAAAATGGATTATAACCCTTGTTGAGTGTACCAGCGTGTTTGAATGTGGTTATTTTCGAATTGGAGGAAGTTTGGGTATGAATGTTGGAGGTTTTTAAGCTTTTAAAAATGGTGATTTTCGGGTTCGCACAGCGATCGATCGATCGGTAGCTTGGACCGATCGATCGGTGCAAGTGCATAGCGTTGGGTGATTATTTTTGTCCTTACTGATTGGTATGAGCGACCGATCGATCGATGGGTGGCTAACGATCGATCGGTAGCCTGGACCGATCGATCGGTGCAAAGCCGTAGCTTAAATCGGATTTTCGAACAGTTACCGATCGATCGGTAGTGCGATTTTGAAAAATTGTATTTGGGTCCTCCCTCGGGTTTTTGGGAGCGATTATCGACCATTTACTATTTAATCATCGTGTTGGGATGATTGGGGTCGGATTTCATGCTTGTGCATATGAATTTGGGATTACTCATTGATTATGAGTTATTGAATTGTATTTAGCACATTTCTTCATCGGACCTCGGGACTGAGGCAATGTTTGGTCTTGAACTACGGAATCATAAGGTACATATGACGTACAAGCATAGCCCTTTATTATAATTGCAATTGTTGAGTGCATGGTACACTGCATTGCAATAAATGTATATGAAAATGCATGGTATATGGTATTAGCAATAAACGGATATTGAAATTCATGGTTTATGGTAATTGCTACAAATGGATATATATGCATTGGGAATTATATGGTGCCGCTTTTGAGCGAGCAATGATTAGGATGTTGTCGCCTTTGAGCGCACATCGGTTATGACGCCACTGCTATTGAGCATGCGTGGGAATGAAATGCCGCTATTGTAGAGCGAGCAATGAAATAGAACTATGGAACCATAAGTGAGATATATTGAATATCTGTGATCATTGTTTAATGATTTGACATTATTGATTATGATATCGGTAGGTGGCAAATGGATTCATTAATCAATGTAATGATTAACTGGCATTTGAGAATTTGATGGTTTCAGTTGTTTTGAGTACAGAGACAGTACATGAAATCCCGGATGAGGATGATACCATCCACGGAGCATCTTTTATACTTCATAGCATTTACATTTTTGTAAATTATGAATTGTATTATTGTGATTATTGGATTTGGGATATTGGTATGCTCACCCCGTGTGGGGGCTGTCTCTGTTGGGGCAGGTGATTAGGTACATCGATGGCTTTGGAGTTGAGCTCGAGCTATGGAATGGATGTGCTTCCAGGGATCGAAGTACCAGTGACGGTATTGAGCACCGTGTTTTATACATTAGATACACACATACTTATTTGATGCTCATATGTGAGCACTATGAGTGTAAATGGCATGTATAAAAAGACAAGGCCTTTCTCTCTTCATTTATGAGTTGCATGCAAATATTTATTGAATTGCTAAATGAATTGAGAATATGTTAGTGTATTATTATGGTGCATGATATGTATGTGGACTTGGTTGGGGGAGACTAGACATTATATGGAATACTATAAAGAAATTTATTATTGGCATGATTTGCTATGGTGATAAGTGGTTATCCCCCTACATGTATGATTACATGCACTACATGCTTGGATTAATACACTAATAACGGGTTAAGGGCATGGGGGTCCTTACACATGAGGTGCATATTGGTATATATATTTGTTATACTAACATGCTTATTACTGCTTATGTTATCTAATGGTGTAATACATGAATTGTTTTGGTATTGTTGTTAACCCTTGTATTACAGCATGTCAGCCATAAATCTGGAGAACCTTAATGAGGAAGTGGGGGATATAGGGAGTGTGAATGCAAGCATTGCCCAGACTAATCCCCTACCGCCACCTGCTATGGGTGTGGAACCTGTTGTGCAGCCATTATTGCTTGGATAACTAAGTCTGACACAGTTCTTGAACTTCCATCCGCCCCGTTTTGAGGGAACAGAGACTGGGGAAGAAGCGGAGGAATGGTTAGAGAGGATAGAACAAATCTTCGTGTCGGCAACCTGTGCCAAGACTGCTTGGCTGAGATTAATGGAATTTCAACTGGCTAAGAAGTCTTCCATGTGGCGGAAGACAACTGTGATAGAGCTGAGAGCTCAAGGAGTACTGATTGATTGGAGCTTGTTCAGAACCCAGTTTCTGAACCGATATTTCTCAGTTGCGGCCAGACAGATGAAAGAGGACGAGTGCACGAACTTGAAACAGGGAAGCATGACTGTCTCGGATTATGCCATGCACTATTCATCACTGTTGAGGTATGTCCCTCATATCGCTACTAGCGGGCATGCCAAGATGAGGCATTTCTTGAAGGGGTTGCGGCCAGAACTGTTTGACCGGGTTATCTCCAACAACCCCACTTCTTTCGATGATGCTCTTACTAGAGCAGAGATGGCAGAAATTGGAGTTGGTGCCTATGCTGATATTCTACCCCCACATGTGCCACCGCAGAGGCCATTTACTGATGGCTTGAGGCCACGAAGGGAGTCATTTAAGCCTCGTGGAGCTTCTTCATCCTCTTGGTTTAGTGGGAAGAAGTCTTATAACCAAAAACAGGAGAGTCGGAAGAGCAATGTATCGGCCAACCGCGGACCAATGCAAGTGAATAGAATGGGGGAAACAAGATGTGATAATTGTGGAGGACCACACTCATCGAACAACTGCCCAGCTTGTTACAGTTGTGGCTAGGTGGGCCATATTTTCTCGGTATTGCCCTATTGGGATATGCCCTAAGACATGTCATTGGATGATTGTTTTGACATACAATGTTTATGATTTTATGAATGGCAATTAATTATTATATATTATTCGTTTAACTGTGCAATGTGAATTAATATATATGTTAATGCCTTAGAATAATATTGTATTATTCTTAAACATTGTCCCTAGTCAAGTATTATCATGAATAGGGATACTGATAATACGTAGAGACTAGTATGTGTTGTTTGATGAATTGTTCATTGATATGAGATATCAAATCAACACATGGGTACATGTTAGAGAACGATGTACTGGACAGACCCACCATGAGAATGCTACATGGATAGTTATATGAGTGTCATAAGCAATTCTCATAGTGATAATAATGTATGTAATCCTTACGACTTGTGATCATCAGAGATCCCAACATAAGGAGTTATGTATCTTGATATTGTCAAACGTTACCCGTAACATGGTAAACTATAAAGGTGACTATTGGATACACTACGAATTATGTAGAGGGATGTTGACTGATCGAGATAGGATTTGTCCCTCCTATATAACAGGAGATGTGTTTGGCCCTTGATCAAGTGAGAACTAAAATGCATGGCCATGCTCGAATGAGTCGATATGAGATATCGAGCTTATTCGTTTATTCTAGTTCTACTTGGGGATCAAGAAATAAAGATTGAATATACGAGTATGACTATTCCATGACTCGTGTTCAATCTAAACACAAAGGACAAAGGGATTAAGGTACATGGTTAATATTATCACAAGTTCTAAAGGTTATGTCGAGTCATTGACATTCTTGTAATTTGGGTAGCCTTGATGTGTTGCTAGACACCGCTCCTTGCTTGTAACGTAAAATGAGATTTTATGTCACTGCCAACATTACAAGATCCTATCGGGTCGCACAAAAGATTAAATCGATAAAGGGAATTAAATTCATGGGATGAATTAAATAATTAAGAAGAGTCTTAATTAAATGATTATAAGGATTTAATTAAATCATGGGTTTGGGCCCATGAGACTTTAAGAAAGTCTTGAACCTTAATTTAAGTCTTATAATATAAATACAAGGTTTTGATTAATTGTGTAAGGACCCTAGTTCCTTAAGTGCGGATTAAGGGCATGATTAGAGCTAATATAAATTATCAGAGTAAAATAATCGTGTTGAGACTATGAGCCTTAAGAGTTACATGCCAAAATAAGGACTGTCAAATGGATTAATTACATTCCCAATCAAATGAATGTATTAACTATAGCTTTACACTACTACTAGAGTAGACACTATACAAAAGTAATCATGTCCTTCATCTACCAAAAGTGTTCTTCACAAGCTCACCGCCTCAACCCGCTTTAGCCCCTTTATATCATGCCAAAAATGTACCTACAAGGACAACCCCCAAACATGAGCATATAATAATTCATATAAAACACAATAGGAATGTAAGGCGTAAATGCATAAACCGTAATAAACACTTCCTTTTTTTCCCATGCATTTTAAACTCTCCCTTTTTTGGTTGTCCCTGTACCAAAACTCATGAGTATAATCAAATAGATTATTTAATGGTCCACACATGTCATGACATAACACCATTCCATATTCATCAATTACCAATCCCTAGTCTGTTCATCACAATGTATTTTAATGCCCCTCGCTTTTCATATCGGCGGCATAGAATAACCTCGCTTCAATGGACATGCGGCGCTCCCACCCCTCGCTTCACATTGAGCGGCAAATATTCTTTCCTCGCCTCATATGATAACCACGCTTAAATGTGACATGCGGCGCTCCCACCCCTCGCTTCACATTTAGCGGCAACAAAACAAATAACGGCAAGCATTAAAATCATCAAGGGATGACCACGACTCATGGGATGTGCACCAATAACCATCATGTGCATATACAATCATCATGCATAATTCCACATGTATTTGCATCCACAATGCATAACACATCAATAATATAAAACCACTAAAAACCTTCAATAAACATTCTCGTATACTCAAAATCCAACACCCAACCAAAATAATACCAACCCCAACAAACCCCTTTCAAAACCCTTCAAAACCATTTCAAACTCAAATCAAACACTACAAAAACAACAAGGAGGTATCCATACCTCTTGGGGACTCCAATCTCCCAACAAATTCCACAAATCAAGGTTTTGGAAGGATTTCTCTCCCACTTTTGAGCCAAAAACGAAAATAGGAGAAAGGTTAGGGTTGGGAGAGTGTTTGGGGATTTAAAGAGTAAATGGTAAAGTGATGGGTGAGGGTGGGGTAAAAGTTATTATATGACAAATAAAAATTGTACCCCAACAATTAGCATGATGTCTAAGATCCTCCAACATGGTATTTTAAAAGCGTTATTCCAAAATGTACCAAAATACCAATTAAACTCATGCTTTCCAATTAATTGCCAACCATTACAATTAAATCATGCCAACACACAAATCTCCCAATATGTACAATATACAACCCGAAATGCATTCTCGATCATGCCTACCATGTGACTAAGCATTTCAACATGATAATTAATTCAGGCACATAAATCAATTATCGCCATAATTAATCATATAAGCACAATTAATGCCCAAATTACAATTAATCATTTCGGGGATATCACAATACTCCAATACTTATAAGATTTCGTCCTCGAAATCACATGCACTTACCCCAGCATGAAACAAAACATAATTAACATACCAGAAAATAGTTCCGGGTAGTGCTGCACCATATGCCGCTCCGTCTCCCACGTAGCTCCTCGACACCCCTGCGATCCCACTGAACCTTGATCATAGGTATCACTTTGTGACGAAGTCTGCGGTCTGCTCGATCCAAAATTCTAACAGGCCGTTCCACATAAGACACATCGGATTCTAACTGAACCTCAGAAGGCTGCAACACATGAGATGGATCAGTCTCATACTTCCGCAGCATAGATACATGAAACACATCATGTATACCAGACAAAGAAGGTGGCAGAGCTAGTCGGTAAGCCAAAGTGCCAATGCGCTGTAAGATCTCGTACGGCCCAACATACCTCGGAGATAGTTTTCCGCGCATCCCAAATCGCACAACACCTCTAAAAGGCGAGATCTTCAAGAAGACCTTATCTCCCAACTGAAATTCCAACGGTCTCCGCCGTTTATTCGCATAACCTGCCTGTCTGTCCTGTGCTGCTTTCATTTTCTGCCTTATCATCTTTATCTTCTCTTCCATTTCCCGAATCAATTCCGGTCCTCTGACCGATTTGCGGTCCAAATCATCCAAACACAAGGGTGATCTACACCGTCTGCCATAAAAGGCCTCAAAAGGAGCCATCTGAATGCTCGCTTGGTAGCTATTATTATAGGAGAATTCTACCAAGGCCACTGAATCTTGCCAAGAAACATTGAACTCCAATACACAAGCCCTCAACATGTCCTCGAGCGTTTGGATAGTACGCTCAGTCTGGCCATCCGTCTGAGCCAAAAACGAAAATAGGAGAAAGGTTAGGGTTGGGAGAGTGTTTGGGGATTTAAAGAGTAAATGGTAAAGTGATGGGTGAGGGTGGGGTAAAAGTTATTATATGACAAATAAAAATTGTACCCCAACAATTAGCATGATGTCTAAGATCCTCCAACATGGTATTTTAAAAGCGTTATTCCAAAATGTACCAAAATACCAATTAAACTCATGCTTTCCAATTAATTGCCAACCATTACAATTAAATCATGCCAACACCCAAATCTCCCAATATGCACAATATACAACCCGAAATGCATTCTCGATCACGCCTACCATGTGACTAAGCATTTCAACATGATAATTAATTCATGCACATAAATCAATTATCGCCATAATTAATCATATAGCACAATTAACGCCCAAATTACAATTAATCATTTCGGGGATATCACAAATTGTTAAAACACAATTTATAAAACAAAAAACCTAGACACCAACAAGCTCTCTCGGCCGCCTCCTTGAAGCTGTGTGCTTCTCCACCGCTGCCGTGTGTTTTCTTGGTGGTTGATGGTGGTCGTCGATCGGTTATTGTAAAGTGAGTCTTGTTTGTTCAAGAATAAGTTTAGCAACTTGTTCTTGAACGTCCCTTGTTCGATTTGATCGTGTGGATACCGTTGAGGCAAGACCTTGGAGGTGTTGCTCGTGACTCGGAGTTCGTTGGACGTGGTGCTTCGTGGAATCTGCTCAAACACGCTACAAGGGTGAGACTATTGATCCTTTATCCGATATGAAAACCTATGTATAGATCCGGTGTCTTGTAATCCATAAAAATTTTATTCCGCTGTGTTTCTATGCATGATGGATTACTAACAGTGGTATCAGAGCCAGGTTCAAGGCTCATATCGGATTTATGTGGTTAAATTGTTTTAATCATATTAGGATTAATATTGCATGCTATTAAAACTGTATAATTCATATATGATATGAAATAAATCGAGTTTGTGAAAATCATCGTAAAATTGTATTTGATATAATTGGCGAATAATTGTATACGATACACGAATGCGCAAAAATCGAAAAGTGGCTCAAAGGTTCGGCCACTACAAACCACAACTCTCGGCCGCCGCTCAAGAGCTAGGGTTCGGACCCTTGGCTCGAGCATGGACCGAGTCGTCGCACTATCTAGGGTTTTGAACTCTATTGGCTCGATAAAGTATTGAGAAGGTGGAAGTTGGTTCGATCATGGTCCACGGAATTATGAGGGTCGACGGCTACACCACATGAGGGCTAGGGTTTTCGAACCCTTGGCTCGAGATGGTCAAGCCATCACCGTCATGAACCGTGCATGGATTGGACCGTGGCTCATGGCTAAGAACTTCGAACCATTAGGCTCGAAGAACATGAAAAACCACACGACGGCGGCTAGGGTTTGGAACCCTAGCGGCGCCGCACGTGCTCGAACCATGGCTTGGGCTAGTTTCGAACCCTAGGCCATGCATGGTCCAGCCGTGTGGTTAGATGGGTCGGACTTATTTGGTTCATGGTTTGAGTCGCTTAAGTTCGTGGCATGTGATGTCCCGAGCGTACGATAATTTTTCAAAAAATTATTTACAGTTTTAATTAGAATTAAATTTTAAATTATTTAGAATTTAATTAATTAAATGTTAAAGCATGTTTTATGTGTTGTTTGAGCATGGTGCATGGTTATAGCCCTTTGACCTATTAGATAGGATTTGTGAATGTTTGTAATTTATAATACGACCTGCGTGTCGTGCCTTCTCTATTTTATTCTAAATGTTATCCCTCCCCTATGTTCCCCTCGAATGTGAATCGAGAAATTCTCTATATTTGTAAATGTTATATAGTATAGATTATTTTATTGATGGTGATCAATGAAGATGGAGCTTGGTGCCGGGAGAGGAGGCCATTCACAACTTGGAGCCATTGGAAGGTGCTTATGAAGTTACCTTAGGTTGACTCTTAGGATTTTCTCATTGGCTTGAGAAAATTGCTAGTAGGGGCTATAACCATGTCACGTTTAATTATGTATGTTGATGCATGATTTATCTTATGTTTTAGATTGATAATTGTATTACACATATATGTAGATATGTATACACCTATATGTAGTGGACATATTTTAAATTATCAAACTAATCATGAGATCAATAAATCCCTCTAAAATATTAAGTTTTAGATGCCTTCCAAAATTAAAAAGTACTCGTCAAAACTTCGATTGTACATGTGTGGGTTTGCCAAAGCAAAGCACCGTGGCAATCTTAGTAAGGCGCGAAAGGATAAAAGTGATATCCGTTATACTTTAAATTGGTATGACTTAACTAGGTTATCTCAATAGGATTGGGAACCTAGAGGCATGGGTTGGATAATAATTCATTTGATGAATAGAACAAAGTGTTGTTCGTCCAACTATCCAAGAATTACATGTGATATAATTGACAAAGTGTTGTCTACCTAAATAACCGAGTCTTGGGCGATTAGCCAAAGCTAACTCAAGATTAGGCGAAATATGGATCTTGGTCCACTAAAGGTTTCGAGGGTTGATATTTTTTAAAACAAAATAGTGGGAGTGTCATTTAATATAAGACCATATTAAATGATTAAATCATAAACTTATTTTGCATATTTATATTGTAGATATCCATGGCAACTAACAATACAACAAGCACATTATCACTGCGATCGGTCCTTGAGAAGGACAAATTAATGGGACAAACTTCCTAGACTGGTATAGGAATCTGAGGATAGTCCTCAAGCAAGAAAAGAAACAATATGTCCTAGAGGAACCCTTACCTGTTGAGGAACCTCCCCTGACGGCTACGAGAGCCGATAAAGATGCTTACAAGAAGCATCAGAATGACGCACTTGATGTTGGCTGCCTTATGCTTGCCACCATGAACTCTGAGCTTCAGAAGCAACATGAGGAAATGGAGGCGTTCGATATGATCGAACACTTAAAGCAATTGTACCAACAGCAAGCTAGACAAGAGAGGTATGACGTCTCTAAAGCGTTGTTCCAGTGCAGGATGTGATCTTGGACCAAGAGTTGGCCACCGATGTGATCTTGCAATCGTTGCCTGAGAGCTTCAGTCAATTTGTAGTAAATTACAATATGACTGACATGGAAAAGACTCTACCACAATTACTTGGTATGTTGAGAACATATGAATCGAATACAAAGAAGACTAAGGCCACAAATGTTCTTATTGATAAGGGCAAAGGAAAGGCCAAAGCTAAAGGCAATAAGAAAGCAAAGAAGGTCTTTGTTAAATCTAAGCCAAAGTCTTATGCACTGAAGCCAAAGGGAGGGATAGCAAAGGAAGGGAATTGTTTCCATTACGGTGAGACCGGTCATTGGAAAAGGAACTGCAAAGTATATCTGGAGGATCTCAAGAAAGGAAGTGTGACTTCCACTTCAGGTATTTTTGTTATAGAAGTCAATTTATCTACTTTTTCATCTTGGGTATTAGATACTGGATGTGGATCTCACATTTGTGTAAATGTGCAGGACCTCAAAAAGAGTAGATTGTTGGCGAAAGGCGAAGTTGATCTCCGAGTTGGAAATGGAGCAAGAGTTGCTGCATTAGCTATAGGAGATTATCATTTATCTTTGCCTTCTGGTTTATCGTTGATTTTAAAAGATTGTTATTTTGTGCCTTCAATTACCAAAAACATTATTTCTATTTCTTGTTTGGACAAGTATGGATTTTCATTTATTATAAAGGACAACTGTTGTTCCATTTATTTAAATGATATGTTGTATGCAAGTGCACAAATGGTGAATGGTCTTTATTTATTAAATATTGATATGCCTGTCTATAACATAAATACTAAAAGGATTAAAAATAATGATTGTAATCCGACTGCATTGTCGCTTGGGCCACATAAACGAGAACCGCATATCTGAACTTCATAAGGATGGAGTATTAGATTCATTTGATTTTGAATCATATGAAACATGCGAGTCTTGTTTAATGGGCAAGATGACTAAAGCCCCTTTCAAAGGACATGTTGAAAGGGCAAATGTTTTATTGAGACTAATACATAGTGATGTATGTGGACCAATAAGTACACAAGCTAGAGGTGGTTTTCAGTACTTCGTTACATTTACTGATGATCTCAGTAGATATGGGTATGTGTACCTAATGAAGCACAAGCATGAAACCTTTGAAAAGTTCAAAGATTTCAAGAATGAAGTACAAAACCAACTTGGCAAAAGTATCAAAATCCTTCGATCAGATCGAGGAGGTGAATACTTAAGACAAGAGTTTCATGACTATCTAAAGGAGTGTGGGATAGTCCCACAACTCACTCCTCCGTATACTCCACAATGGAATGGTGTATCCAAGAGGAGAAATCGAACCTTGTTGGACATGGTTAGATCAATGACGAGTCATGCAGATCTTCCGATATCATTTTGGGGTAACGCTCTAGAAACAACGATTTTCTTACTGAACCGTGTTCCATCTAAATCAGTGGAAAAGACACCATATGAGATATGGACTGGGAAGCGTCCTAGTATGTCTTTTATGAAGATTTGGGGTTGTGAGGCTTTCGTTAGACGTCACGCCACTAACAAACTTGGACCCAAATCTGATAAGTGTTTATTTGTGGGGTATTCTAAGGAAACGAAAGGATACTATTTCTATTATCCCACCGAGAACAAAGTAGTTGTTGCTCGGACTGGTGTATTTCTTGAAAGAGAATTTATTTCTAGAAAAACCAGTGGGAGAAAAATAGAACTTAGTGAAGTTCAACCACAAGAAAACACTGAACCTGAGATTGAGATGGAAACAGAGCAGGCACCGCAAGCCATTGTGGAAGAAGTACCTGCTCAAGAGACACAAGCCCAACGTAGGTCTGTAAGAGAACACTGGGAGCCACAGAGATATGGATTTCTTGTGACTCAACAAGGTGACTTACTACTTATTGATGAAGATGAGCTGTCATCTTATCAACAAGCTATAATGGGCACTGATTCTGAGAAATGGCAAAAGGCCATGAAATCTGAGATGGAATCCATGTATGCAAACCAAGTATGGACTTTGGTTGATCCACCTGAAGGGGTACGACCCATATGCAAATGAATTTTCAAGAAAAAGACCGATATGGATGGTAATGTACAAACCTATAAAGGTCGGCTGGTTGCAAAAGGATTCAAACAAATTCATGGTATTGACTATGATAAAACCTTTTCACCAGTGGCCATGGTTAAAGCCATAAGGATCTTACTTGCAATAGCTGCATTTCATGATTATGAAATCTGGCAGATGGATGTCAAAACAGCTTTCCTTAATGGAAATCTGCTCGAGGATGTGTACATGACACAGCCCGAGGGTTTTGTCGATCCAAAGGATGCTGGAAAGATATGCAAGCTACATCGATCCATTTATGGATTGAAGCAATCTTCTCGGAGTTGGAATCTTCATTTTGATGATGCAATCAAAGAGTTTGGTTTTATCAAAAACGTAGATGAACCTTGTGTCTACAAGAAGGTCAGTGGGAGCATAATCATTTTCCTAGTGTTGTATGTAGATGACATACTTCTCATTGGGAATGATATCCCTGCCTTACAATCTGTAAAGATTTGGCTAGGGAACTGCTTTTCGATGAAAGACTTGGGAGAAGCCACCTACGTATTAGGAATCAAGATCTATAGAGATAGATCAAGAAGGCTTCTCGGCCTAAGTCAAAGTACATACATAGACAAAGTGCTTAAAAGGTTTAGCATGCAAGAAGCAAAGAAAGGATTCGTGCCTATGACACATGGTATATATCTCTCGAAGGAACAGTGTCCTTCAACACCAGATGAGAGACAACGCATGAGTAAGATTCCATATGCGTCAGCTATTGGATCTATCATGTATGCCATGATATGTACTCGTCCCGATGTATCGTATGCTTTGAGCATGACGAGCAGATATCAAGTTGATCCAGGTGAAGGTCACTGGATTGCTGTCAAGAATATCTTGAAGTACTTGAGAAGAACTATGGATACATTCTTGATTTATGGAGGTGAGGAAGAGCTCAATGTAATGGGTTACACTGATGCAAGCTTCCAAACCGACAAAGATGATTTTCGATCGCAATCTGGATATGTGTATTGCCTAAATGGAGGTGCTGTGAGCTGGAAGAGTTCAAAGCAAGAGACAGTAGCCGATTCTACAACAGAAGCTGAGTATGTTGCTGCCTCGGATGCAGCAAAGGAAGCTGTTTGGATTAGAAAGTTCATTTCTGAACTTGGAGTGGTGCCTAGCATTAAAGATCCGATAGAACTCTGTTGTGACAACAATGGAGCGATCGCATTGGCTAAGGAACCTAGATCTCACCAAAGATCCAAGCACATACTTAGGCGTTTCCATTTCATTCGAGAAATTGTTGAAAGGGGAGATGTTAAAATATGCAAAGTACCAACCGATGATAACGTATCTGACCCATTGACGAAGCCACTGTCACAGCAGAAGCATGATCGTCATACTAGATCTCTAGGCATTAGGTATATGTCTGAGTGGTCTTAGTGCAAGTGGGAGATTTGTTGGGATATGCCCTAAGACATGTCATTGGATGATTGTTTTGACATACAATGTTTATGATTTTATGAATGGCAATTAATTATTATATATTATTCGTTTAACTGTGCAATGTGAATTAATATATATGTTAATGTCCTTAGAATAATATTGTATTATTCTTAAATATTGTCCCTAGTCAAGTATTATCATGAATAGGGATAATGATAATACGTAGAGACTAGTATGTGTTGATTGATGAATTGTTCATTGATATGAGATATCAAATCAACACATGGGTACATGTTAGAGAACGATGTACTGGACAGACCCACCATGAGAATGCTACATGGATAGTTATATGAGTGTCATAAGCAATTCTCATAGTGATAATAATGTATGTAATCCTTACGACTTGTGATCATCAGAGATCCCAACATAAGGAGTTATGTATCTTGATATTGTCAAACGTTACCCGTAACAGGGTAAACTATAAAGGTGACTATTGGATACACTACGAATTATGTAGAGGGATGTTGACTGATCGAGATAGGATTTGTCCCTCCTATATAACAGGAGATGTGTTTGGCCCTTGATCAAGTGAGAAGTAAAATGCATGGCCATGCTCGAATGAGTCGATATGAGATATCGAGCTTATTCATTTATTCTAGTTCTACTTGGGGATCAAGAAATAAAGATTGAATATACGAGTATGACTATTCCATGACTCGTGTTCAATCTAAACACAAAGGACAAAGGGATTAAGGTACATGGTTAATATTATCACAAGTTCTAAAGGTTATGTCGAGTCATTGACATTCTTGTAATTTGGGTAGCCTTGATGTGTTGCTAGACACCGCTCCTTGCTTGTAACGTAAAATGAGATTTTATGTCACTGCCAACATTACAAGATCCTACCGGGTCGCACAAAAGATTAAATCGATAAAGGGAATTAAATTCATGGGATGAATTAAATAATTAAGAAGAGTCTTAATTAAATGATTATAAAGATTTAATTAAATCATGGGTTTGGGCCCATGAGACTTTAAGAAAGTCTTGAACCTTAATTAAAGTCTTATAATATAAATACAAGGTTTTGATTAATTGTTAAAACACAATTTATAAAACAAAAAACCTAGACACCAACAAGCTCTCTCGGCCGCCTCCTTGAAGCCGTGTGCTTCTCCCCCGCTGCCGTGTGTTTTCTTCGTGGTTGATGGTTGTCGTCGAACGGTTATTGTAACCGTGAGTCATGTTTGTTCAAGAATAAGTATAGCAACTTGTTCTTGAACGTCCCTTGTTCGATTTGATCATGTGGATACCGTTGAGGCAAGACCTTGGAGGTGTTGCTCGTGACTCGGAGTTCGTTGGACGTGGTGCTTCGTGGAATCTGCTCAAACACGCTACAAGGGTGAGACTATTGATCCTTTATCCGATATGATAACCTATGTATAGATCCGGTGTATTAGTAATCCAAAATTTTAAATTCCGCTGCGTTGCTATGCATGTTGGATTACTTACATGCCCTAGTCGGGGAGGACAGTCAGATATCAGGATGAATAGGCCGAGATTTGATGATATGACAGTGCATCAGAGGCAGCAGATTTTGCCTCGACCATCAGGAGGTCAGACAGTGGGACCACCCCAGGGCAAGTGTATGCACTGACTAGAGAGCAGGCCGAGGCAGCCCCGGAAGAGGTGATCGCTGGTACGTGTCATTTATTAACGTACCCTGCTTTTATTTTGATAGATACATGTGCCTCCCACTCTTTTGTATCTGTTGGTTTTGTGGAGAGACACCATATGTACACGTCTTCGTTACCCACGCCTCTTATGGTCTCGACACCCACCGAAAGAAATGTTGTTGCTGATCAGTTTCTTACGGACTGCCTCATTTATTTTGAGGGCAATGAGTTGAAGGCAAGATTTGATCGTGTTGGGTATGTCAGACTTTGATTGCATTGTGGGCATCGACATACTGAACAGATATCAGGCAGTCGTGGACTGTCGGCAGAGGACGGTTTGGCTCAGATCCGATATGGGGATTCAGTGGACTTTCTATGGGAACGGTTCTCGTGCGAAGATTCCGTTGACATCGGCGATCAAAATGTCCTAGTTATTGGAACGTGGACACACATGCTATCTTATCTATGCCGTGCACACGATGGGAAAGAATAAAGAGTTGAGGGTGGAGGATGTACCCGTGGTAGCAGAGTTTGCTGATGTGTTTCCGGAGGAAATCCCAGGATTCCCACCGACTAGAGAGGTAGAGTTTGGGATTGAGTTATTACCAGGGACGTCCGCTATTTCTCGTGCCCCTTACATGATGGTACCAGTGGAGTTAATGGAATTGAAGGAGCAGTTGCAGGAACTCCTTGACAAAGGATATATACGCCCTAGCGTATTGCTTTGGACGCACCGGTTCTATTCGTTAAGAAGAAGGATGGTTCGATGCGTCTGTCCATCGATTACCGGCAACTGAATAAGGCCACGGTGAAGAACAAGTATCCTCTCCCAAGGATTGACAATTTATTTGATCAGTTGCAGGGTACAAAGCTGTATAGCAAGATTGATTTGAGGTCAGGATACCATCAGATTTGGGTCAGAGAAGAGGATGTTCAGAAGACAACATTCCAGACTCTGTATGGGCACTACGAGTTCTTGGTTATGCCGTTCGGTGTGACGAATGCCCCGACTGTCTTTATGAGTCTGATGAACCGGGTGTTCCAACCATATCTTGACCAGTTCGTCATAGTGTTTATTGACGACATACTCATCTACTCTCGGAGTGAGCAAGAGCACGTGAAACACTTGAGGACATTGCTCCAGATCCTCAGAGATAATCAGTTGTTTGCCAAGCTCAGCAAGTGTGAGTTCTGGTTGCAGCGTGGTGCTCTTGGGGCATTTATATCTAGCAGTGGATATCGGTGGATCCCAGAAAGATAGAGGCTGTGATGGAGTGGGCTGCACCCACTTCTGTACCCGAGATACGGAGCTTTCTTGGGTTGGCCGGATATTATCGACGCTTCGTCGAAAGATTTTCAAGGATTGCTAAACCTTTGACACAGTTGACCCATAAGGGAGTACCATTCTATTGGTCTGAGGCTTGTGAGGAGAGCTTCCAAGAGTTGAAACACCGGTTGACGACGGCGCCTGTGTTAGTGATTCCTACGTAGAACACGAGGTTTGTTCTATATACCGATGCATCACTACAGGGCCTGGGGTGTGTACTGATGCTAGATAAGCATGTGGTAGCTTATGCATCGAGACAGTTGAAGCCGCGCGAGACTAGAATCAAGTCCATGACTTGGAGTTGGAGGCTAGTATTTTTGCCTTGAAGATCTGGAGGCATTACTTGTTGGTACGTCATTTACCATTTACACAGACCACAAGAGCGTGAAGTTCTTATTTACTCAGGCGTAACTGAATATGAGACAAAGGAGATGGATGGACTTACTCAAGGATTATGACTGTGAAATGGAGTACCACCCTGGGAAGGCGAATTTGACGGTAGACGCCTTGAGTCGAAAGGTAAAGAGCACTGCTGAGGAGACCATGCAGCTATCGGCTATGATGACTTCCTACTGTCATCTGGGCTATGATTTTGATGTGGATATATCACCGGTACGGGTATCGACCTTATTGGCAGAGCCGGACATTTATGAGAATATCTGGAGGGCTCAGAAGGCAGATGAGGAGATTTAGAGATGGTCATCGTTGGTGCTTCATGGACAGCCATCAAAATTCAGAGTGGCTGAGGATGGTTCATTGGGCTCGGTAACCGTTGGGTAGTTCCGAGTACGTCGGAGTTGCGTAGAGGGATCTTGGAGCGAGCTCATAGTAGCAGGCTTAGTATCCACCCAGGACGGAGGAAAATGTATAAAGACCTATGTGATCAATTCTAGTGGAAACGAATGAAGAGTGATGTCATCGCTTTCGTTAAGAGGTGCTTGATCTGCCAGCAGGTGAAGGCAGAAAGGCAAAGGCCTGGTGGTGATCTTAGGAGCTTGGAAATACCGGAATGGAAGTGGGAACACATATCCATGGACTTTGTGACCCACTTGTCGAGGACTACTTCTGGTTGTGATGCCATTTGGGTAATCGTGGATAGGCTGATGAAGGTAGCTCACTTCATTCCCTACAGTATGACGTACACATACTTGAGGATGGCTCAATTGTATGTCCGGGATATAGTGAGACTACACGGGATTCCAGTGTCTATTGTATCTGATAGAGATCCGCGGTTTACATCTCATTTTTGGGGAGGGCTTCAGTCAGCTTTGGGTACTGAAGTAAGATTGAGCACGTCATATCATCCCCAAACAGACGGTCAGACTGAGCGTACGATACAGACGCTCGAGGGCATGCTACGGGCTTGTGTATTAGAGTTTGATGCTTCATGGCAAGATTCATTGGCCTTGGTAGAGTTCTCTTACAACAATAGCTATCAGGCGAGTATTCAGATGGCCCCGTTTGAGGCTCCATATGGTCGGCGTTGTAGGTCGCCATTATACTGGGATGATTTGACCAGTAAAGCAGTAGGAGGACCTGAACTCATTCGGGAAATGGAGGATAAGATAAAGGTTATCCGAGAAAAAATGAAGGCAGCCCAGGACAGGCAGGCAGCCTATGCAAATAAACGGCGGAGACCGTTGGAATTCCAATTGGGAGACAAGGTCTTTTTAAAGATCTCACCTTTCAGAGGTGTGGTGCGGTTTGGTATGCGCGGGAAATTATCTCCGAGATTTGTGGGACCGTTTGAGATCTTACAGCGCATCGGTACTTTGGCTTACCGTTTGGCCTTGCCACCATCATTATCTGGTATTCATGACGTGTTCCATGTATCTATGTTACGGAAATATAAGCCGGATCCGTCACATGTGTTCCAGCCTCCTGAGGTGCAGTTAGATTCTGATGTGTCCTACGTGGAACGGCCAGTTAGGATTCTGGAGAGAGCTGATCGCAGACTTTGGAACAAAGTGATACTGATGGTCAAGGTTTAGTGGGATCGCAGAGGTGTCGAGGAGGCCACGTGGGAGACGGAGCGGCATATGATGCAGCACCACCCGGAACTATTTTCTGGTATGTGATTTATGTTTAGTTTCGAATTGGTAAGTGCATGTGATTTCGAGGTCGAAATCTTATAAGTAGGAGAGTATTGTGATATCCCCGAAATGATTATATGCATTTGTGCATTAATTATGTTTATGTGGTAATTATGTTGTTAATTAATTTAGTGTGGGAATTAATTATTATGGGAAATGCTTAGTCACATGTGGACGTGACCTAGTAATGCATTTCAGGGTGCATGTGATGCATGTTGGGAATTTGGGTGTTGGCATGGTTTAATTGTGGTGGATAAAGATTATTTTGGTGAAGCATGTTTTAATTGAGGTTATGGTACATTTTTGTAAAATGCTTTTAAAATATCATGTTGAGATATTTTATACATCATGCTAATTAATGGGGTACATGTTATTATCAACCCCCCCACACACACACTCTTATACCCCACTATCCCTCTTTAACCCTCATTCTTTACCAAGAAAACACCCAACCCTTCCCCAAAACCCCATTTTCGTTCTTGCCTTGGAAAGGAGGAGGAAAACCTTGCAAAATCTTCATTTGGTGAAATCTTGGTGGGATTTGAAGTCCATAAGAAGTATGGATCCCTCCTTGTTGTTTTCATGAGGTTTTATTTTGAAATGAGTTTGATTTTGGGTTTTAAAAATGGTTTGATTTAGGGTTTGTGTTGAGTTTGGTTGGGTGTTGGATTTTTGGTGGTATTAAGGTGTTTATTGAAGGTTTATAGTGTTTTGATGTTGTGGGTTTGTGGTTATTTGTGTTGTTATGGATTGGGGAAGAAAAATGGTGTAAAAATGGTGATTTTTCGGGTTACAGGTAGCGGCGATCGATCGCCCGTTTTTGGCGATCGATCGCGCGCAGGCAGTGCGCGGCAGAAGCACTTGGCGATCGATCGCCATGTTTGGGCGATCGATCGGCGGGCCTCTCGATCGATCGCGCCAAATGTGGCGATCGATTGCCAAAGGTAGAAAAATGTTGGCTCGGGCAGTGTGATCTCGCGATTGATCGGGGCTATATGGTGATCGATCGCGAGTCACCAAATATTGATACTTTGGTTATTTTTGTGGGATTTTTGGCATTGGGCTATTATTGGCTTCTAATATTGGATTGTGTGATTGTGTAGAACCATCACAGGTTGCAACACAACCAAGGAAGTGAAGTCCTACCAAATCCTACTTTTGGAAAGGTACGTAGAGAGACGTACGGGCACCCAACGGTACATGTATCTTATATACTCATTTGAATATGCATTGTGGATGCAAGTATATATTGAATTGTGCATTGTGGATGCAAATACATGTTGAACTATGCATTATGATTGCATATGTGTATGTGATTGTTTGGTGCACATCCCATGAGTCATGGTTATATTAGAGTGATGATTTTAATGCTTTGCCGCTGTCACTTGAAGCGATGATAGAATACTTGCCGCTGTCATATTGTAGCGAGGAAAGAATATTTGCCGCCAAATGTTGAAGCGAGGGTATTGCCGCATTATTTGAGCGAGGTTATTCAATGCCGCTAATATGCGAAGCGAGGGGTATTAGTGCCGCTATCATTACAAGCGAGGTGCATTAAAATACACTGTTATAACAGACTAGGGATTGGTGATTGGTGATAATGAAATGGTGATGACATTTGTGGAACCATTAAATAATCTATTGGTTATACTCATGAGTTATGGTACAGGGACAACCAAAAGGGAGCGTTTAAAATGCATTGGAAAACAGAAGTGTTTCATATTACGGTTTATGCATTTACGCCTTATAATCATATTGTGTTGAATATGGATTATTATATGCTCATGATTTGGGGGTTGTCTTTGTAGGTACATTTTGGCATAAAGGGGGCTAAGAACGGTTTGATGCAGTGAGCTAGTGAGGAATGCTTTTGACATAGAAGTTGGGATTCTTTTGTATAGTTTCTACTCTAGGAGTAGTATAAATCTATAGGATTAACATTCATTTGATGAGAATGTAACTAATCCATGGGAAGTAATTATTTTGGCATGCATTCCTTAAAGCTCAAGGCTTCAACACGAATTTTTATACTCTGGTTATACATATTAGCTCTACTTATGCCCTTAATCCGCACTTAAGGAACTAGGGTCCTTACAGTTGCACCTGTTCCACATGTCCCAACAGAAACAGCCCGCACACGGGGGTGAGCATACCAATAACACTATCTCAATAACCGCAATATCACAATTCATGATTTACAGAATATAAAGCTGTAAATGTAAAAGATACTCCATGTATGGGATCCTCCGTGTTGTTCATGTTCTCACAATAGCCAAAACCATCAAACTCCCAAAATCAGCTAATCATTACATTGATTAACTATGCACATGCTCAACCCATTAATTCCATAATCAATTATAATAAATCATTACACTAATGATTTGCAGATATCACATATATCTCAACAATGATTCCACAGTTCGATTTCATCGTATCTCATCGCTCGCTTAACAGCGGTAGCATTCTATCCTCTCGCAAGCTCAACAACGACGGTATCATAACCGATGTTCGCTCAACAGCGACAACATCATAACCGTTGCTCGCTAAATAGCGGTGAATTATTTGCTAAACCAGTTAATAACTTACAATTAATTACGTGCACACAATCACATACCCAAGCACGTATTCAACCTCCAAATACATCATCAAGTCATGATGATTAATCATTAAAAGAGTTGGGCGAAGCGTGCATCGATTCCATGACCAACCAGTATTTTTCTAAAAAAACATGACCTCTCGATCGATCGGCTAGAGGCTCTCGATCGATCGAGAGCCACAACAAATTTGCAACCAAAATTCGATCTCGCTCGATCGATCGGTTAGATCGCTCGATCGATTGCCAGACCATCTCGATCGATCGGCTGCTTTGCTAGATCGATCGAGTGCACTGTTCATCGCCTTCCACTTTTAGCCTACGACGCGCGATCCATCGAGCCAACTTGCCGATCGATCAGCGAGCTCTGTAACAACCAAAAAATGGTGTTTTGCAAGCCAAAGCCTAAAAAGAAAACAATTCCAACACCCAATATACCATAAATCCTCAACAAGGAACCATAAATCCTCCCCAAAACATAACAACTAAAAATCTCCAAAAATCCAAAACTCCAACCCAACTCTATACTTAACCAAATACCACAAAATTACTATCAAAATGAAGATATAAGAGAGGGGAAGAGTATTACCAAATTATTTGGTCGAGATTCCAGCTCGAACACCGAGCCCCATCGATTTTCCTTTGAAAGGAATAGAGGGAGAGAAAGAGATGGGGGAGGGGAAACGTAGAGGATGAGAGAGAGTGTGAAGTGGGGAATGGTTGAACACCGAGTCTACTTGGTATATATAGTACCAATGCTCCAAAAAACCGAGCCTCAAATACTCATACACTGACTCATTAAAAATCATATGTGTTCAATAATTATCTCACACTCACTATTTTCATTACCAACCTCAATCCAAAGCTCCCCAGATTTCAGATCCCACTACCAACACAATTCCAAGGTTTAACACCACAATGAGAATAAATCTCAACCTCTTGGGCCCAATGGCCCCGATACCGGATTAAAATCCCGGGGAGTCTCAACACTGTAATTATCTCATAATTACTCCAATTAAAATCCATTAAAGATCATAATCACTCCGGGATTAATACAATAATTTCCGGATATCACAGTTCTAAAACTTCTGCCAGTTCGTTTTCCACGGACATGTTCAAAAGTCATTGCCATCAACTCTATTAATTCATATTCTTTACAAGTTGGCCATTCGTGATATCTAATGTCCACCTTGATGGGAAGTATTATATATTACTCTCAATATATTAGCTGTAAATCAATTAGTTAGTTAAGCAATTATTTGGGCGGGGTAGTTCATAAACTGTAATTTAAAAGGTGTTTGCACAACAAACTTCATGTTAATCAATTAAGATAAATGCAAATATTTCCACAACTTCCTTATTCCTCAATAATTCTCTGAATGTAATCATGTACTTCAGAATAAATTTTGATCATCAGATTAAAAATTTCTGGTTATGCAATAGTGAGATAAGAAATGTTCTAAAGATCGACCAGAAGAAATAATATCCATGGCCTCAAAGGTTCCCCACTTTCAACACCCTTCTTAGTCTAAGCCTCCTTTGTCAGACACTCATTATGTCCACTTTGTTGGCACTCATAGGGTTTTTTTTTATAAAAAAAAAACCGTCATTGAGCGACCCTGGTTTGGTAGACCCCTACTTGGCACTCGTAGGGTGGAGGGAAGAAGGATTTGATTTTCTTTGATCTGTTCTATTCTTTTTATTTTCTTTTTTCGCCTCTTTTGTATTTTTGACTCATATATGCGAAATTTTACTGATTATCTTCAATCTTTTTTTTTTTTGCTGTTAAATTTGAGTTGTGTCTTAATTACATAAATGCTTAATTTAATAATATTTTGGTTCAGAATATTTTAAAAATAAATTTCTCCTACGACCCATACGATTTGGAGAATTTCAGTGAATTTCTTCGTTATTGCTAGGGATATAAATGAATCGAGCCAGTTCGCGAGCTTTTCGAGACAGCTTGAAAAATATTTGATTTGTATTCGAAATTATCGAAATCGAATCGAACTCGAGCATGTTCGAACTTTTTTCGAGCCGAACTCGAACCCAAATTAACTTGTTCAATAGTTCACGACATGCTCGCGGGCTTTAATATTTTACTAATATATAATTATGTATTAAATAAATATATTTAAAGCATTTCGAGCATTTATTCTGAGTAATAGTTCGAATAGTTCGCGAGCATGTTCAAACTTTTCGAGCCGAACTCGAGCTTTAATTCGAGCCAAAAAATTTAAACTATTCGAACTTCGAATTGAGCTCGAGCTCGAATATACATATTTCGAGCCGAATTCGAGCATTAAAATTTCCTTTATATTCGACTCGATTCGGTTCGTTTACACCCCTAGTTATTACCTGTGCTTATCAAATTGCTTTTTATTTTTAACTAATAAAGTCGCTCATTGTCATTAAATTTTTATTTTAAAGTTATATTCATTTTTAATGATGAAAGAAATATTTCTCTTAATAAAGAATAACGTATAGTTAGGACTGTCAAAATGAGTTTGGCCCTTTGGGTTGATCCAATACACCAAATAGACGGATTTGGTCAAGGTTTTTTAGGCCAGCCTAGAGAGCCTAAACATGCTAACCTGGCGGATGGGATGAGTTGGCCCAAAGATTGAGTCAATAATTATTTAATAATAAAATTAATTAATTAATTAAAATGTTATTTAATAATTTTAATCATTAAACTTTAATAATAATATAATTTTTATTTATTTTATTTTTGACAGGTTGGCCGCATAACTTGCAACCGCAACGGGTTGGGCTGGCCAACCTGTGTGGGTCGAGTTAGCCCATTTTGACACCTCTATGTATGGCCAACAATGCTACACATGGGGTGTAAACAAATCGAGCCGATTCGAAAGTTTTTTGAGCTGGCTCCAAAAATATTTGATTTGTATTCAAAATTATCGAATTCGAGCCGAGCTCGAACATGCTCGAACTTTTTTTTCGAGCCGTACTCGAACCCAATTTAATTTATTCGATAGTTTGCGAGCCGCTCGCGAGCTTTAATATTTTATTAATATATATAATTATATAAATAAATATATTTCGAGTCTTTCGATTATTTATTTTCGAGCAATAGTTCGAATAGCTCGCTAGCATGTTCGAACTTTTCGATCCGAAGTCGAACTCAAGCTTTAATTCGAGCCGAACTCGAGCCAAAAATTTAAACTATTCAAACTTCGAATCGAGCTCGAGCTTGAATATAACTATTTTGAGTCGAGATTTGAGCCTTAAAATTTCCTTTATGTTCGACTCATTCGATTTGTTTACACCATTGGCTACACCCATCTCCTACAATTTCCCAAGATCAGGGCACTTTTATTGGGCATTGTTGTTCTATTGGGCCAACACTTAATCGGGCCACCTTTACACGGACATGGGCTCACTTATTTCGCCAATAATTTCTTCTTTCTTTTTTACAACCATGAGAAATCTGAAGCTTTGTGAATCTGTGACCTAACAATGGAAATCCGGAGAAATTCTGCTGGGAAAATCGAAAAGAGGAGGTTTGTCTTCCTAAAATCTAATATTCATCATTTTTCTCTACTGTAGGCTATTATATCAAATTTCTTGTTGAGATATTATTGTTGAATCAGTTGCATGCTTTCCACCGCTGAAAAAAAATGCTGAAACTTGAATTTTTTTATCTATTACGGAATTATAATTGATCGTTTATCTTGGTTCAGCTGTCTTATTTTTCATGTTTCTTTTTCGGGCTCTTGAATTTTCAGTGCGTTAATTTATGATTTACTGCCCGTATATATATGAACTTTAACTCTTTAAGCCTGACTGATTTGGGAAGAGACTTATCAGAAAATTGAGGATATGCATGTTCTGAGTTTCACTTTCACCTGTTCCGTTCGGATCTATTGGTTATTTTTCAGTGTATCTTGGTTCGTTCTTATTATTTCGTCACTTTATTTCTCACAAGCAGGCGAGGCACTTTGAAAGATCCCGTGTATCTTTTTTAATAAGCTTGGATTCATGTTTTTGGGTGGAGTATGCTGCTAAAAACTTGATATTTTTTCCCAAATCATGGACTCTTTCGACCATTTTTAACAGTGTTTTCACTTCCCTTTCTTTGGTGCATTCTAGTTCAGCATTCGAGAGGTACTGCATGATATAGCATAGCATACATTCTTTATGTAGCATAAGCTAAATTTGGAATTTTTTAAAATTTTAAAATACCTCAAGAACCATTTAAAAAATTATATATCTATCACCCGACATCACTAGCTCAACCAAATATGTATCACATCTGATACATTTCACAAAAATATGTTCTAGAGAACGCTTAAAACAAATCCAAACATGTCCTTGGTTTTTCAACTACTTCATGTCGTGGCTGTTGGGTGTGTGTAAACTACGTCTTATGCATGTTATGTGGAGCTGTAGCAATTATGGAGGTGGTGCTCTGAAAAAAGAGGATAGACAGAATATATGTCTGAATCTGAGTGGGCCATTGTCAATCAATCCTTGAAAAATGGACTGATATCCGTTTTTCTTTTTGGTGCAAGTTCCTGTTTTGTTGAACTGAAAGAGAGCTACCGCTTCTTATTTTGATGTGAATATGCCGGATTTAGACGTTTAGGATCCTGCATTTAAGCTACATGAGAATTACACCTATGCACCAAATGGTGATCTTTTTTTATGCTGTTTCTTTCTCCTGTTTATTCAGGTGCTATGATATTAAAAAGCTATACTAGCTAGCGCTACACAATTGGTTGATGGAACAATCAGTGAGTTTTTCTTTTTTTTTGTTTAACCATGAACTATTATGGTTTACTTGACTGATAAATATGAGTTGTCATTGAGGAAAAGTAACTTCATTTAGGTGGTAAAGAATAGCCTTTTATTGTATTTTTAACTTGTCGAGGGTTTGTTTATCAGAATTACGCAACTCATGGACTTCTATATCTTCTGCATGGCCTTGAACATGCATTCATTAGTAAATTCTTGACACTCTTTCTGTGGTATTTTTTGTATCATCTTAGGATAATGAACCAAAAACTCCAAGCAAGATTGGTGATAGATCCACCAGTGATGTTGTCGTAAGGGTAAAAACACAAGATGGACGGGATGAATGGATTTACTCTCATTCACATATTCTCGTTAGCAAAAGCAAGTATTTTGCTGATCGGCTGTCTGATGATTGGCCAACATGCCAGATTCTTGACTCCCGTAATTGTGTTGAGGTTCAATGCGAAGAATGTGACTTTGATTATCACATTTCTATTCTCCGACTCTTCTATATCACTTCAGATGTGTTGGTCACAGATTTGTGTGGCGTAAAAAATGCGCTTGGCACACTTCGTGTGGCTGTCGAGCTTGGATGCCCACAAATTGTTTCAACCTGTGTGGGCTATTTGGAAGCTGTCCCATGGGAGGAATCCGATGAAGAAGAAATTCTGAAAATCATACCAGGCATGGGATCACAAGCAGAACTAATACTTGCTCGTCTGCAGCCAGTCAATCCTTCGGCTGTGGTGAGGCTTTTTCTGTCAGCAATTCGATTCTCCACGTCATCACCCCCATCTTTGATGAATGATTTGAAAACCTCAGCTCAGGAGCAGCTTGAGTACATGCTAACTGAGGATGATGATGCACCTTTATTAACAGCTGACGATGAGATTAAATTGGTAGCTAGCCAGTGTGTCAACAGACTTATATCAAGATTTGTAGATCTTGTCGAGTCTTTGGTATGTGATCTCCAAGAGTTGGTTCCCGAACCAAGAAAAATGGATTTATTCCAGTCATATTTAACCGATTTATCATGGGCTTCTCACATAGTTGCAAAATTGGAAATTTCGAGAGAATTTATTCACATTTGGGTGGATACATCGGCATCTATCTTGAAAATTTCAGAGCAGTCATGTCCCTCAAGCGAATTGAATGGAACGAAGGTGAAAGCCCTTGAGGTGACTAATAAAGTTTTGGAAGCAATAGCTTATGGAATCGTGGTTTTGCCTCCCCTAAAACGCCTTCAAATGGTTAAAATCTGGCTTCCATATGCAAGGCTGATGAAGCCTTTGACAGATTCTTTTACTTGTGACGAAGACAATAATTTGCTGGCGAAATTTGATTGCGAGATTTGGCAATCTTTGGAGTCATCATTCGTGTCAATAATCTTAACGTTACCGTCTGGCGATCAAGCTGAAATTTTGAGAGAATGGCTTGACAGCAAGGAGATTCGATATCCCGACCTGACCGAGGCGTTTGAAGTGTGGTGTTACCGGTCGAAAGTTTCAAAGAGAAGACTAGCTTCTTTGGATGGAAGCAAATAGCGATCAAACTATTAGCCGAGTATCATTTATTCACTTTCATGCAACGTTTTTCTGTTTGTTCAAAAGTTTTATATGTAGAGACAAAGTAATGTATTACAACAACAATAACTAATCTTTAATCCCAATGGATTTGGGTAGTTTACATGCACCATATATGAGATCAAGTCGGGTCATGTATATATACCAGTTTTTTTCAAGAGCTTCTTTCGATCAAAAACACCATTGATCCATTTGGACTTCAAATTTTTGTACATAATTTCGAGATATGTCTTCTTCGGTCGTACCTTTGCTCTCGTGAAAGGGCGGAATATATGGACTGTACTCGACAAATAGGTGCATTAGTGGGTTTATGTTATACGTGACTAAATCAGCGTAAACGACTTTCTTGCATTTTATCTTCTATATAATCCATATCTACTTCAGCTTGAATGTCTTCATTCTTTATTTTATCTCTGGTATTACCACACATACAACAGAGCATATGTACATCTGACACACCCATGTTTTGGACGTGATTCCTCTTGGATGTTTAGCATTCTGTCACCTACATCATTGAAGGTCTAATTTCAGTTTTATAAAACTTATGCTTTAATCTTAGCGGGATTTTACGATCGCATAAATTTTCGGTGGCGTTCTCCATTTCAACCAGTCCGCATGTATTTTGCGGTTAACATCGTTGTCAATCTCACCATCCGTTTGGATAACATAAGCTAGGTATCGAAATTTGCTATTCATCGATCCCTCTTGCCCATTGAGTGTTGCAACAACAGGATCCTGAGATGTACGACCACTAAATTTGCACTCTTATATTTTGTATCAACTTTACAAAATCCATATTTCAACTTCAGATAATTAAATTCTATAAAAAAAATAAATTGCTTTTTTATCTAACTTATTTAAACTTAAATAAAAAACTTGTTTATAAAGTTGATTCCATTTTTAGTATTTTCATACAAGAAGTATATTATTTTATACGACTAATTTTTTTTTTTAAAAATTCCTGTCATTAGTCTAGAACTCTATTAACGACCATATTTTCGTTAATTGTAATTTTGTAAAATCAAGTTAATCAATGGCAATTTGGGAAAATTATTGTAAATTTGATTAATTGGGTTTTTAGTATGAAATGTTGTCGAAGGAGTTTGTTAGTGGAAAAAATAATATTTTGTAGGATTTTGTTTATAAATATTAAAGAATAATTACTAACATCTATTATATTCTCTATGATTGTTTTTATTTGTGTTGGCTCAGAATAAATAAAAGGCTGGGCATTCTATCCATAAGGACGTAACGAAAATTGAGTCAATCAAATATTATTCTCATAATTATTGAAGTTGAATCAAGTCAGGTATATTTTAAATAAAAACTTAAATAATGTTTTTAGGTGGATAAAATGCAAATTGTTTTTTAGAATTTTATAATACAAACATTTTACGAGGAAAATAATATCATTTTTTAAAAATATTGTTGGGAAAATCGCTCTTACATTTTATATTATTTTTTCTTATAAATATATGTGGAATATTATTATTTGTAAGTAAATGTGAAAACACCATATTTATATTTTAAATTTTCAATGATTAGTAAATTGAATATGGCTGTAATATTATTATTTGTAAGTAAATGTGAAAACACCATATTTATATTTTAAATTTTCAATGATTAGTAAATTGAATATGGCTGTAACATAGTTTCTTTTATTTGTATTAACAACTACACTAGAATTCATGGTACCATCGATTTAATAACTATTTTTATAGCTAAAAAATGCTTCTATCTAGTATCTGGATATACAAGAAAGATATGATCTGATGGGACTGATATGAGTTCGGAAAAAAAATTTCGCCTCTCCACCCAGTTATCGAGGATTTTGTAAAGTAGGAATCCTTGTGACTTGTTCATGTTATCCAATTATATAATATTGAATTTTTTTATTGTTGCTCTAATTTTCCATCTTTGTTTTTTTATACACTGATTTATTCTTAACTACATCTAGTCAATGCAAAGCTTCAACAAATATTTATCTATGTATATAGTCATGAAAAAAGATAATATACAAGACATACGAAATTGAAGGTCAATGAATAGATTTATTGTCACTCGCTCTGTTAATTAACTCTCAAACTAGAACTCATTGCTGGTATATTAGTACAATAATTATTCAAGAAAATATGTAGGACAGTGTCAATGTCACTTGCATCATCTTTACCAAAGAATGTCGACCTTGGACCTCACGTCAGGATCAACGGCCGTAATTGACCCTCGGGAAATTCTTACGTGCCGGGGGCCCATCGAGAAATTCTTACATCGACCGCGTATGGGACTCGATCCATGCACCAACACACACAAAAATATCAACCATGATTTATCAAATCATGGTTGACAAGAATTTATGTGCGTTGGTGTATGGATCGAAGCTAGCACCCGTTTCATACAAGAATTTCTCTTGACCCCCCGATATCACAATCCATGGCATGCAAATGATGATCAACTTCAATAACGTTTTTTTTTTTTTGTCATTTTTAATTTGATAGAAACATCAACCATTGTGGCTTGGATAGGGGTGAAATAAAATTTTGTTTAAATAGCATGTTATTTGAGCTTGACTTGAAAACAAATTAAGTACTCAAAATCGAGCTTAACGAGTAGAATTTTCTGAGAGATTGATCGAGCTCCACAAGATTGATTTCATCAAGCAATAATTAATTTCGAACTCAAATTATGACTCGAATTCGGAAACTCGTGTCCGCAACATGGATAGTCGAAGTCGACTTCAAATAATACTCATGCTCGTTTTGCTCGTCAAATTTTGGCCGAATTGCTTGCAAGTAATTCCCTTTGCTTGTATCTCTAAATGAAAGCACTCGTTAAAATTCATTAGCCATGCGTATTGATAGATTGAATAATGATTTGAATCTTGGCGGCCAAAGAGTCAAATTTGGCCTCTTAATTATAGACATATTTTCTTTGATAACAAAGCTTCAAAGTCCATGTCCCACAAGAGAAAGACAATTATTTTATTGAAAGTTTAAACAAAGATATCTATACATGAATCTGCAATCATTCTTTATAATGATAATAATAATAAATATTATGATTATATTTATATATTCTACATATCAAGTTCCCTTTAATTCATTGCAATTATTAATTGATCAAATTGCCAATTTTCAAGAAGATTTAGCTATGATAGTTTTTAATGCTTGTTTTGCAATACTTTTCCCACATGACCCGGAGAAGGCCAATAAAAAAGATGGCCCTTTGCTCTCATGAAGTGATCGAGTTGGTGGAGTAGGTGGATGCAAAGACCTTTGATCACGAGTTCGATTTTTTCTATCAACACTTTTTTTGGTCGAGCCCGTAGTATCGGACTTTTCTAGTATGGTTTACCTGATTGATACGATTTACAAGCTATTGCGTGAGTCCAATGATTTATCTAATGCACACCCAAAGGTAAACGACTGTGATCCCTCCGTCGTAAAAAAAAAAAAAAGATGGTCCTTTGATATGATGCTTATCTTTGAATCGCATGGTTCCACTTTAACTTATAGTCTTGTGGACCCATTCTCCCTTCATCTACACTGATAGTAATGGTAACTTCGGATGTGAATCGAGTTATAACTTGGCACTATTTGTATGGAAGAGTTCTACGTCACATGAGTAGAATCAAAATCAATACGTAATGTTTATATGAGATTGAAAATTTCAGTTGTAAAAATGGAAAAAAAAAAAACAACTCATAAAAATAGAACATTTCACTTGTGTTTCTACATTTACTTTGAATGATTAGATAATATCATAAGTTATATTGTAATTATTAGCGTAATGATATGATATGAAAAAATATTGAATAAATAATAATATGTTTATTTTAAATATTTGTGATTGAGATTTGAGATTGTCATTATGTGATGCCCATAATATAATTATTTACTTGACTATAATTGTGAGATAATTAAGGAATTAAATTCTACGGAATTATATTTTGGTCCGGAGTCGTACTAAATAATTCCTGGTTGAATTTGTAGGGTAAATTAAATTTAAAGGGACTCTTGTAATATTAAATTTATAAAATTGTAATTGAAGGGTGGAGATTAGTCCTAAGATTAAATGATAAATTTCAGACACAAATTCGAACATGTTAGTACATGTAATTCTATGTTGTTCCTCTTAGTTCGAATATCATGCTCTAGGGTCGAAAAATCTGTTCTGGTAGGGACGAAAATCTGATGCTATTTTGGTTCAAAATGTTAGATCCTTGTTTCGAAATTTCTGTTGCTATATTTGGGGGAAATTTTGCTGGTCGATTTGTAGACTTTTGGTATGATTTTTCTATTGTTTTGGGTCGAGAGTCCTGTTATCTTTGGATCAAAAATCTAATGGTTTATTGAGTAAATCTTGATGTTTTAGGGTTCGAAAATATATTGTTTTTCATTTTCAAAAATCTGCTGATTTGGTTCGAGAATCTACCATTCTAAGGTTCAAAAATTATGCTGCTCCTATGGGTCGAATTTAGGCTGCTGTTTTTGTTATTCAAAATCCTTGCAGTTTGGATCAAAATTGTGGTGGTTTCTTGTTCGAATATTGTTGCTATTCTTGATAGAAATTATGTTACTCCATTGACAAAGTTTTACTGCTGATTTGAGGACAATTTATGCATGCTGTTATAATTGAATTAAACTATTGTTTTTGTTGAATTTTTCTAATCCTTTGATGAAAGGTTACTACTAATTGTTAGGTTTTGGTCCAGAAATCTATTCTTAGTTTAGTTGTTTATTGCATTAACTTATGTCACACTATAAACTTGGGTATGTGCATGAGTGTAAGGTTGTGTGTATATAAGTATTGATATCGAGTTGTTTGGTACAACAATGAATGTTGGTTCATGTCCAATGCTTTAGTATCTTATCTTAGTTGCAAATGGAGCCTCGAACTTAGTAGATTATGATTTCATTGAATATTGATATAGCTAGGGAGATTGTCTTCTTTATGCAAAATCATACACGAGTTCCTTAGATGCAGAATATTGGTTGTTAATTGGTTATTGAATTAATGTCGAGCTATGAAATTTACTAGATACACCATGAGCGGGGTAGCTCGGTTGGGATCGTCGACTGTGAAATACGTAATAACGTACGAGCTTAGATAAGTTTAGTATATGATGTGTTTAATGAACAATGTGTTATCTTTATTTGGGTCGCCGTTGAGATTAACGATGTGTGATTATTGCAATTGGTTCACCATTGAGACAAACAATGTGTAATTGTGGTGTTTGGATCGTTGTGGGAATGAAGATGTATTGTTATGGTATTGGGTCGCCGTTGGAGCGTGCAATGTGGTAATATGATATATGGGTAATCGCTGGAGCGTGTGATGTATTAATATGATATATGGATTCCCGTAGAAGCGAGTGATGTGGTAACATTATTTATGGGTCAGCTGGAGCGTGCGATGCCGTAATATGATATATGAGACGCCGTTGGAGCATGCGATGCGTTAATAAGATATATGGATCGTCGCCGGAGCTTGCGATGTGATAATGTGATGTGGATAATAAATTGATTTAAATATTGTGATTTTATGGAATTGATAAGTGTGAATTGTGATAACATGAACTTTTGAAGAGATCTTATACTATATTGACATACTCAGAGAGTATCTTATTATTTTACAGTATTATATTCTTTTTGTGGGGTCCTCGTTACTTAATCCATTATATATTAGTTCATTATACATACGTGAGTAAGAATTAAGTCAAACATACACTGATTAAGAGTTTACTCATGTTAGGTTATTACAATACTTACACAAATCCTATCATAATATACATCATATGTACCGTAAAACAACTTAAACTAGTACAACTCCTATGCAGTGGTTCAACTCGCAGCGGAATAGACTAACACTCCCGTCCTCCCACGTCTATGAGTCCCTACAGAAACAATCACACAACATGAGTATAGATAAACAACCATCCCAGTGTGATATTAATACAAAACATAAACGATAAAGCACTATAAACATCAAATGTGATTGTCCTGTATCATGCATCATCAAATGCAAATATGTCATGACATGTCTCATTCCACATCCTGTTATAACCAGATCAACATGATATGTCTATCTCAGCTCAATATGTCAGTGGAACCTCCTCACATTATCATATTAGCAGCACATATCATAGTACCGTCCTCACATGTTATAACAGCCAGAGCATATACCCAACCGGCGTATATCTCTCATGCCAAAGCATATGTAGCATACCTATCGTTGCAACAATCCCAGCCAAAGCATATGCTCAACACTGGCATATCTATCGTGGCACCGATCTCAGCCAAAGCATATGCTACACATCTATCGTGGCATCCTTCTCAACAATATAATATCATGAATGTGCATGCATATGATGTCACTAATCATATGATACCATGCTTACATCATCATCACAACAATATCATATACTCTTACGTCAAAACGTACCTGTTCTGCGACACAAACGATATAAATTAGGTGTCAATGTCTAACCGCCTCGTTGCCCCGTCCCATGTGATGATGCTACAATAATATGAATAATATATCATGTTACAATAGGCTTCAAAATCAAATTCTACAAAAATCTCACATTTTCAACATTTTAACCCTGGCGATCGATCGACATACTGTTCTGTTCCATCGCGATCGATCGCCACTATCTCGCGATCGATCGCCAAAGTGTTCTGTTTCCTCGCGATCGATCGCCTGATTTTCACCGATCGATCACCATATGTTTTCACAGCCTTATAATTTCTCTGTTCTCGGCGATCGATCGCCATAGGGCTCGCGAACGATCGCCGATGTCCAGAAAATTCCGAACATGGCGATTTTGAGCTTATCTTCATGGTTCTTCTTCTACTACTCAAAATTTCACATTCAAACATGTTCCATGCAATCTCTAGTATCATATTAACATGTTTTCATTATCATAGAACTCAATTCTTTGCATAATAACAAGTAGGAATTCCAACCATGAACACTTGGTACTTAAATTCACATCATTCATAGATAACTACATATCCAAGCTTAAAATTATAAATTCCTTACCGAGAAGTTATGAAATCACTTCACTCTACTTTCTAGCTTGATCACCAAGTGAAATCCAAGCAAAAGATGCAAGAACCAACAAGGGTTTGGAGAGGTGCTTGTGTAGAGATTACTATGTGAGTTGAGGTGTATTATGTGAAGTAAATCTGATTTTTAACTATGTAGGCACCTTCAACTCAAATGCACATTCTAATGCACCTTCAACTCAAATGCACATTCTAATGCCTCTCAAATGCATGCTAAATGCACATCAAGGTCATATCCCACTACACACTTCATGTCTCTTCATTCTCTTGCATATAAAATAAGACATGCATCAATATTTCAAGAACAAAGATATATTTGTTCACAACTCACATATCTCCTATGTTTCTTGTTTTATGTTACCTCATACTTGCTACAACTTCGTATTGAACTCTCATAAGTAATTCATTCTATTATTACATCGATCATCATTCGGTTCAACCCGAACCCGAGTCTACATCGTATTGTAATTTGAGACAACTTTTCTTATGAGACTATGAGATGCTCGATCAATGGCGGAAAACAACCAAGGAAGAGACGGAGAAGATGAACAAATTGAGAAGAAGGTTGACTACTGATATAAGAACACACATCTTTTGAACAATATGCTCTCCCCTCTCTCCTACCATTTCTCTTTCCTCGGCTTTAATTCCCACCGACGCTAATGCTGCTCGTGAGCCCTTCTAAGGTTGTGCTGCCACCTAATTTGGCGGCACCGTCGCCTTCTCTTAAATAGATTGTGACGAATCCCCTCCATCATCATCATCTCCATCCAAATCTAACCCCTCTTCCTCTCAAAATCGACCTTATGCTTCCTTTTACAAGCCACTAAAAAATTTCAGCCCCGCCTCTTACGCATGGTTTGCAGAATCGGTATCAGAACGGCCGGAACGGCCGTTCCATAACCGGAACAGTAGTGGCCGAGATGAATTTCATGTCTGGAACGGAAGTGCTTCTCAACGCCGATAATCACGGCTATAACGGTGGAACGACCGTTTTTTTTGGGAATGGAACGGATTTTTGGCCGTAATCGGGGCAGGAACGGCCAATTTACCCTAAATCCCTGATTTTTCCATTGATGTTGCAGAATGGCTATGGAGATTGGAGATGATGAAGACGATATGGAGAAGATAATGGATATGGAGAAGAGAATGAGAGAGAATAATTTAAGCCCAACATTTTTTCTAAATAAATGGCCCAACTTTTGGTTGAATAATTTTTTAAAAAAAGATTTAGAGTAAGCAATGTGCACAATATTTTATATTATCTTTTCAAAAATAGTTTAAGAATAACTAAATGATTTGTGAAATGATTTAATTTTTGTAAGTAAAATTAAAAATATTTTGAGATATTGATGATAAATTTATGTTTTAATAAAGTGTATATAAGATAGAATAATTTTAATATATATTGAGGATAAATTTATGTTTTATTAAAGTGTATATAAGATTTAGAAAAAAAAATAATTTGTTATTTTCTTAAAAATAATTTTATAAATATTATTTATGAATTAAAGAAGATGAAAAATATTTTTTTTTTCAAAATATTCAATTTTTTTGAATTTTGTAATATTATTTTTAAAAAATCCGCACCGTGACCTTTCCGTGAAATATCGTTGGAATTGGAACGGTGACCTCCGTTCCGGATCCGATTCCTCTACTCCATTTACCTACAACACTCTATGCTCCACATGTGTCTTAGTGCACGTGTATCTGTACTAATTATTTATTGCCAATGGCTGTCGGTGACTTGGTGTACTAATTGCTATCAAATAATTCTAACTAAACAAATTTATCCTTTTATACAAATTTTTAAATTTTTCCACACAAATACCAAAAAACAAAAAAAAAATAATCATTATAATAATCAAATTTAGGAGGGAATTTTTTGGTAACAATTAGTATTACAGTAGCCATTGTTAATGTGCATACACGTGTCACTCAAGCACCATATGGAGCATGTAGTGTTGCATATAAATGGAGCAGGAGAATTGAACCCCTAAGCGGGGCGGGACGGGTCCGGGTTTTATGTGTAGCGAGGCGGGTCCTGTGATTGACCAAACCCGTCTCATACCCGCCCCGTTGCCATTTCTAGTCCCAAGCGTGTCGTATCCTGAAAAATTTTGAAAATCCGTATCACCGGGTCCGTATTGTGTCGTGTCAGCATCGTTGTGGCAATGTTAGTACATCATAGGTTAACACTATACGTCAGGTGCTCCTTCTTTCTGGAATTCATGCTTTTAGGGGTTTTTTGAACGTTTTTTGCTTCAGAAAGGTTAGGTAAATTAAAGATACAATAAAGTATTTTAGCCTTTTGACTGACAAACAAACAAAGAAAAGATTAGTTTCAACTTTCAACCAATCAAATAAATACACTATTCATATTAATCTTAATTTATTTCAAATAACAGTCTTTAATCGACATGTTTAAAATTATTAATATTTACTGAAGATAGAGTTTCGGGATCCAATTCGAGCATGCTCGATTTTAAATAAAAGTGTTCAAATTTCATATAACTTTGCCCACTAAATTTTGAAAGTTGGTGTATTAACTCATGCGAATTTTTTTTATTCCCATTTCATCAAATTAATTCTTGCACACTTTCATGTCTATTATGATATCAAATTATTCGAGGTAAAACAAATTGGGAATTCGAGGAGTGTAGGATTAAATGATGCCGCATTACTAAAAAATATAGTTGGTGAATGTTGTAATTTAAATCTTTTTAAACAGTATATCAGTTCAAACATTACGTTTTGATTGCTCTCTCAGTAGAGTCAATTGTTTCTCCCCAACAATCCCCTTCCTATAATTACACTCGTAAGCTTGACTCCGATGTCAATTGTATGATAACGCACTTGTCACTTTATCAAAAGTTATAGCTTGTGATAACTATGCAACTCAAATCGTTTATACCAAACATCCCAATAACCATGTTTCGATCGCTCTCCTTGCAGGTGACATTATTGCTCCTCAACAAAGTGTTAACTGATTGAAAGTTATTCAAGCATATTTGATTTATGTTTGACTCAAGTCACATTTACTAATGGTGATTACAATTTAGAGGAAATTACAAGAAGGTACCACTTTTTAAAACATCTTTCAACTAAATCTAGCAAAATATTCTCTTTTCAACTAAATATATCTTTTGAAAAACATATTTCACATAAGTCCAATTTATTAAACCCTAATCTAACTGGTCTATTTTTATTACTAAATTACCCCTATTTGCAATAAAATCCATCATAAAAAATTTGATATTTCTAACATAACGACTATCGTTTTTCGAAACTTTTTTCATCCAATTCATTGAGCAGCTGATTTCGATCGTGTTTTAATTAGTTTTCTGATTTTAGATTGTTCGATCTGTCCAATATTCAATTAACTGTTAATTGATCAAATTTTCCTGAGATTTTTATCGTTAATTCTGATGGATAATGAAATCATGATTCTTTTGAAATTTAGAGAGGAAACACTGGTTTTGAATGTTAATCCCGGTTTCGAATTCAGTGATTTAATAGGCTGTGCATATGCTAAGTGGTCTGATATGAATGCCGATGAATTTTGTTTCAAATACTCAATCGATGGGCATCCTAATTGTTGTTTGAGTAATGCGATTGATATGAGAAATATGTTTTTGTTGTGTAAGATGATCAATCTTTGCTTGTTGACAGTGCATTGTTGAGGTCTGTTGATGAATGTGTTGGTAGTTTACCGATTGTGTCTAGAGGTGCATGTGACATACATGCACCGGTAGACAGAATTGCTTGTGGTATAAACTTTTTGACAGAGTCAAGCGGTATACGCAATATACATGAACCTATAGAGTCTATTTCTGCCCGTGATTTACACCCATCAATAGAATCAGGTGGTGCACATATATCGACAAAACAAATTTGCAGTTCACCATCAGGTCTAGGACTTGATTCAGAATATCGAAGATGCAATATTAAAGGCAAGGAGAAGTTGTTGTTATGTTCTGGATGGTCATCAATTATTAGTAGGGTGGGTCAAGTATTTAGAGGTGGTGTTGAAGAGTTTCGAAGTGAGTTGAGTAAATATTCCATGGAGGTTGGGTTTGATTACAACTATGTGAAAAATAATAAAGATAGAGTAGTTACTGAATGTTCTAGGAAGCATGTTGATGGGTGTGGCTGGTTTGTGAGTGCCAACATTTCACGTGTAAATGGTTCTTTCTACATAAAAAAATTGAACAACATTCACATGTGTGGTCTACGAGTCATGAAAGACAAATCAAAAAGGATTGTTTCACATTTAATATCAGAAATTATTTGTGAACGAGTCAGTTCAAATCCAAACTTTTCTGCTAGGTCTGTAATGGAGTTAATGAAAAAAGATTATGGGTTGGATATAACATACATTAAGGCATGGAGAAGTGTGGAGAAGGCTAGGTCTACTGCTTTTGGAAATTATGATGAGTCTTTCAAGGAGTTGAAGTGGTACATCGATGCGGTGAAGACGACTAATGTTGGGAGTTTTGTAGAGCTTGAAGTTGACGACTGTAACCGATTCATCCGTTTGTTTGTGTCGTTTCGTGCTTGTATGGATGGTTTTAAATTTTGTCGCCCTATGTTATTTCTTGATGGAACTTTTTTGAAATCCCGTTTTAAGGGAATACTTCTGTCAGCTACTGCAAAGGATGGGAATCAAGGTAAGATGCAACAAGATTATAATATAAATGAGATTTTACATGCATCGAAGTCTGTCGGTGCATGTATATTACATGCACCGATAGACTTCTGCGTAAAAAAATGCTGCATGATATAAAATTAATCGGATTGAATGCGGTGCATGTATTATACATGCACCGCTAGTCTACCGTGCATGTATATTACATGCACCGATAGAAATAGGATTCTCTATCATTTAGTACTACATATGCATGTAATAGAGAATCGGTACATGTAGTTTACATGCACCGAAAATTTATCGGTGCATGTATATTACATGCACCGGTAGAACTTGTCGTATCTAAATGTACCACTAAAGGTTATATAAGTGCATCATATAACATAAATTGTATTTTTTGCTTTATATGTTTTGATTATTTTATTGTAGGGTTGTTCCCCCTGGCTTTTGCTGTTGTGGACTCAGAGAACTTTGATAATTGGTGTTGGTTTCTATCTTGTCTGAGCAAGATTGTAGATACTGGTGGAGATATTGTTTATATATCTGATCGGAATGTTGGTTTGATGGAGGCTTTACCCGTTGTGTTTGGACCTTCTCCAAAACACTTTTTTTGTCTTTATCATTTGAAATGCAACCTCCGGGACAGATATGCTGGCAAACATTTTTCGAACCAGTTTCGGGAAAGGATGTGTTACTTGTTGGATGAGTGTGCATATTCGCCGACGGTGGCTATTTTCACAGAGAAGCTTGCTATTTTGAAACGAGAAGGTGGTTCAATTGTAGAAGGGTTTTTACAGGGTCTATCTTTGGAGAAATGGACAAATGCTTACTCATGCGGCATGCGATATGGAGAGATGTATTCAAATGCAGCAGAGTCTTTCAATTCGTGGATATTAGAGGCAAGGGGTCTGCCTATTACTCATATGGTGGATTGTATCCGGGTTAAGCTAATGAGCTGGTTTTATGATAGGAGATCAATGGCTGCACGATGGAGTGGGGTTCTGTGCGCGAAGATGGAAAAGAAATGGTATTTTAACGAAAATCAAGGTCGTGCATGGAATGTGAAGATGTCTACTGACTGTTGTTTCGAGGTGTTTTCATATCCTTCAGTTACTGTGCGCCTTGATGTTCGTACGTGTACTTGCTATCAGTGGCAGCTTGATGGATTCCCATGTCCTCATGCGATTGCTGTATTTAGGAGGAACAAGATGGCCATAGATGAAGTTGTTGATGTATATTTCCATGTTCGTACTTATAAGAGTTGCTATGAAGGAGTTATAATTCCGATTCCAGGACGTTCAAGTGATGATTTTGCTCAAATTGTCACGGATATGAATATTTTACCACCACAAACAAAAAGGCAACCGGGTCGTCCAAAGAAGAGGAGAATTAGATCCAAAGGTGAAAACATTCGACAGTTGCGTTGTAGTCGGTGTAAAAAATACGGACATAATAGGAAGACTTGTAAGGAACCTATTTGATGTTTTTTGTAAGTTTATGTTGAACAAAATTTAATTGTAGAAATTATTTGTTTGATTTGTTATTGGTTATTTAACATAATGATACAAATACATACAATTTATTAGTTGCATGTAATTTACGTGCACTTATAGATTTAAGTTTCACATATAGGTGCATGTCATATACATGCACCAAAAGATTCAAGTTGAACATGGATAAATGAAAATGTGTATTCTATCGGTGCATGTGATATACATGCACCGGTAGAAACAAAATGTTAATGCATGTTAGTTTACATGCACCTGTAGACAGATTATTCAAGCATTCCATGTTATATAACTGCAATTAAATGGCTATTGGTCCATGTGATTTCACATGCACCTATTGAAAATGTTGGATAAATGCAATTAATGAATTATCGGTGCATGTATATCACATGCACCGATAGAAACAAAATTTTACTTAATGTTTGTGTATTTACATGCATCGTAGTATCATTGTAAAATATATATTCAAGCTCGCATGTATGATAAATGCAACTGATGGTCTGCCGATGCATGTGATTTACATGCACCGATAGAAAACAAATTGAAGAGGTCATGTTATTCACATGCACCGGTTGATTCAAGTAGTTCATGTTTGATGAATGCAAATTTGTTTTATTTTAGTGTATTTACATGAATCGTTAGTCTCATTTGGTGAATGCGAAGGGACACACAATAAAAATTAAACAAAGAGCACTTGTAGGATTCAATTTTTGTCCAGTTTATCATTAACCAACTAAAACACCAATATGAGTCTGTACAGTTATCCAATAACAAAATATATATCTAACAAAGTATTAATCGTTGTCTTATACATTTTGGAGGATGACTTTCACCATTTTTGCTCTATACATACTATTTATATCTACATTTGAATGCTTGGGCACTTCTTGTCCTCTCATAATTTTTTCCATGTTCATGCAAACAAACACGGCACAGTCTGCCGAGCCACCCTTTTGTTGCATTGCTTCTTTGAATGTTATGATTTCGTATGTATCTTCACTTGGACTGTAGGTGATGCCTGCTGAAATGGGAGACTCCTGAATGATTTTCTTCATCTTCTCTTCAACGTAGACTTTCTATATTTTTGAAGAAGTATTGTTATCAACTGGTAATTTTATAAAAAGTATTGAATTTAAAAAAATAAGTGTATTTAAAGTAAACCTTACCAGTAATTTGGCCTTTTCAAAGTAATAATCTGTCTCCCCCTCAATTCGTGGCCTTATTGAATTGTAATGAGTCCAAACTGACTCTTGAATATCAAAGACAAGTAGTGTCCAGTGGTATCCTGGTGTTTTTAAGTGGTCTTCTTTGCCTGGGGTGTTTATTGGAAAAACCAAAAACCTATATGACATTGCCTCTGGTAGGAATTTATCAATGTTGTTTTCTGCTGAGTCTTTGTAGTAGCTTCCTAGTGAGATCAGTGCTGCGTATTGCTGCGAATTTGTATGAAATAATTGCATGATAAACGAATATCCAAAGTTGAATGGTATGATTGCACTTTGTTTAATGAGAAAAAAAATATTTAATAGTTGAATTTTATTACCCAACACATGCTGTTGAACACATAGGCTATCTTCTTTTTCCGGTATTGGCAATCTGGTTATTTACAATAATCGCCCAACGGTCAATCATCTGTATGTAATGATCAATCAGTTTCACAGATATATATAGTAGTTCATGTGCGAGACATACACCTAATATTATGTCGGTGCATGTTTACATGTTTGATAAATGTAAATAATGGTCTACCGGTGCATGTGAAAACACATGCACCGATACCACAAATTTGATTTGCTACAAGTTATTTACATGCACCGGTTGATTCAATCATTTGTAAGTAATGATCAATCAGTTTCACAGATATATATAGTAGTTCATGTGCGAGACATACACCTAATGTTATGTCGGTGCATGTATACATGTTTGATAAATGCAACTTATGGTCTACCGTTGCATGTGATTTAACATGCACGCATAGAAACTAAATTTTAATTAATGCTTGTGTATTTAAATGCATCGTTAGTAATTATCAAGTAAAATCATCATAAAAGTTTTATTCAAGCATTGCATGTTATATAAATGTAACTAAAGGTCTATCGGTGCATGTGATTTCACATGCACCGATAGAAAAAAAGTGAATTGGTGCATGTTATTTACATGCACCGATTAACCAAATGTGAATTAATGTTTTTTTATCAAGTAAAACCATTAGAAAAGTATAATGCAATTGACTTACATCGTTGGCAAGAGGTACATCGTGAAGGATTTCAGCAATATCCGATACAAATAGCTTTCTGTTGGTGAATTTGTCTTTCCAGATAAGTCCCCTGCACACAGTTGAAGAGTCAGTGTCAAGGAAGCGTTGTTTAATTAAATTAGACGTACCATTTTCCATGGTTCTTGTTTATATTCATTATGTAAGCCTTTTCATCTGCTGTTAAGAGCTTCATGGCAGGCATTGTGGTTTTGAACTTGAGAGGTCCATTATCTTTTTTCGTCTTCCCTTTTTGTTTATTGTCGCTGACGAAATCATCATCTCTCAGCTCTAGATCTACGGGATCATTAGTTGTACCTTTGTCTTTCAGACTTTGTAATGATTCCATTTCTGCAAAATTTTTATTTCCCTCTTCGTCGTTTTTCTTGGTCCTCTTTGCCTTCCTCTTATCAGGGTATGTGTGGTCCAACTCCATTTTTTGCTGCCTGTCCTCCCTTTTCTTGATCCTCTTGACAAGGGATGTTTGTTCTTGCTTTTCTTTAAGGATCTGTTCTTGTTCTTCATTAATGATGAAGGAGGCAGCTTTGACATTGAGAAGCTCATTTTTCAGTGAATTATTCTCATCATTTACCCTTTCAAGGTCCGCATAGAGCTGTGTTATGATAGTTTCGAGCTCATCTTTCTTTTTTTTCATATCTTCGTAATTGTCTTTAATTTCTTTGATTTGCTCGTCTCTCATTAAAAGATTTGTTTTTGTTTCTTCCAGCTGGGCTGTTAGTTCCGCATATTCAAAAAATTGCGGTGTTGGAATTGTTTCTTGCTCATGATCAAAGGAATCAACAATGTTCTTCAGTTCTGTTATTTCATTATCCTTTGTCATGAGCTTCGCCTTCAATTCTTCAATCTCTGTTACAAGTACTGCAGCTTGAAGAATATCTTGTGCTTGTGTGAGACCCCGTTATCACATCAAGTTACTAAGGTGCAATTTAGAGAACTAAACATTCATGTGAATATATCAGAGTAACGTATTGTGTTGATTAACCTGAGATTTAGAGATTACAGTACCAAAATGTTTCAAAAGGAATAACACAATTCCTACAAGGTACTACATTATAGTCTTACTCTACTCAGTAGAAGCTATACAAAAAAATTTCTCTAACATGCTAATCCTGTAGCACTCCTTACAGCTCAGCATATCAACCCCAACCCTGGTTCTCGTCCACAAAAGCACCTACAAAGACAACCACAACACATGAGCATAAAACAATTCATATTCAACATAATATGAAAGTAAGGCATAAATGCACAATCCTAAACACAAGCACTTCCTGTATTTCCTGCATTTATAACGCCCATTGGTTGTCCCTGTACCATAATTCATAATAAAACACATTATATGAATGTATGGCTTCATAAATAAATGTCATGACATTTCCTCTTTTTCTTGAGTCAGTCATCATCAGTTATTTTAATGCTTTCATAATCTCAAAACAAGCGGTATCGCATACTCGCTTCTTCATACTAGCGGTATCTCTTCCTCGCTCAGTATGGTATACCTCGCCTCCATGTGCAAGCGAGCCTCCCCCCTCCCGCTCCACATTTTCAGCGGTAAAGCATAAGCATTAAAACCTTAACTGTGATCGCCCTGACTCGTGGAATACACCACTTTATTCCACATCACAATATGCAACAACAATGCATAATATGCAACACAATGCATAATAACATGTATCATAACCTTAATGCATCACATTGCATTCATCATGTGTCACACAGACAAACATAAGTACATGTTACCGTTGGGATGCCCGTACGTCGCTTACGTACCTTTCCAAAATGTGGTGTGTTGCAGGACTCTATCCCCTGCGCTGTGTAGCTACCTGTGAAGGCTCTACACCAGTGTACAACACAATATTAGATGTCTCATTACAATCCAATATCAAAACTTTAACAAAATATAACAATTTATATTTTTCAACATTCTGGGTCTCTCGATCGATCGGCCCCTCTTCCCGATCGATCGAGAAGACGCCTAAAATCAAAACCAAGATTCTGCCTGGCTCGATCGATCGAGAAGAAATGTCGATCGATCGAGATGCCCTGTTCGAGAAATACCAACCAAGAATTCTCGAACACCTATATTCACACCCTTCGATCTAGCATATAACATACACCACATGTTTGAACAATTATGCTAGCAATTACAATACACTACTCCGAGTGTATTCATACCAAATTTACACCCCAAACATAAGCCCATATGCATAAACGACGACCATTTACACAAGTACTCGATCAACTTTTCGGAAACAGGGCAACACATTTTATTTCCAGATTTCCTGAGTACTTCATTTCATGCTATAATAACTATCACATATAACATAAAGCATGCTCGAACAATCATGCCAAGGGCTTCACAAAACTACCATGCATATTTTCACATCAAAGGTTTACCAAAAACCTAAGCTAACGTGCATGATATCACCTCCTCAAAAACACTCCCAAACCATAATTTTCCAGAAAAACAGGGCATACTCCTTACCCAGATTTTCGAACACTATACTTCACATGCTTTAATCCTCTACATAAAACATTCAACATGCTCAAGGAAAATTACAGAGAGCCTCATAAACATCACATAAAAGTATTCATAACAATATTTCTTTAATCCCTACACTAGCATGCCGAAACTGCTACCAAGAACAAGCATGCTAGGAATTTAAAAACTGGGAAGAACATGTGACTCCTCACCACTTTTGCCCTTCGATTTTCTATATGAAAGGATGAATGAAATCCGATCACCTTCCTCCTTGAAACCGACCACGTTGCAGACAAAAAGAAGGGAAGAAGAAGAAGTCTTTTTGGAAGAGGCACAATGAAAATATCTTCATGTAAAGTGGCCACCTAGTCATCTGCTTTCCCAGAAAAACAGGGGAGGGGCGTGGGTTCAACAAGTGGGGGTGGGGTGGTTGCATGTAGGGTTGTTTGGTGGTGTTTAATTGTGTCCCGGTATTTCATACGATGTATAAAAATATCACTCCTTGATATTTTATTATTTTACCACATCAACACAACAATTTAAAAACACCTAACATGCTCCCTAAACCACATCATCAATTAAATAAATCACTCCCACATACAAAACTCCTTTTAACACATAGGTTCATAATTAGCAACCCTTAATTGCATGATTACCCACATAATCATTTCTGGGATATCACAATACTCCCCTACTTATAAGATTTCGTCGCCGAAATCAAACATGCTGCTAACCAGATAATAAAACAGTACATAAACGCATACCAGAAAACAGCTCTGGATAGTACTGCACCATGTGTCGCTCTGTCTCCCACGTGGCCTCCTCGACACCCCTACGATCCCACTGAACCTTGATCATAGGAATAACCTTGTTCCGAAGTCTGCGGTCTGCCCTATCCAAAATCCTGATAGGCCGCTCCTCATAAGAAACATCGGACTCAATCTGCACCTCTGAAGGCTGCAACACATGTGAAGGATCCGGCTCATACTTCCTCAGCATAGACACATGAAAAACGTCGTGTATACCAGACAGAGAAGGCGGTAAAGCCAAACGGTACGCCAGAGTACCAACACGCTGTAAGATCTCATACGGCCCCACGTATCTAGGAGACAACTTCCCCCGCATACCAAACCGTACTACGCCTCTGAAAGGTGAGATCTTCAGAAAAACTCTGTCGCCTAACTGAAACTCCAACAGCCTACGCCGCTGATTGGCATATGCTGCCTGTCTGTCCTGAGCTGCCTTCATCTTTCTCTTGATAACCTTAACTTTCTCTTCCATTTCCTGAACCAACTATGGTCCTCCAACCGACTTACGGTCCAAGTCATCCCAACACAAGGGTGACCTACAACGCCTACCATAGAGGGCCTCGAAAGGAGCCATCTGTATACTTTCCTGGTAGCTGTTGTTGTAAGAGAACTCCACTAAGGCTATCGAGTCCTGCCATGATATGTCAAACTCTAGCACACAAGCTCTCAACATATCCTCGAGCGTCTGTATCGTACGCTCGGTCTGTCTGTCCGTCTGAGGGTGATAGGCTGTGCTCAGCCTCAACTCTGTACCTAGAGCTGTCTGCAGACCTCCCAGAAGTGAGATGTGAACCGCGGATCTCGATCGGACACTATCGAAACAGGGATCCCGTGCAGTCTCACCACATCTCTGACATATAACTGTGCCATCCTCAAGTGCGTATATGTCATACAGTAGGGAATGAAATGAGCCACTTTAGTCAATCTGTCCACGACTACCCAGATGGCATCAAAACCCGAAATAGTCCTCGGTAAGTGGGTCACAAAATCCATAGACACGTGCTTGCCACTTCCACTCGGGTATCTCTAAACTCTTTAGTTCACCTCCAGGCCTCTGCCTCTCAGCCTTCACCTGCTGACAAATCAAACAGCGCTTGACAAATGAGGTGACATCTTGTTTCATACGCCTCCACCAGAACTGGCTGCGTAGATCCTTATACATCTTCTTCCCGCCTGGGTGGACACTCATCCTGCTGCAATGAGCTCGCTGTAATAAACCCTGTCGTAACTCAGGTGTATCTGGAACCACCCATCTGTCGCCAAGTCTCAGAGAACCGTCCTCAGCCACTCTAAATCTCGATGGCTGATTTGAATGAACCACTGACATCCATCTCTGAACCTCCGCATCGGTCCCCTGAGCCTTCCTGATGTGATCATAAATAACAGGTTCAGCTAACAAAGTCAAAACCTGTACTGGTGAAGAAGATACATCAAAATCAAATCCCAAATGGCAGTAGGAGCCCAACATAGCTGATAAACACATGGCATCCTCTGCTGTGCTCCGCACTTTCCGACTCAGGGCGTCGGCTGTCAGATTAGCTTTCCCGGGATGGTATAGGATTTCACAATCATAATCCTTCAGCAGGTCCATCCATCTCCTCTGCCTCATGTTCAGCTCAGCCTGTGTAAACAAGAACTTCAGGCTCTTGTGATCAGTGAAGATGGTAAATGAGGTACCGTATAAATATGTCGCCATATCTTCAAGGCGAACACTATAGCTGCCAACTCCAGATCATGGACTGGATACCTCGTCTCATGTGGCTTCAACTGTCTCGAAGCATAAGCCACTACATGTCTGTCCTGCATCAGTACGCACCCTAAACCCTGTAGCGATGCGTCGATATAAAGAACAAATCCTTTGTTCTCCTTGGGAATCACTAGAACTGGTGCAGTAGTCAGTCTGTGCTTCAATTCCCTGAAACTCTGCTCACAAGCCTCTGTCCAACAGAATGGGACTCCCTTCTGAGTCAGCTGTGTAAGTGGCTTGGCGATCCTTGAGAAACCCTCGACGAAACGTCGGTAATAGCCAGCCAAACCAAGGAAACTCCGAATTCACTGACTGAAGTAGGGGCAGACCAATCCATAACTGCCTCTATCTTCCTCGGGTCTACTGATATCCCCTCTCGTGATATGATATGGCCCAAGAAGGCTACACTGCTCAGCCAAAACTCACACTTGCTGAGTTTGGCGTACAACTGATGATCTCTGAGGATCTGGAGCACTATCCTCAGATGATCGACATGATCCTTCTCATTCCTTGAATAGACCAGGATGTCATCAATGAACACGATCACAAACTGATCGAGGTACTCCTGAAATACTCTGTTCATCAGGCTCATAAATGTAGCAGGGGCATTCGTCACCCCGAATGGCATCACCAAGAACTCATAGTGCCCATACCGAGTTCTAAAAGCCGTCTTTTGGACATCACCAGCTCTAACCCGTACCTGGTGATAGCCTGACCTCAAATCTATCTTGGAGTACACCTCTGTACCCTGAAGCTGGTCGAACAGATCATCAATCCTCGGAAGCGGATATCTGTTCTTCACTGTAGCCTTGTTCAGTTGCCTGTAGTCAATGCACAGACGCATTGATCCATCCTTCTTTTTCACGAACAAGACTGGCGCACCCCAAGGCGATACACTAGGACGGATGTATCCCTTGTCGAGGAGCTCCTGTAACTGTACCTTCAGTTCCCTCAGCTCTGCCGGTGCCATCCTGTATGGGGCACGAGAAATGGCCGATGTCCCTGGCAGCAGCTCTATAGCAAACTCCACATCCCTGACAGGCGGAAATCCCGGAATCTCATCTGGGAACACATCAATGAACTCCGCCACAACCGGAATGTCCTCGGCTCTCACTTCCTTTTCCTCAGATACATCCACAGCATAAATGATGTAACCTGTGTGGCCGCGCTCCAATAACCGCGACATCTTAATCGCTGATATTACCGGAATCTTTGGACGAGAGCCGTCCCCATAAAAGGTCCACTGGAACCCCTGATCAGACAGAAAACGGACAATCCTCTGCCGGCAGTCTACCACAGCTCGGTATCTGCTCAACACGTCAATGCCGATAATGCAGTCGAAGTCTGCCATCTCTAACTGAATCAAATCGGCCCTCAGATCATTGCCCTCAAAATAAATGAGGCAATCAGATAACAGCCGATCCGCAATCACATGCTTCCCCGTGGGTGTCGAGACCATAAGAGGCGTGGGTAACAGAGACGAGCACAAGTGGTGTCCCTCCACAAAAGCAGTAGATACAAAAGAATGGGAAGCACCTGTATCTATCAATATAAGTGCAGGGTACGTAAATAAATGGCACGTACCAGCAATGACCTCCTCTGGGGCTGCCTCAGCCTGCTCCCTGGTCAGTGCATACACCTGTCCCTACGGCGGTCCTGCCGTCTGACCTCCCTGTGGTCGTGGTGCAAACTGTTAGTCTCTGTGGTGCCCTCCCAGCATCAAACCTTGGCCTATTCGGCCCTGAGTCTGTCTGACCTGCCCGATTGGGGCAACCTCGAGCAAAGTGGCCCACCTTGCCACAGATATAGCAACCCTGACAGTCCCGTGACAAGTGCCATCCTCCACAGTTGCTACACTTGCTTCCCACTGTCTTGCTCCCCTGTGTGGGTCCCTTATTGTTCTGTTTCTGACCCTGAGACTTCTTCCCACCAAATTTGGAAGATGATGAGGCCCCACGAGCCTTGAACTGATCCCCTCGTGGCCTCAGACTATCAGTAGCAGGCCTCTGTGGTGGTACAGAAGGGGGTACAACATCCTTGTACGCGCCCACCGCAATCTCCGCTAACTCTGCCCGTGTCAGGGCGTCATCAAATGAACTGGGGTTGTTGGAGATAATCCTATCAAATAGTTCTGGCCTCAATCCCTTCAGAAAATTCCTCATCTTTGCATGGCTGCTGACAGCAATATGAGGTACATACCTCAGCAGTGAGAAATACTGCATAGCATAGTCCGACACTGACATGCTACTCTGCTTCAAACTGTTGAACTCATCCTCTTTTAATTGTCTGGCAGCTGCAGAGAAATACCGGTTAAGGAACCGGGTCCGGAATACAATCCAGTCAACTGCCATACCTAGAGCTCTCAGCTCCATCACGGTGGTCTTCCACCACATAGCAGGCTTCTTAGCCATCTGAAACTCGGCTAACCTTAGCCATGCCGTGCGTGCACAGGGTGCAGTCACAAGTATCTGCTCTATACGTTCCAACCACTCCTCAGCTACTTCACCAGACTCAATCCCCTCAAACATGGGCGGATGGAAACTCAGAAACTGCTTCAAACTGAGCTCCCCTGGCAGTAACATCTGTACACTGGGCTCCACGCCCACAGCAGGTGGTGGTAAAGGATTCAGCTGAGCGATACTGGCATTCCTACTGTCCATATCCCCTACCTCCTCATTGGGGTTCTCCGGGTTAATCTCAGCCATGCTGTAACACAAAAGTTAACAACAATACCAAAAGCAGTTCATAATATAAGCCGTTAGATAACAAGAGTATAATATTCAAAAGCATGTTAGTATAACACTTATACAACAATATGCATCACATGCATAACATGCCCAACAATGAATACCTAGCCAACTTGTCTCTAAAGGCTACCCTTCACTCTTCCCTGATTATCTAACCACTGCTCTGATACCACTAAATGTGAGACCCCGTTATCACATCAAGTTACTAAGGTGCAATTTAGAGAACTAAATATTCATGTGAATATATCAGAGTAACGTATTGTGTTGATTAACCTGAGCTTTAGAGATTACAGTACCAAAATGTTTCAAAAGGAATAACACAATTCCTACAAGGTACTACATTATAGTCTTACTCTACTCAGTAGAAGCTATACAAAAAAATTTCTCTAACATGCTAATCCTGTAGCACTCCTTACAGCTCAGCATATCAACCCCAACCCTGGTTCTCGTCCACAAAAGCACCTACAAAGACAACCCCAACACATGAGCATAAAACAATTCATATTCAACATAATATGAAAGTAAGGCATAAATGCACAATCCTAAACACAAGCACTTTGTGACATCCCCGAAATGGTTAATTGCTATTTGGCTTTAATTGTGTTTACATGATTAATTAGGTGGTAATTGATTATGTGTTGGAATTTATTTACCTTATGGAATGCATGGTCATGTGGTAAGGGGTGACCCGGGATTGCATTTTAGGGTGCATGTGGTGCATGTTGGGTAAATATTATTGGAAGCATGATTCATTTGCATTGGTTAGCAATTAATTGGAAATCATGTGTTAATTGATATTATGGTGCATTTTGAGTAAATGCTTTGAAAAATATCATGTTGGGGTGTTTTATACACCATGGGATTATTTTGGTATGCATTTGATTTAATAAACTCATTTTTATACCCAACCCCACCCCATCCACTCTTACTCACTTTACCAAATCATTCCCAACACCCAAACCCTTCCCCTCTTCACATTTTCGTTTTTGAGGCCAAGGGTGAAGAGAAGTTCTTGCAAAACTTGGATTTGTGGAGTTTGTTGGGTGATTTGAGATCCCCAAGAGGTATGGGTACCTCATTGTTAATTTTGTAAGGTTTTGTTTAAGTTTGGGTTGGTTTGAAGGGTTTTAAAATGGGTTTGTGTTGGGTGTTGTGATTTTGGTAGTGTTTTAGTTGGATGTTGTTTGTTTGAGTTTGTTATGATGTTTATGGGTGGTTTTGAGTTGTTGGGTTTGATTAATGTTGGTGTATGTGGGTGTGTATGAGATGGGGTTGAAGATGGGTGAATAGTGCCCAAACCCCGCATGCCCGCAGCTCGGCGATCGATCGGCGTTTTTCTCGCGATCGATCGCGAGCAGCAGTGCTGAGGCAGAGGGCTTCAGCGATCGATCGCGAGATGCGCGCGATCGATCGGCGAGACCGCGATGGATCGGCGCTAGCTCCGCGATCGATCGCGGATTGTTGAAATTTGTTGGCTGAGACAGTGTGTTCTCGCGATCGATCGGGGCTTGATGGCGATCGATCGCGAGACACCAAAAAGGGTGTTTTTGGTTATTTTTGTGGGATTTTTGGTATTGGACTATTATTGGGTTCTAATATTGGTATTTGTGAATATGTAGAACCAACCCAGGTGGCAACGCAGCCAAGGAATTGAGGTCCAACCACATTCCACATTTTGGAAAGGTACGTAGTGGACGTACGGGCACCCAACGGTAACATGTATTTTATATACTCATTGATTATGCATTGTGGATGCGGGTATATATGTGGTATTGCATTATGGATGCATATACATGTTGATTTATGCCATATGTGGTATTGCATTGTGGATGCATATACATGGTAATTGATGCATATTGATGATAGATGCATAATATGGTTATTGGATGCACATCCCATGAGTCGTGGTCATCCTTTGATGATTTTAATGCTTGCCGCTTTTTGTATTGGTTCCGCTAAATGTGAAGCGAGGGGTGGGAGCGCCGCATGTCCATTGTAGCGAGGTTATCCTATGCCGCCCATATGAATATAAGCGAGGGGCATTAAAATACACTGTGATGGACAGACTAGGGAATGGTGACCAATATGTGGTACAGTTGAGATGGTATATGATGTCATGACATGTTTTGGCCATTAAAAATAATCTGTTGATTATACTCATGAGTTATGGTACAGGGACAACCAAACGGGAAGCGTTTGAAATGCATGGGAAAACAGGAAGTGTTTTATATTGATTATGCATTTACGCTTTATCTTCATATTGTGTTGAATATGAATGATTATTATTGCTCATGTTTGGGGGTTGTCCTTGTAGGTACCCTTTTTGGCATGATAGATGGGCTTGAACGGGTTGAGGTGGTGAGCTTATGAAGCATTCTTTTGAGGAAGAAAGGACAGGATTATTTTTGGTAGTATCTACTCTAGGAGTAGTATAAAACTATAGTTGAACATTCATTGATTGGAATGTAATTAATCCTATTTGGTAGTCCTTATTTTGGCATGTAAAGGCTTAAGCTCATAGACTCAACATGTTTATTCTACTCTGATCATATTATTAGCCCTAATTATGCCTTGATTCCGCACTTAAGGATTAGGGTCCTTACATTAGTGGTATCAGAGCAGTGGTTAGAGAACCCGGGAACGAGTGAAGGGTAGCCTTAGCATGTTTGGCTAGGTGCTTACATTTGAAGCATGTTTATGCATGTGGTGCATATTTTGTATATTTGGTTATACTAACATGCTTATATCACTCCTGTTATCTAACGACATGATATATATATTGCTTTGGATTGTTGTTAACATTTGTGTTACAGCATGGCTGCTAATGAGGAAGTCGGAGATGTTGGGAGTGTAAATGCGAGTATTGGACAGGCTAATCCTCTACCTCCACCGGCTGTCGGGATGGAACCAATAGTTCAGTTATTGCTACCGGGTGAGATTAGCTTGACGCAGTTTCTGTCTTACCATCCGCCCCGGTTTGAGGGGACAGAGTCCGGAGAAGAGGCTGAAGAGTGGTTAGAAAGACTTGAGCAGATCTTTGTATCGGCTCCTTGTGCTGTGACGGCTTGGCTGAGGCTGGCGGAGTTCCAGTTGGCTAAGAAACCTCTGATGTGGTGGAGGAGCACAGTAATGGAAATGAGAGCACTGGGTGCTGTGATTGACTGGACGCTCTTCAGGACCAGGTTCTTGAATCGATACTTCTCCGCGGCAGCAAGACAGACAAAGGAGGATGAATTTGCAAGTCTGAGGCAGGGGAACATGACAGTGGCAGACTATGCCACACAGTACTCATCACTACTGAGGTATGTCCCCCATATTGCCTCTGATGGACGTGCCAAGATGAGAAATTTCATGAAAGGACTGCGACCGGAGCTCTATGACCGGGTTATCATCAATAACCCAACTTCTTTTGATGATGCTCTCACAAGAGCGGAGCTTGCTGAGCTAGGAGTAGGGAGCTTATGCCATGCCACCACCGGTACCGCAACAGAGGCAGACTAGTGACAGTTTGAGGCCTCGGGGTGAGCCATTTAAACCCCGTGGTGCCTCTTCATCTTCGCGGTATGGTGGAAAGAAACACTTTGGACAGAAGCAGGATAACAAGAAGGGTAATTGGTCGGCCAATCGAGGATCTTCACAAGGGGAGAGGCCGGGAGAGCCTAGGTGCAACAATTGTGGAGGGCCGCATTCTTCAAATAAGTGTCCTGCATGTTATATATGTGGCAAGATGGGCCACATTGCTCGGTATTGTCCCACCAGGGGAGGCCAGTCAGAGTATCAGGGCAACAGGCCAAGGTTTGAGGACAGGACAGTGCAGCAGAGGCAACAGTTTGGGCCTCGTCCATCGGGAGGTCAGACAGTGGGACCGCCCCAGGGGCAAGTATATGCACTGACCAGGGAGCAGGCTCAGGCAGCTCCAGAGGAGGTGATTGCCGGTACGTGTCATTTATTTACGTACCCTGCTTTTGTTTTGATAGATACAGGTGCCTCCCATTCCTTTGTGTCTGTGGGATTTGTGGAAAGACACCATATGCGCACGTCTCCTTTGCCCACGCCTCTATTGGTCTCGACACCCACTGGAAGAAATGTTGTTGCTGATCAGTTTATGGCAGACAGCCTCATTTATTTTGAGGGCAACGAGTTGAGATCAGACTTGATTGTGCTGGGTATGTCAGACTTCGACTGCATCTTGGGTATTGATGTTCTGAACAGATATCAGGCAGTGGTAGATTGCCGGCAGAGGACAGTGAAGTTCAGACCTGAGTTGGGCAGTCAGTGGACTTTCTTTGGCAACGGATCTCGTGCGAAGATTCCGTTGATTTCAGCGATCAAGATGTCTCAGCTGTTGGAACGTGGGCACACGGGCTATCTTATTTATGCCGTGGACACGTCTGGAAAGAGTAAAGAACTGAGGGTTGAGGATGTACCAGTTGTGGCAGAATTTGCTGATGTATTTCCAGAAGAGATCCCAGGATTTCCACCGGCCAGGGAAGTTGAATTTGGGATCGAGTTGTTGCCAGGGACATCCGCTATCTCTCGTGCACCTTATAGGATGGCACCGGCTGAGTTGAGAGAGTTGAAGGAGCAGTTGCAGGATCTTCTGGACAAGGGGTATATACGCCCGAGCGTGTCGCCATGGGGCGCACCAGTCCTCTTTGTGAAGAAGAAGGACGGTTCGATGCGGTTGTGCATCGATTACCGGCAGCTAAACAAGGCTACAGTGAAGAACAAGTATCCTCTCCCAAGGATAGACGACTTGTTTGATCAGTTGCAAGGTACCAGGGTGTATAGCAAGATTGATTTGAGATCCGGGTATCATCAGATTCGGGTCAGAGAGGAAGATGTGCAGAAGACAGCGTTCCGGACTCGATACGGGCATTATGAGTTCTTAGTGATGCCGTTCGGTGTGACGAATGCTCCAGCAGTCTTCATGGGTCTGATGAACAGAGTGTTTCGGCCGTATCTTGATCAGTTCGTCATCGTGTTTATTGACGACATTCTTATCTACTCCCGGAGTGAGGAAGATCATGTGAAACACTTGAGGACAGTGCTTCAGATTCTTAGAGAGCATCAGTTGTATGCTAAGCTCAGTAAGTGCGAATTTTGGCTGAGCAGTGTGGTGTTTCTGGGGCATGTCATTTCGAGCAGTGGGATATCTGTAGATCCCAAGAAGATTGAGGCCGTGATGGAGTGGGCTGCCCCCACTTCTGTGCCTGAGATTCGGAGTTTTCTTGGTTTGGCCGGGTATTATCGGCGCTTTGTCGCGGGCTTTTCGAAGATTGCCAAGGCGCTGACTCAGTTGACTCAGAAGGGTGTGCCTTTCTTTTGGTCAGAAGCTTGTGAGGAGAGCTTCCAGGAGTTGAAGCACCGGTTGACGACGGCGCCAGTATTAGTGATTCCTACGGAGAACTCCAGATTTGTGTTGTATACTGATGCATCGCTTCAGGGCCTTGGGAGTGTTCTGATGCAAGATAAGCATGTGGTAGCTTATGCATCGAGGCAGTTGAAGCCGCATGAGACCAGATATCCAGTTCATGACTTGGAATTGGCGGCTATCATCTTTGCCCTGAAGATCTGGAGGCATTATTTATATGGTACTTCATTCACCATATACACGGATCACAAGAGCCTCAAGTTTCTATTCACTCAGGCGGAGCTGAACATGAGACAGAGGAGATGGATGGACCTACTCAAGGACTATGACTGTGAGATAGAGTACCATCCCGGGAAAGCCAATTTGACAGCGGACGCCTTGAGCCGGAAAGTGAGGAGTTCTGCGGAGGACGTCATCCATTTGTCGGCTATGATGACCTCCTATTGCCATCTCGGCTATGATTTTGATATAGATGCATCACCAGTGTATGTCTCTACCTTATTAGCTGAGCCAGATATTTATGAGAACATCAGGAGAGCTCAGAGATCAGATGCTGAGGTTCAGAGATGGTTGTCTATAGTGCATCTTGGTCAGCCGACGAAGTTCAGAGTGGCCGACGACGGATCTTTGAGATTGAGTAACCGCTGGGTAGTTTCGAGTACGCCGGAGTTGCGTAAGGGAATCTTGGAGCGAGCTCACAGTAGCAGACTTAGCATCCACCCAGGCGGGAAGAAGATGTACAGAGATCTGCGTGGTCAGTTTTGGTGGAAGCGAATGAAGTCTGATGTCGTCACTTTTGTGAAGAGGTGTCTGATCTGCCAACAGGTTAAGGCAGAGAGGCAGAGACCTGGCGGCGAATTGAGGAGCTTGGAGATACCGAAGTGGAAGTGGGAGCACATTTCCATGGACTTCGTGACTCATTTGCCGAGGAGTGCTTCAGGCTTCGATGCTATTTGGGTGATTGTGGACAGATTGACCAAGGTAGCCCACTTTATCCCCTATAGCATGACATTTACATTCTTGAGGATGGCGCAGTTGTATATTAGAGATGTGGTGAGATTGCATGGGATCCCCGTTTCCATTGTGTCAGATCGAGATCCGCGATTCACATCTCATTTCTGGGAAGGCCTTCAGTCAGCTTTGGGAACTGAGGTCAGATTGAGCACTGCTTATCATCCTCAGACGGATGGCCAGACCGAGCGCACTATTCAGACGCTCGAGGACATGTTGAGAGCTTGTGTATTGGAGTTCGATGCTTCTTGGCAGGATTCAGTGCCTTTGGTAGAGTTTTCGTATAACAATAGCTACCAGGCAAGTATTCAGATGGCTCCGTTTGAAGCTCTTTATGGCAGAAGATGTAGATCGCCCTTGTGTTGGGATGATTTGGACAGTAGATCAGTCGGAGGGCCTGAGTTGATCCGGGAAATGGAAGAGAAGATAAAGACTATAAGGCAGAAAATGAAAGCGGCCCAAGACAGACAGGCAGCTTATGCGAATAAACGGCGGAGACCGTTAGAGTTTCAGTTGGGAGATAAGGTCTTTTTGAAGATCTCGCCTTTCAGAGGCGTTGTGCGATTTGGGATGCGCGGGAAACTGTCTCCGAGGTACGTTGGACCGTACGAGATTTTGCAGCGCATTGGCACCTTAGCTTACCGACTGGCTTTGCCGCCTTCTTTATCTGGGATACATGATGTGTTTCATGTATCAATGTTGCGGAAGTATGAGCCGGATCCATCTCACGTGTTACAGCCTTCCGAAGTTCAATTAGAGTCAGATGTATCTTATGTAGAACGGCCTGTTAGAATTCTGGACAGAGCAGACCGTATACTTCGGAACAAAGTGATACCGATGATCAAAGTTCAGTGGGATCGCAGGGGTGTCGAGGAGGCTACGTGGGAGACGGAGCAGCATATGGTGCAACACTACCCGGAACTATTCTCTGGTATGAGTTTATGTTTAGTATCATGTTGGGGTAAGTGCATGTGATTTCGAGGACGAAATCTTATAAGTAGGGGAGTATTGTGACATCCCCGAAATGGTTAATTGCTATTTGGCTTTAATTGTGTTTACATGATTAATTATGTGGTAATTGATTATGTGTTGGAATTTATTTACCTTATGGAATGCATGGTCATGTGGTAAGGGGTGACCCGGGATTGCATTTTAGGGTGCATGTGGTGCATGTTGGGTAAATATTATTGGAAGCATGATTCATTTGCATTGGTTAGCAATTAATTGGAAATCATGTGTTAATTGATATTATGGTGCATTTTGAGTAAATGCTTTGAAAAATATCATGTTGGGGTGTTTTATACACCATGGGATTATTTTGGTATGCATTTGATTTAATAAACTCATTTTTATACCCAACCCCACCCCATCCACTCTTACTCACTTTACCAAATCATTCCCAACACCCAAACCCTTCCCCTCTTCACATTTTCGTTTTTGAGGCCAAGGGTGAAGAGAAGTTCTTGCAAAACTTGGATTTGTGGAGTTTGTTGGGTGATTTGAGATCCCCAAGAGGTATGGGTACCTCATTGTTAATTTTGTAAGGTTTTGTTTAAGTTTGGGTTGGTTTGAAGGGTTTTAAAATGGGTTTGTGTTGGGTGTTGTGATTTTGGTAGTGTTTTAGTTGGATGTTGTTTGTTTGAGTTTGTTATGATGTTTATGGGTGGTTTTGAGTTGTTGGGTTTGATTAATGTTGGTGTATGTGGGTGTGTATGAGATGGGGTTGAAGATGGGTGAATAGTGCCCAAACCCCGCATGCCCGCAGCTCGGCGATCGATCGGCGTTTTTCTCGCGATCGATCGCGAGCAGCAGTGCTGAGGCAGAGGGCTTCAGCGATCGATCGCGAGATGCGCGCGATCGATCGGCGAGACCGCGATGGATCGGCGCTAGCTCCGCGATCGATCGCGGATTGTTGAAATTTGTTGGCTGAGACAGTGTGTTCTCGCGATCGATCGGGGCTTGATGGCGATCGATCGCGAGACACCAAAAAGGGTGTTTTTGGTTATTTTTGTGGGATTTTTGGTATTGGACTATTATTGGGTTCTAATATTGGTATTTGTGAATATGTAGAACCAACCCAGGTGGCAACGCAGCCAAGGAATTGAGGTCCAACCACATTCCACATTTTGGAAAGGTACGTAGTGGACGTACGGGCACCCAACGGTAACATGTATTTTATATACTCATTGATTATGCATTGTGGATGCGGGTATATATGTGGTATTGCATTATGGATGCATATACATGTTGATTTATGCCATATGTGGTATTGCATTGTGGATGCATATACATGGTAATTGATGCATATTGATGATAGATGCATAATATGGTTATTGGATGCACATCCCATGAGTCGTGGTCATCCTTTGATGATTTTAATGCTTGCCGCTTTTTGTATTGGTTCCGCTAAATGTGAAGCGAGGGGTGGGAGCGCCGCATGTCACATTTGAGCGTGGTTGTCATATGGGGCGAGGAAAGGGTATTTGCCGCTCTCTGTGAAGCGAGGGGTGGGAGCGCCGCATGTCCATTGTAGCGAGGTTATCCTATGCCGCCCATATGAATATAAGCGAGGGGCATTAAAATACACTGTGATGGACAGACTAGGGAATGGTGACCAATATGTGGTACAGTTGAGATGGTATATGATGTCATGACATGTTTTGGCCATTAAAAATAATCTGTTGATTATACTCATGAGTTATGGTACAGGGACAACCAAACGGGAAGCGTTTGAAATGCATGGGAAAACAGGAAGTGTTTTATATTGATTATGCATTGACGCTTTATCTTCATATTGTGTTGAATATGAATGATTATTATTGCTCATGTTTGGGGGTTGTCCTTGTAGGTACCCTTTTTGGCATGATAGATGGGCTTGAACGGGTTGAGGTGGTGAGCTTATGAAGCATTCTTTTGAGGAAGAAAGGACAGGATTATTTTTGATAGTATCTACTCTAGGAGTAGTATAAAACTATAGTTGAACATTCATTGATTGGAATGTAATTAATCCTATTTGGTAGTCCTTATTTTGGCATGTAAAGGCTTAAGCTCATAGACTCAACATGTTTATTCTACTCTGATCATATTATTAGCCCTAATTATGCCTTGATTCCGCACTTAAGGATTAGGGTCCTTACACACTTCCTGTATTTCCTGCATTTATAACGCCCATTGGTTGTCCCTGTACCATAATTCATAATAAAACACATTATATGAATGTATGGCTTCATAAATAAATGTCATGACATTTCCTCTTTTTCTTGAGTCAGTCATCATCAGTTATTTTAATGCTTTCATAATCTCAAAACAAGCGGTATCGCATACTCGCTTCTTCATACTATCGGTATCTCTTCCTCGCTCAGTATGGTATACCTCGCCTCCATGTGCAAGCGAGCCTCCCCCCTCCCGCTCCACATTTTCAGCGGTAAAGCATAAGCATTAAAACCTTAACTGTGATCGCCCTGACTCGTGGAATACACCACTTTATTCCACATCACAATATGCAACAACAATGCATAATATGCAACACAATGCATAATAACATGTATCATAACCTTAATGCATCACATTGCATTCATCATGTGTCACACAGACAAACATAAGTACATGTTACCGTTGGGAGGCCCGTACGTCGCTTACGTACCTTTCCAAAATGTGGTGTGTTGCAGGACTCTATCCCCTGCGCTGTGTAGCTACCTGTGAAGGCTCTACACCAGTGTACAACACAATATTAGATGTCTCATTACAATCCAATATCAAAACTTTAACAAAATATAACAATTTATATTTTTCAACATTCTGGGTCTCTCGATCGATCGGCCCCTCTTGCCGATCGATCGAGAAGACGCCTAAAATCAAAACCAAGATTCTACCTCGCTCGATCGATCGAGAAGAAATGTCGATCGATCGAGATGCCCTGTTCGAGAAATACCAACCCAGAATTCTCGAACACCTATATTCACACCCTTCGATCTAGCATATAACATACACCACATGTTTGAACAATTATGCTAGCAATTACAATACACTACTCCGAGTGTATTCATACCAAATTTACACCCCAAACATAAGCCCATATGCATAAACGATGACCATTTACACAAGTACTCGATCAACTTTTCGGAAACAGGGCAACACATTTTATTTCCAGATTTCCTGAGTACTTCATTCATGCTATAATAACTATCACATATAACATAAAGCATGCTCGAACAATCATGCCAAGGGCTTCACAAAACTACCATGCATATTTTCACATCAAAGGTTTACCAAAAACCTAAGCTAACGTGCATGATATCACCTCCTCAAAAACACTCCCAAACCATAATTTTCCAGAAAAACAGGGCATACTCCTTACCCAGATTTTCGAACACTATACTTCACATGCTTTAATCCTCTACATAAAACATGCAACATGCTCAAGGAAAATTACAGAGAGCCTCATAAACATCACATAAAAGTATTCATAACAATATTTCTTTAATCCCTACACTAGCATGCCGAAACTGCTACCAAGAACAAGCATGCTAGGAATTTAAAAACTGGGAAGAACATGTGACTCCTCACCACTTTTGCCCTTCGATTTTCTATATGAAAGGATGAATGAAATCCGATCACCTTCCTCCTTGAAACCGACCACGTTGCAGACAAAAAGAAGGGAAGAAGAAGAAGTCTTTTTGGAAGAGGCACAATAAAAATATCTTCATGTAAAGTGGCCACCTAGTCATCTGCTTTCCCAGAAAAACAGGGGAGGGGCGTGGGTTCAACAAGTGGGGGTGGGGTGGTTGCATGTAGGGTGGTTTGGTGGTGTTTAATTGTGTCCCGGTATTTCATACGATGTATAAAAATATCACTCCTTGATATTTTATTATTTTACCACATCAACACAACAATTTAAAAACACCTAACATGCTCCCTAAACCACATCATCAATTAAATAAATCACTCCCACATACAAAACTCCTTTTAACACATAAGGTTCATAATTAGCAACCCTTAATTGCATGATTACCCACATAATCATTTCGGGGATATCACAGCTTGTGTGTCATCAAGTTCATTCATTTCTTCAGACAGATTGGCGACATTTTCTTCGTTCTGGGCTGGTTCCTCATCAATAGCTACATCCACCATGTTGCCCTCCATTTCAATGTATTCATCATTGTATATATATTCCTCTGTACTTAGTTGCTTCAGTTCCATGAGGACTCCGGCAATGGTGGAGTCCGCTGTTGTCAAACATTCAGCTGTTTTAATGTTTGAATTCAAATCGGGAAGTTGATATGTCATTGGAGCTTCTGTAGCACAAACAATGGCTTTATTCAGCATTTCATCTTCTTCAGCAGAAATTTGCAGATGTTTTTTTACTATCTGCAATTGAATTGTTGGAAGTCTAGTTAAATTGCATGCACCAGCATAGTTTCATTGCATGCACCAGTATAGTTAAATTGCATGAATATCACATGCATCGATAGAAACAAAATGATAATTAATGCTTGTGTATTTACATGCATCGTTAGTACATATCAAGTAAAATCATTATAAAATATATATTCAAGCCTCACATGTTGTATAAAGGCAACTAATGGTCTACCGGTGCATGTGAAATCACATGCACCGATAGAAAAAAATGTGAATTGGTGCATGTGTATTTACATGCACCGATTGAATCAAGTTGTTCATGTTTGATAAATGCAACTTTGTTTTATGCTTGTGTATTTACATGCATCGTTAGTTTGGTTTCAAGTAAAATCATTATCATTATAAAGATTTAGTCAAGCATCGCATGTTATATAATTGCATGCACCAGTATCGAAAAATTGCATGCACCAGAACAAGTTAAATTGCATGCACCAAAATAGTTAAATTGAATGTACAAGAAACTTACATAATCACGGGCGAGCTCTTTGATGTCAATGTTTTGAATCCTTTTGTAAAAATCCTCAAGATTCCACTTAAGGAACCTTGGGATAAGGTTGGGCTGGACAGGATTTATGAGCTCTGTCCTCTCACATAACCAATACTGCAAATTATATAGAATCGATGTTATTATATAAACATGAAGAAATAATTGTTGTTTAAAGATTGATTATAAAGACTTCTTACAGGTAGTAGTAGAACACATCCGGAGTGTTTTTCAGAGTCAGGCTGCATCAGGCTGTTTAGCAATGTATTCAATATGTGTTTGGACCAGTCGTAGCTGCAAATCATGTCCAGATCCTCAACAACCGATGTGTACGCCCATGGAATGTTCGATGATTTTGTTGATATGAAAAAGGCTGCAAGAATGTATAGGGTCACCAAACGAGTAACGTCATTGACATCAGTATCAATGTTGCTTTGTGCCTTTATTTTCAATTTTTTGTAGATTAAACTCTTGCTCATCCTTATGTCTTTTTTATCTCCTTTCTTTTCTGGAAAGCATCTATATAAGAATTCCGTACGTTCGTAATCCTGAAGCTGCATATCAATGTCTTCTTTACCATCTCTTATTCCAAAGAGTATACGCACATCATTTGTCCTGATTTTCATTGTATATGATCCGAATGTGAAATCTTGAGTATTTCTGTTGAAGCAGCCAATGATGTCTTTTATTAATATGTCACGCTTTTTGCAATAATCGAGGACAATTGTGTTGGAAAAAATGGAGTTCAGTAAAGGCCAGAACGGTGTCTTCATTAGCACTCTGATGTGAACTTGACTGAGTTCAAGTGCCTTTATCTCTGTTATAACTGCCTGTAGGTTGGCCCGATATGTAGTTTGTTTATTCCATCTTTTTGTAATTTCTTCTGAGCTTGGTGATGATGTAGGTGTAACTGAGAGAAAATTATATGTTAGTTAAAAAACTAAAACAATGAATTTAATAAATTGACTTATTCGGTGCATGTAGATAGCCCGTAGGTGCATGTAGGTACAATTGGTGCATGTAAAGAATTTCCGGTGCATGTATATCACATGCACCGATAGAAGCAAATGTCAAATATTTACATGTTGGATAAATGCAATGTTTTATAATATGCATGTCGGTGCATGTATGTACAATTGGTGCATGTAAATAATTATCGGTGCATGTATATGACATGCACCGATAGAAATCGGATGTAAAGAACTTCCGGTGCATGTATATCACATGCACCGATAGAAACAAATGTCAAATATTTACATGTTGGATAAATGCAATGTTTTATAACAGTGCATGTCGGTGCATGTATGTACAATTGGTGCATGTAAAGAACTATCGGTGCATTTATATGACATGCACCGATAGAAACAAATTTATAAAATATTTACATGTTATATATGAATGCAATGTTTTATATCGGTGCATGTATAATACACATGCACCGATATAAAACATCTGTGAATTTATGATTGTGTATTTACATACATCGATAGTACATATCAAATCAAAGTAAAATCAATATAAAAGATTTATTCAAGCATAATATGTCGATAAATGCACTAATGGTATACCGGTGCATGTGAAATCACATGCACCGAAAGAAAAAAATGTGAATTGGTGCACCGAGACATTCAAGTAGTTCATGTTGGATAAATGCAACTGGTTATTCGGTGCGTGTATTATACACATGCACCAATAGAAACAAAAAACTAAAAAGATGTTCCATTGGTGTCAATTTGTTCATCATTGTTAATACAAAAAATTAAGATTTTAAAAAGTGGTGTACGTAATATAAATGCAAGATAAGAGTCCATCGGTGCATGTTAATTACATGCACCGATAGACTTATGTTAATTAAGAATACAAAAATTACAAACATTTGTAAATGCGGTGTTAATAAGGTCTTCAATAGTACTCATGCATTGTAGACACAAGAACTTACAGTAACAAACAAATAGTTTAATATGTGGAAACCCTAGATTAATGATTAAGAAATAGTTTAATATGTGTAAACCCTAGATTAATGATTACCAGATTTTGGAGCACCTTTTTTCTTTCCCTTGATGTTTGTTGGTGGTTTGGTTTGAGGAATCTTCTTTGATTTTGGAGCCATTTTAGGTTTTCGCCTCAGAAGGTTTGGCAAAATTACAGTAATTTACTTGTACGATTTCGATTAAATTTTTGAAAACTTGTAGATTCTTTGAACGATATCGAGGAAAATGTTGGAGGAATGACTGGAAAATTTTTTAGCGTTGAAGAAGAAGAAGAGGCGCGATGATTGTAATAATGCAGAGTGTTTTCGACGTTGAATGTAAGGGAAGAAGACGAGGGTAATTTAGTAATTTGCGATCAATCGGACTTAAATGAAAGGCAAATAATTTGGTGGACTGGGCCGAAAAAACTCTTATGTTCTGATACCGGCCCGAAATTTTCCCTACAATTTACAACCTCTTGATGATGATCTTTTAAGGAAAATCAGCAGGTCTTCTTGGGCCCAGTTATTTATTTAAATGCTACTGATTAGAAAAACATTGAAGCCCCTTATTTGGCGAAGCCCAATCCAGTTCATTCCTCTTATCTCCTTAGACTGAGTGTTAATTTTCTTGTAAAATGATTTTTCTAACATTGTTTGAGATTTGAATCTAAGTTTTCTTCAGATTGCACTATATTTTCTTAAATGGTTAAAGACTAAAATCAAAGATGTATGATCCATTCAACTAAAATCCAATTCCAATAAATTTTGTTAACTCAACTACATTTTTAATATTTTAACCTCGATTCGAAAATAAAGTCCAAATCCAATTAAAAAGAAAAACTAGTAAACTCTACTTTTATTTTTCCATGTACATAATAAATTACACTTGAATAATGTATTTTCAAATAGTGAAAATAGAAGCGAGAAACATTTCTTAAAATTTATGGATTTGTGAAGTGCTTTGATTTTCATTTTTCGCTTTATCAAAAATTATAGCTGACGATAAAGATGCAACTAGATATTTTAAAACCATACAAAAGCTCAAGCACCATATTTCGACCACTTTCCCAACAAGGTCAATTGTTTCACCCCAACAATCTTTATCCAAATAACTTCACTACCTTGCAACTCATTGCAATCGAACACATGATCTTGGCTCATATACGAATTGTTAGATCAAGTGTTTTCCGTTTTACCATTAATTATAGCTTGTGTTAACTATACAACTCTAATATATAAACAAAACAACAACATAATCTTGGCAGTCGAGAAGTAGAAAAATAGTCATCTATTGGACACCACCAATTGTTTTTTGATTGCTTATTAGGTTTTGATATCGTGGAGTACAAGTCTTATCCCCCTTTAATCGACCTGTATTTGTGTATGACGTAAATTATGTATTTATGACATCACTAAAAATAATATTAAATTTAAACTTAATTTCACAATTATAACGTTTTCTTATTTTCAAAATCGTGGCATTAAATTAGCAGTATAAAATCATTAACATTTCTCAATTTGATCGTTGCTTTGTCATCCAAATTGTACCCTTATGATATGTAAAATAGCTTGATTTCACAGGAGGACGATTTATATTCCTCATTTTTTTCAACAAATTTTCTAAAAGTAATTATTAGTAATGCTTCACAAAATATTATTTTTGTTATAAAAAAAAAGATGATAAATTACAAAAAGATCTCATAAAATAGAGATATTTGCAATAGTAATTATAAATTTTTAAGAGTAATCAAATATAGTACCAAAAAAATTATTTTTTAACAAAATTAGTCTCACATAAATATTTTTATCAAATATAATCCCACATAAATTACTTTTTAACAAAAATGGACCCAAATTTTGTTAAAGATTTAGCGACCAATTTTGTTAAAAAATAATTTTCGTGAGACTATATTTGATCAAAATATTTATGTAACACATATTTTTGTTAGTTTTAAAACGTTGGTACTACTATTATAAATGTCTTTATTCTATAATTTATTAAAAATATATATACATTTAATAATTTCTCTTGTTAAAATTCTCGAACACGTCACATACAATGGCACTTGATAGCATATCAACCAATTAAATTAAAAATGAAATATATATATATTATTAAAGAGACAAAGATAATATGTTATTAATCAAATAAAGGTCCTTTGAGGAGAAAAAATGTCACTTTCTAACAATTTGGTTTCCTGTATGAAAAACGGCAGAGTAAATTTTTTTAGAGAAGATTTCAATAACTGATCTTTTTAATATTAATTTAGTTTTGTCGGGTTTTAGATAATATCGTTAAGAATACATGGGTCCCAACTCAAAACCAATTGATAATGAGTGGAGTAACTCGTGTATCTTATAAAGAGTTAACATGACTTGCAAATTCATAATGTGGACAACTCTCAACACCCTACCTTGCGTACGCCATTATGTAAGTCAAACACGTGAATTAATAACGCGACTGATGGTGAGAATGTAGGTGGAATAGTCAATCACATGAAAAGCCTGCTCTGATACCATGTTAAAAATTCATATGGTTCTAACTCATAACCAATTGGTAATTAATGGAGTAATCATCCTATTTTATAATGAGCTAACATGGCTGATAAATTTTTAATATATGATAACTCTTCAAACAAATATGTAGAACTTAACCTTTTGCTTATCTATTTCTTTTTATGCTATTTATATAATAAAATGAATTCCTTATAAATTAACCAAAAGATCTCTCTTGCATATTTTTAAATTTTTCAACTTTAATTACTTTGTTTAATTATTTATTTTTTCATAAATAAAATCTTTTACACAAATACAGAAATTATAAACTGGTAATACAGTAGAAACTCTATAAATTAATATTCATGGGACCACCAAAATTTATTAATTAAAAGAGTTATTAATTAATCGATAAATTAATAGTTAATAATTTATATATTAATTAATATTTTATTAGTTTATAATGAATACTCAATTTACAAACACCTTTCAAACTTCCATTTAATTATTGTACAATGCATGTACGTATATCAAATGAAGAGCTCAATTTGAAAGAACTCTTCAATCTCCCTAGTATCACTTTATGGACATTAAAAAATATTTTCTATACAAATAAATACAAGATCAAAATATGCTAACACAAACAAATGATACACACAATATGGCGTCCCATCTTAAAGGTGTGAAAAAAACAACAATGACCGACGAGATTCGAAGAGCATTATGCAAGCACAACAAGGATAATCCAAGTCTCACTCAAAAGCAATTGCAAAAATGGGTTCTTATTAACTATGGTTTGCAGGTGAGTCAAGGGACAGTATCGAATACAGTTAAGCGGTCTTCAGAGTATCTCTCACTTACTCCCGAAAGAGGTGATGTTAAGCGACGCAAACCGGCAAAATTTCCTGACCTAGAAAAATCTTCTATGAATGGATTCTTCAATATCAAGAACATGTGAATATGACAGGTGAACTAATCATCGAGAAGGCGAAAAAGTTCATGAAGGATATGTATCCTGTGGATACTCCAGGCTTTACTTTTTCTATTGGTTGGCTTGGAAAGTTCAAAGCAAGATATGGAATTAAAAATTTTCGGCGTTTTGGAGAGAGTGGATCAGTTGAAATGGAGGGCATGGAAGACAAATTAAAAACCATAAGAGACAAAGTGGATCAGTTTGAAATGAAAGACATCTTTAATATGGATGAAACAGGTTTGTTTTTATTATTTTATTATTTTATTATTTTTTATTTTGTACGTTAGTGATGTAATTATTTACATGTTTTGATCTTAAACAGGTTTGTTTTTTAGACTTCAACCGGATCATTCCCTTGCAACAATGCAACTTGAAGGGAAAAAACAAGACAATGAAAGACTAACTGTTGTTATTTGCTGTAATGAGGACGGTTCAGAGAAAATTCCTTTATGAATTATTGGGAAATATGCTAAACCAAGGTGCTTCAAGAATGTAAACTTGAACAGTTTGAACTGTGAGTACCGTGCTAACAAACGAGCTTGGATGACTGGGGTGTTATTTGAAGAATATATTCGCCAACTTGATAAAAAAATGGTTGGAAGAAAAATTCTCTTGATTGTGGATGATTGCCATGCTCATCCAAAAATTATTGAAGGATTGCAAAATGTTGAATTATTTTTTTTGCCACCAAATACAACTTCAAAAATTCAACCTTGTGACGCGGGGATTATACGAGCTTTTAAGATGCATTATCGTCGTCGATTTTATAGAAGTCTTTTGGAGGGTTATGAATTAGGGGTGCCAAATCCAGCAAAAATAAATGTGTTAGATGCAATGAATCTTGCAATTCCAGCATGGACTATGGATGTTCGTGCAAATACAATTGCAAACTGCTTTCGTTATTGTAAACTTCGATCAACAGATAACATGGCTTTTGAGAACTCCGATGAACAGGTAGGTGGTGAAAGCACTCAAGAACTCCGAAATTTGATCGAAGAGTTGGGTTATCGCAATGCAATGTATGTCGAAGATGTCCTGAACCACCCAGAAGAAAATGTAGTTGCACAGTTGTTGACTAATGAAGAAATTATTGAGAGCGTTATTGTAACTGATAAAGATGATGAAGATGATGATGAAAGTTCTACCATGGAGCCCCCTTCGCGAAACGAGGCTATTAAAGCGGCAATCACATTGAATAATTTCTTGTTGAGCTATGAGAAAACAACACCAGAAGTTCTTACAATGATAAGGAAAATTAGAGACGAGATTCAAGGTGAAATTGATTTCAACAAAAAACAAAAGACAATTGAGTCATTTTTAAAGAAACTTTCATAAATCATTCATGTAATATGTAGTATAAAGAAATTATTAATTTATATTTTATATGGGGTCTATAGAAATTATCAAAAATGTATTATCTTATAATTTTAACGAATTATTAATTTAGCACCCTACTCCCAAGTCGGGACCGACCAAAAATATTATCTTAAAGAGTCTATTAAATAATCGAGTATTAATTTATAGAGTTTCTACTGTAAATGTATCCAACTGCAAGATATTAATTAATTAAATTAAATACTAATAGTAGTTGTAAACAAGTTCTTTTGGATTTACCAAATAAATATGGCGGCATCATACGCGAACACCGAAAAATTCCCGCTTCCTTACGTGTGAGGTGTATAGGAAACCGTACATTTTAACACAGGAGTCAGCTTATCGAAAATTGTGTTTTAACAATTTCATAAAATCCAAGATATATATAAATATACACAAAATTGACAACGTCAGTATAGCCAGATGATGGTCATTCTTGCCCAAAAAAAACTTATTCGAGTTCGAATTCTAGTTATTACAGTCCCCACCCCTTGATAAAATATATATATATATACATAAATTAATTAAATAATTGTCATTGAGCTTGAAACCAGAATCACTCAAAAATATGGAAAATTTTAGATTGTCCCAGTGTCTTGAGAGATCCACCGTTGATATGAATTTGATATAATTATTATTTTTATATTAATGGTGATAATGTTCCTAAATACTATATTCTTAGGACTAATATCAGACTAACAAATAAATTCGGAGAACAGTTCGCAGTAATAAATGAGGAAAATCATATTTCCAAAACTTAGAAGGAAAAAAATATATATCTCTTCACCATCGGCCCACCAAGGTTGTGATAGTTTCGAAGGCAGGTGAAATTATTGGTGACGAAGGGTTTTGGATAAAAATGTAAATTAATGTGCTTCTCTGTTCGTTATCATCTCCAGTTGTGGATTCTAGTGAAAAAAATTTAATGAAAGAAGGATTGAAACAATATTTAATATGAATGTGTAAGGATAACTATCGTTTGTGGTTTTAGCATGCAATTCAAATATTTTAAACATTACAGTTGCTCAAGTGTTACACATCGATCGGTCTTAAAGTCAGTGTAATTATTGTACTTCAACATTCCCCCTCAAACTAATTACACTAAAATCGAATACATGACTTTGACTCTTATACCAATTGAATAATCAAACGTTTGCCGTTTTATCAAAAGTTATTTGTGCAACTCAAATCTTTTAAATCGTACAAGAGTCCAAACTTCACTCTTTGATTGTTATCCAAATATGGACAATTATTGCATTCGAACAGAATGAATTTACAACATTAACGAAATTATTTTATTTAACAGTATGGATTACTGTATTGTGTTATCAAATTAAATTAGTATTTACTTACATTATTACAGTAACGGATTGATATTATTGGCTGAAGTCTTTAACCTCGCGCAACTGAGCTCTTAATCTGGTGGGAGTTCCTGATTAGCTTGCTTGCCGGTTACAACACACATGAATTTAAAATAAAAAATTTTGTATAATTTTGTTCTATAAAATAGAATTTTATAGAATTTCAAGTTAGATAAGTATAAATAACTTAAAAGGTTGGTAATGTACTTAATTATAGAATTGTGTGAAATATGTGAATAACGTGGTTTGTAGGCTATTGTATGCCCGATGGTGAGCATCCATATGATAGTGGCTGCGGGTTCCGTCATTAAAAAAAACACATTCTTGTCCTACATATGATTGGTGAAGAGTAATGTTATATTATATATATATAGATATTGTGTTTGTATGTACTTGCATTAAAGGCAAGAAGCCTCCAAATTACATTAAACCGTACATTAATTTCTCACTTGTCAATTGCACATTTCCCAAAGGTTTGTTTATATGATGCACACAATCAATACTTACGCATTTCGTCAGGGCATCACACCATTTATTCTAAAACTTTCATGGTTGCGCTTCCAAAATCTCTCTCGATGGAGATGAATCCACCAAATCAAGAAAACAAACATGGAATTATATCACGCACGCGTAACTATCTTCAAGGCGTGGTCACGACTTTAAGGTCAAGATTGATCGAACTTGCCAAAACGACCAAGAAAACCGGGGAGGATGATCCAAGAAGGATTGCACACTCGATGAAAGTTGGATTGGCTCTTACAATAGTATGTTTGTTGTACTACTTCAGGCCACTATATGATGGATTTGGACAGGCAGGAATGTGGGCTATTTTAACTGTTGTTGTGGTGTTCGAATTCACGGTCGGTAAGTTAGAAGAAGTCATGTCATGTGTACTCCAAATTTACGATATTGTTTAGCACCCTCGAGTGTTATTTGATATTCATGATGGGTATTTTATGAAATTCCAATTTCTTAGAATGCGACTTTATAAAAAAAGTTTTGAAATTTAGAATGTAAAAACATTGGAATAACACAATATTTAGGCGTAGCTATGTGTCGATTCATCACCTGGTTGATATCATTAATATCAGATTTTGAAATTGGTTGAATGTGGTAATACCATACTTGGCACCACATTCAGTGATTGATTGTCTTCGAGAACGGGAGCGTGCTTGGTGCCCCCGGCCCTGAGAAAAAAATCAGATTTTTTTAGGGGTGTCGGTCAGCCTTTGGTCTTGGCATAATTTGTTTGTAATGATATATTTTATGATTTCAGTAATAAAATGAAATGTTTGTATGCCATTTGTAATTAATTATAACAAAATATGTAAATAATATGTATAATTTTTCTTTATTTCTTTGTAAGGTGGAACTCTATCAAAAAGCTTAAACAGAAGTTGTGCAACAACGGTGGCTAGTGCATTAGGGCTTGGAGCCGAATACTTAGCCAATCTCGGCGGAGAGAAAGGAGGACCTGCCATCCTTGCTATTTTGGTGTTCGTCCTAGGTATAATATATAAATAATTATTATTAAGAATAATTACAACTAGACCCCCTCGATTTTGACATATTTACAGAAAGCTTTCCTCGACTTTGGAAAATTATAGAGACCTCCCTTCCAGACATAACACCGTCAAAAACAATTAACAGAATACACGAAATGAATTTTTTGCCCTCTTATATATTTAATATAAAATTATCAAACATTACAGATACACCCCTTATACCATATGTAATATAAAATTATTACATATACACCCCATACAGTATACTATATATTATAGTTACACCCCCTATTGTGTCATATTATTTCTTTTATTTTTTTTATATTTCTTTTTTTGTTTCTTTTTTTATTTATTTCAAAGAATTATTTGTTAAATATTTTTAAACTATAAACTAGCTTTCATATTAATGATAATATTTTAAAACTACTTATATATAAAAATACATTCAATATTATCTAATTGTATTATTATCATAGTATTTTATTTTATTTATAATTAATGATAAAATGATCTTGTTTTAGGTCATGATCTTTAATTACAATTATATGTTTAGACGTTGACTTTAAATGATATGTCTTAGGCCATGATCTTTAATGACACTCGATGTTTTATCGAATCGGTTTATTCGATTTAATATAAAAATCAGCCACTTCGGTTGGCTGAAAAACAAATTTGGTCGGTTCAATTTAAATTTCGGTTATGAAGCTCACCCCTAGTTGAATTTGTATATGGGTAGTTTGTTTTCAAAATTTAGATTTTTATTTCGTTCCTTAAATTATTAATCATATATTATTTATATTTTAAATCATTTATTAAAAAGTACGATTATGATATATTATCAAGTTCGGTATTTTTTGGCTGACCAATATTTATTGACGTCAATTTTGAAACTGGCAATCGAACATATTATTTTTTAGTTTGACTAACAATTTGATTTAATTCAAAATATTACACAATGTTGTTATTTCTAACATAAAGTTTTTAAATGATATATATATATATATATATATATATTGAATTTTTTATGGTATATATTTATATTTTACAAGATTGAATAAAAATGATAAATATTAAAATTATTAGGAAAATAAAAAAAAGATTTGAGTAAGTAATAATTATAGTTGAAATAAACAATTCGAAAAATAAAATAATAGTTTTATTGCGATCACACCCCTTATAAAAATCATAATTACAAAGACATACCTCTAAAAATTTAGGTCAAAATAGTGGTCAAAGTTGACCAGAGGCAATTTGGGGTTTCCAATAAAAATTAGGGGAGTTTTTTGTAACGGCCGTTAATTTTACTAATGGTAGGGGAGGTCTCTGTAATTTTCCAAAGTATATGTGCTTTCTATAAATAGTTCAAAGTCGTGGAGGTGTAGATATAATTATCACTTATTAGTATTTCACGATATGTTTTTACCAAGAAAAACCCATAATTTTTAATGATCTTGCTTTGAGAAAAATAATAACATACATAATGTGAATGAAAGAAAAAATAAGGCAAAATGAACATTTTTTTGATTTCGAAGCACGAGAAGGTGGGTTCCAAAACACCATTCTCATCGGCTACGCAATCACATCAAAGGGCTAGGTTTTTAGTAGTTTAGGGTTGCTGAGAGCCCAGTATAGAACCTTTAGCTAACCCCCTACCTATATAATCATAGTCTATTTAAACCACCCGGAGAGGAGAACGATATAGGAAGGCCTACTTCTTCCTGCTATTCTTCCAGGAGAAAGGGTGGGAAAGTCAGACACTATTCATCTTTCATATCAATGCCAAGATTTCATGCCACTGCCCATCCCCTAATCAACGATGTGCTTATCCCTGAATTGTTGTTATATAGCATCGCTGTCCACACCTCGTCTTATTTTGACATTCATCCACATATTGAGTGTTTTTTCAGCCTTTCTCGAAAGAACAGTTAGAAGGGAGCTGAATTTTTTTTTGATGCTTATGTCAGAATGGAGTAAAGATTTCGAAAAAAGGCAGGAAAAACACTCAATATTTGAATGAATGCCAAAATAAGGCAAAACCTGTCATTTTATTTTTCGTTGCTCGGCATCGATTCTGGACTTTGGAAGGGTTAGAGAATAGAGACTGCTCATTTTTCACATCATTCGTCATAATTAGATAGTGTGTAGATAAACAAAAATAGGAGTATTGTATTAAATATATTAATGGGATATATTATACCTATATAATAAGTGTCTAAGCTTTACTATTTATTATTATTGTAATGAATAGTAATGAATAGTAAAGTACTATTTTTTTTTTTATTCAATTTTTTGTTTTTTTTTTTTTCGTTTTTCAATTCTTTTTTAATAAATTTTTTTTTTTGTTTTTAAATATTGTTGATGCTTGTGTTTGGCCTGAGCCGATTAAGAAAAAAATATATGTTAATCGATTTATGTACGCAACTTCAAATGTTATTTTTCAGTTTATATAATAAGATGAACATTATTTTTTTTAAAAAAAAAGATAGAGTAGTCATTTGGTTATTTTTTCTCATTCAATTATTATAGCATAGTCGTTTTTTTTAAAAACTTTGTTAAAATCGGTCATTTGAATTGTTATATTTTTAATGTGCGGTGCCAAAAAAAATTAGTATATATATATATATAGATGATTATTGTTTGTGTATGCAGCAACAATTGCTACGTTTACACGATTTTACCCGAGTATAAAGAGGAAATGCGATTATGGAGTGGTTATATTTATCTTGACTTTCACCCTGGTTGCGGTCTCGGGTTTCCGGGTGAGCGAAATCCTGGAATTAGCCCATCAAAGGTTGTCAACCATTCTCATTGGCGGGGCAACCTGCATGATAATATCCATATTGGTCTGCCCGGTTTGGGCGGGGCAAGATTTGCATGACCAGATTGCTACAGATATTGAAAAGCTTGCTTCATACTTGGAGGGTATGACCTATTGTTGTGTCTGAAATAATGTTGTGGGTTCTCGGCAGAGGTGTCAACCGTGCCGGCATGAGGCCCGCCATAAAACTGTTTGCAAATCTTGCCGGCACCATTAAACGGACGGTTACTGCCCACCACGTCTTATTTCACACCTCTAGTTGTCCGGTGGGTCGGATCTCTCAAATCTTGCTCTTGAAATTAATGTGATTTATCGATTTTACAGGTTTTGGGGGTGAATTTTTTAATTTTCCAGGTGATAATAATGACAAGTCACTTCTCCAGGGCTATAAAAGTGTACTTGAATCAAAGACCAACCAGGAATCTCTGGTAGAGCTTCTAAACAGTTTGTTTTGACATCATATTCTCTTTTCAAAATTCTTAACCTGTCTCTTATAAACTGAAAATGCTTGTATAAACGCGATTTGGGTCCCATTTATAAACCGTTTCAATATAGTTGGTCTAAAATATTTAGTATGTTAGTTTATGTATTTTTTATTTAAAAATTGTTATGTTTTAATATTGAGTTGGTATATAAGTGGGACCCAAATCAGGTGCATACACGTATTTCCCCTCATAAATTGTTTTATAAAAAACTAAAAATTGAGTGAATTACTATTTAATTAGTTTATCAGAATATTCATTATCCAGGTAAATTACAAAAAAATAGTATGACTAAATAGCATAATTTACAGTAGTAGTCCCAAACTTTAGAACTAAACATATATAGTCGTATAAAAATTAATTTTTTTTAACAAAAGTGATTCTACAGAAAATGATTTAACAATATAGTCGCATCGAAATTATTTCTTAACAAAATTGGTGTCAATAATACTTTTATGTTTATAAAAATGGAACAGACATGTGTCATGCACATGTTAGTTCAAGAACAAAACTCTTCAAGCTGGCACATATACAATTCAGTTTGTTTTTTTTCTTTTCAGAAAAGTGGTATTTGATCAGTTTTGTTAAAAAAATAATTTTTATTGGATTATATTTGTTTAGTCCTACACATTTGGATTTCAGTTGCAAGGGGTGCTATTTTGCAGGACTATTCTTCTAATTTACCCATCACTATCTTATATTGTAAAAGATTTGACATAATTTCTAATAAGAGTTGTAAAGAATTTATTTGTGTTAAATATTAGTGTTGTAAATCAATGATAATTATATTATGGTTTTGTGTGATTGAAGGCAAATTTTGCTTGGTGGGAACCTTGCCATGGTGGTTTTAGATTCAATCATCCCTGGAAGCAATATTTGAAGATTGGAGCCCTGGCGAGTGAGTGTGCCTGCCATATTAAAGCGCTTGATGGATACCTTTTTAACTCCAAACAAAAGGTATTATCACATTAAAATATTTATTTTCTCTCCAAATGAAGGTTTTATTAGTGAATTAAATATTAAATTTAATCATGACTTGCAGGCTGCATCGGAAATTTTCAGGAAATTTCAAAAACCATGCACAACAATGAGCTCAGAATCTGCCAAAGCCATGCAAGATTTAGCCTCCGCAATCAAGATCCTTAAATTTCCATCGTCAGCTATGGAAACCCACGTACTAAATTCGAAATCCGCAGCCGATGAGTTCAAATCCATCCTCCAAGGCATCTCGCCACCTCAACAAGATATCCAAGAAATGATGCAACTACTCGTTGTTGCATCCGTACTCATCGACATCATTAAATGTGTCGAAAAGATTTCGGATTCTGTCCATGAACTTTCCCAGAAAGCCGGTTTTCGAAAACAAACTTCAAGGGATAGTCACGAGTCATGTTAATTATATGTAAATTTCTGGATGTATGAGGAAAAAAAATATGTGTGACAACACTAACGTGTGAGACCATATGTATATGTCCTTTTTGGTCATAAATTGAGTCGATGAAGTGTTAGTGTTGGTAGTCCTGATCTTTAACCGTGATGTTTAATTATAAACCTTACCATGTTCCCAAAAAATATCATCAAGCTTTTTCCCTACGATGCCACGCAGAAGAAAGGAAAAATACGTAGGAGTCAAGGAGAAATGGAGGAAAAAAAATGGAGGAGCGGAATGAGAAATCACGTTACTTGCCTCAAAACACCGTCTGTCATCCCTTTTATCTTGCCAAGGAAAGATGTATATAAATATTATTACATATTCATTTTTATTATGAATTACATTTTCTCATAATGCATACCTCATTTGTGGGATTCTTTTGTTTTTTTTTGGTAAGCAAAATTTATAATAAGAGCACTACTGGTGCAGGGTGCTCAAACCCGAATGATGTAAGGTTAAACCGTCACTCCTTTTGGCTGGAATATAGGCTGATTTAGTTGAAAATAGTCCATCTTTCTCGAATTTCTAGCTCCAAGTGTCTTCAGTAGCCGGGTCCCGAGGAAACCTGTCAATAACATTAACAAGATAAGATAATAACTAAGCGCATTCCTATTTGACAAGCCCTTGAATAAGTTCAAATCACAAGCTCTGCGCATCAGTACACTCAAACATTCACCAGCTTAATAAAAACAAAAACGGTGATAAGGGGTCTCCTTACTGTTAGCAAAAATGCGCAACAAGCCAAACGTTGGTCCGATAGGCTTTATGAGCCCTGGCCCAATTAACTAACATACTACAACTATAATAAATCATTGTCTAGGGTTTATGAATTCCGCTTAATAAATTCACTCTTTCATATCAAAAGCCGACATCACACTAGCACTGGTGTTGACTTGAAGATCTGGTCAGGTTGGTTGGACGCGAGGGACCACCGTCATCAGATTGATTTCGTTGTTATCGGTAATTATCTTTTCATGCATTTATTTTGATATTTGCATTCTAATACATGAATCAGGCGCGATCGTCCATCCCCGGGTCAGATCTGTTTATTGTATTATTTCTGCTGCGTTTGGATCTAGCGCCGGAGTACGGAAACCAACAGTGGTATCAGAGCCAGATTGCGTTTTGATTCATATATTCAATAATTAGTTTTATTAGATTGTTTCCACTCGATACGAGTCTTGTTTGAAATTTCAGAAATTACGGAGTCCGGAAAGATATAGAAAAATGATAAAAATCGATTTTTTTCATTGAAACTCGATGTTCATATTTTTGTTACTGTTCATCGTTTTCGGTGAACGCAATTCTCCCGAAGCCATGAGCGTGCAGCCTGAGTGAAGTAGAGGTACCTTCGCCTGCATCGCACCGCGGCTCTCAAGGGTTGCGCAGCGGCGGACATGGCTGCGGGCGGCGATCTCCAAGTGCTTGAATCGATGGTTTATGGCTTGAATTGAAGGATCTGTGCCTTGGATTGCGGCGTTGCAGCTGGAGGATACAGCCTCCGCTCGTGACTCTGCTGGAACCATCGTGAGGAGAAGGCAAAGGAGAGGCGGCGATGAATTTTTTTTATCTGTACCCTAATTTCGATTTTTGGGGAAGATGCATGAACATTTTTTTGCGAAAATACAAATAAAAAAATTTCTTTTTTTATTAGATCCGAAAATAAGGTTTTTTTTGGGTTGAAATTGGTTTTCTAATTTTGAATCCAAGTTGTTTGGAGTCCATAAATTATTTATGGTCATTTTAGATATTTTATCCCGATATTATTTTTGAAATAATAGATCATAATACTTAATTTTTAAAAATGTGATTTTTAATTTATTAAGTGTAAAATGGAGTTTTTACAATTAGTTAAAAATTTAATTAATTGAAAATTGAATGAAAATATTTTATTTAATTTGTTAATTTATTTTTGGCTAATATTATTATTTGAGTTAAAATAGTGATTTTACCAAGTAATTAAAATTTGATTAACTAAAAATTAAATGAAAGTGTTTCATTTAATTGTTAATTTTATTTTAGATTATCATTATGATTAAAAGGTAAAATAAAGATTTTACCAATTAAGTGAAAATTAATTAATTAGAAATTAAATAAAATGATTTTATTTAATTTGTTAATTTTATTTCAATTAATGATGCGATTAGTGGGAAACGATATAATAAATTAATTATTGTTCTATAATTACATGTGATGTGAGTAGTACAATTACATGATGTAACTGTTTAGTTTAAGTTTAATTACATATGATGTGATTGCATGATGAATGATTACAGGCCTTGACCAATGTGTTTAGGTGAATGATTAGGCTTTTATTGTTTCATTATAATTGTGTTTTTTGGTTATCGGGCATGTGAGCCTGCTCTCTCTATTTTCTGATGTATCCCACCCCGGATTTGTATCCATATCCTCTTGTTTGCATGATTTAAATGTAAAATCATTAGAATTAGTGGAAGATAGAGATTGAAGATGGAGCATCAAGAATCAAGACATGTATAATGTAAGCAAAAATGTAATAGGATTGCATTACATACTTGCATCACATTAGACAGACTTGTGATCCACGTATGACTCACGTGGATCAATTAGGAAAAGGCCGTAATCGTCCATATTTAATTTTATTATGCATTTGATGTATGATAAATGTTTGTTTTTATGTTTTATTAGTACATATGATTGCATGAATAAAAGATAGTTGCATGAATCCGGCAAAGAAACAAACAAACAAGCAATTGATGAGATTTTAAAATAAATTAAATCCATCTTTTGAATATGATTCAAAACTTTTAATATCAAACTGATAAGGGGAGCTCAAAAGGGTTTGTTGCTTCATGTCTTCCATCAACAGTTAAGCCATGAGACGCTACTTGTGTCATATTGCCTTACTCACCCACGTGGGGGCATCTGGCATGGGAAAGCTGTGCGTTTAACTGTCACTTAATTAAGGGTGTGGTTTTGTTAACCTTCAAAATTACTCACCCACGGGCGTGACATTTCCATCCGTGGGATGGGTTAATTTGACGTGAGAAGACATAATTGTCCTGTCCACATAGGGTTATGCTAATCGCTAGACAAATATCTTGGGCGTTGCATATGATGCAATTGTGATATACCTTTAGTATCATGAAGCCCGTGGGCCCACGTCCGGGGTTTTCATGAGCTAGTTGGACTCCAAGCCCACTAAGAAAATATGATTTTCAATTCATTTGTCATGAGGGTGATGAATTCGAAAAATTTAGTAGGAGCATTCATTAACTAAAGTCCATAGTTTTTGAATAATTAATAATCAAACGGTTTGCTTATATTTTCTGTTTATTCTCATTATTGTGATTGCCGTGAATCCGATTACATCAAGTCTCGATATAAACAAATTAACCACCTAATTATTCTTATTGGCTATTAATTTTAAAATAATGTTTGTTTCTAAAAAGTTACTATATACCCATTGTAAGAGCCTCCTGTTGAAGTGTCTCCGGGTTCGTCTCATGAAGATATTGCCACACTTGGGAAGTGGTGGGACGATGATCTCTCGGCTAGGTTCTATATGATAGCATCAATGTCACCAATGAGTTTCAACATAGATATGAGAAATACGCTCACATTGCTGATATTTTCCAACACCTACAAATGTTGTTTGGTGAACGGACGCGATTACTGAGACTCGCGACTTCAAAAGAGCTATTTTCATTTCACATGCAAGAAGGGGCTTCGGTCTATGAGCAAGGTGTTAGAAAAATATCTCTGCTTGAGAAATTGGAAAAATTTGAATGTGACAAATCCTTATTAACTAGCTGTAGATTTGATCTTATAGTCAAAATGTTGGAAACTCACGAGTCTTTGATTCAAAAGGAGAAACATGTTCTTCTTGTCGAATCTTCTACCAATAGTAGGAAGAGTTCAAGGATAAAGAAGAGGAATGTAAATGGTTCTCAACCTCAAAAGCCGAAAAAGGATATAGTAGCAACTGGTCTTGATAAACCAGGATGTCCTATGTATTTTTCTGTATATGATTCAAGGAATCTCTGGCCAGAGTCGGTAGTGCTTGTGAAAAAGGAGTTTTTCATATACGCACACAATGAATCATATAAGTGAAATAAATACATAGTTATTGAAATCATAAGGGGCCTCGACCAACCAATGCCCTTGCTTCAATCGGGACATATTGAGTGAAAGGAATGTACTGCTCGCTAACTATGGCTGAAAGGTTCTCGTATGTTGCTAGTCATTTGTATCTAGGTCTTCGTGAAGCGCAGATGCTAGACGCTACCCACGATCGGTAGGTTGTTGCTGGAATTATATTTTGGCCATTGTCTATTTAAGGAGTTTAATCGACAATGGGGCATTCAGGGTAAGCCCAAGAAGTTGTTTGACTTCTAAAATCACAAAGGTTGTGATCCTACTGCTATGATACACTTGAGCCTCGCTGGGTCACAATCAACCGGCAACCGATCTATTGATGAGAATTGAGACTTAAATATTAAGTGCTCAAACTGAGTGATTCAGAATAGATGAATTTAATTTTTTGAAAGCTCCTCAATTTAGTGGAGTTTCTATATTTGAAATTGTTTCATTTATAGAAAGTTCTAAAGTTAAACCGTTTGATATATTTATATCTCATAATTATGTACATTGATAGTACATCAAGTTGTTCAATTAGATTGAGTTACTTGGATTATGACTTTGTAGTTTTGTGTTGGCTTTTGGGCAAGTGGGAGATTGTTAGCAAAAAAGCCCAGCAAGCCAAATGGCCCGATGTGCTTTATGAGCCCTGGCCCAATTAACTAACATACTACAACTATAAATACATCATTGTCTAGGGTTTATGAATTCCGCTTAATCAATTCACTCTTCATATCAAAAGCCGACATCACATTAGCACTGGTGTTGACTTGAAGATCTGGTCAGGTTGGTTGGACTCGAGGGACCACCCTCATCAGATTGATTTCGCTGTTATCGGTAATTCTCTTTTCGTGCATTTATTTTGATATTTGCATGCTAATACATGAATCAGGCACGATCGTCCGTCCCCCAGATCTGTTTATTGTATTATTTTTTGCTGCGTTTGGATCTAGTGCCGGGGTACAGAAACCCAACACTTACCTCAATCCTTTCAATACTTTAAATTCATCAAAAGGACTCCCATTAATCAAAATTGGTACATTAGCTGAAGATATACACACCAAAATCCAACTTCTCCATTTATCACAAAAATTCATGGCTTTCATGACTTGAATCAAAAATTCCCAAGCGACTGTATCGTACGCTTTTTTAAAGTCAATATTAGATATAATGCCATCCTTTTTATTTCTTTTCATGTCATCAATTAATTCATTAGCAATGAGAATGCCATCAAGTATTTGCCTTCTCCAACAAAAGACGATTGATTATCCAATATTACCTACTTTGCTCTTCCGTTTGGATAATATTTTATCAATAATCTTATATTTGCAATCAATTTAAGAGATGGGATGAAAGTCATTGGGATTATCAGAATTTGGAATCAAATTATGAAAAATGAATTACAACCCTTTGTGAAAATGGAATACTGATGAAAATCATCTATTATCATAAAAATCTTCTTTAAATAAATTCCAAAATCTTCTTAAACCAAAAATTGTAGCCCGGACTTTTTGAGCCATCACAATTCCATAACACTTTTGATTTCCTCTTCAGAGAATATTGCTATTATTATAGAATTATCCGCCTCTCCCAGTCTACGAAAACCATCAGATTGCATTCTTGGTCAAAATCTAGGATTCTATGTGAACCTTGCCTTGAAAAAAATACGGATTCCCACTTTTAAATCGCTGGAAGATTCAACCCAATTGCAATCTATGTTTAAACACACAATTTCATTCCTCTTTCTCTTTTTGTGGATACACATTTGGAAAAATCGAGATCGCGACGCCTTCTTGAAGCCATTTAATTCTTGCTTTCTAGAAAAGAAAGTTATCCTTCAATTTCATGGTTCGCATTAGATTAATCCAAGCCTCTCTTCGGTATCCGCCTTAGCATCGCCATGTGTACCTGCAAAATAAATACAAATACACAATATGCAAATATAATATTAATCACTAAAAGGATATGGGGTTGGCTCAAATCTGTTGTTTTCCCCAATATACGTCACTAAGAGACCTAGGTAAAGACCAGAAGGTGAAGGCACCAATAATCTGTCAACCCACCAGCGCACAAAGCTAAGAACCAGAAACCCAACTCCTCGTCTCACTGTCCACCGAAGCACCAAGCACACAGCAAGGTGCACATGGCCAACACTCTTCTCCAGAACCACTCACCAACATTAAACAACCACACTGACAGAACCCTGAACCACCGAAGCACAAAGCTCACGGGCAGGGACGCATGAACCACCACCAAGGATAGAACAATCGCCACCGGAATCACAAAGCAAAGAGGCAAGCAAAAACGAGCGAGCGGGAGAGATATCTGGAAAAAGAGGCGCACATACTGAGATTTTTCGGAAGAATCAAGGAGGCGCACGTAATCAGACTCTCAAAGGAAAAAGAGGCGCACATTTTGATGTTCAGCTGAATGAAGGAGGCGTTTAATAATCAGATTAGTGTAGGTTAATTAAGGTAAAGGACTAATTAAGCCCTAATGGCTTTGATTAGTTGGGCCATAATCTTAACAAATCTCCACCTTGGCCCACTACCGATTTCTCTTCTGTAAGGGCCCCCGTGCTCTTAACCCACAATTAGTGCATTAAGCCATGCATTTGGTGCATACAATCACGTGTAAAGGGAAACTATATGTAACGTGGTACACCATACCACCTATAAAATTCCTTGTTTCATTTATTCCATTCCATGCAATATCCGATTCCCTAGGTTAAAACCATTTAATACATCATGTACCCATGTAATACACTAATCACAATCTCAATTCATCTAGCAATTCCCTAGTTAATTGCTCACACATGTGAATGAAAGGAGAAAGGTCCATGCCTTTTTATACAACCCATATACACATAATTATTGCTCACAGACGAGCATCGAATAAACCTATGTGTACGTAATGTATAAAAAGGACATATACAATATCCAGCTCCACATGAGCTCCGGTGCCTCGATCCTGGAATCACCTCCAATCCATTGCTCGATCACAGCTCCAGAGCTACCGTTGTACCTATTTCACCTACCCCAACAGAGACAGCCCCCACACGGGGTGAGCATACCAATACCACCAAACCAATAATCACAATTATACAATTCGTAAATTATAACAATGTAATTGCCAAGAATTTAAATGATACTCCCTGGATGGCATCATCCTCATCCGGGATCCCACTGTATTGTCCCTATTCTCAAAACAACCAAAATCATCAAATTCCAAATATCCAGTTAATTATTACACTGATTAACTATATCCCTAATCCAATTCAATATCGATAGAGGAATAAAATACAGATATCCAAGATATCTAGCCAAAGGTCACATTTCTTCACCCACTCAAAAGTAGCGGCATCACTTACCGATGTTCGCTCCATAGCGACCACATCCCGACAATTGATCGCTCCAAAGCGGCACCAAATAATACATAAGACCGACCAACATCCCACACCCAGTCCCGTTTCCATTAACCAATTATTGCAAGACACCATATATTATGCATCGACTACTAACCCTTACCAATTATCTATTTCATGCACAACAATTGCAATAATATAATTAAGGTCATGCTCGTACGTTACACGTACCTTATGATTCCGTAGTTCGAGTCCAAACATTGCCTCAGTCCCGAGGTCCGATGGAGGAATGTGCTAAACACAATTCAATAACTCATAATCAACGAGTAATCCCAAATCATATGCACAAGCATGAAATCCGATCCCAATCATCCCAACACGATGATTAAATAGTAAATGGTCGGTAACCACTCCCCAAAACCCGAGGGAGGACCCAAAAATAACATTTTCCAAAATCGCCCTACCGATCGATCGGTCACCAATACCGATCGATCGATAACTGTTCACAAAAACAATTTAAGCTACGGCTTTGCATCGATCGATCGGTCCAAGCTACCGATCGATCGCTAGCCACCCACCGATCGATCGTTAAAGATCGAAATAAACGCCAACGCTACGCACATGCACCGATCGATCGGTCCAAGCTACCGATCGATCGGCCGCTGTGCGAACCCGAAAATCACCATTTTTTAAAAGCTTGAAAACCTCCACCAATCAAACCCGAACTTCCTCAAACTCGAAAATAACCATAAACAAACAACCTAGTTGTGATACCCCCAAAATTAATTATATGCAATTTGGGCATTAATGATGTTTATATGATTAATCATGGTGATAATTGATTTATATGTTGAAATTAATTATCTTGTTGAAATGCTTAATCACATGGTAGGCGTGACCTGGGGGTTGCATTTCAGGGTGCATGTTATGCATGTTGGGAAATGAGGTGTTAACATGATTTAATTATGTCGATTGATAATTATGTGGAAGATATGAATTTAGTGGAAGTTTGGTGCATTTTTGTAAAATGCTTTTAAAATACCATGTTGGGGTATTTTATACATCATGTTAATTAATGGGGTACAAATTTAATTATAACCCCTTAACCCCACTATACCCCCCTTTTTATCTCACTTTTCCCCATCACTCTTAAATCCCCAATTTCACTCTCAAACCCTACCACTTCCCATTTTTGAAATTTGGCAAAGGAGGAAGGAGGAATCTTCACAAAAGTCTTGTTTGTGGGATTTGTTGTAGGAGTTGGAGTCCTCAAGAGGTATGGAACCCTTCCTAAAGTTTTAATGATGTTTGGTTTTGAAATGGGTTAACTTTTTGGGATTTTTGTAGATTAGTTTTTGGGTATGTGGTTGGGGTATGATTTTTTGAAGTGTTTTATGTGGGTTTTAGTGAGTTATGATGATATTTGTGTTGTTGAAACGTTTGGGTTTGAAGGGTATGAGGTAGAGCTTGGAAAATGATCAAAAATGGTGAAGGATCGCGCACACAGCAGGTGGCGATCGATCGCCATATATGAGGCGATCGATCGCCGAAGGCCAGTGGCGATTTCTACAGCAGGCGATCGATCGCCACATATGACGCGATCGATTGCCGCGAGGCAGAAGGGTCAGGCGATCGATCGCTACATCGAAGCGATCGATCGGCAAGGCTCGCGATTGATCGCCTTGATGCAACGATCGATCGCCAGCAGCTTAAAAGTGGCAAATGATGTTTTTTGTTGAATTTTTGGTATTGGGACTATAATTGGCTTCTAATATTGATTTGTATGGTTGTGTAGAACCATCCCAGGTACCAACAACATCAAGGAGATAAAGTTCCTCAACTTCTCCACTTTTGGAATTAAGGTACGTAAGAGACGTACGGGCATGTGACGGTAAAACACACTCCTATACTATGACTACGCAATGATTGCATAAGTATTTATGATGTTTATGATGATGATTATGATAAGTAAAGATACGATGATGTCTATGATGAGTAAAGATGATATGATGTTTACGATGATGTTTATGATAAGTGAAGATGATGTTTATGATGAGTAAAGATGCTATGATGTTTATGATGTATGTTAAACTATGTTATTAGAAATGGTAGAGTGTTCCGGTGGTTGTTATGGGCAAGCGAGGAAGGTACTTACCGCTGACATAGCTAGCGAGGAGATATATCCGCTATCAAGGCGTAGCGAGGGATATCACAGTACCGCTATATGTCAAGCGAGGGGGCCAATTGTGCCGCTGACATAACAGGACCAGAACAATCACCTTTCTAATTAACATTGTTGATTATGAGCATATGTGAAGTATGATTTTAATCATTTATGTCAAGAACTAATGATTACATGCATGACTATGAAACAGGGACAAGAAGAGTGGGTTAATGTGATTAACCAGGAAGTATATGTTAACGATTATTTTCATGCATTTATTTATATGCCATTATCTTATGATGTTAAGTAATGATGTACATGCTCATGATGGGTTGTTCCTGTAGGTACACTTTTGGACTGAAAGGCTAAGGGTCGGGTTGAGGCAGTGAGCTACGAGGAGCATGAAAGAAGTTAGGATACAGGATTTTTTTGATAGTCTCTACTCTAGGAGTAGTGTAATTTTATAGCTTTAACATTCATTATCGAGAATGTAATTAATTAGCTTTTGAAATTTTATTTTTGGCCTGTAATCCTATTAGCTCAAGGCTACAACCAGAACCCTAAGATGTTATTAATGCATGTTTAGTCCATAATACGTTATTATGATGATGTTAAGGTAGGAAGACCCTACACTAGTACACCCAACAAGGGTTAAAAACCATTTTAAAACAAAACCCATAAGATTTCAAGATTTTACAAAATCTCTCAAAACCTAAATCAACCCTAAGCTCAACCAAACACCTCCAAAATACAATCAACACGAAGATAAAAGCGAGGGGAAGGAGATTACCAAATTATCTTCGAGAAATTCCGGCTCCCGAGCCAAGCTTCAAGCCATTTCTTCCATGGGAGAAAAGAAGGGATTTGGGGGGAGAGAAGGCGTGGGAGAGAGAGAGGAGAGAGGGGAGGATTTTCGTATAATGACGAAATACCGAGTCCCCTTGGTATATATAGCTCCAAGGCTCCAAAATATCAATACCTCCACAACTACATCATGACTCGTTACAAATCATCAGATTTCAAAAATCACCTCTCCAACTCAAATCCCAATGCCAGCCCCAGTACAAAGTACTCCGGACCCCAGATTCCACCAAAAACCAAATTCCAAAGTTATCGCCACGATGAGATTACAATCTCATCCCTTGGATCCAAGGACTCCAAAAACCGGATTTAAAATCTCCGGGAGTCCCAAACCGCAATTAATTCATAATTGCCACAACTTAAATCCTTTAAGGATTATTACAACACCGGGATTAACACCCATAATTCCCGGACATCACATCTTCAGACGTAGGGAAAACATACAAGCAGACATCATCATCGCCGTATGGTCCCCACAATACACAAAGTAATTGTGTGGACCAAGTTCCTGTCAAAACACAAAGTAAAGAAAAGGAAAACAATAACAAGCACACAACAAGTTAAAGTGGGAAAGTAACCAGGGTAACAGTTTTGTAACGAGCACACAGCAGGTTATAAAACACTAACCAAGGGACTAAACATGCATCAATCACCAATATCAAATTTTAAAATTTTTAAACATGATTGAAATTTACTAAGGGGCAAACACTTAGTGTGATATCCCCGAAATGATTAGGTGTTATTTTAAACATTAATCATTGTTGTGAAAATTATGGTATTAATTCTTGTGTTGAATTAATAATATTGGGAAATGCATGTGAGGGTGCATGTGTTATATGTTGGGATTTTGGGGTTGTGGCATTATTATTTGGGGTGTGTGTTGTTTGTTTTGGTAAAGCATTTTTAAATGGGAGTTGAAGTATTTTATTGAGAAAATACTATAAAATATCATGTGAGGATATTTTAATACATCGTGCTAAATACCGGGACCAAAACATAACACATCACTTAACCCCCCACTCAACCACCCCCCTTGACCCATACCCTGCTGCCAGCTGCCAGCTGCTTGCCCATGCCCCTTGCCCCATCTCCCACTCCACCTTGTCATAGCTGGAACACCTCCAATTCTCTCTCATTTTTCGTCCAACACCTGATAAGTGAGAAAAGAAGGAGATCCACAATTTTTATTGCCTGGAAAGCTTCCAAAAATCGGAGCAAAAAAGGGTGAGAAACCATTTCTGGGTTTGAAATTAAGTTGTTGAGTTCATACTTTTATTGGTGTGAAAAATGGCATGTTAGCTTAGGTTTCTTAAAACCTTCGATTTAAATGCTTACATGGTGTTGTTATGTAGCTCTCAGTATTTTTCCTTATGTATTTTGCATGTTTTATGTTGAGGAAATAAGCATGTAAAGTAGGGTGTTCGGAAATCTGGGTAGGAGTATGCCCTGTTTTTCTGGAAAATGTGGACTGGGAGTGATTTTGAGGAGGTGATATTATGCATGTTAGATGGGTTTTAGGGTAAACCTTTGATGTGAAAAAATGCATGGTAGTTTTGTGAAGCCTTTGGCATTTTTATTCGAGCAATATTCATGACTTATGTGGTAGATTTCATTGCTTGAAAGTGGGTACTCAAAAATCTGGGCAGGAAGACAATGCTCTGTTTTTCGAAAAAGTTGGTTGAGTACTGATGTTATAGGGTGCTTTTAATGCATGTGGGTTTGTGGTTGGGATATATAGCTTGTACGATTACACTCAGGTTAGTGTATTGTAGCTACTAGCATGTTTTTTTAGGCATGTTGTATGTCTTACATGTTAGAACGAAAGGTGTGAAAATCAGTGTTGAGCATTCTGGAAAATGTCGCGCACAGACCATGTGGCGATCGATCGCCACAAATGGCGCGATCGATCGCCGAGGTCCAGTAGCCAAAATCAAAGGCACGCGATCGATCTCCATGAATGGCGCGATCGATCGCCATGGGACAGTGGAGTTTGGCGATCGATCGCAAAGTGGTAGCGATCGATCGCCAGAGGCATAGTTTTGAAAAATTGATATTTTGTTGGATTTTTGATTTTTGGATTATAAATTGGCATCTAATATTGTGTTGTACACTGGTGTAGAGCCTTCACAGACGGCTACACAACGCAGGGGATAGAGTCCCACCACACACTACATTTTGGAAAGGTACGTAAGCGACGTACGGGCATCCCAACGGTAACATGTTATGTTTGTCTGTTTGACACATGATGAATGCAATGTGATGCATTAAGAGTTGATACATGTTATTATGCATTGTTGTTGCATATTATGCATTGTTGTTGCATATTGTGATGTGGAATAAAGAGGAGTATTCCACGAGTCAGGGGTGATCACAGTGAAGGTTTTAATGCTTACGCTTGACCGCTAAAAATGTGGAGCGGGAGGGGGGAGGCTCGCTTGCACATGGAGGCGGGGTATACCATACTAAGCGATGATGAGATACCGCTAGTATGAAGAAGCGAGGAAGAGATACCGCTTGTTTTGAGATTGTAAAGCGAAGAAGCATTAAAATAACTGATGATGACTGACTCAAGAAAAAGAGATGATATGTCATGACATTTATTAGTGAAGCCATACATTCATATAGTGTTTTGATTATTAATTGTGGTACAGGGACAACCAATGGGCATTGTAAATGCGATGAAAATACAGGAAGTGTTTTGTATTTATGATTATGCATTTACGCCTTACGTATTCATATTGTGTTGTATATGGATAGCTATGTGCTCATGTGTTGGGGGTTGTCTTTGTAGGTGCTTTTGCTAAGGAGAACTAGGGTCGGGGCTGATACTTTGAGCTGTAAGGAGTGCTACTACAATAGCAGGACAGAGTTCTTATGCGTAGTCTCTACAAGTAGTAGAGTAGAACTATAGTGTCACTCCTATTGTTTTGAGAAATGTAACTATTATCTGTTGAAAATTTTATGGGTACATTTGAACTGTAAGCTCAAAATGTCAACACGATTAAATACTATGATATTGAAATGCTTAGTTCTCTTAATCGCACCTATTAGTATCTTGAGATATCGGGGTCTCACACTTAGTACCCATGTCAGCAGGATTGAACTCAGAAGGTATTTTCTCAAGATAAACTAAGCCTTTGGCAACAACATCTCTAATGTAATGAAACCTAACATCAATATGCTTAGTTCTATCATGAAAGACTGGATTCTGACACAATGGTATTCCAGATTGTGAATCAGAAAACACAACTACATCACCTTCAAGCAAGCCAATTTCAGAAATCAATCATTTTAACCAGATAGCTTCTTTTAAAGCGTCAGTTACAGCAACATACTCAGATTCAGTTGTAGATAAACCAACTATATGTTGTAACTGGGATTTCCAACTAATGCAAGCACCATACAAAGTGAACACATAAGATGTAGTAGAATTTCTGTTATCCCTATCATTAGCATAGTTCGAATCCACATAATCTTTTAGTTTAACACCTTCAGAACACTTAGAAAAACTCAAGCCATAATGCACAGAGTGTTTCAAGTATCTCAATAGCCATTTAACATCATTCCAATGCACCATGCCAGGGTTAGATATGTACCTACTTAAGCAACTAACATCATAAGCTATATCAGGACTAGTACTAACCATCAAATACATAACATATCCTATTGCATTTGAATAAGGCACATTTTTCATAGAATTAAAGTCAGATTTAGGATATTGATCTTTACTCAAAGTGAGCAGCTAATGGCACATTAACAGGCTTAGCATCATACATAGAAAATTTCTTCAAAATATTTTCAACATAAGAAGTTTGGTTCAAGTAGATAGTCGACATCTTCCTATCTCTCACAATATTCATACCTAATATTCTTCCAGCATCTCCAGAATTTCATGTCAAATTTTTCACTTTGACATTTCTTAACATGCTCAGTTGATTTCAAACAGGGACTATCAATTAAGATGTCATCCACATAAAGCAACAGGAATATAGGCACATATACCTTATCCTTAAAATACAAGCAATGATCATAAGAGCTTCTTTTAAATTTTAAGGAAAGCATGCACTCATCAAACTTCTTATTCCATTGCCTAGGGGATTGCTTTAGACCATACAAAGATTTCTTGAGCAAACACACATTATCAGGGTTCTTAGAATCAATAAAACCTTCAGGTTGCTTCATATAAATCTTTTCTTCAAGGTCACCATGCAAAAAGGCAGTTTTTACATCCATTTGTATAAGTTTCAAGTCAAATTGAGCAACAAGAGAAAGCATAATTCTCACAAGCAAAAATTTCAGTGAAGTCTACACCTTGTTTTTGAGTAAAACCTTTAGCTACAAGTCTAGCTTTGAACCTAACAGAATCATTTTCATTCTTAACCTTAAACAACCATTTGCAATCAACAACTGGGCAATTAACAGGTTTAGGAACAAGAATCCAAGTATGATTCATAATCAAAGAATGCATTTTCTCTTTCATAGCACACAACCAGACATTAGCATTTTTGGATTTCAAAGCTTCATTGTAGGTTTTAGGTTCACAGTTATCAATTAATTCAAACACATTGAACACATAAGAAGCAAGGTCAAAGTCACTTATCTTAGCAGGTTGTCTTATGTTTCTCCTAGCCCTATCTCTAGTCAATTGATAATCATGCAAATCTTCTTGTTCACTAGCAACCAATTCATCATGCACAACAGGTTCATGTTCAACAACAATATTATGATTTTCAGGCATTCCATGAATCTCAGGTTCATTAACAGGCAAGTTCACACGATTTTCAGCAAAAGGAACATTGTTATCATTAACAGGAAGCACACCAGACAAATGCTCCACCTTGCTAGGAGTAGCACTGGACTCAGACTCATCAACAGGCACATAAGGAAGCAAGCAAGGCATTTCAGACTCATTGAAAATTATATCCCTTAACACCCTCGGGATAACCTAGAAAGACACACTTAGTAGATCTAGGTTCAAGTTTATCACCTTTCCTATGCACAAAAGCAGAGCAACCAAACACTTTAAGATTAGAAAAATCAAGTTCTTTACCAACAAAAACAGATTCAGGAGATCTATTGATCAAGTAAGCAGCTGTCACAACAGCTTCACCCCAAAACTTCTTTGAGAGGCCAAAAGATGCAAGCATACTTCTAACTTTCTCAAGGAGAGTCCTATTCATCCTCTCAGCAACACCATTTTGCTGAGGGGTATAGGGCACAGTCTTGTGCCTTTGAATCCCAGATTCATTGCACAAATTATCAAACAAAGAATTACAAAACTCCAAGTCATTATCAGTCCTAAGTTTCTTAATCTTTTTACCAGTTTGGTTCTCAATTAAAATCTTTCAATTTTGAAACTTTTCAAAAGCATCTGATTTATTTTTCATTAGAAAAACCCATACTTTTCTGGAAAAGTCATCAATCACAGATAGGAAGTATCTATTACCACCTTGTGTAGGAACACTAGAGGGTCCCCACACATCAGCATGCAAGTACTCTAGAATCACAGAACTCTTAGTCACATTAGGGGAAGGGGAAACCAGGAATTTAACTCTTTGTTGTTTGCCATAAACACAAGAATCACAGAAAGGCATGCAAGACAACTTGTCTTTACCAAAACAACCTTTTTTATGCAAAATCTCTAGACCTTTAGCACTCATATGACCTAATCTTCTATGCCACAGATCAGTCAAGTCATCAGTCACAGAATTCACATTAGCATATACAGATTCCGTTTTGCAAACATAAAGGTTTCTTTTCTTTTCAGCTTTGAAAACTACCAACGAACCCTTTAATATTCTCATTATTCCATTTCCCCATTTACCCTCAAGACCACCAGATTCTAAAGCAGCACAAGACATCAAATTATTGCACAAAGCATGAACATGTTTTACATCTTTTAGAGTCAAAGAATTTCTCATTAGCCATAGAAACAGAACCATTTTCAACTTCTTTATAATTAGAAAACAAATTTCTAAGAGGTGACATGTGATAAGAGCAACCAGAATCAATTAGCCATTCATTTCACACACAGTAGATGAATGCACAGAATTCACATAATCACATAAATCAGTCACCATAAAGACATCACCCTAGTTTTCACCCGATGAAGAAGCATGATTCACTTGTTCATAAGATTGGTTGTTATCATGATGTTTCTGGTTTTTCTTTTTAGGACAGTATTTAATAAAGTGTTTAGGATCACCACTGTTAAAGCACTTTCTGTTCTTAGGCCTAGATTTAGACCTCGTCTTGCTTTTCCCTTTGTTCTTACCATGGTCATTATCAGATTTATAACTGTTGTTATACCTATGTTGAGACCTACCTCTAACATGCATAACTTCACCTGAATTTTGCTTACTACCTTTTTTCACTTTTAAATCTAGTTCTTTATTCTTAAGACCATTAATCACAGTGCCAAGCGTAATAGAATCTCTACCATACTTAATAGCAGATTTGACATCACTATAGGTCTCAGGAATAGCATTTAAAAGCACAATAGGAGTATAATCATCAATATTCCTATCTCCAGTTAACTTAATATCTTGAATCAATTTGGTAACACATCAAGGTTCTCATCAACATCTTTGTTCAAGTCAAGCTCGAATCTGAAAAATTTTCAAGTAAAAACAATTTACTAGGCAAAGAGGTTTCCGTATAAAGCTCTTCAAATTTTTCCCAAAGAATAGCAGAATTAAGTTTACCACATTTTCTGAGCATAGAGTCAGATAAGTTTAAGATTATGGAAGAGTAAGCAAATTCATCATCTTCAGCTTTCTTAGCAGTGGTTACATCATTAGGAAAATTACCACCTATAGCCTTAAACACTTTCTGTTGGATTAAAATTCCTTTCATTTTCTGTTGCCAAATAGAAAAATCCGATTTTCCATTAAAGGGTCCATATTATAGCTAGAAATAGAAGCCATTGCACACAAGCAAAATAAGGCACATTAAATCACAGGCTAACAAATTACACAAAGTAAGCAGCAGAAGCAGGACCACACAAAACAGGCAAAGATAATGAAAAAACTGAAAGTTTTAGACAATTTTAAAATTTCAGTGAGCCACACTGAAAATCACAGAAAACACAGAATCACACAAATTCCTAGTTTTCTACAGCAAGCAAGTCTCAGAACCTATGACCTAGACGATCAACAAAACTGTAAAAGTTTTAGGGTTCAAGCCAATCACTTACAACCCAGAGGCCAACGCTCTGGGGTTTTCCACCGAAAAGTCGAACTGGCGCAGGAACTGAGCAGCCAAACAGCCGCTGCCCGAGCGTCGCTGTTCACCCACCAGGCGCGGATAGCCGCTCTGATACCACTGTTAGGAGGGTATCCACCTTGGCATCACCATGTGTACCTGCAAAACAAATACAAATACACAATATGCAAATATAATATTAATCACTAAAAGGATATGGGGTCGGCTCAGATCTGCTGTTTTCCCAGTATACGTCACCAAAGAGACCTAGGTAAAGACCGTAAGGTGAAGGCACCAATAATCTGTCAACCCACCAGCGCACAAAGCTAAGAACCAGAAACCCAACTCCTCGTCTCACTGCCCACCGAAGCACCAAGCACACAACAAGGTGCACACGACCAACACTCTTCTCCAGAACCACTCACCAACGTTAAACCACCACACGGACAGAACCCTGAACCACCGAAGCACAAAGCTCACGGGAAGGGACGCATGAACCACCACCAAGGATAGAACAATCGCCACCGGAATCACAAAGAAAAGCGAGCGGGAGAGATATCTGGAGAAAGAGGCACACGTACTGAGATTTTTCGGAAGAATGAAGGAGGCGCACGTAATCAGACTCTCAATGGAAAAATAGGCGCACATTCTGATGTCCAGCAGAATGAAGGAGGCGTTTAATAATCAGACTAGGGTAGGTTAATTAAGGTAAAGGACTAGCTAAGCCCTAATGGGCTTTGATTAGTTGGGCCATAATCTTAACAAGACAAACCCAGCCTCATCTTTTATGTCTAATGTGTGAATAGCAGCTTTGGATGATTCGATTTTGTGTTGTAGATTCCCAAAAACATTTGCATACTCCTTTAATCTCAATTTAAGTTCTTTCAACTTTTCCTGAGTACATGGCACATCCTTGGTGGTGAATATTGTTCCATGCTTCTCTGACAAATGAATGAAAGCCAGGATGTTGTGCTCAGCAATCCAGGATTTTAAATGGTTTTGGGCCCCAATTCCGGGACACATGTTTCAGAATGATTAGACAATGATCTGAAATAGAACATTATAACCCCATTGAGATAAATCAGGCCATTCATCTACAAATCCTCGATCATAAAGAATTTATTGTTGGGAATTTGACCCTCCAAATTCACCCTCAGGATGCACCTTTTATGTGGAAAGCAAGCAAAAAGAGAAATAATAACAACACAAGAATTTAACTTGGAAAACTCCCAAATCAGGAGAAAAACCAGCAGGACCAGAGAAGAAAATACACTATATGGAAAATTATTACAACCACATAATTTCTCTTCTCATCCAAACACACCCACAAAGCTTTTCCCACTAGCCACACTTTATAACTCACACCCCTCCCCTTACAAGAAAGACATCTAGTAAAACCTTTTCTGATGTGGAATCTCAGCCACAGCTGCAACCACAGAGCACACTAAGAATTTTACTTGATTCTAAAACAAGAGAGAAATGCATCTAAAGCCAAAAGTTGCTAGACGGGCTATTGACTGATGCACATAAAACTGAAGCCTAAAACCTCTTTTTATGGTCAAAGCTTTGCCCCAAAATTCATATCCCACCAATGTGGGATAATTGACAAAGCCTTACCCATCAATCTCCACCTTGTGGCTTTGTTGTCCCACAACACTCCACCTCGATGAAGATCTTCATAGCTTCCGCTACCAACACAGCAAGACAGACATAATTCACAATGTAGAGAATTACAATGCTCCACCATAAAAGTATACCCCACTCAGAATAAGTCATTCCAAGCATTTCAATTCGGCCCATGTCGAAAAATAACCTTGCTGAAAAATTATGGTGCAACTCCCACTTTTTGGCTCTCCTGGAAGTTAATCATACATCGACATGAATTTACACAACACACCTTGCATCAGTGCCAAACCAATGCCCGTGTGCACACTGTTGACCCGCTAACATTATACATCCTTTATCATGGCAACTTGGGGACAACGGCATGCCATAAGGATATACATGTTCTTTTTCAAAGGACATCAAAAGAGGAGACAATGTTAGCTTCATTATCAGCATCTCCACTTGTTGATACAGAGCAATTTGCCGAACCCGCTCCAGCTCTTGGATAATTTTTCTTTATGTGACCAGGTTGTCCACATCCCCAACAGGATTTATTCACGGAGTTATTATGAGTCACCATTGAAAATTTTCATGTGAGCTGTTACTCCTACCAAGTCTCCTATCTTCAGAAAGAAGCTTAATAGTAACCTCTGAGAAAATGATTTTCTCCTTTCCATGAATCAATATAGGCTTCATGTGCTCATACGAACGTGGAAGAGACCAAATGAGTCCCAAGACCTGATCCTCATCATCAATTCAAACCCCAACGGATTCTAGTTCTGATACAATGCCATTGAGAACGCTTAAATGATCTGAAATAGTAGTACCTTCATTCATTCGCAATGTATGAAACTGCTCTTTCAGATACACCTGATTTAAGACGCCTTTTGTCTGATACAACTCTTCCAGTTTTTGCCAGAGTTCCTTCGCCGTAGACATTCCATGCACATTTGCAAGAACATTTTTGGCCAGGCACAGACGGATAGCACTTGCTGCTCTCAAATCCAGACCCTCTCAATCTTCATTGCTCATTCCAGCTTTGCTTGTTACACTAATCGTTCTACCAGTCAAACTAGTATCACTGCTGCTTTCAGGGAATACTCTGTCCTTCAACGCCTTGTGTAAACCAGACTGAATCAACACATCCCTGCCTTGCACTTGCCACAAGCCAAAGTTGATTTTCCCATCAAATTCTCCACATCAAATATGACTGCATTTGAAACTCTGCTTCCCGACATTTCTTGTGATACTTTGATAAATTTTACCGTAGACCTAAATAGTACACACTAAGTAAGCTCCCAGAAAAGAGAGAATCTCGATCTTTCCTAGACAAAACTTCAAGGTTCCCAGGTAAATTGGTGGGGTCACAATGGTCCCACTTAAATACCAATTTTCGTAGACAGAACCTCCTTAGTCACTACGTATTCACATACCACACCAAAGCTCCACCACCGCAAAAGGACCCAGGCTCTAATTGTAAGGACCCCATGCCCTTAACCCGTAATTAGTGCATTAATCACATAATCATTTACATATGACCATCTATGTTGAGAAATAACCATATACTAACTTAGCATAATATATGGATAATAAAAGTTCCCCGTTTATTTCATTTCATGTCATTTCCAGTTTCCCCAACTATAACCATTTAACATGACATGTACCCTTGTAATACACTAATTACATTCTCAATTCATCTAGCAATTCCCAATTAATTGCATACCACAAATAAATGAAAAGAGAAAGGCACTTGCCTTTTTATACAACCCATGTACACATAAACACTGCTCACATGTGAGCACCAAATAAACGTAAGTGTACGTAATGTATAAAATACCATACTCCCAACTCTGGTACCTCGATCCTGGAAGTACCTCCAATCTACAGCTCGAGATCAACTCCAAAGCCAACCACGAACATGTTCACCTGTCCCAACAGAGACAGCCCCACACGGGGTGATCATACCAATACCCAACCAATAATCACAATAACATAGTTCATAATTTACAAAAATGTAACTGCTATGAAATACAAAAGATACTCCCTGGATGACATCATCCTCATCAGGGATCCCCTGTAATGTCCCTGTTCTCAAAATAACCAAAATCATCAAATCCCTAATAGCCAGTTAATCATTACATTGATTAACTAATCATTTCCAAGTTCCAATATCAATCGCATTAGTTCATTATCCAGTAATTTTAGATATTCCAGATATCTAACCCATGATTCCAATTCCTCGCTCGCTCAATAGCAGCGGCATTCATATCTGATGTTCGCTCCATGGCGACAACCCCCAAACTATCGCTCGTTCTAAAGCGGCACCATACAATTCATATTATCAACCCATTTTATGTAACTGTATTCCATTTCCGTTATCCTTCCATTCAACACAATTATATTGTATCATGCACCACAATTGCAATAATATATTAAAGATATGCTCGTACGTCATACGTACCTTATTATCCCGTAGTTCGAGTCCAACCTTGCCTGAGTTCCACGTCCGATGAGTTATATGCTAACACATAAATAACTCACAATTAAATATGGACATGCAATCACGTGCCCAAGCACGTTCCCAACTTCCAAACCTATCGTCCATCCATGACGATTACCAAAATAAAACCCCCCCGGCTAAGCATGCATAATACCCAAAATATATCATTTTAAAAGTTTAATAGATAGCCAAAGACTCAACCGAGAATCCCATTTTATTAAACTTTTGCTCCAGCCAATCCATTTTAAAAGTATGGCATTCCCATTGGAATGTAGACATTGCCCCGAAAATGGGACACTTAAACCTCGATTCCAAAATCCCGACGTTTTTCCAAAATTTTGAAAAAACAACATTCTGCTAGCGACGATCGATCGCCGATTTCATCGCGATCGATCTCCCGCAACCAGTATCCAAACAGCGCCTCTTCGCGATCGATCGCCAATCTTCGCGATCGATCGCCCGCACTGTTCATCGTCACCAAAAATTGGGTTGCTCGTCGTGATCGATCGGCCCTCCTCAGCGATCTATCGCAACCAGCGATTTTCCAAAAAATTCGAGCTTCCATGGTATTTTTGACACCTAAACTCAAAACCATCACCCCATACACCTCCAACACCTCAAATACTCCATTTAAAACCAATAAAAACTCCAAAAACTCAACTATGGATTTTAATCAAAAATCCCCAAATTCCATAACCAACGCAAAACCCAACCAAAATCTACAATACCACTACCAAATCGAAGACAAAGACGAGGGAAAGATTAATACATGATTATCTTCGAGAAAATCGACTCCCGATCCAAGCTACCAACGATTTTCTTCCAAGAGCAAAAGAGGGCAAATGGGGGAAGGGTTTGAGCGTAGAGAGGGAGGAGAGAGGGAAGAGTTTCGTGCCAATTGACGGAATACCGAGTCCACTTGGTATATATAGTACCAAAACTCGAAAATACCAATCCTTCCACAAATACATCATAACTCATTAAAAGTCATCTGTTTTCAATAATTACCTCCCAAACTCTATTTCCATTACCAGCCCCAATACAAAGTACTCCGGACCCCAAATCCCATCAAAAACCAAACTCCAAGGTTATCACCACGACGAGAATACAATCCCATCCCTTGGATCCAACGACTCCAAATACCGTATTTAAAAATCCTCGGGAGTCCCAAAACCGCAATTAATTCATAATTGCCACAATAAAAATCCATTAGGGATTATTACCACACCGGGATTAACACTATTAATCCCCGAGCATCACAATTATCCCCCACTAATAAAATTTCATCCTCGAAATTTGCGCGGCGTACTCCACGTAACTCCGAGACCACGCAATCCAAACGGATCCACAATGTCGAATCATGAGCATAACATGAACGGCACACCAACCGCGAGGGTACCGACCTCGCACCAAAACCTGGAATGGAGTAAATCTCCCAAACCATCACAAACTCAAGAAAGACATCAGCATTTCCCCGATGCTAACCATTCAAAAGCAGTCGGTCAAACATAACTGCAAATCCAACGAATCACTCGTGATTCCAAAATAGACTCTACGATATAGCCAACGATGCTAAACATACATCGTTACCAAAGTGATCACCAGTACACTACAGTGTACCTAACCTACATCCGATTCCCAATCTCCAATTTCACCTCCATCAAAGGAGCAGTTGCACCATTTTGCGGTTCGGGCAACTCACCGCTACCGATCAACACAAAGCACATCTCTAAAGATGTCTACATCCGTGTGTTCCAAGAAATCACATCTTGATCCAAACACACTATCGAGACTCCACAAGGTCTCATGTTCTCGAAAGGACATGCAAGAACAATCAATTGCATTCTCGCCACACGTGTCAACCACGACACTTAACCAATCTGAATTCTGGCCATCCCTCGCATACCCTAGGATTCAACAATCCTAACACAGGGAGGCTATCGAATTAACCAACAAGAATTACCACGGTCCCAAAACACAACAATCCCTCCTCAGGGAAGTCAATTGGGCCTCACGATTATTCCTCAGAATACATCGTGCCATCGAGATTACCAATCTCAAGGTGCCACAATCTCTCACCAGAGATTCGTCAAACCAAATGTACAAGTCCGATGCTCAACAAGGAACAAATAAAGTTGGCATTCGTATACACACATCTGTACACACGCCTAAGCACCAACACAACATGCATACTTAATGCAATAGACTCGGGTATCTCCAATCATACCCAAAGTCCCAATCTCAACTATCATTCCTCGAACATTCTCACTCCTTGGCGAATGATGGTTGACAAACCAAAACCAAAGGGTGTAATTTCAAAATCAACACCACACAAACCAAAACAACGAATCTCCTAAAAGATTCAACCGGTAGGTATATCAATACCGCCTTCCTCACAAGGAAAGTGTCATGAATCCATGACCTCCAACCTCGAACCACCGTTCGGAAAAACCTGGATATATTTATACCAAAATATATCCCGGAACCCAGAAATACACAACTGGTTAGAATAGTACATCAATGCCACTATTACCCAATCAAAACCCATATACGCCATGTATACTCATCCTAATGATGCTCTGTACTAACGCCATAGTACTCCACAATCGAGCATTTCTCCGGAGATGTCTCCTCGAACGTCTCACCGAAAGGTAAGAAATTCATTACTCGGCCCAACACCAGTAATGTTTACCATGGCCGATTTACAATCAACACACAACCGATACCAGCTGTCTCCATGACAGTACAATCCAAATCTCTCCAAGAGATAAAATCAATATAGTAGTGTTACCTCACTAGCTATATCCCACAATTCCAATTGTGTCCCCCATTGCATTCCATATGTAAGGATTCTCAACCAGAACCAACAATGACTTGTTGACACTCACGTTGGTACTCCCAACAAAACTGAGTTGTCCCAGTACAAGTCCCTCGAAACATTTGACGTATAAACGTCCCAGTGAGGTATTCCCTGCCTCAATTATCATACCACAAGGAGACTACAAGAGTCTACCATAACCCCCATCATATCACCATACGATTCACCAAACTCGAATCTAACGAGCAGTATAATGGCTATCACAAGCACACTAAAGCACTGCAACAATACCTGGCCAGCGGTTCGCTGCTCCCATAGGTTTGTATCAAATCTATCAACATGTCATACGTTCCATCCCGGTATGCCATACCGTATAAACCATTAGAGTAGTGGATCATCAACCAATATTTCTCTAAAACACCAAAGTATAGTGGACATCCCGGTGTCCTTGCTCAACCACAATACAATCCTAATCAATTAGGACTTATTCCACACCCTCAGGGTGGATGTGACCATGTCTACCACACATCATAGCGACAAGCGAGTAGTTTCCTCAATGACTACTCTTACCACCAATCACTTGGCCTTAGCCATTCCAGCGAGTATACCCAAAGGTATCACTACTCGAAAATATTTACCTCTATTACATGATGCGGTACCATCACCGGTACAATGCATCCAATAATCCATCGAGCAAACCTACTCGGTGCAATGGTCTCGTCAACCCGTGACGTAGACATCACCTTGTGCTCACCATCGGCATTCAAACCATATGACTAAATACATACGCCCAGATGTATTATTCATCAAAACGACGCTACACGTCCACATAGAACATCCGCTATGTCATCGTCATCCTGTGACGGTATATGCCAACAAATGACATCTAAAATCTCATCGTCAAACACATGACGGTATATTACAACATAGTATCCACAATAATGCTAATAAAATAGTAATACACCATACCTCATCGCTAACAAGATAGCGGCATACCTGTATCCATCGCCCACCAGTGGTACGCAAGCAACACCCGTCACTCGTAGGTGGCGTAATCCATTGCCACGTACATAGCGGTATAACCCATCGCTATAGAATCAGCGGCATGATTCCTCGCCATAGAGCCAACGGCATAAAACATCGCTATAGATATCCGGAGGTATGAACCATCGCCATAGATGTAGCGGAATGACCCATCGCTATATATAATACCCGGCGGCATGAACCATCGCCAATAGATGTAGCGGAATGTACCATCGCTATGAATACCCGGCTCCATAAACCATCGCCAATAGAATAGAGGAATGACCCGTCGCTATATAATACCCATGTAAGGACCCCTGTGCCCTTATCCGTTATTAGTGTATTAATCCATGCCATTAAGTGCATACAATCATATTATCATGGGAAGGAAACCATAAACAAAAATAACATCATTTACCATCTATAAAATTTCTTGCATTAGAACCTCATAATATTCAACTTCCCCAACTAAAGCCACTTTCATAGTATGCACCCTAATAATACACTAACATATTCTCAGTTCATTTAGCAATTCCCTATTTAATTGCGACCGATTTAGTTCAGGAAATGGAAGAGAAGGTAAAGGTAATAAGGAAGAAAATGAAAGCAGCCCAGGACAGGCAGGCAACTTATGCTAATAAACGGCGGCGACAGTTAGAATTTCAGTTGGGGGATAAGGTCTTTTTGAAGCACTCACCTTTCAGAGGTGTCGTACGATTTGGAATGCGCGGGAAACTGTCTCCGAGGTATGTTGGGCCGTACAAGATCTTGCAGCACATTGGCACCTTAGCTTACCGACTGGCCTTGCCACCTTCTTTGTCTGGTATACATGATGTGTTCCATGTGTCTATGTTGCGGAAGTATGAGCCGGATCCGTCGCATGTGTTGCAGCCTTCCGAGGTTTAGTTAGAATCCAATGTATCTTATGTGGAACGACCTGTTAGAATTCTGAATCGAGCAGATCGCAGACTTCGAAACAAAGTGATACCTATGATTAAGGTTCAGTGGGATCGCAGGAGGCCACGTGGGAGATGGAGTGGCATATGGTGCAGCACTACCCGGAACTATTTTCTTGTTTGTGATTTATGTTTAATTTCATTTGGGTAAGTGCATGCGATTTCGAGGACGAAATCTTATAAGTAGGGGAGTATTGTGATATCCCCGAAATAAGTAATTTCAATTTGAGTATTAATTATGATTATGTGATTATTTATGGTGTTAATTAATTATGTTGGAATTAATTATCTTGATGAAATGCTTAGTCACATGGTAGGTGTGACCTGGAAGTGCATTTAAGGGTGCATGTTGTGCATGTTGGGAAATTGGGTGTTGGCATGATTTAATTGTAATGGTTGTTAATTAATTGGAAATCATGGATTTAATTGAGGTTTTGGTGCATTTTGGTAAAATGCTTTTAAAATATCATGTTGGGGTATTTTATACATCATGCTAGTAATTGGGGTACATGTTTTTAATTAACCCCCCACCTTTATACCCCTCTACCCCCACCTTACCCATCACTTTACCTTTCACTTTTTCCACAATCCCCAAATCACTCTCCCAAACCCTACCCTCAACAATTTTCGAAATTGACATAACGGAGGAGGAGAAATCTTCACAAAAGCTTGGTTTGTGAGATTTTTAGTGAGATTTAGATTCCATAAGAGGTATGGAACCCTCCTTGATGTTTTAATGGTGCTTGGTTTTGATTTGAGTTGGTATTTGTTGTTTTGAAATGGGTTTGTTTCGGGTTGGTATGGTTTTGTTTTGGGTGTTGGATTTTTGGGTAGTATTGTGATGTATGTTGAAGGTTTGTAGTATTTTTATGTTATTGGTTTGTTGGTGTAAGTGTTGGTGAAGATGGGGAAGAAAATGTAGTACAAAAATGGAGTTTTTCGTAGCCCAGGCAGCGACGATCGATCGCCCGAAGCGAGCGATCGATTGCGCGCAACCAGTGCGCTCCAGAAGCGCTTGGCGATCTATCGCCACTTTTGCAGAAAATTTCACACTCGGGCAGTGTGATCTCGCGATCGATCGGGGCCTCGCGGCGATCGATCACGAGACACCAAAAAGGGTGTTTTTAGTTATTTTTGTGGGATTTTTGGTATTGGACTATTATTGGCTCCTAATATTGGTTTGTGTGCATGTGTAGAACCATCCCAGGTGGCGACACAACCAAGGAAGTGAAGTCATACCAAATCTTACTTTTGGAAAGGTACGTAAAGAGACGTACGGGCACCCAACGGTACATGTATCTATTATACTCATTGATTATGCATCGTGGATGCGAGTATATATGGAATTGTGCATTGTGGATGCAAATACATGTTGAATTATGCATTATGATTGCATATGTATATGATGATTGTTTGGTGCACATCCCATGAGTCATGGTTATATAGAGTGATGATTTTAATGCTTTGCCGCTGTCACTTGAAGCGATGATAGAGTACTTGCCGCTATCATATTGTAGCGAGGAAAGAATATTTGCCGCCAAATGTTGAAGCGAGGGTATTGCCGCATGTCGCATTTGCGCGAGGTTATTCAATGCCGCTAATATGTCGAAGCGAGGGGTATTAGTGCCCCAGTCATGACAAGCGAGGTGCATTAAAATATACTATTATAACAGACTAGGGATTGGTGATTGGTGATAATGAAATGGTGTTATGTCATGACAGTGTAGAACCATTAAATAATCTATTGATTATACTCATGAGTTATGGTACAGGTGCAACAAAAAAAGGGAGCGTTTAAAATGCATGGGAAAAACAGGAAGTGTTTTATTACGGTTTATGCATTTACGCCTTATATTCATATTGTGTTGGATATGGATTATTATATGCTCATGTTTTGGGGGTTGTCCTTGTAGGTACATTTTGGCATGATAAAGGGGCTAAGGCGGGTTGAGGCGGTGAGCTTGTGAAGAACGCTTTTGATAAGGAAGGACATGATTATTTTGTATAGTGTCTACTCTAGGAGTAGTGTAAAACTATAGTGAATAACATTCATTTGATAGAGAATGTAATTAATCCATTTGAAAGTCCTTAACTTGGCATGTAATTCTTAAGGCTCAAAGTCTCAACACGAATTTTTATACTCTGATAATGTATGTTAGCTCTATTTATGCCTTTAATCCGCACTTAAGGAACTAGGGTCCTTACAACCCGGCGGCATGAACCATCGCCAATAGAATAGCGAAATGTGCCATCGCTATGAATACCCGGCGGCATAAACCATTGCCAGTAGATGTAGCGGAATGAACCATCGCTATGAATACCCGACTGCATAAACCATCGCCAATAGATTAGCGGAATGTACCATCACTATGAATACCCGGCGGCATAAACCATCGCCAACAAACTACCGGAATTCGCCATCGCTATAAATACCCGACGACATAAACCATCGCCAACAAACTAGCGGAATGCACCATCACTATAAATACCCGGCGGCATGAACCATCGCCAATAATCAGTGTCATAAACCATCGCGGACTCAAGAGGTACTCACATGCATGTAGCACTTTGTTCCTTTCGGACCCAAGATGTGGCTCACATTACATGCAGCATTTGTTCCCGATTGTGTCACTAAGTCATGACAGCATCATCATCGCTTCGACGTGACAACGGCATGTACCATCGCTTCGTCACGACAGCGGCATCATCTCTTCGACATGATGGTGGTATCATTGCTTCGACGTGACAACGACATGTATCGTCGCTTCGACACGACAACGACATAATCAGAAATGTATCGCCTTGTTCCGCAAGCCCAAGAGGCCCTCCCATGCACATGCCACATGCCCTATAGACTCAAGAGGTGACCCCGTACAATGCACGTGCCACATGCCCCGTAGGCGCAAGAGGTGACCCCGTACAATGCACATGCCACATGCTCCGTAGGCGCAAGAGGTGACCTCGTACAATGCACATTGTCCCTTTGGACTCAAGAGGTGATGCCCATTCTGCATAATCTCACCGATATCTCCATACACCTGCATCAACGTTAACACAACAATCCACAAATCCTATACAATGCACATTGTCCCTTTGGACTCAAGAGGTGATGCCCATTCTGCATAATCTCACCGATATCTCCATACACCTGCATCAACGTTAACACAACAATCCACAAATCCTACTACGTTATATCGGCGGCTCAATAATATCCATCGCTATGATATGACAGCGGCATTAACCATAGCTTCGACATATGAGCGGCCAATATTATGATTGTAAGGACCCCAAGCCCTTAACCCTTAATTAGTGTATTAACCACTATGTGTGGCACATGCTTTCAATAAAAAGTCAATCGGGAAGCTCAGATGATACTTTACCATTGCATGGCAATTACAAAATTTCTTTAATATTCAACATTAAGATCATCTCTACCCACAATTAGACTCATATGTTCGCCCTTTACCAACCCCTTGGTGCCACTTTTTACATTGTGGGCTTTTATAAAAATTGGGCAGAGTCTCCCCATAAATTGAGCTATCCCAAAACAAAAGCACATCACATAATATAATTCCCGGCCAGGGAATACACAATACTCAACAGAATACAGAACACAAAGTAAATTCCCAGCCAGGGAAGACACCACACATGAGACGACATAAATGGGTTTCAACACCCACATAATACACCCTGACTCTCATATCATTAGCAATTCTACTCTTAATTGCATGCAACATAGTATGAAAGAGAGAAAGGCTCATGCCTTTATATACAACCCATATACAAGCATAACCGTGCTCACATGCGAGCATCATAAATATGTATATAACCTTCGGGTGTATATTAGTACTCTATACGATACCGTGCTCCATCAAGCCCTGGTACCACGATCCTGGGAGTACATCCAATCAACAGCTCGAGCTCAGCTCCACATCCATCGATGTACCTGTTCACCTGCCCCAACAGAGACAGCCCCCAACGGGGTGAGCATACCAATACACAAAATCCCATAATCACAATAATGAAATTCATAATTTACAACACAAGTAAATACGAATGAATTTTAAATGATACTCCCTGGATGGCAACGTCCTCATCCGGGATTCCGTGTACTGTCCCTGTTCTCACAATCATCAAACTCATCAAATCTCAAAAATTAGTAAATCAACACATTGATTTAACTCATAGCATGCCTGGTTCTCAAGTATCAATAATTAATGATTCCAAATTCATTATACATACAAATATAGATATCTCGATATCTAACACTGATTTTCAACTTTGCTACCAATCACAGATAGCTCAAATGCCTAGCATTTATTTTACCAATTCTCCATTTCACTTAGACATCTCACATGTCTTATAATGAATGCATGATTCCACGATCATTCTCAGGCATCTCAAATGCCCTACAATAGTCATATAGACCCAGTACCCCATATCTATTATAAGGTCATACTACTCTAGTATTACGCACACTTGTGGCAGCGATATCAAGACTAGGTCGTTCCATAGTCATATCGACACATATATATATAACCATACCTACAACCATCTAATGCAATTAAAACACATTATGCATTTCACAAATGCTTTCATATAAAGTAATGCTCGTACGTCACACGTACCTCAAATCTCCGAAGTCCGAGCCAAACTTTGGAGTTCCATGCCCCGAGGAACGATGTGCTAACACGGTTAATTCACAATTAATTACGAACATGCAACCCATGCTCAAGCACATCCATAACCCTCAAAAATATTGTCAACACAAGACAATTAACCATTATCGAAAATTGCTCAAGAACACCCTTCAATTTTCGAATTCTATTCTCACAAATCGAACCCAATTAAACACCATAATTCATCTAAACATGAATTAATCGATTAACAACAAGAATCATCATCCCCTGCCAAAAACCCCCAAATTTCGAACTCAAACCCCTCAACCAGCATGAAATTCGAACCAAAATTCACAATTTCGAACACAAATCCTTAAATTCGAACACAATACCACCAAATATAGCAGGGAATAACATGAGAGGGACGAAAAAGGGGTAAGGAAGGTTACCCATACGAAGATCGGAAAGAAAATCGACCGAAATCGAAGAACCCTAGCTTTTGGGGATCGACGCATTCTGCCAAAATCCGAACGAGAAACGCGACCAAACTTCGAATTGATGGTGTAGAAAGGAGCGCCTGGACGAGACGAAGCCACCGGTAGGTCGGACGCGCCGAACGGCGGCGGGCGCACCGCTTTTGCGCGCGGTGGCTGGGGCAGACGGGAATGGGCGGACGCGGGGAGAGAGAAAAGGTAAGGGGCTGAAATGAAAATTTAATTAAAATCTCGGGTTCAACTGGTATTTATAGCAAAAATACCCCGAAATACTAATAGCCCCACAAATACATCATGATTCATTAAAAATCATCTGTTTTCAAAAACTCTCTCTCTAACTCAAAAACCCCCTACCGGTGCCCACACGAAGCACCCGAGATTCCGAGTCACACTAAAAACCCAACTCTTAGATTTTTCACCGTAATGAGAATAAAATCTCAACCTCGGGATCCAACAATCCCAACTACCCAAATAAATGAGCCCCGAAGGCCCAACACCGCGATTAAACTCCAAATCGCCACGTAAAACAACTTTAGGGGTTATTAACACTCCGAAATTAACATCCAAAATCTCTGGTCATCACAATATCCCCCACTAAAATAATTTCATCCTCGAAATTAGCACCGGTGTATCACGTAACACCCGGGCTACACAACAACATGAAGCCATAACCTCGATTCTTGACCATATCAGAATCGTCTTAAAAACCGCGAGGATACTTATCTCACATCAAACTCTGAAACAGAGCGACTATACCAAAACCAACTTATCACCCAAGAGGAAAACGTACCTCGATGCGGTTCATCCCAAAAGTCAGTCCCTCATGACCGCAAAACAACCAATACTTACGACCGTAGATCGGACAGTCATCCTTCGTTCTAATACCACCTAGTAAGAACGCATCATGAATGACACCTCAACCGTGAGAACGTTGACCTCGTGTCAAACTCTGGAGTGGAATAGACTTCCAAATCCATTATAACGTCAAAGAGCGTCAGCACAACTCAACGCTAACAATCCAAAAGCAGTTAGTCACCTGAAACTGCAAGGATTCGAATTGCTCCCGATTCCATCGTAGATATCATTCAAAGACATCTCTATCATGACTCACGATGTCTAACACACATCATTACGAAGAAAACACTAGTATACCACGATGTACACATACCAAACCTGGTCTCCACTTCCAAACCTCCTCCATCGAATGAGCAGTCGCATCATTGCAACTCAATTTGGGCAACTCACGGCCACAGATTCACACAAAAGACATCTCACAAGATGTCCACCTCCGGATATTCCAAGGATCACATCCTGATCATAAATAAACCATCGAGACTCCACAGAGTTCAAATTTTGAAAGGACATGCAATAAAGCCATTGCATCCTCAACGCTTGTGTCGACAGCGACACCCAATAAATCCGAATTCCTGCCATCCCTTGATAACCCTAGGATTTAACAATCCAAACTTGGGAAGGCTATCGCATAACTCGAAGGAAAACACTAACAATGAAACACCTCAACCCACACCAGATAATCCCTCTTCAAAGGGTGTCAACTAACTTCACGATTGATTCTCATAATTATCGTGCCATGGAGATTCCCAATCTCAAGGTGTTCATATCCCTCATCAGAGATTTAGCCATCCAAAATAGCATAAATCTATGCTTGACAAAAGGAAATTAATAACTGGCATCCGTACACTCACCGGTATACCTGCCTAAGCACTGACATTACATGCATACTCAATGCACTTGGCTCGGGTATCTACAACATGCCCCTAAGCCCCAAACACAACTGTTAATTCTGAGTCATTCCCATGCAGTGGAGAATGATAATAGACGATCAACAACACGGCATGATTCCCAAAATCAACACTATATGTACCAACTTACCGAATCCTTCAAAGATTCCCAAATATGTATAATACTACCTCCTTCCCCACAAGGGAAGTGCTATCGAACTCGAGATCCACTAGTCTCTAACCACCGTTCGAAAAAACTGGATACAATAACACCCATTGCATCCCAAATACACGGATTCCCCAGATCGAGTCAACAACGACATGATGACTCTCTTGTTGGTACTTCAACATTATGAGCTGTCCCAGACAAGTCTCACCAAGATTAAACATAAACGTATACACGTTTCAGTGAGGCATGCACAACCTCTACCTCAAATGACGTGGTGACTACTAAAGTCCACCATAATCCACATCGTATCACTTTACGATTTGCCAAACTTGGTTCCAACGAGCAGTATCATGGCCCCAACAAGCAAACTATATCATTCCCCCAATATCTGGCTAGCAGAGCGCTGTCTTCATAGGCTCATATCAAGCCCACCAACAAACCATATGTTCCATCTCGGTATGTCATACCGTACAAACCGTTAGAGTAATGGGTCATCGCCCAACATATCTCTAAAATACCAAGCACAATGGACAACCCGGTGTCCTTGCTCACTTATGATGCAATCATAATCCAATATGATTTATCCCACACCCTCAGGGTGGGTGTAACCATGTCTACCCTACATCACAACACAAGCGAGTAGTTTCCTCAATGACTACTCTTACCACCAATCACTTGGCCCTAGCCAAACCAACGAGCATACCCAAGGGTATCATCGCTCGACAATTATTTACCTCTATAACATGATGTGGTACATTTACCGGTACAATACATCCAATACTCCACCGAGCAAACCTGCTTGGCAAAAAGGTCTCGTCAACTAGTGACCCAGACTCTATCATGTGCTCACCATCAGCATTCAAACCATACAACTAAATACATAACATAAATGTATTAGCCATCAAAACGACGCTACACGTCTACATAGAACATCCACTATGTCATTGTCATCCCGTGACGGTACCTGTCAACATATGACTTTGAAACAATATTGTCGACTCGTAACGGTATATGTCGATACACGACGTCTATAATCTAATCGTCAAACACATGACAATATAAGTAAATCAACACATGATATCCACAATAGTGCTAAATAAATAGTAATATGCCATACCTCATTGCTAACAATATAACGGCATACCTGTCCCCGTCATCCAACAGTGGTACGCAATCAGCACCCATCGCTCGTAGGTGGCGTAATCCAGCGTCATGTGCATAGCGGCATAACCCGTCGCTATAGAATCAGGGGCATAATCCCTCGTCATAGAGTCAGCGGCATAAAACCTCGCTATAGACATCTGGCGGCATGAACCATCGCCCTAGATGTAGCGGAATGTACCATCGCTATGAATACCCGGCGGCATAAGTCATCGCCAATAGAATAGCGGAATGAGACATCGCTATCAATACCCGGCGGCTAGAACCATCGCCAATCAATATAGCGGAATGAACCATCGCTATCAATACATCCGGCGGAATGAACCATCGCCAATCAATATAGCGGAATGAACCATCGCTATCAATACATCTGGCGGAATGAACCATCGCCAATCAATATAGTGGAATGAACCATCGCTATCAATACATCTGGCGGAATGAACCATCGCCAATCAATATAGCGGAATGAACCATCGCTATCAATATATCCGGCGGAATGAACCATCGCCAATCAATATAGCGGCATGAACCATCGCTATCAATATAGATAATGTGGTTGTTCCGGTCCTGTTATAGCAGCGGAATTTTAGGACCCCTCGCTTCGACATATAGCGGCATCATATGATATCCCTCGCTTCGACAATGACAGCGGCATGTTACCTCGCTTAGACATGACAGCGGCAAATATCATATTACCATCGCTTCATATGACAGCGGCAAGTACCTCCCTCGCTCGAATATAACAACTACCGGAACTTCCACTAGCTCCATGTACCTGCATCCAGGTTAATACCACAGTTCACAATATAATGATCGATATCACTTTTCAGTTATAACCACAATATTCCACAATAATCACAATATTCCACTTTAATCACTAGAATTGTGACTGTTCCGGTCCCAATACAACAGCGGAATTTTAGGACCCCTCGCTTCGACAATGACAGCGGCATGTTACCTCGCTCAGTCATGACAGCGGCAAGTACCTCCCTGGCTCGGAGTTAAAGGCTACCGGAACATTCATCAATTCTACCACAATAATCAAGCACAACAGTTGATTCCATTATCACAATATATATCACTATCATTTCACATATACCATCACATGTAAGGGTTCACTACCCACGATATACATAATCAAAGGTGTAACACGTTTTACCGTCCGAAGCCCGTACGTCTCACCTTTCCTGATTTTCCTACAAAATCAGATCCCTTAGCACATAATACATGAAGGGCCAGACATCACCATTAATGCCATCCCATCTCATGCTACACGATTCCTGCAATCACAATGATTAGCAACACAACTTTTCATATCATAAAAAGCACATAAACAACTAGTTGTGTCATACAACATTAATGCCATCATGCATAAGTATGTGCTATCAATAACTTCCTAGGCCCTTAACAGCCCCAAAGAGCAACCACTGCTCTGATACCAATAATGTAAGGACCCCAAGCCCTTAACCCTTAAATAGTGTATTAACCACTATGTGTGGCACATGTTTTCAATAAAAAGTCAATCGGGAAGCTCAGATGATACTTTACCATTGCATGGCAATTACAAAATTTCTTTAATATTCAACATTAAGATCATCTCTACCCACAATTAGACTCATATGTTCGCCCTTTACCAACCCCTTGGTGCCACTTTTTACATTGTGGGCTTTTATAAAAATTTGGGCAGAGTCTCCCCATAAATTGAGCTATCCCAAAACAAAAGCACATCACATAATATAATTCCCGGCCAGGGAATACACAATACTCAACAGAATACAGAACACAAAGTAAATTCCCAGCCAGGGAAGACACCACACATGAGACGACATAAATGGGTTTCAACACCCACATAATACACCCCTGACTCTCATATCATTAGCAATTCTACTCTTAATTGCATGCAACATAGTATGAAAGAGAGAAAGGCTCATGCCTTTATATACAACCCATATACAAGCATAACCGTGCTCACATGCGAGCATCATAAATATGTATATAACCTTCGGGTGTATATTAGTACTCTATACAATACCGTGCTCCATCAAGCCCTGGTACCACGATCCTGGGAGTACATCCAATCAACAGCTCGAGCTCAGCTCCACAGCCATCGATGTATCTGTTCACCTGCCCCAACTGAGACAGCCCCCAACGGGGTGAGCATACCAATACACAAAATCCCATAATCACAATAATGAAATTCATAATTTACAACACAAGTAAATACGAATGAATTTTAAATGATACTCCCTGGATGGCAACGTCCTCATCCGGGATTCCGTATACTGTCCCTGTTCTCACAATCATCAAACTCATCAAATCTCAAAAATCAGTAAATCAACACATTGATTTAACTCATAGCATGCCTGGTTCTCAAGTATCAATAATTAATGATTCCAAATTCATTATACATACAAATATAGATATCTCGATATCTAACACTGATTTTCAACTTTGCTACCAATCACAGATAGCTCAAATGCCTAGCATTTATTTTACCAATTCTCCATTTCACTTAGACATCTCACATGTCTTATAATGAATGCATGATTCCACGATCATTCTCAGGCATCTCAAATGCCCTACAATAGTCATATAGACCCAGTACCCCATATCTATTATAAGGTCATACTACTCTAGTATTACGCACACTTGTGGCAGCGATATCAAGACTAGGTCGTTCCATAGTCATATCGACACATATATATATAACCATACCTACAACCATCTAATGCAATTAAAACACATTATGCATTTCACAAATGCTTTCATATAAAGTAATGCTCGTACGTCACACGTACCTCAAATCTCCGAAGTCCGAGCCAAACTTTGCTCGAGTTCCATGCCCCGAGGAACGATGTGCTAACACGATAAATTAATTCACAATTAATTACGAACATGCAACCCATGCTCAAGCACACCCATAACCCTCACAAGTATTGTCAACACAAGACAATTAACCATTATCGAAAATTGCTCAAGAACACCCTTCAATTTTCGAATTCTATTCTCACAAATCGAACCCAATTAAACACCATAATTCATCTAAACATGAATTAATCGATCAACAACAAGAATCATCATCCCCTGCCAAAAACCCCCAAATTTCGAACTCAAACCCCTCAACCAGCATGAAATTCGAACCAAAATTCACAATTTCGAACACAAATCCTTAAATTCGAACACAATACCACCAAATATAGCAGGGAATAACATGAGAGGGACGAAAAAGGGGTAAGGAAGGTTACCCATACGAAGATCGGAAAGAAAATCGACCGAAATCGAAGAACCCTAGCTTTTGGGGATCGACGCATTCTGCCAAAATCCGAACGAGAAACGCGACCAAACTTCGAATTGATGGTGTAGAAAGGAGCGCCTGGACGAGACGAAGCCACCGGTAGGTCGGACGCGCCGAACGGCGGCCGGACGGCGGCGGGCGCACCGCTTTTGCGCGCGGTGGCTGGGGCAGACGGGAATGGGCGGACGCGGGGAGAGAGAAAAGGTAAGGGGCTGAAATGAAAATTTAATTAAAATCTCGGGTTCAACTGGTATTTATAGCAAACATACCCCAAAATACTAATAGCCCCACAAATACATCATGATTAAAAATCATCTGTTTTCAAAAGCTCTCTCTCTAACTCAAAAACCCCCTACCGGTGCCCACACGAAGCACCCGAGATTCCGAGTCACACTAAAAACCCAACTCTTAGATTTTTCACCGTAATGAGAATACAATCTCAACCTCGGGATCCAACAATCCCAACTACCCAAATAAATGAGCCCCGAAGGCCCAACACCGCGATTAAACTCCAAATCGCCACGTAAAACAACTTAGGGGTTATTAACACTCCGAAATTAACATCCAAAATCTCTGGTCATCACAATGATCCATCGCTGGTGATATACCCGTAGCAGGACTTTAATTACAATATATTTGCATGTTCAATATCAATTGAAATCTCATAATCATATGGAAATCATACCCGAATATTCTATTGTATGTTATCCACCATTCCTGTCCTTAGACAGCGTATAATGTTTCTCATTTCCCAAGTTTCCTACAACATCAAATTCTTAAAACACTTTCGTATCAAGTGCAATCCGTTCCCATCCATCTCATCTCATCGTATTCCATATGATCCTGCAACCACCATGGTTAGCAATACCACATTCCATATCATAAAAGCACATGAGCAAATAGTTGTGTTACACAACATGATGTGACTAGAAATAGACACATCTATTGCGTTTAATTATCTACGATTTGGTAGGTTTTGATGGATAATTTGATACGTATGCTACCTAATCGTATATTTGTGTAATTGTAGGTACAATCGACGAAAACGAGCTAAAAATGATGTGTAAAGACCAAGAAAAGACATCGACATGACAAGGACTCAAAATTGATCAAGAAAAGGGCAAAAACGTAATTTTGAAGGAAGAGATCGATTGCCATGAAGAGGAGATCGATCGCCCTTGGACAGAAACTTGAGCAACAAAATAAACGAAGCAGCAATCGATCGGTGATTCTAGGCGATCGATCGCCTGAGGCTACTGGAGGGAAGCGATTGATCGCTATAAAGTGGCGATGGATCGCCTCAAGCGTTTTGCTGAAAAAAATAAACGAAGCGATCGATCGGCATAAAAGGGGCGATCGATCGCCGAAGAGTCCGAATTTTTGGAAATCAAGTCTTTTACCATGTTTAAAAGATTGTAACCTAGTTTTAAGCCTCCAAGACCCTTGAACTCAATTTCATCACCTCTGAGAGACAGATTTTCGAGACTTTAGGATAATTTTAGATTTTTAGAAGATTTTTCTTTCAAGTGTCAAGAACAACGCAAAGAACGGAACCGGAATCGACAAGCTGAATCGTGATTCGTCTTAGTAATTTATTTTCCTTTGTTTATTTAATGTTTTCGAATCAGTTTTTGGTAAATTTAGATTCAATTATGCTAGGCTAAACTCATAGATTCTTGGTTGAAGGGATACTTGCTTTTGGATTTGAATCTCTTGTGAGAATTTTGGTTTGTTTATTGAATTTAATTTCGATTTCAATTCTGTTTCTTGGTATCGATTTCAATGATTATTGTGTTTGTTTATTAGATTGATCACCTAGTATTCACATGCATAATCCATAGCTAATTAAGAAGCAACTAAGATTAATAATTACCGGCTGTAGGTGTTATTGAATTCTTAGGAGAAACGATTGGGTAATCAATCATTAACGGCTGTAGTTTCGATTGATTAGATTTATCGAGCTCACTAGTTTTGAAATCTATCATTGATTTAATCATTAACGACTGTAGTTTTGATTAGAGATTTGATAAGGGTCGGATTGAATGCTGTTTTCTCTTTGACTACGATTAAGGTGGGTAGGAATTCAATTTCCAATCGATGAATAATTGAAAGAATTCGAATGTTAGTGATTTGATGATCAAGAGAGAATTTTCCAAAAGTAAAGTTGACCGGAAACCAAATCGTTTCACTCTCATAAGTTTTAACCGTATTAGTTACTCTCGTTAATTAGTTTAATTCTTAAAATTTGCTTAGTAGTAATCACTCAACTCAAAACCCCCTTTTTACTATTCGTTTTTAAATTGACACGAAAAAACTACTACCTTCCCTGTGGGATCGATCCCTACTATCGCTACTACATACTTTTGCTATTAACTTGAGAAGGGTTAATTTGGGCGTACACGATAAGCGCTACCACAACACTAACCACCATCATGCATACATATGTGCTACCCATTCTTATCAGCATGTTCCAGGCCCTCAACAGCCCCAAAGAGCAAACCACTGCTCTGATACCACTAATGTAAGGATCCCCGTGCCCTTAACCCGTAATTAGTGCATTAATCACATAATCATGTACGTATGACCATCTATGTTGAGAAATAACCATATACTAACTTAGCATAATATATGGATGATAAAATTTCCCCGTTTATTTCATTCATTTCATGTCCACTTTCCCCAACTATAACCATTTAACATGACATGTACCCTTGTAATACACTAATTACATTCTCAATTCATCTAGCAATTCCCAATTAATTGCATACCATAAATAAATGAAAAGAGAAAGGCACTTGCCTTTTTATACAACCCATGTACACATATACACTGCTCACATGCGAGCACCAAATAAACGTCAGTGTACATCATACGTACCTTATTATCCCGTAGTTCGAGTCCAACCTTGCCTGAGGTCCACGTCCGATGAGTTATATGCTAACACATAAATAACTCACAATTAAATATAGACATGCAATCACGTGCCCAAACACGTTCGCAACTTTCAAACTTATCGTCCATCCATGACGATTACCAAAATAAAAGCCCCCCGGCTAAGCATGCATAATACCCAAATATACCATTTTAAAAGTTTAATAGATAGCCAAAGACTCAACCGAGAATCCCATTTTATTAAACTTTGGCTCCAACCAATCCATTTTAAAAGTATGGCTTTCCCATTGGAATGTAGACATTGCCCCGGAAATGGGCCACTTAAACCTCGATTCCAAAATCCCGAAGTTTTTCCAAAATTTTGAAAAAACAACATTCTGCTAGCGACGATCGATTGCCGATTTTGTCGCGATCGATCGCCCGCAACCAGTAGCCAAACAGTGCCTCTCGCAATCGATCGCCAGTCCTCGCGATCGATCGCCAACCCTCTCGCGATCGATCGAGTGTATCGATCGCCGAGACCACGCGATCGATCGCCCACACTGTTCATCGTCACAAAAAATTGGGCTGCTCGTCGCGATCGTTCGGCCCTCCCCGGCGGTCGATCGCGACCTACGATTTTCCTAAAAATTCGAGATTCCATGGTGTTTTTGACACCCAAAATCAAAACCAACACCCCATACACATCCAACACCTCAAATACTCCATTTAAAACCAATAAAAACTCCAAAAACTCAACTATGGATTTTAATCAAAAATCCCCAAATTCCATAACCAACGCAAAACCCAACCAAAATCTACAATACCACTACCAAATCGAAGACAAAGACGAGGGGAAGATTAATACATGATTATCTTCGAGAAAATCGGCTCCCGAGCCAAGCTACCAACGATTTTCTTCCAAGAGCAAAAGAGGGGAAATGGGGGAAGGGTTTGAGCGTAGAGAGGGAGGAGAGAGGGAAGGGTTCCATGCCAAATGCCGGAATACCAAGTCCACTTGGTATATATAGTACCAAAACTCAAAAATACCAATCCTTCCACAAATACATCATGACTAATTAAAAGTCATCTGTTTTCAATAATTACCTCCCAAACTCTATTTCCATTTCCAGCCCCAGTACAAAGTACTCTGGACCCCAGATCCCATCAAAGACCAAGCTCCAAGATTATCACCCCGACGAGAATACAATTTCATCCCTTGGATCCAACGACTCCAAATACCGGATTTAAAACTCCCCGGGTGTCCCAAAACCTCAAATAATTAATAATTGCCACAATATAAATCCATTAAGGATTATTACCACACCGGGATTAACACCATTAATCCCTGGCATCACACTGATACCACTTGTTGGGAATTTGACCCTCCAAATTCATCACCCCAGGATGCACCTTTTATGTGGAAAGCAAGCAAAATGAGAAATAATAACAACACAATGATTTAACGTGGAAAACTCCCAAATCAGGAAAAAAAACACCAGGACCAGAGAAGAAAATACACTATATGGAAAATTATTACAAACACATAATTTCTCTTCTCACCCCCAAACACACCCACAAAGCTTTTCCCACTAGCCACCTTTTATAACTCACACCCCTCCCCTTATAAGAAAGACATCTAGTAAAATCTTTTCTGATGTGGAAGCTCAGCCACATATGCAACCACAGAACATACTAAGAATTTTACTAGATTCTAAAACAAGAGAGAAATGTATCTAAAATCAAAAGTTGCTAGACAAATGCTATTGACTGATGCGCATAAAACTGAAGCCTAAAGCCTCTTTTTATAGTCAAAGCTTTGCCCCAAAATTCATATCCCACCAATGTCGGATAATTGACAAAGCCCAACCCATCATCTATCAGTTCTGCTTGTACACTTGTAGTTTGGTCTAAACCATGTAAATTTCCGACGAATCAGCAGTAGCTCTACTAGCTCACATTTAGAAATGAACTCGTTAAATTCCCTGATCTCTCGAGGATCCGAAATACCCGGACCCATTCTTTCCACGTGATCACGAATTGCATTGAAATATATTGCTAAGCACCATCTTGATATATTACTTCGAGACATTGTGGATCTTAATACATTGCATTGATTTTTCTTGCCATTCAGATCACAAGGGGAATAAACGTTTACAATCTACACAATGCACTCTGTTAATCCCCAGATACCTGTCACAGCTAAGCTCCCTTGATCTTCCCACATATTTTCAAACTGAAAGACATTCTTGTTCCATGTTGATATCAAGCCAACTCCACCAGAGAAAGGCCATTCAAATTCAACGCTTCCCCATATACTACAGTACAATTCTTTGATGGTTACTTGTGTCAAAGATCAAGGCATGATTACCATCAATAAACGAGCATATCAAGTATAAAATCATCATACTCAAATTAACGATCAATTTGTCCTATATTTATGCATATAGATTGACTTATATAATTGTCACGCACCTTCCTTTTCTAAAAGGCTTACACATGTATATATATTGTAAACAGAGATAAGAAATATACTAAAAATCTTCCGTTCATTTCTTCTTAACATTCTCATGGCATCAAGAAGAAAATCATCATACTCAAATCAAGGATCAATCACACAATTCTTCTCCAAGAAGTAAGAATTAGTTTTGTCCTATATAGATTGACTGAAATAATTGTCATACACCTTCCTTTTCTGAAAGGCTTATGCATGTATATATATTGTAAACAGAGATAAGTAATATACTAAAAAGCTTCCGTTCATTTTCTTCCTAAAATTCGCATGGCATCAAAGCTAGGCCCTGCACCACCAAATTGAAACACAACGTCTTCAGCTTCTTCTTCCTTACTAAAGCAAGAACCTGAACTCAATCTACAGACGTTTCACCAATGTTCTAGTTTGATCTCCATCAAATTAAACTCAAGAAATTTTCTTTTGTGGTGCTCTCAAATCATCCCTCTAATCCGCAGCCTTGGTATATACCATCACATCTCTATGAATGAAAAACCGATTGAAGAAATTGTGAGTGAAAAGGGACAAACAATTTTGAACTCCCACTATCAAATTTGGCTTCAAATGATGGACTTTTTACATCATGGTTCTTTGGAACCATGAAAAAAGATGTCCTTAGCATGATTTTTGGAGATGCAGGAAGAGCTTTTGATCTATGGACATCGCTTCGTATCACCATTGAAAAAGAAGGGAACTTGAAACATCAGCTGATGAGAAATAAGAAGGGTTCTCGCCCACTTGGAAGACCTTAAATAATTCAAGTTCATATGTGATAATCTTGCACCCATTCAAAAACCAATTCCAGGTCTTGATAAGATCTTCCAATTTTCCAGGGGATTAGGTGCCCAATACACAGATTTTCAAAATGCATGGCTCACGAAGCCACCATATCCTTCATTCAATCAGTTTGTCTTGGCGCTTCAAGACCATGAACAAACCTTAGCATTACAACGAGATGAAGAAAAAAAACATACATCCAACATGCTCAAGCCTTATTTAGCCAAAGGGGTCGCGGGCAGTATGGACGACGAGGATGCTTCAACTCTCGTGGCAGAGGCTTTACACCAGTTGTATGATACAACAATGTCCAAAATGCTACAATATGACCAAACCGAATATGAATTCGCAGCCCAACAATCCAAGTCTGCCCAACATTCCTTATCGTCCACCAAAAATGGATGTTCAGCACTCCGACAACTCAAATGTTCCCAATAAAATTACTTGTCAAATATGTGGAAGAACTAACCATCTTGCCATTGACTGTTGGCACAAGTTTTATTATTCTTACCAATCAGAGGATTTACCACAGGCTCTTGCTTCACTTAATCTTAATAACAAAAATGAATCAACATTTAACGTTGATTCCGGGGCTATTGCACATATGACAAACGCAGGTAAATTATCCACTTTAAAATCTTATGTGGGCAATGATATGATTTTCGTGGGTGATGGAAATGCATTACCTCTCTCATGTGAGTGACGCATATGTATTCTTGTTGTTCTGCATTTGAAAAAGAATATGATATCTGTTCGAAAGTTTGCATCAGATAATTTTTGCACCTTTGAATTCATAGCTTCTGATTTTGTTGTTAAGGACCAAAAGCAAGGATAATTGTGAAGGGGCATAAAAAAGTGTAGTTATATGCCTTGGATGGAGTTTTTCATGAAGCTTTAAGCGCAATAAGAAAAATGAGGTTCATCATATACACTTTGGCGTCAACGACTAGGACATCCTAATTCAAAGTTATTATCTTTGTTAAAGGAGAAAAATGTTATTGATGTTTCTCATTGGATAGCCAAATCAAACGTATGTATTAGTTGTTAAATAGGTAAAAGTTGTAGACTTCCCTTCAAAGTTAATAATAAGATCTCAAAGTTTCCAATTCAGAAAATACATTATGATCTTTGGGGGGCCAGCTCTTATAGTCTCAAATCAAGGCTTTCGGTATTACACAAATTTTGTTGATGTCTTTAGCCGATTTACATTGCTATATCCTTTGAAAAAGAAGTCAGATTTCATATGTTTCATCAAATTTCAAAAACTAGTGGAAAACCAATTTGATCAAATAATCAAAAATTTCAATGTGATGGGGGTGGAGAGTTCAGCTCAAATAATTTTCTTTCACATATTCAAAGTAGTGGAATTGAATTACATGTTTCTTGTCCTAGAACTCCTCAGCAGAATGGTGTAGCGGAACGAAAACATTGACACATAGTTGAGACCGGGCTTACAATGTTATTTCATGCCAATTTGCCATTATCTTTGTGGGTTGAAGCTTTCTCGACTGGTGTATATTTGAATAATTGCCTACCATCCTCAGTTTTGCAAAATGAAAGCCCTTATCACAAACTTTATGATAGACATCCAGATTACAGTGGTTTGTGTGTGCTAGGACGCTTGTGTTTTCCTTCTTTGAGACATTAAGGCAGTTCAAAGTTTGTCAAGAAAACATACCCATGTGTTTTTATCGTATAAATACACAAAAAAGGGTATCGATGCCTAGAGCCAAAAAACAAAACGAGTATACATCTCACGCATGTCACGAAGAAGCATTTCCCTTCAAGCCAACTCAATTGGTCAACAACTCTCAGAAGTTTTCCTTGTCAGAATTTCCCAACTTGGATGAATGGTTTGGCACGTTAGAGGATTTTTCACAACTTTGGAGCTTCCTGGTGCTGATAAAACATGTCCACACTTCACCGAACCACACGAGCCATTGACTGGAGAAACTCATGACCCTTCAACACAATCTCCTATTATGCAGAGTGATTGTGAGAAGGTGAAAGAACTCTCATTGAGCCACCAATAGAGTCATCCTCTGAACAACCACAAATATGGGAAATCAATCACCAATCATCGAAAACTCTGAAGAAAATTCTCAAAGTATTTCTCGACCTGTTAGACAACACAAGGCACCTTCATATGTGCAAGATGATGCAATTGTTGCAACAAAAAGAGTCTCTCTCATCTGATTCAAAGAATCTAAAAGAAGTCTTGAAAGAACAATGTTGGATAGATTCTATGCAAGATGAACTTGTTGCTCTCAAGTCCAATGGTACGTGGGATTTAGTTCCTAGCCCATTGGAGTTAATATCGCTTAAAACAAAAAAGGATGGAACAATTGACCGCTTCAAAGCTAGTCTAGTTGCAAAAGGCTTCACACAAGTCTCGGGTATCGACTACGAAGAGACCTTCAGTCCAATAGTTCGACCAACTTCCATTCGGCTAGTGATTGCTCTTTCATTGTCATTTAAATGGCATATGAGGCAACTCAATGTTAAAAATGCCTTCTTGCATGGGATTCTTAAGGAAACTGTTTACATGGAACAACCACCGGAATTCATTGATTCCACAAAAAAAGATCATGTGTGCTTGCTTAAGAAGTCAATATATGGATTAAAGAAAGCACCTCGTGCTTGTTTTGATAGACTTTCTCAATTTCTGCTACAACTTGGCTTTTATTGCAGCAAATCTGATGCTTCACTTTTATCAGTTGCCAATGAGATTACTGCTATTATTCTCATATATGTCGACGATGTTCTTCTCACAGGGAATAACAATATTTTTGTTCAAGAGTCTAATTAATAGGCTTGGTGAAGAATTTGCTATCAAGGATCTCGGATTACTGCATTATTTTCTTGGTGTTGAGGTGAAGAATTTTTCTGATGGTGTGTTCTTATCTCAACAAAAGTAAACTCATGACTTGCTTCATAAAACACAAATTCTTGAGAGTGTTTCCTTCTCTACACCAATGGCAATAAAAGAGCAAACACAACCGTTTGATTCAGAGCCTGTAGATGTTACTACTTTTCGAAGCATGGTACGTGCACTCCAGTACCTCACTTTCACAAGGCCAGATATAATTTATGTAGTTAATAAGGTTTTTCAGTTTCTTAACAATCCACTCGAGTCCATTTGAAAGCGGTGTAACATATTTTGAGGTACCTAAATGGTACACAAAATTTTGGCGTTCGTTATATAACTCAAAGTCCTACAACTCTCTATGCCTTTAGTGATGCGAACTGGGCTAGTTGTCTTATCACACGAAGTACTACATGATTTTGTATATTTCTTGGTGCAAATTACATATCTTGGTGTTCAAAGAAACAGCCTACGGTGTCTCACTCAAGTTCTAAATCCGAATATCTATCCATGACCTCCACAACAATAGAAATAACTGGCTGACAATCCTTCTTCGAGACATTGGAGTTACATTAGCACAACCACCACAACTGTTTTATGACAATGTTAGTGCACTCCATATGTCAGTTAATCCAATGTTTCATGCACGATCAAAACACATTGAGCTTGACTATCACTATCATTTTGTAAGGGAAAAGGTTGCAATGGGCTATCTTGTCACACGATATATTCCGTCCTTGATAGGCTTAGATTTTGAGTGATTTTAACTGTAATTTCTTCCCATTTTTCGTACTTTTTCCTGGATGATATTATGCTTTTTGGTGTTTATTCGTTTGTTTCAGGAAATTAGACCGGAAGTGGAAGAAATGAGCTTACATGAAGATAACGGGCGAAATCGAGGCGTAAAAGAAGAGAAAAATGAAAGAAGATGGATTTCCCAAATCTCGATCGATCGAGATTTATTCTCGATCGATCGAGCCAGCCAGAAGCGAGAATCAGATTTTTTGAAGGCTCGATCGATCGGTGGAAATTCTCGATCGATCGAGCGAGGCAGTGAGTGCAAAAGGCTGACGTGAACAGTGCACCGATCGATCGGTGAAAATCTCGATCGATCGAGACGCGAAATCTGAAGATTTTATTTTCCTTATTTATCGAGATTGTGGGGCTTTTAAGCGGGAGGCTTGATCCATTTCGGGAAGAGACACGATATTAGACCATTTTCAGACGATTTCAAGGTCAAGTAGCCGCCGCCCAACGCCGCCAAGGAGATCCAATCTCCGTTCTTCGTCCAAAGTCGAGCCAATCTCTTCCGGAGTGCAAGGAAGGAACAAGAGAAGAAATTACGGTGCAACGCACGGATTCATCATTCGTTTATCGTATTTCTGAACCTTAATTTATTTGATTTTCATTTTCATTTGATGTTTTTGAGGTCGAGAGACAATTAAACTCATATGTATTTGATTTGAATTGAATTTGGTTTATATTATTGAAGTTTTAGTTCGTTGTGTTTGATATATTGATTCATTGGTATTTGAGCGCATTGATATTTATTGTTCATAGATTGATTGCATGTGTAGATCAAAGTCTAGCTAGCTTTGATTGAATTTGAGAGTTACAACCGAGATCGAGAGATAACGTTGTAACACGCTCCATTAATTTATGATGTATGTCACGATTGAGATCGAGAGATGATATCGCATATGTGAGAACTTGAAATCGAAAGATTTAGAGTTATAAGGTTTTGATAATTTAAGCAACTTTGAATTAGTAAATAGGTGCACGAGAGTGACTTATTCTAATTTATTGTTAGTTTCGTTACAGCTCGAGAGAGTGTATGGAATAATAGTGAAAACCTTTCGCCTTTAAAATCAATTGAGTGATAATTTGAGAATTCCGTTGAATCAGTAGAGATAATATAATTGAACGACGAGCTTGGTAATTTTCTCGAGTGACTTACCTTCGCATTTCCGGAACCGTTCTACTCTTTGTTTCTAGTTTAATCTTTATTCTTTAGTTTAATTTAGCTTTAGTTAATCAAACCTCTTTTATCGTAGGCTAAATATAATTTTATTAATCTTATTTGGTACTTATACGTTAGTCCCTGTGGATTCGACAACCTGTACTTAATTTTCACTATACTAAAACTTGACAACCGTGCACTTGCGGTAGAATCGCTTCACACTATTCTTTGAAATATCTTTTGTTTAAAAATAAAGCGGTCAAGTTTTTGGCGCCGTTGCCGGGGACTAATCTGTATAATATCATATGAGATTAGTTAATTGTAATTTAGCCAATTCTTTTATTATTGCATTTTTGTTTTCTTTGTTTTCTTTGGTCGATCTTTGTTAATATTTTCTTTGTGTATTTTGTTGTCTCCTTTTGTCTATTTTATACAGGAATCGGTTCTTTAGTGCATGCATAGAAGAGAGGAACCCTTTCTCGAGCCGTTTGATCCAGAGATAGAGAGAACGTTACTAAGAAGATTACGAGAAGCTCGAGAAATGGCTGACAATAACGAAGCACAGCACCCTAGATCGATGATGGACTTTGCACAACCCGCATTTCATGGATCGCTGTCGAGTATTACAAGGCCGACGATTCAAGTAAACAATTTTGAGATCAAGCCGGCAATCATACAAATGATTCAGCACTCGGTGATGTTCGGGGGAGCAGCTACAGATGATCCGAACAATCACATCTCCAACTTTTTGGAGATTTGTGATACATTCAAACACAATGGCGTCTCTGACGACGCCATCAGGTTAAGACTCTTTCCCTTTTCATTACGAGACAAAGCTAAGGCATGGTTGAATTCTTTACCTGCAGGTTCTATAACAACATGGGAGGGGATGACAAAGGCGTTTTGGTCAAAGTACTTTCCCCCTTCCAAGACGGCGAAGATGCGGAACGATATCACGACTTTTGGTCAGTTTGACCCCGAGACGTTATATGAAGCGTGGGATCGTTTCAAGGAGTTGTTGAGGAGATGCCCACACCATGGTCTACCCATATGGCTACAGGTACAAACGTTCTATAACGGTTTATTTTCTGCTAACCGTTCCATGATTGATGCAGCATCTGGGGGATCCATAATGACAAAGACGCCGGAAGAAGCATATAGCTTGTTGGTGGAAATGGCGTGCAACAGCTACCAGTGGCAATCTGAGAGGAGCACGCCACAGAAACCAATGGGAGTCCATCAAGTGGACGAGATCACTGCTCTTTCGGCTCAATTAGAAGCCATGAACCGAAAGATTGACAGCATGGGAGCAGCAGCAATGCAAGCTCAAGCGATCTTCTGTGAGCTGTGTGGAGGCGGTCATCCTAGCATCGAGTGCCAGGCAGGTAATCAATTTAACCAATCTGTTGAGGCTGTTAATTTTGTAGGTAACAGGCCACCCAATAATTCCTACTCGAATTACAACCAACCGTGGAGGAACCACCCGAATTTGAGGTGGTCGAATCAAGAAAATGTGTTGAACCCTCAACCGCAGGCCGGGTTCACACAAAAGCCGAGTATGGAGGAATTGATGGCAAAGCTGATTTCATCAACGGAGGTGAGGATGCAGAATCAGGATGCATCTATTAAAAATTTGGAAGTGCAGATAGGGCAGTTGGCCACGTTGATATCTGGGAGGACGCAAGGTACGCTCCCGAGTGATTCTGTAAAGAATCCGAAGGAGCCATCAAATTGATGAAGACGAGAAGGTGACAGTCCAGCTTGGGACTATAAATTAAGAACTTCCGTTTTTCCTTCCTTGAGTTTTGTTTTTGATTTCTTGTTTTGTTGAGTTTTTGTTAGTTTGTTTGTTTTTGAGGTTGTCTGGGAATGAATTCGTGTATTTTCTATTGCAGATGTGAAAACAAGAGCAAGTTGGTTATAGGCGAGGCAATCCGAGAGAAAGATGTTGAGAAAAAATTTTCAAATTTTGGTTGCTGCTGCTGGCGATCGATCGGTGGAAATTTCGATCGATTGCCCGAATTTTTAAAATGATATTGTGCCTACTGCCTCGCTCGATCGATCGAGAATTTTTCCGATCGATCGAGCGAGAGAAAATTTTGAAAAAAAATAAGGGCACAGACGCAACATCTATCACTTTCCAACTCAATTTTTCTCCTCTCCAAAACATAACCCTAGCCCTCTCTTTCAATTTCCTTCATCTAATCTCATCATTTTTCCATAGAATTTCAAATTTGCTTCAACTCTAAGAAGTAATATTCATTCTAATGAGATTTTCGTTTCAGATTTGAAGAATTGCAAGGCCGATTGGGTAGAAGTGAATCAAAAGGAGAATTCCAAGCCAAGTGCCAAACATTCACAAGATCGGATTTTTAAGCGGGCGAGGAGCACCACGACCCAGTTCCCCCTCCGGAGCATGATGAGGATGACGATCAGTGACGATCGTCATCATGGTATGTGTCTTTGCCATTGCATTTATTTTTCTTGTTCATTGAGGGCAATTCACATGCTAAGTTTGGGGGGGGGGGGGGGGGGGGGTTTTGGATTATTTGTATATATCTTGCTTTTGCACATATTGCTACTTGTCTTGTTTCTGTTCCTAGCATGACTGCATGATGTTGAGACTAATTCGTCCTTGAGCATTACCAAATTTTTTTTTTTTTATTGATTGAGTTATTCTTGAGAATTGTTGAGTTGGACTTGCAACGGTAATACATGATGAAATTAATCCTCATCTAGATAGGAGTCATGAAAATGCTTAACTTGTTTGTATATATCCTTTGTTAACTACATGTCAAAACTGAGGAATACTTTGAGCACTTATTGAGTCATGATTGAGTGAAGTATGTATTGATTAAATTGAAAACTTGTGTTAACTATGATGAGTCTTGAGTATCTTAGATAACTTTACAGTTTAGTTGAAAGCACTTTGAGGCGAAATTTATAATTAGGAACTAGACTTGGAGATGATTTAGGCGATCTTTGGACCGTTTGAGCCTTTCAAGCCTACCTGTTATATATTATTCATTAGTGTCCCCTTTTGAGCCTTATTGAAAAAAGAATGGTATATGCATTGCATATGATTAGACCCCCATTCGACATTCTTGGCAACTCATTATACCCACCTTGGTTTGAGCCTAAAAGAAAATTTTTACCTACCCCTAGGAGAGTATAATGAATCTCATTCATTGCACAGAATTGTTATATGCAAATGAGTTCAAAAGGAACAAAAGAATGAGCAAAGAAAAAGAAAAGATGTAGAGAAAAGCCTTGAAAAGAAAAATTCAAAATAAGACCCAAAGTGGCCAAGGCTAGAAAAAAGCTGAAGAGAAGCTCAAAAATAGTTGAACTGATTTTGTTATACTCTCTTCTTTGAATTCATCCTACCTTTCCTTTGAAGCCGACACCAAAAGGCCTAACGTTATAAGCTTTCAAGACCTTTTGATCCAAGTCTAGGGAACAATTACATTAGTGGAGAAGTGCTGGATAGTAAACTTGTAGAGTAATTCAAAGTAATCTTGACTAGGAGTTAATATGGCACATGTTGATGTTAAAGATATATATGTAACTCATGTTTGACAATAGCACACACGCACGTTCCGATGTTGCGATGTATTGTTTAACTTAGGAGAAATTGCTTCTTGTTAAATGTTGATTGACTTCTATTGATGTGTAAGTAGGATTTCTGAGTTGTTACGTATGTTGTGAAGATGACTCATGCTTAGTATCGAGTTTAACTTTTCTTTTTGAGTTTATTGCTTGCTCGAGGACGATCAAGTCTAAGTTTGGGGGAGTTTATAGGCTTAGATTTTGAGTGATTTTAACTGTAATTTCTTCCCATTTTCCGTACTTTTTCCTGGATGATATTATGCTTTTTGGTGTTTATTCGTTTGTTTCAGGAAATTAGACCGGAAGTGGAAGAAATGAGCTTACATGAAGATAACGGGCGAAATCGAGGCGTAAAAGAAGAGAAAAATGAAAGAAGATGGATTTCCCAAATCTCGATCGATCGAGATTTATTCTCGATCGATCGAGCCAGCCAGAAGCGAGAATCAGATTTTTTGAAGGCTCGATCGATCGGTGGAAATTCTTGATCGATCGAGCGAGGCAGTGAGTGCAAAAGGCTGACGTGAACAGTGCACCGATCGATCGGTGAAAATCTCGATCGATCGAGACGCGAAATCTGAAGATTTTATTTTCCTTATTTATCGAGATTGTGGGGCTTTTAAGCGGGAGGCTTGATCCATTTCGGGAAGAGACACGATATTAGACCATTTTTCAGACGATTTCAAGGTCAAGTAGCCGCCGCCCAACGCCGTCAAGGAGATCCAATCTCCATTCTTCGTCCAAAGTCGAGCCAATCTCTTCCGGAGTGCAAGGAAGGAACAAGAGAAGAAATTACGGTGCAACGCACGGATTCATCATTCGTTTATCGTATTTCTGAACCTTAATTTATTTGATTTTCATTTTCATTTGATGTTTTTGAGGTCGAGAGACAATTAAACTCATCTGTATTTGATTTGAATTGAATTTGGTTTATATTATTGAAGTTTTAGTTCGTTGTGTTTGATATATTGATTCATTGGTATTTGAGCGCATTGATATTTATTGTTCATAGATTGATTGCATGTGTAGATCAAAGTCTAGCTAGCTTTGATTGAATTTGAGAGTTACAACCGAGATCGAGAGATAACGTTGTAACACGCTCCATTAATTTATGATGTATGTCACGATTGAGATCGAGAGATGATATCGCATATGTGAGAACTTGAAATCGAAAGATTTAGAGTTATAAGGTTTTGATAATTTAAGCAACTTTGAATTAGTAAATAGGTGCACGAGAGTGACTTATTCTAATTTATTGTTAGTTTCGTTACAGCTCGAGAGAGTGTATCGAATAATAGTGAAAACCTTTCGCCTTTAAAATCAATTGAGTGATAATTTGAGAATTCCGTTGAATCAGTAGAGATAATATAATTGAACGACGAGCTTGGTAATTTTCTCGAGTGACTTACCTTCGCATTTCCGGAACCGTTCTACTCTTTGTTTCTAGTTTAATCTTTATTCTTTAGTTTAATTTAGCTTTAGTTAATCAACCTCTTTTATCGTAGGCTAAATATAATTTTATTAATCTTATTTGGTACTTATACGTTAGTCCCTGTGGATTCGACAACCTGTACTTAATTTTCACTATACTAAAACTTGACAACCGTGCACTTGCGGTAGAATCGCTTCACACTATTCTTTGAAATATCTTTTGTTTAAAAATAAAGAGGTCAGTCCTCGTCTCAACCTGCTGTCATATTTACAAAACCAATGGCTAAGGATGCCTTTAAAGAGTTCAGAAACAAAATGGATGTTTGTCATCTCCCACAAACCAGTTTGAAGGGGCATGTCAATGATCAAGGTATAATTACCATCAATAATGGATCATATCAAAAAGTAAATCATCATAATCAAATCAATGATCAATCACACAATTCTTCTCCAAGAATTAAGCATTATTTTTTGTCTTATATTTATGTATACAGATTGACTGATATAATTGTCACGCACCTTCCTTTTCTGAAAGGCTTATACATGTATATATATTGTAAACAAAGATAAGAAATATACTAAAAAAGCTTCCGTCCATTTTCTTCTTAAAATTCTCAACTTGAGCCTTGTTTTCATGTATACATAAATTGTTAGCATCGGAGTAGTGTTTAGAGGGGGGGGGGGGGGGGGGGATTGAATAAACAGTATACTCAATTTTGATTCTTCTTATTACAGCTGACTGTTAAGTACTGTTGCAGGTTCTCAATTGATAGCAAGTCAACAGACACTAGTAATAGTGAGAAAGACGTCTGCTGAACTTGTGAGATAAAATAACTGAATGATAACGTGCATCAAGTAAATAACACAGGATATGTTCTAGAAGTTTGAAGCACAACGCTTCTACGTCTCCCCTTCTTCCTTTGCAGGAAGGTTGCACTAGAAGACTTTGGCTTACACTTTACAGTATACATACATTTTTAGGCACTCACACAGATTGGCTTAAACTCCTAGCAATACAACTCTCTCAATTGCTTACAACATGTTTTTACAACACTCACACAAAATGTAAATCTCTTAAGCTTTGAGTGTTCTTGAGCAGCAGACTCAGTAGGCTTTGATCTTTAATATCACAATTAGGCTTCTTTCTGCTCTTGCAAAACTTCAGAATATGTCAATGAACGTATTGCATGTTTTGTTTGAATTGAATGAAGTTGATTTTGTCTTTTGAATCTTGATCGGATTGTTCAGCACATTCTTCATTTTTCACTTTGACGTATTTATAGACATAGCATTCTAAAGGCAACTTTTTTTTAATTGGAAAGATTTGCGTAAAATCAGCTTCATGATTTTCTTCCAAATTCTTTTTGTCTTCTTTCCAAATTTGCTAATCAACGACTACTTCAAACTGACGCTATTGGTGGCGCTGATATTGTAGTGTGGCACTATGTTGTACCTTTGTCAGAGTGAGTTTGTACTTGTTTTGTCTTGTTGCATTATACGTCCGCTGACTTCTCCTTCACTGTACATCTGCTGGTTATATGGTCAGCTGATGTCCTTTCCATCATCTGTTGTATAGTACTAGTTACTTAGTATGATGGACTGAAGTCAACTAATAACTTCTTAGACGTCTGCTGGTACTCTTGTCCAAGTGGACGTTCACTCTCTGCATCCGGTAGATGATAGCTCTTGGTCTTTGGACCCGGTAGATCTCCTTTTATCCGGTAGATAGCTTTTCAGCCGGTAGATAGCTTTGTCTTTTAGTATCTGGTGGACCTTTGTAGAATTAATCAGTATTTCCTCTATCAGTAAGCTTTAATGCAGTAGACACTTCAAGCAGTAGATGTTTGTGATCACCAAAACTTAGAAATGTTTACCCAACAATTCCCCCCTTTTTGGTGATGACAAAACTCAGAGAACTTCTTGACTGATAAGGTCTGCTGTGTGCTGGTAGCCTTCGAACTGTACGGTTGGAAGACTATTGCTGAGATCTTGTAACTGCGTGGCAAAGGATGCTTGCATAGATGCCATCTGCTCAGAGAACTTTTGATGAATATCATCAATCTTCCCTATCTGCAGTGAGGTAGCAGTATGAAGATATTCGTTCTGCTGGCTTAGTGTAAGTCGGGCTTGCCCCATCTTGGAGAAGGAGTCTGAAAAGGCGTTGGTGAAAAATTATTGAAAACTTGTGACCTTGTGAGAGAGAATATTGACATCTCGGTATATGTCCCTGAACTGGGAGTCAGTGTGTTGCCTTAAATTCCCAATTTCATGACTGGCGTCTCTTTCTTCATTTTTGAGTTTGGTGACTTCGCCAGCCAAATTGGAAATAACAGCGGACAGATGAACCAGCTGATCAACAAGGTTGAAGGCATCTCTTCATCACTATGTTCAGGAAAGTAAAAAAAATCTCAGGGGGATCACTTGCCAAAGTTTGTTCAAATGTAAAAGGACCAGCTTGATCAGATTCAGCAGCAACATGGACTAGGCTAGAAGGAGCAGTAGATCTATCTGCAGATAAAGCAGCAACAGTCAGATCAACAGGTGGAGTAACCTCAATAGATACTTCGGCAGATGAAGCGGCAAGGTCAGCATCCGCAACAGAAACTTCCATAGCTATAGCAGCTTCAGTAGATTCATCAGCAGGCAGAACAGCAAGCGAGGCAATGTCAGCAGATATCTCGATAGATTCATCACCAGATGGATCATAAACCATAGAAACCATCAACTCAACAGTCATGCAAATCTGTACTATCACCACAACATGTATTTCTAGGATAGATGGTAGTGGGGTTAAGGTGGTTGGGATGATAGGAAGGTTGGTGAAGTCAAAGGGAATAGTGGTTAATGGTTCGATCATGGGGACGAGAAATGTGGGTTCAATGGTCAATTGGGCTTTGTCGGTTGGAGAATAAGAGGGTATTATGGCTAGAACAGTTGGTGAGAAAGGTGAGGACTTAGTAGTTTCATCATCCTCTGAGGAGATGTTAACTTGATGAACCACTGATTCGATTACAGTATCTATGTTCAGAGGATCAACATCCAGCAACGTTGGATGTTGACCGGATACAATAAGTGGTCCAATGGAGAAAATGGGTTCAGTTATTAAAGCAGCAGGTGAGTGGTTTACCAGAGAGACCGTTGCTTGGGCCACAACAACTATTCTCCTGTCAGTAGTTGCGACTAGAGCTAAGCCCAGTTGTGCAGAGCATGAGTGCAGTCCCATGGTGACCTTGAGGTCATGCAGTGTCTTCTCAGCCAGGGTAAGTTTGGGTCCCAAGGCATTTAGCACAGCCATGTCATGGTTGGCCGTACCCGAGTCTGACTTAAACTCCAAGGTGGAACTGGACAAGAGTTTGAAGTCCACTAGTAGCGTTTATCGCGTACGCCCAAATTAACCCCACTCAATCCTCAAGATTGATAACAAAAATGTAGTATTGTGAGTAGGGATCGATCCCACGAGGAGGTGTGAATTCTTGTGTTAAAAATAAAAGATGGGGTTGTGAATGAATTATACTAATTAAAATTAAAACTAAAGATTAAACTAATGAAAGCGATTCTTGATATCTGGTCGACTCTTCCTTGGAATTATCATCTATTTCATCGATTCACAAAAGACTCAATTTTCATATGAATATTCAACGTTGGACGTTTAATCCAATAATCAAAGTCCCATCTCACCTTACGTTTAGTTACGTAGCCCAAGCGTTATAGTTTAACCCTTATCAAACAATCAATCAAAATACAAGCGATTAAGATTTAAATCGATGATAACATATGAACTAGTGAGATCGATGAAGCTAAACAACATAATCCAAGCGTCTATGTTTAATCTAGTCAATTGTTCTTCCTAAGAATTTAACAAACTCACAAGCAGAAATTCATCAATCTTAGTTGCTTCGTAAATAAGAGGGATCAAACGATTCCGTATTTGATATCTAATTTAGCGTTAGATTTCATGCAAGTTATTAGGTTGTCAATCCAATAAACAAACACAACAATCATATCAATAAAATCAGAAAAAACTCTTGATACTCAATAAAATTGATAATTAAAGTGTAAGAATCTCCCCAAGATAAATAAAATCCAAGGATTTGTCTTCCTCAACCAAGAATTGAAAACTAGCTAGACATAATCTAAGAAAAATAATAAATAAAAGCAAGGGAAAGAAAACTAATCTGATCTCCGCTCGCCGAGGTGTCAATCCTGCCTTCGTTTCGATCTTCGTAGCGTTCTTCAACAAAATTGAGAGAAAAATTATAAAACTATCCTAAACTACTCTACCCTAACTATCTAGATGTTCTTTAGTTTGATTTTCGTCCATATATGTATAGGGAGGCTGATGGAGTAGGTTAGAATCCATGTGGGAAGGAAAGAAATCAAGTCTTTACACTTTCCAAAACTCTGCAGGCGTAGCTACGCCAGAAAATGGCGTAAAGACGCCTGATGGCGTGTCAAAAATATGGCTTCCCGCATTTCTGGCGTATTTACGCCTCTCAGTTGCGTAATTACGCCTGTCCATGCCGTAGCATTGGCGTATTTACGCCTAAGAATGGCGTAATTACGCCTGTCATCAATGTTTCTGGCGAGTTTTGTATTTTGGCCATAACGTTCACATACAAACTATGAATTCAACGAGTCAGCTGTCCACGCGAAGATAACTCAATGTTCTACAACTTTTATATGGACCACATTTCCAAAACATGGCTAGAACATATAGAAATTGGAGGAGAAAGAAGCAACATGTGTCTTCAATTCTGGTTTTTTCCTCTTTCTTCAACTTTATTGCTTCTTTCATCATTTAGCTTGATTTCTTCACATTTCCCTACATTTACACAAATATACGATTAGGTAGCATATGTATCAATTTATCCATCAAAATATACCAAATCGTAGATAATTAAGCGCAATAGATGTGTCTATTTCTAGTCACATCAAACACCCCCATACTTACTCTTTACTCGACCTTGAGTAAATCAGACAAAACTACATTATTTTTTTTCTTGGCTCATATCATCATAACAAACTAACTTGTCCTCACTTTTATGCCTCAATAATTTTAAACATGCATAGTAATGAAAGACGGTGGAAAGTTAACAGTGGAACAAGTTCAATCCCTAGACATCTCTTACTTAACAAAGCAGCGAACGTGCGTGTGTGGTTATAAACAAGTGTTGTGTACAAATTATAGATCCAAAATGTGCAAATCCACAATAGTTCAAGTCATACACTAACACAAGTATAAGCTTACTTGCACACTCTTCTCCACTATCTTAGCCACTTTGCAAACATAAATCAAGTAGGTCTTTATTAGCTTGTAGTGTGGCCTAGGTATTGGCTTATGAAAAAAGGTAAGGATATATCAAGTAAGAGAGTATGATGATATGCACACTAAAAGCTTCTCTTCTTGCTTGAATTTTTCAACTTTTATTTCAACATTTTTCTTCTTTTGTGCCTTGGTCCCCTTGGAGTCATATTTTTTATCTATTTTCTCAAGGCATCCCTTTTCTTTCATGCATTTCATTCTGTTCCTTATGAAGCTCACAAACATTTTAATCATTGAATACTTAAGTGCATGTGAATGAAACACATCACACTCCCTTCAAAGGTATGGATAGAACTCATATTTAGGCTCATTAGGGAAGGATGATAAGCTAGTCAAAGAATTTTGAATGGTGGTTGTTTGTATGCTTAGCATACAACCATTCTTTTGCACTAAAGCTCAAACATGGTACTAGTGATTGATTTTCTTTACATGGTAGGCTTGAAAGGCTCAAACGCATCATAGATTTCCTATATCACTTTCATGTTTGCAAGCAGTCTAGACATACGCCTCAAAGAGCATGTAGTTAAGTTCTAGCATGTATTAGAGACTTCTTAAGACTATCACAAAGTTCACAGAATCTTCACTAAGCTATGCACACTTCACAAGTCATGACAATAACGTGCTCAAAATATTCAACTACTAAGTCAAAGCAAAATTTGCATTAGAGTTCAAAGTGTTCCAAGGTTAACAATTCACCTATGTTCAAAAGCATGCATGATATCAATTAGGTTTCATCATGGGCTAGTGACTCTAAGCATGTGTTCATTACTAACTATGAGCTCAAAATTTTCAAAATTTTTGATTTTTTTGTATTTTTGTAATAGAAAAGCAATAACACACCACTAATCCCTCCCCCATACTTAAATCTTACATTGTCCCCAATGTAAGGCAAAAATACAAGAAAAGAGAATCTAACTACTAAAGCAAAAAAAATAAATAAAAGGGAGAAAGGAAACTAACTCCCCTTGGGTTGCCTCCCAAGCAGCGCCTCTGTTTAACGTCGGTGGCCCGACTCCAATGCTTGTGCTCATGGTGGGTCATGTTTGCTGTCCAAAGCCACCTTTTCCCACCTCAGTATCCTTCTGACAGCTCGAAGGCGATGCCTATTCGCCTTATACTTCTTGGAGGTCCTCAACCCTTTTTGCATCCCCTCGTTTTCTATTGATGTATCGTAAGGTTCATGAGGAAGTTTCAGCTCAACATCAGGTACCTGCAATTCAAAATTGAGATTTTTAAAAGGAGAATTTGGTAAAGCAGTAGTAATACATGAAGTATCAGTCAAAATTTCTCCCATACCTCCTTCGTCAACAGGTCGATCAGTAGTTACCCCATGTTCATGCTCAGTGACAGTATGTGATTTTTCTAGTGATACGTGATGTGTGATGCCAATAGTATAATCAGTAGTAGGATGAACGGGATCATGAGTATTGAACTTAGCAAACTCACCATTAAACTCCATAGTAAAAGCACCACCACTTACATCTATTATGCACTTGGAAGTTTTCAAAAATGGTATCCCTAACAGAATATGGCTGATTTTATTATCATTTTCCATGTCAAGTACGTAGAAGTCAGCATGAAAGACCAATTTATCGACTTTCACTAGAACGTCATCAAGTATTCCCCTAGGATGCACAGTAGACCTATTTGCTAACTGAATAGCAATTTCAGATTTTTTAAGAGGTCCTATGTCTAAAGAGGTGTAGATTGAATAAGGCATAACATTTATTGATGCTCCTAAGTCTAGCATGGCCTTGACAATTCTATTATTTCCAATCATGCATGGGACAGTGAACATACCTGGATCTGTGCATTTCGTAGGGGTTTCCTTCTCCTCATCGTCAGAGAAAAAATCGTCAAACATGTCCATTTCATCACAGTATTCGACCTTCGGTTCCTTTTTCTCTTCAAAGGGTTCATGATCATATTCAACATAGGGGGTTGTTGGAGACATACCTTTTGGAGATGTATGATGTGCAAGCTCCTCTTCTTTTAGTGGCACATGTGTCTCCTCTTCTAGCTTGGGTGGCATCAGTACCACCTCCCCCGGGGTTCCTACCTCTTCGTCACTCCTTGAGGCGATTGCAACCATGTTCTATCGTGGTGCCTCCATCGTCCGGGAGGGTATAAATTCGGTGGGTTGTGCTGTTATCTGATCGGCTGATTTAGTAAGTTGTTCGATTTGGATACCCAAATTCTGAGTGATAGCCCTGAATTCCTGTTGAAATTGCAAAGTATTGTCATTAAGTGTTAAAACAAGATTCTCTAAAGACTCACCAGGGTATGGTATTGAGGTTGTTGCGGCCATGGCGGATATCGTGGTATGTATGGCGGTAGATAGGACTGCATGTAAGGTGGATGTGGGCTCATCCATTGATTGTCATAGTTGAGATTGGGATGATCACTCCAACTTGAGTTGTATGCACTTTGTCCACTCCCTACGCCAAGTTGGTGCACAAGATACTCCAATTCGTCTAGTCGCCTATAGTCCTCCATCATAAGATCCGATTTTTGAGAAATCAACCTGTAAGCACGAACAAACAAGAGTAGCGGTGGGGGTAAAGAAAGAATGAAAAAAGAGAAAGAAATAAAATAGAAAATATTAACACAAAAATATACAACGCCTCCCCGGCAACGGCGCCAAAATTTGGTAGCGTTTATCGCGTACGCCCAAATTAACCCCACTCAATCCTCAAGATTGATAACAAAAATGTAGTATTGTGAGTATGGATCGATCCCACGAGGAGGTGTGAATTCTTGTGTTAATGAAAATCAAAATCAAAACAATAAAAGATGGGGTTGTGAATGAATTATACTAATTAAAATTAAAACTAAAGATTAAACTAATGAAAGCGATTCTTGGTATCGGTCGACTCTTCCTTGGAATTATCATCTATTTCATCGATTCACAAAAGACTCAATTTTTCATATGAATATTCAACGTTGGACGTTTAATCCAATAATCAAAGTCCCATCTCACCTTACGTTTAGTTAAGTAGCCCATGCGTTCTAGTTTAACCCTTATCAAACAATCAATCAATCAAAATACAAGCGATTAAGATTTAAATCGATGATAGCATATGAACTAGTGAGATCGATGAAGCTAAACAACATAATCCAAGCGTCTATGTTTAATCTAGTCAATTGTTCTTCCTAAGAATTTAACAAACTCACAAGCGGAAATTCATCACACTTCATTCTTTTCCACCAAAATTGATCACGTAGATCCTTATACATCTTCTTCCCGCCTGGGTGGATACTAAGTCTGCTAATATGGGCTCGCTCCAAGATCCCTCTATGTAACTCCACCGTACTCGGAACCACCCAACGGCTACCCAATCTCAAGGATCCGTCCTCGGCCACTCTGAACTTTGATGGTTGACCAAGCTGCAATAATGATAACCATCTCTGAATCTCATCATCTGACTTCTGAGCTCTCCTGATATTCTCATAGATATTAGCTCAGTCAATAAGGTCGATACATACACAGGTGATGTATCTATATCGAAATCATAGCCCAGATGGCAATAGGAAGTCATCATGGCTGACAAATGCTGTCAAGTTAGCCTTTCCAGGATGGTACTCAATCTCAAAATCATAGTCCTTGAGTAAGTCCATCCATCTTCTCTGCCTCATGTTCAGCTCCGCCTGAGTGAATAAGAACTTCAGGCTCTTGTGGTCCGTGTAAATGGTAAACGACGTACCATACAAATAATGCCTCCAAATCTTCAGGGCGAATATGACAGCCGCCAATTCCAAGTCATGGACTGGATATCTAGTCTCATGCGACTTCAACTACCTCGATGCATAAGCTACCACATGCTTATCTTGCATCAATACACACCCAAGGCCTTGAAGCGATGCATCAGTATAGAGGACAAACCTAGTGTTCTCCGAAGGAATCACCAACACAGGCGCAGTCGTCAACCGGTGTTTCAACTCCTGGAAGCTCTCCTCACAAGCTTCTGACCAAAAGAATGGTACTCCCTTCTGGGTCAACTGTGTCAACGGCTTGGCGATCTTTGAGAATCCTTCGACGAAGCGTCGATAATAGCCAGCCAAACCAAGAAAACTCTGTATCTCGGGCACAGAAGTGAGTGCAGCCCACTCCATCACAGTCTCAATCTTCCTGGGATCCACCGATATCCCACTGCTAGATATGACATGCCCCAGAAACACTACACTGCTCAACCAAAACTCACATTTGCTGAGCTTGGCATACAACTGGTGATCTCTGAGAATCTGGAGTACTGTCCTCAAGCGTTTCACATGCTCTTCCTCACTCCGAGAGTAGATGAGTATGTCGTCAATAAATACAATGACGAACTGATCAAGATATGGCTGAAACACTCTATTCATCAGCTCATAAAGACCGCTGGGCATTCGTCACACCGAACGGCATCACTAGGAACTCATAGTGCCCATATCGAGTCCGAAATACTGTCTTCTGCACATCTTCCTCCCTGACCCGAATCTGGTGGTACCCGGATCTCAAATCAATCTTGCTATATAGTCTGGTACCTTGCAACTGATCAAACAAATCATCAATCCTTGGGAGAGGATACTTGTTCTTCACTGTGGCCTTATTGTTGCCGGTAATCGATGCACAACCGCATCGAGCCATCATTCTTCTTTACAAAGAGAACCGGTGCGCCCCATGGCGATACGCTAGGGCGTATATATCCTTTGTCAAGGAGTTCCTGCAACTGCTCCTTCAATTCCCTTAACTCCACCGGTGCCATCCTGTAAGGTGCACGAGAGATAGCGGATGTCCCCGGTAATAACTCAATCCCAAACTCGACTTCTCTAGCCGGTGGGAATCCGGGAATCTCCTCCGGGAACACATCAGCAAACTCTGCTACCACTGGTACATCATCAACTCTTAATTCTTTATTCTTTCCCGACGTGTCCACGGCATAGATGAGATAGCCCTTGTGACCACGTTCCAACAACTGAGACATTTTGATTGCCGAAATCAACTGAATCTTCGCACGAGAACCGTTGCCATAAAAAGTCCACTGTATACCCAAATCAGATCTGAACCTTACTGTTCTCTGTCGACAATTTACCACTGCCTGGTATCTGTTCAGAATGTCAATACCCACAATGCAGTCGAAGTCCGACATGCCCAACACAATCAAATCTGCCTTCAACTCGTTGCCCTCAAAATAAATGAGGCAATCCGCAAGAAACTGATAGACAATAACATTTCTTCCAGTGGGTGTCGAGACCATGAGAGGCGTGGGTAACAAAGACGTGCGCATATGGTGTCTCTCCACAAAGCCCACATACAAAAGAGTGGGAGGCACCTGTATCTATCAAAATAAAAGCAGGGTACGTAAGTAAATGGCACGTACCGGCGATCACCTCCTCCGGGGCTGCCTGGGCCTGCTCTCTGGTCAGTGCATACACCTGACCTTGGGACGGTCCCACTGTCTGACCTCCCGATGGTCGAGGCATAATCTGTTGCCTCTGATGCACTGTCATATCCTCAAATCTCAGCCTGTTCCCTTGAAATCTGACTTTCCTCCCCGAGTGGGGCAATACCGAGAGATGTGGCCCATCTTACCACAACTGTAACAAGCAGGGCAATTGCTCGAAGAGTGTGGCCCTCCACAATTGTCGCACCTTGTCTCCCCCGATCTATTTCCTTGCATAGGCTCTCGGTTGGTCGACCAATTGCTCTTCCTGTTCTCTTTCTTCCGACCAAAATATTTCTTTCCACTGAACCGTGAGGATGAAGAAACACCATGAGGCTTAAATGACTCTCCTCGGGGCCTCAAGCTAATAGTAGTTTGCCTCTGTTGTGGCACCTGTGGGGGTACAGCATTAGGATAGGCCCCAACTCTGATCTCCGCATGTTCTGCTCTTGTAAGAGCATCATCGAATGAAGTGGGGTTGTTGGTGATAACCCGGTCAAAAAGCTCCGGTCGTAACCCCTTCAGAAAGTGCCTCATCTTTGCATGTCCGCTTGTGGCAATGTGCGAAACATACCGCAGTAATGAAAAATAGTGCATAGCATAGTCTAACACTGACATACCTCCTTGGTTCAAGTTTGTGAACTCATCTTCCTTTATCTGTCTCGCAGCCACAGAGAAATACCGGTTCAGAAACTGGGTTCTAAAGAGAGTCCAATCGATCAATACACCTTGAGCCCTTAGTTCCATCACTGTAGTCTTCCACCACATGTAAGGTTTCTTCGCTAGCTGGAACTCCGCTAATCTCAGCCATGCTGTCCTTGCACAAGGACCGGACACAAAAATTTGTTCCAGTCTCTCAAGCCATTCCTCAGCCTCTTCCCCTGACTCTGTCCCCTCAAACATAGGCGGGTGGAAGGTCAGAAACTGAGTCAAACTGATCTCATCGGGTAGTAACAACTGAGCCACTGGTTCCACACCTACAGCTGGTGGAGGTGAAGGGTTTGTCTGACCGATGCTCGCATTAACACTGCCAACATCACCCACCTCTTCATTGAGGTTTCCCAAGTTCAAAGCCGCCATGCTGTAACACAAGGGTTAACAACAATTCCAAAACATATATATATATATATATATGCCGTTAGGTAACAGGAATGATAATAAGCATGTTAGTATAACATAATATACATCAATATGCACCACATGCATAATCATGCCCCAAATGTAAGCATCTAGCCAATCATGCTAAGGCTACCATTCACTCGTTCCCGGGTTCTCTAACCACTGCTCTGATACCACTAATGTAAGGACCCTAGTTCCTTAAGTACGGATTAAAGGCATAAATAGAGCTAATCATGCTATATCAGAGTTTAATAGTTCGTGTTGAGGCTTTGAGCCCTAAGAATTACATGACAAGTTAAGGACTATCAAATGGATTAATTACATTCACAACAAATGAGTGTTATTCCCTATAGCTTTACACTACTCCTAGAGTAGATACTATACAAAATAATCCTGTCCTTATAATCAAAAGCGTTCTTCACGAGCTCACCGCCTCAACCGCCTTAGCCCCTTTATCATGCCAAAATGTACCTACAAGGACAACTCCCAAAACATGAGCATAATATTATTCATATCCAACACAATATGAATATAAGGCGTAAATACATAAATCATAATAAAACACTTCCTGTTTTTCCCATGCATTTTAAACGCTCCCTTTTTGGTTGTCCCTGTACCATAACTCATGAGTATAATCAATAGATTATTTAATGGTTCAAACATGTCATGACATAACACCATTCCATTATCACCAACTACCAATCCCTAGTGTTCATCACAATGTATTTTAATGCCCCTCGCCTCACATATAAGCGGCATAGAATAACCTCGCTTCAATGGACATGCGGTACTCCCACCCCTCGCTTCACATTTTAGCGGCAAATATTCTTTCCTCGCCTCATATGATAACCATGCTTCAATGTGACATGCGGCACTCCCACCCCTCGCTTCACATTTAGCGGCACCAAATAAATAGCGGCAAGCATTAAAATCAGCAAAGGGATGACCCTGACTCATGGGATGTGCACCAATAATCATCATATGCATATACAATCATCATGCATAATTCAACATGTATTTGCATCCACAATGCATAATTACATTTATACTCGCATCCACAATGCATAATTAATGAGTATAATAGATACATGTACCGTTGGGTGCCCGTTCGTCCTCTACGTACCTTTCCAAAAAGTAGGATGTGGTAGGACTTCACTTCCTTGGCTGTGTTGTCACCTGGGATGGTTCTACACATTCACAAAAACCAATATTAGCACCAAATAATAGTCCAATACCAAAAATCCCACAAAAATAACAAAAAACACACATTTTGGTGTCTCGCGATTGATCGCCTTATAGCCCCGATCGATCGCGAGATCACACTGTCTCGACCAACAAAAAAATTCAATCCTCGATCGATCGCCGAGTTTATGCCGATTGATCGCGACCTCGCCGATCGATCGCGCCAAACTCGAGATCGATCGCCGAAGGTCACTGCCTTCTCCCCTATTGCTCGCGATCGATTGGGAGAATGTCCCGATCGATCGCCGAGACCTGTACACGCGATTTTCGGGCACTATTCACTTTCCTTCTTCCCCAAATCAAACAAACTCAAATACCAACACATTAACAATACAAAACCACTAAAAACCTTCAATAAACATCCTCATACACCCATAAATCTAACACCCAACCAAAATAATACCAACCCCAACAAACCCATTTTAAAACTCCAATATATCAATCCAAAACCAAGTAAATCCATACAAAAACATCAAGGAATGATATATGCCCTTCCTAGGCCTCAAATCTTACCAAGAATCACACCAATGGAGTTTGTGCAAAGATTTCTCTTCTACCTTGAAGCCAAAATCGAAAATGGGGGAAGGGGTTAGGGTTGGGAGAGAAATTGGGGATTTAAAGAGTGAAGGATAAAGTGAGGTGGTAAAGTGGGGTAATGGCTTATATAGGTCAATTAAAATTGTACCCCAACAATTAGCATGATGTATAAAATACTCCAACATGGTATTTTAAAAGAATTTTACCAACACGCACCCAAAACCTCAATTAAGTTCATGCTTTCCAAATAATTGCCAATCATAACAAATAAATCATGCTAATACCCAATTCTCCCAACATGCACAACATGCATCCTGAAATGCACTCCCGGGTCACGCCTACCATGTGACTAAGCATTTCATCAAGATAATTAATTCCAACACATAGATCAATTATCACCAAAATTAATCATATAAACATAATTAATGCTCAAATTGCAATTAATTATTTCTGGGATATCACAAGAACTCAGAGAAGAGTCGGTCGAAGTGATAGCAGTAGATGATGGCACAGCAGAGATGATGGCCAATGGTGCAACAACCTCAACCGCTTCCACAGTTGGAATAAGCTCTGGGCTGATATCCTCATCAGAAACTATGACCTCTGTTGGAACTTCAGTGGCAACAACATGGATTGTCTTCTTGGAGAATGCAGGGTTCCCCTTTCTGGTTCATGGCTTCTTCGGTAGGTGAGGAGGTGGTGACTTAGTAGATTCTGAGATTGTCTGCTCATAATCATTGACCACTTGAGGCTTCCTCCTCTTGGTGGGAACAGCTTTGGACGAACCACCTTCTCCACTGATTGGCTTCTTGTGAATGTGCAAGTATTTTGCATTCACAAGCCTTGTTGGGTGGAGAATTAAGATAGCCCCCACTGGTACATTCTTGCTCTCTAGGATTCGGCTGAGATGGAGGGAGAATCCAGAATGACCCTTTGCAGATTCAACTAGGCCAATCAGTACTTGAAAGAGTACTACTGACCAGTTGACATCAATGCCCTTAACAACCGCACACATCACCTCGAACTTTTCAGGGTGATGACATTGAATGACCCGGCTTTGCATAGCAGCCCCTAGGTAATAATGTCTGCGAGCATTCAGAAATGGTTCTTCATCAGAATCTTCTTGAATGGAGGGCTTCGCAATCGAAGGGCAAATTCTAAGAACACTGTACGCATCTCTTCCCGCACAACGATGGATATGGTAGAAAGATCCCTGAGCCCAATAGTGGAAAGGATCAGTTGAGTGGCAAAGTTTCTCCTGTGTGATTGTGACAGTTTTGCCGTAGATGCAGGACAACACGATGTTGTTAACTACCCTCGCTATAGCATAAAACTCTTCGAGAGTTTCTCTATAAAATGTGGGTACGAGGTTCAGCATAACCAGCATGCCAGAGTTTTCCAAACATTGGAAAATACTCGTCATCTCCTCATTGGTGCTGGTGTAGACTGAGTTAAAATCCACATGGACAATATCTGTAACATAGCTTGGTTGGCTGGTCTTCGACATTTTGATTGTGGAAGTGCGGAGTAAGTGAGTAACTATGAAGTCTGAAAAAAATTTTCTTCGAACAAATTGTTAGCACAATAATTTGGAAATGGTAAAAGTGAAAGTTGAAAAAGTTAATGGATGTTAAAGAGAGGGGAGGTGTAACGTCGTACTGTAGATGAGCGGACATATGGACACATGTCGTTCATCTTACCAATGAAATTTTTTAAATAAAACTGAAATGAACACGATTTAAGCGGGACCGAAATAATTCACTACTAATAAATAATTAAATATGAAATCCGACGTTCCAATTGGTTTCTAATTAATGAATGTTATTAACATCAGTGCTTATATGGTAATGTCCACTGGTATGTGGAGTCTACTGGTGAAGTAGAATCTACTGTAGCAGGCAATTGATTTACCAGCTGAGCATTAGTAGACCTTCGAAAAACACAAAAGTTCCCCCTTAATTAATATTCCCCTTAAATTCATGCAATATCTAAAATGTAATTCCCCCTTAATTTATCATAAATGAGAAATTAAACTAATAAGATCACTTAGTTATATCAATTAAACCAATTATATTACGAAAGTAGGAAAACTTAGTGTGATGCCCCGAAATTAATTAATTGCAAGTTAGACATTAATTATGTTTATTTGATGTAGCATGTGTTGATGGATTTATGTGTTGGGCATTATGGTGTTAACATGATTTAATTGTGTTAATTATTAAATATGAGGAGGATGTGATTTTAGATGAAGTTTGGAGCATTTATGTAAAATGCTTTTAAAATACTATGTTGGAGCATTTTATACATCATGTTAAGTTTGGGGTACAATTTTTTTTAATTAAGTTAAAGTAAACCCCCCTTCTTAAATCCATCACTTTAACCCCTTTACCCTTCACTTTATTAAAAATCCCCAAATCACTTCCGAAACCCCAAACCCTACCCATTTTCGAGTTCCACCAAAAGAGGAGAAGAAAAGTTCCACAAAAACTTTGTTTGTGTGATCTTTGCTAGGATTTGGAGCCTACAAGAGGTATGGAATCATTCCTTTAAGTTTTATGATGTTTGGTGTTGAAATGGGTTAAGTTTTTGATGTTTATGTGGGTTTGTTTGGGTATGTGTTGTTTATGGTTGGGGTATGATTTTTGAAGTGTTTTATGTGGGTTTTAGTGGGTTATGATGTTATTGTTGTTGTTGGGAAGTTTGGTGTTGAAAGGGTTGAAGATGAGCTTGCAAAATGCACATGGAAATGGTGAAATCGCGGCCACTGTAAGTGGCGATCGATCGCTACAAAAGCAGCGATCGATCGCCGAGAAGCAGTGCGCGAAGAAGAGCTTAGGCGATCGATCGCCTCAAATGGCGCAATCGATCGCCAACGTCCAGTAGCCAAATAAGCATCAGGCGATCGATCGCCTCATTTTGAGCGATCGATCGCCGCTAAGTGAAAAATCAGGCGATCGATCGCCTCGTTTTGAGCGATCGATCGCCACTGTTCAAAAGATGAAAAATGTTGATTTTTGTTGAATTTTTGGTATTGGGCTATTGTTTAGCTTCTAATATCAATTTGTATGGTTATGTAGAACCGTCCCAGGTACCCACGACTTCAAGGAGATAAAGTCTACGATTTCTCCTTCTTTTGGAATTAAGGTACGTAAGAGGCGTACGAGCATCGGACGGTAAACCATACCCTTACATATTATGATGATGTTTAAGATGATGTTATGATGATGATATTTATGATGATGATGGCTACGATGATATTTATGATGATGATGCTTATGATGATGTTACGATGATGATGTTTATGATGATGTTACGATGATGATGCTTACGATGATGTTACGATGATGATGTTTATGATGATGTTTATGAGGACGTCTATAATGACAAAGTTTATGATAAGGTCATACGACGTGTATGATTGGGTAAGACGCCCATGTGGTAAGATGCCCCCCAAAGTATACGAGTGGGTAAGATGCCCACGTGGTAAGATGCCACGCAATGTTTATGATATGGTAAGACGCCATATGATTGGGTAAGACGCCCATGTGGTAAGATGCCACACGATGATGATGATATGGTAAGATGCCATACAATGGGGTAAGACGCCCTAATATGTGAATAAGAGTCAGGGATAACAAGGAAGTCGAAGGACGACCATTAACCTTTACTTAACTAAGATGTTATGCATTATTGTATGCTTTTATATAATATTAAGTAAATATGTGTATGCTCACGATGTGTTATCCATGTAGGTACACTTTTGGACCAAGGGCCTAGGGTCGGGTTGAGGAAGTGAGCTAAAGGGAGCATGATGAATGTAGAATGCAGGATTTTGATAGTCTCTACTCTAGGAGTAGTGTAAATCTATAGCTTTAACATTCTTTATTGGGAATGTAATTAAATAGCTTTTGGAAACTTTATTTTGGCCTGTAATCTAATTAGCTCAAGCTGCAACCGGAACCCTTAAGAGGTTATGAATGCATGTTTTATCCCATTTATGTGTACTAAATGATCTTAAGGTAGGAAGACCCTACACTTAGAATCCGGTAGGGGTTTTTTGAAGATATCTGTTGTTTGTTGTTCGGTGGATATGTATTCCAACCGAATCTCCTTCTTCATTACGTGATCTCGGATGAAGTGATGACGAATGTCAATATGATTGGTCCGGGAATGCAGAATTGGATTATACGTGATAGCTATGACAGATGTATTATCACAAAAAATTGGTGCCTCAGTGGACTGAATTCCATAATCTCTTAGTTGCTGTTGAATCCATAGCAGTTGAGCACAACAGCTTCCAGTTGCAAGGTATTTTGCCTCTGCAGTAGACGTTGTGATGGATGTCTGCTTTTTGAAACCCCATGAGATCAATATATCCCCTAGGAATTGACAATATCCATTGGTACTTTTCCTATGAATTTTGCATCCTGCATAATTAGCATCTGAATATCCAACTAACTTAAATGTTGAATCCTTGGGATACTAGAGACCAACATTCTCAGTTCCTTTTAGATACTTGAGAATCCATAGTGAAGTGAGATTTCTTAGGATTGGATTGAAAGCAACTGCACATACATTCAACAAACATGATGTCTAGTCTGCTGGCTGTAAAATATAGTAAATATCCAATAATACCGCGATACAGTGTTATTTTGACTGGTATGCCTGCTTCATCCAAATCTAGTTTAGCAGATGAACTCATATGGATGGTTGCTGCTAAACTAGAGCTCATTCCATATTTCTTTAGCAGCTCTTTGGTATACTTCAAATGGTTGATCAGGATTCTTTCATTAGACTGCTTGACTTGCAATCCTAAGAAAACCGATAAATCTCCCATCATGCTCATCTCAAACTGATCCTGCATGATTTTGGAAAATCTTTTGCAAAGTTTTGAGTTAGTACTGCCAAAAATAATATCATCAACATAAATCCGAACCAGTATGGTATGGTCACCCTTTGTGAATTTAAAACGAGTCTTATCCACCGTGCCAATGGCAAATACATGCTCAGTCAAGTACTTTGATAGAGTTTCATATCAAGCTCGGGGAGCTTGTTTCAAACCATACAAAGTTTTGTTCCGCTTATAAACAGAGGAAGGCTGCTGATGGCTTTCAACTCAGGGGGTTGTTCAACATAAACTTCTTCCTGGAGTTTGCCATTAAGAAAATCATTCTTAACATCCATCTGATAGACTTTAAAGCCTTTAAAAGCAGCAAATGCAAGAAATATATGAATAGCTTCTAATCGATCTACAGGGGCAAAAGTTTCATCGAAATCAATTCCTTCTTCATGTCTGTATCCCTGTGCAACTAGTCTTGCTTTATTCATGATTACAGTACCATTCTCGTCCAATTTATTTCTAAATACCCACTTGGTACCTATGACAGTGTGATGTGGTGAACGTGGTACTAAGTGCCATACTTTGTTTCTTTCAAACTGATTATGTTCTACCTGCATGGCTTCTATCCAGCTTGGGTCTAAAATAACATCATCTATTCTTAGGTTCTATGTGAGAGATGAATGCAGCATGAAGAAATTCGTTAATCATCTGTCCTCTGGTGCGTAGAGGAGCAGCAGGGTTACCTATGACCTGCCCGGGTGGATGATCCTTCTTCCACCGGAGCCGAGGTCCAAGATGATTTGTTTATTCGTTGGTATGAATTTGAGTTGGAAGCTTAGTAGACTGTATTGATTCATCATTGACGTTTGCTATATCTACTGCAGCATGGGTATACATAGTAGTGTTCTCGACAGAAGGATTCAACCCTTGTGGACCAGTAGGTACCTCTACTTGTGCTTCTGGGACTTCTCGCTCTAAATGCAATCGACCATACTTTTGTAATCCACCGCATCATCATAATTATCATCAATATGAGTATTTTCTAATCGATTACTCAAATTATTGATTTTCAATTCAGATATAGTATTATCAAAAGATTCATCAAATTTCACATTAATAGATTCTTCTACTGTAAGTGTTCTGTTGTCAAATACTCTGAATGCCTTACTAACAGCAGATGGTAGCGCTTATCGTGTACGCCCAAATTAACCATTCTCAAGTTAACAACAGTAAATATATAGTAGTGTAAGTAGGGATCGATCCCACAGGGAGGGATGTATTTTTCGTGCCAATTATTCGAACAAATAGTAAAAAGGGGATTTTTGAATTTGATTAACTACTACTAAGCAAAATCTATGAATTAAACTAATTAGCAAAACTAGCTAAAGTGATTAAAATTATAAGAGAAAAGCGATTCTTGGTTTTCAGTCGACTTTATCTTGGTTTTATGCATTCAATTATCGATTATCACAAAAGATGTAATTTTTACTTGAATATTCATCATTAGAGATTCAACTATTATCTTACCTTATGCCTAGTTAAAATAGCCCAAGCGTTCTAATTAACCCGTATTGTTATATCGATCAAAACAACAGCAGTTGAGATTAATATTAACAATAGCTTTCAATTCTAGTAAGAATGATGAACCTAGACAACATAATCCAAGCGTCTATGTTTAATCTAGTTACGTGTTTTCCCTAAGAATTTAACAATACCAACAGCAGGCAATTATCAATCTTAGTTGCTTCAAAGGCCAAGCATTAGATTGCATGTAAAAATTATTAGATGCCCAATCATATAATCAAAACACAACAATCATGGCATTAAAATCATAAAAGCACATACTAAATAAAAATCAATATAAGAACATCAATCTCATGAAAAACATTAAACCCAAGGTATTGTCTTCCTTCAACAAGAATCAAAGGTGTTTAGCGTTGCATAATCAAATCAAAAATAATAAAATATACTCTAGAAAATATCAAACTAATGATAAAAGAAATAGTTACTAAAGCAAAGCACGATTCCGGCTCGTTGATTCCGTCTTCGTTCTTCGAGCGTTCTTCACAAAAATTTAAGGAAAATTATTCTAAAAATTAAAACTATGTTCTAAGGTCCGAATTCTGTCTTCAAGAGACTGATTTTTGAGTACATAAGTTATGGAGGCTGATGGAGTAGGGTAAAATCCATATGGGAAGGAAAGAAATCAAGTCTTTACACTTTCAAACACTCTGCTGGCGATCGATCGCCATAAGGTAGCGATCGATCGCTAGCTTATTTTTTTTTGGGGAAATTCTTTAGGCGATCGATCGCCTCTTTTTCTCTGATCGATCGCTTGGCTCCAGTGGGTGTGATATCCCCGAAATAATTATATGCATTTGGGCATTAATTATGTATATGCGATTATTAGGGTGTCAATTAATTTTGTGTTGAATTAATTGATATGGGAAATGCTTAGTCACATGGTGGGCGTGACATGGTAATGCATTTCGGGATGCTTGTTATGCATGTTGGGAAATTGGGTGTTAACATGGTTTAATTGTGATGGTTAGTGATTATTTGGTAAAGCATGTATTCAATTGAGGTTTTGGTGCATTTCTGGAAAATGCTTTTAAAATATCATGTTGGGATATTTTAATACATCATGCTAATTATTGGGGTACATGTTATTTTACACCCCAACACTTATACCCCCACTACCCCCTCATAACCCCACTACCAATCAATTTCACTTCCAACCCTATCCCCAAAACCCCCAAACCCGATTTTGGTGCAAAGGAGGAGAGGAAACCTTTGCAAGTATTTGTGGGATTCTGGTAGGATTTGAAGTCCATAAGAGGTATGGATTCCTCCTTGTTGTTTTTATGAGGTTTTATTTTGAAATGGGTTCGTATTTTGGGATTTACAATGGTTTGATTTTGGGTTTGTGTTGAGTTTGGTTGGGTGTTGGATTTTTGGTGGTATTAAGGTGTTTATTGAAGGTTTATAGTGTTTTGATGTTGGCGATCGATCGCGCGCAAGTAGTGCGCAGCAAAAACATTTGGTGATCGATCGCCATGTTTGGGCGATCGATCGGTGGGTCTCACGATCGATCGCGCCAAACATGGCGATAGATCGCCGAAGGTAGAAAAATATTGGCTCGGACAGTGTGATCTCGCGATCGATCGGGGCACTGTAGCGATCGATCGCGAGTCACCAAAAATGTGTGTTTTGATTATTTTTGTAGGATTTTTGATATCGGACTATTATTGGCTTCTAATATTGGTTCATGTGAATGTGTAGAACCATCCCAGGTGGCCAAATAGCCTAGAAGATAAAGTCCCACGACACACCACATTTTGGAACAAAGGTACGTAGTGAGACGTACGGGCACTGGACGGTAAAACATATTTTTACGCATTGAATTGGTTATGCATTATGGTTCCATACATGGATTTAATTATGCATTATGGTTGCATACATGGTCTTGGTTATGCATTGTGGTTGCATACATGGATTTATTATGCATTATGGTTGCATACATGGTCTTTGTTATGCATCATGGTTGCATACATGGGTTGGATATGCATTATGGTTACATGTGTATATTGGATGCATTGGTGCATGTGATTGTGAGTCGAGGTTATATTCCAGTGATGAAGAATACTTACCGCCTTCATGTCGAAGCGATGATATAATACTTGCCGCTGTCATATTATAGCGATGAAGAATATTTGCTGCAAATATGTCGAAGTGAAGGATAATTCCGCTGTTATATTACTATTGCGAGGGATATTATGCCGCTAATATGTCGAACCGAGGGGTATTAATTGCAAGGACCTTAGTTCCTTAAGTGCGGATTAAAGCGTAAATACAGTTAACATACATCTAAAGAGTATAAAGTTCGAGTTGATGCCTTGAGCTGTTAAGATTACAGTGCCAAAATAAAGTTTCCAAAAGGGATTAATTACATTCCCAACTAATGAATGTTAATCCTACAGCTTTACACTACTCCTAGAGTAGAAACTATACAAAAGAATTATGCCTGCTACCAAGAGCGTTCCTCACAAGCTCACTGCATCAACCCGCCTTAGCCCTTCCGCCCAAAAGTACCTACAGGAACAACCGCAAAACCATGAGCATGGATATAAATCATATTCACAATGATATGATTGTAATTTAAATGCATAAACCGTAAATATGAATCACTTCCTGTATTTAATACATTTAAAAGCTCCCTTTGGTTGTCCCTGTACCACAATCATAATCAATGGATTATAATACCAATAATGTATGTCATGACATGCATCCATTCCATGTATACCGTGTTCGATTTCCAAGTCTTATTATATCAGTGGCATAATACCCCTCGCGTTAACATGACAGCGAAAATACCCCTCGCTTAGACAATACCAGCGACACTATATCCCTCGCTATAAATATGACAGCGGTCGTGTTCTTCGCTTCATATTAGCGGTAAATATTCTCTCATCGTACGGTATGATAGCGGCAAGTATTCACATCGCTACGCCACTGGCGGCAAGTATTCTCCATCACTGGAATATAATCTCGACTCACAATCACAATCACATGCACCAATGTATCCTACAATGCATGATCAAACCATGTATGCAATCCATGATTCATAACCAAGACCATGTATGCAACCACAGTGCATAATTAATTCCATGTGTGCAACCATAGTGCATAACCAATTCAATGCGTAATAATACGTTTACCGTCCGATGCCCGTACGTCTCACTACGTACCTTTGTACCAAAATGTGTTGTGTGTGGTGAACTTTATCTCCTAGGCTGTGTGGCCACCTGGGATGGTTCTACACATTCACACAAACCAATATTAGGAGCCAATAATAGTCCAATATCAAAAGAATCCACAAAATAATCAAAAACACATTTTTTTGTGTCTCGCGATCGATCGCGAGATCACACTGCCAGTTGCCAAATTTTTATGTTCTCGGCGATCGATCGCCAGCTCCACCGATCGATCGCCCAAAGTGGCGATCGATCGCCAAGCGCTTCTGGAGCGCACTGGTTGTGCGCGATCGATCACTCGCTTTGGGCGATCGATCGCCGCTGCGTGGGCTACGAAAATCTCCATTTTTGTACTACAATTTCTTCCCCATCTTCACCAACACTTACACCAACAAAACAATAACATAAAAACACCATAAACCTTCAACATACACTTTAAAACAACCAAAAATGTAACACCCATCCAAAAACAACATCAACCCATAACAACCCATTTCAAAAATCCAAAATATCAACTCAAAACAACACCAAACCTTATAAAAACAACAAGGAAGGATCTATACCCTTCCTAGACCTCAAATCTTACCAAGAATCACACAAATGGAGCTTTTGTAAAGATTTATCCTTCCTCTTCTTGCCAAACTCGAAAATGGGTTAAAGAAGGGTTAGGGTTGGGAGAGTAATTGGGGATTGGTAAAGTGAGAAGGGTAAGGTGGGGTAGTGGGGTTTAAATGTTATAATTAAAACATGTACCCCAAAAATTAACATGATGTATAAAATACCCCAACATGATATTTTATAAGCATTTTACCAAAATGCACCAAAACCACAATTAAATCCATGCTTTACCATATAATTATCAACAATCACAATAAAACCATGATAACCCCCAATTTCCCAACATGCATAACATGCACCCTAAATGCACCACCGGGTCACGCATACTATGTGACTAAGCATTTCACCAAGATGAGTAATTCCAACACATAATTTAATCATCACCATAAATAATCACATAAATATAATTAATGCCTAATTTGCATATAATTATTTCGGGATATCACAATACTCCCCTACTTACAAGATTTCGACCTCGAAATCGCATGCACTTATCCAAAACGAAACTAAACACAAATCACATACCAGAAAATAGTTCCGGGTAATGCTGCATCATATGCCGCTCCGTCTCCCACGTGACCTCCTCGACTCCCCTGCGATCCCACTGAACCTTGACCATCGGTATCACTTTGTTCCGAAGTCTGCGATCAGCCCTATCCAGAATCCCGACTGGTTGTTCCTCGTAGGACACATCAGAATCTAAATGTACCTCAGAAGGCTGCAACACGTGTGACGGATCCGGCTCATATTTCCGCAACATAAATACGTGGAATACGTCGTGAATACCAGATAACGACGGTGGCAAAGCTAAACGGTAAGCCAAGGCACCGATGCGCTGTAAAATCTCATACGGTCCCACGTACCTTGGAGACAATTTCCCGCGCATACCAAACCCCATAACGCCTCTGAAAGGTGAGATCTTAAAAAAAGACCCTGTCTCCCAACTGAAACTCCAACGGTCTCCGCCATTTATTCGTATAGGCTGCCTGCCTGTCCTGGGCTGCCTTCATTTTCTGACGGATAACAGTTATCTTATCCAGTTCTGGCCCTCCTACTGCTTTACTAGTCAAATCATCCCAGTACAATGGCGACCTACATCGCCGACCATACAGAGCCTCAAACTGTAAGGACCCTAGTTCCTTAAATGCGGATTTAAGGCGTAATTAAAATTTTTATGCATAAACGGAGTATAAAAGTTGTGTTGATGCCTTGAGCTATTAGGTTACAGTGCCAAGATAAAATTCCAAAAGGGATTAATTACATTCCCAACCAATGAATGTTAATCCTATAGTTTTACACTACTCCTAGAGTAGAAACTATACAAAAGAATGTGCCTTCTACCAAGAGTACTCCTCACTAGCTCACCGCATCAACTCGCCTTAGCCCGTCCGCCCAAAGCACCTACAGGAACAATCCCAAGGCCATGAGCATGTATATAAATCATATTCACAATAATATGATAGCAATTCAAATGCATAAATCGTAAATGCGATACACTTCCTGTATTTAACACATTTAAAAGCTCCCTTGGTTGTCCCTGTACCATAATCATAATCAATGGATTATAACATCAATAATGTATGTCATGACATGCACCAATTTCCATGTATACCGTGTTCAATTTCCGAGTCTTATTATATCAGTGGCATAATACCCCTCGCGTCATCATGACAGCGGAAATACCCCTCGCTTGGACAATACCAGCGGCACTAATATCCCTCGCTATAAATATGATAGCGGTCGTGTTCTTCGCTTCATATTAGCGGCAAATATTCTCTCATCGTTACGGTATGACAGCGGCAAGTATTCACATCGCTACGCCACTGGCGGCAAGTATTCTCCATCACTGGAATATAAATCCCGACTCACAATCACATGCAACCATGCATCCAATGTACACATGCAACCAAAATGCATGACCAAACCATGTATGCAATCCATGATGCATAAACAAGACCACATATGCAACCACAATGCATAATCAATTCCATGTGTGCAACCATAGTGCATAACCAATTCAAAGCCTAATAAATACGTTTTACCGTCCGATGCCCGTACGTCTCACTACGTACCTTAGTTCCAAAAGTGAAGATATCGTGGACTTTATCTCCTAAGCTGTGTGGCCACCTGGGATGGTTCTACACATTCACACAAATCAATATTAGGAGCCAATAATAGTCCAATATCAAAAATCCCACAAAATATCCAAAAACACCAAATTTTACCTTTCGTGATCGATCGCCTGGGGCGGGTGATCGATCGCGAGACCCTGCTGCCCGATTCTGAAATTTCCTTGCTTTGGCGATCGATCGCCACAAATGGCGCGATCGATCACCAGCCTCGCCGATCGATCACCCAAGAGTGGCGATCGATCGCCATGCGCTCCAAAAGCGCACTGCCAACGCGCGATCGATCGCCTGATATGGGCAATCGATCGCCAATGCCTGTAACCCGAAAAACCACCATTTTTGCTCCAAAATTCTTTTCCAATCCATACCAACTCTCCTACCTTCAAACCAACAACATCAAATACATAATAACCTTCAAAATACACTTTAAACATCCCAAAAATCCATCATTCAACCAAAATAATACCAACCCATAAAACCCATTTCAAAACCATAAAAAACCACAACAAATCCAATCCAAACACAACAAAAACAACAAGGAGGTATCCATACCTCTTGGGGACTCCAAAACTCCCACCAAATCCCACAAATCAAGTTTTTGGAAGGATTTCTCTTCACCTCTTTGCTCAAACTCGAAAATGGAAGAGGAAGAGGGTTTGGGTGGTTGATTTGGGGAAAGTTGAAAAGTGATGGTGTAGTGGGGATTGGGGTATAAGTGGGTTGGGTTTAATTAAATTGCACTCCCACAATTATCATGGTGTATAAACACCCAACATGATATTTAAAAGGCATTTTACCATAATGCACCAAAATCACAATTAAAACATGATTCACCCAAATAATCACAAACCATTAAATTTAACCCATCATAACACCCAATTTCCCAACATGTAAACATGCACCCGAAATGCACCACCGGGTCACGCATACCATGTGACTAAGCATTTTTACCAAGATAATTAATTCCAACACATATATTAATTATCACCATAAAAAATCACATAAACATAATTAATGCCCAAATTGCATATAATTATTTCGGGGATATCACACAAACGGAGCCATCTGAATACTCGCCTGATAGTTATTGTTGTAAGAGAACTCTACCAAGGCCAAAGAATCCTGCCACGAGGCATCAAACTATAATACACAAGCCCGTAGCATGTCCTCGAGCGTCTGTATAGTACGCTCAGTCTGACCGTCCGTCTGGAGATGATATGCCGTACTCAACCTCACCTCAATGCCCAAAGATGACTGTAGACCTCCCCAGAAATGAGATGTAAACTGTGGATCTCTGTCAGATATAATAGACACGGGAATCCCATGTAGTCTCACTATGTCCCGGACATACAGTTGAGCCATCCTCAAGTATGTGTACGTCATACTGTAGGGAATGAAGTGAGCCACCTTCGTCAGCCTATCCACGATCACCCAAATGGCATCACAACCCGAAGTAGTCCTCGGCAAGTGGGTCACAAAGTCCATAGATATGTGCTCCCACTTCCATTCCGGTATCTCTAAGCTCCTTAGCTCACCACCAGGTCTCTGCCTCTCTGCCTTAACCTGCTGGCAGATCAAGCACCTCTTGAAAAAGCGATCACATCACGCTTCATTCGTTTCCATCAGAATTGATCACAAAGATCCTTATACATTTTCCTCCCGCCTGGGTGGATACTGAGTCGGCTACTATGAGCTCACTCCAAGATCCCTCTACGCAACTCCGGCGTATGATCGCTTTTATTTTAAACAGTATTTTCGAGTGTAGCGATTCTATACCGCAAATGCACGGTGTCAAGTTTTTGTGATATCCCCGAAATAATTAATTGCAATTTGGGCAATAATTACTTTTATATTATTAATTATGGTGATAATTGATTTATGTGTTGGAATTAATTATCTTGATGAAATGCTTAGTCACATGAAAGGCGTGACCCGGGAGTGCATTTCAGGGTGCATGTTGTGCATGTTGGGAGAATTGAGTATTAGCATTATTTATTTGTTATGGTTGGCAATTAATTGGAAAGCATGGGTTTAATTGAGGTTTTGGTGCATGTTAGTAAAATGTTTTAAAATACCATATTGGGGTATTTTGTACATCATGTTAATTGTCGGGGTACAATTTTATTTGGCCTATATTAACTATTACCCCACTTTATCACCCCACTTTACCATTCACTCTTTAAAATCCCCAAACCCTCTCCCAACCCTTACCCTTCCCCATTTTCGATTTTTGCTCCAAGGTAGAAGAGAAATCTTTGCAAATACTCCATTGGTGTGATTCTTGGTAAGATTTGAGGCCTAGGAAGGGCATATATCATTCCTTGATGTTTTTGTATGAATTTACTTGGTTTTGGATTGATATATTGGAGTTTTAAAATGGGTTTGTTGGGATTGGTATGGTTTTTGGTTGGATGTTAAATTTTTGGTTGTTTGATGGTGTTTATTGAAGGTTTTTAGTGTTTTTATGTTTTGGGTTTGTTGGTGTAAGTGTTGGTAAGATTGGGGAAGAATTTATTGCTTAAAAATGGAGAAATCGCGTGCACAGGCTGTGGCGATCGATCGCCGAAGGGCAGTGGCAAAACGCAAGGCAAGCGATCGATCGTCATGTATGCCGCGATCGATCGCCTCGAGGCAGAAAGATCAGGCGATCGATCGCTACATCAAAGCGATCGATCGGTAAGGCTTGCGATCGATTGCCTCGTTGTTGCGATCGATCGCCAGCAGCAGAAAAATGGGAAATGGATTTTTTTTGACGAATTTTTGGTATTTGACTATTATTTGTCTTCTAATATGGGGTTGTGTGATTGTGTAGAACCATCCCAGGTGGCGACGCAACCAAGGAAGTGAAGCCATATCAAATTCCACTTTTTGGAAAGGTACGTAGAGGACGTACGGGCACCCAACGGTACATGTATCTATTATACTCATTGATTATGCATTGTGGATGCGAGTATATGTGGAAATGTGCATTGTGGATGCAAATACATGTTGAATTTATTCATGATGATTATATATGCATATGATGATTGTTGGTGCATATCCCATGAGTCATGGTCATCCTTTGATGATTTTAATGCTTGCCGCTATTTGTTTGGTGCCGCTCATATGTGAAGCGAGGGGTGGGAGCGCCGCATGTCACATTGAAGCGTGGTTGTCATATGAGGCGAGGAAAGAATATTTGCCGCTAAAATGTGAAGCGAGGGGTGGGAGCGCCGCATGTCCATTAAAGCGAGGTTATTCTATGCCGCCTATATGTGAAGCGAGGGGCATTAAAATACATTGTGATGAACGGAGTAGGGATTGGTAATTGATGAATATGGAATGGTATTATGTCATGACATGTGTGAACCATTAAATAATCTATTTGATTATACTCATGAGTTATGGTACAGGGACAACCCAAAAGGAAGCGTTTAAATGCATGGGAAAAACAGGAAGTGTTTTATTATGATTTACGCATTTACGCCTTATATTCATATTGTGTTGGATATGAATAATTTTATGCTCATGTTTTGGGGGTTGTCTTTGTAGGTACATTTTGGCATGATAAGGGGGCTACGGCGGGTCGAGGTGGTGAGCTTGTGAAGAATACTTTTGATAGATGAAGGACATGATTTTTTTTTTATAGTGTCTACTCTAGGAGTAGTGCAAAACTATAGTGAAAACATTCATTTGATTTGGGGATGCAATTAATCCACTTGAAAGTCCTTGATTTGGCATGTAAATTTTAAGGCTCATAGTCTCAACTCGATCATATTTACTCTGATAATGTATGTTAGCTCTAATTATGCCTTAAATCCGCATTTAAGGAACTATGGTCCTTACATTAGTGGTATCAGAGCAGTGGTTAGAGAGCCCGGGGACGAGTGAAGGGTAGCCTTAGCATGATTGGCTAGGTGCTTACATTTGGAGCATGTTTATGCATGTGTTGCATATTGATGTTGTCACGCCCCGAGATCGGAGTCGATAACACCAGCGTTGATTCCAAACATTAATTCCAAATCAACAAGCCACGTGTACAGATCTATGATAAAAACAATTCTATTTATTCCATAGAAAATAATAATCATCTTTTACAATTGATATTACAAAATACAATTGTCTACGATTAAATCAAATATGCGGAAGCGTAAATAAAACTAATAAATTCTTGAAGGTTCTTCGTGGATCATCATCTCCAAAATTGTTCTTGTAATTCTTCCTCGATCTCTACTTTTCGTCTTTGTCTGGGAGGGGAGTGAGTATTTGGGAAAATACTCAGCAAGTAGGGGCCGATTGAACATAGTAAAAACACATATATTTTCATAGCAGAAATCATTTTAAATATTTCTTTATCAAATCCATAGATCTTGGCACATAAACACATAAACACATATCTCCACATATCCACATATCAACTTATTGGATTCAAGAGGTGGCTCCCGTGGTATAGCACTTTGCTCTTAAGGATCAAGAGGTGGCTCCCATGCATGTGGCACGTCCACATCATGTAGCACTTTGCCCCGCCGAATCAAGTCGTGTCTCATACTGTGATGACCAGGGATTATAGGTGTTAATCCCGTAGTGTTTTTACGTGGCGATTTGGAGTTTAATTGAGGTATTGGGCCTTCTGAGCTCGTTTATTTGGGTAGTTGGGATCGTTGGATCCAGAGGTTGAGATTGTATTCTCATTTGGGTGAAAAACCTAAGAGTTGGGTTTTTGTTGTGTCTCGGGATCTCGGGTGCTGTGTGAGCACCGGTAGGGGATTTTGGAGTTAGAGAGAGTTTTTGAAAACAGATGATTTTTAAGGAATCATGATGTATTTGTGGGGTTATTAATTTTTCGGGGTATTTTTGCTATAAATACCAATTGAACCCAAAATTTTACACAAAAATTCATTTCAGCCCCTCAATTTTCTCTCTCCCCGCTCGCGACCCCTTCCCCGTCTGCAACAGCCGCCGCGCGCAAAAGCGGTGCGCCCGCCGCCGTCCGGCCGCCGTTCGGCGCGTCCGACCTACCCACGGCGTCGTCTCGGCGAGGCGCTCCTTTCCCCTCCGTCAATTGAAGGTTTCGTCGCGTTTCTCGTTCGAATTTGGCTGGAATGCGTCGATCCCCAAAAGTTAGGGTTCATCGATTTTTCGTCCGATTTCTTCCGATTTCGTTTGGGTAACCTTCCTAACCCCCTTTTTCATGCTTGTGATGTGATTCCCTGCCTAATTGTGATTTATTGGCTCGAATTTATTTCGAATTTCGTGAGGATTGGTTCGAATTTTGTGATGTGTGCGTGAATGGGTTCGAAAATTGTAATCTTTGGCAGGGGTGTGGCGATTCTTGTTATGGGTCGTTTATTACATGCTTTAGTTGTATAAGGATGCTTCTTGTGTTCGAATTTTAGGGGTTTGGATTTCGAATTTGGCGGTTTGGCATGTGGGATGATTATTCATGCTATGGATTGATTAATTCATATGTGAGATGAATTATGGTATTTAATGGGTTCGATTTGTGTTGTGAAGGTTCGAGAATTTGTGGGGTATTCTTGAGCGATTTTCGATATTGGTTTATTGTCTTGTGTTGACAATATTTTTGAGGGTTATGGGTGTGCTTGAGCATGAGTTGCATGTTCGTAATTAATTGTGAATTAATTTATCGTGTTAGCACATCGTTCCTCGGGGCATGGAACTCGAGCAAGGTTTGGCTCGGACTTCGGAGAATTAAGGTACGTGCGACGTACGAGCATTTCTATATATTTGGGCATTTGTGAATGCATAATGAACTGTGATTTCATTGAATAATCGCGCATGAGGATTATATATATATATGTTGATATAGCCAAGGAATGACCCAAATCTTGATATCGCCGCTTGTAGCGTGCGTGACCCTAGAGTAGGATGACTCTTACATGATATATGGGGTACTGGGTTTATATGACCATTGTAGGGCATTTGAGATGCCTGAGAATGATCGTGGGATCATGTTTTCATTATAAGACATTTGAGATGTCTAGGTATAATGGAAAATTTGTAAATAATGCTAGGCATTTAATCTATTTATGATTAATAGCGAGGCTATGAAATCAGTGCTAGATATTGAGATATCTGCTTTGCATGAATGATGAACTTGGAATCATAATTATTGATATTCGAGAACTAGGCATGCAATGAGTTAAATCAATGCGTTGATTTACTGATTTTTGAGATTTGATGAGTTTGATGATTGTGAGAACAGGGACAGTACATGGAATCCCGGATGAGGATGTTGCCATCCAGGGAGTATCATTTAAATTTCATTACTATTTACTTGTGTTGTAAATTATGAAATTCATTATTGTGATTATGAGATTTTGTGTATTGGTATGCTCACCCCGTTGGGGGCTGTCTCTGTTGGGGCAGGTGAACAGGTGCATCGATGGCTGTGGAGCTGAGCTCGAGCTGTTGATTGGACGTACTCACAGGATCGTGGTACCAGGGCTTGATGGAGCACGGTATCGTATAGAGTACTTATATACACCCGAGGTTTATATACACATTTATGATGCTCGCATGTGAGCACGGACATTCTTGTATATGGGTTGTATATAAAGGCATGAGCCTTCCTCTCTTTCATTATATGTTGCATGCAATTGTGTAGAATTGCTAATGATATGAGAGTCGTTAGTGTATTATGTGGGTGTTGAGACCCATTTATGTCGTCATATGTGTGGTGTCTTCCCTGGCTGGGAATTTACTTGGTATTACTGCTTTCTGATGAGTATTATGTTTTCCCTGGCCGGGAATTATGTTATGTGTTGTGCTTCTATTTCGGGATAGCTCTATTTATGGGGAGACTCTGCCCAAATTTTTATAAAAGTCCACAATGTGAAAAGTGGCAAAAAGGGATGATATTGGGCGAACTTTGTGAGTCTATTTCGTTGTTAGGCTGATGACCTTATAACATTGAGTGTTAAAGGAATTATTTTGAAATTGCCATGCAATGATAGAGTATCATCTGAGCTTCCCGATTGGGTTTTTATTGAAAGCATGTGCCACACATAGTGGTTAATACACTAATTATGGTTTAAGGGCTTGGGGTCCTTACATTAGTGGTATCAGAGCAGTGGTTAGCTCTTTGGGGCTGTTAAGGGCCTAAGAAGTTATTGATAGCACATACTTATGCATGATGGCATTAATGTTGTATGACACAACTAGTTGTTTATGTGCTTTTTCTGATATGAAAAGTGGTGTTGCTAATCAGTGTGATTGCAGGAATCGTGTGCGACGCGATATGATGACATTAGTGGTAATGTCTGGCACTCCGTATGTTACGTGCCAAGGAATCTGATTATTGTGAGAGAATCAGGTAAAGGGATATTTCCGAGGTAACATGTCTTGGTATACGTATTGACTTGCAAGTGGTTGCAAATATGCATTGGATGTGTGATGCATAGCGTATATGGCTATTGTTGCTAACCATGATGGTTGCAGGTTACAGGAAATATGGAGTATAAAAAGGAATGATGATTATACATTCCAGGAGTCTTACTTATCACAGTGAGAATTTTTATACTTATGTTTATACCGCTAAATGTGGAGCGGGAGGGGGGAGGCTCGCTTGCACATTGAGGCGGGGTATACCATACGAAGCGAGGATGAGATACCGCTTGTATGAAGAAGCGAGGATGAGATGCCGCTTGTTAGGATGATGATTCATTCCTTTGTGATGACACGGATGATAGCGGTGATGTGTCCCGCTGTGTCGATTATATTCATTCCATTGTGATGACACGGATGATAGCGGTGATGTGTCCCGCTGTGTCGATTTTATTCATTCCATTGTGATGACACGGATGATAGCGGTGATGTGTCCCGTTGTGTCGATTATATTCATTTCATTGTGATGACACGGATGATAGCGGTGATGTGTCCCGCTGTGTCGATTTGTATTTATAGCGACGGTTCATTCCGCTATATTGATTGGCGAGGGTTCATTCCGCCAGGTGTATTTATAGCGACGGTTCATTCCGCTATATTGATTGGCGATGGTTTATACCGCCGGACACGGATGATAGCGGTGATGTGTTCCGCTGTGTCGATGATGATGATTCACCTCTTTGTGATTATTGGTGATGATTCGTGCCGCCGTATATATAGATAGCGATGCCTCTTTCCGCTATTATGTGGACGATGATTCATGCTCAGGTGTATAGCGAGGTTTCATGCCACTTATTATATGACGAGGTGTCATGCCGTCGATTCTATAGCGAGGGATTGTGCCGCTATGTACTCAGCACAGGATTTTGCCGCCTTCGAGCGATGGGTGCTGATTACGCACTATTATTGAGCGACGGAGACAGGTATGCCGCTATATTGTTAGCGATGAGGTATGAGATATTGCTATTCTATTAGCTTTATTGTATCTGGCATGCGTTGATATACATGTTTTATTATGCCTATTTTACTAGCATGATAGTGGATGACATGTATCGTCACTAGTTGACAATGCCTTAGATGCCATGAGTTGGCATGTATTGTCAGAGGATGACGATGACGATGGTGTAGGAGATGTCTTATTAGACATGCATCATTGTTACGATGATCGATGCGTTGAGTATACGTATTCAGTGGTATGCCTTGGGTGCCAGTACCGAGCACAAGGTGGTGTGTGCGGCACCGATTGACGTGACCCTTATACCGAGCGGGTTGCTCGAGGAATGGTTGGATGCGCTGTACATGTGATTGTACCGCAGCTTACGTTTGGGGTGATCATTTTACGAGTGGTGATACCCTTGAGGTATGCTCGTTGGAATGGCTCTTGGCCATGAGATTTGACGACAGGAGTAATCATGAGGAAATTACTCGCTTTCTGTCGATGTGACATGTGGTAGACATGGTCACACCACCCATGAGGGTGTAGGATGAGTCCTAAGGGAGTAGGATCAGGTTATGTTAAGTACATAGGGACATTGGAGTGTCCAGGGTGTATCGGCATTAGAGGAACGTTGGGTGCAGACCCACTACTCTATTGATTTTCTTCCCCCGGTATGGTGTGCCGTACGGAAACATCCGTCTTGTTGGTAGGTTTGAGGTAAACCTAAAGAGGCGGAGACTAGGTTGTCTGCCGTGTGTGTGCAGCACCATGATGGGCTTGCTAGAGCCGTTATACTGCTCGTTGGAACCAAGTTGGCAAATCGTAAGGTGATACGATGTGGATTGTGGTGGACTCTAGTAGTCACCATGTCATTTTGAGGATGAGGTGGTGTATGCCTCACTGAAACGTGTATACGTTTATGTTTAATCTTGGTGAGACTTGTCTGGGACAGCTCAGGACGTTGGAGTACCAACAAGAGAGTCATCAGGTCGTTATTGACTCAATCTAAGGGAATCCGTGTATATGTGACGCAATGGGTGTTATTGTACCCAGTTTTTTCCGAACAGTGGTTCGAGACTTGTGGATCTCGAGTTCGATGGCACTTCCCTTGTGAGGAAGGAGGTAGTATTATACCTATTTGGGAATCTTGAAAGATTCGGTAAGTTGGTGCATGTGGTGTTGATTTTGAGAATCACGCCGTGTTATTGATCGTCGATTTTCATTCTCCTGGATGGGAATGACTCAGGATTGACAGTTGTGTATGGGGCTTAGGGGTATGTTGTAGATACCCGAGCCAAGTGCATTGAGTATGCATGCGATGTCAATACTTAGGCAGGTATACCGGTGAGTATACGGATGCCAGTTATTGATTTCCTTCCTGTCAAGCATAGAGTTATGCTATTTTTGGATGGTTAAATCTCTGATGAGATATGGAACACCTTGAGATTGGGAATCTCCATGGCACGATGATTATGAGGAATGATCGTGAAGTTAGTTGACTCCCTTGAGGAGGGATTTTCTTGTGAGGGTTAAGGTATTTCCCTTGTTGGTATTTTCCTTCGAGTTATGCGACAGCCTTCCCAAGTTTGGATTGTTAAATCCGAGGATTTTCAAGGGATGGCAGGATTTCGGATTGGTTGAGTGTCGCTGACGACACAAGCGTTGAGGATGCAATGGGTTTATTGCATGCCCCTTAAGAAATTTAAACTCTGCGGAGTCTCGGTTGTTATTTATGATCAGGACGTGATTCTTGGAACATCCGGAGGTGGACATCTTGTGAGATGTCTTTTGTTTGAAATTGTGGCTGTGAGTTGCCCAAATTAAGTTGCAATGAGGCGACTACTCCTTCGATGGAGGAAGTTTGAAAGTGGAAACCAGGTTTGGTATGTGTACACCGTGGTATACTAGTATTTCCCTCGTAACGATGTATGTTAGACATCGTGAGTCTTGATAGAGATGTCATGGAATGATATCTACGATAGGATCAGGAGTGGTTCGAATCCTTACAGTTTCAGTTGACTAACTGCTTTTTGGATTATTAGCGTTGAGCTGTGCTGACGCTCTTTGACGTTATGATGGATTTGGAAATCTATTCCACTCCAGAGTTTGACACGAGGTCAACTTTCTCAAGTTGAGGAGTCATTCAGGCTGCGTTCTTACTAGTCGTGTTAGAACTAAGGTGACTGTCCGATCTACAGTCGTAAGTATCGGTTGTGTTGCAGTCATGAGGGACTGACTTTTGGGATGACCCGCATCGCGGTACGTTTTACCTCTTGGGTGATATGCTGGTTTTGGTAAGTCGCTCTGTTTCAGAGTTAGATGAGAGGTAAGTATCCTCGCGTTTATTAATACGATTCTGATATGGTCAGGAATCGAGGTTATGGCTTCATGTTGTTGTGTAGCCTGGGTGTTACGTGATACACCAGTGCTAATTTCGAGGACGAAATTCTTTTAGTGGGGGATATTGTGATGACCAGGGATTATAGGTGTTAATCCCGTAGTGTTTTTACGTGGCGATTTGGAGTTTAATTGAGGTATTGGGCCTTCTGGGCTCGTTTATTTGGGTAGTTGGGATCGTTGGATCCAGAGGTTGAGATTGTATTCTCATTTGGGTGAAAAACCTAAGAGTTGGGTTTTTGTTGTGTCTCGGGATCTCGGGTGCTGTGTGAGCACCGGTAGGGGATTTTGGAGTTAGAGAGAGAGTTTTTGAAAACAGATGATTTTTAAGGAATCATGATGTATTTGTGGGGTTATTAATTTTTCGGGGTATTTTTGCTATAAATACCAATTGAACCCAAAATTTTACACAAAAATTCATTTCAGCCCCTCAATTTTCTCTCTCCCCGCTCGCGACCCCTTCCCCGTCTGCAACAGCCGCCGCGCGCAAAAGCGGTGCGCCCGCCGCCGTCCGGCCGCCGTTCGGCGCGTCCGACCTACCCACGGCGTCGTCTCGGCGAGGCGCTCCTTTCCCCTCCGTCAATTGAAGGTTTCGTCGCGTTTCTCGTTCGAATTTGGCTGGAATGCGTCGATCCCCAAAAGTTAGGGTTCATCGATTTTTCGTCCGATTTCTTCCGATTTCGTTTGGGTAACCTTCCTAACCCCCTTTTTCATGCTTCTGATGTGATTCCCTGCCTAATTGTGATTTATTGGCTCGAATTTATTTCGAATTTCGTGAGGATTGGTTCGAATTTTGTGATGTGTGCGTGAATGGGTTCGAAAATTGTAATCTTTGGCAGGGGTGTGGCGATTCTTGTTATGGGTCGTTTATTACATGCTTTAGTTGTATAAGGATGCTTCTTGTGTTCGAATTTTAGGGGTTTGGATTTCGAATTTGGGGGTTTGGCATGTGGGATGATTATTCATGCTATGGATTGATTAATTCATATGTGAGATGAATTATGGTATTTAATGGGTTCGATTTGTGTTGTGAAGGTTCGAGAATTTGTGGGGTATTCTTGAGCGATTTTCGATATTGGTTTATTGTCTTGTGTTGACAATATTTTTGAGGGTTATGGGTGTGCTTGAGCATGAGTTGCATGTTCGTAATTAATTGTGAATTAATTTATCGTGTTAGCACATCGTTCCTCGGGGCATGGAACTCGAGCAAGGTTTGGCTCGGACTTCGGAGATTTAAGGTACGTGCGACGTACGAGCATTTCTATATATTTGGGCATTTGTGAATGCATAATGAACTGTGATTTCATTGAATAATCGCGCATGAGGATTATATATATATATGTTGATATAGCCAAGGAATGACCCAAATCTTGATATCGCCGCTTGTAGCGTGCGTGACCCTAGAGTAGGATGACTCTTACATGATATATGGGGTACTGGGTTTATATGACCATTGTAGGGCATTTGAGATGCCTGAGAATGATCGTGGGATCATGTTTTCATTATAAGACATTTGAGATGTCTAGGTATAATGGAAAATTTGTAAATAATGCTAGGCATTTAATCTATTTATGATTAATAGCGAGGCTATGAAATCAGTGCTAGATATTGAGATATCTGCTTTGCATGAATGATGAACTTGGAATCATAATTATTGATATTCGAGAACTAGGCATGCAATGAGTTAAATCAATGCGTTGATTTACTGATTTTTGAGATTTGATGAGTTTGATGATTGTGAGAACAGGGACAGTACACGGAATCCCGGATGAGGATGTTGCCATCCAGGGAGTATCATTTAAATTTCATTACTATTTACTTGTGTTGTAAATTATGAAATTCATTATTGTGATTATGAGATTTTGTGTATTGGTATGCTCACCCCGTTGGGGGCTGTCTCTGTTGGGGCAGGTGAACAGGTGCATCGATGGCTGTGGAGCTGAGCTCGAGCTGTTGATTGGACGTACTCACAGGATCGTGGTACCAGGGCTTGATGGAGCACGGTATCGTATAGAGTACTTATATACACCCGAGGTTTATATACACATTTATGATGCTCGCATGTGAGCACGGACATTCTTGTATATGGGTTGTATATAAAGGCATGAGCCTTCCTCTCTTTCATTATATGTTGCATGCAATTGTGTAGAATTGCTAATGATATGAGAGTCGTTAGTGTATTATGTGGGTGTTGAGACCCATTTATGTCGTCATATGTGTGGTGTCTTCCCTGGCTGGGAATTTACTTGGTATTACTGCTTTCTGATGAGTATTATGTTTTCCCTGGCCGGGAATTATGTTATGTGTTGTGCTTCTATTTCGGGATAGCTCTATTTATGGGGAGACTCTGCCCAAATTTTTATAAAAGTCCACAATGTGAAAAGTGGCAAAAAGGGATGATATTGGGCGAACTTTGTGAGTCTATTTCGTTGTTAGGCTGATGACCTTATAACATTGAGTGTTAAAGGAATTATTTTGAAATTGCCATGCAATGATAGAGTATCATCTGAGCTTCCCGATTGGGTTTTTATTGAAAGCATGTGCCACACATAGTGGTTAATACACTAATTATGGTTTAAGGGCTTGGGGTCCTTACACATACACACGTAGCACTTTGCTCCGCAAGGTCCTTCGTTCATGATCATGTCACATACTTGTTTATATTTAAAAACATACTTTTCATAGGGTTGCTCAATCGATATTTAAAGCATACATATAGTTTTGAAAACGAATGGAATGATAGCAAAAACCCACTTACAGTGTTGAATAACCGAAGCGAGAGAAAATGGTGTGAAACTCCTCCTCTTTTCCTTGAAGCTTTCGAAAATGAGTGTGTGTGTGTGTGTGAGGTTTTCGAAAATGATGGGAGGTAGAATAGGTGGAATATAGTTTTATCTCTTATGGTAGTAGTGTTGGATAATCATCCCTTAACATTGGCCAAATAAATCCCATAAATTGAGTCAAGTCAAGAAAGTCATAAACGCATGATATTATGATAATTGGATGCTAATGGTGTGGCAATTAAGTGGGAATATAATTAGGAGTAAGGGATTCAATGTAGGAGGATTTCAATTTGGATCCCTAAACTTTGGCCATATAATTGAATAATCATCAATGTCATGATTGGTAAGGAAAAAGAATGGGTTTAGGCCATTAGTGACATGATTTGAGCCAACTAATGATTTGGTGACATCAAGGTAATATGGATGTTATCAAAGGCTAATAAAATGGCTAATGTCAAATTTGATCATGCAACTAAATGGATACCATGATTTGGGCAAGGCATTTGAATGAGTCAATTAAATGAGACACAATGAATAAATGATTTTGGGTGTTTATTGTAGGAAAAATAGTTGATCAATACCAAAACTTTTGCCCTTTAATGACACAATTTGAGCAAGGTACTAAATGTCATTAATGAGATTGAATGATAGCATTTGATAGGGTTGAATGAGATTAAATGGTGGCATGATTGAGTGATACAATTGCATGACCTTGAATGACTAGTGTTATGACTTTAGCAAGTCAATGAATGACTCATGATTTGGAAAGGCAATTGATTAGGCAAATTTCCGGGGCTTCACATCCCTCCCTCCTTATTGGAAGTTTCGTCCTCAAAACTTGAGTCGGCTCGATCTTGATGAGATGTAGATATTTCTCTCGCGTCTTCCCTTTAGTTCCCAAGTGGCATCTTTCTCCATATGGTTTGACCTTTGGACTTGACGTATGGAATGGTTCATCACACTACTTGATCCTTTGAGTCCACGTTCAAGATCGGAGTTTCTTCGTACTTCATAGGTCCATTCCTGCTTCTTTCGACAACTAAAGGTTCTACATGGTTCGGATTGGCAATGAATATCTTCGCAGTCGTGGTACGAGAAAATATTATGATTTTTGGATAGGCTTCGAGCGAGCGCTATTTTGATTCTGTTGGGACCGTCATTGTTGAAATTAAATCACTTAGGGCAAAAAGTTTGCTCCAAATTTCGTATTGAAGTCGAGGCTCAAAGGTGTAGCATATCCTCTAGGGTTTGAGTTGCCTTTTCGGTCTGACCATCGATTTGAAGGTAATATACGGTAGTAAAAGTCACAAGAGTACTTATCGGTTATTGAAAGCTCTCTCAAAGTCGCGACACAAATTGTGGGTCTCTGATAGAAGCTGACGAGACTGGCTTCCTACATTCGTTGGTTTAATGTTTCGTCTGAGCTCTTACCTAGTCGAACCAAGAACCAAATCTACAAGTATTTCTTCTATTGAACTTCCATCATGTACTCTAATGAGATTATCTTAGCTTTAAGTAAGCGAATGAAAGGAGTTTCTAGTTGAATGATTTTTCTTTGTCAAAATGATCAATGATAGGAGAAAAGTCTCTTATAAAGGTTGTTCAATACAATCCAAAATTTTCTTAAGGGGATGCAAAGTGAATGATCAACTTTTACGAGTTGAAACGATCAAAACAATTGTTGAATACTACAAGAATTTGCAAGGATGACATACATTATTCTAGGATACAATCTCATGAAAGAGATGAAATGAAAATTCCAAGAAGGTGGAAAGATAGAAAATGTATGTACTTTTGTGCATCAACTTAAAATAAGTTTTGCAAGATGTTAGTCAAAAAATATTTGTTTGATATGAAGAAGATCAATGCCATATCAAACTCAAGCAATCATGTGGTCTCAAAAATGAATTAATAAACAATTGATGTATCGAACTTTAATGAAGCACGATAACCACATTAACCAAAGAATAATTGGGTAATCATGAAACAACAATTTACTATGAAGGCCAGAAATACTAAAAATCATTGAATGATTGTTTCACAAGTAAGGTATGTTTCAAACGAATCCCGACTATTTAACGTAGATGTGATGTAAGAATAATTCCAAGATGGATCAATAGTTGGATAAAGTATTTGTAAAAATGAGGCTATAATATGAATAATTCTTCTAATGAAATAGTATGGTCTTATATATGTTTGCCAAATGAAATATGAGTTCAATGGGATATCAATAGCAAATTTGAAGGAAGACAAATGGTTTTATTGATCGAAATGAATTTTATCGAATTTCGAAATGTAGGAAATATATTTCTAATACCCTAAAAGTTTGAGGGACTAATCTATTATCTCTCATTCCAACCAAATGATCATACAACTTGAACCCAAAGTATCACAACTTATACTCAAATTATGAGATGTATCTTAAATTATGTGCCCCAATAATATAACATGATTTACTTAGGCTCTAAGGACCTCAATAAGAATAAGGAGGGCATGTCATCGACTATTCGAGTTAGGCCGAGATTTCACTCGAAATGAAGTTCCTCGAAATTGAGTGATTTGAGAATTAACATTCTCGAAGTTAGCCCAAGAATAAAAATTCAAGGAATTGAGCGTAATATGCTGAAAACAATTGGATTGAGTTCATCATGACTTACAAAAAGGGATATAGCTTTTCAAAATAATAGTAGCAAGGGTTTAAAGTTGTTGCGTAGGAGCGTAACCGATGAATAACACAATTGGGATACGCTCGGAGAATAAACTAAAATTTATTAACTAAACTGAGAGGTTCACGACAAAATCCTAAACAAAGAAAATCAACACTAGGATACCCAAGATATATTCCTTATTATCCTTATGACTTTGCATATTAGAAAAAATTAGTCTATTGCTTCTCTGTCTCCTAAATCCCCTTCAACATCTTCCAGTACAATAGGATCTTTCTCTTCCATCATGAAATAGATCACAGACTGCTTGTAGGCAACTTCCTGTGCCAATTCATTCTTCTCATTCACGAGGGCTTGAATTTGAGTCCACATGTTCTCCCGATGCTCATTGAACTCCTGCTCGAAGTGTTCCAACTGTTGGCACTTATTAATGTGGACTTTCAGAAGTGTTTTGTTGTCCTCGATTGCTTTTGTAAGTCGCTCTTCGGCACGATGATGGTGGTAGGTCATCCTTTGAGCAATGTAACGGAAGTGATTTATTAACTCCAACAACTCGATCTTGTCTCGCATCTCCTTGTCTTGGAATATTTTAAATTCTGTTATATCATGTTCCGTCATTTGTATCGAACTGGTTTGAGCGTTAGTCATCGTAGCCTATGTCGTATTGAAGAGTATGCTAAGGTGGAGGTGAAATCGAAGGATGAGATTTCGTGGGTTAGAGTTCTTTGAGGAGAAAAATTAGATCCTCAATTGGTTACCTTTCGGTTGCTGAATTTCGAAATTGATAAGGGGCTATTAATATACATGTCATGAAGATTCATAACCCAGATTTAATTTTAAATGGCACTCGAAATTGGGAGAAATTGAATCCCGAAATTTTCGCAATTTAGGGTTCTTGAGCGAGAATCTCGAACCGAAATTGAGCATCTTTCCTTGTTTGTGATTTTGATTGGATAGAGGGCTTTTGTTCGACATGATATAAGGATCATAAACCCAGAATTAATTTGAAATTAATGTTCGGATTGTTGAAGAGATCGTTGGTCGAAATTTTCGCCATTTAGGGTTTATAGGGCGTGAATTGCGGTTCTAATTGGCAACCTTCTCTCATTTTGGAGAGAGATCCGATAGAGGGATTTTGTTAGGAATTAAATTACGGTCAAACACCAAAAATTAATTTGAAATTGATGTTCAGATTGATGGAGAAATCGTTGGTCGAAATTTTCGTCATTTAGGGTGTTAGGATCGGGGTAGTGTTTAGAGGGGGGGGGGGGGGGAGGGGTTGAATAAACACTAGATTCAATTTCGATTTCTTCTTCTGGTTAACTTTAAACTGTTAAGTATTACAGTTGCTTCTCAATATCAGGCAAGTCAGCAGACACTTATTATAGTGCGGAAGACGTCTACTGAACTTGTGAGGAATAAAACTGAGGTAATAAAGTAATGAACAAATAACACAAGAGTTGTTTCTGGAAGTTCGAAGCACAACGCTTCTACGTCTCCCCTTCTTCCTTTGCAGGAAGGATTCACTACAAGACTTGGTTTACACTTTACAGTATACAACCTTCTTAGGCACTAACACACTTGGCCTAAACTCCTAGCAATCACAATCTTCTTAACTTTTGATTACAATGGATTCTATAACACTCTTTACAGAATAACTTTCTAGCTTTGAGAGTTTTTGAGCAGCAGACTTCAATTGGAAATAATCTATCACAGATTCAGTTTCGCTGTTTGTCTGCTCTTTGCTGAACGTTTGGAATATCAGTAATATGATTTTCTTGTTTGCTTTGAAGTATATCTCTTTGTTGAAAATCGCTCAGCCCCTCTTCATTCTCTGCTTGGACGTATTTATAGGTTTGGTTGTCCAAAGGTAGCTTTTCTGTATATGGAAGAGATTAGCTTTCCAAATTCATATTGTCTTCTTTCCTATTTTGTTTAAGCAACGGCTCTTTTCACTCTGACGGTAATGGTGGCGGAGATATAGCAGTGTGTGCCGCTCTGTTGTACCTTTGTCAGAGAATGTTGTACTGATTTTGTCTCGTTGCTTAGTGCTCTTACTGGAAGTTTAGACTTCTGCTGGTTTTCTTTGTTCAACTGGTCGTTCATCCTCTTATGACCAGTTGATGTCTTTGTTCAGAGGGACTATCCGATTAATAGTTGTCCAGTAGATGTCTGTCCAGTTGGTGGCCATCCAGTTGATGTCTATCCAGTTGGTAGCCATCCAGTTTATGTCTTGTCCAGTTGGTAGCTATCCAGTTGGTCTTTGTTACTCGGTAGGACTTCATCCAGTTGGTCTTTGACAACCGGTAGGACTTTATCCAGTTGGTCTTTGTTATCCGGTAGGACTTCATCCAGTTGGTCTTTGACATCCGGTAGGACTTTATTCAGTTGGTCTTTGACATCCGGTAGGACTTTATCCGGTTGATGTCTTGTCCGGTTGATGTCTTGTCCGGTTGATGTCTTGTCCGGTTGATGTCTTCACCCGGTTGATGTCTTGTCCGGTTGATGTCTTCACCCGGTTGATGTCTTGTCCAGTTGATGTCTTGTCCGGTTGATGTCTTGTCCGGTTGATGTCTTCACCCGGTTGATGTCTTCACCCGGTTGATGTCTTGTCCAGTTGATGTCTTCACCCGGTTGATCTTTAACATCCGGTTTGTAATCACCAAAACTTAGAAATTGTTTTCCCAACAATTTCCCCCTTTTTGGTGATGACAAAACTAAGCAATAATCGATTTCCTACTTGAGTAAATAAGATGAGAATCCTGAAAAGACTTGAAGACATAATGGAAAAGAAATTTGCATTAAATATAAGCAGATTACAAGTTGTAATCAAACTGGACAATTGAGAGAGATTCATCTTTATTTAAGATGAATTCTTATACTTGAATAGAATCTAAGACAAATCTATTTTTACACAAAATAGCTGATACATGACAAATTTCTCTTTAAATGAACAAAGTAGACCGGAGAGCTTCGATCCACCCGGTGCGGAGAGAAAGAGTTCGATCCAGCTTGTTTCAGAGAGAAGGTCGGGAAGAGTCATACGTATATTCATCAGGCAGCTTCCATGGTTTATGGATTCACCTAATGAGAATATTCTATCTCTATCTTCCCCCTTTTTGTCATCAGCACCCAGTCATCCCCTGTGAGCAGTTCCTGACTGATGAGGAGCATCAGAACAGGATTCAAACGCTGAAGCTTAATGGAGCTGGGTTAGATAAGTAATCAACCCATGAGGGGTTGATTTAGATAAGTAATAAACCCATGAATCAGAAAAGTTTTTATCAGAAAACCAAGGGATTTTGAAAGTCTTGAAATTAATCATGGTGAGTGAATGTGTGTTATGTGAGTAAACAAGAGTCGCTATTTATAGAACAAAAGTGTTTCAATTAATGTGAATGTATTTATGTTGATCAGTAAATACAAAGAAAAAGTCAACTAAAAACAGTAAATAGATAAGAGTAATTAAATGAGGAGTCAGAAAACGATACTATTTTCGCCCGAACCAATGTTTGGAATAGTCGCGTTTTTCGGCAGGCGGTTGGCGCGGACTCCGAGATCTGGGTTGAGCAGTTGGTCTGGACTGAGTGAGTGCTCCAGTTGCAGGGGATGAACAAGCAGCTGAACTTGAAGCTCGCTGCGTTGAGGGAGCAGTTCGGCTGGGTTCAGGTATTCTGTGAATTATTTGAGGGGCTGCAGGCAGGATGTTGCATATATCTTGAATCTGAGAAGCAAATGCTGCCTGCATGGTGGCCAACTGATCGGTCAAGATTTTCATGGCGTCGTCAATCTTTTCTCCAAGAGCCATTGAGGTGGCAGATGAAGAGATTCATTATTTTGAGTGATCTGAAGACGCGCCTGGCCAATTCTAGAGTAGGCGTCCGCCACTGCATTCTCAGCAAAGGTTTGAAGTCTGGTGACAGTAGTCGTTAAATTACTTAAGTCCCGGTAGACTTGCTGGAATTGAGAGTCTGTGTGCTGCTGATGGGTGCCTAGAATGAGAGTTGCAGTTCGCTCTTCCTGCTTAAGTTTATGAACATCGCTGGCTAGTGCTGATATTGCAGTGAAGAGATTAGCTAGCTGTGCAGCAATGTTCAGTGGCTCGTCCAGAGGGTTTGTAAAGACAAAAAAATCCTCAGAAAACTCTTGAACCATGGACGGATCTACGGCAATCATTGGAGTACCAGTAGTAGGGACAAGAGCACTGGGATGGGCATCTTCAACTGCACTGGAGTGCAAAATAGTAGTTTCAACATTTGGGGCAGCTGTAGAGTCTGAGATAGTTACAACCAAAATGGCAGTTTCTTCAATTTGTGGGGCAGCCAAAGCAGTAGTGGCTTGATCAACCGCAGCAGCAGACGACTGGGTGTGATCATTGGAGTGTGAAGACTCACTGGGTTCATGATTGGCAGAGGATATAGTAACATGCTGAACCACTGTTTGAATGACTGCATCCACATTGGTGTGATCAACAACCATTGGTTGAGGCTGTTGATCATTATGAGAGCTGGGAGTAGAGGAGACGCTGGGAGCAGTTGGAGAGGAGAGTTCTTTAACCGAGGAGGCTACCTCCAATGCAGTTGGTGCGTCCTCCGCTCCAGTGGGAGTGGTCTCTAGAGCAGTAGAAGTGAGCCCCACAGAAGAGGGGACAATCTCCAAATTTGCAATGACCGTTTGTAGATCCGGCTGATCAGGGCTTGCAACAGTTTCAGCAGTGAAGGAGCATGAGTGAATCCCAGTGGATATGCGAATATCATGAAGAGCAAGCTCAGCCATTTCCAGCTTGGGTCCAAGAGCATTTAGAATAGCTCTATCATGATTCGCTGTTCCTGAATTACCGTTGAAGTGTTGAAGGCGGGTTTCAACCAGGGCTTGAAGTTCGCCCACATAGATCATCAGGCTAAAAACATCTCGGAGCTTCAAGCTTGTTTCAGGGTCTGAGATTTGAAGATATGCCAGGATTTTGTTCTCATCTTCCCTAGCCTGATCCAGAATAGGATCAAAATCATCAAATCGAACCTTTATTCGAGCCTTTACCCAATGATAAAAAATCTCCAGCTGTGGTTGCAGTTTGGCTTCAACTGTATCCATGACCATCTGGATCTCGAAGGCAACAGGAGTGGAAACTGGAGCCGTAAGAGTTTTTCCTTTGCCAGCAGGGGTGGTCTTTGGATGACAGTATGGACACAAGGACTTGGGTGTCCTAAAGCTGATAGTGCCTGGTGCTTGCTGAGAGCTCACCAGTGCTGACGGAGTGTCAACTGGAACCATTGATGGAGCAGGCACCATGGCTAATGAAGCAGTTGGTTCCTCAGTTGGAGGAATTTCAGGGCTGGGTTCTCTTCCAGGAATAACGTTTGTAGGGCCGGCGGAGGAGATGGTATCAGAAGCGGCAATGACCTGCTGTCGGATAGCTGAAGGAGCAGCTTTTCTTGTTCTGGGCTTCTTAGGAGGGGGATGAGGAGGAGAAGACTCAGCGGATTCCGAGACAGTTTGTTCAGAGTCACTAATTACTTGAGTCAAACGGCGCTTTGTCACCCCACCTTCTCTGCCACTTCGTTGTCGATGAAGCTGAAGATACTTGGCAGTGATAAGTCTCCCTGGATGAAGGTTGGAGAGAGCCCCTGTTTTAATGTGTTTGCTGTCAAAAAGGCTGCTTAGCGGGAGAGCAAAGCCTGATTGACCCTTTCCAGAGACCACTAGACTAGTCAGAGTTTGAAATAACACAACTGACCAGTTTATCTCCAATCCTTTGCATATTGCACTCATAACGTCAAACTTTTCAGGGGTGATCATATCAAATGATCCAGCTTTACATAGAAGCCCCTTGGAGATGATGTCTGCCAGTTGTCGATAATGGCTCTTCATTAATACTTTCCTGAAAGGAGGACGTTGAAGGCGATGAGCAGAGTCCGAAACTGTGAGGCGCATCTCTTCTCGTAGTTCCACTGGAATAGTGGAAAAATCAGTAAGTCCGGTGGAGGGAAGGCACAAATGTGTGGCAAATTCAGATTGGGTGATGGTAACCGACTGTCCAGATACGGATGCCACCACGGTGTCGTCCACAACCTTGGCCGTAGCAAAGAACTCGTGTAGCTTGTCCTTGTAAAATGAGGGGGCCTGGCTCAGGATTACCAGGAGTCCGGAGGTATCCAGCCTTTGTATCAACTCCTTTGTCTCCTCATCAGATGATGTGTATATAGAATGAAAATCGATGTGAACAGCATTGGTGATGAAGCTCGGCTGTACATTCTTTGACATTTTGGATGAGTATGAGGAAGAAGCAGCAACAATCTTGTTAGAGTACAGTTTTCTGAAAGAAAAGATAATTGCAGTGAATTGTTGGAGAAGATGAAGAGTAGAGAAATTAATGGCGGTGAAAATGGAAGTATATGTAACGTCGTACTGTAGATGAGCGGACACATGTATACGTGGCGATCATCTAACGATTTAAAAAGATTTAACAAATAAATAAAAGGACAGGATTTAGGCGGGAGTGAAATGATTTATTTTACACAAAAGTAATTTTGAATTCCGACGTTCATTAGGTTAATAAGTATCGAGGGTTATTTTTGTCAAAGCATATTTGGTAACATCAGCTGGTATGTAGGGTTCGACTGGTAGGAAAGCATCTACTGGATGTAGAGTCCTTTTGGTACGGATACACCTACTGCAGCTGACCATTGTATTACCAGCTGAGCTTAAATAACCATGATAGGACTATAACTGAAATTCCCCCTAAATTTATGCAAATAAACTAACTAATTCCCCCTGAAATCATTACCCAAACAAAATAATCAAGAAGTAATTTCAATTAAACCAAGAATATTTCGAAAGTAAGAAAACTTAGCGTCCGGTAGGGGTTTTGTGAAAATGTCTGCTGCCTGTTGTTCGGTAGAGATATACTCCAGTCGAATTTCTTTCTTCATAACATGATCTCTGATAAAATGATGACGGATGTCAATATGTTTAGTACGAGTATGAAGAACTGGATTGTATGTTATAGCAATGGCAGACGTATTGTCACAAAAAATGGGAGCCTCTGTGGACTCAATTCCATAGTCTCTGAGTTGTTGCTGAATCCAGAGCAGTTGAGCACAGCAGCTTCCAGCAGCGCCTCTGCAGTGGAAGTTGCTATGGATGTCTGTTTCTTGCATCCCCATGATATCAATCGATCACCAAGGAATTGACAATACCCACTAGTGCTTTTCCTGTCAATTTTGCATCCAGCATAGTCAGCATCTGAGTATCCAATAAGATTAAAAGTTGAGTCTCTGGGATACCATAGAACCAACATTCTCAGTGCCTTTCAAATATTTGAGGATCCTTTTGACAGCAGTGAAGTGCGACTGCTTGGGATTTGCTTGAAACCGGGCGCACATACACACAGCAAACATAATATCTGGTCGGCTGGCTGTCAAATATAGTAAAGATCCGATAATGCCTCGATACATTGTAACTTCGACTGGTATTCCTGAATTATCCAAGTCGAGTTTGGCAGATGAGCTCATTGGTGTAGTAGCAGCTGAGCTGGTATTCATTCCATATTTCTTCAGCAGCTCTTTAGTGTATTTAGACTGATTTATCAGGATTCCTTCACTAGATTGCTTGACTTGCAATCCTAAGAAAAATGATAGTTCTCCCATCATGCTCATCTCAAATTGGTCCTGCATAATTTTAGAGAATCTTTCGCACAATTTTTGAGTTAGTACTTCCGAAGATAATATCATCAACATAAATTTGAACTAGCAGAGTATGATCTCCCTTTGTAAATTTAAAAAGGGTCTTGTCCACCGTGCCAATAATAAAATTGTGCTCTGTCAAATATTTTGATAAAGTTTCATACCAGGCACGGGGAGCTTGCTTTAGACCATACAGAGCTTTATTGAGACGGAAAACATGAGATGGCTGCTGATGGTTTTCAAATCCAGGAGGTTGTTCAACATAAACTTCTTCCTGGAGTTTGCCGTTAAGAAATGCACTCTTAACATCCATCTGATAGACTTTAAAGTCTTTAAACGCAGCAAATGCAAGAAATATGCGAATTGCTTCTAATCGAGCTACAGGGGCAAAGGTTTCATGAAAATCAATGCCTTCTTCCTGTCTGTAGCCCTGTGCAACTAATCTTGCCTTATTTCTAATTACTGCACCATTTTCGTCTATTTATTTCTAAATACCCATTTGGTGCCAATTACAGTGTGATGCTGTGGTCGTGGTACAAGATACCATACTTTGTTTCGTTCAAACTGATTTAGTTCTTCCTGCATTGCTTCTACCCAACTTGGGTCTAATATAGCTTCATCAATCTTCTTAGGTTCTATATGAGATATGAATGCAGCATGAAGAAATTCATTAATCATTTGTCCTCTGGTGCGTAGAGGAGCAAGAGGGTTACCGATGACCTGCTCGGGTGGATGATCCTTCTTCCACCGGAGCGAAGGTCCAAGAGGGTTGAGTTCTTCCGATGATTGGATGTGAGTAGGCAAATCAGATGTTCTGATAGACTCATCTTTCTCATTTGTTCCTTCTACTGCAGTAGAGGTAGATGCCACTGTTTCATTGGTAGCTGGCTGCAGTGCTTGTTGGCCAGCAAACTCCTCTGCTTGAGCTTCAGGAACTTCTGGTTCTAAGGAGCAGTCAGTCCTGCTTCTGTAATCAATCTCATCATCAACATTTTCGTCAATGTAAGTGCTTTCCAGTCGATTACACAAGTTGTTGATTTGTATATCAGATAGTGTACAGTCAGTAGGTTCATCAAATTTTACATGCACTGTTTCTTCTACATTAAGAGTTCTATTATTAAATACTCTGAATGCCTTACTAACTGTAGAATAGCCAAGGAACATTCCAGCATCAGATTTGGCATCAAAAGCAGTGAGATGAGTCTTTCCATTGTTGTGAATAAAACATTTGCAACCAAACACATGGAAATAGGAAATATTTGGCTTACTGCCATTCCAGATCTCATAAGGGGTTTTATTTGCTCGCTTATTAATCATTGATCTGTTCTGCGTATAACATGCTGTGTTGACAGCTTCTGCCCAAAATCTCTGCGATATTTCTGATTCCGCGAGCATAGTTCGCGCAGCTTCTTTCAAAGTGCGGTTCCTACGCTCAGCAACTCCGTTTTGTTGAGGAGTTCTAGCTGCAGAGTATTCGTGTTTAATACCAAGGTCATCTAGATATGATTCGAGTGATTGATTGGTGAACTCAGTACCTTTATCACTGCAAATTCTATCTATCCCACACGATTTCTCATTTTGGAGTCTTTTAAGTAGTTTGATCAGCTTTGGAGTAGCCTGATCTTTGCCACTTAGGAACAAGACCCACGTGAAACGAGTGTAATCGTCTATTAACACTAGGGTATACTTCATTCCCCCTAGACTTGTTACTGGTATAGGACCAAACAGATCCATATGCAGCAACTCTAGGTACCGAGAAGAAGATTTACTCCCTTTGTTCTTAAAGGAGGATCTGATTTGCTTACCAAGTTGGCAGGCTGTACAGATCTTGTCTTTTGAGAACTCAATTTGGGGCAGTCCAATAACTAGATCAAGTTTACGCAGACTGGCAATAGTTTTAAAATTTAAGTGACTCAATCGTTTGTGCCAAAGCCAATTTTTGGAGGAGTTCAGGGCAGCTAAGCAAGTAGAGGAAGTAGGCTGATTAAGATTCCAATCAATTTTATATGTGTTATCATGCCTTCTACCTACAAGTAATATACTGCCATCAGTAGATTTAATTGTGCATGAGTGCTGATTGAATTCTACGGAATGACCATTGTCACACAGTTGACTTATGCTAATCAAGTTATAGCATAGATTTTCAACTAAAAGAATATCTTTAATGATGATGTCACCGTAGATAATCTTACCCTTACCCACGGTTCTACCTTTCGCTTTATCTCCAAAAGTTATTCTGGGTCCGGTGGAGTCCACCAGTTCAGACAATAAGCTCGCATTTCCTGTCATATGTCTAGAGCATCCGCTGTCCAGGAACCATTCTGAGCTCCGAACTGGATGCATTCTAGTTTCCTGCAATTAAAGCGATAGAATGATTGGTACCCAATCCTACTTGGGTCCAGGTAGGATTAGTCCTTTCGGAACCCACACTTGTATGACCCTGAATGACTTAGGTCGGTGTGTGTTCTAAAATGTGTGTGCATTTATGAATATTGGTGATGATTTTGACTGTGAAGTGTGATAATCTGTCTATGCATGTGCTTTAGGTTTGTAGTTCCTGTTATTTAGCATATACCTCTTCTGGACAGGTTTACAGTTGTAGTACCAGTTGGGTTTAACCTCTCTAGCTGCTCGACCAGTGGGTTTAAGTTCATTTCTGAACTTTTGCCTCGGTTTAGCCTCTTTGAGTGGTTCTACATAACCGATACCTCTGTGCTGTGCCTGTTCCTTGATGAGTGTTGCTTTAACAGGTTCTTTAACCAGTTCATAAGGGTCATATATTGTGCTAGATCTTACAAAGTCATTGATTGAACCTTGCTTTTTGTTAGACACAGTGGAGGTTCATTACCAGATGAAATGCCGTCATTGCTATTATAGCCTATGCCTGTTAAATCACCAGCAAGCCTTATAGACTCAAGCATTTCATCCTTTCTGGTAGTCGACGCATTCCAAGTGCTAACCAGTTTGCTAAGTTTCTGGTAGGCATACTTGGCTTCATCTCTTTCTTTCACTAGGAGACTGACTGTTTCCCTTAAGCAGTTCAACTCCCTTGATTGTTCACAATCAAGCTTGTTTTTATGCGTTTCAGTTTGGATTGTGTGCTCAGTCTTATAGCTTTCAAAGGATTCATATAGCGTCCGATACTCATTGATCATGTCCTGCAATGCATTGGTAAGTTCACTATGTGTAAATTCAGATAGGTTAGATTCATGTACCTCATTTTCATCATTTGCCATTAAGCAGTGGACTTCCTCGTCTTCACTCTCGCTGGATGAGCTAGTTAACTCCTCTGATTCTGATTCAGAATAATCCCATTTGCTCTTACTTTCTTCTGCCATCAAAACCTTTTGATCTCTGTCCCTTTTGGATGATCTTCTGGTTTCTTTGGATTTTCTGTAATCCTTGGATCCTCTTTTGTGATCATCCTTTTTGGGTTTAGGACAGTCCGCAATGAAGTGCCCTGGTTTGAGGCAGTTGAAGCATACTCGCTCTTCTTCTTCTGAATTTCCTTTGGAACTCTGCCTTCGAGGATATGATTGATAAGGTCTCTGGTTCTTCTTCATGAATTTCCCAAATTTCTTTACAAACATTGCCATAGCATCATTACACATCTTTTCTGGAGTCATCTCTGTAGAAGTAGGCAGAGACTCCGATGCAGTGAGAGCTTTGGTTGGTTGACTGGTATTTGGTTCATCTTCAACCCGAATGCCTAATTCGAATTCATAGGCTTTTAAATCAGCAAACAGATCATGTAGATCTATCTTGTTGATGTCCTTTGATTCTCTCATAGCAATGGTCTTGACATCCCATTCTCTTGGGAGACCTCTCATTACTTTGAGAGTGACTTCTCTGTTGGGTAAATCCTTACCCAGACTGCTTAGTTCATTAATTATTCCAGTCACTCTTTCATCATACTCGTTGAGAGTTTCTCCATTCATCATCTTGATATGCTCAAACTTCTGTAAAGCCACAGTAAGCTTGTTTTCTTTGGTTTGATCATTTCCTTCACAGAGTTGGGCAATCTTCTCCCAGATTTCTTTGGCTGTTGAGCACATTTTTATTTTGTTGAACATATTTTTGTCCAAAGTTTTGAACAGAATGTCCTTAGCAACGTTGTCTAGATTTTCTTTTTTCTTGTCTTCGTTTGACCATTGAGATCTTTCATTTTCTACCATTTGTGGATCACCACTTGTGATAGAAGCAGTTGTATTGATTTTCATGATCTTCAAAGGTCCTTCAGTGATTACATACCACATATCATCATCTTGAGCACTTAGATGTGCTTGCATACGGATCCTCCAATCATCATATTCGTCTTTCTTGAACATTGGAATCTTGCTGAATGAGGCCATCAGTTTTTCGTAAATGGTGATTTCTCAAGATTGAGAAGACCTAAGCTCTGATACCACTTGTTAGGATCGGGGTAGTGTTTAGAGGGGGGGGGGGGGGGGGGGGGGGGGGGGGGTTGAATAAACACTAGATTCAATTTCGATTTCTTCTTCTGGTTAACTGTAAACTGTTAAGTATTACATTTGCTTCTCAATATCAGGCAAGTCAGCAGACACTTATTATAGTGCGGAAGACGTCTACTGAACTTGTGAGGAATAAAACTGAGGTAATAAAGTAATGAACAAATAACACAAGAGTTGTTTCTGGAAGTTCGAAGCACAACGCTTCTACGTCTCCCCTTCTTCCTTTGCAGGAAGGATTCACTAGAAGACTTGGTTTACACTTTACAGTATACAACATTCTTAGGCACTAACACACTTGGCCTAAACTCCTAGCACACAATCTTCTTAACTTTTGATTACAAGGGATTCTATAACACTCTTTACAGAATAAACTTTCTAGCTTTGAGAGTTTTTGAGCAGCAGACTTCAATTGGAAATAATCTATCACAGATTCAATTTCGCTGTTTGTCTGCTCTTTGCTGAACGTTTGGAATATCAGTAATATGATTTTCTTGTTTGCTTTGAAGTATATCTCTTTGTTGAAAATCGCTCAGCCCTTCTTCATTCTCTGCTTGGACGTATTTATAGGTTTGGTTGTCCAACGGTAGCTTTTCTGTATATGGAAGAGATTAGCTTTCAAAATTCATATTGTCTTCTTTCCTATTTTGTTTAAGCAATGGCTCTTTTCACTCTGAGGGTAATGGTGGCGGAGATATAGCAGTGTGCGCCGCTCTGTTGTACCTTTGTCAGAGAATGTTGTACTGATTTTGTCTCGTTGCTTAGTGCTCTTACTGGAAGTTTAGACTTCTGCTGGTTTTCTTTGTTCAACTGGTCGTTCATCCTCTTATGACCAGTTGATGTCTTTGTTCAGAGGGACTATCCGGTTAATAGTTGTCCAGTAGATGTCTGTCCAGTTGGTGGCCATCCAGTTGATGTCTATCAAGTTTGTAGCCATCCAGTTTATGTCTTGTCCAGTTGGTAGCTATCCAGTTGGTCTTTGTTACTCGGTAGGACTTCATCCAGTTGGTCTTTGACATCGGTAGGACTTTATCCAGTTGGTCTTTGTTATCCGGTAGGACTTCATCCAGTTGGTCTTTGACATCCGGTAGGACTTTATTCAGTTGGTCTTTGACATCCGGTAGGACTTTATCCGGTTGATGTCTTGTCCAGTTGATGTCTTGTCCGGTTGATGTCTTGTCCGGTTGATGTCTTCACCCGGTTGATGTCTTGTCCAGTTGATGTCTTCTCCGGTTGATGTCTTGTCCGGTTGATGTCTTCACCCGGTAGATGTTTTCACCCGGTTGATGTCTTGTCCAGTTGATGTATTCACCCGGTTGATCTTTAACATCCGGTTTGTAATCACCAAAACTTAGAAATCGTTTTCCCAACATAGGGTTTATAAGGACGAGAATTTGATTGGCGATTGTTCATCCAACAGTGAACGGATTTTGCAATTGACAGGGGGCTTTTGTTCGTCTATGATCGTCGGCCATGGTGATTTGTCGAGGTAGTCGATTGGTGGTCGGCTGTAAGAGATCGGAAAATTGACGAGTATGGAGTGCGCAAATTTCGATCGCGAAATCGGTCATGCTAACGCCTTCCGTCCAGCTCGATACCTAGTGTTGTAGCTTCGTCTCAGGGAGGCGTTCAAGGTGGTGAGTCGACGTTCCGACTAAGGGCAGTGGCGTCGTGGCGGTTTGCTCACGGTTGCTGCTTCATTTATCTTTTATTTATTTTTTTCAGATTTCCAGATTTCTGTATTTTTCAATTTTTTTTTTTTAAAAAAATTCCATCTTCAGATTTTTGGATTCCAACCGATTTTCGATTTAATCAGTTGTCTATTAGATCCGGGATTTATAAGTTGGTTGATTTATATCAACCAAAAATCTTTTCCCAGCGGGATCATGGAACCTGGTTTTGCTCTGATACCACTAAAATGTCACGCCCCGAGATCGGAGTCGATAACACCGGCGTTGATTCCAAACATTAATTCAAAATCAACAAGCCTCGTGTACAGATCTATGATAAAAACCAGTCTATTTATTCTATAGAAAATAATAATCGTCTTTTACAATTGATATTACAAAATACAATTGTCTACGATTAAATCAAATATGCGGAAGCGTAAATAAAACTAATAAATTCTTGAAGGTTCTTCGTGGATCATCATCTCCAAAATTGTTCTTGTAATTCTTCCTCGATCTCTACTTTTCGTCTTTGTCTGGGAGGGGAGGTAAGGGGTGAGTATTTGGGAAAATACTCAGCAAGTAGGGGCCGATTGGACATAGTAAAAAGACATATATTTTCATAGCAGAAATCATTTTAAACATTTCTTTATCAAATCCATAGATCTTGGCACATAAACACATATCTCCACATATCCACATATCGACTTATTGGATTCAAGAGGTGGCTCCCGTGGTATAGCACTTTGCTCTTAAGGATCAAGAGGTGGCTCCCATGCATGTGGCACGTCCACATCATGTAGCACTTTGCCCCACCGAATCAAGTGGTGTCTCATACACACGTAGCACTTTGCTCCGCAAGGTCCTTCGTTCATGATCATGTCACATACTTGTTTATATTTAAAAACATACATTTCATAGGGTTGCTCAATCGATATTTAAAGCATACATATAGTTTTGAAAACGAATGGAATGATAGCAAAAACCCACTTTCAGTGTTGAATAACCGAAGCGAGATCCGAGTTGAGAAAGTGGTGTGAAACTCCTCCTCTTTTCGTTGAAGCTTTCGAAAATGAGTGTGTGTGTGTGTGTGTGTGTGTGTGTGAGAGAGGTTTTCGAAAATGATGGGAGGTAGAATAGGTGGAATATAGTTTTATCTCTTATGGTAGTAGTGTTGGATAATCACCCCTTAACATTGGCCAAATAAATCCCATAAATTGAGTCAAGTCAAGAAAGTCATAAACGCATGATATTATGATAATTGGATGCTAATGGTGTGGCAATAGTGGGAATATAATTAGGAGTAAGGTGATTCAATGTAGGAGGATTTCAATTTGGATCCCTAAACTTTGGCCATATAATTGAATAATCATCAATGTCATGATTGGTAAGGAAAAAGAATGGGTTTAGGCCATTAGTGACATGATTTGAGCCAACTAATGATTTGGTGACATCAAGGTAATGAATGGATGTTATCAAAGGCTAATAAAATGGCTAATGTTAAATTTGATCATGCGACTAAATGGATACCATGATTTGGGCAAGGCATTTGAATGAGTCAATTAAATGAGACACAATGAATAAATGATTTTGGGTGTTTATTGTAGGAAAAATAGTTGATCAATACCAAAACTTTTGCCCTTTAATGACACAATTTGAGCAAGGTACTAAATATCATTAATGAGATTGAATGATAGCATTTGATAGGGTTGAATGAGATTAAATGGTGGCATTATTGAGTGATACAATTGCATGACCTTGAATGACTAGTGTTATGACTTTAGCAAGTCAATGAATGACTCATGATTTGGAAAGGCAATTGATTAGGCAAATTTCCCGGGCTTCACAGATGTATATACTGTTGTACTAACATGCTTATTATCATTCCTGTTATCTAACGGCATAACATATATATTTGTTTTGGAATTGTTGTTAATCCTTGTGTTACAGCATGGCGGCTATGAGTTGGGAAACCTCAATGAAGAGGTAGGTGACGTTGGCAGTGTTAATGCGAGTATTGGTCAGACGAACCCTCTACCTCTACCAGTTGTAGGCATGGAACCAGTGGCTCAGTTGTTACTACCTGGTGAGATCTGTTTGACTCAGTTTCTGACCTTCCACCCGCCTATGTTTGAGGGGACAGGGTCAGGGGAAGAGGCTGTGGAATGGCTTGAAAGACTGGAACAGATTTTTGTGTCCGCTCCTTGTGCAAGGACAGCATGGCTGAGATTGGCGGAGTTCCAGCTAGCGAAGAAACCTTCCATGTGGTGGAGGACTACAGTGATGGAACTAAGGGCTCAGGGTGTATTGATCGATTGGACTCTCTTTAGAACTCGGTTTCTGAATCGGTACTTCTCGGCGGCTGCGAGGTAGATAAAGGAAGATGAGTTCACAAACTTGAAGCAAGGAGGTATGTCAGTATCAGACTATGCTATGCACTATTCTTCATTGCTGCGGTATGTTCCGCATATTGCCACGAGTGGACATGCGAAGATGAGGCACTTTCTGAAGGGGTTACGACCGGAGCTTTTTGACCAGGTTATCACCAACAACCCCACTTCTTTCGATGATGCTCTCACGAGAGCAGAACTTGCGGAGATCAGAGTTGGGGCCTATCCTAGTGCTGTACCCCCACAGGTGCCACAATAGAGGCAAGCTACTGATAGGTTGAGGCCCCGAGGAGAATCATTTAAGCCTCGTGGTGCTTCTTCATCCTCACGGTTTAGTGGAAAGAAATCTTTTGGTCTGAAACAAGAAAACAGGAAGAGCAATTGGTCAACCAACCGAGGGCCTATGCAAGGAAATAGATCGGGGGAGATAAGGTGCGACAATTGTGGTGGGCCACACTATTTGAGTAATTGCCCTGCTTGTTATAGTTGTGGCAATATGGGCCACGTCTCTCGGTATTGCCCCACACGGGGAGGACAATCAGGTTTTCAAGGGAACAAGCCGAGATTTGAGGACAGGACAGTGCATCAGAGGCAACAGATTATGCCTCGACCATCGGGAGGTCAGACAGTTGGACCGTCCCAGGAGCAGGTGTATGCACTGACTAGAGAGCAGGCCCAGGCATCCCCGGAGGAGGTGATCGCCGGTACGTGCCATTTACTTACGTACCCTGCTTTTATTTTGATAGATACAGGTGCCTCCCACTCTTTTGTATGTGGGCTTTGTGGAGAGACACCATATGCGCACGTCTTCGTTACTCATGCCTCTCATGGTCTCGACACCCACTGGAAGAAATGTTATTGCCTATCAGTTTCTTGCGGATTGCCTCATTTATTTTGAGGGCAACGAGTTGAAGGCAGATTTGATTGTATTGGGCATGTCAGACTTCGACTACATCGTGGGTATTGACATTCTGAACAGATACCTGGCAGTGGTAAATTGTTGACAGAGGACAGTGAGGTTCAGATCTGATTTGGGGATACATCGGACTTTTTATGGCAACGGTTCTCGTGCGAAGATCCCATTGATTTCGGCAGTCAAGATGTTTCAGTTGTTGGAACATGGTCACACGGGCTATCTCATCTATGCCGTGGACACGTCGGGAAAGAATAAAGAATTGAGAGTTGAGGATGTACCAGTAGTAGCAGAGTTTGCTGATGTATTCCCGGAGGAGATTCCCGGATTCCCACCGGCTAGAGAAGTCGAGTTTGGGATTAAGTTATTACCGGGGACATCCGTTATCTCTCGTGCACCTTACAGGATGGCACCGGCGGAGTTAAGGGAATTGAAGGAGCAATTGCAAGAACTCCTTGACAAAGGATATATACGCCCTAGCGTATCGCCAGGGGGCGCACCGGTTCTCTTTGTAAAGAAGAAGGATGGTTCGATGCGGTTGTGCATCGATTACCGGCAACTGAATAAGGCCACAGTGAAAAACAAGTATCCTCTCCCAAGGATTGATGATTTGTTTGATCAGTTGCAAGGTACCAGACTATATAGCAAGATTGATTTAAGATCCGGGTACCACCAGATTTGGGTCAGGGAGGAAGATGTACAAAAGACAGCGTTTCGGACTCGATATGGGCACTATGAGTTCCTAGTGATGCGTTCGGTTTGACGAATGCCCCAGCGGTCTTTATGAGTTTGATGAACAGAGTGTTTCAGCCATATCTTGATCAGTTCGTCATTGTATTTATTGACGACATACTTATCTACTCTCGGAGTGAGGAAGAGCATGCGAAACACTTGAGGACAGTATTCCAGATTCTCAGAGATCACCAGTTGTATGCCAAGCTCAGCAAGTGTGAGTTTTGGTTGAGCAGTGTAGTATTTCTGGGGCATGTCATATCTAGCAGTGGGATATCGGTGGATCCCAGGAAGATTGAGGCTATGATGGAATGGGCTGCACCCACTTCTGTGCCCGAGATACGGAGTTTCCTTGGTTTGGCCGGTTATTATCGACGTTTCGTCGAGGGATTTTCAAAGATCGCCAAGCCGTTGACACAGTTGACCCAGAAGGGAGTACCATTCTTTTGGTCAGAAGCTTGTGAGGAGAGCTTCCAGGAGTTGAAACACCGGTTGACGACGACGCCTGTGTTGGTAATTCCTTCGGAGAACACTAGGTTTGTTCTCTATAATGACGCATCACTTCAGGGCCTTGGGTGTGTATTGATGCAAGATAAGCATGTGGTGGCTTATGCATCGAGGCAGTTGAAGCCGGATGAGACTAGATACCCAGTCCATGACTTGGAACTGGCGGCTATCATCTTCGCCCTGAAGATTTGGAGGCATTATTTGTATGGTACGTCGTTTACCATTTACACGGACCATAAGAGCCTGAAGTTCTTATTCACTCAGGCAGAGCTGAACATGAGGCAGAGAAGATGGATGGACTTACTCAAGGACTATGATTGTGAGATTGAGTACCATCCCGGAAAAGCTAACTTGACAGCAGAAGCTTTGAGCCGGAAAGTGAGGAGTACTGCTGAGGACGTCATCCATTTGTCAGCCATGATGACTTCTTATTGCCATCTGGGCTATGATTTCGACATAGATACATCACCTGTGTATGTATCGACCTTGTTAGCTGAGCCGGATATCTATGAGAACATCAGGAGAGCTCAGAAGTCAGATGATGAGATTCAGAGATGGTTATCTTTATTGCGTCTTGGTCAGCCATCGAAATTCAGAGTGGCCGATGATGGATCCTTGAGGTTGGGTAACCGTTGGGTGGTTCCGAGTACGCCGGAGTTGCGTAAAGGAATCTTGGAGCGAGCTCATAGTAGCGGACTTAGTATCCACCCAGGCGGAAAGAAGATGTATAAGGATCTACGTGATCAGTTTTGGTGGAAGAGAATGAAGTGTGATGTCGTCGCTTTTGTTAAGAGGTGCTTGATCTGCCAGCAGGTCAAGGCAGAGAGGCAGAGACCTGGCGGCGAGTTATGAAGCTTGGAGATACCAAAGTGGAAGTGGGAACACATTTCCATGGACTTCGTGACTCACTTGCCGAGGAGTGCCTCGGGTTTTGATGCCATTTGGGTGGTTGTGGATAGATTGACCAAAGTGGCTCACTTCATTCCTTATAGCATGACCTTCACCTATTTGAGGATGGCGCAGTTGTATATTCGAGATGTGGTAAGATTGCACGGGATCCCCATTTCCATAGTGTCGGATCGAGACCCACGTTTCACATCTCATTTTTGGGAGGGTCTCCAGTCAGCCTTGGGAACTGAAGTTAGATTGAGCACCGCATATCATCCTCAGATGGATGGCCAGACCGAGCGTACTATCCAAACGCTCGAGGACATGTTGAGGGTTTGTGTATTGGAGTTCGATGCTTCTTGGCAGGATTCAGTGGCCTTGGTAGAGTTCTCATATAATAATAGCTACCAAGCAAGTATTCAGATAGCTCCTTTCGAGGCCCTTTATGGCAGACGGTGTAGATCACCCTTGTGTTGGGATGACTTGGACCGTAAATCGGTCGGAGGACCGGAACTGGTTCGAGAAATGGAAGAAAAGATAAAGGTGATCAGACAAAAATGAAGGCGGCCCAGGATAGACAGGCAGCTTATGCGAATAAACGGCGGAGACCGTTGGAGTTTCAGTTGGGAGATAAGGTCTTCTTGAAGATCTCGCCTTTTAGAGGTGTTGTACGATTTGGGATGCGCGGAAAACTGTCTCCGAGGTATGTTGTACCGTACGAGATTTTACAGCGCGGATCCATCTCACGTGTTGCAGCCTTCCGAGGTTCAGTTAGAATCCGATGTGTCTTATGTGGAACGGCCTGTTAGAATTCTGGATCGAGCAGACCGCAGACTTCGGAACAAAGTGATACCTATGATCAAGGTTCAGTGGGATCGCAGGGGTGTCGAGGAGGCCACGTGGGAGACGGAGCGGCATATGGTGCAGCACTACCCGGAACTATTTTCTGGTATGTTATTTATGTTTAGTTTAAACAGTATTTTCGAGTGTAGCGATTCTATACCGCAAGTGCACGGTGTCAAGTTTTAGTATAAGGGTTTAAAAGTAAGGAGTGTCGTACCCACTGGGACTAGTAGTAATTACCACGTTCGATTAGAATTTCTATATTTAACCTATGATTATGAAATGATTCTCAAACTAAATTGACTTAAGCACAAAAGTAACCTAACCAGCAATGATGGATAATTGAAGAGAATTTATAAACGAATTATCAAGACGTCAGTTCACCCATGTAATCCCCCAAAAGTTGTCTATTAATTAAGATTAAATGTTCTATGTTATAGGGTGACGAGTTTTCCTCTTTCATTCGTTATACCTTGGTCCGGTTATAACAAGTCTAGCATTAATCTACAATAAATCACTCCCGTGTCTTTATTGAAATTATTAATACCCAAAAACGCTTTGTGAAAACTACTAGCCTTCGATTTTGGTAAATCTATTGCTATCACACGTGTGCTATATTTTACTTGGTCCGTCTCAACCTAAAACCCACGGCCTAATTTACTACGTCGTATCGTAATCTCCTATGATCAATTCAATTACGATTACCAATATCATGCAAAAGGTAGCTAATCTTTTACAAGCATTAAAAACATAAATTATGCGCAAAGATCATAGAAATTAAATCAAAACCGTTAATTAACTCAAGGGTTCAAACATGGGATCCCCTATGTCTTAACAAATATTTTAGCCAACAACCATAATCAAATTATAATGTAAAAATATGTCTTTAAACAAATTTAACATCACAATATGAAATAAAAAATAATCAAGTTCAGAAATACTAAGATAACAAGGATGTCGCTCCGTGCGTCGCTCCGTTCTTCCGTTTCTTGCATTGCTCTTGCTCTTCAATGATTTGTGGTGGTGCTTTTGATGGAGGAGAGGCTGCTAGGTCTCAGTAAAAATTGGCAAAAGTCCTCTAAAATTCGTCCCTAGGTCTGATATATAGGGCCACAATAATTTGGGAAGGAGTCCCACTTGAACCAAACATGGAAAGTCTTTATTTTTCCAAAAACTCTTCGTGGCGATCGATCTTCGTTCTTCCGCGATCGATCTTCAATCTCTACTAGACGTGATAGTCAAAATAAACAAATCTGTGATCGATCTTCGTTCCCTCGAGATCGATCGCGAGTCTTCACTGTATATTGGTGATCGATCGCGAGTTCTTGCCGATCGATCGCCAATGTATTCTGTTCAACATCGCTTTTTACAACTCGGCGATCGATCGCGATGTTATTGCCGATCGATCGCGAGCTGTATAAAAATTCATACTTCGAGATTTCAGTCCATTTTCTCACGTCTTCGCTCGGTTTGGTCCTTTTTCAAAATTATTAGCCTATTTCCTCCACTTTTATCCCCTTGGACCTAGATTCCTGAAATACACAAAAATATACCAAAAAGCATAAAATCATCCAGGAATCAATACGAAAATCAATACAAAAACATAGCAAAATAAGTGTAACAAAAATCACACTTATCAACTCTCCCAAACTTAGACTTGATCGTCCTCGAGCAAGCAATGAAATCAAAATGTAGAGTAAAATATTTGAAGATTCAAATAAACCAATTTGTAGTCAATCATGTAGCTCAGACATCTCACTTACAGACGAACCAGAATAAATCAGAAAGTTTAACAAGTTGTGGTTTCTCCTAGATCAAGCAACACGTCGCCAAATCAGAACGTGCGTGTGTGATATTGTCACTTTCAAGTTTCATGCAATTTTCATAGATCAAATCATGCTAGTCAATGAAAAGTAAGATTATCATTGAGCACCCCAAAATCCTATTTTCAAACACTTCTCTACTAATGTAGTCACTCCCTAGACTTGGATCACTAGGTCTTTTTAAGCTTGTAGCGTTAGGCCTAGGTGTTTGGCTTCAAAGAAAGGATAGGATAGCCCAAAGAAGAGAGTATAATCATGTAAATTTCAATTTTTTAGCACAACTTGAGCTTCTCTTCTTTTTCTTGTAGCCTTGGCCACTTTGGGTCTTAATTAGATATATATATATTTTTTTTCAAGGCTTTATCTATCTTTTCCTTTTCTCATCATCAATTTTTTTCAATAATAAGCTCATCCAAATGTAGCAATTCATGTGCATATAATGGAATCATTATACTCCCTTTAGGTAAGGATGAATTCTTTCAATTTAGGCTCATAAAGGTGGGTATAATGAGTTGCCAAAAAAAATGTTGAATGGGGTCTAATAGTATGTTAAACACACTCCATTCTTTTTCAATTATGCTCAAAATTGGATACTAAGGATTAATGTAAACATGGTAAGCTTGAAATGCTCAAACGGTCCAAAGATCGCCTAGATCATCTCCTAATCAAGTTCATGACTATAAAATTTCACCTTGAAGTGTCGTCATCAAATAGTTTCTAAGGTACTCTAAGATGCTAAAAAACAATTCTTTAAGTTCACAAAAATTTCACTAGTTCAAGTGCAATTCACAAGATTATGACTCAAATGTGCTCAAAATATTCATCATCTTTGACATGCTACTCAAAACAAGATATTCACAAACAAGTCTTACAATCATCAAAACTCAAGTTGACATGCATAGTGGGATTAATATCATCATGGAATAGAGAACACTACTATGATTCATTCTTATCTTACAAATTGAACTCATTTTTAAGAAAAAATTTGGTGGTGCTCAATAAACGATCATTTTCCAAATAAGAAGCATGACACAGTAATGCACTCCCCCAAACTTAATTCATGCATTGTCCTCAATGTACTAGGCACGGAAAATAGGACAAAACATTTACCGTTGACAACGATCGTCGGTGATCGTTGTCAAATTCCTCATCAGCTCATGGGGCATAATGTTGGAACACGTTTATAGTCCCAAGATGGACTTATCACCACATTTTCTCAAAGGTTGGGATGATGTGTGGAGCATGAATCTCCATAATCAACTGGGTAATGCCTCAACCTCTCATCATTAACGACATAAGTGCCTAGAATAGGATCACTTACCTTAATGGCTCCATGCGGGTATATCTTGGTAACAGTGAATGGTCCAACCCATGAAGCCTTTCGCTTGCTTTGGAGAATGCGAGGTGGTGGCGCTTTATGCATTTGCACTGTCTCTCCCTTCATGAATGTCCTTTTCTCCTTGAGCTTCTTAGCCTTTTTTGACTTGACCATGTCATGGCTCTTTCCTTCCTTAGGCTCTAGCTCGGACTCCACTTCTACCTCATTAGTACCTTGCATCACATCAACAAGCAAAGTGTCAATCATGTTAACTTTCAGATAATCATGCTCGTTGTGTGCGTGTGTTGAAGATTTGAACATATTGAATGTAACTCGATCCTCTCCTACACGGAGGATCAACTTCCCTTCTTCAACATCAATGATGGCTCTTCCAGTAGCCAAGAATGGGCGTCCCAGGATCATTGGCATTCTCACATCCTTCTTATCCAGCACTAGGATATCCACCGGGAAGGTGATTTGATCTATCTTTACTGGTACATTGTGATATCCCCAAAAGGATTATGTGTAAACATGCTTTGATGTATTAAATTGATTATGTGTTAAAGGCATGTTTTAATTTGGGGTTTTGGGCTATGCCTTATGTGATAAATGCATGTAATTATGTTGGGGAATTAAGGAATGTGGTTGGTGTTATATTGATTTTGAGGATATGGTTTAGGAGGCATGTTAGGTGTTTTTAATGATATATTGATGTGGTAAAATTATAAAACATCCAAGAGGGATATTTTAATACATCGTATGAAATACCGGGACACAATTAAACATCACGAGGCCACCCAAACACACCACCCCACCCCCCACTTGGCCGCAACCCATGCCCCTACCCCCTGTTTCCTGGAAAGCTGTTTGGTCAAGCATGCCTTTTGGTCTATCAGAATTAATCACTTCATCTCCTCCAAACTCTCCTCCTTCTCTCCTAAAACTCGAACCACACTCAGACAGCAGGTAGGAAGAAGAAGATCACGTTTTATTGTTCTTTTGCTTGAAGGAAAGTCGAGCCAAAAAGTGGTGAGGAGTCACATATTTTTCCCAGTTTTCAGATTTCTAGCATGCGTTTTCTTTGTGGCAGATTTGGCATGCTAGTGTAGGGTTCGATGAAATCTTGTTATGAGTATTTTTATGTGATGTTTATGAAGCCCCTAGCATGTCTTGTTAAGTAACTTGCATGCTTTATGTGTTAGATTTCTAGTTGAGAAAAGGGTTCCTCGAACATCTGAGCAGGGGAAGTGCCATGTTTTCATGTTGAGCAAGGGTTCTATAATGAATATTGGAAGCATGCTAGCTTAGGTTTTGGTTGAACCTTTGATGTGAATACGTGTATGGTAGTTTGTTGAAGATAGCAGTATATTTCTTTGAGCATGTTTCATGTATTATGTGAAGGGTTTAATCATGGGAAAAGTAGTGTTCGAAAATTCTGGGCAAGATTCTAGTGCCCTGTTTTTCTGGATTTTTGGTTGAGGGTCAAACTTTTGGGGTTATTATGATGCATGTTAGGCTGAGAGTTTATTGAAACTTTGGTTTAAGACCCTTCATGGATGTATGGTGAAGACCCTAGTATTTTTATTCGTGCTTATTATATGTGTTTTGATATGGTTTTAAGTGTATGAAATGAGGTGCTCGGTAATTCTGGAAATCGCTCAAAGGAACAGAGTTGGCGATCGATCGCCAAGGAGGCGAGATCGATCGCGACGTTCCAGTGGGTTTTGGCGATCGATCGCCAATAAGGGGCGATCGATCGCGGATTGCATAATTTTGGTATACAATGCAGTAGCATCTCGCGATCGATCGGGGCTAAGGGGCGATCGATCGCGAGATGACATTTTAGGGTAAATGTGATTTTTATTTGAGTTTTGATTCCGGATTATTATGAGGTGCCTAATATTGTGTTGTGTGGTTATGTAGAACCATCACAGGTGCCAGCACAGCCGAGGAGATAAAGTCAGTTGACTCCTCTATCTTTTGGAAAGGTACGTAAGCGACGTACGGGCATCCCAACGGTAACATGTACTTTATGTTTGTCTATTTGACACATGATAAATGCAAGGTGATGCATTAAGAGTATGATACATGTTGACATGCATTGTTTTTGCATATGTATGTTGTGAAATATAAGAGGTGTATTTCACGAGTCAAGGTTATCCTAGTGAGGATTTTAATGCTTACGCTAACGTCCATAAAAAGCGAGGAAGAATTCCGCTTACGTGGATTTCCATAAGAAGCGAGGAAGAATTCCGCTTACGTGGAAAAGTAAGAAGCATTGAAATGCACTATTGATAAGTGACTCAGGATTGAAATAAGGATTTAAGAAGGAAAGTTATGTCATGACATTTATTTATGAAACCATATGTTCATATAATGTGTTATTATGAGTTATGGTACAGGGACAACAAATGGGCGTTGTAAATGCTTGGAAATACAGGAAGTGCTTCGTATTTATGATTTGTGCATTTACGCTTTACATTCATATTATGTCGAATATGAATCACAGTATGCTCATGTGTTGAGGGTTGTCTTTGTAGGTGCTTTTGACGATGAGAACCAGGGTCGGGGTTGATACGCTGAGCTGTAATGAGTGCTACAGGATTAGCATGTTAGAGAATCTTTTGTATAGCTTCTACAAGAAGTAGAGTAAGACTAATGTAGTACCTTTTGTAGGAATATGTGAATTTCCTTTTTGAAACTTTTGGTACTGTAATCTCTTAAGCTCAGGTTAATCAACACGACTTACTACTCTGATTTATACATATGAATGTTTACTTCTCTTAATTGCACCTAAGATTATGTTTGAGATCACGGGGTCTCACATTTAGTGGTATCAGAGCAGTGGTTAGATAACCAGGGAAGAGTGAAGGGTAGCCTTTAGAGACAAGTTGGCTAGGTATTCATTGTTGGGCATGTGATGCATATTGTTGTATAAGTGTTATACCAACATGCTTTTGAATAAGATACTCTTGTTATCTAACGGCTTATATTATGAACTGCTTTTGGTATTGTTGTTAACTTTTGTGTTGCTGCATGGCGGCTGTTAACCCGGAGAACCTCAATGAAGAGGTAGGGGATATGGCCAGTATGAACGCTAGTATTGCTCAGACGAATCCGTTACCGCCACCTGCTGTAGGCTTGGAGCCTGTTGCACAGATACTGCTACCAGGGGAGATAAGTCTGACCCAGTTCTTGAGCTATCATCCACCGCTATTTGAAGGGACAGAGAGTGGGGAAGCAGCCGAGGAATGGCTTGAGAGACTGGAACAGATATTTGTATCGGCACCCTGTGCACGGACTGCCTGGCTTAGGTTGGCAGAGTTCCAGTTATCGAAGAAGTCTTCCATGTGGTGGAAGACCACAGTCATGGAGCTGAGAGCTCAGGGTATGACGATTGATTGGACTGTATTCAGGACCCGGTTTCTTAACCGGTACTTTTCGGTAGCTGCCAGACAGTTGAAAGAAGATGAATTCAATAGTTTGAAGCAGGGCAGCCTGTTAGTGTCAGACTACGCTATGCAGTATTCCTCGCTACTGAGGTATGTACCTCATATTGCTGTCAGCAGTCATGCCAAGATGAGGAACTTTATGAAGGGACTAAGGCCAGAGCTATTTGATTGGGTTGTCTCCAACAACCCCAGCTCATTTGATGACGCCCTGACACGGGCAGAATTAGCAGAGATTGCAGTGGGCGCGTACAAGGACGTTGTACCGCCTTTTGTACCACCACAGAGGCCTGTTGCTGATAGTCTGAGGCCACGAGGGGATCAGTTCAAGGTTCGTGGGGCCTCATCATCTTCCAGATTTGGTGGGAAGAAGTCTCAGGGTCAAAAGCAGAACAATCGGGGATCCACACAGGGGAGCAAGGCAGGGGGAAGCAGGTGTAACAACTGTGGAGGATGGCACTTGTTACGTGACTGTCAGGGTTGCTTTATCTGTGGCAAGATGGGCCACTTGGCTCGAGGTTTCCCTAATCGGGCAGGTCAGACAGACTCTGGGCCGAATAGGCCAAGGTTTGATGCTGGGAGGGCACCATAGAGACAGCAGTTTGCACCACGACCACCGGGAGGTCAGACGGCAGGACCGCCGCAGGGTCAAGTGTATGCACTGACTAGGGAGCAGGTTGAGGCAGCCCCGGAGGAGGTCAATGATGGTACGTTCTATTTATTTACGTACCCTGCACTTATATTGATAGATACAGGTGCTTCCCATTCCTTTGTATCTACTGCTTTTGCGGAGAGACACCGCTTGTGCTCGTCTCTGTTGCCCACGCCGCTCATGGTCTCGACACCCACGGGAAAGCATGTGATTGCAGACCGATTGTTATCTGATTGCCTCATTTATTTTGAGGGCAATGATCTGAGGGCCGATCTGATTCAGTTAGAGATGGCAGACTTTGACTGCATTATCGGCATTGATGTGTTGAGCAGGTACAGAGCTGTCGTAGATTGCCAAAAGAGGATTGTTCATTTTCTATCTGATCAGGGGTTCCAGTGACTTTTTATGGGGACGGCTCTCATCCAAAGATTCCAGTGATCTCAGCGGTTAAGATGTCGCGATTATTGGAACGCGGCCACACGGGCTACCTTATTTATGCCGTGGATGCTTCAGAAGAAAAGAAAGTGAGAGCCGAGGACATTCCGGTCTTGGCGGAGTTCATTGATGTGTTCCCATATGAGATTCCGGGGTTTCCGCCTGTCAGGGATGTTGAGTTTGCCATTGAGCTGCTGCCAGGGACTTCAGCTATTTCTCGTGCCCCATATAGGATGGCACCGGCAGAGCTGAGAGAGCTGAAAGTACAGTTACACTCGACAAGGGATACATTCATCCTAGTGTATCGCCTTGGGGTGCACCAGTCTTGTTCGTGAAAAAGAAGGATGGTTCAATGCGTCTGTGCATTGACTACAGGCAATTGAACAAGGCCACAGTGAAGAACAGGTATCCGCTTCTGAGGATTGATGATCTGTTCGACCAACTTCAGGGTACAGAGGTGTACTCAAAGATAGACTTGAGGTCAGGCTATCATCACGTGCGGGTTAGAGCTGGTGATGTCCAAAAGACTGCTTTTAGGACTCGGTATGGACACTATGAGTTCTTGGTGATGCCTTTCGGTGTGACAAATGCACCTGCAGTCTTTATGAGCCTGATGAACAGAGTATTTCAGGAGTATCTCGATCAGTTTGTGATCGTATTCATTGATGACATCCTTGTCTATTCAAGCAGTGAAGAGGATCATGCCGATCATCTGAGGATAGTACTCCAGATCCTCAGAGATCATCAGTTGTACGCCAAACTGAACAAGTGTGAGTTTTGGCTGAGCAGTGTAGCATTCTTGGGCCATATCATATCACGAGAGAAGATTTCAGTAGACCCGAGGAAGATAGAGGCAGTTATGGATTGGTCTGCCCCTACTTCAGTCAGTGAGATTCGGAGTTTCCTTGGTCTGGCCGGCTATTATCGACGTTTCGTCGAGGGTTTCTCAAAGATCGCCAAGCCACTTACACAGCTGACTCAGAAGGGAGTCCCATTTTGTTGGTCCGAGGCTTGTGAGCAGAGTTTCCGGGAATTAAAGCACAAACTGACTACTGCACCAGTTCTAGTGATTCCCAGGGAGAACAAAGGATTTGTTCTCTATACTGACGCATCGTTACAGGGCCTAGGGTGCGTACTGATGCAGGACAGACATGTAGTGGCTTATGCTTCGAGACAATTAAAGCCACATGAGTCGAGGTATCCGGTCCATGATCTGGAGTTAGCAGCCATAGTGTTTGCCTTGAAGATATGGCGACACTACTTATACGGTACCTCATTCACCATCTTCACTGATCACAAGAGCCTGAAGTTCTTGTTTACACAGGCTGAGCTGAACATGAGGCAGAGGAGATGGATGGACCTACTGAAGGACTACGATTGTGAAATCGAATACCACCCGGGGAAAGCAAACTTGACAGCCGACGCTTTGAGTCGGAAGGTGAGGAGCACAGCAGAGGATGACATGTGTCTATCAGCTATGTTGGGCTCCTACTGCCATTTGGGATTTGATTATGATGTGTCTGCTTCACCGGTACAGGTTTTGACCTTGTTAGCTGAGCCTGTCATTTATGATCACATCAGGAAGGCTCAGGGGACCGATGCAGAGGTTCAGAGATGGATGTCAGTGGTTCATTCAAGTCAGCCATCGAGATTTAGAGTGGCTGAGGACGGTTCTCTGAGACTTGGCGACAGATGGGTGGTTCCAGATACACCCGAGTTGAGGCAGGGTATATTACATCGAGCTCATTGCAGCAGGATGAGTGTCCACCCGGGCGGGAAGAAGATGTATAAGGATCTACGCGGCCAGTTCTGGTGGAGGCGTATGAAACAAGATGTCACCTCTTTTGTCAAGCGCTGTTTGATTTGTCAGCAGGTGAAGGCTGAGAGGCAGAGACCTGGAGGTGAGCTAAGAAGTTTGGAGATACCCGAGTGGAAGTGGCAGCACATGTCTATGGATTTCGTGACCCATTTACCGAGGACTGTTTCGGGTTTCGATGCTATATGGGTAGTCGTCGACAGATTGACTAAGAGTGCTCATTTCATTCCATACTGTATGACCTTCACGTACTTAAGGATGGCACAGTTATATGTCAGAGATGTGGTGAGACTGCATGGGATCCCTGTTTTGATTGTGTCTGATCGAGATCCGCGGTTTACATCTCACTTCTGGGAGGGTCTTCAGTCAGCTCTAGGTACAGAGTTGAGGTTGAGCACAACCTATCATCCCCAAACGGACGGACAGACCGAGCGTACGATACAGACGCTCAAAGATATGTTGAGGGCTTGTGTGCTGGAGTTCGACACTTCTTGGCAGGACTCAGTAGCCTTGGTGGAATTTTCATATAATAACAGTTACCAGGCTAGCATACAGATGGCTCCATTTGAAGCCCTATATGGCAGGCGTTGCAGGTCGCCTTTGTGTTGGGATGATGTGGACCGTAAATCGGTCTAAGGACCAGAGTTGGTCCAGGATATGGAAGAGAAGGTAAAGGTTATCAAGAGAAAGATGAAGGCAGCTCAGGATAGACAGGCAGCGTATGCCAATCAGCGGCGAAGGCCGTTAGAGTTTCAGTTAGGCGACAGAGTTTTTCTGAAGATCTCACATTTTAGAGGCGTAGTACGGTTTGGGATGCGAGGAAAGTTATCCCCGAGATATGTAGGGCCGTATGAGATCTTACAGCGTGTGGTTACTCTGGCGTACCGTTTGGCTTTACCGCCCTCTCTGTCTGGTATACACGACGTATTTCATGTGTCTATGCTGAGGAAGTATGAGCCGGGTCCTTCACATGTACTGCAGCCTTCAGAGGTTCAGATAGAGTCCGATGTTTCTTATGTGGAGCGGCCTATCAGGATTCTGGATAGGGCAGACCGCAGACTTCGGAACAAGGTTATTCCTATGATCAAGATTCAGTGGGATCGTAGGGGTGTCGAGGAGGCCACGTGGGAGACAGAGCGACACATGGTGCAGCACTACCCAGAGCTATTTTCTGGTATGCGTTTATGTGTTCTTTTACCTCTTGTTAGTAAGCATGTTGATTTCGGGGACGGAATCTTATAAGTAGGGGAGTATTGTGATATCCCCGAAAGGATTATGTGTAAACATGCTTTGATGTATTAACTTGATTATGTGTTAAAGGCATGTTTTAATTTGGGGTTTTGGGCTATGCCTTATGTGATAAATGCATGTAATTATGTTGGGGAATTAAGGAATGTGGTTGGTGTTATATTTATTTTGAGGATATGGTTTATGAGGCATGTTAGGTGTTTTTAATGATATATTGATGTGGTAAAATTATAAAACATCAAAGAGGGATATTTTAATACATCGTATGAAATACCGGGACACAATTAAACACCACGAGGCCACCCAAACACACCACCCCCCCACCCCCCACTTGGCCGCAACCCATGCCCCTACCCCCTGTTTCCTGGAAAGTTGTTTGGTCAAGCATGACTTTTGGTCTATCAGAATTAATCACTTCATCTCCTCCAAACTCTCCTCCTTCTCTCCTAAAACTCGAACCACACTCAGACAGCAGGTAGGAAGAAGAAGATCACGTTTTATTGTTCTTTTGCTTGAAGGAAAGTCGAGCCAAAAAGTGGTGAGGAGTCACATATTTTTCCCAGTTTTCAGATTTCTAGCAAGTGTTTTCTTTGTGGCAGATTTGGCATGCTAGTGTAGGGTTCGATGAAATCTTGTTATGAGTATTTTTATGTGATGTTTATGAAGCCCCTAGCATGTCTTGTTAAGTAACTTGCATGCTTTATGTGTTAGATTTCTAGTTGAGAAAAGGGTTCCTCGAACATCTGAGCAGGGGAAGTGCCATGTTTTCATGTTGAGTAAGGGTTATATGATATTTGAAGCATGCTAGCTTAGGTTTTGGTTGAACCTTTGATGTGAATACGTGTATGGTAGTTTGTTGAAGATAGCAGTATATTTCTTTGAGCATGTTTCATGTATTATGTGAAGGGTTTAATCATGGGAAAAGTAGTGTTCGAAAATTCTGGGCAAGATTCTAGTGCCCTGTTTTTCTGGATTTTTGGTTGAGGGTCAAACTTTTGGGGTTATTATGATGCATGTTAGGCTGAGAGTTTATTGAAACTTTGGTTTAAGACCCTTCATGGATGTATGGTGAAGCCCATAGTATTTTTGTTCGTGCATATTATATGTGTTTTGATATGGTTTTAAGTGTATGAAATGAGGTGCTCGGTAATTCTGGAAATCGCTCAAAGGAACAGAGTTGGCGATCGATCGCCAAGGAGGCGAGATCGATCGCGACGTTCCAGTGGGTTTTGGCGATCGATCGCCAATAAGGGGCGATCGATCGCGGATTGCATAATTTTGGTATACAATGCAGTAGCATCTCGCGATCGATCGGGGCTAAGGGGCGATCGATCGCGAGATGACATTTTAGGGTAAATGTGATTTTTATTTGAGTTTTGATTCCGGATTATTATGAGGTGCCTAATATTGTGTTGTGTGGTTATGTAGAACCATCACAGGTGCCAGCACAGCCGAGGAGATAAAGTCAGTTGACTCCTCTATCTTTTGGAAAGGTACGTAAGCGACGTACGGGCATCCCAACGGTAACATGTACTTTATGTTTGTCTATTTGACACATGATAAATGCAAGGTGATGCATTAAGAGTATGATACATGTTGACATGCATTGTTTTTGCATATGTATGTTGTGAAATATAAGAGGTGTATTTCACGAGTCAAGGTAATCCTAGTGAGGATTTTAATGCTTACGCTAACGTCCATAAAAAGCGAGGAAGAATTCCGCTTACGTGGATTTCCATAAGAAGCGAGGAAGAATTCCGCTTACGTGGAAAAGTAAGAAGCATTGAAATGCACTATTGATAAGTGACTCAAGATTGAAATAAGGATTTAAGAAGGAAAGTTATGTCATGACATTTATTTATGAAACCATATGTTCATATAATGTGTTATTATGAGTTATGGTACAGGGACAACAAATGGGCGTTGTAAATGCTTGGAAATACAGGAAGTGCTTCGTATTTATGATTTGTGCATTTACGCTTTACATTCATATTATGTCGAATATGAATCACAGTATGCTCATGTGTTGAGGGTTGTCTTTGTAGGTGCTTGACGATGAGAACCACGGTCGGGGTTGATACGCTTAGCTGTAAGGAGTGCTACAGGATTAGAATGTTAGAGAATCTTTTGTATAGCTTCTACAAGAAGTAGAGTAAGACTAATGTAGTACCTTTTGTAGGAATATGTGAATTTCCTTTTTGAAACTTTTGGTACTGTAATCTCTTAAGCTCAGGTTAATCAACACGACTTACTACTCTGATTTATACATATGAATGTTTACTTCTCTTAATTGCACCTAAGATTATGTTTGAGATCACGGGGTCTCACATACATCTTCAATGATTCCTAGTGGGTAGGTGATAGACTTGTCTGCCATTTGCAACACTACCCTCGTGGGCTTCGGCTCTCCCAATCCAAGTCTCTGAAAAACATACAAAGGCATCAAATTCACACTAGCACCCAAATCACATAATGATTTAATAGAAGAAATAGGCCCAACAGTGCAAGGAATAGAGAAACTCCCTAGATCTTTTAACTTCGTGACCGATTTCTTTTGCACCATAGCACTACATTCCTTAGTCAAAAAGACAGTCTCGTGCTCTCCAAATTTCTGCTTCTTAGACAACATTTTCTTTAAGAATTTGGCATAATTAGGCATTTCTCGTAAAGCATCAATAAAATGTATATCGATATGCAAATTCTTAAGCATGACTAAAAATTTGGCAAAGTTTGAATCAACCTTCGCCCTATTAATTGCTGCAGGGAATGGGAGAGGAATGTGTACCTTTTCTTGTGGTGAGATCGGTATAGTGGCTTCAATGGACTTACCCTTGTTGCACGGTTGTTCCTTCTCCTCTTGCTTCGTTGAAATCTTTTCCGTTTCCTTCTCGGCACCAAGTTCCTTTCCACTCCTCAAGGTCACGACATTGGCTTGCTCCCTTGGATTCTTCTCGGTGTCACTCGGCAGAGTTCCTTGTGCTCTTCCGGCCAAGATGGTTGCCAATTGTCCGACTTGAGTTTCCAAATTCTTGATAGATGCATCTTGGTTACTCATCCTTGTCTCAGTAGATGATATAAACTTGACAAGTAATTCCTCCATGCTCGACTTTGGTTGGTAAACCGGTTGTGGTTGGGGGTTCAAAACAATATTTTGGTCGGACCAAGAGAAGTTTGGATGATTCCTCCACGGTTGGTTATAGTTGTTGGAGTAAGAATTACCCTGTTGTGGCCTGTTTCCTACAAAGTTAGCATTTTCAGTAGATTGCACAAAAGGATTACCTGTCTGGCATTCCGTGCTCTGATGGTTGCCTCCACACAAATCACATATGACCACTTGAGCTTGCATCGCTGTCATGCTCAAGCCATCCATTTTCTTATTCAACGCAATTGAGCTTTTATTGTTGTTACCTCATCAACTTGGTGCACCCCAATCGGTCTTTTGGGCACATTCCTTTCGGACTTCCACTGGTAACTGTTGGATGCCATCTCTTCCAAGAGTGTGAAAGCTTCCTCAGGTGACTTTCTCATAATGGTACCTCCTGCTGCTGCATCAATCATGGATCTATTAGCATAATATAAACCATTGTAAAATGTTTGTCCTGAAGCCAAATCGGAAGGCCATGATGTGGGCATCTTCGAAGTAGATCCTTGAAGCGCTCCCAAGCTTCATATAGAGTCTCCGGATCATGTTGCACGAATGTGGTGATATCATTGCACATCTTAGCTGTCTTGGAAGGGGGAAAGTATTTTGATAAGAATGCTTGCGCCATCCCCTCCCAGGTAGTGATCGATCCTGCAGGCAATGAATTTAACCAACTCTTAGCTTTATCATTTAAAGAAAAGGGAAAGAGTCGTAACCTGATGGCGTCGTCAGTGACGCCATTGTGCTTGAATGTGTCGCATATCTCCAAAAAGTTGGAGATATGAGCATTAGGATCGTCAGTATGCGAACCTCCGAATTGCACAGAATGTTGAATCATCTGAATTATGGCAGGCTTGATATCGAAGTTATTAGCCTGAATCCTTGGTCTAGTGATGCTAGACATGGTGCCTTGAAAAGATGGTTGTGCATAGTCCATCATGGACCTTGTAATTGGCACATCATCATTGTGTTGTTCACCATTCCCTCGATTATTCTCAGCCATCTCTCTAGTTTCTTTCCGAAGTCTTCTGCAAGTTCGCTCAATCTCTAAGTCAAGTGGCTCTAATATAGGTCTGTCACTTCGTAGAATGCACTACAAAGACAACTCCCTGCAAAATTCAACACAACAAAGGAACAACAGTGGTGAAATCGTATAAACCGTAATAAAAGTAAAAATAAAAAAAATATGGCTAAATTATAGTCAACTAATCTCCTATGATATTACTTAAACTAGTCCCCGGTAACGGCGACAAAAACTTGATCGCTTTTATTTTAAACAGTATTTTCGAGTGTAGCAATTCTATACCGCAAGTGCACGGTGTCAAGTTTTAGTATAAGGGTTTAAAAGTAAGGAGTGTCGTACCCACAGGGACTAGTAGTAATTACCACGTTTGATTAGAATTTCTATATTTAACCTACGATTATGAAATGATTATCAAACTAAATTGACTTAAGCACAAAATTAACCTAACCAGCAATGATGGATAATTGAAGAGAATTTATAAACGAATTATCAAGACGTCGGTTCACCCATGTAATCCCCCAAAAGTTGTCTATTAATTAAGATTCAATGTTCTATGTTCTAGGGTGACGAGTTTTCCTCTTTCATTCGTTATACCTTGGTCCGGTTATAACAAGTTTAGCATTAATCTACAATAAATCACTCCCATATCTTTATTGAAATTATTAATACCGAAAAACGCTTTGTGAAAACTACTAGCCTTTGATTTTTGTAAATCTATTGCTATCACACGTGTGCTAGATTTTACTTGGTCCGTCTCAACCTAAAACCCACGGCCTAATTTACTACGTCGTATCGTAATCTCCTATGGTCAATTCAATTACGTTTACCAATATCATGCAAAAGGTAGCTAATCTTTTACAAGCATTAAAAACATAAATTATGCGCAAAGATCATAGAAATTAAATCAAAACCGTTAATTAACTCAGGGGTTCAAACATGGGATCCCCTATGTCTTGACAAATATTTTAGCCAACAACCATAATCAAATTATAATGTAAAAACATGTCTTTAAACAAATTTAACATCACAATATGAAATAAAAAATAATCAAGTTCAGAAATACTAAGATTAACAAGGATGTCGCTCCGTGCGTCGCTCCGTTCTTCCGTTCCTTGCGTTGCTCTTGCTCTTCAATGATTTGTGGTGGTGCTTTTGATGGAGGAGAGGCTGCTAGGTCTCAGTAAAAATTGGCAAAAGTCCTCTAAAATTCGTCCCTAGGTCTGATATATAGGGCCACAATAATTTGGGAAGGAGTCCCTCTTGAACCAAACATGGAAAGTCTTTATTTTTCCAAAAACTCTTTGTGGCGATCGATCTTCGTTCTTCCGCAATCGATCTTCAATCTCTACTGGACGTGATAGTCAAAATAAACAAATCCGCGATCAATCTTCCTTCCCTCGCGATCGATCGCGAGTCTTCACTTTATATTGGCGATCGATCGCGAGTTCTTGCCGATCGATCGCCAATGTATTCTTTTCAACATCACTTTTTACAGCTCGGCGATCGATCGCGATGTTATTACCGATCGATCGCGAGCTGTATAAAAATTCATACTTCGAGATTTCAGTCCATTTTCTCACGTCGTCGCTCGGTTTGGTCCTTTTTCAACATTATTAGCCTATTTCCTCCACTTTTATCCCCTTGGACCTAGATTCCTGAAATACACAAAAATATACCAAAAAGCGTAAAATCATCCAGGAATCAATACGAAAATCAATACAAAAACATAGCAAAATAAGTGTAAAAATCACACTTATCAACGTACACGGAACTACCCATCGGTTACCGAGTCTCAAAGAACCATCCTCAGCCACTCTGAATTTTGATGGTTGTCCCTGAAGTGCCAATGATGACCATCTCCGAACCTCATCATCCGTTTTCTGGGCTTTCCTGATATTCTCGTAAATGTCCGGCTCTGCCAATAATGTCGATACCCACACTGGCGATGCATCCACATCGAAATCATAGCCCAGATGGCAACAAGAAGTCATCATAGCCGATAAGTACATGGTATCCTCAGCAATACTCTTCACCTTCCGACTCAAGGCGTCTGCCGTCAAGTTAGCTTTCCCCGGATGGTACTCTATCTCACAGTCGTAGTCCTTGAGTAAATCCATCCATCTGCTCTGACGCATATTCAACTCCGCCTGAGTAAATTAGAATTTCAGGCTCTTATGATCCGTATATATGGTAAAAGATGTACCATACAAATAATGCCTCCAAATCTTCAGGGCAAAGATAATAGCCGCCAATTCCAAATCATGGACTGGGTACCTAGCCTCATACGGCTTCAACTGTCTCGATGCATAACCTACCACATGCTTATCTTGCATCAATACAGATCCCAAGCCCTGTAGCGATGCGTCTGTGTATAGAACAAACCTCTTGTTCTCCGTGGGAATCACCAACACCGGCGCCGTCGTCAATCGATGCTTCAACTCTTGGAAGCTTTGTTCACAAGCCTCAGACCAATAAAACGGTGTTCCCTTCTGAGTCAACTGAGTCAATGGCTTAGCAATCTTAGAAAATCCTTCGACGAAGAGTCGATAATAACCGACCAAACCAAGAAAACTCCGTATCTCGGGCATAGAAGTGGGTGCAGCCCACTCCATCACAACCTCAATCTTCCTGGGATCCATCGATATCCCACTGCTAGAAATAACATGCCCCAGAAATACCACACTGCTCAACCAGAACTCGCACTTACTGAGCTTGGCATATAACTGATGATCTCTGAGGATCTGGAGCACTGTCCTCAAGTGTCTCACGTGGACTTCCTCATTCCGGGAGTAGATGAGTATGTCGTCAATAAACACTATGACGAACTGATCAAGATATGGTTGGAACACCCTGTTCATCAAGCTCATAAAGACAGTCGGGGTGTTCGTCGCGCCGAACGGCATAACTAGGAACTCGTAGTGCCCATACCAAGTCCGAAATGCTGTCTTATGCACATCCTCCTCCCTGACCCGTATCTGATGGTAACCTGATCTCAAGTCAATCCTGCTATACATCCTAGTACCCTGCAACTGATCAAATAAATCGTCAATCCTTGGGAGAGGATACTTGTTCTTCACCGTGGCCTTATTCAGTTGTCGGTAATCGATGCACATACGCATCGAACCATCCTTCGTCTTCATAAAGAGAACCGGTGTGGCCCAAGGCGATACGCTAGGGCGTATATATCCTTTGTCAAGGAGTTCCTGTAACTGTTTCTTCAACTCCCTTAACTCCGCCGGTGCCATCCTGTAAGGGGCACGAGAAATAGCGGACGTCCTCCCCGGTAATAATTCAATCCCAAACTCGACTTCTCTAGCCAGTGAAAATCCTGGAATCTCCTCCGAAAATACATCAGCAAACTCTGCTACCACTGGTACATCCTCAACCCTCAACTCCTTATTCTTTCCCGTCGTGTCCACGGCATAGATAAGATAGCCCGTATGTCCACACTCCAATAATTGTGACATTTTGATTGCCGAATTCAACGGAATCTTCGCACGAGAGCCGTTCCCATTGAATCCACTGAGTCCCCATATCAGATCTGAACCGAACTGTCCTCTGCCGAAAATCTACTACTGCCTGATATCTGTTCAGTATGTCGATGCCCACAATACAATCGAAGTCAGAATACCCAACACAATCAAATATGCCTTCAACTCATTGCCCTCAAAATAAATGAGGCAGTCCGTAAGAAACTAATCAGCTACAACATTTCTTCCGGTGGGGGTCGAGACCAATAGAGACGTGGGTAACGGAGACGTGCACATATGATGTCTCTCCACAAAGTCCGCAGATACAAAGGAGTGTGAAGCACCTGTGTCTATCAAAATAAAGGTGGAATATGTAGACAAAAGGCACGTACCAGCTATCACCTCCTCTGGAGCTGCATCGGCCTGTTCCCTAGTAAGTGCATAAACATGTCCCTGAGGTGGCCCCATCGCCTGACCTCCTATCTGTCGAGGTACCATCGGCTGCCTCTGCTGCACTGTCCCACTAGAAAACCTTCCTCTGCCTCCTCTGAGATCTACCTGGCCATCAGCCATTCTAAAAGAACCGAGATATGTGGCCCATCTTGCCACATTTATAACAAGCCGTACAATCTCGCATGTGATGTGGTCCTCCACAAAAGTGACACTTCACTACTCCGCTCCTGCTTACTTGAGTCTGTCCTCTATTGATAGGTGCACTACCCCTCTGATTATCCATTCGCCTTCCACCAAACCGAGAAGAAGAAGCCCCAGGAGGTTTAAATGATTCTCGTGGCCTCATATTATTAGACATCGACCTCGGTGGTGGAACTTGTGGGGGTGCAACGTTCGTGTAAGCACTGACTCCTATCTCTGCTAGTTCCGCTCTAGTAAGAGCATCATCGAAGGAGGTGGGGTTGTTGGAGATAACCCGGTCAAATAGTTCTGGCCTTAGTCCTTTCAAGAAATGCCTCATCTTGGCATGCCCATTCGTAGCGATGTGAGGAACATACCTCAATAGTGATGAGTAATGCATGGCATAGTCCGAGACTGTCATGATCCCTTGCTTCAGGTTCGTGAATTCATCCTCCTTCATTTGCCTAGCCGCAGCAGAGAAGTACCGGTTCAGAAATCGGGTTCTGAATAAAGTCCAGTCTATCAACATGCCCTGAGCTCTCAGCTCCATCACTATCGTCTTCCACCACATGGAAGACTTCTTAGACAATTGGAATTCCGCTAGTCTTAATCAAGCCGTCCTAGCACAAGGCGCAGACACAAATATCTGCTCCAGCCTTTCTAGCCACTCCTCAGCTTCTTCCCCTGTCTCTGTCCCCTCAAATCTGAGTGGATGGAAAGTCAGGAATTGAGTCACACTTCCCACATCGCCTACCTCCTCATTGAGGTTCCCCAAGTTTATGGCCGTTATGCTTTAACACAAGGGTTAACAACAATTCCAAAACAATACATATGCTACACCATTAGATAATCATGAATGATAATAAGCATGTTAGTATAACAGTTATATACACCAATATGCACCACATGCATAAACATGCCCAAATATAACCACCTAGCCAACCATTTGCTAAGGCTAACCTTCACTCGTTCCTGGGTTCTCTAACCACTGCTCTGATACCAATGTAAGGACCCTAGTTCCTTAAGTGCCGATTAAAGGCATAATTAGAGCTAACATGCATTATCAGAGTATAAAAGTTCGTGTTGATGCCTTGAACTGTTAAGATTACAGTGCCAAGATAAAATTTCCAAAAGGGATTAATTACATTCCCAACCAATTGAATGTTAATCATATAGCCTTACACTACTCCTAGAGTAGAGACTATACAAAAGAATTAAGCCTGCTATGCCAAGAGCACTCCTCACAAGCTCACCGCATCAACCCGTCTTAGCCCTTCCGCCCAAAAGTACCTACAGGAAACAACCCCAAAACCATGAGCATGTAACAAACCATATTTACAATAATATGATTGTAATTTAGAAATGCATAAACCGTAAATACGAATCACTTCCTGTATTTAATACATTTAATGCTCCCTTTGGTTGTTCCTGAACCACAATCAATCCAATAGATTATAACACAAATATGTATGTCATGACATGCATCCATTCCTTGTATACCGTGTTCTATTTCCAAGTCTTATTATATCAGTGGCATAATACCCCTCGCGTTAACATGACAGCGGAAATATCCCTAGCTTAGACAATACCATCGGCACTAATATCCCTCGCTATAATATGACAGCGGTCGTGTTCTTCGCTTCATATTAGCGGCAAATATTCTCTCATCGCTACGGTATGACAACGGCAAGTATTCACATCGCTACGCCACTGGCGGCAAGTATTCTCCATCACTGGAATATAATCTCGACTCATAATCACATGCACCAATGCATCCAATATACACATGCAACCATAATGCATAACCAAACCATATATGCAATCATGGTGCATAACTAAGACCATGTATGCAACCATAATGCATAATTCAAATCCATGTATGCAACCATAATGCATAACCAATTCAATGCATAAAAATACATTTTACCGTCCGATGCCCGTACTTCTCACTACGTACCATTGTACCAAAATGTGGTGTGTTGTGGACTTTATCTCCTAGGCTGTGTGGCCACCTGTGATGGTTCTGTAAGTAATCCAATGAGCATACAACGCAGCGGAATAAAATTTTTATGGATTACTAAACACCGGATCTATACATAGGGATTCATATCGGATAAAGGTTTTACGAAGGTCTCACCCTTGTAGCGTGTTTGAGCAGATTCCACGGAGCAGCACCACGTCCAACGTCTCCTTCGAGTCACTAGCAAAACTTGTCTAGTTTTGCCTCCACGGTATCTACACGATCAAATCGGGTGAAGGGATAGTCTAAGAACAAGTTGCTAGACTCGTTCTTAGACCGGAACAAGGAACACTCTCGATTCACAATCGAATAATCGCCGGAATTCACAATCTCTCTTCGGCTATCAAAGAAAAGCCGAGAGCATATTAAGAAGAGGCGGCCGAGTTCTTGTGTAGGTTAGAATGATTAAGTGTGTCTTACAATTAATCATAACCTTGTATTTATATTATAAGATTTAATTAAGGTTTAAGGCTTTCTTAAAGCCTCATGGGTCCAAACCCATGATTTAATTAAATCTTTATAATCTTTTAATTAAGACTCTTCTTAATTAATTAATTCATCCAATGAATTTAATTTCCCTTCTCGATTTAATCTTTTGTGCGACCCGATAGGATCTTGTAATGTTGGCAGTGACATAAAATCTCATTTTATGTCGCAAGCATTGAGCGGTATCTAGCAACACATCAATGCTACCCAAATTACAAGAATGTCAATGACTCGACATAACCTTTAGAACTTGTGATAATATTAACCATGTAACTTAATCCCTTTGTCCTTTGTGTTTAGATTGAACACGAGTCATGGAATAGTCATACTCGTATATTCAATCTTTATTTCTTGATCCCCAAGTAGAACTAGAATAAACGAATAAGCTCGATATCTCATATCGACTCATTCGAGCATGGCCATGCATTTTAGTTCTCACTTGATCAAGGGCCAAACACATCTCTTGTTATATAGGAGGGACAAATCATATCTCGATCAGTCAACATCCCTCTACATAATTCGTAGTGTATCCAATAGTCGCCTTTATAGTATACCCTGTTACGGGTAACGTTTGACAATATTAAGATATATAACTCCTTATGTTGGGATCTCTGATGATCACAAGTCGTAAGGATTACATACATTATTATCACTATGAGAATTGCATATGACGATCATATAACTATCCATGTTGCATTCTCATGGTGGGTCTGTCCAGTACATCGTTCTCTAACATGTACCCATGTATTGATTTGATATCTCATATCAATGAACAGTTCATCAATCAACACATACTAGTCTCTACGTATTATCATTATCCCTATTCATGATAATACTTGACTAGGGACATCTTTAAGAATAATACAATATTATTCTAAGGACATTAAAATATATATTCACATTGCACAGTTAAAAGAATAATATATAATAATGAATTGCCATTCATAAAATCCTATTACATTGTATGTCATAAACAATCATCTAATGATATGTCTTAGGGCATATCCCAACAGGTTCTACACATTCACACAAACCAATATTAGGAGCCAATAATAGTCCAATACCAAAATCCCTACAAAAATAATCAAAATCACACTTTTTGGTGACTCGCGATCGATCGCCACAAGGCCCCGATCGATCGCGAGATCACACTGCCCGAATCCAAAATTTTCTGCACTCGACGATCAGTCGCAATATTTGGCGCAATCGATCGCCAGCCTCGCCGATCGATCACCCAAATGTGGCGATCGATCGTCAAGCGCTACTGGAGTGCACTGCCTGCGCGCGATCGATAATCTCATCGTCAAACACATGACAACATAAGTAAATCAACACATGATATCCACAATAGTGCTAAATAAACAGTAATATGCCATACCTCATTGCTAACAATATAGCGGCATACCTGTCTCCGTCATCCAACAGTGGTGCGCAATCAGCACCCATCGCTCGTAGGTGGCGTAATCCAGCGTCATGTGCATAGCGGCATAACCCGTCGCTATAGAATCAGGGGCATAATCCCTCGTCATAGAGTCAGCGGCATAAAACTTCGCTCTAGACATCTGGAGGCATGAACCATCGCCATAGATGTAGCGGAATGTACCATCGCTATGAATACCCGGCGGCATAGGTCATCGCCAATAGAATAGCGGAATGAGACATCGCTATCAATACCCGGCGGTATAAACCATCGCCAATAGAATAGCGGAATGAGACATCGCTATCAATATATCCGGCGGCAAGAACCATCGCCAATCAATATAGCGGAATGAACCATCGCTATCAATACATCTGGCGGAATGAACCATCGCCAATCAATATAGCGGAATGAACCATCGCTATTGATAGGCTTAGATTTTGAGTGATTTTAACTGTAATTTCTTCCCATTTTCCGTACTTTTTCCTGGATGATATTATGCTTTTTGGCGTTTATTCGTTTGTTTCAGGAAATTAGACCGGAAGTGGAAGAAATGAGCTTACTTGAAGAAAACGGGCGAAATCGAGGCGTAAAAGAAGAGAAAATGAAAGAAGATGGATTTCCCAAATCTCGATCGATCGAGATTTATTCTCGTTCGATCGATCCAGCCAGAAGCGAGAATCAGATTTTTTTTGAAGGCTCGATCGATCGGTGGAAATCTCGATCGATCGAGCGAGGCAGTAACCTCAGCAACAAATTTTGAGAAATCTTGATCGATCGGTGGAAATTCTCGATCGATCGAGCGAGGCAGTGAGTGCAAAAGGCTGACGTGAACAGTGCACCGATCGATCGGTGAAAATCTCGATCGATCGAGACGCGAAATCTGAAGATTTTATTTTCCTTATTTATCGAGATTGTGGGGCTTTTAAGCGGGAGGCTTGATCCATTTCAGAGGAGAGACGATATTAGACCAATTTTTCAGACGATTTCTAGGTCAAGGAGCCGCCGCCCAACGCCGCCAAGGAGATCCAATCTCCGTTCTTCGTCCAAAGTCAAGCCAATCTCTTCCGGAGTGCAAGGAAGGAACAAGAGAAGGAATTACGGTGCAACGCACGGATTCATCCATCGTTTATCGTATTTCTGAACCTTAATTTATTTGATTTTCATTTTCATTTGAAGTTTTTGAGGTCGAGAGACAATTAAACTCATCTGTATTTGATTTGAATTGAATTTGGTTTATATTATTGAAGTTTTCGTTCGTTGTGTTTGATATATTGATTCATTGGTATTTGAGCGCATTGATATTTATTGTTCATAGATTGATTGCATGTGTAGATCAAAGTCTAGCTAGCTTTGATTGAATTTGAGAGTTACAACCGAGATCGAGAGATAACGTTGTAACAAGCTCCGTTAATTTATGATGTATGTCACGATTGAGATCGAGAGATGATATCGCATACGTGAGAACTTGAAATCGAAAGATTTAGAGTTATAAGGTTTTGATAATTTAAGCAACTTTGAAATAGTAAATAGGTGCACGAGAGTGACTTATTCTAATTTATTGTTAGTTTCGTTACAGCTCGAGAGAGTGTATCGAATAATAGTGAAAACCTTTCACCTTCAAAATCAATTGAGTGATAATTTGAGAATTCCGTTGAATCAGTAGAGATAATATAATTGAACGACGAGCTTGGTAATTTTCTCGAGTGACTTACCTTCGCATTTCCGGAACCATTCTATTCTTTGTTTCTAGTTTAATCTTTATTCTTTAGTTTAATTTAGATCTAGTTAATCAAACTTCTTTTATCGTAGGCTAAATATAATTTTATTAATCTTATTTGGTACTTATACGTTAGTCCATGTGGATTCGACAACATGTACTTAATTTTCACTATACTAAAACTTGACAACCGTGCACTTGCGGTAGAATCGCTTCAACCCATTCTTTGAAATATCTTTTGTTTAAAAATAAAGCGGTCAAGTTTTTGGCGCCGTTGCCGGGGACTAATCTGTATAATATCATACGAGATTAGTTAATTGTAATTTAGCCAATTATTTTATTATTGCGTTTTTGTTTTCTTTTTCTTTTTGATAAAAAAAAAATAAAAATAAAAATTATTTAAGTATGTTATTTGTTTTTCTTGCGAGGTACTTGTGATGCTTCATCAACAAGTCTTCACAAGATTTGCCCAACAATTTTCAGAGCCGTTTTATTCGGCGTGGGAGAGATTCAATGAACTGGCAGACACATTCAGGTATCACAACTTTTCGAACTATACTCTTCTGCAACATTTCTTCAAAGGTTTGGATGCACAGACACGAGGATGGGTATTTAGAGGAGCACTGGTGACTGGGAGTCCCCTGGCTGATAGAGTTGAGGACAGTGTATTACACCTGTTCAATGATATGGCGGACTTCGATTACCACTGGCATTTTGATCCTTCCTTGCAAGGTTGGAGTCACCAATACCCACCAGAGCCTCACTATCCTGATGATACGCACCAAACCTTTGAGCATCACGGAGAGAAGAAAGATAGTTTTGTAGAAGGAACGGCTCAATCAGAGAATATGTTATTTAGACTCATGGCATCAACTGAGCAACGTTTAGAGAACCAGACCAATTATATACATCATCTAGAGCAGCAATTTGCAATTCTAGTGGAAACCATCTCAATGAGCTGCCAAGAGGAGGAGACGAGATCTACAAATCAGGCCTGGTTACATGATGATGATCACTCAACCAATCAAGTTTGGGGGAGTGATCCGACTCATGGGGAAGAATCAAGGGAAGTTGAGCCTATGGAAGTGATTGCGCCTACAGTGGAAAAGGCATCTGAGGAGATCCTATGGGACAACGAGCCAAGAGTGAAGTTGGATGATGAGATTTTCGAGAACTTTGATATGCACCCATCGATGGAGACATGTTATATGCCATATGTGGATACGTATTTCCCATCGATGCCACCAACTTCACCGCATTACGCCATCCATGAGATGAAGCCAATTCAAGAATCATTCTCCCATGCTCACTATGTCATGAAGAAAGTTGTTGGAGCAACGAGCTTACACCGTTACACTCTTGCCAAGCTTGAGGGCATACTATATGAAGACCCATTAGTAGTATCATACGATACTTACTATGGGCGACAACCGCTCTTTGATGGTTGCTTCTGATGGTCAAGCCGACGACTAGAAATCAGCGCTTCTTGGGAGGCAACCCAAGCGTATCCTTTTGCATTTAGCTTTTTTTTATTTTCAATTTTGCATTTAGTTTGTTTTTCTCTCTTGTCGATTTTTTTTTTTTTTTTCCTAGCATCCTTCTTTTGCGAGGTACTCAAGTGGAGCGATGAACCCCTACAGCAGTGGAGCTTTCAAAAGCCAAACTTCCTCAATCCTCATGCAAGCGTCGTGATCAGGGGAGTTTACTTTGTCCCTTTTGATTCTTTTAAACATTGAGGACAATGTTTCAGTTAAGTTTGGGGGAGTGGTTTGCGTGTTTAACTTGTTTTATCCACATGTTGTGTGCTTAATTGTCACTTGAATCGTCCTTGAGCATTACCAACAAAAAAATTTTTTAGTGATTGAGTTATTCTTGAGAATTGATGAGTTGGAATTACAACGGTAATACATGATGAAATTAATCCTCATCTAGATAGGAGTCATGGAAATGCTTAACTTGTTTGTATATATCCTTTGTTAACTACATGTCAAAAACTGAGGAATAATTTGAGCACTTATTGAGTCATGATTGAGTGAAGTATGTATTGATTAAATTGAAAACTTGTGTTAACTATGATGAGTCTTGAGTATCTTAGATAACTCTACAGTTTAGTTGAAAGCACTTTGAGGCGAAATTTATAATTAGGAACTAGACTTGGAGATGATTTAGGCGATCTTTCGACCGTTTGTGCCTTTCAAGCCTACCTTGTATACATTATTCCTTAGTGTCCCCTTTTGAGCCTTATTGAAAAAGAATGGAATATGCATTGCATATGATTAGACCCCCATTCGGCATTCTTGGCAAACTCATTATTCCCACCTTGGTTTGAGCCTAAAAGAACAATTTCATCCATCCATAGGAGAGTATAATGAATCTCATTCATTGCATTAAATTGTTATATGTTGAGAAGTTCATTGTGAAAGAAATGAAATGAACAAAAGAATGAGCAAAGAAAAAGAAAAGATGTAGAGAAAAAGCCTTGAAAAGAAAAATTAAATAAGACCCAAAGTGGCCAAGGCTAGAAAATGTGAAGAGAAGCTCAATGTTTATGTGAGAAGATTTTGAACTGATTCTGTTATACTCTCTTCTTTGCTTCTATCCTACCTTTTCTTTGAAGCAGACACCAAAAGGCCTAACGTTAAAAGCTTTTAAAGTCCTGTTGATCCAAGTCTAGGGAATAATTACATTAGTGGAGAAGTGCTGGATAGTAAATTTGTAGAGTAATTCAAAGTAATCTTGACTAGGAGTTAATATGGCACATGTTGATGTTAAAGATATATATAACTCATGTTTGACAATAGCACACACGCACGTTCCGATGTTGCGATGTATTGTTTAACTTAGGAGAAATTGCTTCTTGTTAAATGTTGATTGACTTCTATTGATGTGTAAGTAGGATTTCTGAGTTGTTACGTATGTTGTAAAGATGATTCATGCTTAGTATCGAGTTTAACTTTTCTTTTTGAGTTTATTGCTTGCTCGAGGACGATCAAGTCTAAGTTTGGGGGAGTTGATAGGCTTAGATTTTGAGTGGTTTTAACTGTAATTTCTTCCCATTTTCCGTACTTTTTCCTGGATGATATTATGCTTTTTGGCGTTTATTCGTTTGTTTCAGGAAATTAGACCGGAAGTGGAAGAAATGAGCTTACTTGAAGAAAACGGGCGAAATCGACGCGTAAAAGAAGAGAAAATGAAAGAAGATGGATTTCCCAAATCTCGATCGATCGAGATTTATTCTCGATCGATCGAGCCAGCCAGAAGCGAGAATCAGATTTTTTTTGAAGGCTCGATCGATCGGTGGAAATCTCGATCGATCGAGCGAGGCAGTAACCTCAGCAACAAATTTTGAGAAATCTCGATCGATCGGTGGAAATTCTCGATCGATCGAGCGAGGCAGTGAGTGCAAAAGGCTGACGTGAACAGTGCACCGATCGATCGGTGAAAATCTCGATCGATCGAGACGCGAAATCTGAAGATTTTATTTTCCTTATTTATCGAGATTGTGGGGCTTTTAAGCGGGAGGCTTGATCCATTTCAGAGGAGAGACGATATTAGACCAATTTTTCAGACGATTTCTAGGTCAAGGAGCCGCCGCCCAACGCCGCCAAGGAGATCCAATCTCCGTTCTTCGTCCAAAGTCGAGCCAATCTCTTCCGGAGTGCAAGGAAGGAACAAGAGAAGGAATTACGGTGCAACGCACGGATTCATCCATCGTTTATCGTATTTCTGAACCTTAATTTATTTGATTTTCATTTTCATTTGAAGTTTTTGAGGTCGAGAGACAATTAAACTCATCTGTATTTGATTTGAATTGAATTTGGTTTATATTATTGAAGTTTTCGTTCGTTGTGTTTGATATATTGATTCATTGGTATTTGAGCGAATTGATATTTATTGTTCATAGATTGATTGCATGTGTAGATCAAAGTCTAGCTAGCTTTGATTGAATTTGAGAGTTACAACCGAGATCGAGAGATAACGTTGTAACAAGCTCCGTTAATTTATGATGTATGTCACGATTGAGATCGAGAGATGATATCGCATACGTGAGAACTTGAAATCGAAAGATTTAGAGTTATAAGGTTTTGATAATTTAAGCAACTTTGAATTAGTAAATAGGTGCACGAGAGTGACTTATTCTAATTTATTGTTAGTTTCGTTACAGCTCGAGAGAGTGTATCGAATAATAGTGAAAACCTTTCACCTTCAAAATCAATTGAGTGATAATTTGAGAATTCCGTTGAATCAGTAGAGATAATATAATTGAACGACGAGCTTGGTAATTTTCTCGAGTGACTTACCTTCGCATTTCCGGAACCATTCTATTCTTTGTTTCTAGTTTAATCTTTATTCTTTAGTTTAATTTAGATCTAGTTAATCAAACTTCTTTTATCGTAGGCTAAATATAATTTTATTAATCTTATTTGGTACTTATACGTTAGTCCCTGTGGATTCGACAACCTGTACTTAATTTTCACTATACTAAAACTTGACAACTGTGCACTTGCGGTAGAATCGCTTCAACCCATTCTTTGAAATATCTTTTGTTTAAAAATAAAGCGGTCAGCTATCAATACATCTGGCGGAATGAACCATCGCCAATCGATATAGCGGAATGAGCCATCGCTATCAATACATCTGGCGGAATGAACCATCGACAATCAATATAGCGGAATGAACCATCGCTATCAATTTATCCGGCGGCATGAACCATCGCCAATCAATATAGCGGAATGAACCATCGCTATCAATACATCTGGCGGAATGAACCATCGCCAATCAATATAGCGGAATGAACCATCGCTATCAATATAGATAATGTGGTTGTTCCGGTCTTGTTATAGCAGCGGAATTTTAGGACCCCTCGCTTCGACATATTGCGGCATCATATGATATCCCTCGCTTCGACAATGACAGCGGCATGTTACCTCGCTTAGACATGACAGCGGCAAATATCATATTACCATCGCTTCATATGACAGCGGCAAGTACCTCCCTCGCTCGAATATAACAACTACCGGAACTTCCACTAGCTCCATGTACCTGCATCCAGGTTAATACCACAGTTCACAATATAATGATCGATATCACGTTCCAGTTATAACCACAATATTCCACATTAATCACTAGAATTGTGACTGTTCCGGTCCCAATACAACAGCGGAATTTTAGGACCCCTCACTTCGACAATGACAGCGGCATGTTACCTCGCTTAGTCATGACAGCGGCAAGTACCTCCCTCGCTCGGAGATAAAGGCTACCGGAACATTCATCAATTCTACCACAATAATCAAGCACAACAGTTGATTCCATTATCACAATATATATCACTATCATTTCACATATACCATCACATGTAAGGGTCCACTACCCACGATATACATAATCAAAGGTGTAACACGTTTTACCGTCCGAAGCCCGTACGTCTCACCTTTCCTGATTTTTCTACAAAATCAGATCCCTTAACACATAATACATGAAGGGCCAGACATCACCATTAATGCCATCCCATCACATGCTACACGATTCCTGCAATCACAATGATTAGCAACACCACTTTTCATATCATAAAAAGCACATAAACAACTAGTTGTGTCATACAACATTAATGCCATCATGCATAAGTATGTGCTATCAATAACTTCATAGGCCCTTAACAGCCCCAAAGAGCAACCACTGCTCTGATACCACTAATGTAAGGACCCCAAGCCCTTAACCCTTAATTAGTGTATTAATCATTATGTGTGGCACATGCTTTCAATAAAATCAATCGGGAAACTCAGATAATACTTTACCATTGAATGGCAACTACAAAATTTCTTTAATACTCAATGTTATAAGATCATCATCCTAACAACATATAGACTCATCAAGTTCGCCCATTACCATCCCCTTTTTGCCACTTTTTACATTGTGGACTTTTATAAAAATTTGGGCAGAGTCTCCCCATAAATTGAGCTATCCCAAAACAAAAGCACATCACATAATATAATTCCCGGCCAGGTAATACACAATACTCAACAGAATACAGAACACAAAGTAAATTCCCAGCCAGGGAAGACACCACACATAAGACGACAAAAGTGGGTTTCAACACCCACATAATACACTAATAGCTCTCAAATCATTTAGCAGTTCTACCACTAATTGCATGCAAACATATGATGAAAGAGAGAAAGGCTCATGCCTTTATATACAACCCATATACAAGAATATCCGTGCTCACATGCGAGCATCATAAATATGTATATAACCTTCGGGTGTATATTAGTACTCTATACGATACCGTGCTCCATCAAGCCCTGGTACCACGATCCTGTGAGTACATCCAATCAACAGCTCGAGCTCAGCTCCACAGCCATCGATGTCCCTGTTCACCTGCCCCAACAGAGACAGCCCCCAACGGGGTGAGCATACCAATGCACGAAATCCCATAATCACAATATTGAAATTCATAATTTACAACAAAAGTAAATACTAATAAATTTTAAACGATACTCCCTGGATGGCAACGTCCTCATCTGGGATTCCGTGTACTGTTCCTGTTCTCACAATCATCAAACTCATCAAATCTCAAAAATCAGTAAATCAACACATTGATTTAACTCATAGCATGCCTGATTCTCAAGTATCAATAATTAATGATTCCAAATTCATTATACATACAAATATAGATATCTCGATATCTAATACTGATTTTCAACTTTGCTACCAATCACAGATAGCTCAAATGCCTAGCATTTATTTTACCAATTCTTCATTATACTTAGTCATCTCACATGTCTCATAATTAATACATGATTCCACGATCATTCTCAGGCATCTCAAATGCCCTACTATAGTCATATAAACCCAATACCCCATATCTCTTATAAGGTCATACTACTCTAGTATCACGCACACTTGTGGCAGCGATGTCAAGACTAGGTCGTTCCATAGTCATATCAACACACACATATATATATATATATATATATATATATATATAGCCATACCCACAACCATCCAATGCAATTAAAATACACTATGCATTTCACAAATGCTATCACATAAAGTAATACTCGTACGTCGCACGTACCTTAAATTTCCGAAGTCCGAGCCAAACCTTGCTCGAGTTCCATGCCCCGAGGAACGATGTGTTAACACGATAAATAATTCACAATTATTTACGAACATGCAACCCATGCTCAAGCACACCCATAACCCTCAAAATATTGTCAACACACGACAATTAACCATTATCGAAAATTGCTCAAGAACACCCCACAAATTTTCGAACCTTCACAACACAAATCGAACCCAAACTAAACACCATAATACATCTAAAATATGTAATAAATCTATCAATAGCAAGAACCATCACCCCTTGCCAAAAATCCCAATTTCTAACCCACCTCACGCACACATCCAAAAATTCGAACCAACCCTCACGAATTTAGGGAAAATTTCAAACCAATCCAACACAAAATAGCAGGGAATTACATGAGAGGGACGAAAAAGAGGTAAGGAAGGTTACCCAATCGAAAATCGGAAGTAAATCGGTCGAAATCGAAGAACCCTAGAAATTTGGGGATCGGCGCTTTCCTGTAAAATCCGAACTCAAATCGCGACCAAACTTCGAATTGATGGTGTAGAAAGGAGCGCCTGGACGAGACGAAGCCGGCGGCGGGTCGGACGCGCCGAACTGCGGCCGGACGGCGGCGGGCGAAGCGCTTTTGTGCGCGGGGGTAGGGGCAGACGGGAAGGGCGACGCGGGAGGGAGAGAGAGATAAGGTGCTGAAATGAAATTTTTTTTAAAATCTCGGTTCAACTGGTATTTATAGCAAAAATACCCCGAAATACTAATAGCCCCACAAATACATCATGATTCATTAAAAATCACCTGTTTTCAAAAACTCTCTCTCTAACTCCAAAACCCCCTACCGGTGCTCACACAAGCACCCGAGATTCCGAGACACTTCAACAACCCAACTCTTAGATTTTACACCGTAATGAGAATACAATCTCAACCTCGGGATCCAACAATCCCAACTACTCAAATAGACGAGCCCGGAAGGCCCAACACCTCGATTAAACTCCAAATCGCCACGTAAAACATGTTTAGGGGTTATTAACCCTACGGGATTAACATCTTTAATCCCTGGTCATCACAATATCCCCCACTAAAAGAATTTCGTCCTCGAAATTAGCACCGGTGTATCACGTAACACCCAGGCTACACAACAACATGAAGCCATAACCTCGATTCTTGACCATATCAGAACCGTCTTAAAAAAAACGCGAGGATACTTACCTCACATCAAACTCTGAAACAGAGCGACATACCAAAACCAACATATCACTCAAGAGGCAAAACGTACCTCGATGCGGTTCATTCCAAAAGTCAGTCCCTCATGACTGCAAAACAACCAATCCTTACGACCGTAGATCGGACAGTCACCTTAGTTCTAATACAACTAGTAAGAACGCATCATGAATGACACCTCAACCGTGAGAACGTTGACCTCGTGTCAAACTCTGGAGTGGGATAGACTTCCAAATTCATCATAACGTCAAAGAGCGTCAGCACAGCTCAACGCTAATACTCCAAAAGTAGTTAGTCAACTGAAACTGCAAGGATTCGAATCGCTCCCGATTCCATCGTAGATATCATTCAAAGACATCTCTATCATGACTCACGATGTCTAACATACATCGTTACGAGGGAAACACTAGTATACCACGGTACCAAACCTGGTTTCCACTTTCAAACCTCCTCCATCGAATGAGAAGTCGCATCATTGCAACTCAATTTGGGCAACTCACGGCCACAGATTCACACAAAAGACATCTCACAAGATGTCCACCTCCGGATATTCCAAGGATCACATCCTGATCATAAATAAACCATCGAGACTCCACAGAGTTCAAATTCTGAAAGGACATGCAATAAACCCATGGCATCGTCAACGCTTGTATCGACAGCGACACCCAACCAATTCGAATTCCTGCCATCCCTTGATAATCCTAGGATTTAACAATCCAAACTTGGGAAGGCCATCGCATAATTCGAAGGGAAACACCAACAAGGAAACACCTCAACCCACACAAGATAACCCCTCCTCAAAGGGAGCCAACTAACTCCACGATTGTTTCTCATAATTTATCGTGCCATGGAGATTCCCAATCTCAAGTTGTTCCATATCTCTCATCAGAGACTTAACCATCCAAAAATAGCATACTCTATGCTTGACAAAAAGGGAATCAATAACTGGCATCCGTATACTCACCGGTATACCTGCCTAAGCACTGACATCACATGCATACTCAATGCACTTGGCTCGGGTATCTACAACATACCCCTAAGCCCCCAAACACGACTGTCAATTCTGAGTCATTCCCATCCAGAGGAGGATGATAATTGACGATCAACAACACGGCGTGATTTCCAAAATCAACACCACGCGTACCAATTTACCGAATCTTTCAAAGATTCCCAAATAGATATTATACTACCTCCTTCCCCACAAGGGAAGTGCTATCGAACTCGAGATCCACTAGTCTCTAACCACCGTTCGAAAAAAACTGGATACAATAACACCCATTGCATCCCAAATACACGGATTCCCCAGATCGAGTCAACAACGACTTGATGACTCTCTTGTTGGTACTTCAACATTATGAGCTGTCCCAGACAAGTCCCTCAAAACAAAAGACGTATAACGTTCTCATGGGGTGTCACATGCCTCAAACATCATGCTACAAATGGACAATCAAAAGCCTGCCAAAAGTCTTCAACGTATCATCATACGATTCACCAAACTTGGTTCCAACGCGCAGTATAATGGCTCCAACAATCACACTATACCATTACCACGATATCTGGCTAGCAAAGCGCTGTCTCCATAGGCTCATATCAAGCCCACCAACAAGCCATATGTTCCATCTCGGTATGCCATACCGTAAAAACCGTTAGAGTAATGGGTCATCGCCCAACATATCTCTAAAATACCAAGCACAATGGACAACCCGGTGTCCTTGCTCACTTATGATGCAATCATAATCCAATAAGATTTATCCCACACCCTCAGGGTGGGTGTAACCATGTCTACCTTACCTCACAACACAAGCGAGTAGTTTCCTCAATGACTACTCTTACCACCAATCACTTGGCCCTAGCCAAACTAACGAGCATACCCAAGGGTATCATTGCTCGACAAATATTTACCTCTATAACATGATGTGGTACATAACCGATACAATACATCCAATACTCCACCGAGCAAACCTGCTCGGCAAAAAGGTCTCGTCAACTAGTGACCCAGACTCTATCATGTGCTCACCATCGGCACTCAAACCATACAACCAAATACATAACATAAATGTATTAACCATCAAAACGACGCTACACGTCTACATAGAACATCCACTATGTCATTGTCATCCCGTGACGGTACCTGTCAACATATGACTTTGAAACAATATTGTCGACTCGTAACGGTATATGTCGATACACGACGTCTATAATCTCATCGTCAAACACATGACAACATAAGTAAATCAACACATGATATCCACAATAGTGCTAAATAAACAGTAATATGCCATACCTCATTGCTAACAATATAGCGGCATACCTGTCTCCGTCATCCAACAGTGGTGCACAATCAGCACCCATCGCTCGTAGGTGGCGTAATCCAGCGTCATGTGCATAGCGGCATAACCCGTAGCTATAGAATCAGGGGCATAATCCCTCGTCATAGAGTCAGCGGCATAAAACTTCGCTATAGACATCTGGCGGAATGAACCACGCCATAGATGTAGCGGAATGTACCATCGCTATGAATACCCGGCGGCATAGGTCATCGCCAATAGAATAGCGGAATGAGACATCGCTATCAATACCCGGCGGCATAAACCATCGCCAATAGAATAGCGGAATGAGACATCGCTATCAATATATCCGGCGGCAAGAACCATCGCCAATCAATATAGCGGAATGAACCATCGCTATCAATACATCTGGCGGAATGAACCATCGCCAATCAATATAGCGGAATGAACCATCGCTATCAATACATCTGGCGGAATGAACCATCGCCAATCGATATAGCGGAATGAACCATCGCTATCAATGCATCTGGCGGAATGAACCATCGCCAATCAATATAGCGGAATGAACCATCGCTATCAATATATCCGGCGGCATGAACCATCGCCAATCAATATAGCGGAATGAACCATCGCTATCAATACATCTGGCGGAATGAACCATCGCCAATCAATATAGCGGAATGAACCATCGCTATCAATATAGATAATGTGGTTGTTCCGGTCTTGTTATAGCAGCGTAATTTTAGGACCCCTCGCTTCGACATATAGCGGCATCATATGATATCCCTCGCTTCGACAATGACAGCGGCATGTTACCTCGCTTAGACATGACAGCGGCAAATATCATATTACCATCGCTTCATATGACAGTGGCAAGTACCTCCCTCGCTCGAATATAACAACTACCGGAACTTCCACTAGCTCTATGTACCTGCATCCAGGTTAATACCATAGTTCACAATATAATGATCGATATCACGTTCCAGTTATAACCACAATATTCCACATTAATCACTAGAATTGTGACTGTTCCGGTCCCAATACAATAGCGGAATTTTAGGACCCCTCGCTTCGACAATGACAGCGGCATGTTACCTCGCTTAGTCATGACAGCGGCAAGTACCTCCCTCGCTCGGAGATAAAGGCTACCGGAACATTCATCAATTCTACCACAATAATCAAGCACAACAGTTGATTCCATTATCACAATATATATCATTATCAATTCACATATACCATCACATGTAAGGGTCCACTACCCACGATATACATAATCAAAGGTGTAACACGTTTTACCGTCCGAAGCCCGTACGACTCACCTTTCCTGATTTTCCTACAAAATCAGATCCCTTAACACATAATACATGAAGGGCCAGACATCACCATTAATGCCATCCCATCACATGCTACACGATTCCTGCAATCACAATGATTAGCAACACCACTTTTCATATCATAAAAAGCACATAAACAACTAGTTGTGTCATACAACATTAATGCCATCATGCATAAGTATGTGCTATCAATAACTTCCTAGGCCCTTAACAGCCCCAAAGAGCAACCACTGCTCTGATACCACTAATGTAAGGACCCCAAGCCCTTAACCCTTAATTAGTGTATTAATCATTATGTGTGGCACATGCTTTCAATAAAATCAATCGGGAAACTCAGATAATACTTTACCATTGAATGGCAACTACAAAATTTCTTTAATACTCAATGTTATAAGATCATCATCCTAACAACATATAGACTCATCAAGTTCGCCCATTACCATCCCCTTTTTGCCACTTTTTACATTGTGGACTTTTATAAAAATTTGGGCAGAGTCTCCCCATAAATTGAGCTATCCCAAAACAAAAGCACATCACATAATATAATTCCCGGCCAGGGAATACACAATACTCAACAGAATACAGAACACAAAGTAAATTCCCAGCCAGGGAAGACACCACACATAAAACGACAAAAGTGGGTTTCAACACCCACATAATACACTAATAGCTCTCAAATCATTTAGCAATTCTACCACTAATTGCATGCAAACATATGATGAAAGAGAGAAAGGCTCATGCCTTTATATACAACCCATATACAAGAATATCCGTGCTCACATGCGAGCATCATAAATATGTATATAACCTTCGGGTGTATATTAGTACTCTATACGATACCGTGCTCCATCAAGCCCTGGTACCACGATCCTGTGAGTACATCCAATCAAAAGCTCGAGCTCAGCTCCACAGCCATCGATGTCCCTGTTCACCTGCCCCAACAGAGACAGCCCCCAACGGGGTGAGCATACCAATGCACAAAATCCCATAATCACAATAATGAAATTCATAATTTACAACAAAAGTAAATACTAATGAATTTTAAACGATACTCCCTGGATGGCAACGTCCTCATCCGGGATTCTGTGTACTGTTCCTGTCCTCACAATCATCAAACTCATCAAATCTCAAAAATCAGTAAATCAACACATTGATTTAACTCATAGCATGCCTGATTCTCAAGTATCAATAATTAATGATTCCAAATTCATTATACATACAAATATAGATATCTCGATATCTAATACTGATTTTCAACTTTGCTACCAATCACAGATAGCTCAAATGCCTAGCATTTATTTTACCAATTCTCCATTATACTTAGTCATCTCACATGTCTCATAATTAATACATGATTCCACAATCATTCTCAGGCATCTCAAATGCCCTACTATAGTCATATAAACCCAGTACCCCATATCTCTTATAAGGTCATACTACTCTAGTATCACGCACACTTGTGGCAGCGATGTCAAGACTAGGTCGTTCCATAGTCATATCAACACATATATATATATATATATATATAGCCATACCCACAACCATCCAATGCAATTGAAATACACTATGCATTTCACAAATGCTATCACATAAAGTAATGCTCGTACGTCGCACGTACCTTAAATTTCCGAAGTCCGAGCCAAACCTTGCTCGAGTTCCATGCCCCGAGGAACGATGTGCTAACACGATAAATAATTCACAATTATTTACGAACATGCAACCCATGCTCAAGCACACCCATAACCCTCAAAATATTGTCAACACACGACAATTAACCATTATCGAAAATTGCTCAAGAACACACCACAAATTTTCGAACCTTCACAACACAAATCGAACCCAAACTAAACACCATAATACATCTAAAATATGTAATAAATCTATCAATAGCAAGAACCATCACCCCTTGCCAAAAACCCCAATTTCAAACCCACCTCACGCACACATCCAAAAATTCGAACCAACCCTCACGAATTTAGGGAAAATTTCGAACCAATCCAACACAAAATAGCAGGGAATTACATGAGAGGGACGAAAAAGAGGTAAGGAAGGTTACCCAATCAAAAATCGGAAGTAAATCGGTCGAAATCGAAGAACCCTAGAAATTTGGGGATCGGCGCTTTCCTGTAAAATCCGGACTCAAATCGCGACCAAACTTCGAATTGATGGTGTAGAAAGGAGCGCCTGGACGAGACGAAGCCGGCGGCGGGTCGGACGCGCCGAACGGCGGCCGGACGGAGGCGGGCGAAGCGCTTTTGTGCGCGGGGGTAGGGGCAGACGGGAAGGGCGACGCGGGAGGGAGAGAGAGATAAGGTGCTGAAATGAATTTTTTTTTAAAATCTCGGTTCAACTGGTATTTATAGCAAAAATACCCCAAAATACTTATAGCCCCACAAATACATCATGATTCATTAAAAATCATCTGTTTTCAAAAACTCTCTCTCTAACTCCAAAACCCCCTACCGGTGCTCACACAAGCACCCGAGATTCCGAGACACTTCAACAACCCAACTCTTAGATTTTACACCGTAATGAGAATACAATCTCAACCTCGGGATCCAACAATCCCAACTACTCAAATAGACGAGCCCGGAAGGCCCAACACCTCGATTAAACTCCAAATCGCCACGTAAAACAACTTTAGGGGTTATTAACCCTACGGGATTAACATCTTTAATCCCTGGTCATCACATTTTAATTAAAACTTGTACCCCAGAGATTAGCATGAAGTATAAAATATCCCAACATGATATTTTAAAAGCATTTTCCAAAATGCACCAAAACCTCAATTAATACATGATTTACCAAATAATTATCAACCATCACAATTAAACTATGATAACACCCAATTCCCAATATACATAACATGCACCCTGAAACATACTACCGGGTCACGCCCACCATGTGACTAAGCATTTCATCATGATAATTAATTCCAACACATAATCCAATTAATCACCATAGATAATCATATAAACATAATTAATGCCTAATTTGCATATAATTATTTCGGGGATATCACACCAAGGGTGATGAAGAAAAGGAAGCTAAAGTTGGAGACAAGACCACCATGGAACAAGAGGTACCAAAAGGTAAATCTCCTTCCTTTTCTGAATATAAAGTACCACCCCCTTTCCCTCAAGCATTAAAAGATAATAGGAAAGATGCCGGACTTAAAGGTCTATACGAAACCTTTCGACGATGTGAGGTAAACATCCCTTTACTTAATGCAATTCAACAAGTACCTCGCTATGCAAAATTTTTGAAAGAGTTATGCACTGCAAAGAGGAATCATAGGTTGAAGGGATCTCAAAAGATTGAGTTGGGAGAAAACGTATCCGCTGTGATCCAAAGAAAAATCCCTACCAAGTGTAAGGACCCAGGTATGTTCTCTATTCCGTGCACAATTGATAACACTCTCCTTGAAAAGGCCATGTTAGATTTAGGAGCATCAATTAATGTCATGCCATATTCTATATATGCTTCTCTACAACTTGGTCCTTTGAACTCTACTGGAGTGGTTATTCAACTAGCGGATATGTCTAGTGCATATCCTAGGGGTGTGATTGAAGATGTGCTTGTGCAAGTGAACGAATTGGTATTCCCTGCGGATTTTTATGTCCTTGATATGGAGAATGGTGATAAGAGTAGTCCCATTTTGTTAGGAAGACCATTCCTCAAAACTTCTAAGACCAAGATAGATGTGCATAGTGGTACCCTTACTATGGAATTTGATGGTGAGATAGTTACTTTTAACATTTATGATGCCATGAAATACCCTTGCAATGATGATGACACTGTGTATTCTATTGATGTTATTGAGTATTTGTCACAGGAAGTTTTTGAGATTGTAGGGAAAGACGAACTGGAAGTCACTCTTACCACGGCTATGAAGAAGGGGCATGGGGAGTTGTTCACCATAAATGAGTTGAAAGATACCATAGATGCCTTGGATGATACACCTGAGCTACATCAGTCAGGTAACGTTCTTTTATATCATTGCCTGTTTCTAACACTAGAGTTCTTCCATCTGTATTGCAGGCACCTACCATAGAGTTGAAGCCGCTACCTAGCCATCTCAAATATGTATTCCTTGGTGAAGGAGATATATTACCAGTGATAATCTCTAGCAAGTTGGGGGTGAACAAGAGAAGGATCTTATTCATGTGTTCAAGGAGCACAAGACTGCAATTGGTTGGACCATAGCTGATATCAAGGGAATCAGTCCCTTCACATGCATGCACCGCATTCTACTTGAAGAAGGAGGAAGCCTTACGCGTCAGCCCCAAAGGAAGCTTAACCCACCTATGATGGATGTGGTGAAAGAGGAGATTTTGAAGCTTTTAGCGGTTGGGGTGATATACCCTATCTCCAACAGTCAATGGGTCAGTCCCATCCAAGTGGTACCAAAGAAGTCCGGTATTACTGTGATAAAGAATAAAGATGATGAACTTGTGCCCACACGTATTCAAAATGGATGGCGAGTGTGTATAGACTACCGGAAGTTAAACGCTGTGACTCGAAAGGATCACTTCCCTCTACCCTTCACTGATCAAATGCTTGAGAGGTTAGCTTGTCATTCATACTATTGTTTTCTTGATGGTTATTCGGGTTATTTTCAGATTGATATTGCACCGGAGGACCAAGAAAAGACTACTTTCACATGCCCTTTTGGCACATACGCCTATCGACGCATGCCCTTTGGACTGTGCAATGCTCCTAGCCACGTTTCAACGGTGTATGGTTAGCATCTTTTCTGAGTTTATTGAGCATACTCTAGAGGTATTCATGGACGATTTTACTATCTAGGGTAACTCATTCAATGATTGTCTTGCTAGCCTTACACTTGTTTTAAAAAGATGCATAGAGACTAACCTTGTTCTAAATTCCAAAAAATGTCATTTTATGGTAGAACAAGGTATAGTGTTGGGTCATGTCATTTCTGCTAAAGGTATAGAGGTAGACAAAGCAAAAATTGATGTTATGCATTCTTTACCTTATCCTACTTGTGTTCGGGATGTGCGCTCTTTTCTTGGATATGCAGGTTTTTACAGGAGGTACATTAAGGATTTCGCTAAGATAGCTACACCTTTGTGAAAGCTATTACAAAAGGATGTTCCTTTGAGATGGATGAAGCAAGCAAGAGAGCTTTTGATCGACTGAATGAGTCATTGACTTCTACCCCCATCATACAACCACCCGACTGGAGTAAGCCTTTCAAGATCATGTGCGATGCCAGTGACTAGGCAGTCGGTGCTGTTTTAGGCCAAAAAGAGGGAAAAGCATCACATGCCATCTACTATGCCTCAAAGACCTTGAATGATGCTCAACAGGACTATTCCACTACTGAAAAAGAGCTTTTAGCAGTTGTTTTTGCTCTTGAAAAATTTCGATCTTATCTACTTGGGACTAAAGTCATTGTTTATTCTGATCATGCAGTTCTTCACTGTTTGATGACGAAGAAGGAGGCAAACCAAAGGTTGATAAGATGGATTTTGCTGCTTGAGTGAGTTTGACATACAAATCAAGGATAAGAAGGGCAGCGAGAATAAAGTAGCAGATCACTTAAGCCGTCTACCACATGTGGATGAGGAACTTTGTTTGAAGGAGGAATTCCCGGATGAACATCTACTCTCCATCAGCGACAATCTTCCATGGTATGCTCATATTGTTAACTTCTTAGCTTCTAATGTACTACCTTCTGAATTGTCTAGGTCTCAAAGAGCTAAGATAAGGAGTGATGCCAAGTACTACGTGTGGGATGACCCTTACCTATGGAAGAACTGCGTGGACCAAATCATTAGGAGATGCATACCCGAAACTGAGGTAAATAACATTCTTAAGTTCTGCCATTCATACGCTTGTGGGGGACATTTTGGTGCAAAGAGGACGTCTAGGAAGGTGCTAGAGTGTGGATTCTTTTGGCCTACCCTATTTCGTGATGCCTATTATTTTTGCAAGAACTGTGCACAATGCCAAATGACCGGTAATATCTCCCAAAGAAAAGAGATGCCTCAACAACCTATTCTTATTTATTAAAGTTTTGACGTATGTGGCATCGACTTTATGGGACCACTCCCTATCTCTTATGGTCATATTTATATCCTTCTTGCTGTTGACTATGTTTCGAAATGGGTGGAAGCTATCGCTACCCGGACTGACGATTCCAAATTTGTTGCAGATTTTATCAAACATAACCTTTTTTTCTAGGTTTGGAATCCCGCGAGCTATAATCAGTGATAGAGGTACACACTTTTGCAATAGGACGGTGGTAAGTCTTCTCAAGAAGTATCATGTCACCCACAAAGTCTCCACCGCCTACCATCCGCAAACTAATGGCAAAGCCGAGGTCTCTAACCGAGAAATCAAAGCCATATTGGAAAAGAATGTCAACCCCACAAGGAAGGATTGGAGCTTAAGACTGGTTGATGCACTTTGGGCTTACCGTACTGTGTATAAGACTCCACTAGGTATGTCACCATATTGACTCATTTTTGGTAAACCATGTCATCTTCCTGTAGAGTTGGAGCATCGAGCATACTGGGCTGTGAAGCATTAAAACATGAACTATGATGAGAGTGGCTTGCATCGGAAGTTGCATTTGCAACAGCTTGAAGAAATAAGGAATGAGGCGTATGAAAGTGCAAGGACCTATAAGGGAAAGACAAAGGACTTCCATGACAAAATGATATCGAGAAGGATTTTTGAAGTTGGTCAAAAAGTTCTCCTTTACCATTAACGCCTTCGCCTATTTCCAGGTAAACTTCGTTCTAGAAGGCATGGTCCTTATATCATTACTAATGTGTATCCTCATGGTGCAGTGGAAATTCAGAGTTTGGACACCACTAAGACATTCAAGGTGAATGGTCACCGATTGAAGCATTACTACGATGGTGTCCAAGACGAGGAAGGTGGACAAGTGAACGTCAAGGTGGCTCTAGAGGATCCACCTCACTTCGACTGATCACGAGGACTAGCGTCGGGCCACCGACGTTAAACAGAGGCGCTGCTTGGGAGACCCAATGGGAGTTAGTTTCATTTCTCCCTTTTATTTATTTTTTGCTTTAGTAGTTAGACTTTTCTCTTTACTTGTATTTTTGCCTTACATTGGGGACATTGTAAGATTTAAGTATGGGGGAGGGATTAGTTTTTCTAATTTCAAAAATACAAAAAAATCAAAAAATTTGAAAAATTTTGAGCTCATAGTTAGTAATGAACACATGCTTGGAATCACTAGCCCATGATGAAACCTAATTGATATCATGCATGCTTTTGAACATAGGTGAATTGTTAACCTTGGAGCACTTTGAACTCTAATGCAAATTTTACTTTAACTTAGTAGTTGAATATTTTGAGCACATTATTGTCATAACTTGTGAAGTGTGCATAGCTTAGGGAAGATTGTGTGAATTTTGTGATAGTCTTAAGAAGTCTCTAATACATGCTAGAACTTAACTACATGCTCTTTGAGGCGTATGTCTAGACTACTTGCAAACATGAAAGTGATATAGGCAATCTTTGATGCGTTTGAGCCTTTCAAGCCTACCATGTAAAGAAAATCAATCCCTTGTACCCTTTTTGAGCTTTAGTGCAAAAGAATGGTTGTATGCTAAGCATACAAAAGACCCCCATTCGACATTCTTTGACTAGCTTATCATCCTTCCCTAAATGAGCCTAAATATGAATTATTTCCATACCTTTGAAGGGAGTATGATGTGTTTCATTCACATGCACTTAAGTATTCAATAATTAAAATGTTTGTGAGCTTCATTATGAAAAGAATGAAATGCATGAAAGAAAAGGAATGCCTTGAGAAAATAGATAAAAAAATATGACTCCAATGGGAGCAAAGGCACAAAAGAAGAAAAATGTTGAAATAAAAGTTGAAAAATTCAAGCAATAAGAGAAGCTTTTAGTGTGCATATCATCATACTCTCTTGTTTGACATGTCTTTTTCCTTTCTTTCATAAGCCAATACCTAGGCCAAGCTACAAGCTAATAAAGACCTACTTGATTTATGTTTGCAAAGTAGCTAAGATAGTGGAGAAGAGTGTGCAAGTGAGCTTATACTTGTGTTAGTGTATGACTTGAACTATTATGGCTTTGCATATTTTGGATCTATAATTTGTACACAACACTTGTTTATGACCACACACGCATGTTCACTACTTTGTTGAGTATGAGATGTTTAGGGATTGAACTTGTTCCATTATTAACTTTTCACCGCCTTTCATTACTATGCATGTTTAAAATTGTTGAGGCATTAAAGTGAGAACAAGTTAGTTTGTTATGATGCTATGAGCCAAGCAAAAAGATTATAGTTTTGTCTGATTTACTCGAGGTCGAGTAAAGATTAAGCATGGGGGGAGTTTGATGTGACTAGAATAGACACATCTATTGCGTTTAATTGGTTACGATTTGGTATGTTTTGATGGATAATTTGATACGTATGCTACCTAATCGTATATTTGTGTAATTGTAGGTGGAATCGAAGAAATCGAGCTAACTAAGGTGAATAAAGGTCAAGAAACTCTTTGGAGCTAATAAGGACTCAATATAGATCAAGAAAAGGCTACAAATGTAATTTTAGTGGAGCCGATCGACCGCATGGAGGAGGCAATCGATCGCCTATGGACAGAAAGTTGAACAACAAAAATTAGGAAGCAGCGATCGATCGTGAGGATTAGGCGATCGATCGCCAAAGTCCACTGGAGCCAAGCGATCGATCGCGAGAAAAGTGGCGATCGATCGCCTAAGGAAAATCGCCGAAAAAAAAGAGCTAGCGATCGATCGCCACCTTATGGCGATCGATCAAGCGGTGTTTTGGAAAGATTGGTGACTTGATTTCTTTCCTTCTTACATAGGCTCTAACCTACCCCATCAGCCTCCACACCTCTTGATACTCGAAAATTAGTCTCTTTTGGAGAGAATTCAGACCTTAGAATAGATTTATGAATTTTTAGAATATTTTTCTTTCAATTTTTGTGAAGACGCTCGAAGAACGAAGACGGGATCAACAAGTCGGGATCGTGCTTCGCTTTAGTAACTGTCTTTTCTATTGATTGTTTGATTTTTTTAATACAATTTTTGTTAGTTTTAGATTTAGTTATGCAAGGCTAAACACTTTGATTCTTGGTTGAGGGATACTTGCCTTTCGAATAAAATACTTGTGAAAATTTTGGTTTGATTGTTGAATTTTTAATTCAATTTCAATTTTTTTTTTCAGATTATGATTCTTATGATTGTTGTGTTTGATTGATAGATTGATCACCTAGTAATCACTTACAATATCTAATGCTAATTGAGAAGTAACTAAGATTGATAATTACATGCTATTGGTGTTATTAAATTCTTAGGAAGAACGATTGGATGATTGATTCTAACGGCTGTAGTTTTTATTGATTAGATTCATCAACTTACTAGTGTTGAAATGATCATTGATTAAATCTTAACGGCTGTAGTTTTGATTAAAGATTTGATAAGAGTCGAATTGAATGATGTTTTCTTTTTTACTACGATTAAGGTAAGTGAGGAATTAAGTTTTCAATTGATGAATAATTGAATGAATTCATATGTTTAGTAATTTGATGATCAAGTGAATGATTTCCAAAGGTAAAGTTGACCGAAAACCAAGAATCGCTTCTTAATCTTATAAACTAGTTAATTGTTTGCTTTCGTTTAATTTAGTTATAGTTAAAGAAATTTGATAACCCCCTATTTTGATACTTGTTAGCATAAAAAGTATTCACTTCCCTGTTGGATTGATCCCTACTCACGCTACTACATATTTACTGCTATTAACTTGAGAGGGTTAATTTGGGCGTTCGCGATAAACGCTACCAACATGCATCAGTGGGATGGTTCACAGCTAGACAGATTCCGCACGACTTCATCTTCCCCACATTGCCACCTGCCAGATTACGCATAAGAAAAGTTAGATCAATCAGTTGTTGTTCCAAATTGGATACATTGTTGGGATATGCCCTAAGACAACTCATTAGATGATTGTTTAAGACATACAATGTATTATTGTTTTATTAATGGCAATTCATTATTATATATTATTCGTGTATCTGTGTAATATGAATTAATATATAAGTTAATGTCCTTAGAATAATATTGTATTGTTCTTAAAGATTGTCCCTCGTCAAGTATTATCATGAATCGAGATAATGATAATGCATTGAGACTAGTATGATTTGATTGATGAATTGTTCATAGATATGATATATCAAATCAACACATGGGTGCATGTTAGAGAATGATGTACTGGACAGACCCACCATGAGAATGCTACATGGATAGTTATATGAACGTCATAAGCAATTCTCATAGTGATAATAATGTATGTAATCCTTACGACTTGAGATCACCAGAGATCTCAACATAAAGAGTTATGTATCTTGATATTGTCAAACGTTATCTGTAACAGGGTAAACTATAAAGACAATCATTGGATACACCACGAATTATTTAGAGGGATGTTGAGTGATCAAGATAGGATTTGTCCCTCCTATATAATAGGAGAAGTGTTTGGGCCCTTGATCAAGTAAGACTAAAATGCATGGCCATGCTTGAATGAGTCGATATGTGATATCGAGCTTATTCTTTTATTCTAGTTCTACTTGGGGATCAAGAAATAAAAGATTGAATATACGAGTATGACTATTCCATGACTCGTGTTCAATCTAAACACATTGGACAAAGGGATTAAGTTACATGGTTAATATTATCACAGTCCGTAGGTTATGTCGAGTCAATGACATTCTTGTAATTTGGGTAGCCTTGATGTGTTGCTAGATACCGCTCATTGCTTGTAACATAAAATTAGAGTTTATGTCGCTGCCAATTGCAAGATCCTATCGGGTCGCACAAAAGATTAAATCAATAAAGGGAGTTAAAATTCATTGGATGAATTAATTAATTAAGAAGAGTCTTAATTACAAATATTAGATATATGGATTTAATTAAGATCTTGGGTTTGGGCCAATGAGGCTTTTTGAAAGCCTTTAATTAAATCTAATATAAGATATAATATGCTAACAAAGTTTGAGATTAAGAGTTAATTTTCTAAGCAAAACCTATAAGCCACCAAATAAACCTCACGGCCGCCTCACTCTCACTCTCATCCTCACGGCCGTCGCCGCCGTGAATAGTGAGTTTAACGACCGTGGTCGATCGGTTTTGAACCGTGAGTTTTATTTCGGTTTAAGAACGAGTCTAGCAACTTGTTCTTGAACACCCTTTTCGATTTGATCGTGTGGATACCGTAGAGACAAAGGTGCAAATCTTTGTTCGTGACTCGTGGTGTTGCAACGAGGAATCTGCTTCAAACACGCTACAAGGGTATGATTCTTTTCAATATCGATATGATTACTTTGTATAGGTCCATGGTAGGAATCCAGTTTTTATTTTCCGCTGCGTTTGCTTGATCGGATTCCTAACATACATTTACCTTTTTTTCTTGGCGGTTGTCCATGGTGAACATATCCAAATTGTTGGGAGTTGGCCGCCATGTTAGCTATTAAGTTCCTTGTGTGAGACCCCGTTATCTCAAACATACTAATAGGTGCAATTAAGAGAACTAAACATTCATATGTATAAATCAGAGTAGTAAGTCGTGTTGATTAACCTGAGCTTAAGAGATTACAGTACCAAAAGTTCAAAAAGGAATTTCACGTATTCCTACAAAAAGGTACTACATTAGTTTTACTCTACATCTTGTAGAAGCTAAACAAAATAATTCTCTAATATGCTAATCCTGTAGTACTCCTTACAGCTCAGCATATCAACCCCGACCCTGGTTCTCTTCATCAAAAGCACCTACAAAGACAACCCCCAACACATGAGCATACCGTAATTTCACATTCAACATAATATGAATGTAAAGCGTAAATGCACAAATCATAAATACAAAGCACTTCCTGTATTTCCAAGCATTTACAACGCCCATTGGTTGTCCCTGTACCATAACTCATAATAACACATTATATAAACATATGGTTTCATAAATAAATGTCATGACATATCTTTCCTTCTTAATCCTTATTTCAATCCTGAGTCATTTATCATTAGTGTATTTCAATGCTTCTTACTTCTCCACGTAAGCGGAATTCCTCCTCGCTTCTTATGGAAATCCACGTAAGCGGAATTCTTCCTCGCTTCTTATGGAAGTTAGCGTAAGCATTAAAATCCTCACTAGGATAACCTTGACTCGTGAAATACACCTCTTATATTTCACAACATACGTATGCAAAAACGATGCATATCAACATGTATCATATCATAATGCACTATCTTATGCATATCTTACCTTGTGTTAAATAAATAAACACATAATACATGTTACCGTTGGGATGCCCGTACGTCGCTTACGTACCTTTCCAAAAGATAGAGGAGTCAACCGACTTTATCTCCTCGGCTGTGCTAGCACCTGTGATGGTTCTACATAACCACACAACACAATATTAGGCACCTCATAATAATCCGGAATCAAAACTCAAATAAAAATCACATTTACCCTAAAATGTCATCTCGCGATCGATCGCCCCTTAGCCCCGATCGATCGCGAGATGTTACTGCCTTGTATACCAAAAATATGCAATCAGCGATCGATCGCCCCTTATTGGCGATCGATCACCAAAACCCACTGGAACGTCGCGATCGATCTCGGCTCCTTGGCGATCGATCGCCAACTTTGTTCCTTTGCTCGATTTCCAAAATTTCCGAGCACCTCTTTTCATACACTTAAAACCATAACATAACACATATAATATGCACGAATAAAAATACTAGGGACTTCACCATACTTCCATGAAGGGTCTTAAACCAAAGTTTCAATAAAATCTTAGCCTAACATGCATCGTAATAACTTCAAAAGTTTAACACTCAACCAAATTTCCAGAAAAACAGGGCACAAGAACCTTGCCCAGAATTTTCGAACACTTCTTTTCACATGATTAAATCCTTCACATAATACATGAAACATGCTCAAGGAAATATACTGGCATCTTCAACAAACTACCATACACGTATTCACATCAAAGGTTCAACCAAAACCTAAGCTAGCATGCTTCAAATATTCATGATAGAACCCTTACTCAACATGAAAATAGGGCACTTCCCCTGCTCAGATGTTCGAGGAACCCTTTTCTCAACTCAAAATCTAACACATAAAGCAGGCAAGTTACTTAACAACACATGCTAGGGGCTTGATAAACATTGCATAAAAGTACTCATAACAATAGTTCGTCGAACCCTACACTAGCATGCCAAATCTGCTACAAAGAAAACACATGCTTGAAATCTAAAAACTGGAAAAATGAATGACTCCTCACCACTTTTTGGCTCGACTTTCCTTCAAGCAAAAGAACAATAAAAGCGTGATCTTCTTCTTCCTACCTGCTGTCTGAGTGTGTTTCAAGGTTTTGGAGAGAAGAATGAGAGTTTGGAGGAGAGAAAATGATTAAATCAGATGGACCAAAAGTCCTCCTTGGCCAACTCTGCTTTTCCGAAAAACAGGGGTAGGGGCATGGGTTGTGGCCAAGTGGGGGGGGGGGGGGTGCGTTTGGGTGGCCTCGTGGTGTTTAATTGTGTCCCGGTATTTCATATGATGTATTAAAATATCCCTCTTTGATGTTTTATAATCTTACCACATCAATACATCATCAAAAACACCTAACATGCCTCCTAAACCATATCATCAAAATAAAAATAACACCAACCACATTCCTTAATTCCCTAACATAATTACATGCATTTATCACATAAAGCATAACCCAAAACCCTAAATTAAAACATGCCTTTAACACATAATCAAATTAATACATCAAAGCATGTTTACACATAATCCTTTCGGGGATATCACACCTTGCCTCCTCCGCTGTCTTGTCAATGAAAGCTCCTCCGCTCGCCGCATCCACTAAGTTCATGTCACCAGAATGCAAACCTTCATAGAAATATTGAATTAACAAGTGTTCACTTATCTGATGTTGTGGGCAGCTTGCACACAACTTCTTAAACTGTTCACAGTACTCATGCAATGACTCCTCTTGGTATTGCTTCACACCGTAGATTTCTTTCCTTAAGTTAGTCGCCCTTGAAGCTGGAAAGTACTTCTCAAGGAAGATTCTTTGTAAATCAGTCCACGTGGTGATTGATCCGGATGGTAAGTAGAATAGCCAATCCTTAGCAGCATCCTTTAGAGAAAATGGAAAGGCTCGTAGTTTGATTTGCTCCTCCGTTATGCCAGCTGGCTTCATAGTAGTGCATACACGTGGAACTCCATCAAGTCCTTGTGCGGGTTCTCACCTGCAAGACCATGAAAAGATGGCAATAAATGAATCAAACCAGATATGAGTTTGAAATTTACGTTATTTGCGAGAGCAGGGAAAGTGATGCAGAGAGGTTGTTGATCCAAGTTAGGATTCGCCAACTGCCTCAAGCTTTGATTTGCAGCCATCATGTTCCTCTCTTCTTCCTCAAGTATCCTTGCTGTTCTTCTTCTCCGATGGAGTGTCCTCTTGATCTCAGGATCGTAGTAAAAATTCTCTTCGTGATCAAAGGGTTCACCTGTACTCATCAACAAACCATAGTAGTAGTGCGGGATAACAACTAAAAAAAATAAAAAATTTAACACGAAATTATACCAATGCCTTCCCCGGCAACGGCGCCAAAATTGGTAGCGCTTATCGTGTACACCCAAATTAACCCTTCGCAAGTTAAAAGTAGTATGTAGTAGCGTGAGTAGGGATCAATCCCACAGGGAATGATGTATTTTTCGTGCCAATTATTCGAACAAATAGTAAAAAGGGGATTTTTGAATTTGATTAACTACTACTAAGCAAAATCTATGAATTAAACTAATTAGCAAAATTAACTAAAGTGATTAAAATTATAAGAGAAAAGCGATTCTTGGTTTTCAGTCGACTTTACCTTGGATTTATGCATTCCAAATCGATTATCACAAAAGATGTAATTTTTACTTGAATATTCATCATTAGAGATTCAACTCTTATCTTACCTTATGCCTAGTTAAATTAGCACAAGCGATCTAAATTAACCCGTATCGTTATATCGATCAAAACAACAGCAGTTGAGATTAATATTAACAATAGCATTCAATTCTACTAAGAATGATGAACCTAGACAACATAATCCAAGCGTCTACGTTTAATCTAGTTACGTGTTTTCCCTAAGAATTTAACAATACCAACAACAGGCAATTATCAATCTTAGTTGCTTCAAAGGCCAAGTATTAGATTGCATGTAAAAATTATTAGATGGCCAATCATATAATCAAAACACAACAATCATGGCATTAAAATCAGAAAAGCACATGATACTCAATAAAAATCAATATAAGAACATCAATCTCATGAAAAACATTACATCCAAGGTATTGTCTTCCTTCAACCTAGAATCAAAGGTGTTTAGCCTTGCATAATCAAATCAATAACAATAAACCCTAGAAAACATCAAACTAATGATAAAAGAAATAGTTACTAAAGCGAAGCACGATTCCGGCTCGTTCATTCCTTCTTCATTCTTCGAGCGTTCTTCACAAAAATTGAAGGAAACTTATTCTAAAAATTAAAACTATGTTCTAAGGTTTGAATTTTGTCTTCAAGAGACTGATTTTCGAGTATATAAGTTATGGAGGCTGATGGAGTAGGGTAAAATCCATATGGGAAGGAAAGAAATCAAGTCTTTACACTTTCCAAAACTGTGCTGGTGATCGATCGCCATAAGGTAGCGATCGATCGCTAGCTTATTTTTTTCAGCGAAATTCTTTAAGCAATCGATCGCCTCTTTTTCTCCGATTGATCGCTTGGCTCCAGTGGGTATTGGCGATCGATCGCCCACTTCTTGCGATCGATCGCTGCCTCGTATAAATTGTTGCTCAACTTTCTGTCCAAAGGCGATCGATTTCTTCATCCATACGGTCGATCGCTTCAACTAAAATTACATTTTTAGCCTTTTTCTTGATCTACATTGAGTCCTTATTAGCTCCAAAGCTTTTCTTAGTTTTTATTCGCCTTAGTTAGCTCGATTTCTTCGATTCCACCTACAATTACACAAATATACGATTAGGTAGCATATGTATCAAATTATTCATCAAAACATACCAAATCATAAACAATTAAACTCAATGATGTGTCTATTCTAGTCACATCAGCTGAGTAGCCAAGAAATATTCCAGCATCAGACTTAGCATCAAAGGCAGTGAGATGAGTATTTCCATTGTTGAGAATAAAACATTTGCAACCAAACATATGGAAATAAGAAATATTTGGCTTACTACCATTCCGGATTTCATGCAGTGTTTTGTTTGCTCGTTCATTAATCATCGATCTCTTTTGCGTACAACAAGCTGTATTAACTGCTTATGAGCAAAATCTTTGCGAGATTTATGATTCTACAAGCATTGTTCGGGCAGCTTCTTTCAAAGTGTGGTTCCTACGCTCAGCAACTCCATTTTGCTGTGGGGTTCTAGCAGCAGAGTATTCATGTTTAATACCAAGGTCATCTAGATATGATTCGAGTGACTAATTGGTAAACTCAGTACCCTTATCACTGCGAATTCTATCTATCCCACAAGATTTCTCATTTTGTAGTCTTTTCAGTAGTTTGATCAGCTTTGGAGTAGCCTGATCTTTGCCACTTAGAAACTATACCAACGTAAAATAAGAGTAATCATCTATTAACACCAGGGTATACTTCATTCCCCCTAGACTTGTTACTCGAATAGGACCAAAAAGATCCATGTGCAGCAACTCTGGGCACCGAGAAGAAGATTTACTCCCTCTCTTCTTAAAGGTAGATCTGATATATTTACAATGCTGGCATGCTGAACAGATCTTGTCTTTTGAGAACTCTGTTTGGGGCAGTCCATCAACTAAATCAAGCTTACATAGACTGTCAAGTTTTAAAATTTAAGTGACTCAAATACTTGTGCCAAAGCCAATTTTTGAACTATTCAAGGTAGCGAAATAAGTAGGTGAGGCAGGCTGATCAAAATTCTAGTCAATCTTATAAGTGTTGTCATGCATTTTACCTACAAGCAGTGTATTACCATCGGCAAATTTAATTGTACACGTGTGCTGGTTGAATTATGTTGAGTGACCATTCTCAAAGTTGACTAATGCTAATCAAGTTATGGCATAGATTTTCAACTAACAGTACATATTTAATAACAATGTTCAAGTGGATATTATTACCCTTACCCACGATTCTACCTTCGCGTTGTCACAAAAGTTATTCTTGGTCCGGTGGTGTCTACCAATTCAGGCAATAGACAAGCATTTTTGGTCATATGTCTAGAACATCCACTGTCTAGAAATGTGACATCCCCGAAATGGTTAATTGTTATTTGGCTTTAAATTATGTTTACATGATTAATTATGTGGTAATTGATTATGTGTTGGGATTTATTTACCTTATGTGGAAATGCATGGTCATGTGGATAGGATGACCCGGGGTTGCATTTCAGGGTGCATGTGGTGCATGTTGGGTAAATATTATGGGAAGCATGATTTATTTGCCTTGGTTAGCAATTTATGTGAAATCATGTGTTAATTGATATTATGGTGCATTTTGAGTAAATGCTTTGGAAAATATCATGTTGGGGTGTTTTTATACACCATGAAATCATTTGGTATGCATTTAATTAATAAACTCACTTTTATACCCAACCCCACCCCATCCAACACTTTTAACTTTACCAAATCATTTCTAACACCCAAACCCTTCCCCTCTTCCCATATTTTCGAGTTCCACCTTTGAGGTGAAGAGGAGACCTTGCAAACTTTGATTTGTGGAAGATTGTTGGGTGATTTGAGATCCCCAAGAGGTATGGGTACCTCATTGTTAATTTTGTAAGGTTTTGTTTGAGTTTGGTTTGGTTTTAAAATGGGTTTTGTTGGGTTGTTATGGGTTTGGTTAATGGTTGGATTTATGGTTGTTTTAAGGTGTATTTTGGTGGTTTATGTTGATATTTATGTTGTTGGTTGGTTGGTATAAGTGTTGGATTGAGTTGGAAGAAATTTTGGGAACAAAAATGGTGAAAAACGCATGTCTGCGCGAGGCGATCGATCGCCTGAAAAGAGGCGACCGATCGCCAAGAGGCAGTAGACTTTTTACGTGTTAGGCGATCGATCGCCTAAAATGGGGCGACCGATCGCCGAGAGGCAGTAGGTTTTTCAAAGGGATGGCGATCGATCGCCATGTTTGGGGCGACCGATCGCCACAGTGATAATTTTGAGGCGACCGATCGCCTATGGGAAGCGATCGATCGCCGCCTGTGGAATTTTGGAAAATGGTTTATTTTGTCAAATTTTTGGTATTTGGCTATTATTTGGCTTCTAATATGGGGTTGTGTGATTGTGTAGAACCATCCCAGGTAGCAACACAACCGAGGAATTGAAGCCGGACCAATTCCACTTTTGGAAAGGTACGTAGTGGACGTACGGGCACCCAACGGTAACATGTATTTTATATACTCATTGTTTATGCATTGTGGATGCGAGTATATATGTGGTATTGCATTGTGGATGCATATACATGTTGATTTATGCCATATGAGGTATTGCATTGTGGATGCATATACATGGTAATTTGTGCATATTGATGTAGATGCATATTATGATTATTGGATGCACATCCCATGAGTCGTGGTCATCCTTTGATGATTTTAATGCTTGCCGCTTTTTGTATTGGTTCCGCTAAATGTGAAGCGAGGGGTGGGAGCGCCGCATGTCACATTTGAGCGTGGTTGTCATATGGGGCGAGGAAAGGGTATTTGCCGCTCTCTGTGAAGCGAGGGGTGGGAGCCCCGCATGTCCATTGTAGCGAGGTTATCCTATGCCGCCCATATGAATATAAGCGAGGGGCATTAAAATACACTGTGATGGACAGACTAGGGAATGGTGACCAATATGTGGTACAGTTGAGATGGTATATGATGTCATGACATGTTTTGGCCATTAAAAATAATCTGTTGATTATACTCATGAGTTATGGTACAGGGACAACCAAACGGGAAGCGTTTGAAATGCACGGGAAACAGGAAGTGTTTCATATTGATTATGCATTTACGCTTTATCTTCATATTGTGTTGAATATGAATGATTATTATTGCTCATGTTTGGGGGTTGTCCTTGTAGGTACCTTTTTGGCATGATAGAAGGGCTTGAACGGGTTGAGACAGTGAGCTTCAAGAGCATCTTTGGTAGATGAAAGGACAGGATTCTTTTGTATAGTGCCTACTCTAGGAGTAGCGTAAAACTATAGTGAACACATTCATTGATTGGAATGTAATTAATCCTTTTGGTAGTCCTTTATTTTGGCATGTAAATGCTTAAGCTCATAGACTCCACCTGTTTATTATACTCTGATCATTGTTATTAACTCTATTATGCCTTAATTCCGCACTTAAGGATTAGGGTCCTTACATTAGTGGTATCAGAGCAGTGGTTAGAGAACCCGGGAACGAGTGAAGGGTAGCCTTAGCATGGTTGGCTAGGTGCTTACATTTGAAGCATGTTTATGCATGTGGTGCATATTTTGTATTTTTGGTTATACTAACATGCTTATATCACTCCTGTTATCTAACGACATGATATATATTGCTTTGGATTGTTGTTAACATTTGTGTTACAGCATGGCTGCTAATGAGGAAGTCGGAGATGTTGGGAGTGTGAATGCGAGTATTGGACAGGCTAATCCTCTACCTCCACCGGCTGTAGGAATGGAACCAGTGGTCCAGTTATTGCTACCGGGTGAGATTAGCTTGACGCAGTTTCTGTCTTATCATCCGCCCCGGTTTGAGGGGACAGAGTCCGGAGAAGAAGCGGAAGAGTGGCTGGAGAGGCTTGAGCAGATCTTTGTATCGGCTCCTTGTGCTATTACTGCTTGGCTGAGACTGGCGGAGTTCCAGTTGGCTAAGAAACCATTGATGTGGTGGAGGAGCACAGTGATGGAGATGAGAGCACTAGGTGCTGTGATTGATTGGACGCTCTTCAGGACCAGGTTCTTAAACCGATACTTCTCCGCGGCAGCAAGACAGACGAAGGAGGACGAATTTGCAAGTCTGAGGCAGGGGAACATGACAGTGGCAGACTATGCCACACAGTACTCATCGCTACTTAGGTATGTCCCCCATATTGCCTCTGATGGACGTGCCAAGATGAGAAATTTCATGAAAGGACTGCAACCGGAGCTCTATGACCGGGTTATCATCAATAACCCAACTTCTTTTGATGATGCTCTCACAAGAGCGGAGCTTGCTGAGCTAGGAGTGGGAGCTTATGCCATGCCACCACCGGTACCGCAACAGAGGCAGACTAGTGATAGTTTGAGGCCTCGGGGTGAGCCATTTAAGCCCCGTGGTGCCTCTTCATCTTCGCGGTATGGTGGAAAGAAATACTTTGGTCAGAAACAGGATGGCAAGAAAGGAAATTGGTCGGCCAATCGAGGATCTTCACAAGGGGATAGGCCGGGAGAGCCGAGGTGTAATAATTGTGGAGGACCACATTCTTCAAACAAGTGCCCTGCATGTTATGTCTGTGGCAAGATGGGCCACATTGCTCGGTATTGTCCCACCAGGGGAGGCCAGTCAGAGTATCAGGGCAGCAGGCCAAGGTTTGAGGATAGGACAGTGCAGCAGAGGCAGCAGTTTGGGCCTCGTCCATCGGGAGGTCAGACAGTGGGACCACCCCAGGGGCAAGTATATGCACTGACTAGGGAGCAGGCTCAGGCAGCTCCAGAGGAGGTGATTGCCGGTACGTGTCATTTATTTACGTACCCTGCTTTTGTTTTAATAGATACAGGTGCCTCCCATTCTTTTGTGTCTGTGGGATTCGTGGAGAGACACCATATGCGCACGTCTTCTTTACCCACGCCTCTCCTTGTCTCGACACCCACTGGAAGAAATGTCGTTGCTGATCAGTTTATGGCAGACTGCCTCATTTATTTTGAGGGCAACGAGTTGAGATCAGACTTGATTGTGCTGGGTATGTCAGACTTCGACTGCATCTTGGGTATTGATGTTCTGAACAGATATCAGGCAGTGGTAGATTGCCGGCAGAGAACAGTGAAGTTCAGACCTGAGTTGGGCAGTCAGTGGACTTTCTTTGGCAACGGGTCTCGTGCGAAGATTCCGTTGATTTCAGCGATCAAGATGTCTCAGCTGTTGGAACGTGGGCACACGGGCTATCTTATTTATGCCGTGGACACGTCTGGAAAGAGTAAAGAACTGAGGGTTGAGGATGTACCAGTTGTGGCAGAATTTGCTGATGTATTTCCAGAAGAGATCCCAGGATTTCCACCGGCCAGGGAAGTTGAATTTGGGATCGAGTTGCTGCCAGGGACATCCGCTATCTCTCGTGCACCTTATAGGATGGCACCGGCAGAGTTGAGGGAGTTGAAAGAACAGTTGCAGGATCTCTTGGACAAGGGATATATACGCCCGAGCGTGTCGCCATGGGGCGCACCAGTTCTCTTTGTGAAGAAGAAGGACGGTTCGATGCGGCTGTGCATCGATTACCGGCAGCTGAATAAGGCTACAGTGAAGAACAAGTATCCTCTCCCAAGGATTGACGACTTGTTTGATCAGTTGCAAGGTACCAGGGTGTATAGCAAGATTGACTTGAGGTCCGGGTATCATCAGATTCGGGTCAGAGAGGAGGATGTGCAGAAGACAGCGTTCCGGACACGATACGGGCATTATGAGTTCTTAGTAATGCCGTTCGGTGTGACGAACGCCCCGGCCGTCTTTATGAGTCTGATGAACAGAGTATTTCAGTCGTATCTTGATCAGTTCGTCATCGTGTTTATTGACGACATTCTTATCTACTCTCGGAGTGAGGAAGATCATGTGAAACACTTGAGGACAGTGCTTCAGATTCTCAGAGAGCATCAGTTGTATGCTAAGCTCAGTAAGTGCGAGTTTTGGCTGCGCAGTGTGGTGTTTCTGGGGCATGTCATTTCGAGCAGTGGGATATCTGTGGACCCCAAGAAGATTGAGGCCGTGATGGAGTGGGCTGCCCCCACTTCTGTGCCCGAGATTCGGAGTTTCCTTGGTTTGGCCGGGTATTATCGGCACTTTGTTGAGGGCTTTTCGAAGATTGCCAAGCCGCTGACTCAGTTGACTCAGAAGGGTATGCCCTTCTTTTGGTCAGAAGCTTGTGAGGAGAGCTTCCAGGAGTTGAAGCACCGGTTGACGACGGCGCCAGTGTTAGTGATCCCGACGGAGAACTCCAGATTTGTTCTGTATACGGATGCATCACTGCAGGGCCTTGGATGTGTTCTGATGCAAGATAAGCATGTGGTAGCTTATGCATCGAGGCAGTTGAAGCCGCATGAGACCAGATATCCAGTTCATGACTTGGAATTGGCGGCTATCATCTTCGCCCTGAAGATCTGGAGGCATTATTTGTATGGTACGTCGTTTACCATCTACACGGATCACAAGAGCCTCAAGTTTCTATTCACTCAGGCGGAGCTGAACATGAGACAGAGGAGATGGATGGACCTACTCAAGGACTATGATTGCGAGATAGAGTACCATCCCGGGAAAGCCAATTTGACAGCAGACGCTTTGAGCCGGAAAGTGAGGAATTCTGCTGAGGACGTCATTCATTTGTCTGCTATGATGACCTCCTATTGCCATCTCGGCTATGATTTTGATATAGATGCATCACCAGTGTATGTCTCTACCTTATTAGCTGAGCCAGATATTTATGAGAACATCAGGAGAGCTCAGAGATCAGATGCTGAGGTTCAGAGATGGTTGTCTATAGTGCATCTTGGTCAGCCGACGAAGTTCAGAATGGCCGACGACGGATCTTTGAGATTGGGTAACCGCTGGGTAGTTCCGAGTACGCCAGGAGTTGCGTAAGGGGATCTTGGAGCGAGCTCACAGTAGTAGACTTAGCATCCACCCAGGCGGGAAGAAGATGTACAGAGATCTGCGTGGTCAGTTTTGGTGGAAGAGAATGAAGTCCGATGTCGTCGCTTTTGTGAAGAGGTGTTTGATCTGCCAGCAGGTTAAGGCAGAGAGACAGAGACCTGGCGGCGAGTTGAGAAGCTTGGAGATACCGAAGTGGAAGTGGGAGCACATTTCCATGGACTTCGTGACTCATTTGCCGAGGAGTGCTTCAGGCTTCGATGCTATTTGGGTGATCGTGGATCGATTGACCAAGGTGGCTCATTTTATCCCCTATAGCATGACGTTCACATTTTTGAGGATGGCGCAGTTGTATATTAGAGATGTGGTGAGATTGCATGGGATCCCCGTTTCCATTGTATCAGATCGAGATCCGCGATTCACATCTCATTTCTGGGAAGGCCTTCAGTCAGCTTTGGGAACTGAGGTCAGATTGAGCACTGCTTATCATCCTCAGACGGATGGCCAGACCGAGCGCACTATTCAGACGCTCGAGGACAAGTTAAGAGCTTGTGTTTTGGAGTTCGATGCCTCTTGGCAGGATTCAGTGCCTTTGGTAGAGTTTTCGTATAACAATAGCTACCAGGCAAGTATTCAGATGGCTCCGTTTGAAGCTCTTTATGGCAGACGATGTAGATCGCCCTTGTGTTGGGATGATTTGGACAGTAGATCAGTCGGAGGGCCTGAGTTGATCCGGGAAATGGAAGAGAAGATAAAGATTATAAGGCAGAAAATGAAAGCGGCCCAAGACAGACAGGCAGCTTATGCGAATAAACGGCGGAGACCGTTAGAGTTTCAGTTGGGAGATAAGGTCTTTTTGAAGATCTCGCCTTTCAGAGGCGTTGTGCGGTTTGGAATGCGCGGGAAACTGTCTCCGAGGTATGTTGGACCGTACGAGGTCTTACAGCGCATTGGCACCTTAGCTTACCGACTGGCTTTGCCGCCTTCTTTATCTGGTATACATGATGTGTTTCATGTATCGATGCTGCGAAAGTATGAGCCGGATCCGTCTCACGTGTTACAGCCTTCCGAAGTTCAGTTGGAATCCGATGTGTCTTATGTGGAGCGGCCTGTCAGAATTCTGGATCGAGCAGACCGTAGACTTCGGAATAAAGTAATACCGATGATCAAGGTTCAGTGGGATCGCAGGGGTGTCGAGGAGGCTACGTGGGAGACGGAGCAGCATATGGTGCAGCACTACCCAGAACTATTCTCTGGTATGAGTTTATGTTTAGTTTCTGTTGGGGTAGGTGCATGTGATTTCGAGGACGAAATCTTATAAGTAGGGGAGTATTGTGACATCCCCGAAATGGTTAATTGCTATTTGGCTTTAAATTATGTTTACATGATTAATTATGTGGTAATTGATTATGTGTTGGGATTTATTTACCTTATGTGGAAATGCATGGTCATGTGGATAGGATGACCCGGGGTTGCATTTCAGGGTGCATGTGGTGCATGTTGGGTAAATATTATGGGAAGCATGATTTATTTGCCTTGGTTAGCAATTTATGTGAAATCATGTGTTAATTGATATTATGGTGCATTTTGAGTAAATGCTTTGGAAAATATCATGTTGGGGTGTTTTTATACACCATGAAATCATTTGGTATGCATTTAATTAATAAACTCACTTTTATACCCAACCCCACCCCATCCAACACTTTTAACTTTACCAAATCATTTCTAACACCCAAACCCTTCCCCTCTTCCCATATTTTCGAGTTCCACCTTTGAGGTGAAGAGGAGACCTTGCAAACTTTGATTTGTGGAAGATTGTTGGGTGATTTGAGATCCCCAAGAGGTATGGGTACCTCATTGTTAATTTTGTAAGGTTTTGTTTGAGTTTGGTTTGGTTTTAAAATGGGTTTTGTTGGGTTGTTATGGGTTTGGTTAATGGTTGGATTTATGGTTGTTTTAAGGTGTATTTTGGTGGTTTATGTTGATATTTATGTTGTTGGTTGGTTGGTATAAGTGTTGGATTGAGTTGGAAGAAATTTTGGGAACAAAAATGGTGAAAAACGCATGTCTGCGCGAGGCGATCGATCGCCTGAAAAGAGGCGACCGATCGCCAAGAGGCAGTAGACTTTTTACGTGTTAGGCGATCGATCGCCTAAAATGGGGCGACCGATCGCCGAGAGGCAGTAGGTTTTTCAAAGGGATGGCGATCGATCGCCATGTTTGGGGCGACCGATCGCCACAGTGATAATTTTGAGGCGACCGATCGCCTATGGGAAGCGATCGATCGCCGCCTGTGGAATTTTGGAAAATGGTTTATTTTGTCAAATTTTTGGTATTTGGCTATTATTTGGCTTCTAATATGGGGTTGTGTGATTGTGTAGAACCATCCCAGGTAGCAACACAACCGAGGAATTGAAGCCGGACCAATTCCACTTTTGGAAAGGTACGTAGTGGACGTACGGGCACCCAACGGTAACATGTATTTTATATACTCATTGTTTATGCATTGTGGATGCGAGTATATATGTGGTATTGCATTGTGGATGCATATACATGTTGATTTATGCCATATGAGGTATTGCATTGTGGATGCATATACATGGTAATTTGTGCATATTGATGTAGATGCATATTATGATTATTGGATGCACATCCCATGAGTCGTGGTCATCCTTTGATGATTTTAATGCTTGCCGCTTTTTGTATTGGTTCCGCTAAATGTGAAGCGAGGGGTGGGAGCGCCGCATGTCACATTTGAGCGTGGTTGTCATATGGGGCGAGGAAAGGGTATTTGCCGCTCTCTGTGAAGCGAGGGGTGGGAGCGCCGCATGTCCATTGTAGCGAGGTTATCCTATGCCGCCCATATGAATATAAGCGAGGGGCATTAAAATACACTGTGATGGACAGACTAGGGAATGGTGACCAATATGTGGTACAGTTGAGATGGTATATGATGTCATGACATGTTTTGGCCATTAAAAATAATCTGTTGATTATACTCATGAGTTATGGTACAGGGACAACCAAACGGGAAGCGTTTGAAATGCACGGGAAACAGGAAGTGTTTCATATTGATTATGCATTTACGCTTTATCTTCATATTGTGTTGAATATGAATGATTATTATTGCTCATGTTTGGGGGTTGTCCTTGTAGGTACCTTTTTGGCATGATAGAAGGGCTTGAACGGGTTGAGACAGTGAGCTTCAAGAGCATCTTTGGTAGATGAAAGGACAGGATTCTTTTGTATAGTGCCTACTCTAGGAGTAGCGTAAAACTATAGTGAACACATTCATTGATTGGAATGTAATTAATCCTTTTGGTAGTCCTTTATTTTGGCATGTAAATGCTTAAGCTCATAGACTCCACCTGTTTATTATACTCTGATCATTGTTATTAACTCTATTATGCCTTAATTCCGCACTTAAGGATTAGGGTCCTTACAAGAAACCACTCTGAGCTCCGAACTTGCTGGATTCTAGATCTCTGCAATTAAAGTGATGAATTTATTGGTACCCAATCCTATTTGGGTCCAGATAGGATTAGTCCTTTTGGGACACACACTTGGATAACCCTGAACCGTTTGGGTCTGTGTGTGTCCTGAAATGTGTGTGCAGTAAATGGTGATGGTGTTCTAGGATGTTGCGTGTGATGGTGAGTGTATGCATGTTGTTTTGTGGGGTAACACTACTATGTTGATTTTGTCTCTTGGAGAGATTTGGATTGTACTGTCTTGGAGACAGCTTGCATCGATCGTGGATTGATTGTAAATCAGCCATGGTAAGCATTACTGGTGTTGGACCGAGAAATGGATTTCTTACCTCGGTGAGACGTTAGAGGAGACGTCTCAGGGGAGATGCTCGATTAGGAGTACTATGGCATTGGTACAGAGCATCGTTGGGATGTGTATACATGGCGTATGCGGGTTTTGATTGGGTAATAGTGGCATTGATGCACTATTCTAACCAGTTGTGTATTTCTGGGTTCCGGGATATATTTTGGTATAAATATATCCAGGTCTTCCGAACGGTGATTTGAGGTTGTAGGGTCATGGATTCATGAACTTTCCTTGTGAGGAAGGCGGTATTGATATACCTACCGATTGGGAATCTTTGGGAGATTCAATAAGTCGGTTTGTGAGGTGTTGATGTTGGAATCACGCCATTGATCGTTTGTCTGTCGATCATTATTCTCTGCGAGATGAGAATAGCTAGGGATTGACAGTTGGTTTTGGGACTTTGGGTTTGATTGGAGATACCCGAGTTTATTGCATTGAGTATGCATGTTGTGTTGGTACTTGGGCATGTATGTCTATACAAATGCCCGTGTTTCGGTACTCGTCGAGCATCGAATTTATATGCTTTGATGAATGGGCCTCCGGTGAGATTGTGGCACCTTGAGACTGGTAATCTCGATGGCACGATGTATTCTGAGGAATAATCGTGAGGTCCTGTTGACTTCCCATGAGAAGGGATTGTCGTGTTTTGGGACCATTGTAATTCTTGCTGGTTAATTCGATAGCCTCCATGTTTTAGATTGTTGAATTCCAGGATAAACGAGGGATGGCCAGGATTCGGATTTGTTTAGTGTCATGGTTGACACGTATGGCAGGAATGCAATTGATTGTTCTTGCATGTCCTTTCGAGGACTTGAGACCTTGTGGAGTCTCGATTGTTTGTTTTAACCAAGATGTGATCTTCTTGGAACACCCGGATGTGAACATCTTTAGAGGTGTGTTTGGTGTTGATTGGTAGCAATGAATTGCCCGATCTGGGTTGCAATGTGGTGCAACTACTCCTTTGATGGAGACGGGTTTGGAAACGGAAGTCGGTTATGGTTAGGTGCACTGTAGTGTACTGGTGGTTCCTTTGGCAATGAGGTATGTTTAACATCGTGGGCTAGATCGTAGAGATATCCTCGAGGCGATATCTATTATGATTCATTGTTTTGCAGTTAGGGTTGGCTAGCTGCTTTTGGGATGTTTAGCATCGGGAATGTTGACGTCTTTCTTTGAGTTTACGATGGTTTGGGAGGTTTACTCCAGTCCAGATTTTGGTGCGAGGTCGGTATCCTCGCGGTTAAATGTTGTTCATGATGTGTTCATGATTCGGCGATGTTAATCCGTTTGGTTTGCGTGGTCTCGGCGTTTGTGGAGTGCGCCTGTGCAAATTTCGGGGACGAAATTTTATTAGTGGGGGATAATTGTGATGTCCGGGAATTACTGGTGTTAATCCCGGTATAGTGATAATCCTTAATGAGTTTTATTTGTGGCGATTGTGTATTAATTGTGGTTTTGGGACTCCCGGGGATTTTAAATCCGATATTTGGAGTCATTGAATCCAAGGGAAGAGATTGTATTCTCGTCGTGTTGTTAACCTTGGAATTTGGTCTTTGGTGGGATTTGGGGTCCGGAGTACTTTGTACTGGGGCTGGTAATGGAATTAGAGTTGGAGAGATGTTTTTTGAAAACAGATGATATTTTATGAATCATGATGTATTTGTGGAGGAGTCGGTATTTTGGAGCTTTAGAGCTATATATACCAAGTGGACTCGGTGTTACGGGATAACACAATTCATTCCACTCCTTCTCTCCCCTCCTCAACGCCAACCCCTTCACCCCCATTTCCCTCTTTTCTCCATTGGAGGAGAAATCGTTGGTGGCTTGACTCGAGAGCCGGATTCTCAAAGATAATCAGGTATTCATCTTCCCCTCACCTTTGTCTTCGTTTTGGCAGTGGTAGTGTTGAGTTTGGTAGAGCTTTGAGTTGGTTATGGGTTTTGGGGATTTTTGGTAAAAATCCAATGTTGAGTTTTTGGAGTTTTTATTGGTTATAAATGGTGTATTTGAGGTGTTGGAGGTGTATGGGGTGTTGGTTTTGAGTTTGGGTGTGAAAAACACCATTAAAGCTCGAGTTTTTTGGAAAATCGCAGGTCGCGATCGATCGCCGAGGAGCGCCGATCGATCACGATGAGCAGCTGTAAATTGTTGAAGATATACAGTGCTGGCGATCGATCGCCAAGTCTCGACGATTGATCGCGAGGCGATTGGCGATCGATCGCGGAGACGCGCGATCGATCGCGGAAGGCTTCTGTTTGGCAGCGGGTGCGCGCGATCGATCGCGACAGATGCGGCGATCGATCGCGGCCCGAAGTGTTTTGTTTTTTTTCAAATTCTGGAAAAATGTCAGGATTTTGGAATCGAGGTTTAATTAGCCCATTCCCGGGGAAATGTTTACATTCCAATAGGAATGCTATACCTTTTAAATGGATTGGTTGGAGCCAAAGTTTTATAAAACGAAATTTTGGTTGAGTTTTTGGCAATCTTTTAAACATATAAAATGGAATATTTTGGGTATTATGCATGCTTAGCCGGGGGGCTTTTATTTTGGTAATCGTCATGGATTGACGGTATGTTTGGGGGTTATGAACATGCTTGGGCACGTGGTTGCATGATTGTGTTTAATTGTGAACTATTTATGTGTTAGCACATAATTCATCGGCTCGTGGGACTCAGGTGAAGTCGGAATTGAACTACGAAATTATAAGGTACGTGTAACGTACGAGCATGACCTTAATTATATTATTGCATTATTGTGCATGAGATAGATGAATGGTAAGGGTTATTAGCCGATGCTTAGTATATTGTGTCTTGCAAATTGGTTAATGGAAACGGGACTGGTTTGTGTTATGTTGATCTGTCTTATGTAATGTATGGTGCCGCTTTGGAGCGAGCAATTATCGTGATGTGGTCGCTATGGAGCGAACATCGGTAAGTGATGCCGCTACTTTTGAGTGAGCGAGGAAATGTGGCTTTTGACTAGATATCTAGGATATCTGTATTTATTCCCCTATTGATATTGAATTGGATTAGGGATATAGTTAATCAGTGTAATGATTGACTGGATATTTGGAATTTGATGATTTTGGTTGTTTTGAGAACAGAGACAATACAGTGGGATCCCGGATGAGGATGATACCATCCAGGGAGTATAATTTAAATTCTTGGCAATACATTGTTGTAATTTACGAGTTATATAATTGTGATTATTGGTTTGGTGGTATTGGTAAGCTTACCCCGTCTGGGGGCTTTCTCTGTTGGGGCAGGTGAAACAGGTACAATGGTAGCTCTGGAGCTGTGATCGAGCTATGAATTGGAGGTGATTCCAGGATCGAGACACCGGAGCTCATGTGGAGCTGGATATTGCGTATGCCCTTTTTATACCTTACGTAGACATAGGTTTATTCGATGCTCGTGTGTGAGCAATAATTATGTGTATATGTGTTGTATAAAGAGGCATGGGCCTTTCTCTTTTCATTATATGTGTGAGCAATCAACTAGGGAATTGCTAGATGAATTGAGATTGTGATTAGTGTATTACATAGGTGCATGATGTGTTAAATGGTCTTAATTTGGGAAATTGGATATTGTATGGAATGGAATAGATGAAGCAAGAAAATTTTATAGGTGGTATTGTGTGCCACGTTTACATGCAGTTTCCCTTTACACGTGATTGAATGCACCAAATGCATGGCTTAATGCACTAATTGTGGGTTAAGGGCACGGGGACCCTTAGACATGTTGATCATACCGATTCTTTCGTTGATATCCATACATTTCCGTTGATATATGTGATTCGTGTCTGGGGGTGATGGTCACGTCAATGGCTCGGCGAAGAGAGTGAGCTGAGTGATGCCGTAGCGACGAGTGTGCCGACGTCGCCCAAACACGAGGGATGATGGACCACCGATGGCTCGACTGAGAGAGATGTCGTAGCGACGAGCGTGTCGGCGCCCTGCTCGAGCATGATGATTTGATTGATGATCTTCCTTTGGACTCCGGAAATATTGATATTTGAGATTTGATACCCTTCATATGCATTTGCATTCATGCACGGCATACATCGCATGATATTTTGTCGTTCTTTGTGATATTACATGTTTCTCGTACTGGGGTTCTGGCCCCTTCACGGGGGCTGTCATGCCTTTGTTGGATGGACATGGCAAGTGTTGCAGGTGGGCTGATGCCGGATGCTCAGGAGGAAGCATCCAGAAGTGCTAGAGCTCCGTGAGCATGAGCTCTTGTTGTCGAGTCTGTTCCCAGCCTATTACTGATAAATTTTTAAAACCTAAGTTTATTTTCCGGGGGATGCCCCGAGTATTTTGTATGCCTACGTATTCTCTTACTATCTAAACTTTATTGATGATTGTGTGTGACATGCGAATTAGAAATACGTATTTTGAATAGTAACATTATATGATATTATCGAAAAAACTTTGGGCCACGAATTGATAACCTAAATAAATCTTCCGTTGTATACATAAAACTAATAATTGTGTGATAATTAAACATAAGATTAGGACCGGCCCTCACACACAGTCGTCTTCTTCTGATATATTTTTGAAAATCTTCTTCCTTGAATAAGATTGGTAAGTCTTCTGATTTTTCTTCATGAATTTGCCAAATATCTTGACAAAAAGCGCCATTGCATCATTACACATTTGTTCAGGAGTCATCTTTGTTGTAGTGGACGGTGACTCTGATACAGCAAGGGCTTTGGTCGGTTGACTGGTGTTGGGTTCATCTTCAACCTGAATCCCTAGCTCAAACTCGTATGCCTTTAAGTCAGCAAATAGATCGTGCAGATCTATCTTGTTTCAATCTTTATATTCTCTCATAGCAATGGTCTTCGCATCTCATTCTCTTGGGAGACCCTTCATGGCTTTCATGGCAACTTCTCTGTTTGATAAGTCCTTAGTAGGCTATTGAGTTCATTGATGATTCCAGTTACTCTCTCATCATATTCATTGAGAGTTTCTCCGGACATCATTTAATGGTCTGAAAACTTCTGTAGAGCGACAGTAAGCTTGTTTTCTTTGGTTTGGTCATTTCCTTCACACAGCTGTGCAATCTTTTCCCAAATATCTTTAGTTTTGAGACACATCTTGATTTTATTGAACATATTCTTGTCCAATGTTTTGAACAAGATATCATTGGCTACATTGTCCATATTTGTTTTTTTCTTTTCCTCATTGGTCCAGGATGCTCTGTCCTTTTCAACCATCTGAGTTTCACCACTGGTAATGGTTGTTGCTATGTGTGTTGACCTTCATGATCGTCATTGGCCCGTCAGTGATGACAAACCACATGTCATCATATTGAGTACAGATGTGCTTGCATCCGAATTCTCCAGTCATCATATTCATCTTTCTCGAACATCGGGATCTTGCTGAATGAGGCCATCGGTTCTTAATATTTCTTAGAATTGAGAAGACCTTGCTCTGATACCACTTTTTAGGATCGAAGTAGTGTTTAGAAGGGGGTTGAATAAACTCAATTTCGATTCTTCTTATTATAGCTGACTGTTAAGTATTGTTGTAGGTTCTCAATTGATAGCAAGTCAGCAGAGGCTGACACTTGTAATAGTGAGAAAGACGTCTGCTGAACTTGTGAGATAAAATAAATGAATGATAACGTGCATCAAGTAAATAGCACAGGATATGTTTTGGAAATTCGAAGCACAACGCTTCTACGTCTCCCCTTATTCCTTTGCAGGAAGGTTACAGTAGAAGACTTTGGCTTACACTTTACAGTATACAAACCTTCTTAGACACTCACACAGATTGGCCTAAACTCCTAGCAATACAACTCTCTCAGTTGCTTACAACATGTTTTTACAACACTCACACAAAATGTAAATCTTATAAGCTTTGAGTATTCTTGAGCAACAGACTCAGTAGGCTTTGATCTTTAATATCACTATTAAACTTCTTTGCTGCTCTTGCAAAACTTCAGAATATTTCAATGAACGTGATGAATGTTTTGCTTGAATTGAATGAAGTTGATTTTTGTCTTTTGAATCTTGATCGGATTGTTCAACACCTTCTTCATTCTTCACTCTGACGTATTTATAGACATAACAGTCTAACGTCAACTTTACTTTAATTGGAAAGGTATGCGTAAAATCAGCTTCCTGATTTTCTTCCAAATTCTTTTTGTCTTATTTCCAATTTCACTAATCAACGGCTACTTCAAATTGACGCTATTGGTGACGCTGATATAGTAGTGCAGCGCTCTATTGTACATTTGTCAAATTGAGTTTGTACTTGTTTTGTCTTGTTGCTTTATTCGTCTACTAGCTTCTCCTTCACTGTATATCTGCTGGTTATATGCTCAGCTGATGTCCTTTCCATCATCTTTTGTATAGTTACTAGGTACTTAGTCAGATGGACTGAAGTCAACTAATAACTTCTTAGACGTCTGTTGGTACTCTTTTTCTGCATCCGGTAGATGATAACTCCTGGTCTTTGGACCCGGTAGATCTCTTTTTATCCGGTAGATAGCTTTTCAGCCGGTAGATAACTTTGTCTTTTAGTATGGACATTTGTAGAATTAATCAATATTTCCTCTATCAGTAGACTTTAATGCAGCAGACACTTCAAGCGGTAGATGTTTGTGATCACCAAAACTTAGAAATGTTTTTCCAACATAAATCCACTCTTTCTTTTGCTATCATTTCTCAAATGGATCTTTTTCTGACTCCACCTCCAATCTCTCGAACATTATAACTAACAATAATCATCAAACAACCCAAAGCCCGACGACACTGATATGACACGACACGGACATGGCGACACATATTTTCAAAATTTTCAGGATACGACACGGCTAGACACGTATATATATATATGTGATGTCCAGATTATTATTAATCATATGTTGGACTAAATATGATTTGGATTTTAGTGATAATTAATTTTAGAATTAATCATTTGTTGGACTAAATATGATTTGGATTTTATTGATAATTAATTTTAGAATTAATTAGAAGTGGAATTGACCAAGTGAAGGTCAACTGACGAGTTAATCGAATCATAAAATAATTTGAGGTTGTAAAATATACTCCGATAATATTTTAGAGATAAATTAATTAAAATGAAGAATTTAAGTTTTGGGTTTTTGGAGTGTGTATAAATCCCGATTGGTAGTTATAAATTTAATTTATCAGTGCACCGGTGACACTTCGATGTACAAAACCGGGCAAGGATACAAAAATAAATATGTTATGTTGGCATTTTCGGACACACATTAAAACGTGTAAAAACACGCACTGAAAACGCGATCCCCTTTCTCTTCGCTGCTGCTCGACCCACGCCGCTAAATGATCGCTATTATTTTACACAGTATTTTTGAGTGTAGCGATTCTATACCGCAAGTGCACGGTGTCAAGTTTTAGTATAATGATAATATAAGTACGGATTGTCGATCCCACGAGGACTAGTAAATAAGTACCAAACTCCAGTAGTTTAACTATATTTAGCCTACGAGAATTGGTTATAACTATTAACTAATTTAACTAATTAACTCAATAATAAACCCAACCAAACAATAGAGAATGGGAATAAAATCAATAGAGACAATTATCAAGACTTTCGGTTCACCTATGTAATCCCCCACAATTTGCCTATTAGTTAAGATTTAATTCAAACAATCTAAGGTGACGAGTTTTCCTAATTCACTTGCTATACCTTGGTCCGGCTATAACAAATCTAATATTAATGTAACAATAAGCCACTCTCGTACCCTTATTGAACAATTAATATTGTAAATCGATCTATGAAAACTACTAGCCTTCGATTACTAGATATGTATAACTATCACACGTGTATTTGACTTCATCTCACGATCTCAGTCTGAAATCCACGGCATAAATCACTATATCGAATTCCAATTTTATCTCTCGATCTCAATTGTAATTTAATATCATTCAAGGATGGTCAAACCCTTAAAAGCATGAAGAACAATGATCTATGCACTTAGATAATAAGAATCAATAAAAAACAATCAATTTAAATCATTGGTTCATAACATAGGATCCCCTAAGTCTTGATAACAAACTTAGTCTAGCAACATATTCAAAATCAAATGCAATATCATGTATTTCAACTCAAAAGCATAAAATTAAATAGAATCAAACAAAGTTTAGAAATACGTATAAACTAGCGATGTTGAATCGCGTCGTCGACTCCGTATCTCCGTCTCTTCCTTTGTATCACTGTATGTACGTGAGTTTTCTTCACCAACACCTTGCTGCTCTTCTGTTCGTAAGTCTCCCAATCTGCTGTTCACCACAATTCACGTCTGTCTTGGCTCTACCGAATCTCTTCTCCCGACGTCCAACTCCTCTCCTGTTCTTTCGTTTCTTCTGATCTCCTTCCAGAATTTTACTCACGTCTCACGTTTCCTCTTATCTCCTTCTCGTTCGTCCCTCTATCTTCTGTATGTTTCGCTCCCCCCACTCTGAACTGGAGCACGTAACTCTCCTCTGTTCCTCTCTTCGTGCGTGAAGTCCCCTGGAAACTCCCGTTTCTCTCGTTACCCCTTCGCACGTTGCTGCTCTTCTACGTTATATCAGCTTCTTCTCACGTACGTTTCTCCTCCAAATTCTGAATCTCCTCTTTCGCTTCTTCCCTAATATCTTTGCTGCTCTCTTCCTCTCTATCTGATATCTCCTCCTCCTTTGCTGTTCCTTTTTCTTCACGTCTCCTGGCCAATCTCTTCTCCTCTTCGCACGTTGCTGCTCTTCCCTTCTCGTCCGTCCGCTTCTTCCCTGATATATGCTCACGGCTTTTTTTCTTCTCCCCACTCTCGTTCAATTCCCGTGCGCACGTAACTCTTCCCCCCCTCCTTTTCGTCTCTTGGCTGCTCTCGTTTTATATATATGGTATCTCCCCTCCAATATCTACGTAAATCTTCTCAGCTGCCCTTAATCCTCGCTCACGTCTCTTCTTACCTTTCTTACTGCACACCAAATATTCACTTGCTCTTTCTTTCTCTCCTTTTCTCAATCTGATATCATATATTATATTATAATATCATATATGATAATATAATATTTCACCAATGTTCGATAATAAGCGGTTGTGCTCGGCTTGGTCCTTTTTCATTAATTAAAGCTTAATTCCTCAACTTTTATGCGTTTGGACCTGGATCCCTGAAATAAACAAATATATACCAAAAAGCGTAATATTTTCCAGAAATCACTATAAAAACGTCCCCAATCATATATCAAATTAAGTGTAAAAATCACACTTATCAACTCCCCCAAACTTAAACTTGATCGTCTCGAGCAAGAATTAAAATCAAAAAGTAGAGTTCAATATTTGAAGATTCAAATAAACCAATTCGTAGTCAGTTATGTAGCTCAGACATCTCACTTGCAGACGAACAATAATTAATCAAAAAGTTTAACAAGTTGTGTTTTCTCCTAGACCAGGCAACATGTCTCCAAATTAGAACGTGTGTGTGTGCTATTGTCACTTTCGAGTTCCATGCAATTTTCATAGAGCAATCATGCTAGGTAATGAAAGTTAAGATTATCCTTTGAGTACCCCATAGACCTATTTTCAAACAACTTCTCCACTAATGTAGTCACTCCCTAGACTTGGATCAATAGGTCTTTTAAGCTTGTAGCGTTAGGCCTAGGTGTTGGCTTCAAAGAAAAGATAGGGTAACACAAAGTAGAGAGTATAAGCATGTAATGTTCATATTTTAGCACAAAATTGAGCTTCTCTTCTTTTTTTCTTTTAGCCTTGGCCACTTTGGGTCTTAATTAGTCACTTTTTCAAGGCTTTATCTATCTTTTTCTTTTCTCATTCATCATTTTTTTCGATAATAAGCTCATCCAAATGTAGCAATCAAGTGCATTTAATGAGAATCATTATACTCCCTTTAGGTAAGGATGAATTCTTTCAATTTAGGCTCATAAATGTGGGTATAATGAGTTGCCAAAGAAATTTGTTGAATGGGGGCTAATAGTATGTTCAACATACTCCATTCTTTTGCAATTAGGCTCAAAATGGGACACTAGAGATGAATATATATCATGGTAAGCTAGAAAGGCTCAAACGGTCCAAAGATCGCCTATATCATTTCCAAATCAAGTTCATAACTATAAAATTTTGCCTCAAAGTGTCATCATCAAATAGTTTCTAAGGTACTCTAAGATGCTCAAAACAATTCATCAAGTTCACAAAGATTATTACTACTCCAAATGCAATTCACAAGATTGTGACTCAAATGTGCTCAATATATTCCTCATCTTTGACATGCTACTCAAAACAAGATATTCACAAACAAGTTTTACAATCATCAAAACTCAAGTTGACATGCAAAGTGAGATTAATATCATCATAGAGTAGAGACCACTACTATGATTTATTCTTATCTTACTAATTGAACTCATAAAATAAAAAAATTTAGCTCATAATAATCGGACGATTCAAGTGTCAATTAAGCACACAACATGTGGATAAACAAGTATACATGCAAGCCACTCCCCCAAACTTAAATGAAACATTGTCCTCAATGTTTAAAAGAATCAAAAGGAAAAAGTAAACTCCCCTGATCAAGACGCTTGCATGAGGGTTGAGGAAGATCGGCCTTTGAAAGCTCCACTGTTGTAGAGTTCATCGCTCCAACTGAGTACCTAGCAAGAGAAGAATGCAAATAAAATAGTCGACACGAGAGATAAACAAACTAAATGCAAAAACTAAAAATAAACAAAACTAAATAGCAAAAGGATACGCTTGGGTTGCCTCCCAAGAAGCGCTGATTTTTAGTCGTCGGCTTGACCATCAGAAGCAACCATCAAAGAGCGGTTGCCGCCCATAGTAAGTATCGTATGATACCACGAATGGGTCTTCACTCAGTATGCCCTCAAGATTGGCATGAATATAACAGTGTAGGATCGTTGCTCCAACAACTTTCTTCATGAAATGGTAGGTATGGGAGAATGATTCTTGACTTGGCTTCATATCTTGGAGGATGTAGTGCGGTGAAGTTGGCATCGATGGAAAATACGGATCCACATATGGCATAGAACATGTCTCCATCGATGGGCTGAAATCGGAATCCTCGAAAGTCTCTTCCTTCTCCAACATCACACTCGACTCATCTTCACATGGGAACTCCTCAGATAATGTCTCTAAAGTAGGCTCAATCTCTTGAAGAGGCTCAAGTTCCCTTAAATCTTCCACAGTAGTAGGATCACTCCCCCAAACTTGGTTGTTTGAGTGATCATCGTCATGAAACCCAACTTGATTCGTCTCTTGTTCCCTAGTAGGTATCGTCTCATTCTCTTGGCAGCTTGCTGATAAGGTTTCCATGAGGCTCACCATTTGCTGCTCCAGATGACGCATTGAGTTGGTCTGACTTTCAATCTTTGTCTCACATGATGCCATAAACCTGAGTAACGTATCCTCTAAATGAGCACTGACTTCCGCAGAATTGTCACTCGTCTCTCCCTGATGTTCAAGTGGTGGGCCTGTAAAATGAGGGTGGTGCGGCATTGGTGGGTATTGGTGGCTCCAACCCTGGAGTGAAGGATTCCAATGCCACTGGTAGTCAAAGTTCGCCATCTCATTAAACAAGTGCAAAACACCGTCTTCATCTCTATCAACCAAAGGACTACCAGTTGCCAAAGCTCCGTTGAATATCCATCCTCGTGTGTCCGCATGCAAACCACTGAAGAAATATTGCAGACGAGTGTAGTTTGGAAAGTCATTATACCGATACGTGCTTGCCAAATCGTTGAATCTCTCCCACGCTGCGTAGAACGGCTCGGAAGGTTGTTGGGCAAATCTTGTGGATGCTTGTTGATGTAGCATCTCCAAGTACCTCACAAGACAAACAAAACAAAAACCAAAAATAAAATTAAAAAAAAACAAATGACTAAACTATAGTCAACTAATCTCGTTTGATATTATTAAAACTAGTCCCCGGCAACGGCGCCAAAAACTTGATCGCTATTATTTTAAACAGTATTTTTGAGTGTAGCGATTCTATACCGCAAGTGCACGGTGTCAAGTTTTAGTATAATGATAATATAAGTACGGATTGTCGATCCCACGAGGACTAGTAAATAAGTACCAAACTCCAGTAGTTTAACTATATTTAGCCTACGAAAATTGGTTATAACTATTAACTAATTTAACTAATTAACTCAATAATAAACCCAACCAAACAATAGAGAATGGGAATAACATCAATAGAGACAATTATCAAGACTTTCGGTTCACCTATGTAATCCCCCACAATTTGCCTATTAGTTAAGATTTAATTCAAACAATCTAAGGTGACGAGTTTTCCTAATTCACTTGTTATACCTTGGTCCGGCTATAACAAATCTAATACTAATGTAACAATAAGCCACTCTCGTACCCTTATTGAACAATTAATATTGTAAATCGATCTATGAAAACTACTAGCCTTCGATTACTAGATATCTATAACTATCACACGTGTATTTGACTTCATCTCACGATCTCAGTCTGAAATCCACGGCATAAATCACTATATCGAATTCCAATTTTATCTCTCGATCTCAATTGTAATTTAATATCATTCAAGGATGGTCAAACCCTTAAAAGCATGAAGAACAATGATCTATGCACTTAGATAATAAGAATCAATAAAAAACAATCAATTTAAATCATTGGTTCATAACATAGGATCCCCTAAGTCTTGATAACAAACTTAGTCTAGCAACATATTCAAAATCAAATGCAATATCATGTATTTCAACTCAAAAGCATAAAGAAATTAAATAGAATCAAACAAAGTTTAGAAATACGTATAAACTAGCGATGTTGAATCGCGTCGTCGACTCCGTATCTCCGTCTCTTCCTTTGTATCACTGTATGTACGTGAGTTTTCTTCACCAACACCTTGCTGCTCTTCTGTTCGTAAGTCTCCCAATCTGCTGTTCACCACAATTCACGTCTGTCTTGGCTCTACCGAATCTCTTCTCCCGACGTCCAACTCCTCTCCTGTTCTTTCGTTTCTTCTGATCTCCTTCCAGAATTTTACTCACGTCTCACGTTTCCTCTTATCTCCTTCTCGTTCGTCCCTCTATCTTCTGTATGTTTCGCTCCCCCCACTCTGAACTGGAGCACGTAACTCTCCTCTGTTCCTCTCTTCGTGCGTGAAGTCCCCTGGAAACTCCCGTTTCTCTCGTTACCCCTTCGCACGTTGCTGCTCTTCTACGTTATATCAGCTTCTTCTCACGTACGTTTCTCCTCCAAATTCTGAATCTCCTCTTTCGCTTCTTCCCTAATATCTTTGCTGCTCTCTTCCTCTCTATCTGATATCTCCTCCTCCTTTGCTGTTCCTTTTTCTTCACGTCTCCTGGCCAATCTCTTCTCCTCTTCGCACGTTGCTGCTCTTCCCTTCTCGTCCGTCCGCTTCTTCCCTGATATATGCTCACGGCTTTTTTTCTTCTCCCCACTCTCGTTCAATTCCCGTGCGCACGTAACTCTTCCCCCCCTCCTTTTCGTCTCTTGGCTGCTCTCGTTTTATATATATGGTATCTCCCCTCCAATATCTACGTAAATCTTCTCAGCTGCCCTTAATCCTCGCTCACGTCTCTTCTTACCTTTCTTACTGCACACCAAATATTCACTTGCTCTTTCTTTCTCTCCTTTTCTCAATCTGATATCATATATTATATTATAATATCATATATGATAATATAATATTTCACCAATGTTCGATAATAACCGGTTGTGCTCGGCTTGGTCCTTTTTCATTAATTAAAGCTTAATTCCTCAACTTTTATGCGTTTGGACCTGGATCCCTGAAATAAACAAATATATACCAAAAGCGTAATATTTTCCAGGAATCACTATAAAAACGTCCCTAATCATATATCAAATTAAGTGTAAAAATCACACTTATCACTAAATCGCGCGCGCCCGCCGCCGTCCGAGCTCCTTCCGGCGCGTCCGAACCGCCATCGCCTTCGTCTCTCCCAGGCGCTTCTTTCCATACCAAGAACGTGAAGTTTCGTCGCGGATTGCGTCCGGATCTTGCAAGGAAGTGCGCGGATAAAAATCGCGAATTCGTCCGATTTTGGAGCGATTTTCTTCCGATTTTTTTATGGGTAATCCTCGTCGTCCCTTAGTCGTTATTCCCCTGAAATCCCACGAATTTTTGATGAACTTTGGTTCGATTTTTGCTAGCATTTTGGTAGGGTTGTTAGTGTGTGTTCGTGTGTGTGCAGCAGTGTGTGTGCGTGTGTGTGTTTCTGCGTGAGTGTGTGTGTGTCCAGCATGTGTTTGTGGGTGAAGATGGTGTGTATGTATGTATTCCTTCATGTATTGAAGTGTTGTATTTGGGAATGGGATAGTATGAGGAATGCTTTGATTGTTGGAAGTTAAGTGGGGCTCACTTTATTGAATGGTTAATTGTTGAAATAAATTGTGGAATAAGTCTTGACTTAGTATTATTATTGGTTAAAAGATGAAGATTAAAATCATGCATGGAATGTGTTTGTTAATATGCTTAAAATGTGATTCAAGTGTGGGTCTAAGTCTTGTTAGTGGGTGAAAATGACTAACTTTTATGGCTTGTAGCCATTGTGATATTTGGTAGATGTTGGGCTATGGTATGGGATGTGTTCAATTGGAAGCATGTGTAGTGTGAAAATAAGTGGGTTAGATGCATGATAGTATGTATTATAACATGGAATAGTGTTATAGTGATATTTATGCTCAATTGGATAGCATAGCATGTGTTATTGATTTATGTCACCTTGTTGAGTCACTAATCTTATAGTGAGTTCTAAATCAACAATTTGGAATCCAATGCTTCTTTAATTTGTTAAAGTTGAATTTCTTCAAATAAATGACTTTATGTTGGGATTAAGGGAATTGGATTAAAGGGGTAGAATCTCTTATCTACATGGACCCTTTCTTTCATGTCTTGGTTTGAATCACCTCAGTGTGGGTTTGAATAATTGTGGAACATGTTAATTGGCTTAATTGGATTGTTTTAGTTAGACACTAGTTGTATATTATTATACATACACCCTTGCACTTTCTTTCCCTCTGTTGAACTTGCGTGTCTAGTGAACTACTATGTGAGTTAGGCGTTATCTTGCACGTATGGGTGTGTGTATCCCGCATCATGTGTGTGATGTAGCGGATGGTGGGAGATGATGGGGTTTTGCATTACCAATGTTATATCATGATTAATGTGAGGATGTGTGCATCCAAAGTATTGATTATGATTTGATTCAGATTATTGAGTTATTGATTTGTGATATGGAAATGAAAGTAAGAACTATTTGATGGATGTTCATTGCTCGGATTATGAGCTAATATTGAATTGATATTCGATATAGACTCTTCAGGAGACTTCGGACGTTGATGATAGCTTGTCCATGTTGTCTACTATAAGGTACGTGGTGACGTACGAGCAGGTATATCTAGTATCTATACATTCATGTATACATGCCATTTTGAATATGATGATTCAGGTAAGTGTTTGACTTTAATAATTGAGTTTCATATACGAGTTATGGGGGACACGTAGTGGTACGTGATCCAATTTTACTTGTTGAGTAGTGATGTCGTGGGCATGAGCGATATGAGAAAGTATCGAGAATGAAATAGTGGAATAAACAGGTTTACATTGGGATAACCAGGTTTACAATGATGTTGAACTATTTATGTTTGAGCATAAATGATATACTGTCGTTGTATTGAATTCTTAAGCGTTGTTGAGTATCACATTTTCAGTGATAATACTGAACTTGACATTATGAAGGTGCGTGAGTTTGAAACAGGAACAGCGTGTGGAAGCTATACAAATTCGGAATTGTACAGGGAGTATACTTTATGAGTTTTGAATAATTTAAATTATCGCATTATGATTTTGTATGTTGATTTGTGATTAAATATTGAGTAGAAGTGTGCTCACCCTGTGTGGGGGCTGTTTCTGTTGAAACAGGTACAACGGGTACGATGCTGCTTCGGAGTGCTAGGCTCGAACCTTGTTGGATGATGCTTCCAGAAGCATAGTATGAGATTGAGCCGATATACGAGGTTGAGCGGTTGGTATTTATACTAATTATGCATCCGGATGTGTATCCGTTATTCGTTGCTCTTCTGTGAGCACTTGTACCTGTATATGGACTGTATAAGGGTGTTGAAACCCACTTTTATTGTCTTATTAGTGTGGTGTCTTCCCTGGCTGGGAATTTACTTGTGTTTCTATATTCTGTTTAATATTGCGCTGTCCCTGGTCGGGAATTATATTATGTGATGTGTTTTTATTTCCGGATAGCTCAGTTTGTGGGGAGACTCTGCCCAAATTTTATAAAAACCCACAAGGTAAAGAGTGGTGTAATGGGGATGGTATTGGGTGAAACCCCTGAGTCTATTTGTTGGTGGAAATGATCATATAATGTTGAACATTATTTATGTCATGGGATTATGGGAAACATGTAATGATCCTTTTTATAGAATGAAAAGAAAAATGAAAAATTTATACACATACGACGTCATAAATGAACTAATGACGAGTTTAAGTGTTGGGGCCTTACAATATATATATATATATATATATATATATATATATATATATATATATACCAAAGTCTGTCAGTAGACTTTAATGCAGTAGACACTTCAGTAGTAGATATTTGTGATCATCAAAACTTAAAAATGTTTTTCCAACATAAATCCACTCTTTCTTTTGCTATCATTTCTCAAATGGATCTTTTTTTTACTCTACCTCCAATCTCTCGAACATTATAGCTAACAATAATCATCAAACAACCCAAAGCCCGACGACACTGATACGACCCGACAAGGACATGGGGATACAAATTTTCAAAATTTGCAGGATACGACACGGCTAGACACGTGTATATATATATATATATATATATATATATATATATATATATATATATATATATATATATACCATCTTACAAATATTAAATTCACATTTTTTGAATATAAAACCATGTAAAATCAACAAAAATATTCTTATAAGTTCAAAAAACATAAATAAATGCATGTCACTTGAATCATCATAGTATCACTCATATTAACATCAAAGACATATTACTTTAATTAATATAAGATTTAACAAACACGTCCAATAAAATATAACACCAAAAATATTCTTACCAAATTCAAAAATAATATATATACATGTGTGTCACTAAAATCATCAGAGTATCACTCGTACTAATAACAAATGTATATTATTTCAATTAACATAAAATTTAACTAACACGTCTAAATTTCAATTTAGACAAAAACTTTTTAAATAGTACAATTAACACCCAAAAATGTCATTTATGTGTCGGACACGTACATCAGTCATGTCGACACGGGTGTCCGATTTGAGGAGAGTGTCGACACATGTGTATGGATTTCTTTTTTTTAAATAAAATTAAGGACAAACGTATCCGATACGTGTTCGATGAGTGTCCTTAATTTAAGACATCTTTATCACCCATCTCTAATCGATAAAGGTTAAACTGCTGAAAGGAGGAGAATTTAAGACATAAAGCAGTTAAAACATTGATGCACACATAAAATAGAACATTGTATCCATTAAAGATCATTCATTGATAGAAGTATCGTATCTGAAAATGAAGACATTTCAGCCAAGAACTAAACAAATATTGGAGTTAAAAGTAAATATTAAAACGGACTTTACAAGGTCGAGAAAGTATTCAGATCGCTAAGCCATATATAATTTTTTTTCAGAAGCAGGAAAGTATTATAGAGAGCTATGAGCTATCAACCCAAGCGTTTCATGATGGGAAATGCAGTGAGAGTCGACATATCTTATAATTTAAGGTACTGTTTGGAATGTGTGATCAGGTACGGATAACATAAGGATAATGATTAAAATTATGAGGCGGTTTAAAATAATATAGAGTTGTAAGTTATATGGTGTTTGGTTTGAGGATAAGATTGTGGATTAATTTTATAGTTTGGTATAATGACTAAAATACTTTCACTATTATTATACATAATAATAATTAATAGTATATATATAATATAATAACTATTATTATTATTATTAATGTAAATAATAATAATAATATATATAAATGAATTCTAATATGTAAACATATATATAATACTAATAAAATAACAACAAAATAATTATTAAAAATAATTAATAATATATATAAAATATTAATATATATAATATTAATAATATATATATATATATATATATAATATGTAATATATATTATTAAGTTAAGAAGATGATGAGAGTTAACACAAGTAGCCTTATTCAAATGAATTTAAACCTTGTTAAAAAACAAAATACTGTTAAAAACAGTATGGTACAAGAATATGATGTACCTCAGAATTTAGAATCATTAAATAGATGGACAATTTCTAAAATAGAACCTAAACTTATATATAAGTTAGGAGCTTTTGAAAGATTAGGAATTAAACAAATTGTTAAAACTACTAAAGAAGCAGTATCATTAAATAATGATGATATGGTTTTAAAATTACTTAGTGAAAATGATATTTTACCTTATATCGAAACTCATAAATTTCTTCACATTGGTTTAGTGCAAATTGCTTTTAAACCTTTAACCTTATAAGGATTACCAGAAACCTTTATAGCAGCCTTAAGAGATGGAAGAAATATAAAGGAAATTTAATATTTTAACCTAGGACTTCTACAGAATATAAAAACCGTCAATCCTTGAACTATAACAGTACAAAAACACCATAATCGATACACCTCGTCATAAGCAGGCAATAGTACAATAGTTTTTAAATGCCAGTTTTCATATTCCAATCTAGAATGATTTATTCATAAGATACATCTTATGATTCGAATGATTCAGATGAATCAAAATATCTTCAGGTTTTAGAGAATGAATCTAGTCATTCAGAAACAGATTGTTGTCAACCTTGTTCTATTGGACAACCATGTATTAAGACTATTTCAAATGAATCAAATGATCCATATTATAAAATATTATCACAATTCCAGGATTTAAATATAAAAACTTTAACTAATACCAATATATTAGACTTTCTCAAATTAGTTAAAGACCCTGAGTTAAGATATAAATTAATTGATCAAATGGAAGATATTCCTTCCACTTCAACATCCAATACTATTCCTCGGAATAATATTGTTAGTTCCAATAATCCATATTCTATGACAGAAGTTTATAAGCTTCTAGACAAAGACAATCATATGATACTGATACTCCTACATCAATAAATGATTTATTAATAGAAATTGATGATCTTAAACAAGAAATTAAATTTCTTCAAAATGAAAATAAATTATTTGATACTCGAATTTCTAAATTAGAAGATAATCAAATTTCTAATTCTCCAATTACATCTCCAAAATTTCCTGCTAAAGATAATTTTCAATTACCTCCAGAACATGATTTTCTGGCAACACTAGAAATTCTAGTTGCTCAAAAATGGTATACTCAGATTAATTTATTAATTGATAATCATTTTACTAAAATATTTACGGCACTTATTGATAGTGGTGCAGATTTAAATGTTGTTCAGGAAGGATTAATTCCTACTAGATATTATACCAAAACAACTCATAGTTTATCCCATGCTGGTGGACAGAAATTGGATATCCAATATAAACTTCCCCAAGTTTCTATTTGCATTAATCGAACATGCATAAAAACTAGATTTTTATTAGCTAAAGATATTACTAATCAAGTAATACTTGGATCTCCATTCATTACCCAATTATACCCAATTACTTATATTAATAATTTAGGTATTCGTGGTACTTTTGAAGGAAAAACTATTTTCCTAAAATTCTTAGATTCTCCTTCTCCACGATACATTAATATTATTCATGATCATATACAAAATAAAATTCATCAAATACAATTCTTAAAATTTGAATTGAATACAATCACAATAAGTGATCAGTTACAAAATCCTAAATTACAAGAAAAAATTAAGTTAATTGCACAACAATTTTCTTTAGAGATTTGTAGTGATCACCCCAATGCTTTTTGGAATCGAAAAAAGCATATTATCTCTTTACCTTATGAGGATGATTTTAATGAAAAATTAATCCCTACAAAAGCTCGACCATGTCTAATGAGCTCTAAATATTTAGAATTATGTAAAAAGAAAATAGAATCCTTATTACAGAAAAAGTTAATTAAGCTTTCTAAATCTCCCTGGTCTTGTACTGCTTTTTATGTCAATAAAAAGAGTGAACAAGAACATGGAGTACCAAGATTGGTTATAAATTATAAACAATTAAATAAAGTCTTAAAATGGATAAGACATCAAATTCCTAATAAAAAGGATTTATTAGATAGATTATATGATTCTCTCATATTTTCAAATTTTGATCTGAAATCAGGATATTGGCAAATACAAGTCAATCAGAGTGATACTTATAAAACTGCTTTTAATGTTCCCATAGGACATTATGAGTGGAATGTAATGCCTTTTGGTTTGAAAAATGCACCTTCTGAATTTCAACAAATTATGAATGATATTTTTACTCCTTATAGTGAGTTTATTATTGTTTATATAGATGATATCTTAGTATACTATAAAACAATTGAGTTACATATAAAACATTTAGATATATTTAAGAAAATTATTATTCAAAATGGCTTAGTTATAACTAAACCTAAAATGTCTTTATTTCAAACTGAGATAAGATTTTTAGGTCATAATATCAATAAAGGAAATATAATTCCTATTTCGCGAAGTATAGAATTTGCTTCTAAATTTTCAGATAAAATAATTGATAAAACTCAATTACAGAGATTTTTAGGCAGTTTAAATTATATTTCTGCTTATTATAAAAATTTAACTCAAGATTCAGCTATCCTATATGATAGACTTAAAAAGGTTCCTAAACCTTGGACTGATCAACATACGAAAGCAGTTCAAACTATTAAACAAAAGGTAAAATACTTACCTTGTTTAATGATAGCAAATCCAAATTGGAATAAGATTATTGAAACAGATGCCTCTGATATTGGTTATGGAGGTATATTGAAACAAATAGATCATATTTCAAAAAATAAATTTTTAATTAGATTTTATTCTGGCAAATGGAATGACAATCAGAAGAATTATGCAACTATAACAAAAGAAATTCTTGCAATTATTAAATGCATATTAAAATTTCAAGATGATTTATATAATCAGAAATTTATCGTTAAAACCGATTGTAAGTCTGCTAAATTTATGTTTAAAAAAGACTTTAAACATGATGTTTCTAAGCAAATGTTTGCTCGTTGGCAAGCTCATTTAGCTCCATTTGATTTTGATATAATATATAAAAAGGGTGAAGAAAATTCTCTTCCAGATTTTTTGACTCGTGAATATTTAAATGCTTGAAATATTTTTAGGTATGAGTCAATCTTATAGAGGAAATTCCTCTTATAGAGGAAATTCCTCTTATAGAGGAAGGGGTGGCCGAGGAGGCCGAGGACAAATTCCAGAGCATATTATAGCTCAACGTAAGCTCATAGCTAAGAATTTATCTCAAGAGCAGGATCCTTTATATCAGGAATTCCTTGCTTTTAAACAGCAGAAAGAGGGTAATATCCCTGAAACTGAAACAACAGCATCATATGCTAATATCGTTAATAACGATGAAGGAGAATCACATTATTTTATCAAAAATGATTCTCAGGAAATCATATTTTTCCTTGAAGATATTGATCTGAAATGGGGCAATGAACTCTGGAAGATTATGAGCAGGTATATTGACACTGCTTCATTTGCTTATGGGACTTATAAGTCTCGAAATTATTATGAGCAATTACTCATAAATAATTCTTGCAATATTACGCGATTTCCTTTAAATCAAAAGGAAAACTTTACATTTAGTAAAATTATTATTAAACGAGTAATAACTCCGACTGAATGGGGAATATCACCTCTTAAGGAAAAAGAATTTGCTTTTCCTAAAATCAAATGATTAAATATACTTATTGGGACTATGTTGAAGCCTTTCATAAAGTCTTCTTCTATGAAACAATAAAAAATGACATTCGTGGTTTATTAAAATTTGTACTGAAGTATATAAACGGTATTCCAAATTGGTTTATAAATTGGTGGGACAAATATGGCACTACTCATAAAATTTTACCAGAAATTTATAAAACCTGTGGATTGATTTATCTCCCAAATTAATTCAATTACAACAACAAAGTTCTGGTATAACAGGAATATCATCTTTCTATTTCTTTGTTAAATTTTCTATTCCTTGGCTTTGGAAATGGACACCAGAAGTGTCTTATACTGACACTCATATCCCCTGCCTTAAAAGGAATTTTTATTCAAAATTTTGGGATAAAATGTTAAAGGAAAACCCAGATACCAAACAAATGTTTGGAATGGACACTTTAGAACTGATTGCGGATACCATTGCTACCAATCAAACGGATAATTTTGTTAAAAATTCGTTTGAGCAACCTTCACCATTCGAACATATTGCTCGAAAATGCCGAATGAAATCCGAGGTAATGACTAAGGAGAAAATGATTGAAGAATATTTGGAAGCAATGAAGAAGGATTTATTAACCAGATTTGATGATGATAACAAGTCTGGAAAATCAATTTCTGAAGATTTATAGGATGCACAGGATCCAAATATTCCTTTTGATGATATTTTTGAAACATTCAAAGCCACTATGATGGAAACTGGGTCTACTGGATCCACCTCAAAAGATAAAGACAAGGCTTTATGAAAAGAAGATGCTGATTCCGCATTATCCGGCTCAATGGCAGACAAACTTTAGTGGATATGACTAAAGTGTCATATTTCTTTAATAAAGTATTGCACGATGGAATATATTCCATCCACTATCTTATTTTTTATGTTAGTGCGTCTACTGTTGTAAATTAGTGTCGTTCCTATTTGTACTTTTTTATTATTAGTCTGTACTATTTTTATTTTGTGTTTGAAGTCCGGATTTGAAATCCGATGTTTCACTCCTATATAAGGAGCTTTTATTTTATTTGTTCAGTAGACTCAAAATCATCCACTATTGTAATATTCTCGTTCATCTTAATAAACAGTTTGCATTTGGTTTCAACTATAATTATTCTGCTCTTCCTTTCTGTAAGTATTCTTTTATCTTTATTTTTGTTTTATCATAAATTTATGTTAGGCTAAATATTTACTTGTGTTAGCTTAAATCTCATTTACTTACTTATGCCTTGAATTGGTCCTTATGTATCTTATGAATAAATCATTCTAGGTTGGAATAGGAACACTGGCATTTAAGAACTATTGTACTATTGCCCGCTTATGACGAGGTGTGTCGATTATGGTGTTTTTGTATTGTTATAGTTCAAGGATTGTCGGTTTTTATATTCTGTAGAAGTCTTAGGTTAATGATGAATTCATAGGAGGTCTCGAATGATGTGTCTGATGAATAATCAGAACTATCAGAAGAATGTACTAGTATTGTATTAAGAGCATCCTTAATATTATCAGGTATATCTAAATTATTAATTTTTTCTTTTATTTTGCATCTATTAGCATAATGACCTTGATGACCACATCTAAAACAAGTTATATTCTGTTTTTTAGGTATTTTAGCTGATTGTCTAAATTTTTTCCTTTCACTTTTTTGATCTAATCTTTTTTGAGAATATTTTCTCCTTTTCTTATACTAAGGTTTTTGAAAAATTTTCTCATTTTTGGATGTTTTATTTTTAGAATAAATCTTATTTTGTGAGGGTATGTCCATACCAAATTGCTCACAAAACTGTCCTAATTGTTGATTTAATTTAATTTCGTTGCATAGGGCTAATCCCTCTTGGACACATGTGACAATAAGTTTTTCATACGTGTATGAATCATAAGGAATATTAATATGATCTTTTCTAAGATTCTTCCTAACTCTTTCAGTAAAGAGATGAGGTAAGCCATCAATAAATTTAGATTTCCAATGTGAACTATTACAATCTTGTAATTCCATAACTCTATTGAGAAATGTATCTTTATACCATCTAAAATCAGTTAGTGTTTTACATCGTAAATTCTGTAAAAGAGTTCGAATATTTTCATTTTGTTCAGAATATCTACCAGTAAAATGATCAATAATATTAACAACTAAAGTGTAGACTGCATTTTCTACAATGTTGTTATTCTCTTGTTTAACTGTATTCATAATTTCCTCTTTATTAGCTAGAGTTGAATAATTATCCCACCAGCCTTTTAATTGACCAGTAAATCCAGCAATGATCATATTAGCAGTAGTTTTATCATTATTGCCATTACTTTTGCAAAGTAGAATACATTAGCATCCTATGAGCTACGTTATAAATTTGTTTATCAGGATAACCATCCAAATCCCATTCATAAATATGTTTACCACTATAACTATTATTAACAATATACTCTGACTCTTCATGTAGAGTATCCATAGGTGAAGGTCTCCTGTAATAAAATAATCTTTGTATGGGTCGATCAGCCCATTTATTTTTTAATTTATTTATTTGATAATGAAAAACTTGTTTATGATCTTGAGTAGTTTCTATTTGTTCTTGTAAATCTTTTTCAAGAACTGAAACTGAAAGATTTATTTAAATCTTTAAATTTATTATTTAAAAATGTTTCTAATTCAATCATTGATTTTAATTTAAAATCTTTGATTTCAGGTGGAGGTTGTATACTAGGAGTTGCAAGTATAATTTCTGATGGTGGTGTTATAGATACTGATGGTTGTAACTGAATAATATTTTTATTAATAATTCAATACGATTGTGTAACAAATTAATTTGTTCTCCTAATATAATAAGGAAAAGATTTGTATAATTTTGTTGTTTTAATAATTTATTAATATGTTGACAAGTAATCTGCAAAGTTTCATTTTCCATTAATTTTGAAAATGCTGAAAAATTAAGAATCGTTTCCTTCCTTTTTCAATTTCAAAGGGTTGTTGAGGAGGATATAAATTTTTCAAAATATTGACATTCGAAAGTTTATATGTTCTTTCTAATACTTGAATATAAGGTTCAATATATGTGGATATAAACCATGGTATAAATGGTATATAAGAATTTTGATCAGAACAGAATTTATAAAATTCATTTTGTAACAAAATTTGTTTTTGTTTTGAAATAGTATCAAAAAACCATTTTCTAAATTGTTCCCATTTAGGTTGATTAAATTCATTTTTTTATTTTATGCCTGGCACTAGATCCAGGGCTAAAATCAATTTTTGGTGTATTATTCATAAAGAAAAATTCATTTCTGATTCAGTTATCTCTGATTCTTTTAATCATCTGACTATATTGTCTGGATTAATATATAATTTTACTTATCCTTTCATGTTGTAAATTATCAGGTAAATTCGAAATTGCAGATGTTGAAGCTCTATGAGGAGAATTATTTTCCTCCATTGGAGAAATATGAGAAAAAGATGAATATGACTTAGATGATTTAGATTTTAAAGATCTAGGTATAGATTATAATATTTTTTGTTGATTATTTGGTTCAAATTGTAGTTGAATTGAACCATCATTTGTTTGTATATCGTCAACTAAATTGTTTTGAATTCTAGTTTGAACATGAATTGCATGTTCAATTGTCCAATTATCAGGAAAAACAATTTCATCACATTTAATAGCTCTACGTGTTGTAATGTTTGAACGACTAAAATTAGTTTCAATTAATATTGTTTCATTAATTGGTTTATCCATTCTCCTACATTGAGGATTTAATGTATGCAAAGGTTTATAATAAATACGATAACAGATACAAATTATTTATGTTCCTGGAGCATAATTATAACCATGAGTTTAACATTGAATGTTAAAACATCTAATATATTAATATCAGATAATGATAATTGTAAATTTGGATAAACATCAAAATAAACAGGGCCATGAGCCAAACTAGATTGAATAATTCCAATCAAACATTGTTTCCAATTTAAATTTCTTCCATCTCTTAAAGCTGCTATAAAGCTTTCTGGTAATCCTTCTAAGGTTAAAGGTTTAAAAGCAATTTGCACTAAACCAATGTGAAGAAATTTATGAGTTTCAATATAAGGTAAAATATCCTTTTCACTAAGTAATTTTAAAACATTTCATCATTATTTAATGATACTGCTTCTTCTGTAGTTTTAACAATTTGTTTAATTCCTAATCTTTCAAAAGCTCCTAACTTATATATAAGTTTAGGTTCTATTTTAGGAATTGACCATCTATTTAATGATTCTAAATTCTGAGGTACATCATATTCTTGTATCATACTGTTTTTAACAGTATTTTGTTTTTTAACAAGGTTTAAATTCATTTGAATAAGGCTACTTGTCTTAACTCTCATCATCTTCTACTTAACTTAATACCTAATTGGCTTTGATACCATTCGAGACCTCCTATGAATTCATCATTAACCTAGGACTTCTACAGAATATAAAAACCGTCGATCCTTGAACTATAACAGTACAAAAAAACACCATAATCGACACACATCGTCATAAGCGGGCAATAGTACAATAGTTCTTAAATGCCAGTTTTCCTATTCCAACCTAGAATGATTTATTCATAAGATACATAAGGACAAATTCAAGGCATAAGTAAGTAAATGAGATTTAAGCTAACACAAGTAAATATTTAGCCTAACATAAATTTATGATAAAACAAAAAATAAAGATAAAAGAATACTTACAGAAAGGAAGATCAGAATAATTATAGTTGAAACTAAATGCAAACTGTTTATTAAGATGAACGAGAATATTACAATAGTGGATGATTTTCAGTCTACTGAACAAATAAAATAAAAGCTCCTTATATAGGAGTGAAACATCGGATTTCAAATCCGGACTTCAAACACAAAATAAAAATAGTACAGACTAATAATAAAAAAGTACAAATAGGAACCACACTAATTTACAACAGTAGACGCACTAACATAAAAAAATAAGATAGTGGATGGAATATATTCCATCGTACAATACTTTATTAAAGAAATATGACACTTTAGTCATATCCACTAAAGTTTGTCTGCCATTGAGCCGGATAATGCGGAATCAGCATCTTCTTTTCATAAATCCTTGTTTTTATCTTTTGAGGTGGATCCAGTAGACCCAGTTTCCATCATGGTGGCTTTGAATGTTTCAAAAATATCATCAAAAAGAATATTTGGATCCTGTGCATCCTGTAAATCTTCAGAAATTGATTTTGCAGACATGTATCATCATCAAATCTGGTTAATAAATCCTTCTTCATTGCTTCCAAATATTCTTCAATCATTTTCTCCTTAGTCATTACCTCGGATTTCATTCGGCATTTTCGAACAATATGTTCGAATGGTGAAGGTTGCTCAAACGAATTTTTAACAAAATTATCCGTTTGATAGGTAGCAATGGTATCCGCAATCAGTTCTAAAGTGTCCATTCCAAACATTTGTTTGGTATCTGGGTTTTCCATTAACATTTTATCCCAAAATTTTGAACAAAAATTCCTTTTAAGGCAGGGGATATGAGTGTCAGTATAAGACACTTCTGGCGTCCATTTCCAAAGCCAAGGAATGGAAAATTTAACAAAGAAATAGAAAGATGCTATTCCTGTTATACCAGAACTTTGTTGTTGTAATTGAATTAATTTGGGAGATAAATCAATCCACGGGTTTTATAAATTTCTGGTAAAATTTTATGAGTAGTGCCATATTTGCCCCACCAATTTATAAACCAATTTGGAATATCATGTTTATATACTTCAGTACAAATTTTAATAAACCACGAATGTCGTTTTTTATTGTTTTCGTAGAAGAAGACGTTATGAAAGGCTTCAACATAGTCCCAATAAGTATATTTAATCATTTGATTATTAGGAAAAGCAAATTCTTTTTCCTTAAGAGGTGATATTCCCCATTCAGTCGGAGTTATTACTCGTTTAATAATAATTTTACTAAATGTAAAGCTTTCCTTTTGATTTAAAGGAAATCGCGTAATATCGCAAGAATTATTTATGAGTAATTGCTCATAATAATTTCGAGACTTATAAGTCCCATAAGCAAATGAAGCAGTGTCAATATACCTGCTCATAATCTTCCAGGGTTCATTGCCCCATTTCAGATCAATATCTTCAAGGAAAAATATGATTTCCTGAGAATCATTTTTGATAAAATTATGTGATTCTCCTTCATCGTTATTAACGATATTAGCATATGATGCTGTTGTTTCAGTTTCAGGGATATTACCCTCTTTCTGCTGTTTAAAAGCAAGGAATTCCTGATATAAAGGATCCTGCTCTTGAGATAAATTCTTAGCTATGAGCTTATGTTGAGCTATAATATGCTCTGGAATTTGTCCTCGGCCTCCTCGGCCACCCCTTCCTCTATAAGATTGACTCATACCTGAAAATATTTTAAGCATTTAAATATTCACAAGTCAAAAAATCTGGAAGAGAATTTTCTTCACACTTTTTATATATTCTATCAAAATCAAATGGAGCTAAATGAGCTTGCCAACGAGCAGACATTTGTTTAGAAACATCATGTTTAAAGTCTTTTTTAAACATAAATTTAGCTGACTTACAATCGGTTTTAATGATAAATTTCTGATTATATAAATCATCTTGAAATTTTAATATGCATTTAACAATTGCAAGAATTTCTTTTGCTATAGTTGCATAATTCTTCTGATTGTCATTCCATTTGCCAGAATAAAATCTAATTAAAAATTTATTTTTTGAAATAGGATCTATTTGTTTCAATTTACCTCCATAACCAATATCCGAGGCATCTGTTTCAATAATCTTATTCCAATTTGGATTTGCTATCATTAAACAAGGTAAGTATTTTACCTTTTGTTTAATAGTTTGAACTGCTTTCGTATGTTGATCAGTCCAAGGTTTAAGAACCTTTTTAAGTCTATCATATATGATAGCTGAATCTTGAGTTAAATTTTTATAATAAACAGAAATATAATTTAAACTTCCTAAAAATCTCTGTAATTGAGTTTTATCAATTATTTTATCTGAAAATTTAGAAGCAAATTCTATACTTCGCGAAATAGGAATTATATTTCCTTTATTGATATTATGACCTAAAAAACTTATCTCAGTTTGAAATAAAGACATTTTAGGTTTAGATATAACTAAGCCATTTTGAATAATAATTTTCTTAAACATATCTAAATGTTTTATATGTAACTCAATTGTTTTATAGTATACTAAGATATCATCTATATAAACAATAATAAACTCACTATAAGGAGTAAAATCTCATTCATAATTTGTTGAAATTCAGAAGGTGCATTTTTCAAACCAAAAGGCATTACATTCCACTCATAATGTCCTATGGGAACATTAAAAGCAGTTTATAAGTATCACTTTGATTGACTTGTTTTGCCAATATCCTGATTTCAGATCAAATTTTGAAAATATGAGAGAATCATATAATCTATCTAATAAATCCTTTTTATTAGGAATTGTATATCTTATCCATTTTAAGACTTTATTTATAATTTATAACCAATCTTGGTACTCCATGTTCTTGTTCACTCTTTTTATTGACATAAAAAGCAGTACAAGACCAGGGAGATTTAGAAGGCTTAATTAACTTTTTCTGTAATAAGGATTCTATTTTCTTTTTACATAATTCTAAATATTCAGAGCTCATTTGACATGGTCGAGCTTTTGTAGGGATTAATTTTTCATTAAAATCATCCTCATAAGGTAAAGAGATAATATGCTTTTTTCGATTTCAAAAAGCATTGGGGTGATCACTACAAATCTCTAAAGAAAATTGTTGTACAATTAACTTAATTTTTCCTGTAATTTAGGATTTTGTAACTGATCACTTATTGTGATTGTATTCACTTCAAATTTTAAGAATTGTAATTGATGAATTTTTTTTTTGTATATGATCATGAATAATATTAATGTATCGTGGAGAAGGAGCATCTAAGAATTTTAGGAAAATAATTTTTCCTTCAAAAGTACCACGAATACCTAAATTATCAATATAAGTAATTGGGTATAATTGGGTAATGAATGGAGATCCAAGTATTACTTGATTAGTAATATCTTTAGCTAATAAAAAACTAGTTTTTATGCCTGTTCGATTAATGCAAATAGAAACTTGGGGAAGTTTATATTGGATATCCAATTTTTGTCCACCATCATGGGATACACTATGAGTTGTTTTGATATAATATCTAGTAGGAATTAATCCTTCCTGAATAACATTTAAATCTGCACCACTATCAATAAGTGCCGTAAATGTTTAGTAAATTGATTATCAATTAATAAAGTAATCTGAGTATACTATTTTTGAGCAACTAGAATTTTTAGTGTTGCCAGAAAATCATGTTCTGGAGGTAATTGAAAATTATCTTTAGCAGGAAATTTTGGAGATGTAATTGGAGAATTAGAAATTTTATTATCTTCTAATTTAGAAATTCGAGTATCAAATAATTTATTTTCATTTTGAAGAAATTTAATTTCTTGTTTAAGATCATCAATTTCTATTAATAAATCATTTATTGATGCAGGAGTATCATATGATTGTCTTTGTCTTAGAAGCTTATAAACTTCTGTCATAGAATATGGATTATTGGAACTAACAATATTATTCCTAGGAATAGTATTGGATGTTGAAGTGGAAGGAATATCTTCCATTTGATCAATTAATTTATATCTTAACTCAGGGTCTTTAACTAATTTGAGAAAGTCTAATATATTGGTATTAGTTAAAGTATTTATATTTAAATACTGGAATTGTGATAATATTTTATAATATGAATCATTTGATTCATTTGAAATAGTCTTAATACAGGGTTGTCCAATAGAACAAACAAGGTTGACAACAATCTGTTTCTGAATGACTAGATTCATTCTCTAGAACCTGAAGATGTTTTGATTCATCTGAATCATAAGATGTATCTTATGAATAAATCATTCTAGGTTGGAATAGGAAAACTGGCATTTAAGAACTATTATACTATTGCCTGCTTATGACGAGGTGTGTCGATTAGGGTGTTTTTGTACTGTTATAGTTCAAGGATTGACGATTTTTATATTCTGTAGAAGTCCTAGGTTAATGATGAATTCATAGGTAATAATAGTAATAGTAATCATAGTAAAATAACAATAAAATAAATAATATAATAATATTAACCTTATAAAAAATATAATAATTATTATTTTTGTTGTTAAATAATAATAATAATAATAATATAAAATAATATATATAATACAAAATAAAATATTATTATTATTATTGGAATTAAGTTATAAGAAGTAAGTTGCAATTTTTTTTACGGGAAAGTGTATATATGTCATTTTGCTTGAAAGTGAGATAAAAATGGGATTTTTGCTTAAAATCACAAAAACATGGGATAATAATCAAACTAAGTAATATCATAACCCATATAGTCCAAATCAAACCAAGAAATAAACAAAGAAAAAATGTGAATCATTTAGTGTTACGAAACAAGAGTTACCCTAAAAAAAACTGCGTCCAAACCCCGAAAATACATTGATATGTGAAGACAAAACCCACAATATATAGTATAATATGATTCCCACATAAAATTAACTAAGACTAAACTTAAATTTAGGATCAGTTATTGTGGTTTTAAATTTAAAAAATATTAACCTAGTACATTCCCAATCACAACTTTTGTTTATAGAATCAAAAAACATTGTATTATATTAAATTAAAATAACATGTATTTTGTTTGGTACCACTTTCATATCAGTATAACCGACAAGTCTTATTTTTTCTGTCGGCATAAAGAAACATATCAACTAATTAGCATAACTCTATGATGCAACGAAACAACTTACTAGCGAAACATGTAGTAATTTTTACTAATAACATACAAGATACTTATCCAAGTTTGTATATGAAGAACATTCTCAGTTTCGACAAAGTCCATCATTGAATTAACTTACATGCTACACAGCTTTCTATGGGCCCCATTAATTCTTTTTGGGAGAAATTGCAAGGAAATACTCTTTTGGAAAACATAATTCACTTAAGACTGGGAAAAACAGTAGTACAGAAAAATCCAAGTTTGAAAAACTTTTATCAAATAGGCCCACTTTCAAAATTTCAAATCAATTGGATGTTTTATTTAGATCTTTTACCCCTCAATGGTTTGGTAAGTTGCATTATACTCTCTAGGCTTTTGTTTTGTTTACAAAGAAGCCCCTATAGAATATTTAATTATCTTTTATATTCTTATGTTTATATAAAGTTGCATTTAACTTCATCTTTTTACAAGTCCCTGTTATTTGTTATCATTGGCACGAAGTGGTATCAGAGCCTAGGTTTATTCTGAAAATATTATAGTAATATCTTGAATATTAATTTGTAACATATACGGGAGAGACGATTCAAAAAATATTATTGATCCGAAGGTATGTTCGAGGTGTAACTCATACAGGTGGTACTTCCAGAAATTGGAAGAACTAAAGCAAGGATATCTGGCCGAAGCTAAACACTTAAACCAGAAATGGAATATTCTACTGGAAATTGGTGCTAGCCCTGCTAGCATATATCAGCATCAAGAACAAGAGAAGGTAGCTAGGAACCTTAACAAGATGAACCTCAAGCTAGAATTCGAGTTAACCGAGGCCCGGGAGAGAGATCATCCTAAGCACAACCACATGACTCCAGATCTCAACCGCTTAACCGGATCAGGACCAGACGAAGAGGATGGGTAAACCAACCTTTCGAGAAATCGAGCTAGATACTTCTAAGATATCTAAAGATCTTATAGAGATTCAGAAGACAGTACATAGATATGGATAGTTACAATACCATGTCCCTACACAAATCCATCAGATTCAAAGTCAGATGAAGATCATGATTAAACATATGGAGGAAATTATTGAAAAACTTTGAGATGTTCAAACCTGAGTCAAGGAGTTGGAGTCACAACCAAGTTCTTTAGGAAAAAGGAAAGGATGGTGGTTAACACCGTCCTATAGAATAGAACCCCTTTTACATCAAAAGGGAAAGCGAAAGAGGTCCAAAGGCATATGACGGAGACTGAACAAATGATTGCAGTCTTATGAAGAGATCCAATACTTCCTACAAAGTAATGAAAAGAATCAACCTGGAAGATCTACATGATCTTGCTGATTCATTTGCGGGATTGAATCTCGTAGACTTTAAAACAAATCAGGTTGGCGGAATTCCTCGACTTCCACCACAAGATAGTTTCGGGTCAAATAACCCACACCCGAAGGAGATCAAAGAATGCCCCACCAAGACGATTTTACTGCTGTAGCAACTTTAGATCCCACAGTTGGAACAAGGAGTCGTTCCCACATGCCAGAACTACAGCAAACACCTTACGGGAAATCTCAGTTAGATATGATACATCCATATTGACTTATGCTCAATATGGATATCTTGAATTTTAAAAATAGAGAAGTTCTTATTGATGAATAGGCTTCAGCAATGAGAAAAGGAGTAGGAACACTTGATCTCAACAAAGAAGGATTCATATTACTCCTTTATATGAGTCTAGAAGGATCAGCAAAAATTGCCTGTGTGATGCCTGGGGATTAATGGTGTTAATCCCGGTGTGGTAATAATCCTTAATGTATTTTATTTGTGGCAATTATGAACAAATTGCGCTTTTGGGACTCTTGGGGATTTTAAATCAGATATTTGGAGTCGTTGGACCCAAGGGATGAGATTGTATTCTCATCGTGGTGATAACCTTGGAATTCAGTCTTTGGTGGGATTTGGGGTCCGTAGTGCTTGGTACTGGGGCTGTTTATGGAAATAGAGTTTGGGAGTTATTTATTGAAAACAGATGATTTTTAATGAGTCATGATGTATTTGTGAAGGGATTTGTATTTTTGAGTTTCGGTACTATATATACCAAGTGGACTCGGCATTCCGTAATTTGGCACGGAACCATTCCCTCTCTTCCCCCTCTCTTCGCTCAAGCCCTTCCCCCATTTCCCCTCTTCTTCCCTTGGAGGAGAAATCGTTGGTAGCTTGACTCGGGAGCCGGTTTTCTCGAAGATAATCAGGTATTAATCATCCCCTCGTCATTGTCTTCGATTTGATAGTAGTATTGTTGATTTTGGTTGAGTATTAATTTTAGATTTGGGTTTGTGGATTTTGGGTAAAAATCTAAAGTGTTGATTTTGGTATTTTTATTGAGTTTAAATGGTGTATTAGGGGTGTTGAGGAAGTTAGGGGTGTTGGTTTTGAGTTTGGGTGTCAAAAACACGATGGAAGCTCAAATTTCTCAAAAAATCGCAGGTCGCGATCGATCGCCGAGGAGGGCCGATCCATCGCGATGAGCAACTGAAAATTTGAGACGATGTACAGTTCTGCCGATCGATCGCCAAGTCTCGGCGATCGATCGTGGGGCGATTAGCGATCAATCGCGGATACGCGCGATCGATCGCGAGATCATTCTGTTTGGCCACTGGACTGTGGCGATCGATCGCCACCCGAAGATTTTTGTTTTTTGAAATTTTTTGGAAAATGTCCAGATTTTGGAATCGAGGTTTAAAGGGGCCGTTTCCGGGGCAATGTCTACATTCCATTGGGAATGCTATACCTTTAAAATGGATTGGTTGGAGCCAAAATTTAATAAAACGGGATTCTCGGCTGAGTTTTTGACTATCTTTTAAACTTGTAAAATGGAATATTTTGGGGGTTATGAACGTGCTTGGGCACGTGGTTGCATGCTTGTGTTTAATTGTGAACTATCTATGTGTTAGCACATAATTCATCGGGTTGTGGGACTCAGGCAATGTTGGACTCAAACTACGGAATCATAAGGTACTATGATGTACGACCATGGCCTATTATAATGTTGCACTGTAAAATGCATGGTATGTGATAATTGCAATAAATGGACAAGGAAATGTATGGTATGTGGTAATTGCAATAAATGGATATTGAAATGCATGGTATATGGTACTTACTATAAATGGATAGTGAAGTGTATAGTGTATGGTAATTGCGATAAATGGAAATACATTGGGAATTATATGGTGCCGCCTTGAGCGAGCAATGATTGAGATGTTGTCGTCGTTGAGCGACCATCGGTTATGACGCCGCTATTGTTGAGCGTGCGTGGGGTTTGAAACGCCGCTATTGTGGAGCGAGCAATGAAATAGGAACATGGAACCATTGGGTAGATATATGTTATATCTATGGTCTTTTACACAATGATTTTACCATATTGATTATGGAATTGGCATAGTAGAAATTGTATTATTTAATCTATGTGGCGATTAACTGGCTTTGGGAATTTGATGCGTTTGGTTATTTTGAGAACAGGGACAACACAGGGGATCCGGATGAGGATGATACCATCCAGGGAGTATCATTTATATTCATGGCATTTACATTCTGTAAATTATGAACTGTAATAGTTGGATTATTGGTATGCTCACCCCGTGTGGGGGCTGTCTCTGTTGGGGCAGGTGATACAGGTGTAGCAGCAGTCTTGGAGTTGAGCTCGGACTGTTGATTGGAGGTACTTCCAGGATCGAGGTACCAGAGCTGGTTGAATAAGTACACAGATCCAGAGTTGAGATCAAGTTGTGCTTGGGAGGTGCTTCCAGGATTGAAGTACCAGTAACGGTATCTGGTAGGGTATTTTATACATTAGATACGCGCTTATTCATTGGGTGCTCTCATGTGAGTACGTGTTACATGTATATGGAATGTATAAATGGCCATGGTCTTCTCTCTTCATTTATGGCTTGCATGCAATTAAATATGGAATTGCTAAATGAACTAAGCGCATGTTAGTATATTATGAGGGTGCATGTTATATATGTAATCTTGGTTGGGAAATTTGGATATTATGTGGATCAAATGCAAGAAATTTTCTGGATAGCATATGGTGTTGTACTTGCATATGGCTTTTCCCCATGATAGTATGATTATATGCACTAATGGTATGGATTAATACACTAATAACGGGTTAAGGGCACGGGGGTCCTTACATTAGTGGTATCAGAGCAGTGGTTAGCTCTTTGGGGCTGTTGAGGGCCTAGGAAACTGTTAATGGGAATGAGAAGCACATACTTATGCATGATGATAGTTAGTGTTGCGTGGCACAACTATATTGCTTATGTGCGTTTATGATATGTGTTCATAATTGGAATATGTTGTTGCTAACCATGGTGGTTGCAGGGTCATGTGAGACATGGACTATGTATTACGGTTGCATAGATATAAATCGGAGTGATGATTTTAATGCTTTGTCGCTAAATGTTGAAGCGATGGTAAAATTCCGCATGTCACATTTGAAGCGAGGTGCGTTAAAATATACTCATGGCGATGTTTATTGGAATACAGGTTATGCATTACGGTTGCATGCATGGCGTAGCGGTGTGAATACTTGCCGCTATCATATGATAGCGATGAAGAATATTTGCCGCAAATATGTTGAAGCGAAGGATGATTCTGCTGTCATATTACTATTGCGAGGGATATTATGCCGCTAATATGTCGAAGCGAGGGGTATTTTCGCTGTCACGCCGAAGCGATGGTAAATGCCGCTGTCGTGTCGAAGCGATGGTAAATGTCGATGTCACGTCGAAGCGATGATACCACCGTCAACGTCAAAGCGATGATGCCGCTGTCATGACGTAGCGATGCGGTCGGGAACAAAGTGCTGCATTTTATGTGAGCCACCTCTTGGGTCCGAAAGGAACAAAGTGCTACATGAATGTGAGTACCTCTTGAGTCCACGATTATGCCGTCGGGTATTCATAGCGATGGCTTATTCCGCTATTCTATTGGCGATGGTTCATGCCGCCGGGTATTCTATTGGTGATGGTTCATGCCGCCGCGTATTCATAGTGATGGCTTATTCCGCTATTCTATTGGCGATGGTTCATGCCGCCGGGTATTCTATTGGCGATGGTTCATGCCACCGGGTATTCATAGCGATCGCTTATTCCTCTATTCTATTGGCGATGGTTCATGCCGCCGGGTATTCTATTGGCGATGGTTCATGCTGCCGGGTATTCTATTGGCGATGGTTCATACCGCCGGGTATTACATAGCGACGGGTCATTCCGCTACATCTATGGCGATGGTTCATGCCGCCAGGTATCATATAGCGATGGTACATTACGCTGCATCTATGGCGATGGTTCATACCGCCGGATATCTATAGCGATGTTTTATGCCGTTGACCCTATGGCGAGGGATCATGCCACCGATTCTATAGCGATGGGTTATACCGCTATGTGCGTAGCACTGGATTATGCCGCCTGCGAGCGATGGGTGCTGCTTGTGTACCGCTAGTGGACGATGGATACAGGTATTCCGCTATCTTGATAGCGATGAGGTATGTCATATTACTTTTGTTAGAATTATTGAGAATACTATGTGTTGTTATATACCGTCATGTGATTGACGATGAGATTATGGATGTCGTGTATCGACATGTACCGTCATATGTTTGATGATGTTATTTAGATGTCATATGTTGACATATACCGTCACGGGATGACGATGACATAGTGGATATTCTATGTAGACGTGTAGCGTCAGTTTTGATGAATAATACGTCTGAGTGTACGTATTTAGCCATATGGTTTGAGTGCTGATGGCGAGCACAGAATGGTGTTTGGGTCACTAGTTGACGAGACCATTATGCCGAGAGATTGCTCGATGGATTATTGGATGCATTGTACAGGTGAGGGTACCGCATCATGTAATATAGGTAAATATTTTCGAGTAATGATATCCTTTGGGTATACTCGCTGGATTGGCTAAGGCCAAGCGATTGGAGGTAAGAGTAGCCATTGAGGAAACTACTCGCTTATTGTTGTGATGTGTGTTAGGCATGGTCACACCCACCCTGAGGGTGTGGAATAAGTCCTAATGGATTAGGATTGCATCGTAGTTGAGCAAGGACACCGGGTTGTCCATTGTGCTTTGGTGTTTTAGAGATATGTTGGGTGATGACCCACAACTCTAATGGTTTGTACGGTATGGTATACCGGGATGGGACGTGTGTCACGTTGATAGGTTGGTATGAGCCTATGGGGCCAACGAATCGTTAGTCAGGTATTGTTGCAGTGCTTTGGTGTGCTTGTGTTAGCCATTATGCTGCTCGTTGGATTCGAGCTGGGTGAATCGTATGGTGATACGATGAGGGGTATGGTAAGCTTTTGTAGTCTCCTTGTGGCATGATGATTGAGGCAGGGAGTACCTCACGGAGACGTTAATACGTCAAATGTTTCGAGGGACTTGTTTTGGGACAGCTCAATTTTGTTGGGAATACCAACGTGAGTATCAACAAGTCGTTGTTAGCTCTGGTTGAGCATTCTTGCATATGGCATGCAATGGGAGTCACAATGGTTTGTGAGATATAGTTAGTGGGGTGACACTACTATATTGATTCTACCTCTTGGAGAGATTTGGATTGTGCTGTCCTGGAGACAGCTAGTAATGGTTGAGGGTTGATTGTGAATCAACTGGGGTATGCTCTACTAGTGTTGGACTATGTGATGGCTTCGTACTTCCGGTGAGACGTTCGAGGAGAAGTCTCTGGGGTAATGCTCGAGGTTTTGAAGTACTATGGCATTGGTACTGACCGTCTTTAGATTGAGTATACATGGCGTATACGGGTTTTGATTTGGTAATAGTAGCTTTGATGCACTATTCTGAACCAGTTGCGTATTTTGGTTCTGGGATATGTTTTGGTATAAACATATCCAGCTTTCCGAATGGCGGTTCGAGGTTGGAGGGTCATGAGTCCATGACATTTTTCCCTGTGAGGAAGGCGGTATTGTTGTACCTACCGATTGGGAATCTTTGGGAGATTCAATGAGTCGGTTTGTGTGGTGCCAATGTTGGAATCACACCATTGGTCGTTGGTCTGTCAATCATTATTCTCCGCGAGGTGAGAATAGCTGGGGATTGATAGTTGGTTTTGAGACTTTGGGTATACTTGGAGATACCCAAGTCTATTGCTTTGTGTGTGCATGTTGTATTGGTGTGTGGTTATGTATGCCGGTGTGGGTATACAAAGGCCAGCATTTTCTTGGTACTCGTCGAGCATCGGATTTATATGCTTTGATGAGTGAATCTCCGGTGAGATTGTGGCACCCTGAGATTGGTAATCTCGATGGCACGATGCATTCTGATGAATGATCGTGAGGGTTGTTTGACTCCCCTGAGGAGGGATTGTCGTGTTTTGGAACCATGGTAGTTCTTGTTGGATAATTCGATAGCCTTCCTGTTTTAGGATTGTTAAATCCCAGGATAAACGAGGGATGGCCAGGATTCGGATTTGTTTAGTGTCGTGGTTGACACGTGTGGCGGGAATGCAATTGATTGTCCTTGCATGTCCTTTCGAGAACTCGAGACCTTGTGGAGTCTCGATAGTGTGTTCGGACCAAGATAGGATTCTTGGAACACTCGGATGTAGACACCTTTGGAGATGTGTTTTGTGTCTACTGGTGACCGTGAGTTATCCGATCCGCGTTGCAATGTGGTGCAACTACTCCCCTGTTGGAGATGGATTTGGAAATTGGGAACGGAGGTAGTTCAGGTACACTGTTGTGTACTAATGGTCACTTTGGTAACGATGTATGTTTAACATCGGTGACTATGTCTTGGAGATATCATTGTGGCGATATCTAGTTTGGAATCACGAATGATTCGTTTGGTTAGCAGTTATGGTTGGCTGACTGCTTTGTAATGGTTGGCATTGGGAATGCTGACGTCTTTCTTTGAGTTTGCGATGGTTTGGGAGGTTTACTCCATTCCAGATTTTGGTTCGAGGTCGGTGTCCTCGGGGTTGGAATGTCGTTCATGATTCGGCGATGTAGATCCGTTTGGTTTGCGTTGTCTCGGCGTTTGTGGAGTGCGCCTGTGCAAATTTCGGGGCGAAATTTGTTTTAGTGGGGGATAATTGTGATGCCCGGGGATTAATGGTGTTAATCCCGCTGTGGTAATAATCCTTAATGTATTTTATTTGTGGCAGTTATGAACAAATTGCTATTTTGGGACTCTTGGGGATTTTAAATCAAATATTTGGAGTCGTTGGACCCAAGGGATGAGATTGTATTCTCATCGTGGTGATAACCATGGAATTCGGTCTTTGGTGGGATTTGGGGTCCGGAGTGCTTGGTACTGGGGCTGTTTATGGAAATAGAGTTTGGGAGGTATTTATTGAAAACAGATGATTTTTAATGAGTCATGATGTATTTGTGAAGGGATTGGTATTTTCGAGTTTCGGTACTATATATACCAAGTGGACTCGGCATTCCGTCATTTGGCACGGAACCATTCCCTCTCTCTTCGCTCAAGCCCTTCCCCCATTTCCCCTCTTCTTCCCTTGGAAGAGAAATCGTTGGTAGCTTGGCTCGGGAGCCGGTTTTCTCGAAGATAATCAGGTATTAATCTTTCCCTCGTCATTGTCTTCGATTTGATAGTAGTATTGTTGATTTTGGTTGAGTATTAATGTTAGATTTGGGTTTGTGGATTTTGGGTAAAAATCTAAAGTGTTTATTTTGGTATTTTTATTGAGTTTAAATGGTGTATAAGGGGTGTTGAGGAAGTTAGGGGTGTTGGTTTTGAGTTTGGTTGTCAAAAACACCAAGGAAGCTCAAATTTCTCGACAAATCGCAGGTCGCGATCGATCGCCGAGGAGGGCCGATCGATCGCGACGAGCAACTGAAAATTGGAGATGATGTACAGTTCTGCCGATCGATCGCCAAGTCTCGGCGATCGATCGTGAGGCGATTAGCGATCGATCGCGGAGACGCGCGATCGATCGCGAGATCATTCTGTTTGGCCACTGGACTGTGGCGATCGATCGCGATGAAAGTGGCGATCGATCGCCACCCGAAGATTTTTGTTTTTTGAAATTTTTTGGAAAATGTCGGGATTTTGGAATCGAGGTTTAAAGGGGCCGTTTCCGGGGCAATGTCTACATTCCATTGGGAATGCTATACCTTTAAAATGGATTGGTTGGAGCCAAAATTTAATAAAACGGGATTCTCGGCTGAGTTTTTGACTATCTTTTAAACTTGTAAAATGGAATATTTTGGGTGTTATGCATGCTTAGCCAGGGGGGGGCTTTTATTTTGATAATCGTCATGGATTGACGATATGTTTGGGGGTTATGAACGTGCTTGGGCACGTGGTTGCATGCTTGTGTTTAATTGTGAACTATCTATGTGTTAGCACATAATTCATCGGGTCGTGGGACTCGGGCAATGTTTGACTCAAACTACGGAATCATAAGGTACGTATGACGTACAAGCATGGCCTATTATAATGTTGCACTGTAAAATGCATGGTATGTGATAATTGCAATAAATGGACAAGGAAATGTATGGTATGTGGTAATTGCAATAAATGGATATTGAAATGCATGGTATATGATACTTACTATAAATGGATAGTGAAGTGTATAGTGTATGGTAATTGCGATAAATGAAAATACATTGGGAATTATATGGTGCCGCCTTAAGCGAGTAATGATTGAGATGTTGTCGCCATTGAGCGACCATCGGTTATGACGCCGCTATTGTTGAGCTTGCGTGGGGTTTGAAACGCCGCTATTGTGGAGCGAGCAATGAAATAGGAACATGGAACCATTGGGTAAATACATGTTATATCTATGGTCTTTTACACAATGATTTTACCATATTGATTATGGAATTGGCATAGTATAAATGGTATTAGTTAATCTATGTGGCGATTAACTGGCTTTGGGAATTTGATGAGTTTGGTTATTTTGAGAACAGGGACAACACAGGGGATCCGGATGAGGATGATACCATCCAGGGAGTATCATTTATATTCATGGCATTTACATTCTGTAAATTATGAACTACAATATTTGGATTATTGGATTTGTGGTATTGGTATGCTCACCCCGTGTGGGGCTGTCTCTGTTGGGGCAGGTGATACAGGTGTAGCAGCAGCCTTGGAGTTGAGCTCGGACTATTGATTGGAGGTACTTCCAGGATCGAGGTACCAGAGCTGGTTGAATAAGTACACAGATCCAGAGTTGAGATCAAGTTGTGCTTGGGAGGTGCTTCCAGGATTGAAGTACCAGTAACGGTATCTGGTAGGGTATTTTATACATTAGATACGCACTTATTCATTGGGTGCTCTCATGTGAGTATGTGTTACGTGTATATGGAATGTATAAATGGCCATGGTCTTCTCTCTTCATTTATGGCTTGCATGCAATTAAATATGGAATTGCTAAATGAACTAAGAGCATGTTAGTGTATTATGAGGGTGCATGTTATTTATGTAATCTTGGTTGGGGAATTTGGATATTATGTGGATCAAATGCAATAAATTTTCTGGATAGCATATGGTGTTGTACTTGCATATGGCTTTTCCCCATGATAGTATGATTATATGCACTAATGGTATGGATTAATACACTAATAACGGGTTAAGGGCACGGGGGTCCTTACAGCCTGGGAACTCGGAGACCCAGGTACCAAGGAAGAAGTTTTAGCCGGAGAGTCCCTGAAAGAAATTGTGGACAAGATGTCAATTTTTTTCAAATCTAATTCATTGGAGTGGGTTATTTCTAAGGAATGGAGGAAGAGAATGCGAAAAAATATAGACAAGCTCTATATAGTCTGGAACTAGATGATATCTGTTATGAAGACGATTACATCAAACTCTTCACAGTGTATATATGGAAGGCAAAGATGATAGAAAAAGATGCATCAAAACTGTTCTTTGCCAAAATAGAGAGTCCATGGAGAGAAATGCTTATCCAAGAATATACACCACAAGCAATAGATACGATTTCCAGGCGAATGTCATTTCTTAAAATGAAGCTGGTGATCGCTATTATTTTAAACTGTATTTTCCAGTGTAGCGATTATGTACCGCAAGTGCACGATTTAAAGTTTCAGTATAATGATATGAAAAGTACGAGTGTCGAACCCACGAGGACTAAGAAATAAGCACCAAACTCAGTTAATTTAACTATATTAGTCTACGATAACTGGTTGTGATTAATTAACTAAATTGACTAATTAACTCGATAGTTACCCAAAAAATCAGTACTGAATAAGAATAAGATCAATAGAAACAATTATCAAGACTTTTGGTTCACCGTCGCAATCCCTCATAATTCGCCTATTAGTTAAAAGTTGAATTCAAACTTTCTAAGGTGACGAGTTTTCCTAATGCACTTGTTGTACCTTGGTCCGGTTATAACAAATCTAATACTAACATTACAATAAGCCACTCTAGTATCCGTATTGAGCAATTAATATTGTATATCGATCTATGAAAACTTAAAGTTTGATTACTAGATATCTATTGCTATCATACGTGTATTTGACTTCATCTCCCGATCTCAGTCTGAAATCCACGGCATAAATCACTATATTGTATTGCAATTTTATCTCTCGGTCTCAATTGCAATAAATTATCATTCAAGGATGGCCAAACCCTCAAAAGCATGAAGAACAATAATCTATGCACTTAAAAATATAAGAATCAATCAAAAACATTAAAATTGAATTATGGGTTCATACAAAGGATCCCCTCAGTCTTGACAACAAACCTAGCCAACAATCTCCATCAAATAATAGTGAATTAAATTGTTTTGCAACATTCTAAACATCAAAATCTAATGAAAATATAGAAATAGAGTTAGAATACAAAAATAACGAAAGACGTTGACTCCTTGCGTTGCTCCGTCGTCCTGTCTCTTCCCATGCTACTCCTATTCAATGGTATTGTGGTGTATGGATGGTTGGAGAAGATAAAGTGATGTTGGCTTAGTGTTGTAGGTCAATTATGAGCAAAAAGGTCCCAAAAACGTCCAAGATAATTCTATCTATAGTTGTGGAGGAGTTTGGTAGTTATTTGAATCAAAATAGCTTGATAAGGAATAAAATCTCGAGTTTATCGGGTCTGGCGATCGATCGCTACAAAGTGTCGATCGATCGCCAGACTATTCTGATTTTATTTTTCAAATTAAAGAGGTCCGATCGATCGCTTCCTCAGCAAATTGCGATTTCGTCCCTTCTTTTCCGTGTTTGCTCGGTTTGGTCCTTTTTCATCAATTATAGCTTATTTCCTCCACTTTTATACATTTGGACCTAGATTCCTGAAATATACAAATATATACCAAAAATTGTAATATTTTCCAGGAATCACTACAAAACGCCCATAATCTTATATCAAATTAAGTGTAAAAAACACACTTATCCTCTCCCCAAAACTTAAACTTGATCATCTCGAGCAAGAAATAAGATAAAAAAGTCGAGTTCAACATTGAAGATTCAAATAAACCAATTCGCAGTCAATCATGTAACTCATATATCTCACTTACAGACGAACAATAATCAAATCAGAAAGTTTAACAAGTTTTGTTTTCTCCTAGATCAAGCAACATATCTCCAAATCAGAACGTGTGTGTGTTGTTGTCACTTTCAAGTTTCATGCAATTTCATAGATCAAATCATGCTAGTCAATGAAAGTTAAGATTATCCTTGAGCACCCCATAGTACTAGTTTCAAACACTTCTCCACTAATGTAGTCACTCCCTAGACTTGGATCAAAAGGTCTTTTTAAGCTTGTGATGTTAGGCCTGGGTGTTGGCTTCAAAGAAAAGATAGGCTAGCACAAAGAAGAGAGTATAAGCATGTAATGTTCATATTTTTAGCATAAATTGAGCTTCTCTTCTTTTTCATCTAGCCTTGGCAACTTTGGGTCTTATTTAGTCACTTTTTTCCACAAGGCTTTATCTATCTTTTTCTTTTCTCATTCATCAAATATATTTCTTTTACATTAGCTCATCCAAATGTAGCAATTCATGTGCATCTAATGAGATTCATTATACTCCTTTTGGTAAGGATAAAATTTTTCAATTTAAGCTCAAATATGTGGGTATAATGAGGTTGCCAAAAAAAATGTTGAACGGGGGGCTAATAGTATGTTAAGCATACACCATTTTTTCATTTAGGCTCAAAATGTGGATACTAGGGATTGATGTAAACATGGTAAGCTTGAAAGCCTCAAACGGTCCAAAGATTGCCTAGATTACCTCATAATCAAATTCATGACCATAAAATTTCTCCTTGAAGTGTCATCATCAAATAGTTTCTAAGGTACTCTAAGATGCTCGAAAATAATTCATCAAATTCACAAAGATTTCGCTACTACAAATGCAATTCACAAGATTATGACTCAAAAAGTGCTCAATATATTGTCATCTTTGACATGCTACTCAAAGAAAGATATTCACAAACAAGTCTTACAATCATCAAATTCAAGTTGACATGCATAGTGAGATTAATATCATCATGGAATAGAAACACTACTACGATTCGTTCTTTTCTTACTAATTGACTCATTTTCAAGAAAAAAAATTGTTGGTGCTCAAGAAACGATACTATTCCAAAAACAAGTATGACACAGTAATGCACTCCCCCAAACTTAATTCATGCATTGTCCTCAATGTAATGGGCATGGAAAATAAGACAAAGAAGTTACCGTTGACAACAACCGTCAGTAATCATCGTCCAATTCCTCGTCAGCTCATGGGGCATATTGTTGGAACACGTCACAACACCCATGGAGTCTCTCACCATAATCACAAACAAACCAACACAAATAAAAAACAAAACAAAATGATAAGAAAGAGTTCTTGATTTATAGTCCCAAGCTGGACTTTTTACCATGTACGCTCAAGTGCCGCAAAGGCCAGTGGGGATAATTTTCCGTCCGCCATGTGGTAATGTCTTAACCATTTCTCTTTCACTAGTGAACACAGCCCCTTGGTCATCTCTTAAGTTGATAGTGTCGCATGGTAGAACATCGACAACTCTGAACGGTCCAGTCCATGGCAAGTCCGACTTCCATGGAAATAGTCGCAATTTCTTCCTATTCATTAGAACCAAGTCACCCTCATGGAATTTGCCTCCTCTTTGATGTCCATTCGATGTGACCTCCACCTTGTTCTCGCTCTTAACCTGCATCGTAACAACAGATAATGTATCAATTATATTGATATTAAAACATCATTGCTCAGTGCGTGTAGTGATCAAAGCTTTGAACATATCATAAAGCACGTGATCCCCCCTACTCGGAGGATCAACTTCCCTTCTTGGACATCAATCAATGCCCTTCCAGTAGCTAGGGACGGTCTTCCTAGAATCAAAGGCATGTATGCATCTTCCTTTATGTCCAAAATTATAAAATCCACCGGAATGGTGAATTTATCAACCTTGACTGATATATCCTCAACAATCCCATGAGGGTACTTGATGGACTTATCCGCCATCTGCAGTGACACATTAATCGGTTTGATCTCTCCTAAACCCAGCTTCCTGTACACAGACAAAGGCACTAGATTGACATTTGACCCCAAATCACATAGAGATTTCTTAAAAGAAGTAGAGTTGATTTTGCAAGGTATAGTGAAACTCACTGGATCCTTTAAATTTGGAGGTGAATCATTCTGAATGACAGCAGAACACTCCTCAGTCAAGTTTATCATCTCATGCTCTCCCAATTTCCATTTTTTTGAAAGAATCTCCTAAACTTAGCATAATTCGGCATGTGTCGTATAACATCAATGAAAGGCATCTCAATGTGGAGATTCTTTATCAAATCTAAAAACTTTGCAAATTTAACATCTATCTTTGCTCTCTTATATGCAGTGGGGAATGGGAGTGGGATATCTACCTTAGCAGGTGTGATGGGTGTAGGGGTCTTAGTAGACTTACCTTTGTCGTGTGTTTGATCATCTTCTTGTTTGATGTCCTCCTTGCCTTTTAACTCAACGTGTGCATCCTTCTTCTCAGCGACCTCCTTTCCGCTCCTCAACGTGATTGCATGGACTTGCTCCCTAAGGTTTGTCTCAATGTCACTAGATAGTGATCCTTGTGCTCGTCCGACTATGATTTTTGCTAGCTGTCCCACTTGGACTTCCAAGTTCTTTATCGACGTCTCATGATTGTTCATCCTTTTTCAGCTGAGGATATGAACTTGGTTAGTAGCTCCTCCATGCTTGGCTTTGGCGCATACACCAGTGGTGGTTGGGGAAGTTCCTCGGCCCTGTATTGTACATATTCGAGTAGGGGTAGGTCGGTGGTGGTCGGTTCCCTACAAAGTTAACAGCTTCATTAGTTGTAACGAAAGGGTTACCTACTTGGCATTCCGTGCTTGGATGTCCTCCTTGGCAAAGCTCGCATGTAACAGTTTGAACTTGCATTGCATGCATGCTCAAACTATTGATCTTCTTATTCAGTGCTTCCAACTGGGCAGCTAGGGCAGTGACTTCACTCACTTCATGCAATCCGGCTTGCTTCTTCGGCACGTTCCTTTCGACTGTCATTGACAGCTATTAGCAGCCATCTCCTCCAACAACGTATAGGCTTCCTCGGGCGTCTTTCTCATCACAGTACCTCCTGATGCTGCATCAATCATAGAACGGTTATCAACAAATAAACCGTTATAAAACGTTTGTACCTGCAACCAGATAGGGAGGCCATGATGTGTGCATCTCCACAATAGATCCTTGAAGCGCTCTCATGCTTCATACAGTGTCTCAGGGTCATATTGGGCAAAAGTTGCCATCCCATCCCACGTGGTAGTAGAACCTGTAGGCAATGATTGTAACCAAGATTTAGCTTCATAATGCATAGAGAATGGAAATAAGTGTAACCTAATGGCGTCATAGGTAACACCATTATGTTTGAATGTATCACAAATCTCCAAGAAGTTGGAGATGTGGGCGTTTGGATCATCAGTAGCTGCTCCCCCAAACTGAACCGAATGTTTGATCATATGTATGATCGTAGGCTTGATCTCGAAACTGTTTAGCCTGGATGGTTGGTCTAGTGATACTTGACAGTGATCCATGGAATGAAGGATGGGCGTAGTCCATGAGTGATCTTGCAACTGGTGGTACTGGGACCTCCTCATAGTTAGCTATAAGGACCCTAGTTCCTTAAGTGCAAAATAGGGACATAAGTAGAGCTAAAGTGTATTATCAGAGTATAAAAATTTCGTGTTGAGGCCTTGAGCTATAAGGGTTACATGCCAAGAAGTTACTTCCAAATGGATTAATTACATTCCTAACAAACTGAATGTTAATCCTATAGATTTACACTACTCATATAGTAAAAACTATACAAAAGAATCACAGCTTCTAAATCAAAAGCCCTCATCGCTAGCTCACTGCGTCAACCCGACCTTAGCCCCATTTATGCCAAGATGTACCTACAAGGACAACCCCCAAATCATGAGCATATAATAATCCATGTTAAACATAGCATGATTAAAAGCGTAAATGCATGAACCGTAAATACAAAACACTTCCTGTTTCCCAAATGCATTTTAAACGCCCCCTTTTTGGTTGTCCCTGTATAATAACTCATGAGTATAATCAATGGATTATTCAATGGTTTCACACATGTCATGACATATCACCAATTACCAATCCCTAGTCTGTTATAACAATGTATTTTAATGCACCTCGCTTGTCATGACAACGGCACCAATACCCTCGCTTCGACATATTAGCGGCATTGAATAACCTCGCTCAAATGCGACATGCGGCAATACCCTCGCTTCAACATTTGGCGGCAAATATTCATTCATCACTATAATATGACAGCGGCAAGTATTCTATCATCGCTTCAAGTGACAGCGGCAAAGCATTAAAATCATCACTCCAATATAACCATGACTCATGGGATGTGCACCAAACAATCAACATACGCATATGCAATTATAATGCATAGATCAACATGTATTTGCATCCACAATGCACAATTCAATATACACTTGCATCCACAATGCATATCCCAATGCGTATATAAATTACATGTTATCGTTGGGTGCCCGTACGTCTTCTACGTACCTTTCCAAAAGTAGGATGTGGTAGGACTCTACTTCCTTGGCTATGTTGCCACCTGGGATTGTTCTACACAACCACACAAACCAATATTAGATGCCAATAATAGGCCAATACCAAAAATCCCACAATAAATAATTAAAACACATATTTTGGCTTCTCGCGAACGATCGCCAATGGGCCCCGATCGATCGCGAGATGCTACTGCCTCAATGCCCAAAATTCTCCATTCCGCGATCGATCGCTGAAAACATGCCGATCGATCGCTGACTTTGCCGATCGATCGCGAGTTGAGCGATCGATCGTCGAATGTCTCTGCCTCGCACTCTGGTGCTCCGGATCGACCGGGAAGAGCGCGCCGATCGATCGCCGAAGTCTGTAATCGTGAAAAGCCACCATTTTCGAGCACCATCCCAAGGCTACCATAAAACATACCACAAACTATCATACCCCAACAACTCAGCACACAAAATACACCATTATAGTACCATGTAACTACTCAAAACAATATTCTCAACAAAAAGCTACTACACATGCCATTTCTACTCAACACTTTATCTAACTTCAACCATAATTTGAACCATAACACCATATGATTCCTTACCCTTTTTTTGCCCCACTTCCTCCAAGCTTTACACCCCCTCTTGATGCTCAAATGCTGGACGAAAAATGGGGAAAAAAAGGAGAGATTTGAGAGTGATGAGGGTTGAGTGAGGGAAGAGTCAAATGGGGTATGGGCATCCTGCAGATGGGTATGGGTTGAGGGTGGTTTAATGAGTGGTAGTGGTTAAATGTGTGGCTAAAGCATGCTAAATGAAATAATTGTGTCTCGGTATTTAGTATGATGTATTAAAATATTCTCACATGATATTTTATAATTTTTATTCAATAAAATACATCAAAACTCCAATTAAACATGCTTTACCAAAACAATCAACACCCACCCCAATAATCATGCCATAACTCAAATTCCCAACATGCATCACATGCACCCTGAAATGCATTACTAGGTCACGCCCACCGCATGACTAAGCACTTCACCATATTATTATTAATTCAACCCCAATAATTTAATACCATAAACCTCACATAGACATAATTAATGTTCAATTGCACATAATCATTTCGGGGACATCACAATACTCCCCTACTTATAAGATTTCATCCTCGAAATCAGCATGCACTTACCAAATCGAAACAAAACATAAACCACATACCAGAAATAGTTCTGGATAGTGCTGCATCATATGTTGCTCCCTCTCCCACGTGGCCTCCTCGACACCCCTGCGACCCACTGAACTTTAATCATAGGTATCACTTTGTTCCTAAGTCTGCGGTCTGCTCGATCCAGAATTCTAACAGGCCGTTCCACATAAGAAACATTGGATTCTAATTGAACCTCAGAAGGCTGCAACACATGTGACGGATCCGGCTCATACTTCCGTAACATAGACACATGAAACACAACATGTATACAAGACAAAGAAGGTGGCAAGGCCAGTCGGTAAGCTAAGGTGCCAATGCGCTGCAAGATCTCATACGTCCCAACATATCTCGGAGATAATTTCCCGCGCATTCCAAATTGCACAACACCTCTGAAAGGTGAGATCTTCAAAAAGACCTTATCTCCCAACTGAAATTCTAACGGTCGCCGCCGTTTATTAGTATGAGCTGCCTGTCTGTCCTGGGCTGTTTTCATTTTCTGCCTGATCACCTTTATCTTCTCTTCCAATTCCCGAACCAATTCTGGTCCTCCGACCGATTTACGGTCCAAGTCATCCCAACATAAGGGTGTTCTACATTGTCTGCCATAAAGGGCCTCAAAAGGAGCCATCTGAATGCTTGCCTGGTAGCTATTGTTATACGAGAACTCTACCAAGGCCACTGAATCCTGCCATGAAGTATCAAACTCCAATATACATGCCCTCAACATGTCTTCGAGTGTTTGGATAGTACGCTCGCTCTGGTCATCCGTTTGAGGATGATAAGATGTGCTCAACCTAATTTCAGTTCCCAAAGCTGGCTGAAGACCCTCCCAAAAATGAGATGTGAATCGTGGATCTCGATCCGACACTATAGAAATAGGGATCCCGTGCAATCTTACCACATATCGAATATATAACTGAGTCATCCTCAAATAGGTGAAGGTCATACTATAGGGAATGAAGTGAGCCACTTTTGTCAGTCTGTCTACAATCATCCAAATGGCATCAAAACCCGAAGCAGTCCTCGGCAAGTGGGTCACAAAGTCCATGGATATGTGTTTCCACTTCCATTTCGGTATCTCTAAGCTCTTCAACTCACCACCAGGTCTCTACCTCTCTGCCTTTACCTGCTGACAGATTAAACACCTTTTGACAAAAGTGATGACATCACGTTTCATCCGTTTCCACCAAAATTGATCCGATAGATCCTTATACATTTTTCTCCCTCCGGGTGGATACTAAGCCTGCTGCTATGAGCCCGCTGTAGGATTCCTTGACGCAACTCCGGCGTACTTGGAACTACCCAACGGTTACCGAGCCTCAAGGAACCGTCTTCAGCCACCCTGAACTTTGATGACTGCCCAAGACGTACCAATGATAACCATCTCCGTATCACTTCGTCTGATCTCTGAGCTCTTCTGATACTCTCATAAATATCTGGCTCAGCTAATAAGGTCGATACACGTACAGGCGACGCATCCACATCGTAGTCATAGCCCATATAACAGTAGGAGGTCATCATGGCTGATAATTGCATGACATCCTCAGCAATACACCTCACTTTCCGGCTCAAGGCGTCTGCTGTCAAGTTAGCTTTCTCAGGATGGTACTCAATCTCACAATCATAGTCTTTGAGTAAGTCCATCCATCTCCTCTGTCTCATGTTCAGCTCTGCCTGAGTAAAGAGAAATTTTAGGCTCTTGTGGTCTGTATAAATGGTAAACGAAGTACCATACAAGTAGTGCTGCCAAATATTCAGGGAAAATGCAATAGTCGCCAGTTCCAAATCATGAACTGGATACCTAGTTTCTTGCGGCTTTAACTGTCTCGATGCATAAGCTACCACATGATTGTCTTGCATCAGCACACATCCTAAGCCCTGAAGTGATGCATCAGCATAGAGAACGAATCTCTTGTTCTCTGTAGGAATCAGCAACACTGGTGCTGATGTCAATCTGTGCTTCAACTCCTGGAAACTCTGTTCACAAGCCTCAGACCAATAAAATGGTACTCCCTTTTGAGTCAACTACGTCAGTGGCTTGGCAGTCTTCGAGAATCCTTCGACGAAACGACGGTAATATCCGACCAACCAAGAAAGCTCCGTATCTCGGGCACTGAAGTAGGCGTAGACCATTCCATCACCGCTTATACCTTCCTGGGATCTACTGATATCCCATCCCTAGAAATAACACGACCGATAAATACCACGCTGCTCAACCAGAATTCACATTTGCTGAGCTTGGCAAACAGCTGATTATCTCTGAGGATCTGGAGCACCGTCCGCAAATGGCTCACGTGTTCTTCCTCACTCCGAGAATAGATAAGTATGTCATCAATGAACACAATGACGAACTGATCAAGATATTGCTGGAACACCCGATTCATCAGACCCATAAAGATAGCCGGGGCGTTCGTCACACCGAATGGCATAACCAAGAACTCGTAATGTCCATACCGAGTCTGGAATGCTGTTTTCTGTACATCTCCCTCTCTAACCCGAATATGATGATAACCAGAGATCAAGTCAATCTTAGAATAGAGTCTCGTGCCCTGCAACTGATCAAACAGATCATCAATCCGTGGAAGAGGTTACTTGTTTTTAACCGTCGCTTTGTTCAACTGACGGTAATCGATGCACAACCGCATCGAACCGTCCTTCTTCTTGACAAACAGGACCGGTGCACCCCAAGGCGATACACTCGGACGTATGTATCCCTTATCAAGGAGTTCCTGTAATTGCACCTTTAGTTCCCTCAGTTCCGCCGGCGCCATTCTATAAGGGGTTCGAGAAATAGCATAAGTCCCCAGTAATAACTCGATTCCAAACTCGACATCTCTACACGGCGGAAACCCTGGAATTTCATCCGGGAATACATCGGTAAATTCCGCAACCACCAGTATTTCCTCGATCCTCAGTTCTTTCTTCTTTTCCGCTATATCAACGGCATAGATCAGGTAACCCGTATGGCCACATTCCAATAACCGTGACATTTTAACAGCTGAAACCAATGGAATCTTCGGACGAGAACCATTCTCATAAAAGATCCACTGAAACCCCTGATCAGATCGGAAGCGAACAGTTCTCTGTCGGCAGTCAACCACGGCCAGATATCTGTTCAGCACATCAATGCCCACAATACAATTAAAATCTGCCATATTCAGTACAATCAGATCAGTCTTCAAATCATTGTCCTCAAAATAAATGGGCCCCGATCGATCGCGAGATGCTACTGCCTCAATGCCCAAAATTCTCCATTCCACGATCGATCGCTGAAAACATGAGCTATTGATCACTGACTTCGCCGATCAATAGCTCAAACTCGCGATCGATCGCGAGATGCTACTGCCTCAATGCCCAAAGGAGAGGTTTGAGAGTGATGAGGGTTGAGTGTGGGAAGCGTCAAATGGGGTAGGGGCTTCCTGCAGATGGGTATGGGTTGAGGGTGGTTTAATGGTGGTAGTGGTTAAATGTGTGGCTAAAGCATGCTAAATGAAATAATTGTGTCCCGGTATTTAGTATGGTGTATTAAAATATCCTCACATGATATTTTATAACATTTATTCAATAAAATACATCAAAACTCCAGTTAAACATGCTTTACCAAAACAATCAACACCCACCCCAAATAATCATGCCATAACTCAAATTCTCACATGCACCCTGAAATGCATTACTAGGTCACGCCCACCGCATGACTAAGCATTTCACCATATTATTATTAATTCAACCCCAATAATTTAATACCATAAACCTCACATAGACATAATTAATGTTCAATTGCACATAATCATTTCGGGGACATCACATTAGCCATTAATGCTCTTGCTTGCCTTAGCCTCTTTTGACAGGTGAGTTCGATCTCGAGGTCAAAAAGCTCAAGTATAGGCTTGTTACTCCTTAGCATGCACCAAGGGATAACAACCTGTAAAGATCCACACAAGAAACAAACACTAGAAGAGCAGAGAAAAAGGGAAAAATCAAAAATAAAAACAAATAAATGACTAAACTACAGTCAACTAATCTCGTTTGATATTATTAAAACTACTACCCAGCAACGGCGCAAAAACTTAATCGCTATTATTTTAAACAGTATTTTCCAGTATAGCGATTATGTACCGCAAGTGCATGGTGTCAAGTTTTAGTATAATGATATGAAAAGTACGAGTGTCGAACCCACGAGGACTAGGAAATACGTACCAAACTAATCTACGATAACTTGTTGTGATTAATTAACTAAATTGACTAATTAACTCGATAGATAACCCAAACAATCAGTAGTGAATAAGAATAAGATCAATAGAAACAATTATCAAAGACTTTCGGTTCACCGTTGTAATCCACCATAATTCACCTACTATTTAAGATTTGAATTCAAACATTCTAAGGTGACGAGTTTTCCTAATGCATTTGTTATATATTGGTCTGGTTATAACAAATCTAATACTAACGTTACAATAAGCCACTCTAATATCCTTATTGATCAATTAATATTGTATGTCGATCTATGAAAACTTCTAGTCTTCGATTACTAGATATCTATTGCTATCACACGTATATTTGACTTCATCTCTCTATCTCAGTCTGAAATCCATGGCATAAATCATTATATCGTATTGCAAATTTATCTCTTCATCTCAATTACAATAAATTATCATTCAAGGATGGCCAAACCCTCAAAAGCATGAAGAACAATAATATATGCACTTAGAATTATAAGAATCAATCAAAAACATTAAAATTGAATTATGAATTCATATAAATGATCCCCTTAGTCTTGACAACAAATCTAGCCAACAATCACCATCAAATAATAATGAATTAAATTGTTTTACAACATTCTAAACATCAAAATCTAATGAAAATATAGAACTATAGTTAGAAATACGAAAATAACGAGAGGTGTTGACTCTTTGTGTTGCTCCGTCGTCCCGTCTCTTCCAATGCGTCTCCTCTTCAATGGTATTGTTGTATATGGATGGTTGGAGAAGATGAAGAGTGGATGGTGGCTGAGTGTTGTAGGTCAATTATGAGCCAAAAGGTCCCAAAAACGTCCAAGATAATACTATATATAGTTGTGGTGGAGTTTGGTAGTTATTGTACTCGAAATAGCTTGACAAGGAATAAAATCTCGAGTTTATCGGGTCTGGCGATCGATCGCTACAAAGTGCCGATCGATCGCTAGACTATTCTGATTTTATTTTTCAAAATTGTCAAGTGGGCGATCGATCGCTGATCTTTACCGATCGATCGCATAATATTTCTGCCCCAAGGGGATCGATCGCCCAAAAGTTCTGATCGATCGCTTCCTTTGAATTTTAGCAAATTACGATTTCGTCCCTTCTTTTCCGTGTTTGCTTGGTTTGGTCATTTTTCTTCAATGATAGCTTATTCCCTCCACTTTTATGCATTTGGACCTAAATTCCTGAAATATACAAATATATATCAAAAGGTGTAATATTTTCCAGGAATCACTACAAAAACCCCCCTAATATTATATCCAATTAAGTGTAAAAATCAGACTTATCAGCTGGTGGAGTGGTGCTATCAAGCGAAAATCCAAAAGAATTACAAAAGCATAGAGGAATCAACAAAACAACTCTTCTTTGCTCTTTGGGGAATGATATCCCTACAATCATCGGAAACTACCCCAGAGGCTAGGGGTGCTTATCGGACCGGGTCGATCCGGACCCGGTCTGAAATTGGACCGGTTAGTCCGGTCCGAAACCGGAACCGGACTAACCGGTCTCGAACCGGTCCGGAACCGGTTTGATACCGGACCGGATCGGTTCTACCGTTCCGGATCCGGTATCTTATCGGTTCCGGACCAAACGGATCCGGTTTCGGATTGAACCGGAACCGGATCCATTTTTAAAAAAAAAAAAAATTCGATAAATCCTTTCCTTTTTTCCTTTATTAAAAAAAAAAAAGAAGAAAAATCCGGTTCCGGGTTGGAACCGGTCCAACCCGGAACCGGTGGAACCGGAACCAGATCCGATCCGGTTCCTTACCGGATCGGACCGGTTCCGCCCATAACGGGCCCGGAACCGGCCGGTTCCGGACCGGACCGGTTCGAACGGGTAACCACCCCTACCTGAGGCAGAATATGAAAAAGTACAGAGCTCATCCATATGCCTGAGGAAGTAGTAACAGAGGAAATAAGTCTTCATGGAGGCCTAGAATGTTCTTGTCAAAACAGAAAGCCCGAAGTTACAGCTCCGGGCAAAGATCAGGACCAACCAGGAGTAGAACCTTGTCAACAGGTTCTAATAAAGAAAGTTCTAGCAGAGCACCGAAGAAGAGAACTTTTAAACGCACACATACTCGTGTGAATGAGAGTTTAAAGTTTGTAACTGCTGAATGTGCGGAGCAAGATGACACATCTCTACAGATTGTCCAGAGAACCAAATTCGCTGAATGACACAGTTCGAGCATACCAAGGAGTTCAAAGATGCTGTTTATTTCTAGGATTTGGTATAGGTGTATCAATTTGAGGATATTCCCTCAGATGAAAGCATCTACGAAGAAGAGATCTATTCTGACAATGGAGGTTAATCGATTCAGAATCAGAGTGAATGAGAGTTCCTTCAACACATGATCATAGAAAAATAGTCAGGGTTTTTCTCTCATACAACTATTTCTCATAAAACCCTTATGAGGATCATGAAGGAAGAACCAAAGCTTCAGATGTATGATGGATTTACAACTGGAGCAATTGAAAAAGCCATGGATATGATTGGTTTTTGAAGCAGGAAGCAACAGATTATCCATAAGGTGACAACAGATGAATTTGCGATCCCGATGGAATTCACGGGAAACCAAATTGAGATGCAGTTAATCCCCTACAGAGAAATTCAGGAGAGTAATAACAAGGTTAAAAGAGAAGGTGCTAATACATTCACATGGATTCATATTGGAGCCATTAGAGTTATCATCAAGGCAAAATCTGGCGATCTTTGACAAGCGAATCCCGAATCTTAAAGATTTTTGTTTGGGAGCAGTTGCAGGAAATTTGTATGCTGGAAATATGACCTTCAACATCTATCCATAATTGCATACAATTTGGGAGATCGAGATTTCAACAAGATTCTTACTCTTCATCAGGATTTTAAAGAATGATTTGATGAAAGAAGAGAATAGGTCTTACTCGATCACATACAAGATGTCTTACGCTCTCTTGAATACTCATCACTCAAAAGTACTCTTGAGAAATGAATTCATCAAAGTCCCTAGAATCTTGGAAGATTTCACAAAAGCGGTATTGCCGGGTATTACCAATACTCCGACAATTGGAGAAATCGACATGAGGATACAAGACCAGCCTGTTTTGAACGGAAGCAGGAGCCTTATGATCGAGCCCACAAGAATATCTTTCCAACAGTATAGGTTGATCAGTGATCCTGGGGAAAAACAAAAAGCCATCTCAAGCATGATTCAAAAAATCCCTGATGTATTCAAAAACATCAGGAATGCTGAAATGCCCAGAAGACTGGAGAGAAGTGCAGATAATTTTTGACATTACTGAGAAGAACAATATCTCCCCTTGTGTTGTCCTATATTATTTGCAACAACCTACAGTTGGTAGGTATCAAGGAAACCGTCAAATTGGTGAAATTGATCTAACAATTGCAGGAACTGCAGGTATGACCCCAGAACAGCTTATTCTTGGGATTGAGTTTCTCGAGGAACACAAACATTGGAAAGATTGCATGTTGAAATCGAGTTCATGGTGGACGGGAGAACATACATAATCTGATGACCACTGGTAGCGTTTATCGTGTACGCTCAAATTAACCCTTCTTCAGTTAATAACAAAAATATGTAGTAGTGGAAGTAGGGATCGATCTCACAGGGAAGGTAAATTTATTTTGTGTCAATTATCAAAGAACTAGTAACAATGGGGGGTTTGGACTTGATTACTACTACTTAGCAAATATCAAACTAATTAACGAGTCTAACTAAAATGATTAAAACTTATGGGATTAAAGCGATTCTTGGTTTTCAGGTAACCGTACTTTTGGAAAATTATCTTTTAGTCATCAAATCAAAACATTCAAATTCTTTCAATTATCTATCGATTGGAAATTCAATTCCTACTCATCTTATTCGTAGTCAAAGGGAAAACAGCATTCAATTCAACCCTTACCAAATCTCTAATCACCACTACAGCCGTTAATGATTAAATCAATGATAGTTTTCAAAACTAATGAGTTCGACAAATCTAATCAATAAAAACTACAGCCGTTAGAATTGATTACTCAAGCGTTTCTCCTAAGAATTCAATAACACCTACAGCCGGTTAATTATTAATCTTAGTTGTTTCTTAGCAAACTATCGATTATGTTATTGAATATTAGGTGATCGGTCTAATACACAAGCACAACAATCATGGAATTCGAATTCTGAGAAATCAATTGAAATCGAAGATTAATTCAACAATCAAACCGAATTTTCATAAAAGATTTAAATCCAAAAGTAGGTATCCCTTCAACCAAGAATCGAAGGGTTTTAGCCTAGCATAATTAAATCTAAAAGCAATAAAAATTCAATGGAAAACATTAAATAAATAAAGGAAAAGAAATTACTAATATAAATCACGATTCCGGCTTGTCAATTCCGGTTCCGTTCTTCGTCGTTCTTGAAGAAAACTTTGAAAGAAAATTAATCTAAAATCCTAAAATATTCTAAGAGTATGAAATTATGCTTAAAATGAGGTAAAAATCGTGTATATGAGGTATGGAGGCTGATGGAGTAGGGTAAAATCCATGTGGGAAGGAAAGAAATCAAGTTTTTTAATTTTCCAAAAGTCTTCAGGCGTAAATACGCGTATAATGGCGTAGCTACGCCTAGACATGCCGTAGCGTTGGCGTAATTACGCCTGTGAATGGCGTAATTACGCCTGTCCTCCATGTTTCTGGCGAGTTTTGTATTTTGGCCATAACTTTCACATACGAACTCCGAATTCGACGAGTCAGCTGTCCACGCGAAGATAACTCAAAGTTCTACAACTTTTATATGGACCACATTCCCAAAACTTGGCTGGAATACATAGAAATTTGAGGAGAAAGGAGCAACATGTGTCTTTGATTCCGGTTTTTTCCTCTTTTCTTCAACTTTATTGCTTCTTTCATCATTTTAGCTTGATTTCTTCACTTTTCCCTACATTTACACAAATATACGATTAGGTAGCATATGTATCAATTTATCCATCAAAATATACCAAATCGTAGACAATTAAGCGTAATAGATGTGTCTATTTCTAGTCACATCAAACACCCCCATACTTACTCTTTACTCGACCTCGAGTAAACAATCAAACCTACAATATTTTTGGTTGGCTCATAGGTTCATAACAAAGCAACTTGTCCTCACTTTACTGCCTCAACAATTTTAACATGCATAATAATGAACGGCGGTGAAAAATTAACAGTGGAACAAGTTCAATCCCTAAACATTTCGTACCCAACGAAGTAGTGAACGTGTGTGTGTGGTCATAAACAAGTGTTGTGTACAAATTATAGATTCAAAATATGCAAAGCCATAATAGTTCAAGTCATACACTAACACAAGTATAAGCTCACTTGCACACTCTTCTCCACTATCTTAGCTACTTTGCAAACACAAATCAAGTAGGTCTTTATTAGCTTGTAGCTTGGCCTAGGTATTGGCTTATGAAAGAAAGGGTAAGGATATTCAAACAAGAGAGTATGATGAAATGCACACTAAAAGCTTCTCTTCTTGTATGAATTTTTCAACTTTGTTCTTTTTCACAAGGTCTATTTCAACACTTTGCTTCTTTTGTGCCTTGGCTCCCCTTGGAGTCATATTTTTCATCTATTTTTCAAGGCATCCCTTTTTCTTTCATGCATTCCATTCTTTTGACAATTAAGCTCACAAATAAACTTCAATGATTCCCAAGTGTATTTGAATGAAAAACATCATACTCCCTTAAAAGGTATGGATTAAAATTACATTTAGGCTTAAAGGGTAGGATGATAAGCTAGTCAAGGAATGTTGAATGGGGGTCTTGAGTATGCTTAGCATACTACCATTCTTTTACATTTAAGGCTCGAAATAGGTACTAGAGAATGATTTTGTTTACATGGTAGGCTTGAAAGGCTCAAACGCATCAAAGATTGCCTATATCACTTTCATGTTTGCAAGTAGTCTAGACATACGCCTCAAAGAGCATGTAGTTAAGTTCTAGCATGTATTAGAGACTTCTTAAGACTATCACAAAATTTACACAATCTTCACTAAGTGATGCACACTTCACAAGTCATGACAATAATGTGCTCAAAATATTCAACTACTAAGTTAAAGTAAAATCTGCATTAGAGTTCAAAGTGTTCCAAGGTTAACAATTCACCTATGTTCAAAAGCATGCATGATATCAATTAGGTTTCATCATGGGCTAGTGATTCTAAGCATGCGTTCATTACTAGCTATGAGCTCAAAATTTTCAAATTTTCGATTTTCTTGTATTTTTGTAATAGAAAAGCAATAACACACACTAATCCCTCCCCCATACTTAAATCTTACATTGTCCCCAATGTAAGGCAAAAAGACAAGAGAAGAGAAAAGTTCAACTAAAAAGCAATAAAAATAAAAGGGTAAAAGGGAAACTAACTCCCCTTGGGTTGCCTCCCAAGCAGCGCCTCTGATTAACGTCGGTGGCCCGACGCCAGTCCTCTTTCAAGGTGGGTGATGCGATGTCGCTCTATCCTTCTTCTTCCACCTCAATATCTTCTTAAGTCTCTTGACCTTTGGTTTGTTTGCCTTTGAGTGGGCGTCCTCAGTCCTTGTTCCTCCTTCAACATATGTGGCTTGCTTTGGTCGATCCGGAGGGTGCTTCTTTCCAATGGTACGATCCTGCAATTGAGAAATAAGAGGATCAGCAGTATCATGAGTAGATAAAGCAGCAATAGTATGAACAGTATGCACAGGAGGAGGATCCATACCTCTCTTCTCGTCAAGGCCATCAGTAGCCTTTCCCATTTCCCACAACTCATCATTATCAAAATCAGAATCATAATCATCATGTACATCAATAGCGTAACTAGAATGCTCAAGAGGTTTAATGGGTTCATATATGTTGAATTTTTCAATTTCACCATTAGACTCCATGGTTATCAAACCGCTATTCATATTGATTACTGAATTTGATGATTTCAAGAATGGTCTTCCTAAAATAATTAGACTAGAAGGATCACCATTTCTCATGTCTAAGACATAGAAATCGGCTGTGAAGACCAAATTCTTTACATGCACAACTACGTCCTCTATTATCCCCTTAGGTGTGACCATGGATTTATCAGCTAAGTGAATAACTGCTCTATTTCTTTTTAAAGGTCCCATCTTCAGTTGAGAGTACATTGAGTAAGGCAAGACATTTATGGACGACCCTAAATCGAGCATAGCCTTCTCAATCTTAATACCTCTAATCTCACATGGGATAAAGAACATACCTGGGTCCTTGCATTTAATGGGGATGCTTCTTTGGTTATCCGCCGAAACATTGTCATTGAGCTCGACCTTGGGCTGCCCCTTGTGTTCCTTGTTTCGATCCTCATTCACGGTTTCATGCAATGGGGCTTGCTCTTTGTAGCGTGGACTCATCTCGTAGAGGCCTTTGAGTCCGGCACCTTTCCTATTGTCCTTCAATGCTTGGGGAAAAGGGGGTGGTTCTTTATATTCAGAAAGTTTGGGGTACTTACCTCGTGGTTCCTCCCCTTGCATTGGCTCTTCAACATCTGTCTCTGTCTCCGTCATCTCTTCTTTTTGGGGTGGTGTCAGTACCACCTTTTCTTCAGCTGCATCTTCATTCACATTCACTGTGATAGCACTCACATTTTCCCGGGGGTTCATCTCTGGTTGTGATGGCAGTCCATTTGAAATCCTTGCTTCGATCTTGCTGATTGAAGTTGCCAATTGTCCCATCTGTGTTGTCAAGCTCTGGATGCTTGCCCTCGTCTCCTGTTGAAATTGCAAGCTATTTTCAGCAATAATTTTAATGCTATGTTCTAACCTGTCAGAAGGAGGGTGCACTGGCGGTGGTGGAGGTCGCTGATATGGCGGTCTGTAGGGTTGAGGTTGGTGCATCTGTGGGTTTCCATAGCCTTGGTTCGGATGGTCCCTCCACCCTTGATTGTAGTTGTTTGGTGGATGGTCATAATTCCTTTGTGGGGGACCTGGGAATCCTCCTGCAGCATTTACGTTCTCCGTGGTTGTCTCTTGTAGTGAGGGGCATGCGTCTGTGGAATGGTTCGCAGCCAGACAGATTCCACACGGCTTTGTCTTTCCTACATTTCCACCTGCCATACCACGCACAAGAAAAGTGAGGTCTATCAGTTGTTGTTCTAAGTTTGATACGTTTACCTCTTTTCTTTGCGGTTGTCCATGGCGCACAGATCCGAATTGTTGGGAGTTGGCCGCCATGTTAGCTATCAACCTTCTAGCTTCCTCCGCTGTTTTGTCTATAAATGCTCCTCCGCTTGCCGCATCCACTAAGTTCCTGTCAGAAGAAAGTAAACCTTCATAAAAGTATTGGATGAGAAGGTGTTCACTTATCTGGTGTTGTGGACAACTTGCGCACAACTTCTTGAATCTCTCCCAGTACTCGTGTAGTGATTCCTCGTAGAGCTGCTTCACACCATATATCTCTTTCCTCAAGTTCGTTGCCCGTGAAGCTGGGAAGTACTTTTCTAGAAATATTCTTTGTAAGTCAGTCCACGTGGTGATCGATCCGGATGGTAAGTAGAAGAGCCAGTCTTTTGCAGCGTCCTTTAGAGAAAACGGGAACGCTCTTAGCTTTATTTGATCCTCAGTGATTCCGGTCGGCTTCATGGTAGTGCACACCACGTGGAATTCCATCAGATGCTTATGTGGGTTTTCACCTGCAAGACCATGAAAAGATGGCAATAAGTGAATTAAACCAGATTTGAGTTCAAAATTTACGTTATTGGCCAGAGCAGGGAAACTGATGCAGAGCGGTTGTTGATCCAAGGTAGGATTTGCGAGCTGCCTCAAGCTTTGATTTGTAGCCATGTTGTTCCTTTCTTCCTCTTCAAGCAGCCTTGCTTCTCTCCTTCTCTGATGCAGCGTCCTCTCAATCTCAGGATCGTAGTGAAAGTTATCTTCGTGATTGAACGATCCACCTGTACTCATTAACAAACCAAAGTAGTAATGCGGGATAAAAAAAAATAAAAAAAAATCGACACAAATAAATGTTGCCCTCCCCGGCAACGGCGCCAAAATTTGGTAGCGTTTATCGTGTACGCTCAAATTAACCCTTCTTCAGTTAATAACAAAAATATGTAGTAGTGGAAGTAGGGATCGATCTCACAGGGAAGGTAAATTTATTTTGTGTCAATTATCAAAGAACTAGTAACAATGGGGGGTTTGGACTTGATTACTACTACTTAGCAAATATCAAACTAATTAACGAGTCTAACTAAAATGATTAAAACTTATGGGATTAAAGCGATTCTTGGTTTTCAGGTAACCGTACTTGGAAAATTATCTTTTAGTCATCAAATCAAAACATTCAAATTCTTTCAATTATCTATCGATTGGAAATTCAATTCCTACTCATCTTATTCGTAGTCAAAGGGAAAACAGCATTCAATTCAACCCTTACCAAATCTCTAATCACCACTACAGCCGTTAATGATTAAATCAATGATAGTTTTCAAAACTAATGAGTTCGACAAATCTAATCAATAAAAACTACAGCCGTTAGAATTGATTACTCAAGCGTTTCTCCTAAGAATTCAATAACACCTACAGCCGGTTAATTATTAATCTTAGTTGTTTCTTAGCAAACTATCGATTATGTTATTGAATATTAGGTGATCGGTCTAATACACAAGCACAACAATCATGGAATTCGAATTCTGAGAAATCAATTGAAATCGAAGATTAATTCAACAATCAAACCGAATTTTCATAAAAGATTTAAATCCAAAAGTAGGTATCCCTTCAACCAAGAATCGAAGGGTTTTAGCCTAGCATAATTAAATCTAAAAGCAATAAAAATTCAATGGAAAACATTAAATAAATAAAGGAAAAGAAATTACTAATATAAATCACGATTCCGGCTTGTCAATTCCGGTTCCGTTCTTCGTCGTTCTTGAAGAAAACTTTGAAAGAAAATTAATCTAAAATCCTAAAATATTCTAAGAGTATGAAATTATGCTTAAAATGAGGTAAAAATCGTGTATATGAGGTATGGAGGCTGATGGAGTAGGGTAAAATCCATGTGGGAAGGAAAGAAATCAAGTTTTTTAATTTTCCAAAAGTCTTCAGGCGTAAATACGCGTATAATGGCGTAGCTACGCCTAGACATGCCGTAGCGTTGGCGTAATTACGCCTGTGAATGGCGTAATTACGCCTGTCCTCCATTTTTCTGGCGAGTTTTGTATTTTGGCCATAACTTTCACATACGAACTCCGAATTCGACGAGTCAGCTGTCCACGCGAAGATAACTCAAAGTTCTACAACTTTTATATGGACCACATTCCCAAAACTTGGCTGGAATACATAGAAATTTGAGGAGAAAGGAGCAACATGTGTCTTTGATTCCGGTTTTTTCCTCTTTTCTTCAACTTTATTGCTTCTTTCATCATTTTAGCTTGATTTCTTCACTTTTCCCTACATTTACACAAATATACGATTAGGTAGCATATGTATCAATTTATCCATCAAAATATACCAAATCGTAGACAATTAAGCGTAATAGATGTGTCTATTTCTAGTCACATCAACCACCAATACATTTTCTATTTACATCTCTGTCGGGATGTTATACGAGAAATATCGGGAAGAATAGTTTTGTAGCCTACAATGATCCCGGAGCTGGAATATGTACTACCAGACGCGATATCTTCCCCAAAGATGTTGGTGAAAAATTACCAGCCATTGCCGGAAGAGACTTTTCCGAGTTGATCATTATTCTAAATGAAGGAGTCCAGGGAGTGGAAATAATTACCGGTGGAGCAAACGGTACCCGGTGGTGCAAAGTCAAGACTCGACCTATTTATTTCCATGATACAGGAGCTGATATGCTGCTAGGAAACAATTTTCTACAGACATTCAAGCGGTTCACTCAGGAGAACGAGACAATGAGACTTATTTTCACAACCGTTTGTGATCATAAGATTATGGTGCAGAGACTACGGGAGGCATTTCATAGAAAATTTCCCATAGTTTTCGTAGCAAGTGTGGTGATGAAAGAAAACTTTGACACCCAAAGATGAAGGATCATCGGAAATTTGGTGAAGCAATCCTTCAGTATCCACAACAAGGATTCCCAAACTTTTGACTGGGTTAATACTATGTCTTTTAGAGAACCGGATAAGGAAGAAGTCACTCCAGAAACCCTGTTGTTACTAAAAAAGGCTTTACAGAACGAGGTTTCACAACCTGAAGCTAATCTTGAAGAGCAAATTACTCTAGATGATGTGGAAAGGAAAATTCAGAGGAACTACAACGAGGATCCACTGGCATGGTAAAATAAGAATGAGCTCAAAGCTACTTTGAAGGTAAAAGCCGGAAAAGAAAATGAGTTTGTCAGATCCAGACCACTCCCCATAAATATGGAAGATCGGATGGCTATGCAGATAATACTTAAGGAACATCTTAACCTTAAGTTAATCTCAGCGGGTGTTTCTCCATATAGCAGTCCGGAATTTCTTGTTCGGAATCATGGAGAAATCAAACGAGGAAATCCAAGGTTAGTAAACAACTAAAAAGGAATCCACGACATCTTAGATTTTGATGGATACTTTATCCCAAGCAGAGAACATTTAGTAAACATCATCAAGAATGCCAAAGTGTTTTCCAAATTTGATTGTAAGTCTATTTTACCAGATTAAAGTGGAAGAAGCAAGCAGAAAGTTCACGACATTCTCTATACCACAAGGACATTATATCTGGAATGTCATGCCGATTGGATTGGCAAACGCTCACCAGATATTCCAAAGGAAGATGGATAACTTTTCAAAGATTACATCAGCTTCATGTTCTTGTATATTGACGACATCCTTATTGTGTCAAAAAAACATTAAAAAGCAACTTATACGTTTGGAAATCTTTTCAGATGTTTGCTACAAGGAAGGATTAGTGATATCCGAAAGGAAGACAGTAATTGCTACTAGACAAATCGAGTTTCTTGGGATCGAGATTTATGAGTCTGGAATCATCCTTCAAAACCATATTGTTGAGAAGGTGCAAGGATATCCAGATGATATTAAGGATTTAAAGCAGCTTCAGAGTTTTCTAGGAGTTGTTAATTTCGGTGGAATGTTCATTAACAACCTGGCAAACCACAGAAAGGTGTTCAGTCAGTTACTCAAAAAAGATGTTAAATTTGAGTGAAATGAAGACTATGATGCACGAGAATTGATGGTGTAAATCCCGATGTGGTAATTATCCTTAATGCATTTTATTTGTGGCAATTACTAATTAACTGCGGTGTTGGGGCTCCCGATGATTTTAAATCCGGTATTTGGAGCCGTTGGATCTAAGGGTTGAGATTGTATTCTCATCGTGGTGTTAAACCTTGAGATTGGGTTTTTAGTGGGATCTGGGTTCTGGGGTGCTTTGAGTTAGGGTTGGTAATGGAAATTGAGATTGATAGGTAATTATTGAACACAGATGATTTTTAATGAGTCATGATGTATTTGTGGAGGACTCGGGATTTTTGAACCTTGGTATATATATATACCAAGTGGACTCGGTGTTCAGGCATTCTCTCATCACTCTTTCACGCCAATCTCTCCATCCTTTCCCTCTTTTCTTCCTTGGAGCAAAACGATGGAGGCTCGACTTGGGAGCCAGATTTCTCGAAGATAATTAGCGTATAATTCACTAGGTCTGATAAATGTCGTTTTTACACTTATTTAGATGCGATTTTCTAATGGTTTTCGTGTTGATTCTTGGATTATTTTACGGTTTTTGGTATATATTTCTATATTTTAGGAATCAATGTTGAAATGCATAAAAGTAGAGGAAATGCGCCAAAAATGATGAAAAAGGACCAAATCGAGCGAACGCGTCAAAGCCGGGAAAAGAATAAAAGAATAAAAGAAAATAAAAAAGCATCTCGATCGATCGAGATACAAATCTCGATCGATCGGCGTGGACAAAAATTTGGTGATCGATCGAGCCTCAATCTCGATCGATCGGCCGGAAGAGTTTGCTGAAAAATAAATTCCTTTTAGAGTTTGGGTCCAACAAGGAAGTCCATGATTCCTATCCTTCTATATATTTACACAAAAATTACACCTAAAGGAAGACTTTTGAACCTAGGAATAGCCTCCACTCCTCCATACTCCATATCACATTCATCCACCATCACCTCTTCATCCTAGGAATTGGAACAAGCCAACAAGAGAATCGAGGAGCACGATCGAGAAAGAAGCGAAGGAAGGATCGAGAATCAATGAAGAAGTCGACTTGAGAGTTTGCTTTTACTTTTCTATTATTGTTTTGAATTATTATTGGATTTATTGTGTTTTAGATGATTGAGAAATATCTTAAACATTGTTTTTCCTTTAATATTATTGATTGATTGAATTCATACGTCTTCTATGAGCATGTGTTATTGTTCTTCATGCTTTTGAAGGATTGATCCCCTTTGAATGATATTTTATTTTAATTGAGATCGAGAGATAAAATTATAATACGATATAGTAATTCATGTCATGTGTTAAAGATTAAGATCGAGAGATAAAATCACATACGAGTGATAGCTTTGGGTTGTTTAATCTAAAGTTAATGGTTTTCATAAAGCGCATTCAATATTAAATTGTTAATTAAGTGAACGAGAGTTATTTATTGCAATTTGATGTTAGACTTAATATAGCTCGAGAGAGTATATTGAATAAATTCGGAAAACCCGTCACCTTAGAGATGTATGGAGAAGAGAATTGTAAGAGTTGGGTTAGGTGAATAATTGTCGTGATAATTCTTTCTTGCTGATTTTTCTCGTGATCGTCGATTGTTTTGGTTGGATTAGAGTAGTATAATTATTAATTAATTATTGTAGGTTAAATATAGTCAAAAGCGTCTTATTTGGTACTTGCTTGTTAGTCCCTGTGGGTTCGACAATCCGTATTCTTCCTATCTATACTAAAACTTGACACCGTGCACTTGCGGTAAAAAATCGCTACATTGGGATTAATTGTTTAAAATAATAGCGATCAAGTTTTTGGCGCCGTTGTCGGGGACTAACTTTAGTAATATCATACTAGGTTGTTTGACTGTAATTTAACCATTTTTGTTTATTTATTAAAAAAAATTATATATATATTTATTTTGTTTTTGTTTTGTTTGTCTTGTGAGGTACTTGGAGATGCTACATCAACAAGCTTTCACAAGCTTTGCCCAACAATGTTCCGAGCCGTCTACGCTGTTTGGGGGAGATTCAATGAATTGGCCAACACATTCCGGTATCACAACTTTTCGAACTATACTCTCATGCAATATTCTTCAAAGGGCTGGATGCACAGACACGAGAATGGGTATTGAGCGGAGCACTGGCGACTGGGAGTCCCCTGGTTAATAGAGATGAGGACAGTTGTGATATCCCCGAAATAATTAATTGCATTTTTGGGCATTAATTATGTTTATGTGTTTTTATGGTGATAATTAGATTATGTGTTGGGGCTAATTATCTTGGTGAAATACTTGTCACATGGTAGGCGTGACCCGGTAGGGCATTTCAGGGTGCATGTTATACATGTTGGGTGTTTGGGTGTTATAATAGTTTAAATGTGTTGGTTGTAATTTTTGGTAAAGCATGATTTTAATGGTGATTTTGGTGCATTGTAGTAAAATGCTTTTAAAATATCATGTTGGGGTATTTTATACATCATGCTTATATTATGATACACATTTAAATCCCAAAGTTGGTAAGGAGCCACTTGCACACACCTTTACATCCCATCACCCCCTCTCTATCAGCTTTATGTCCTTACAACCCTCTCCATTCATCCAAAACTTCCATTTTCGTTTCTGAAACAAGAGGAGAGGAGAAAGCTTTGAAAAAGGAGTCTTTTTGTGAGTTTTTGCTAAAAACTTAAAGCTCAAGGGTAAGCTTTCATTATGATAAAGTTTTGTTGAGTTTTGGTTGGGTTTGTAGCTTGTTTTTGGGGTTAAAAGGGTGGATCTTGGTCCAACATGTTGTTTATGTTTGGGGGTTGTATTTTAAGGTTGTTTTGTGGTTTAATGTTGTGTTGGGTGGTTGATCTTGGTTGTATATGAGTTTAGGTGTTGTTGGAAGCTCATACTTGGAAGTTTCTCGCTGGAACAGGGCCGGTCGATCGATCGAAATCTGGGTCCGATCGATCTAGCGGGGCAGAACCTGAACAAGGCGTGAAATGAGCTTACCAATCGATCGGTAAATTTGTTCCGATCGATCGGTGTGACGTCTTGATCGATCGATAAAATGTTTCGATCGATCGATGGAGGCAGTGCTTGGATGCCTATTTTCTCTTCACTTGGCGATCGATCGGGGCTTAGAGGGCGATCGATCGCAACGCATAAAATGTGGATTTTGGGATTTTGTTCTAAATGATGATGTTTTTGGTAATGGTTCATTTATTGGCTTCTAATATGGATTCATGTGATTGTGTAGAACCATCCCAGGTAGCCACACATCAAAGGAGATAAAGTTCCACGACATCTCCACTTTTGGAACTAAGGTACGTAGTGAGACGTACGAGCATCGGACGGTAAAACGTATTTATTACGCTTTGATTGGTTATGCATTATGGTTGCATACATGGTCTTAATTATGCATTATGGTTGCATACATGATTGGATATGCATTACGGTTGCATATATGGTTGGTTATGCATTATGGTTGCATACATGGTTGGATATGCATTACGGTTGCATATATATTGTGAGTCGAGATTATATTGCAGTGATGATAGAATACTTGCCGCCGTCATGTCGAAGCGATGATAGAATACTTGCCGCTGTCATATATAGCGATGAAGAATATTTGCCGCAAATATGTCGAAGCGAAGGATAATGCCGCTGTCATATTGATGCGAGGGATATTATGCCGCTAATATGTCGAAGCGAGGGGTATTAATGCCGCTGTCATATAAACGCGAGGGGTATTATGCCACTGATATAATAAGACTGGAAATTGGCCATTAGTATACACGGAATGGATACATGTCATGACATGCATATTGGCATTATAATCCTTTGATTATTATTGTGATACAGGGACAACCAAGGGAGCTTTTAAATGTGTTAAATACAGGAAGTGAATTGTATTTACGGTTTATGCATTGAATTATGATCATATTATTGTGGATATGATTTATATACATGCTCATGGTTTTGGGGTTGTTCCTGTAGGTACTTTTGGGCGGAAGGGGCTAAGGCGGTTGATGCGATGAGCTAGTGAGGAGTGCTCTTGGTAGCAGGCTTATTCTTTTGCATAGTATCTACTCTAGGAGTAGTGTAAAGCTATAGGATTAGCATCCATTGGTTGGGAATGTAACTAATCCCTTTCGGAACTTTATTTTGGCACTGTAATTTAATAGCTCAGGGCATCAACACAACCTTTATACTCTGTTTATGCATGAAATTTTTATTTACGCCTTAATCCGCACTTAAGGAACTAGGGTCCTTACATTAGTGGTATCAGAGCAGTGGTTAGAGAACCCGGGAATGAGTGAAGGGTAGCCTTAGCATGGTTGGTAAGGTGTTTACATTTGAGCATGTTTATGCATGTGGCGCATATTGGTGTATAAACTGTTATACTAACATGCTTATTATCGTTCATATTATCTAACGGCATAACATGTATATTGTATGGAATTGTTGTTAACCCTTGTATTACAGCATGGCTGCTATGAATGCGGGGAACCCTAATGAAGAGGTTGGTGATGTTGGGAGCGTGAACGCTAGCATTGGTCAGGCAAATCCTTTACCCCCACCTGTTGTGGGCATGGAACCGGTTGCTCAGTTACTACTACCAGGGGAGCTTAGCCTGACACAGTTTCTGACCTTCCACCCACCTATGTTTGAGGGAACAGAAACATGAGAAGAGGCCGAAGAGTGGCTAGAGAGATTGGAACAAATCCTTGTATCTGCGCCGTGTGCTAGGACGGCATGGTTGAGATTGGCGGAATTTCAATTGGCAAAGAAGTCTTCTATGTGGTGGAAGACGACTGTGATGGAGCTGAGGGCTCAAGGCATGGTGGTCTACTGGACTCTATTCAGAACTCGGTTTCTAAACCGATACTTCTCGGCTGCGGCTAGACAATCAAAGGAGGATGAGTTTACGAACTTGAAACAAGGGAGCATGACAGTTTCGGACTATGCCATGCACTACTCGTCCTTGTTGAGGTATGTTCCACACATTGCCACCAATGGACATACAAAGATGAGGAACTTTTTGAAGGGGTTGCGACCGGAACTATTTGATCGGGTGATTTCTAACAACCCGACATCCTTTGATGCACTTGTACGAGCGGAGTTGGCAGAGATTGGGGTGAGTGCTTATCCGGATGCCGCACCCCCACCAGCCTCATCACAGAGATCCACATCAGAGAATCTGAGGCAACGGGGAGGATCTTTTAAGTCACGAGGGACTTCTTCTTCTTCCCGTTTTAGCGGAAAGCGACCGGATGGCCGGAAACAAGGTGACCGGAGAGGTGGTGCATCTACTTTTGGAGGACCTGGTAGAGTTGGAGAGGTTAAGTGCCACTTTTGCAGAGGGCCACATTTGATGAGTGATTGTTCTGCATGCTACATATGTGACAAGTCGGGCCACATTGCTCGGCGTTGCCCTAATCGGGAAGGCCAGACGGATATCAGGGAAGGTCGAGGGAGATTTCTAGTGGTACAGTTCAGCAGAGGCCGCCGATGGTACCTCGACATGTGGGAGGATAGGCGATGGGGCCACCTCAGGGACAGGTCTATGCATTGACCATGGAGCAGGCCGATGCAGCTCCAGAGGAGGTGATAGCGGGTACGTGTCTTTTATTTACGTATTCCGCCTTTATTTTGATAGACACAGGTGCTTCGCACTCCTTTGTGTCTGCGGATTTTGTGGCGAGACATCATATGTGCACGTCTCCGTTACCCACGTCTTTATTGGTCTCGACACCCACTGGAAGGAAAGTTGTTGCTGATCAGTTTCTGATGGACTGCCTCATTTATTTTGAGGGCAATGAGATCAAGGCAGATTTGATTGTTTTGGGTATGTCAGATTTGACTGCATTGTGGGCATCGACATTCTGAACAGATATCAGGCAGTAGTAGATTGTCGACAGAGGACAGTACGGTTCAGATCTCATTTGGGAGTTCAGTGGATTTTCTATGGCAAAGGTTCTCGTGCGAAGATTCTGTTGATTTCGGCAATTAAAATGTCCCAATTATTGGAACGTGGACACACGGGTTATATCATCTATGCCGTGGATATGTTGGGAAAGAGCAAATAGTTAAGAGTTGAGGATATACCAGTGGTAGCGGAATTTGCCGATATGTTCCCGGAGGAGATTCCAGGATTCCCACCGGCTAGGGAAGTCGAGTTTGGGAATGAGTTATTACCGGGGACATCCGCTATCTCTCGTGCACCTTACAGGATGGCACCGGCAGAGTTGAGGGAATTGAAGGAGCAGTTACAGGAGCTCCTTGATAAAGGATATATACGCCCTAGCGTATCGCCTTGGGGCGCACCGGTTCTTTTTGTGAAGAAGAAGGATGGTTCGATGCGGTTGTGCATCGATTACCGGCAACTGAACAAGGCCACGGTGAAGAATAAGTATTCTCTCCCAAGGATTGATGATTTATTTGACCAGTTGCAAGGTACGAAGCTGTATAGCAAGATTTATTTGAGATCCGGGTACCACCAGATACGGGTCAGGGAGGAGGATGTACAAAGACAGCATTTAGGACTCGGTATGGGCACGCTTAGCTCTGGATCCTCCCTACTTGCAGAAATGAATGGATCAGAAGGGGGTTTGGTTCTCTCTATTTCCGGGCACGAGTTCTTGGTAATGCCGTTCGGTGTGACGAACGCCCCGGCTGTCTTTATGAGCTTGATGAATCGGGTGTTCCAACCCTATTTGGACCAGTTCGTCATTGTATATATTGACGACATTCTCATCTACTCCCGGAGCGAGGAAGAGCATGTGAAACACTTGAGGACGGTGCTCCAGATCCTCGGAGATCACCAATTATATGCCAAGCTCAGCAAGTGTGAGTTTTGGTTGAGCATTGTAGTGTTTTTGGGGCATGTCATATCTAGCAGTGGGATTTCAGTGGACCCCAGGAAGATTGAGTCTGTGATGGAGTGGGCTGCACCCACTTCTGTACCCGAGATTCGGAGTTTCCTTGGTTTGGCTGGGTATTACCGACGCTTCGTCGAGGGATTTTCTAAGATTGCTAAGCCACTGACACAGTTGACCCAAAAGGGAGTACCCTTCTTTTGGTCAGAGGCTTGCGAGGAGAGCTTCCAAGAGCTGAAGCACCGGTTGACCACGGCCCCTATATTGGTAATTCCCACGGAGAACAAGAGGTTTGTTCTATATACTGACGCATCACTTCAGGGCTTGGGATGTGTATTGATGCAAGATAAGCACGTGGTAGCTTATGCATCGAGGCAGTTGAAGCCGCATGAGGCTAGATACCCGGTTCATGATTTGGAGTTGGCAGCTATTATCTTTGCCCTGAAGATTTGGAGGCACTATCTGTATGGTACATCTTTTACCATATACACGGATCATAAGAGCCTAAAATTCTTGTTTACTCAGGCGGAGTTGAATATGAGTCAGAGGAGATGGATGGATTTGCTCAAAAACTATGACTGTGAGATTGAGTACCATCCGGGGAAGGCGAACTTGACAGCAGACGCCTTGAGTCGGAAGGTGAAGAGTACTGCTGAGGAGGTCATGCATTTGTCGGCTATGATGACTTCATATTGCCATCTGGGCTATGACTTCGACGTAGATACATCGCCTGTGCATGTATCGACCTTATTGGCTGAGCCAGATATCTATGAGCATATCAGTAGAGCTCAGAGGACAGATGATGAGATTCAGATATGGTCATCATTGGCACTTCAGGGGCAGCCATCAAAGTTTAGAGTGGCTGAGGATGGTTCTTTGAGACTCGGTAACCGATGGGTAGTTCCAAGTACATCGGAGTTGCGTAGAGGAATCTTGGAGCGAGCTCATAGTAGCCGATTCAGTATCCAACCAGGAGGGAGGAAGATGTATAAGGACTTATGTGATCAGTTCTGGTGGAAGCGGATGAAGCGTGATGTGATCGCTTTTGTCAAGAGGTGTTTGATCTGTCAGCAGGTTAAGGCAGAGAGGCAGAGACCCGGTGGCGAGCTAAGGAGCTTAGAGATACCGGAGTGGAAGTGGGAGTATGTATCTATGGACTTTGTGACCCACTTGCCGAGGACTACTTCAGGTTGTGATGCCATTTGGGTGAACATTGACAGGCTGACGAAGGTAGCTCACTTCATCCCCTACAGTATGACGTACACATACTTGAGGATGGCTCAGTTGTATGTCCGGGACATAGTGAGACTACATGGGATTCCAGTATCTATTGTGTCGGACAGAGACCCGCGGTTCACATCTCATTTCTGGGGAGGTCTTCAGTCAGCATTGGGCACTGAGGTGAGATTGAGTACGACATATCATCCCCAGACGGACGGGCAGACTGAGCGTACTATGCAGACGCTCGAGGACATGCTGCGAGCTTGTGTGTTGGAGTTTGATGCCTCATGGCAAGATTCCTTGCCCTTGGTAGAGTTTTCATACAACAACAGCTATCAGGCAAGTATTCAGATGGCACCGTTTGAGGCTTTGTATGGTAAGCGTTGTAGGTCGCCATTATACTGGGATGACTTGACCAGTAAAGCTGTGGGAGGACCCGAATTGATTCGGGAGATGGAGGATAAGGTAAAGGTTATCCGTCAGAAAATGAAGGCAGCCCAGGACAGACAGGCAGCCTATGCGAACAAACGGCGGAGACCGTTGGAGTTTCAATTAGGAGACAGGGTCTTTTTGAAGATTTCACCTTTCAGGGGTGTGGTTCGGTTTGGTATGCGTGGTAAATTGTCTCCGAGGTATGTGGGACCATATGAGATTTTACAGCGCATCGGTACATTGGCTTACCGTTTGGCGTTGCCACCGTCGTTGTCTGGTATTCACGACGTGTTTCATGTATCTATGCTGCGGAAGTATGAGCCGGATCCGTCGCATGTATTGCAGCCTTCTGAGGTTCAGTTGGATTCTGATATATCCTATGAGGAACGGCCAGTCAGGATTTTGGATAGGGCTGATCGCAGGCTTCGGAACAAAGTGATACCAATGGTAAAAGTACAGTGGGATCGCAGGGGTGTCGAGGAGGCCACGTGGGAGACGGAACAGCATATGGTGCAGCATTACCCGAAACTATTATCTGGTATGTGATTTATGTTTAGTTTCGATTTGGGTAAGTGCATGTGATTTCGAGGGCGAAATCTTATAAGTAGGGGAGTATTGTGATATCCCCGAAATAATTAATTGCATTTTTGGGCATTAATTATGTTTATGTGTTTTTATGGTGATAATTAGATTATGTGTTGGGGCTAATTATCTTGGTGAAATGCTTGTCACATGGTAGGCGTGACCCGGTAGGGCATTTCAGGGTGCATGTTATACATGTTGGGTGTTTGGGTGTTATAATGGTTTAAATGTGTTGGTTGTAATTTTTGGTAAAGCATGATTTTAATGGTGATTTTGGTGCATTGTAGTAAAATGCTTTTAAAATATCATGTTGGGGTATTTTATACATCATGCTTATATTATGATACACATTTAAATCCCAAAGTTGGTAAGGAACCACTTGCACACACCATTACATCCCATCACCCCCTCTCTATCAGCTTTATGTCCTTACAACCCTCTCCATTCATCCAAAACTTCCATTTTCGTTTCTGAAACAAGAGGAGAGGAGAAAGCTTTGAAAAAGGAGTCTTTTTGTGAGTTTTTGCTAAAAACTTAAAGCTCAAGTGGTAAGCTTTCATTATGATAAAGTTTTGTTGAGTTTTGGTTGGGTTTGTAGCTTGTTTTTTGGGTTAAAAGGGTGGATCTTGGTCCAACATGTTGTTTATGTTTGGGGGTTGTATTTTAAGGTTGTTTTGTGGTTTAATGTTGTGTTGGGTGGTTGATCTTGGTTGTATATGAGTTTAAGTGTTGTTGGCAGCTCATACTTGGAAGTTTCTCGCTGGACCAGGGCTGCTCGATCGATCGAAATCTGGGTCCGATCGATCGAGCGGGGCAGAACCTGAACAAGGCGTGAAATGAGCTTACCGATCGATACGTAAATTTGTTCCGATCGATCGGTGTGACGTCTCGATCGATCGATAAAATGTTTCGATCGATCGATGGAGGCAGTGCTTGGATGCCTATTTTCTCTTCACTTGGCGATCGATCGGGGCTTAGAGGGCGATCGATCGCAAGGCATAAAATGTGGATTTTGGGATTTTGTTCTAAATGATGATGTTTTTGGTAATGGTTCATTTATTGGCTTCTAATATGGATTCATGTGATTGTGTAGAACCATCCCAGGTAGCCACACATCAAAGGAGATAAAGTTCCACGACATCTCCACTTTTGGAACTAAGGTACGTAGTGAGACGTACGAGCATCGGATGGTAAAATGTATTTATTACGCTTTGATTGGTTATGCATTATGGTTGCATACATGGTCTTAATTATGCATTATGGTTGCATACATGATTGGATATGCATTATGGTTGCATATATGGTTGGTTATGCATTATGGTTGCATACATGGTTGGATATGCATTACGGTTGCATATATATTGTGAGTCGAGATTCTATTGCAGTGATGATAGAATACTTGCCGCCGTCATGTCGAAGCGATGATAGAATACTTGTCGTTGTCATATTTAGCGATGAAGAATATTTGCTGCAAATATGTCGAAGCGAAGGATAATGCCGCTGTCATATTGATGCGAGGGATATTATGCCGCTAATATGTCGAAGCGAGGGGTATTAATGCCGCTGTCATATAAACGCGAGGGGTATTATGCCACTGATATAATAAGACTGGAAATTGGCCATTAGTATACACGGAATGGATACATGTCATGACATGCATATTGGCATTATAATCCTTTGATTATTATTGTGATACAGGGACAACCAAAGGAGCTTTTAAATGTGTTAAATACAGGAAGTGAATTGCATTTACGGTTTATGCATTGAATTATGATCATATTATTGTGGATATGATTTATATACATGCTCATGGTTTTGGGGTTGTTCCTGTAGGTACTTTTGGGCGGAAGGGGCTAAGGCGGGTTGATGCGATGAGCTAGTGAGGAGTGCTCTTGGTAGCAGGCTTATTCTTTTGCATAGTATCTACTCTAGGAGTAGTGTAAAGCTATATGATTAGCATCCATTGGTTGGGAATGTAACTAATCCCTTTCGGAACTTTATTTTGGCACTGTAATTTAATAGCTCAGGGCATCAACACAACCTTTATACTCTGTTTATACATGGAAATTTTTATTTACGCCTTAATCCGCACTTAAGGAACTAGGGTCCTTACAACAGTGTGGTGCACCTGTTCAATGATATGGCAGACTTCGATCGTCACTGGCATTGTGATCCTTCACTACAAGGTTGGAGTCACCAATACCCACCGGAGTCTCACTACCCTATTGATACGCCACAACCATTTGAACATCGCGAAGAGAGGAGAGATAGTTCTGCAGATGTCAAGACTCAGTTAGAGGATACCTTAATAAGATTCATGGCATCAACTGAGAACAGTTTGGAGTGCCAAACCAACTCTATGTGTCACCTGGAGCAGCAAATGGTGGTCCTCATGGAAACAATTTCAACTAGCTGCCAAGAGGAAAAGATGAGGGCTATAAATCAAGAGGCGACGAATCGAGTTTGGTTATAATGAGGGAGTGATCCTACCCATGTGGAAAAGTCAAGGGAACTTGAGCCTCTTCAAGAGATTGAGCCTACTTCAGAGATGTTATCCGAGGAGTTCCCATGTGAAGATTAGTCGAGTGTGATGTTGGAGAAGGAAGAGACTTTCGAAGATTCCGATTTGAGCGATGGAGACATGTTCTATGCCATATGTGGATCCGTATTTTCCATCGATGCCAACTTCACCGCACTACATCCTCCAAGATATGAAACCAAGTCGAGAATCATTCTCCTATGTCTACCACTTTAAGACGAATGTTGTTGGAGCAACGAGTTTACACTGTTCATATCATGCCAATCTTGGGGGCATACTGAATGAAGACCCATTAGTGGTATCATACGATACTTACTATGGGCGGCAGCCGCTATTTGATGGTTGCTTCTGATGGTCAACCCGAAGACTAGAAATCAGCGCTTCTTGGGAGGCAACCTAAGCATATCCTTTTGCTATTTAGTTTTGTTATTTGATTTTCATTTTTTGTTTTTGGTTTTGTTTCTCTCTCGAGTTGAATATTTTACCATTTGCATTCTTCTCTTGCTAGATACTCAGTTGGAGCAATGAACCCCTACAAAAGTGGAATTTTCAAAAGACAATCTTCCTCGACCCTCATGCAAGCGTCTTGATCAGGGAGTTTAGTTTTTCCCTTTTGATTCATTTGAACATTGAGGGCAATGTTTGATTTAAGTTTGGGGGAGTGGCTTGCATGTTTTACTTATTTTAACCACGTGTTGTGTGCTTAAATGACACTCGAATCGTCCGATTATTATGAGCTAAATTTGTTTTTTTTATGAGTTCAAACTTGAGAAAAGAATGAATTATAGTAGTGACTATTCAATGAGGATTTTGATCTCACTATGCATATGAACTTGATTGTTGATGATTATTGGACTTGTACATGAATATCCTAATTTGAGTTAGCATGTCAAGAATGAGGAATATATTGAGCACAATGTGTCATGATCTTGTGGATTGCATGTTGAATAGTGATAATTGTTGTGAACTTAATGATTTGTCTTGAGCATCTTAGAGTTATCCTAGAACCTATTTGATGATGACACTTTGAGGCGAAATTTTATAGCTACAAACTTGACTTGGAAATGATCTAGGTGATCTTTGGAACGTTTGAGCTTTTCAAGCTTACCATGTATATATCAATCTCTAGTATCCCAATCTGAGCCTAATTGAGAAAGAATGGAGTATGTTTAACATACTATTAGCCCCCATTCAACATTCTTTGGCAAACTCATTATACCCACCTTTATGAAAAGGGAGTATAATGATTCAAATTAGATGCACATAATTTGCTATATTTTGATGAGCTATAGTTGAAAAAAATGATGAATGAGAAAAGAAAAAGATAGATATAAAGCCTAAAGAAAAAAATGACTAAATAAGACCCAAAGTGGCCAAGGCTATAAAAAAAAGAAGAGAAGCTCAATTTTGAGCTAAAAATAGGAACACTACATGCTTATACTCACTTCTTTGTACTATCCTATCTTTTCTTTGAAGCCAACACCAAAGGCCTTACATTACAAGCTTAAAAAGTCTTTTTGATCCAAGTCTAGGGAGTAACTATCATTAGTGGAGAAGTTGTTTGAAAATAGGCCTATGTGATGCTTGATGATAATCTTGACTTTGAGTTGATTAACATGATTTGATCTTTAATATGTGCATGAAAATTGAGATTGAAATTAGCATACACACACGTTCCGATTTTGAGATGTGTTACTTGATTTAGGAGAAAACATGTCTTGTCAAACTTTTGTATATGTATGAGATTTCTGAGAATAATGCAAGTCATGAAATAATTGTTTCAAGTATCAAGAATGAACTCTACCTTGTGATTTTAATGCTTAATCGAGGACGATTAAGTGATAAGTTTGGGGGAGTTGATAAGTGTCGTTTTTACACTTATTTAGATGCGATTTTCTAATGATTTATCGTGTTGATTCTTGGATTATTTTATGATTTTTGGTATATATTTCTATATTTCATGAATCAATGTTGAAATGCATAAAAGTAGAGGAAATGAGCCAAAAATGATGAAAAAGGACCAAACAGAGCGAACACGTCAAAGCCGGGAAAAGAAGAAAAGAATATCTCGATCGATCGGCGTGGACAGAAATTTGGTGATCGATCGAGCCTCAATCTCGATCGATCGGCCGGAAGAGCTTGCTGAAAAATAAATTCCTTATAGAGTTTGGGTCCAACAAGGAAGTCCATGATTCCTATCCTTTTTATTTATATTTACACGAAAATTACACCTAAAGGAAGACTTTTGAACCTAGGAATAGCCTCCACTCCTCCATACTCCATATCACCTTCATCCACCATCACCTCTTCATCCTAGGAATTGGAACAAGCCAACAAGAGAATCGAAGAGCACGATCGAGAAAGAAGCGGAGGAAGGATCGAGAATCAACGAAGAAGTCGACTTGGGAGTTTGCTTTTACTTTTCTATTATTTTTTTTGAATTATTATTGGATTTATTGTGTTTTCGATGATTGAGAAATATCTTAAACATTGTTTTTCCTTTAATATTATTGATTGATTGAATTCATACATCTTCTATGAGCATGTGTTATTGTTCTTCATGCTTTTGAAGGATTGATCCCCTTTGAATGATATTTTATTATAATTGAGATCGAGAGATAACATTATAATACGATATAGTAATTCATGCCATGTGTTAAAGATTAAGATCGAGAGATAAAATCACATACGAGTGATAGTTTTGGGTTGTTTAATCTAAAGTTAGTGGTTTTCATAAAGCGCATTCAATATTAAATTGTTAATTAAGTGAACAAGAATTACTTGTTGCAATTTGATGTTAGACTTAATATAGCTCGAGAGAGTATATTTAATAAATTCGGAAAACCCGTCACCTTAGAGATGTATTGAGAAGAGAATTGTAAGAGTTGGGTTAGGTGAATAATTGTCTTGATAATTCTTTCTTGTGGATTTTTCTCGTGATCGTCGATTGTTTTGGTTGGATTAGAGTAGTTTAATTATTAATTAATTATTGTAGGTTAAATATAGTCAAAAGCGTCTTATTTGGTACTTGCTTGTTAGTCCCTGTGGGTTCGACAATCCGTATTCTTTCTATCTATACTAAAACTTGACACCGTGCACTTGCGGTAAAAAAACCGCTGCATTGGGATTAATTGTTTAAAATAATAGCGATCAAGGTCTCGTGCCTAAGGCAAGGATTGGTTCGGACTACGGAATTATAAGGTACATATAACATACGAGCATAACCTTATATCTTATTGCAATTGTTCAATGCATGGTTTATTGTAATTGCAATAAATGGATATGTATTGTGAACTATATGGTGCCGCTATGAAGCAAGCAACAGTTGAGAGGTTGTCGCTATGGAGCGAACATCGGTTATGAATGTTGCCGCTACTGAGCAAGCGATGAAATGGGATTGTGGAACTATTGTTTAGATACATGTGATATCTAAAGATTGTATATGATTGGATTTTATTAATTATGGAAATTGGCAATTAGTGAACGGATATAGTTAATAAATGAAATGATTAACTGGCTTTTGGGAATTTGATGGTTTCGGTTATTTTGAGAACAGGAACAGCACAGGGATCCCGTATGAGAATGACACTATTCAGGAAATGTCTTTTAAATTCACCGCTTTATATTCTGTAAATTATGTAACGTGATATTGTGATTATTGGAATTAGTGGTATTGGTATGCTCAACCCGTGTAGGGGCTGTCTCTGTTGGCGTAGGTGGAACAGGTACAACGGTAGATCCGGTGTTGATATCGAGCTATGGAGGTGCTTCCAGGACCGAAGTACCAGTGTCGGTATTTAGTAGGGTACTTTATACATTAAATACACATTTACTTATTTGATGCTCGCATGTGAGCACTGCTATATGTGTATATGGGTTGTATAAATGGCATGGGCCTTCCTCTTTTCATTTATGGGTTGCATGCAATTAATTAAGGAATTACTAAATGAATTGAGAACATGTTAGTGTATTATAAGATGCATATTTAAGGGCTGAGTGGTATGGGGAATTTGGACAGTACATGGAATAATGTAAGAAATTTTATTATTTGTATATTATGCTATGGTAGCATGTGGTTTTCCCCCCTGATTACATGATTGTATGCACTAAATACATGGATTAATACAATAATAGTGGGATAAGGGCACAAGGTCCATACATTAGTGGTATCAGAGTAGTGGTTTGCTCTTTGGGGCTGTTGATGGCCTAGGAACATGTTGATGGAAACGGGTAGCACATATATATGCATGATGGTAGGTAGTGTTGTGTGACACAACTATTTTGCTTATGTGTGTTTACGCTATGGGGTTGGAATTGGAATGTGTTATTGCTAACCATTGTGTTTGCATATATGTATTGGATATTTGGTGCACATCATGAAGAGTCGTTGTTATATTCGAGTCATGATTTTAATGCGTTGCCGCTGTCATTTGAAGCGATGATAGAATACTTGCCGCAGTTACACGAAAGCGAGGTATCGTTGTTATATTCGAGTATGATAGAATACTTGCCGCAGTTACACGAAAGCGAGGTATCGTTGTTATATTCGAGTGATGATTCTAATGCTTTGTATCTGTCATTTGAAGCGATGATAGAATAATTGTTGTTGTCATATCGTAGCGAGGATAGAATATTTGCCGCAATGTTGAAGCGATGGTAAATGTTGCATGTTGCATTAAAGCAAGGTTATTCGATGCCGCTGATATGTCGAAGCGAGGGGTATTAGTGCCGCGGTCATGACAAGCGAGGTGCATTAAAACACACTATTATAACAAGATCGTGATATAGCGATGGTTCATTCTACTAATTCTTTGGCGATGGTTCATGCCGCCGGATACATATAGCGATGGTTCATCCCGCTAATTCTATGGCGATGGTTCATGCCGCCGGATACATGTAGCGATGGTTCATTCTGCTAATTCTATGGCGATGGTTTATGCCGCCGGATACATATAACGATTGTTCATTCCGCTAATTCTATGGCAATGGTTCATGCCGCCGGATACATATAGCGATGGTTCATTCCAATAATTCTATGGCCTCATGCTGCTGGATATATATAGTGATGGTTCATTCCGCTGATTCTATGGCGATGGTTCATGCCGTCAGATACATATAGCGATGGTTCATTCTGCTAATTCTATGGCGATGGTTCATGCCACCAGATATATATAGCGATGTTTCATTACGCTGATTCTATGGCCATGGTTCATGCCGCCGGATATATATAGCGATGTTTCATTCCACTGATTCTATAGCGAGGGTAGATGCCGTTGATTCAATAGCGATGCCGTTGATTCTATAGCGAGGGTTTATGTCGATGATTCTATAGCGATGATTTATGCCCCTTATTGGATTAGTGGTATTGGTATGCTCACCCGTGTAGGGGCTGTCTCTGTTGGGGCAGGTGGAACAGGTACAGCGGAAGTTCCGGTGTTGATATCGAGCTATGGATTGGAGGTGCTTCCAGGATTGAAGTACTAGTGTCGGTATTTAGTAGGGTACTTTATACATTAAATACATATTCACTTATTTGATGCTCGCATGTGAGCACTGCTATATGTGTATATGGGTTGTATAAAGGGCATGGGCCTTCCTCTTTTCGTTTACGGGTTGCATGCAATTAATTAAGGAATTACTAAATGAATTGAGAACTTGTTAGTGCATTGATGCATACTTAAGGGCTGAGTGGTATGGGGAATTTGGGCATTACATGGAATAATGTAAGAAATTTTATTATTTGTATATTATGCTATGGTAGCATGTGGTTTTCCCCCTTGATTACATTATTATATGCACTAAATACATGGATTAATACAATAATAGCGGGATAAGGGCACGGGGTCCTTACAAAGACCATCGACAAGCTGTCAAACAGCTAAAAGAAGTTTGCAGGCAATTACCAAAGCTTGCTATCCCAAACGACGAGGATGAACTGGTGTTGCACACAGATGCCAGTGATCATTGGTGGGCAGATGTTATCATGAATGCCACACTAGACGGAAAATGTCATGCAGATACTATAGCGATCTTTTCACAAACAGTGATAAGTGTGATTTTACACTTATTTTGCTATGAAACTATAAGTGTTTTTGTATGGATTCCGGGATGACGCAGCAGTGCAATGAGTCATCTTCTAGCGTTATTTTCGTATTTCTAAACTTGTTCTTTGTTATTTTCATATTATTAATGTTTAATTTGTTACAAAACATGATTTTTTTCATTGTTATATGAGGATGATTGTTGGCTAGGTTTTGTTGTCAAGACTAGGGGGTCTCATGTTTGAACTCGTGATTTAAATTAAGATTTTGATTGATTCTTACAATTCTATGTGCATAATTTATTGTTCTTCATGCTTTTAAGGGGTTGATCACCATTGAATGATATTTTATTGTAATTGACTTGACCATATGATATTAAAATACGATATAATAAATTAGGCCGTGGGTTTAGATTGAGACTGGCCAAGTAAATTGAACACACGTGTGATAGCAATAGATTTACCAAAATCGAAGGCTAGTAGTTTTCAAAAATTGTCATACAATATTGAGTGTTAAATAAGTGCATGACCATTGCCTTGTTGCATCTTAATATTAGATTTGTGATAGGGTTGATTATTAAGCGTATTTGGGCTTTGATTTATATATATATTCGTGTAGATTCCGTGAAGATGTTATGCTTTTTGGTATTTATTTGATTATTTCAGGAATCTAGGTGGAACGTGGAAGAATTGAGCTAAAAGGAAGAAAACAGATCAAATCAAGCCAATAAATGAAGAATTTGAGTTCTGACATTCTCGATCAATCGGAACAGGAGGTCGATCGATCGAGAAAGGCAGAAGTTTTGGCCAACAATAAATTTCAGAGCTCGATCGATTGGAATCACCAGCTCGATCGATCGAGAGAGGCAGAGAGTTGGCAAGAAAATGTGAAGAAAGCTCGATGGATCGGAAGCTTCAACTCGATCGATCGAGCGAGGCAGAGAAACTCATACTCGGAAGCTGAAGACGCTCGATCGATCGAGACATATCAACCGATCGATCGAGACGGAGAATTTTCTGAAAATAAAAGTCTTGATTTGGTTTGATTTTGGAAATACTTACATATCTCCCCTCCTCTATAAATAAGGAAAAGAGGCACGAAAATTGGATCCCTATTCTGAAGAATAATCGGACCTAAATATTCTTTAGCCGCCTTTCATCCTCCCGGAACAAAAGAAGGTTGAAGAATCCTTTGAAGTGCAAGGAAGGAAGCAAGAGAAGAAAGATCGTTTAACGCACGGAGTCGCTCCTACGTTTATCGTATTTATAAACTCTAGATTAATTTGATTTTCATATTTATTTGATGTTTTTGAGGTTGAGAGACGATTAAGCATCTTATTAATTTGAATTGAATTTAATTGAGTTTATTCTATCAAGTTTAAGGAATTTTGTGTTTGAATCTTTGATTTGGTTGTGTTTGAGTGAATCAATATCTTTTGTTCGTGAATTATATGCTTCATGCTATCAAAGCCTAGCTACCTTTGATTGAATTTGTGAATTATAATTGAGATCGAGAGATAAAATTATAATACGCTAAAATAATTCATGTTGTATGTTTAAGATTTAGATCGAGAGATTAAATCACATACGTGGTCACTTTAAATTGCAAGATTTAAAGATCAACGGTTTTCATAGAGATTTATTCGGTATTAAATTGGTTTACGTGAGCGAGAGTTACTTGTGTCAATTTATTACTAGTTTCAATACAGCTCGAGAGAGTGTATTGATTATATTCAAAAATCCGTCACCTTAAGAATTGATTGATAAGTAATTGTGTTAACAAACAAATCATTGACGATACACAATTGAACAAACATCTTGATAGATTTCTTGAGCGGAATTCCTTCGCATCTTCAAAGGAGTTGTTTTAATTTTGAGTTTTTAATTCTTTTGTTTAATTAGTTAATTAATCATCTTTTTCGTAGGCTAAATATAATTTCACTAATTTTATTTGGTACTTATACATTAGTCCCTGTGAGTTCGAATCCTTACTTATATTATCACTATACTAAAACTTGACACCGTGCACTTGCGGTTGAATCGCTACACTGAGAAATAATTGTTTAAAATAATAGCGATCAAGTTTTTGGCGCCGTCATACGAGATTAGTTAATTGTAACTTAGCCATTAATTTTTGATTTTTATTTTTGTTTTGTTTTGTCACTTTTGACCGTCGAATTTACTACAGTCGCATTTTCTCCTTTTGGATTTATTTTTTACAGGTCGTTATTGTTTTAGTGCATGCTAAGGAGTAGCAACCCCGCACTAGAGCCAATTGACCCAGAAATCGAGCGTACGTGTCTACGAAGAATAAGGGAAGCTCGAGCAATGGCTGGACATAATCAAGAAGGGGGCGCTAACAATGAAGCACTGAATCCAAGATCGATGATGGATTATGCTCAACCAGCTTTTCATGGATAATTGTCAAGTATTACGAGGCCAACTATTCAAGCCAATAATTTTGAAATAAAGCCGGCGATAATACAGATGATCCAACATTCAGTGATGTTTGGAGGAGTAGCCACTGATGATCCAAACGCTCACATCTCCAACTTCTTGGAGATTTGTGACACTTTCAAACATAATGGTGTTTCTGACGACGCCATCATGTTAAGGTTATTTCCTTTCTCATTAAAAGATAAAGCTAGAGCGTGGTTGAACTCTTTACCTGCAGGATCGATAACAACTTGGGAGGGCATGACGCAAGCGTTTCTGTCCTAATACTTTCCCCCTTCCAAAATGGCAAAGATGAGGAACGATATCACCACAATCGGGCAATACGACCCTGAAACACTATATGAGGCGTGGGATCGTTTCAAGGATTTGCTTAGGAGATGCCCACACCATGGACTTCTTATTTGGCTCCAGGTACAGACTTTTTATAACGGTTTATTTTCATCTAACCGTTCTATGATAGATGCAGCCTCAGGAGGATCCATAATGCGCAAAACACCGGAAGCAGCGTATGAACTCTTAGAAGAGATGGCTTCTAACAGCTATCAATGGCAATCGGAGAGGAATGTGCCAAAGAAACCGGCTGGAGTTCATCAAGTTGATGAAATCACTGCTCTTTCGGCACAGTTGGAAGCGCTGAACAAAAAGATAGATAGCATGAGCATGACATCAATGCAAGCTCAAGTTATCACTTGCGAATTGTGTGGAATCAATCATCCAAGCAATGAGTGGCAGGCAGGTAACCCATTTAATCAATCTAATGAGTCTTTGAATTATGTAGGAACAGGCAGCCCAACAACCCATACTCCAATACTTACAACCCGGGGTGGAGAAATCATCCGAACTTGCAATGGTCCAACCAAAATAATGTGTTGAACCCACAATAGCCACTGGGGAATGTGCCTAAGCCGAGTATGGAGGAGCTCTTGACCAAGTTAATTTCATCAACTGAAACAAGGATGCAAAATCAGGATGCATCTATAAAAAACTTGGAGGTTCAAGTGGGGCAACTAGCAGCTATAATTCATGGACGAGCTCAATGGACACTACCCATTGATACGGTGAAAAACCCGAAGGAGCAAGCAAAAATGGACCACTGAGACGGAGGTGACAGTCCAGCTTGGGAATATAAATTAAGAACTTTCCTCTATCCCTTGTTTGTTTTTCATTTTTTTAGTCTAATTGTTTTTATTTTTATTTTTGTTATTTTTAGAGCCCAACTCTGTGCGTTAATTTTCAAATGCAGAAAAAATGAAATGAGTCCAACTGATGGGGCGAATCGATCATTGAAAATTTTTGAAAAACAAATATGGTCTGGAAGGGTCGATCGATTGGAGACATAAGCTCGATCGATCGACCAGGAGTTGCAAAAAATAAATTTTTTTTTCTGGAGTCGCCGATCGATCGAGTGACTTGTCTCGATCGATCGAGGAAAGTTTTAAAAAGAGGAGAAAATGTTATGTCTCGCTCGATCGATCGAGCAGCATCTCTCGATCGATCGAGCGACAGATAATTTTGGTTTTAAACTCGATTCCATCAGAAATCAGTCACAACTTTTCCAACTTTTGCACAGAAAAATCGCCCATTTTTAACCTAATTCACAAATTTCTTCCTATAATCTTCCCATACACTCACAAATCTTGCAATATAAGCTTCCAAGCTTCATCTAATCACACTTTTTGCAACAGATTTGAAGATTTACAACTGAAATTGGGAGATTGCATCAACAAGGAGAAATTCAAGCACATTCCAAACCATCACCTAGATTTACATGGTATATGATTTCAACTCTTATCTATATCCAAGATTTAGTGATTATTTTTGTTTGGATATATAAGGTTGACGATTTTGGTGAATTTGGAAATTGAGTAGTTCAATTTTGGGGAAGTGAAAGGTTGGTTGGTAAGATTTGTAAACTCTTGCTGTGATCTGTGATATTGGTGATTTATTGTTGTGGTTGGGAGTGACGAAGTAAGAATTGTCAATTGTTCCATGGCGCCCAAGAGAAAGCAAAAGCAAGTCGAAGCCACCACTTCGGCTGCAGAGTATGATGAGAAGCGCTTTGTGAATTCCGTAGCGGCGGAATTGTACCCTAGCTATCACCGTCAACCCCTCAGTCGCGAAAGGGGAATGAGTTTGGATAAGCTTGAATGCCCGGTCATTCAAGAAGCTAGGCGATGGGGGTGGTTTGAATTTATCCAACAACCTATTGATGCGGTGGTCCTGGTAGTAAGGGAATTCTATGCTAATTTGAGGACGGTCCACCCAAATTCAAGAGAAGTTGTATTTGTCAGGGGTCAGGATATTGAATATGATCGATTCAAGTTGAATGCAATTTTAGGATGCCTTCTATAAAAAACAGTGAGTACCAAGCGTTCAAAACAAGCCAAATCAACTATGACGAGGTAATTTCTGTAATCAGTATCAAGGGGGTTGATTGGCAAAGAAATAGCAATGGAGAGCCTCAATTGGTCCTGACGAAACATCTGAAGCCTGAGGCACAAGCTTGGTTCTCTTTTATAGCCACCCGGGTCATGCCATCGACCCACACTTCGGAGGTTACTAAGGAGAGAGCTGCCCTGGTATATGCCATACTTATAGGGCATGGTGGATTTGGGGCATATTATCAATGAACATATCTGTGACATCGGTAGGAGTCCACCCACCTCTGCTTTGCCTTTTCCATCGACTATCACAGCCCTTTGCAAGAGAGGTGGAGTGAAGTGGGACACCGATGAGGAGCTCCTACCACCTAAAGGACCAATTGTGGTTGATGGGCCACCACCTCCTACAGGCCGACGAAGGGCCGAGCCACGTCCCTCGAGCAGCAGACATGCTGGGGTATCCTCCTTTTCCGCTCTAGAGCATACATCGATTACCTTGGACTCCCTTCACAGGGATCTCCAAGACCTCTGCCTGGAGCAACAGGGCATCCAAAATATGCAACGGGAACTACAGTGGGGCCAAGCACAGATCAGTCACCACCTGCAATACCAATGTGCTTGGAATAATGCATTGGCCTAAGGTTTCCCATATATTCAGTTCCCGCCTGAGCCGCAATTTTGACCATTCCCGCCATACCATCAACCACCACCACCGGATTATCCGCCACACCCACCATACCAGCCTGAGGAGCCATATTACCCTGTACCACCTCCGGAGCATGATGAGGACGACGATCGCTGACGATCGTCGTCGAGGTATGTGCTTTGCCTTTGCATTTATTGTTTACCATACATTGAGGGCAATGCATGTACTAAGTTTGGGGGGGTGTCTACTGTTTTCTGCTGTTGACTTGTGGTACTTCCTTGCATGACTAATCTAGCATGAGATTAGGTCGTTTTTGGGCATATAAAAAAATATTTTCTTGAAAATGAGTTCATAATTTAGAAATAATGAATTAGAATTGCAATGGTATTACATGATAATATTAATCCCCATCTCAACTTAAGTCTTGAAGATTTTGACTTGTTTGTGAATATCTTAGGTTAATTAATATTTCAAAAATTGAGGAATATTTTGAGCACTTTTGGCTCATGATTGAGTGAATTGTATATTGGAACAATTGTGTTAACTATGATTTGTCTTGAGGACCTTAAAACATTTTAGAACCTATTTGAGAGCACTTTGAGGCGAAATTTTATAGTTAGGAACTAGACTTGGAAATGATTTAGGCGATTTTTGGACCGTTTGAGCCTTTCAAACTTACCATGTTTATATCAATCTCTTGTTCCCTACTTTGAGCCTAAATGATAAAAGAATGGAGTATGTTTGACATACTATTAGCGCCATTCAACATTTTTTTAGCAACCTCATTATACATACCTACTTGAGCCTAAATGGACGATTTTTATCTTGACTTTAAGGGAGTATAATGATTCTCATTAGATGCACTTGAATTGCTAAACTTTGATGAGCTTATTGTTAAAAAAAATTTGATGACGAGAAAAGAAAAAGATAGAAAAAGCCTTGAGAAAAAAGTGAATAAATAAAACCCAAAGTGGTCAAGGCTAGAAAAAAGAAGAAGAGCTCAAAGTGTGCTAAAACAATTTGAATGTTCATGATTATAACTCTCTTCTTTGTATTTCCCTATCTTTTCTTTGAAGCCAAACACCTAGGCCAAACATTACAAGCTTTAAAAGACCTATTAATCCAAGTCTAGTGAATAACTACATTAGTGGAGAAGTGTTTGAAAAGTAGGCTTATGAAGTGTTTAAAAGTAAATCTTGATTTTGAGTTTAATAGAATTATTTGATCCTAAAAGTATATATGAAACTCATGATTGACATGAACACACACGCACGCTCCGCTTTTGCAATATATTGCTTGGCTTAAGAGAAAATACTTCTTGTTAATTTTTGGATAGACATATGATTGAAGTGTTAATGGATTTCTGAGCTTCTACGTTTAAGTTGCTAAGTTAATTCATTCAAAGTATTGATGATGATCTTTGCATTTTGATCTTAATGTTTGCTCGAGGACGATCAAATTTAAGTTTGGGGAGTTGATAGGGTTGATTATTACGCGTATTTGGGCTTTGATTTATATATATTTTGGTGTAGATTCCGTGAAGATGTTATGTTTTTTGGTATTTATTTGATTGTTTCAGGAATCTAGGTGGGATGTGGAAGAATTGAGCTACAAGGAAGAAAACGGATCAAATCAAGCCAATAAATGAAGAATTTGAGTTCTGACATTCTCGATCAATCGGAACAGGAGGTCGATCGATGCGATGCAGGTTAAGAGCGAGAAGAATGTGGAGGTCACATCGAATGGCCATCAAAGAGGAGGCAAATTTCGGTAGGGTGACTTGGTTCTAATGAATAGGAGAAAATGTGACTATTTCCATGGAGGTCAGACTTGCCATGGACTGGACCGTTCAGAGTTGTCGATGTTCTACCATGCGACACTATCAACTTAAGAGATGACCAAGGGGCACTGTTCACAGTGAAAGAGAAGTGGTTAAGACATTACCATATGGCAGACGAAAAATCATCCCCCACTGGCCTTTGTAACACTTGAGCTTACATGGTAAAAAGTCCAGTTTTGGACTATAAATCAAGAACTTTTCTCATCCTTTAGCTTTGTTTTTGGTTTGCTTTTGCTTTTGCTTTTGTTTTTGATTTTGGGGTGAGACTCCATACGTGATGTGCTATGTTCCACGATATGCCCCACAAATTGACGAGGAGTTGGACAACGATCACTGACGTCGTTGTCAACGGTAACTGCTTTGTCTTATTTTCCATGATCATTACATTTAGGACAATGCATGAATTAAGTTTGGGGGAGTACATTAATGTGTCATGCTTTTTCATTGGAATTGTATCATTTCTCGAGCACTAACAAAAAAATTTCTTGAAAATGAGTTCAATTAGGGAGACGAGAATGAATCATAGTAGTGGTCTCTATTCCATGATGATATTAATCTCACTATGCATGTCAACTTGAGTTTTGATGATCGTAAAACTTGTTTGTGAATACCTTGTTTTGAGTAGCATTTCAAAGATGAGGAATATATTGAGCATTTTTGAGTCATAATCTTTTAAATTTCATTTGTAGTAGTGAAAATCTTTCTGAACTTGATAAATTTTTTTTTAGCATCTTAGAGTACCTTAGAACTTATTTTATGATGACACTTCAAGGCAAAATTTTATAGTCATGAACTTGAATAGGAGATGATCTAGGCGATCTTTGGACCGTTTGAGCCTTTCAAGCTTACCATGTATACATCAATCCCTAGTATCCAATTTTGAGCTTTACTTAAAAAGAATGGAGTGTGTTTAACATACTATTAGCCACATTCAACATTTTTTTTGGCAACTCATTATGCCTACCTATTTGAGTTTAAATTGGAAAAATATTATCCTTACCTAAATGGAGTATAATGAATCTCATTAGATGCACATGAATTGTTATATTTGGATGAGCTTAATGTTGAAAAAATTGATGAGTGAGAAAAGAAAAAGAACAGAAAAAGCCTTGAGAAAAAGGTATCAAAATAAGACCCAAAGTGGCCAAGGCTAGATGAAAAAGAAGAGAAGCTCAATTTGTGCTAAAAATATGAACATTACATGCTTATACTCTCTTCTTTGTGCTATCCTATCTTTTCTTTGAAGCCAACACCTAGGCCTAACATTACAAGCTTAAAAAGACATATTGATCCAAGTCTAGGGAGTGACTACATTAGTGGAGAAGTATTTGAAACTAGGACTATGGGGTGCTCAAGGATAATCTTAACTTTCATTGACTAGCATGATTTGATCTATGAAATTGCATGAAACTTGAAAGTGACAACAACACACATGCACGTTCTGATTTGGAGATATGTTGCTTGATCTAGGAGAAAACAAAACTTGTTAAACTTTCTGATTTGATTATTGTTCGTCTGTAAGTGAGATATATGAGTTGCATTATTGACTGCGAATTGGTTTATTTGAATCTTCAATGTTAAACTCGACTTTTTTATCTTATTTCTTGCTCGAGATGATCAAGTTTAAGTTTGGGGGAGTTGATAAGTGTGTTTTCACTTAATTTGATATAAGATTAGGGGCGTTTTTGTAGTGATTCCTGGAAAATATTACACATTTGGTATATATTTGTATATTTCAGGAACCTAGGTCCAAATGCATAAAAGTTGAGAAAATAAGCTATAAATGATGAAAAAGAACCACACCGAGCAAATTGTTGAAAATTTAGACTCGCGATCGATCACAATATTCGGGCGGTCAATCGCCTTTGGCAGAAACATTTCACGATCGATCGGTAAAAATCAGCGATCGCTCGCCCACTTGACAATTTTGAAAAATAAAATATGAATAGTCTGGCGATCGATCGGCACTTTAGAGATCGATCGCCAGACCCGATAAACTCAGGATTTTATTCCTTGTCAAGCTATTTTGAGTCCAATAACTACCAAACTCTTCCACAACTATATATAGAATTATCTAGGACGTTTTGGGACATTTTGGCTCATAATTGACCTACAACACTCAGCCACCATCCACTCTTCATCTTTTCCAACCATCCATACACCATAATACCATTGAAGAGGAGACACATCGAAAGAGACGGGACGACGAAGCAACGCAAGGAGTCAACGCCTCACGTTATTTTCGTATTTCTAACTCTAGTTCTATATTTTCATTAGATTTTGATGTTTAGAATGTTGCAAAACAATTTAATTCATTATTATTTGATGGAGATTGTTGGCTAGGTTTGTTGTCAAGAAGGTCTGATACTTTTTATGAACCCATAACTCAATTTTAATGTTTTTGATTGATTCTTATAATTCTAAGTGCGTAGATTATTGTTCTTCATGCTTTGAGGGTTTGGCCATCCTTGAATGATAATTTATTGTAATTGAGATCGAGAGATAAAATTGCAATACGATATAGTGATTTATGCCGTGGATTTCAGACTGAGATCGAGAGATGAAGTCAAATACACGTGTGATAGCAATAGATATCTAGTAATCGAAGGATAGAAGTTTCCGTAGATCGACATACAATATTAATTGATCAATAAGGATACGAGAGTGGCTGATTGTAACTTTAGTATTAGATTTGTTATAACCGGACCAAGGTATAACAAGTGCATCAGGAAAACTCGCAACCTTAGAACGTTTGAATTCAATTCTTAACTAATAGGCGAATTATGGGGGAGTACAATGGTGAACCGAAAGTCTTGATAATTGGCTCTATTAATCTTATTCTTATTCATTACTATTTGTTTGGGTTAATTATTGAGTTAATTAGTCAATTTTAGTTAATTAATCACAACCAGTTATAGTAGACTAAATATAGTCAAACTAGTTGGATTTGGTACTTATTTCCTAGTCCTCGTGGGTTCGAGACTCATATTTTTCATATCATTATACTAAAACTTGACACCATGCACTTGCGGTACATAATCGATACACTAGAAAAATATTGTTTAAATAATAGCAATCAAGTTTTTGGCGCCGTTGTCGTGGACTACTTTTAAGAATATCAAAGAGATTAGTTGACTGTAGTTTAGTCATTTATTTGTTTTTACTTTCGATTTTTCCCCTTTTCTCTGCTCTTCTACTGTTTGTTTCTTGTGTGGATCTTTACATGTTGTTATCCCTTGGTGCATGCTAAGAAGTAGCAAGCCTATACTTGAGCCTTTTGACCCCAAGATCTAACGCACCTGTCAAAAGAGGCTAAGGCAAGCAAGAGCACAAATGGCTAACAATTAGGAAGCCCCAGTACCACCAGTTGCAAGCTCACTCATGGACTACGCCCATCCTTCATTCCGTGGATCACTGTCAAGTATCACTAGACCAACCATCCAGGCTAACAATTTCGAAATCAAGTCTGCGATCATACAAATGATCCAACATTCGGTCCAGTTTGGGGGAGCACCTACTGATGATCCAAACGCCCACATCTCCAACTATAGCTTACTACATATCTATTGCTATCACACATGTATTGTAACTGAGATCGAAAGATAAAATTGCTATACGATATGGTGATTTATGCCGTGGATTTCAGTTTGAGATCGAGAGATGAAGTCAAATACATGTGTGATAGCAATAGATATCTAGTAATCGGTAGAAGTTTTCATAGATCGACATACAATATTAATTTATCAATAAGGATACGAGAGTAGCTGATTGTAACATTAGAATTAGATTTGTTATAATCGGACCAAGGTATAACAAGCGCATTAGGAAAACTCGTCAACTTAGAACATTTGAATTCATTTCTTAACTAATAGGCGAATTATGTGGGATTACAATGGGAACCAAAAGTCTTGATAATTGTCTCCATTGATCTTATTCGTATTCACTACTATTTGTTTGGGTTAATTATTGAGTTAATTAGTCAATTTAGTTAATTAATCACAACCAGTTATCGTAGAGTAAATATAGTTAAACTAGTTAGATTTGGTACTTATTTCTTAGTCCTCGTGGGTTCGACACTTATACTTTTCATATCATTATACTAACTTGATGCCGTGTACTTGCGGTACATAATCGCTACACTGGAAAATACTATTTAAAATAATAGCGATCACTCATTTATGTCTCTTCTTCTCCTTTGATTTTCTTTTGCTTGACCTCTCCTCTGGCTGCCAACTCCAGCTCTTTGACACCCCTTCTATTGTGACCATACCACCCACAAATATCACACTTCAGTGTTTGTGTCCTTCTATGAGAATTGGAGCTTGGACCCTCTTCTTATTCTCTTCTTCTATTTTTTCTTGGTCTGCCAAGGCAACCTTTGCAGTGATGGAGGGAGTAAAATTCGAGGTACCAAATCAAGCATTTCAGGCCAAAATTTAAGATTCCGCACTAGCTTGATTATGTGGCCATATGCATTCAAGAACATGCATTTGAAGAACCTCCTATCTATGAACGTTTTAATGTTTTCTCTATTATGAGATATAATTATGCAGGCATGTCTACATGGGATGCCAGACATATCCCAAATTCCATAGTCACAGGTCTTGGCCACCAAGTCAACAATATAGTTTGTATCTCTTTCCCTAACTTCAAATAAACTTGGGATTACAGACATGATTTTGCAATGTTTAGACCATTCCATTTGAGAATTTGCCTTCTTTAAAATGTTTGGCATTACATCATGACTCCGTTTTTCCCCATTTCTGCCATTTTGCTTGGTCTTGACATAACCTTAGATCTTAAGCCATCAAGAAGTGCTAGAATCGGCTTAAACCTCAACTCACTTATCCAACTGTTGAATGACTCTGTAAAGTTGTTTGTGATATGGTCATTCTTCAACTCCTTTGGATATCCATGTCTGGTCCACAACTTTTCTCCTATTGCCATTAACCATTATATGCAGCGACACACATATTCTTGATTTTTTCCATTGCCTCTTTGTACCCAGGTGCTTTATATGATCTTGCAGCCATCCAAAAATATTTCCTCATTTTTTATTGGGAAATGATTTGATAAAATTGGCAAAGATGTGTCTGGCGCATCTTCTGTTCACAACACGTGGAACAAGTTGATCAATACAGTTCATCAAGCCCTGCAATTATATTGCAATAACATGTTAACAATATTTATAGAAAGATTACATATACACCCCCTATAGATATATAATATATTAGACAGACCCCTTTAAGAAATATACACATTACAGACATACCCCCATCATAAAATTAGCAGCCTTACAGACTGATCCCCTAGCAGAAATATAAACATAACATGGAAGAAATATAAACATATTACCTTTTGTGTATCTGACATGAATGTCCAAGGCTTTTCAACTCCAAAACCTCCCAGAAACTGTTCAAGGCACTCAAAGAAAAACATCAAATTTGCTTTGCATTCCGATTCTACCACTGCCCAAGCAACTGGGAAGATACCATTGTCTCCATCCAAAGAAATAGCAGCCAACAAAATGCCTCCATATGGACCTTTTAGGTGACAACCATCAAATCCCAAGAATGGACTGCATACGGACAAGAATCCATTCTTAAGTTCCTCCAACCCAACAAAAATTCTTTTGAATGATGGTGTGCGTGTTATGTTCTCAAATGAGACTCCTTGGTCTTGCTCTTCAGCTTCACCTAAACTGTAATGAAACTTAACAGTACTTCCAGGGTTTGTTTCTCTTTATCATTTCAGTGTGGCGAGATAAGTGTCCATGAGTGATCGAATGACTACCCTCAATCAAGTCCAAAGCTTTCTTCTTCACCCTATAAAGTTGCATGTAGGCTGGATTCAAGCCATACTTTTGCAACTCATTTCTTATTCCTGAGGGTTTCATATCAGGATTATCCCTCAATAGATCCTTTAATTTTCGAGCCATCCAAGTACTTGTTGCCTCTTTCACCTTTCCAACCCTAGTACATGTATGTTGTGATTTGATAGAAAATGTGACACCATCCGGAAGCGGAGAAGCATGTATTCTCCAAGGGCATGCATTTGCTACACACTTACAAGCCGCCCTTGTTTCTCATTTTTAACTATCACCATGTCAAAGCCCTCTTGGATTACATAATCTTTTAAAACCATCCTAAAATTATGCACACTATCAAAAATTTGACCAACTTCTAACACAATTTTGGTCCCAGGTTGTGGGGTCACCTCATATTCATCCAAATTCATGTATTTTGACAAAGGATTAACCCATTCATCCTTCCCACAAACCTCATTCCAAAATCCTGTCATTGAATCATCGGAGGTAGGTGCATCATCCCCAGACACATAATCATTCATATCTACACGAACACCTTTTCCTTTACACATGTTGGATGGCTCCAGAATATCATCAACAACTTGATCATTTACACCATCCACATCACCCACACCACCTTCACTCTCACCCTCACACTCACCCTCACTCTCTTCCTGCCCAATATCATTACCTCCTCCCCAATAGAACTTCCCCCCACCCCAACATCATTGTCCCCCTCCCCAATAGAACTGCCCCCTCCCCTGAAGAACTTGCATCATCCCCAACACCACCATCCCCCGCAATTTCTCCCTCCCCAACACCACTTCCCCCCTTCACCGATTCAATTTCCCCTTCCCAGCACCATTGTCCCCCTCCCCAACATCACTTCCCCCTCCCATAAAAGCACTTCCCACCTCCCCAACACCACTGCCCCCTTCCCTAAACCATTTCCCCCCTCCTCAACGCCACTTACCCCCTCTCCAACACCACAACAACCACCACCATCATCATCAGAATCATCAATCTCAATCACAAGCAAAACCATATCTAAAGGAGTTGCAACGACAACATCTACCCAAACATGAACTTCTCTAATTCGATGATTTCTTTCAAACATTTCATGTACGTCATCATCATTGCTAATTGGAATCCTATTACCACCCTCACAATCAATTGAGATATTAATTATCCCCCAACATTGGACATAAAACGACAACTACACACATCATTCAAAAGATCTTTATACTTGTACCTTCGTACATCAATATATGTCAGTACCTCTTGCTCGTTGAACATATGAAGCACAATATCACAAACCAAATATGCCATTACTGCAACAAAAATGAAAAAAATTCTAGAATCAGCATTTGATTATAAAACTTGAAAAAAAACATAAAACCCATAAAGAAGAATGCAGCAAAAAAAAAAAAAAAACAGAAAAACTAGGGTTTTGAAAAAAAAAATTATACAAAACATTCACACAAAAAATAGACCGAAATGGATCATCAACTATATCAAAGAAAAATCCCACTAAAATTTCATAAAATAACCAAAACTCTAAAAACTTGGTAGAAATTTGTGAATATAGCGAACCCTCGGTGGGTGAAGGTGTAAAACTTGAACATAAACAACAAAACTAAAAAATTAAACTTTTATTTCAAAAGACTAAACAAAACAAAAAAAAATCAGAAAAATGAAGCTCAAACCTTGCGAAAATGAGAACCAAGCCTTGCGGGATGATCGGAGGAACTCGTTGTTTCTGTTTGGCAGAGATGAACGACGTTCGCCTGAGGAAATTGAAAGGCGACGAGAATGTCGAGAGAAATGAGAAAGAAATGGAGAATGGAAGGAAAATGAAATGGAGAAAGGAAGAGAAAGAGGAAAGGAGAAAATGTTTTGTTTGGCTTATTACACTGAAGAAGAGAATGAGGCTAAATTAGTCATAACAAAAATTAAAATATTCTGACTTTTTTTAAAATTTTTTGTATTACAGATATAAAAGGGCAATAAAGTTATTTTGTGTGTTCCATTAAATTTTTTTGACGTCGTTACACCACAGGAAAGGCCTTCGTAATTATACAAAGTGTATGGAATATTTATATGATTAGGCCAAAATCGAGGGGTTGATGTAATATCCTTTAAATAAATTAGTAGTAAAAAAGCTAGTTTTGTCATCAGCTAAACAATTATTATTATATTATTTATTAGGAAGTTACTTTTAATTTTTAAAAAAATAAATTTTTAAGGGTAAGTTGAGATAAAAGTTAAAGGATGGCATTGCAGTGAACATAAAAAATCGATCTTTTTTATTATTTATTTGTATACTAATTTTTTTATTAAAACAAATTGTTGATAATGTTGTGGGCCTTCATACCGAAATGACTATGTTAAAGATGTGCTTCTGACCGAAGCTTGGAAAAAAATAAATGTGTTGTCACGTATCGAACTTGGTTCCGTCTGGCCCATGTTGCACGGATATGGATACATTGATACATAGATACGTAGATACGGATACGATTACAATTTGTAAGATACAATACATCTGGATACGACAAATTTTATTTATTTATTTATATATATAAATATATAATTAATAATATTTGTAAGAAATCAAGTTTCAAGCATATAATCAACATTAAACACATTAGAAATTAGAATAAAGTTGCAAACTCACCAAATTCACGACAAATGGTAGAATATTAATCCAGGGCATCTAAAAATTTCAAGCATATAATCGGCATTAAACACATTAGGGTGGTTAGGAAATATGGATTAAGTTAAATAATTTAATTTTAATTACAGTTTCAACCCTTTTTTTTTTTAAAATTCTAAAAGTTATCTAATCCTTGTCGAATACGGTCACCGGCATATCTTGACCGTATCCGAAACATATCCGAAATAAAAACTTAATTTTTGTCCCCAGATACGTCACGTGGCGTATACGATACGTATCGATGTCGTATCCGCGCGTATCCATATCCCAGAAGTATCCGATACTTGAATTTTTTTGGAGTATCGATGCAACACTGCATCTGGCAGACTGGCACCAGCAAAAAAATGCTAAGAACCATTGTACTACACCAACTTTTAAGCAACATGAAATTATATAGATAAATACAATTTTCTGGGAGGTTCGACTGCCCCCTGTACACCCCCCTCTATCGTCCCTGATCACACAAGAAAAAGAGTAAATCTAAAAAAAAAATTGTAAATAGAGGTATACGAAATACATGTCCCAACCTTTTAGGATTAATCAAAAATAATTTCAGGGAAACTTTTTTTAATAAAAGTAGTCCTAACTTCTATTTTTAATCAATATTATTACCAAATTTTTTTTTTTAAAGTAAAAGTGATATCAAATAACCCTATTCAATTATCGATCATTTATGATTAAAATTAATTTATATTGACTAAATTTGTTAAAAGAATTTATGTGAGATTATTTTTGATTAAAAATAAGTTATTTTGTTAGACCTAAAAGTTTTAGGACTAATATTAGAAAAGTCTTATTATATGGGACCACTTTTTTAATTTACACGAAGTAAAATATGCCTTCTTCCAGCCCTTGCGCCAAATATATGATAATAAACAAGAATCCATAAAATATACATAAATGAAGAGTATTAATAAAAAAAAGCGCGAGTAGGAAAAATTAAACTGTCACAGGCACAGCAGCTTCAACTTTCATAGCTACAGAACTAAAATACAAAGAAAAAGAACAAAACAAAACCGATTCACATCAACTCCAAGCTAATTCAATACCCTAAAAACATAACATATGTATCATATGTGAAGTGATTTACGATCTAGTCATATTCCTATCTACCAGCCATATATAGGGTTCTCTACCTGTGGCGGTAAGAGATGAAGATCTTCGCAATGCTGCCTGCTGTAGTCCCTTGTTCCATGGATCGCACCCGTACACAACCTAAGGAACTCGCTTCCAGTGAGACAATGATGGGCAAACGCCAATGATCCGTCGATCATTTCAGACATGTTGGTCAATGAGGTTGATTTTTTCATATTATCACTGTGATTTCCAACTGTATATGTGTTGTGTTTGTTGTTCAAGACCTTGTCGAGCTCCGAGTATTCCATGAATCTCTGAGTGGCGGCTTCCCACGAAAGGTTGTGCATTTGCTCACAGGTGAGAGGCTGGGGTTCATTGGCCATAGCTTCTTTCACTTTCGCAACAAAGTCTTCGGGCGTTTTGTATGTCAAACAGTTGGGGAATGCCCTGAAGAACTCGTTTGATGGGTGGTCAGCACAAACAACAAACTTACCCATGGCAAGGGCCTCAGCTGTAGCAGTGCAGAGAACGTCGCTGATACTAGGATTAATAAAGACCTTGTAACTGCAGCAAAACATATATTTTGTCAAACGGGAAACAGATATTTGAAAATAAAAAAAGTGGAGAGAATTCATGTGGCTAGAGAGGAGGGGGGAAATCAGTTCACCAAGTCAAAAGTTAAATATGATTTTAACTGGCAGAAACACAAGCCAAATTTATATGAGCGAAAGGCATACACCTAAAGAAAATATTATTCGAAAAAACCGAAAAAACTTACCCATGAAGGGAATCATCTGCATGATCTCTGCCTTTCATAAAGTTGAGATTCAGATTAAGCTTCTTGGCTGTGCTCTGAACTTCGTGAGCATCCTCTCCGTTACCATATACATCCAAGTTGAAGCCGACAAGGTCCTTTCTGTGCATTGCTAACAAATCTATCAGCTCCTTGTAACCTTTTGCCCAAACCATCTTGCCTAAGAAATATGCTCCCTTCGAAAACGTCTGCTGCCCAGACTCCTTTTCCACAGCTACCTTTCCTCCAATCTTTAAGAACTTTGGATTTACACCATGAACGTTGCAAATCACAGACTTAGGCATATCCTGGGTTGCAGCAGAAAGGCGGAGGACCTGCATAGAGCAACGAACATCACAATTGTTAACAGAGCCGAAGTTTAAATTGGTCCAGGAACCAGAAGCAGAACTCATTGTTAGGTATCCAACTAATATGTTGAAAAACATAACTATAGATAAGGCAACTACCTTGTGGCAGTAAGCTCTCACAACCCAATTGTTTATGTGTTTAACGAAAAAAGCTTGGAGAGCACCATTCCTCTCCCTTTTGATGTATTCCAAATAATTTGTGTGAACAACGCCAACTACATGGTTGAATTTATCTGTCCACCGTTTTCCATGATGATACCAGTTCAAATGTTCAGGTTCTTCAAGGATCGCAATGTCAGCATCTTTTGACGATATAAACTGAGACGTATCTCCGGCTGGTATAATACTCCGCCTTGATTTTGAGAACTGAGGTCATTAAAAGAGAGGAAAATGATGAATCAAAGAGCTGAAGCTATACCAGAATTTTATAAACAGAGCTCAACCATGGTCTCAGAGACCATTGAAATCTAGAGGTTTTTTGAATTATTTAAATTCTGAATTATATGATTTGATCTGCAAAGTTTGAGCACATAGGTAAATGTGATTCAGTCTCTCATAAACCTACAATCTGGTATTTGACTGTAGTTAATATTTTAAATTAGCTGACGCAGAAAAAGGTTTTCTAACAACCCTGGAAATGAGTTATTTTAGCTCCACATAATGAATGCTAGCTCATGAAAAACATAACTTCTTTCAGAAACTACCTTTCCAGGGTAAAATGATATCTTGAAGTCAGCCTTAAAACCAAGCCTTTCCTCAAGCCAACGATATATGTAACTTTCCTGCTCCTCAGGTGAGCTAAAAGTAATATTGTTGGGATAAACAAGCTCTTGATCTGATCTACAAAGCCATGGAACCAAGAGTGTAACATTCTGCTCAGCTGATTTTGCTAAATATGCAGCTCGGAATAGCGGATTTACAGCAGTTCCTGTCATCCAAGGAAGACTAGCAGTGGTGACAATTGCCACGTGCCTCTTCTTATCGGAATCATCATGTTTTCCTACATCACTCCAAAAGCCACCTTCATAGCAATGCCCTGTACTTTGTAAAACACTGGCTATCCTTAAATCCAACTCATCGTTGATGTTCTCACTTCCAACAATAGATGACTCTCCTGAAGGTATTGAACGAAAAACAAGATTTTTGCGTTTGCTGCACAAGCTTTCCACTATCTTGTTTAATATCCCTACCACCAAAAGCACAAATGCCATGAATACAGCAGCACTAAGCATCCTAAAAGGCAGTCCAGAAATGAGAAATAAGCTAAGACAGAGGTGGTCACAGCAACATTATTGAAGCACAGACTCAACTAAGGAAACCCAACACTATTTTACCATCCTCGATTGACTGATTAAAAATAGAAAGATTTTAATAGTTCACAAAACAGCTTTGAACAACTGAACTTTTCTATAGGAAGCCACTCTATATACATAAAAGAACTGGAAAAAGAACATTGACAATAAGGATGAGATGGGAGTCACCACAAATGCAAAAAATTAAATAAGACAACTCGATGCACAAGATATTGGATCTAGTTGCAATATCACGGGTAATTTCCAATATTCTGACTTAAAAATTAGAGTGCGTACCACAACTCAGGAGAAAAAAGCAAGAAAGGATATAGCCAGCTTAGTGAGTAAAACAATTGTGTTCTGATTAACATTGTCCTCATTTGTACACCATGTAAGGACATATCATCTCCAGGGATCACGTATAAATATAGATATGACCAAGTCAAGAAAAGCTTTGTCCTAGACTTTACAATTGTAGTATGTGAAAAATGTAGAAAGTTAGTAGCTGGATCTTATTAAATCATCTTTGGAAATATCCCTAAATGCCTAAATCAACCTAAAAAAAATTTTCGATGACCAGAATGCAAGTTGCCCGGTCCATTGTCACAGATGCCACCTTAATCAGTTGAGAAATGGAACTATAGATATATTCTAGAAGAAATCAACAAAAACATATTATAACATCAACCTCAAAATAAAAATAAATTTGACAAGAAAAATTAATTTTAAATAAAATAAAATGATTGGGATCTTAATCAAATTTTCAAGCTAGAATTAAAAGAGAAGAGAACCTAGCACATGAAAAGCTACATACCTTTATTAATTCCGAGTTGATCCAGTAAGGGACTAGACTGCCTAACTAAACATGCTAGCAGTTCTGGCACGTCCAGGGGTGGAACGCCCTGAATCAGGTAGATGAAAAAAAAAAAGGAGAGAGACCATTTAGTAAAGTGGAGGAAATTTATATATGAGTGCATGTGATTAATGAATTGGATTGTCACCGCATTTAGTGACACGAAGTTGCCAAATTACCACTTCATGATAATATTTTAGTTTATATCCATATACCAGATTTTTAATAGAAATATCCAAACCCTTTAACATAATATTTCTTCTATTTGAGTTAATTCAGTAAGTAAAACACAGACAGTGATTCTATCTGGGAATTTCATGTGAATTTGAACCATGTACCAACCTTTGACTCATATGGATCCTTGCAAATTGCTTTCTGCAAAACATAAAGAGAAAAATTGGTCCAACAAATCCAGCATCACAATAGCTAAATAAACGAAACCTACTGAAGTAGTTCAAATCAACCAACAAGAAATGTACAGTCAACAAAATGGTACACTAGATGATAATATGGACACAGTACGTTTGGGGAAAAAACGGGCTCCGAAAATCCTCATGTCTAATGGGGAAATAATTTACACATTCGAAAACAATTTCAATCTTCTCCTTATATTCAAATTTGTAGATTATAGCGTAAACACCAAGAGCTCTGCTTCATAATAAAAGACTACCTACACTCTATATTACTTGACCGCTAGAATTCAATCACTCAATCAAACTAGCCATGAAAGAACCATTCACATGCAAAATACACATAAAAAGAGAACCATGTAATACTTACCAAACTTGACTTGAATTTCTCCACAAACTCACTGTTCTTAATTCCCTCTAGAATCTCACTCGAACTCTTGTGCTCCAACTCTCTAAGCCTCGACTTCAAGGTCTTTATCGGCTCCCATGATTCCACGTTTTGCCCCTCCTCCCTCTCCCTGTCCTTAAACCTCACCCTGCTCCACTTCCCGAACCTCTGTCTATCATCCTCCTCAGCAACCTCCGCAACAATGGCATCCCTAATTGCAGGCAAATTAATCTTGATCTGCGCTCTCGGATAAAACTTAAAATCTGGTGACGAATAAGCCCGCCTGATTTCAGAAATCTTTGGCTGCAGCTTCTTCACAAAGTCCATTTCCGCATACGGAGCAGGGCTCATGGTAGCGGACGCGGTAATCGTGGGAACATTGAACGGTGATTTCGAAGCCGAGTTGATGAAATTTTCGAATTCTCTGTCGGCTAGGTTTTTGAATGAGTTGGCACGGTTCTTGATCAGCTGTAGGTCGGCGTCGGCTGAAGAGCGGACCTCGCGCCAACCCTTGGATATGAAGCACATAGCTTTCTCCGCCGTCACAACCGAGCCGCTCGAACCTGATGACGGCGCCGCCGATGAGGCTGAGCGACGCTCCAGTGGCTTGAAATTCATCGTGTTTTTGGATCTTTTAGGGCTAATGAATTTTCCGACGATGGTTGAGTTGTTGAGGGTGCTCTTTTTTAGGATTTTAACGGCTAAGATTTTGTCCTGCTTTTTCTTTGTTTCCTTCAACGAACAATGGAAATGAAAAAATAATATATAAAATAAAAAAACTGGAAAGGATTTTGGTAGTTAGTTTCGAGGAAAGAGGGAGAGACAAGTGTGGTGCCAAGTAAGATAAATCCTCGTCGATTGGATTACGATGTTGTGACGTGGAGGTGTACGTCACAAGATGAGGGGACAGCTATGTCTTTTGTTTTTTGTAAGATTATAATTTGTAAATATTTTAAATTATCTGTTAAAACATAGAGTCAAATCCATCCAAATTGTTATATTTTAAATTCTTAATTATATATACTATGATACATAAATTTAATTATATAAATTGATATTTTTCTTACCAAACATAAGATTATCCTTTTAAAAAAATAAAAATATTTAATCTAACCGGATTAGGATAGAATACATAAACCATAAAAGGAATCAAGTCGTGTGACGCACATATATAAGTTTTCGTGAATAACTTCTTTCGATCAGAATATCATCGATAATCCCTTTAAACTCTACATATTTGTGTATAACTTCGAGTCATGTTTTATTTCTAGTCATTTTTCTTCAGCCGTCATCTTGTTATCATGAAAGGGCCGAAATCCAAAGACTCACATCGACTTACATGTGCATTGTTGGATATACGTCCAGGGGCGAATCTAGCTTCGATGTTGAGGGGGCGTAGGATTTTATTAAGGGGGGCAAAATATTGGTTTTTCAATTTTTGGGAAAAAATTACAGTATACATATTTTTTTAAAAAAATTTGAGGGGTTTCCCCTCGTCCATTCGCCCATGCCTATATCGTACGTGATCAAATAAACCAGTGTAAATGATTTTCTTGTGTCTTCTCTTCTATAAATGTTAAACCTACTTCAACTCGAATACATGCATTCCTCATTTTATCGGTTCTGGTATTACCATATATGCTGGTATTACCATATATTCAATGGAGCATACATCTTTCTATCATAATCATCCTTTTTTAAGAAGTGAAAAATTTGGACTGGTATCATTAGATATCAATATTTTCGAACCAGTCCACCAAAAAACATGAAATCGCTTAAGTCCATTCGATTGGAAAATGACCAAAATGGAGATTAACCACAACACATCGTCTGTGATTTGAGTTGTTCTTCAACAAAAATTATTCATTCTCTTCCCTTATTCAAACAGTCTGATTCGAGATTCATCATGATGGCGTCGGTGCCACCATCAACCTACCGCGAACTGGCAAACCCTCTGACAAACGGCATTTCTAATCTTTCGTTTCTCCAACCACGGTGACCACCTCCTCGTTTTCTCATGGGACAAGATTGTTCGATTGTACGATGCGAGCGTCAATGTGCTGAGAGGAGAGTTTATGCACGAAGTTCCTGTTTGTGATTGTTGCTCCCATGATGATAGATAGGCTTTGTGTGGATGCTTAAAAAATGTGTGGGGTCTATGGTTTTCTTATCCATTGTTTTGATATTTGTTATGAAATTCAATTTTGTTGTGTTGTATATGTTTCGAGCTTATGAATGTGAAACACAAAATTATAGTGCATTTGAGGTGTTTGATAAATTGTTTGGTTGAAAATTTAACAATTTGTGCACGTAATGTTGATTCTAACAAATTCACAATATGTGAATTTGTCAAATTTATTGCACCAACATGTGAAAATCATCATTTTGTTTAAAATTAAGTGCACCAACTTGTCAAATTTAGATGCACCAACTTCATATAAACAAATGCATAAAAAGTGTATTTTAACAAGTTTTGCTCAACTTGTATCTATGTATGCACGTGGAAAAAACGTGCACCGATAAGACAAATATGAGAATTTGTTAAAATTAAGTACACCAACATGTTAAAATCATCATTTTGTTTAAATTTACGTGCAACAGCTTGTTAAATTTAGGTACACCAACTTAATCTAAGCAAGTGCACCACCACCTTAATATATAAAGTATATTTAACAAGTTTCGTTTAGTTTTTGTCTATCGGTGCACGTGTGCACCGATAGAAAAAATTTGTGAATTAGATAAAATTAAGTACACCAACATGTTAAAATCAATCCATATACTACCAGAAACCAAGACACATTATTAGGTGTGACTATTATGGTGGTCATGTCCCTTATCATGAAGTAATATACTATCAAGAGCCGCCTTCTCGTAGCCTACTAGTGACATTATTAAATGAATTAAATCACTTAGTAGGCTCCCCCAGTGATTTTGTTGCGTTGGCTAGGAAGAAAGTAGGCGAAATTGAATCGTTTAAAACTCATGTAATGAACCTTTTCAGGAAGCTTACTTTGAAGAATTAGACAAATAACAAATGAGAAAGTATTTTGTTTAAAATTACGTGCATCAACTTGTCAAAATTATGTGCATCAACTTATTATAAATAAGTGTGCCACCACCTTAATATAAAAAGTGTGTTTTAACAAGTTTTGCACAACTTCCACTGTTGCACGTGGAAAAAAACGTGCACCGGCAGGCAAAACTGTGGCTTTGTTAAAATTAAGTGTGCCACCATGTCAAAATCATCATATTATTTAAAATTAAGTGCACCAACTTAATATAAACAAGTGCACCACCCCTTAATATAAAAAAAAGTGTCTTTTAAGTTTTGCATAAATTGTGTATATCGGTGAGCGTAGGAAAAACATGCATCGGTTGACAAAATATGTTAATTTGGTAAAATTAATTACACCAACAAGTTAAAAACATCATTTTGTTTACAAGTACATGCATCAACTTGTCAAGATATACTAAAGTGCACCACCAACTTAATAAAAAAAGTTTGTTTAACAAAGTGGGAAAAACGTGCATCGTTAGGCAAAATATGAAAATTTCTTAAAATTAAGTGCACCAACATGTTAAAATCATCATTTTATTTAAAATTATGTGCATCAACTTGTCAAGTTTAGGTGCACCAAGTTAATAATATGAGCAAGTACACCACAATCTAAACCTAAAAAATGTGTTTTTGAACAAGTGCACCACTTGAGCCTACTACATATGACATGCATGCACTGGTAGACTCAAAAGGTGCACTTGAATGCACCACCTCTGTTAAAATTGAGTGCACTTGTCAAAATTGAGTGCACCACCTTGTACAAATCACAAACTTGTTAGAATCAAGTGATCCTATAAGCAAGTGCACCACCGTAATAAAATCATGCACATAAAGACAATATCCGTGAATTTGTTCAAATTAAGTGTATCACCAAGTTAAAATCATCATTTTTTAAAAAACTACATGTACCAACTTGTAAATTTTAGTGCACCAACTTGCAAAACTTAGGTGCTCCAACTTCCAAGTGCACCGCCAACATAATATAAAATGTGTGTTTCGCCAAGTTTTGCATAGCTTGTATCTTTCGGTACACTTGGGAAAACATGCACTGGTAGACAAAATATGTAAGGCCCCGAGATTTGATTACTGTTAATTAATATATTTTGAGAATTTATTAATAATTAATTTGGGAATTAATTAATTGGATGTAAAATGACAATATGAATGTCAACTGACAATTTAATCGGAACATGATATATTTCTGAAACGGTAAAATAACTCCGATAATATTTTAAAAATAAATTATTAAAATGAAGAATTAAATTTTGTGAGTATATTAGAGGATATAAATCCCAAGTGTTGTCTGTACATTTAATATATCAGTACACCGACGACATTCGGATGTACATAACTCGACTGGGAACACAATTATTATAATGTATTCAGATCACTTTTCACACACAAAAATGTGAATTCACACACACCAGCCGAAGTTTTTATTCTCCTCTCCCTGTTTCCGCGCGTCACTCGACCATTCACCATAAAATCGGTGTGTTCGCCGCCGTCCGACCACCAACCGGTGAACCAAACCCACCACCTTGTAGCCAACTCACCGGCGGTCATTTCCATGCCAAGAATCCACGGTAAGAGTTTCTGAATCCGTTCAAGTTTTGCCAGAAAGTATCGATTTGAAATTCTAGGGTTCTTCCGCTTTTTGCTTCGATTTGTTGAATCAACCATGAATTGGTTCAAGCATGCAGGTCTAAACCTTTCACCTCACTAGCGCCGACGTTTACCCTCATGTATTCGCCCTAATCGCCGCCGTCAGCCACCGGAAAACACCCCTGAAACTTGTGGTTACTGTTCACGAGAAATGGGGTGTCAGCTTTTAATTCGAAATTTAGCCTTCATTTTGAGCTTTAATTGTTGAATGAATTATGGTATGATTTTTGTCATGTTTTTGGAGCACCTTTCTATCGAAAATTAGGCTGCATGTTTGACAATCTGCTGGTATAAGATGCATGTGCGTTTACAGTGTGTGTATAGCTGCATGTGAGTAAAGTTTGAGTTGATCACCATATATATATTGATCAATCATTTGTTCAACCTTAAATTAGATCCCCTTTACTTTAGTAAGGCACCGCATCAAGTAAGAAAATAGTAGTGAGAGGCTATAGTTGAATCGAAAACAGAGAAGAGAAGCTGAATGATGTTGTGGAAACATAGCGAATCATGGCAAGGTAAATTGAAGTGATTTTTCTTAGTTCATTTCGACTACCCCTTCAAACTTAAATTATTAAATCAGCTTTGTAATAAGAACACCTGGTATTAATAGAAGAAATTATGCAAAATATGGATTTTCTTGACATCTTTCAATTAGAGAATCCAGGTTTATGTTGACTAAAATTATGAGAATACTCGTTTGACAAGTGATGTATCATTTAAGGAGTATCAGACATTAGTTATATCATGTTTTTACGATTTTATGAGAAAATAATAATGAAAAATATAGATGATGAAGTAAGATGATGATAAGTAACACAGAAGTATTAAGAATGTGTTTTGTTGAATAAAATGTTGAAATAAGTACATTTGAAATTAACGAGAATTTGGAATATGATAATTGAATTAAGTGTTTGGAATGGTGTAGATTAATCTCCAACATTGGAAATTTACGCACTGATTGAACAATGGCGAATTTGGAATGAAAAGAAAGTAAAGGTATGTTGCGATCGGTAACATACGACAGGTATCTATATTATTTGATATATGAATTTATGAACTTAGGTGAATTACGTGAAACTACTTGGGTATGTGATTTTAATTTAATTATGAGCGTTCGTAGCATCTTAATTGGCATATCGATGTATGAAAATAAATATTTTGTTAACACACATCATTTTGATAAATATACATCGATATATGATTAATGGACATATCATATTGATCTATCCACTTCTTTGATATCCTTGATGGTGACTGAGTTGATTTACTCTGAGTGTCAGGGACGACGGGCACGTCAATGATAGACAGTTTAGGTAGCAACTGTAGTCACGCGCGTTGCTACCGGACCTAGACACAAGGGATGACGAGCACCGCACAGGATGAGTCTCCTAGCGCAAAGTGTGTGTGTTGTCACCCTCTGCTCGAGCTTGATATTGAATGATGATACCTTTCTTTGGACTCCGATATTCTTAATATCTTGAGATATTTGATAGCTATTCCTTGGATTATGGACTTTTGCTATCCCGAGATGATTTGTACCTTTCATGCATCGCATTACATTGCATTGCATTGAATTACATCATATATCACATTTTTTAGATACATGTTGTAATTACTTGATAGTTTCATATTAAGCTTAGGCTCACACCCTAGGGGGTTGTTGTTGTCTTTGTGTGTGGGCAATGACAGGTATTATAGGTGACCAGGATCCCAAAGAAGGAATGCTTGCTGAAGTCTTATCTGAGGTTGTTGTTGTGATGCCCTGAAATTAATTATATGCAATTTGGGCATTAATGATGGTTATGTGATTATTTATCATGGTAATTGATTATGTGATGGGTAATGAAGTGTTAGCATGATTTAATTGTATTGATTGTCAATTATGAGGAAAGCATGATTTAGTGGAAGTTTAATGCATTTTTGTAAATGCTTTTAAAATACCATGTTGGGGTATTTTATACATCATGTTAATTAATGGGTACAAGTTTAATTAAATTAACCCATATACCCCCACTATACCTTTACCCACTTACTTTACCAATCACACCTTAAATCCCCAACTCACTCTCAAACCCTATCCTTTACCCCCATTTTCGAAATTCTTCAAAGGAGGAAGGAGGAAGCTCCACAAAACTTTGTTTGTGTGATCTTGGTTAAGATTTGGAGTCTTCAAGAGGTATGGAACCCTTCCCAAAGTTTTTGTGATGTTTGGTTTTGAAATGGGGTGACTTTGAAGTGATTTATGTGGGTTTGTTTGGGTATGTGTTGTATGTTGTTGGGGTATGATTTTTGAAGTGTTTTATATGGGTTTTAGTGGGTTATGATGATGTTAATGTTGTAGGAAAGTTTGGGTTCGAATGGTTTAAGATGGAGCTTGAAAAATGCTCAAAATGGTGAAAAATCGCGCACCAGCAGGTGGCGATCGTTCGCGTGAAATGAGGCGATCGATCGCCGAAGGCCAGTAGCCATTTTGCGTAGCAGGCGATCGATCGCCTCAAATGAAGCGATCAATCGCCGCAAGGCAAAAAGTGAGGCGATCGATCTCCTCAAGTAGCGATCGATCGCCACTGTTTAAAAAGTGGAAAATGATGATTTTTGTTGAATTTTTGGTATTTGGCTATTGTTTAGCTTCTAATATCGATTTGTATCGTTATGTAGAACCATCCCAGGTACCCACAACTTCACGGAGATAAAGTTCTACAACTTCTCCATTTTTTTGGAATTAAGGTACGTAAGACGCGTACGGGCATCGGACGGTAACACATTCTTACACTATGACTATGCAATAATCGTATAAGTATTTAAGATGTTTATGATGATGATGTTTATGATGAGTGAAGAGGATATGATGTTTATGATGATGATTATGATAAGTAAGTTTATGATGATGATGTTTATGATGAGTGAAGAGGATATGATGTCTATGAGGACGATTATGATAAGTAACGATGATGTTTATATGATGTCTATATAATGATACGATGTTATGATATGGTAAGAGACCATACGATTGGGTAAGATGCCCACGTGGTAAGATGCCACACGATGTTATGATATGGTAAGAGACCATACGATTGGGTAAGATGCCCACGTGGTAAGATGGCACACGATGTTATGATATGGTAAGAGACCATACGATTGGGTAAGATGCCCACGTGGTAAGATGCCACACGATGTTATGATATGGTAAGATGTCATACGATAGGGTAAGATGCCCACGTGGTAAGATGCCACACGATGTTATGATATGGTAAGATGCAATACGATAGGGTAAGATGCCCATGTGGTAAGATGCCACACGATGTTATGATATGGTAAGATGTCATACGATAGGGGTAAGATGCCCATATGCACGAATGTGAATCAGGGTCAACAAAAAGAAGTTGACGAATAACCAGCAAGTTTACTTAACTAAGATTTCGTACATTTATTGTTACATTTTGTTATGATATTTATAAGATGATGATGTTATAAGATGATGATGCTATAAGATGATGATGCTATAAGATGATGATGCTTATATGATGATGATGTTATAAGATGATGATATTTATAAGATGATGATGCTTATATGATGATGATGTTATAAGATGATGATATTTATAAGATGATGATGCTTATATGATGATGATGTTATAAGATGATGATATTTATAAGATGATGATTTTTTTTACAAGATAATGATTTTAATCATTCATATCAAGAATTAATGATGAAACATGGACAACCAAAGAGGGTTAATGCGATTAACCAGGAAGTATACGTTACCAATTACTTTCATGCATTTGTTTATATGCCATTACCCTATGATGTTAAGTAATGATGTACATGCTCATGATGGGTTGTTCCTGTAGGTACACTTTGGACCGAAGGGCCTAGGGTCGGGTTGAGGCAGTGAGCTGAAAAGAGCAAGATGAATATATGATACAGGATTTTGATAGTCTCTACTCTAGGAGTAGTGTAAATCTATAGCTTTAACATTCATTATTGAGAATGTAATTAATTAGCTTTTGAAATTTTATTGTGGCCTGTAATCTTATTAGCTCAAAGCTACAACCGAAACCCTAAGACGTTATGAATGCATGTTTAGTCCATAATACGTGTATAAGATGATGTTGAGGTAGGAAGACCCAACATTAGTGGTATCAGAGCAGTGGTTAGAGAACCCGGGAATGAGTGAAGGGTAGCCTTAGCAATAAGTTGGCTAGGTGCTTACTTTTAAACATGTTTTATGCATATGTTGCATATGAAGTATATGATGTTGTACTAACATGTTTTGTTTATCTAACGATGTATTATATGAACTGCTTTTGGGTATTGTTGTTAACCCTTGTATTGCAGCATAGCAGCAAATGTTGAAGTAGATGATGCGATTTCATATGCACTTCTCTGTCGCCCACGCCTCTTATAGTCTCGACCCCCGCTGGAAGAAGTTTGATTACTGATCGGATTGTCTATGATGGCCTCATTTATTTTGAGGATAACGAGCTAAGGCAAAGGACTGTCTGATTCAGGTCTGATATGGGAGTCCAGTGGACATTCTTTGGGGATGGTTCTCGTTCTAAGATCTCGTTGATATCTGCTGTCAAGATGGCGCAGTTGTTGGAACGAGGTCATACAGGATATCTCATCTATGCCATTGATGTTACTGGAAAGATGGAAGAATTAAAGGTTGAGGATGTTCCCGTAGTGGCGGAGTTTCCTGATGTCTTTCCGGAAGAGATTCCCGGATTCCCACCGACGAGAGGTCGAGTTTGGGATTGAGTTACTACTGGGGACGTCTGCCATTTCTCGTGCCCCGTATAGAATGGCACCAGCGGAGCTAAGGGAGTTAAAGATTCAGTTGCAAGAGCTCCTTGATAAGGGCTATATACGCCCTAGTGTATCGCCCTAGGGTGCACCAGTCCTATTTTTCAAAAAGAAAGATGGTTCGATGCGGCTGTGCATCGATTACAGACAACTGAACAAAGCCATAGTGAAGAATAAGTATCCGCTTCCGAGGATTGATGATTTGTTTGATCAGCTGCAGGGTACGAGGCTCTACAGTAAGATCGATCTGATATCGGGGTACCATCAGCTTCGAGTTCGAGAGGATGATGTACAGAAGACAGCTTTCAGGACGAGATATGGGCACTATGAATTCTTAGTCATGCATTTTGGGGTGACGAATGCCCCAACTGTTTTCATGAGTTTGATGAACAGGGTGTTTCAGCCATATTTGGACCAGTTCGTCATAGTTTTCATTGACGATATACTCATTTATTCTCGGACCAAAGAGGAACACGTGAAACACTTGAGGACAGTACTCCAGATCCTTAGGGCTCATCAGTTATATGCAAAGCTCAGCAAGTGCGAGTTCTGGTTGAGCAGTGTAGTGTTCTTGGGTCATGTTATATCTAGCAGTGGGATATCTGTAGATCCCATGAAGATTGAAGCTGTGATGGAGTGGGCTGCACCCACTTCTGTACCCGAGATACGGAGCTTTCTTGGTTTAGCGGGATATTACCGACGTTTCATCGAGGGTTTCTCAAAGATTGCCAAACCCCTAACACAGCTGACTCAGAAAGGAGTGTCGTTTGATTGGTCCGAAGCTTGTGAGGAAAGCTTCCAAGAATTAAAGCGCCGTTTGACCACGGCACCTGTATTGGTGATTCCGTCTGAGAATAAGAAGTTTGCCTTGTACGCGGATGCATCATTGCAAGGTTTGGGCTATGTGTTGATGCAAGATAAGCACGTGGTGGCTTATGCTTCGAGGCAATTGAAGCCTCATGAGACCAGATACCCAGTTCATGACTTGGAACTGGCGGCTATCATTTTCGCCTTGAAGATTTGGCGGCATTACCTATATGGTACATCATTTACCATCTTTACAGACCATAAGAGCCTAAAGTTTCTATTCACACAGGCTGATTTGAATATGCGCCAAAGGAGGTGGATAGATTTACTCAAGGATTATGACTGTGAGATTGAGTACCATCCTGGTAAAGCAAATTTGATAGCAGACGCCTTAAGTCGGAAGGTGAAGAGTACTGCTGAGGATGCTATGTGTTTGTCGGCTTTGATGACTTCTTACTGCCATTTGGGCTATGATTTCGATGTGGACATGTCACCTGTGCGAGTGTCGACCTTATTGGCAGAGCCAGACATATTTGAGGCGATCAGGAAGGCCTAGAGGTCTGATGATGAGGTTCATAGGTGGACATCATTGGTACTTCAGGGTCAGCCGTCCAAGTTCAGAGTGGCTGAGGATGATTCCTTGAGACTGGGCAACCGATGGGTAGTCCCAGATACACCAGAGTTGCGTAGAGGAATATTGGAGCGAGCTCATAGTAGTCGGTTCAGTATCCATCCAGGAGGAAGGAAGATGTATAAGGACCTATGCGGTCAATTCTGGTGAAGACGCATGAAGCGTGATGTGATCACTTTTGTTAAAAGATGTTTGATCTGCCAGCAGGTAAAGGTAGAGAGACAGAGGCCTGGTGGCGAGCTGAAGAGCTTGGAGGTACCCCAATGGAAGTGGGAGCACATATCTATGGACTTCGTGACCCACTTGTAAGTAATCCATCATGCAAAGCAACGCAGCGGAATATAAAAAAAAATTATGGATTACAAGACACCGGATCTATACATAGGGGTTCATATCGGATAAAGGATAACAAAAGTCTCACCCTTGTAGCGTGTTTGAGCATATTCCACGGAGCACCACGTCCAACGATCCTGAGTCACGAGCAACACCTCCAAGGTCTTGCCTCAACGGTATCCACACGATAAAATCGATAAGGGATAGTTTAAGAACAAAGTGCTAGATTTGTTCTTGAACCGGAACAAGAAGCACACTCGATTCACAATCGAGAATGATTGCCGGAATTCGACAATGCTCATGTCGACTATGAAGAAGTCGAGAGAAGCAAGTTGTGATCGGCGGCCAAGTGCTCTTGGTGTGTCTAGGTTATTTGATAAAATTGTATGATTAACTCTTTAATCATAACCTTGTATATCATTATATAGGATTTAATTAAAGGCTTTCATAAAGCCTCATGGGCTCAAGCCCATGATTTTAATTTAATTCTTATAATTATTTAATTAAGACTCCTCTTAATTATTTAACTCATCCCATGAATTTAATTTCCCTTCTCGATTTAATCTTTTGTGCGACCCGATAGGATCTTGTAATGTTGGCAGTGACATAAAATCTCATTTTACGTCACAAGCAAGGAGCGGTGTCTAGCAACACATCAAGTCTACCCAAATTACAAGAATGTCAATGACTCGACATATCCTTTAGAACTTGTGATAATATTAACCATGTAACTTAATCCCTTTGTCCTTTGTGTTTAGATTGAACACGAGTCATGGAATAGTCATACTCGTATATTCAATCTTTATTTTCTTGATCCCCAAGTGGAACTAGAATAAACGAATAAGCTCGATATCTGATATCGACTCATTCGAGCATGGCCATGCATTTTAGTTCTCACTTGATCAAGGGCCAAACACTTCTCCTGTTATATAGGAGGGACAAATCCTATCTCGATCAGTCAACATCCCTCTACATAATTCGTAGTGTATCCAATAGTCGCCTTTATAGTTTACCCTGTTACGGGTAACGTTTGACAATATCAAGATACATAACTCCTTATGTTGGGATCTCTGATGATCACAAGTCGTAAGGATTATATACATTATTATCACTATGAGAATTGCTTATGACACTCATATAACTATCCATGTAGCATTCTCATGGTGGGTCTGTCCAGTACATCGTTCTATGACATGTACCCATGTGTTGATTTGATATCTCATATCAATGAACAATTCATCAATCAACACATACTAGTCTCAATGCATTATCATTATCCCGATTCAGATAATACTCGACTAGGGACAACTTTAAGAACAATACAATATTATTCTAGGGACATTAACTTATATATCAATTCATATTGCACAGATATTCGAATAATATATACTAATGATTTGCCATTAACAAAATCATAATACAGTATATGTCACAAGCAATCATCTAATGACTTGTCTTAGGGCATATCCCAACAAATCTCCCACTTGCACTAAGACCAATCAGACATATACTTAATGCCTAGAGATCTAGTATGACGATCAAGCTACTGCTGTGACAGTGGCTTCGTCAATGGGACATATACATTATCATCTGTTGGTACTTTGCATATTCATTTAGGCAAAACACACATCCTAATTGCGATCGAAAATCATCTTTGTCGGTTTGGAAGCTTGCATCAGTGTAACCCATTACATTGAGCTCTTCCTCACCTCCATAAATCAAGAATGTATCCTTAGTTCTTCTCAAGTACTTCAGGATATTCTTGACAGCAATCCAGTGACCCTCACCTGGATCAACTTGATATCTGCTCGTCATGCTCAAAGCATACGATACATCGGGATGAGTACATATCATGGCATACATGATAGATCCAATAGCTAATGCATATGGAATCTTACTCATGTGTTGTCTCTCATCTGGTGTTGAAGGACACTTTTCCTTCGAGAGATATATACCATGTGTCATAGGCACGAATCCTTTCTTTGATTCTTGCATGCTAAACCTTTTAAGCACTTTATCTATGTATGTACTTTGACTTAGGCCGAGAAGCCTTCTCGATCTATCTCTATAGATCTTGATTCCTAATACATAGGTGGCTTCTCCCAATTCATCGAAAGCAGTTCCCTAGCCAAATATGTACAGATTGTAAGGCAGGGATATCATTCCCAATGAGAAGTATGTCATCTACATACAACACTAGGAAAATGATTATGCTCCCACTAACCTTCTTGTAGACACAAGGTTCATCTACGTTTTTGATAAAACCAAACTCTTTGATTGCATCATCAAAACGAAGATTCCAACTCCGAGAAGCTTGCTTCAATCCATAAATGGATCGTTGTAGCTTGCATATCTTTCCAGCATCCTTTGGATCGACAAAACCCTGGGGCTGTGTCATGTACACATCCTCGAGCAGATTTCCATTAAGGAAAGCTGTTTTGACATCCATCTGCCAGATTTCATAATCATGAAATGCAGCTATTGCAAGTAAGATCCTTATGGATTTAACCATGGCCACTGGTGAAAGGTTTCATCATAGTCAATACCATGAATTTGTTTGAATCTTTTTGCAACCAGCCGACCTTTATAGGTTTGTACATTACCATCCATAACGGTCTTTTTCTTGAAAATCCATTTGCACCCTATGGGTCGTACCCCTTCAGGTGGATCAAACAAAGTCCATACTTGGTTTGCATACATGGATTCCATCTCAGATTTCATGACCTCTTGCCATTTCTCAGAATCAGTGCCCATTATAGCTTGTTGATAAGATGACGGCTCATCCTCATCAATAAGTAGTAAGTAACCTTGTTGAGTCACAAGAAATCCATATCTCTGTGGCTCCCGGTGTTCTCTTACAGACCTACGCTGGGCTTGTGTCTGTTGAGCAGGTACTTCTTCCATAACGGCTTGCGGTGCCTGCTCTGTTTCCATCTCAATCTCAGGTTCAGTGTTTTCTTGTGGTTGAACTTCACTAAGTTCTATTTTTCTCCCACTGGTTTTTCTAGAAATAAATTCTCTTTCAAGAAATACACCAGTCCGAGCAACAACTACTTTGTTCTCGGTGGGATAATAGAAATAGTATCCTTTCGTTTCCTTAGGATACCCCACAAATAAACACTTATCAAATTTGGGTCCAAGTTTGTTAGTGGTGTGACGTCTAACGAAAGCCTCACAACCCCAAATCTTCATAAAAGACATACTAGGACGCTTCCCAGTCCATATCTCATATGGTGTCTTTTCCACTGATTTAGATGGAACACGGTTCAGTAAGAAAATTGCTGTTTCTAGAGCGTGTCCCCAAAACGATATCGAAAGATCTGCATGACTCATCATTGATCTAACCATGTCCAACAAGGTTCGATTTCTCCTCTCGGATACACCATTCCATTGTGGAGTATACGGAGGAGTGAGTTGTGGGATTATTCCACACTCCTTTAGATAGTCATGAAACTCTTGGCTTAAGTATTCACCTCCTCGATCTGATCGAAGTATTTTGATACTTTTGCCAAGTTGGTTTTGTACTTCATTCTTGAAATCTTTGAATTTTTCAAAGGTTTCATGCTTATGCTTCATTAGGTACACATACCCATATCTACTGAGGTCATCAGTAAATGTAACGAAGTATTGAAAACCACCTCTAGCTTGTGTACTTATTGGTCCACATACATCACTATGTATTAGTCCCAATAAAACATTTGCCCTTTTAACATGTCCCTTGAAAGGGTCTTTAGTCATCTTACCCATTAAACAAGATTCGCATGTTTCATATGATTCAAGATCAAAAGAATCTAATACTCCATCCTTATGAAGTTTAGATATGCGGTTCTCGTTTATGTGGCCCAAGCGACAATGCCAGAGATAAGTCGGATTACAATCATTATTTTTAATCCTTTTCGTATTTATGTTACAGATAGGCATATCAAGATTTAATAAATAAAGATCATTCACCATTTGTGCACTTGCATAAAACATATAATTTAAATAAATGGAACAACAGTTGTCCTTTATAATAAATGAAAATCCATACTTGTCCAAACAAGAAATATAAATAATGTTTTTGGTAATTGAAGGCACAAAATAACAATCTTTTAAAATCAATGATAAACCAGAAGGCAAAGATAAATGATAATCTCCTATAGCTAATGCAGCAACTCTTGCTCCATTTCCAACTCGGAGATCTACTTCGCCTTTTGCCAACAATCTACTCTTTTTGAGGTCCTGGACATTTACACAAATGTGAGATCCACATCCAGTATCTAATACCCAAGATGAAGAAGTAGATAAATTGACTTCTATAACAAAAATACCTGAAGTGGAAGTCACACTTCCTTTCTTGAGATCCTCCAGATATACTTTGCAGTTCCTTTTCCAATGACCGGTCTCACCGCAATGGAAACAGTTCCCTTCCTTTGCAATCCCTCCCTTTGGCTTCAGTGCAGAAGACTTTGGCTTAGATTTAACAAAGACCTTCTTTGCTTTCTTATTGCCTTTAGCTTTGGCCTTTCCTTTGCCCTTATTCACAATAAGAACATTTGTGGCCTTAGTCTTCTTTGTATTCGCTTCATATGTTCTCAACATACCAAGTAATTGTGGTAGAGTCTTTTCCATGTCAGTCATATTGTAATTTACTACAAATTGACTGAAGCTCTCAGGCAACGATTGCAAGATCACATCGGTGGCCAACTCTTGGTCCAATGGAAAACCCAGCTTCTCCAGATTCTCAATTGTACCCAATCATCTTGAGTACATGAGTTCCAACTAGGCTTCCCTCTACCATCCTGCACTGGAACAACGCTTTAGAGACGTCATACCTCTCTTGTCTAGCTTGCTATTGGTACAATTGCTTTAAGTGTTCGATCATATCGAACGCCTCCATTTCCTCATGTTGCTTCTGAAGCTCAGAGTTCATGGTGGCAAGCATAAGGCAGCCAACATCAAGTGCGTCATTCTGATGCTTCTTGTAAGCATCTTTATCGGCTCTAGTAGTTGTCAGGGGAGCTTCCTCGACAGGTAAGGGTTCCTCTAGGACATATTGTTTCTTTTCTTGCTTGAGGAATATCCTCAGATTCCTATACCAGTCTAGGAAGTTTGTCCCATTTAATTTGTCCTTCTCAAGGACCGATCGTAGTGATAATGTGCTTGTTGTATTGTTAGTTGCCATTGATATCTACAATATAAATATGCAAAATAAGTTTATGATTTAATCATTTAATATGGTCTTATATTAAATGATACTCCCACTATTTTGTTTAAAAATATCAACCCTCGAAACCTTTAGTGGGCCAAGATCCATATTTCGCCTAATCTTGAGTTAGCTTTGGCTAATCGCCCAAGACTCGGTTATTTAGGTAGACAACACTTTGTCAATTACATCATATGTAATTCTTGGATAGTTGGACGAACAACACTTTGTTCAATTCATCAAATGAATTATTATCCTACCCATGCCTCTAGGTTCCCAATCCTATTGAGATAACCTAGTTAAGTCGTACCCAATTTAAAGTATAATGGATATCACTGTTATCCTTTCGCGCCTTACTAAGATTGCCACGGTGCTTTGCTTTGGCAAACCCACACATGTGCAATCGAAGTTTTGATTAGTACTTTTAATTTTGGAAGGCATCTAAAACTTAATATTTTAGAGGGATTTATTGATCTCATGATTAGTTTGATAATTTAAAATATGTCCACTACATATAGGTCTATACATATCTACATATATGTATAATACAATTATCAATCTAAAACATAAGATAAATCATGCATCAACATACATAATTAAACGTGACATGGTTATAGCCCCTACTAGCGATTTTCTCAAGCCAATGAGAAAATCCTAAGAGTCAACCTAAGGTAACTTCACAAGCACCTTCCTTTGGCTCCAATTTGTGAATAGCCTCCTCATCCCGGCACGATGCTCCAACTTCATTGATCACCATCAACAAATAAACTATACTATTTACAAGATACAGAATTCCTCGATTCACATTCGAGGGGAACATAGGGGAGGGATAACATTTAGAATAAAATAGAGAAGGCACGACACGCAGGTCGTATTATAAATTACAAACATTCACAAATCCTATCTAATAGGTCAAAGGGCTATAACCATGCACCATGCTCAAACAACACATAAAACATGCTTTAACATTTAATTAATTAAATTCTAAACAATTTAAATTTAAATTCTAATTAAAACTGTAAAATAATTTTTGAAAAATTATCGTACGCTCGGGACATCACATGCCACGAACTTAAGCGACTAAGCCACGAACCACCATGGTTCGAACCAACCAAACACCACGGCTGGACCAATTATGGGCCTAGGGTTCGAAACCCTAGCCCATGGCCGAACCATTGACCGAGCGGCGGCGGCGCTAGGGTCTAACCCTAGCCGCCTTGCTCCTTGTTTGTGTTTCCTTCGAGCCAACTTGTTCGAAACGCCGGAATCCATGAGCCACGAATCATGGTCAGGCCATGTACGGTGGTGGCTCAACCATCTCGAGCCAAGGGTTCGAAAACCCTAGCTCTCACGTGGTGAAGCCACTTATCCATGCATGCGTGAACCATTATCGAGCCAAAGAGTTCAAAACTCATCCACGTCTCGAAACCTCCATGCACCAACATGAGCCACAACGACTAGTCCATCTCGAGCCAAGGGTTCGAAAACCCTAGCCCTCACGTGGCTAAGCCGTGGGTCAAGTGTACTAGGTGGTGGCCGAAACATTACTCAATTAATTTGATTATTCGCTTCGTGTATCGTATACATCAAACATCAATTATATCAAAAATAATTTCATGATAATTTCACAAACTTAATATTAACATATCATATATGTTCATACAGTTTTAAATAGCATGCAATATTAGTTCTAATATGATTAAAATAATTTAATCACATAAATCCGATATGAGCCTTGTACACGGCTCTGATACCACTTTAAGTAATCCATCATGCATAGCAACGCAGCGGAATATAAAAAAAAATTATGGATTACAAGACACCAGATCTATACATAGGGGTTCATATCGGATAAAGGATAACAAAAGTCTCACCCTTGTAGCGTGTTTGAGCAGATTCCACGGAGCACCACGTCCAACGATCTCGAGTCACGAGCAACACCTCCAAGGTCTTGCCTCAACGGTATCCACACGATAAAATCGATAAGGGATAGTTTAAGAACAAAGTGCTAGATTTGTTCTTAAACCGGAACAATAAGCACACTCGATTCACAATCGAGAATGATTGCCGAAATTCCACAATGCTCACGTCGACTATGAAGAAGTCGAGAGAAGCAAGTTGTGATTGGCGGCCAAGTGCTCTTGGTGTGTCTAGGTTATTTGATAAAATTGTATGATTAACTCTTTAATCATAACCTTGTATATCATTATATAGGATTTAATTAAAGGCTTTCATAAAGCCTCATGGGCTCAAGCCCATGATTTTAATTTAATCCTTATAATTATTTAATTAAGACTCCTCTTAATTATTTAATTCATCCCATAAATTTAATTTCCCTTCTCGATTTAATCTTTTGTGCGACCCGATATGATCTTGTAATGTTGGCAGTGACATAAAATCTCATTTTACATCACAAACAAGGAGCGGTGTCTAGCAACACATCAAGGCTGCCCAAATTACAAGAATGTCAATGACTCGACATAACCTTTAGAACTTGTGATAATATTAACCATGTAACTTAATCCTTTTCTCCTTTGTGTTTAGATTGAACACGAGTCATGGAATAGTCATACTCGTATATTAAATCTTTATTTCTTGATCCCCAAGTAGAACTAGAATAAACGAATAAGCTCGATATCTCATATCGACTCATTCGAGCATGGCCATGCATTTTAGTTCTCACTTGATCAAGGGCCAAACACTTCTCCTGTTATATAGGAGGGACAAATCCTATCTCGATCAGTCAACATCCCTCTACATAATTCGTAGTGTATCCAATAGTCGCCTTTATAGTTTACCCTGTTACGGGTAACGTTTGACAATATCAAGATACATAACTCCTTATGTTGGGATCTCTGATGATCACAAGTCGTAAGGATTACATACATTATTATCACTATGAGAATTGCTTATGACACTCATATAACTATCCATGTAGCATTCTCATGGTGGGTCTGTCCAGTACATCGTTCTCTGACATGTACCCATGTGTTGATTTGATATCTCATATCAATGAACAATTCATCAATCAACACATACTAGTCTCAATGCATTATCATTATCCCGATTCATGATAATACTCGACTAGGGACAACTTTAAGAACAATACAATATTATTCTATGGACATTAACTTATATATCAATTCATATTGCACAGATATTCGAATAATATATACTAATGATTTGCCATTAACAAAATCATAATACAGTATATGTCACAAACAATCATCTAATGACTTGTCTTAGGGCATATCCCAACACCACTTGCCAAGGACGGCCTCTGGATTTGATGCGATCTGGGTGATCGTGGATAGGCTAACGAAGGTAGCTCACTTCATCCCTTACTGTATGACTTTCACATACCTAAAGATGGCCCAATTATATGTACGGGATGTAGTGAGGTTGCATGGAGTTTCAGTCTCGATTGTGTCTGACAGAGACCAAGGTTTACTTCACATTTCTGGGAAGGTCTCCAGACAGCTTTTGGCACAGAAGTGAGACCGAGTACAGCTTATCACCCTCAGACAGATGGCCAGACAGAGCGTACCATTCAGACGCTCGAAGACATGTTGAGGGCATGTGTTTTGGAGTTTGATACTCCATGGCAAGATGCAGTACCATTGGTGGAGTTCTCCTATAATAACAGCTACCAGGCGAGCATTCAAATGGCCCCTTTTGAAGCTCTTTACGGACGACGATGTAAGTCACCACTGTATTGGGAGGACTTGACTAGTAAAGCGGTCGGAGGACCGGATATGATTAAGGATATGGAAGAAAAGATTAAGATGATACGCCAAAAGATGAAAGCGGCCCAGGATAGGCAAGCAGCCTATGCCAATAAGCGACGGCGACCGCTAGAATTCCAAGTAGGAGACAAGGTATTCTTGAAAATCTCACCCTTCAGGGGTGTAGTTCGTTTTGGTATGCGGGGGAAGTTATCTCCGAGGTATGTTGGGCCGTACGAGGTATTGCAGCGTATCGGTACATTGGCCTACCGTTTGGCTCTACCGCCGTCTTTATCGGGTATTCATGATGTCTTTCATGTCTCTATGTTGCGGAAGTATGAGCCAGACCCGTCTCATGTATTACAGCCTACTGAAGTGCAGTTGGACTCAGATGTATCCTACGTAGACCGACCGGTTAGAATTCTGGATCGATAGGATCGCAGACTATGAAGTAAGATTATACCGATGGTCAATGTTCAGTGGGATCATCGGGGTGTCGAGGAGGCTACGTGGGAGACGGAACGACATATGATGCAGCGTTACCCGGAACAACTTTCTGTTATGATTTATGTTTAGTTTCTTTTTGGGTAAGTGCATGCGATTTCGAGGACGAAATCTTATAAGTAGGGGAGTAATGTGATGCCCCGAAATTAATTATATGCAATTTGGGCATTAATGATGGTTATGTGATTATTTATCATGGTAATTGATTATGTGATGGGTAATGAAGTGTTAGCATGATTTAATTGTATTGATTGTCAATTATGAGGAAAGCATGATTTAGTAGAAGTTTAATGCATTTTTGTAAATGCTTTTAAAATACCATGTTGGGGTATTTTATACATCATGTTAATTAATGGGTACAAGTTTAATTAAATTAACCCATATACCCCCACTATACCTTTACCCACTTACTTTACCAATCACACCTTAAATCCCCAACTCACTCTCAAACCCTATCCTTTACCCCCATTTTCGAAATTCTTCAAAGGAGGAAGGAGGAAGCTCCACAAAACTTTTGTTTGTGTGATCTTGGTTAAGATTTGGAGTCTTCAAGAGGTATGGAACCCTTCCCAAAGTTTTTGTGATGTTTGGTTTTGAAATGGGGTGACTTTGAAGTGATTTATGTGGGTTTGTTTGGGTATGTGTTGTATGTTGTTGGCGTATGATTTTTGAAGTGTTTTATATGGGTTTTAGTGGGTTATGATGATGTTAATGTTGTAGGAAAGTTTGGGTTCGAATGGTTTAAGATGGAGCTTGAAAAATGCTCAAAAATGGTGAAAAATCGCGTACCAGCAGGTGGCGATCGATCGCCTGAAATGAGGCGATCGATCGCCGAAGGCCAGTAGCCAATTTGCGTAGCAGGCGATCGATCGCCTCAAATGAAGCGATTGATTGCCGCAAGGCAAAAAGTGAGGCGATCGATCGCCTCAAGTAGCGATCGATCGCCACTGTTTAAAAAGTGGAAAATGATGATTTTTGTTGAATTTTTGGTATTTGGCTATTGTTTAGCTTCTAATATCGATTTGTATGGTTATTTAGAACCATCCCAGGTACCCACAACTTCACGGAGATAAAGTTCTACAACTTCTCCATTTTTTTGGAATTAAGGTACGTAAGACGCGTACGGGCATCGGACGGTAACACATTCTTACACTATGACTATGCAATAATCATATAAGTATTTAAGATGTTTATGATGATGATGTTTATGATGAGTGAAGAGGATATGATGATGATTATGATAAGTAAGTTTATGATGATGATGTTTATGATGAGTGAAGAGGATATGATGTCTATGAGGACGATTATGATAAGTAACGATGATGTTTATATGATGTCTATATAATGATATGATGTTATGATATGGTAAGAGACCATACGATTGGGTAAGATGCCCACGTGGTAAGATGCCACACGATGTTATGATATGGTAAGATGCCATACGATAGGGTAAGATGCCAACGTGGTAAGATGCCACACGATGTTATGATATGGTAAGATGCCATACGATAGGGTAAGATGCCCACGTGGTAAGATGCCACACGATGTTATGATATGGTAAGATGCCATACGATAGGGTAAGATGCCCACGTGGTAAGATGCCACACGATGTTATGATATGGTAAGATGCCATACGGTGGGGTAAGATGCCCATATGCACGAATGTGAATCAGGGTCAACAAAAAGAAGTTGACGAATAACCAGCAAGTTTACTTAACTAAGATTTCGTACATTTACTGTTACATTTTGTTATGATATTTATAAGATGATGATGTTATAAGATGATGATGCTATAAGATGATGATGCTTATATGATGATGATGTTATAAGATGATGATATTTATAAGATGATGATGCTTATATGATGATGATGATATTTATAAGATGATGATGCTTATATGATGATGATGTTATAAGATGATGATATTTATAAGATGATGATTTTTTTTACAAGATAATGATTTTAATCATTCATATCAAGAATTAATGATTAAATGCATGGCTATGAAACAGGGACAACCAAAGAGGGTTAATGCGATACGTTACCAATTACTTTCATGCATTTGTTTATATGCCATTACCCTATGATGTTAAGTAATGATGTACATACTCATGATGGGTTGTTCCTGTAGGTACACTTTGGACCGAAGGGCCTAGGGTCGGGTTGAGGCAGTGAGCTGAAAGGAGCAAGATGAATATATGATACAGGATTTTGATAGTCTCTACTCTAGGAGTAGTGTAAATCTATAGCTTTAACATTCATTATTGAGAATGTAATTAGTTAGCTTTTGAAATTTTATTTTGGCCTGTAAACTTATTAGCTCAAAGCTACAACCGGAACCATAAGACGTTATGAATGCATGTTTAGTCCATAATACGTGTATAAGATGATGTTGAGGTAGGAAGACCCTAATGTTGTCTTTTGTCTATCCCAGTCGTAGGATAGTTAAGTATACCAGGGTTTGTCTTGGATAGTATAACGATGTAAATGGTGTTTATTTCCATCCACTCTTGATTTTTGGTGAATATTTGATGTTTCTTTACTACTTATTGTATTATGTAAATATTTTGAGTAAGAAATGTGTGCTAGATACTTATTGTGCATTCTATGGTATGATGTAAATATTTTTAGTACGGATTATGTGATGGGTGCCTATGATGCATGCTATGGTATTATTTATTTACTTGCTGCACTGGATATGATTATTGTGCTTTTCATTTTTTTTGGTATGTCCCTCGTGCGTGGAGGTCATGCCGAAATTTCTAGAGCCACTTGTTGGCAGGACTTTTAAATAATCTTGCGCTGTTTACAAATAAATAATCATTGTGTGATAATCAAACCCTTGATTAGGAACGGGTCCTCAAAGTTGGTATCAGAGCAAAAACTTGGAATGCTCTACTTTTGAGTCTTGTGTACACTTTGAATAGTTTAAGGACCCCCGTGCCCTTATCCCGTAATTAGTGCATTAATCACATAATCATGTACATGTAACCGTCTATGTTGGGAAATGACCATATGCTAACTTAGCATAATATACCACTAATAAAATTTCTCCGTTTATTTCATTCCGTGTCATTTCCAGTTTTCCAAACTAAACCATTTAACATATCATGTACCCTTGAAATACACTAATTACATTCTCAATTCATCTAGCAATTCACAATTAATTGCATACCACAAATAAATGAAAAGAGAAAGACATTTGCCTTTTATACAACCCATGTACACATATACACTGCTCACAAGCGAGCACCAAATAAACGTATGTGTACGTAATGTATAAAATACCATACTCCCAGCTCTGGTACCTCGATTCTGGAAGTGCCTCCAATCCACAGCTCGAGTTCAGCTCCAAAGCCAACCACGACCCTGTTCACCTGTCCCAACAGAGACAGCCCCCACACGGGGTGAGCATACCAATACCACCAAACCAATATTACCATAAAATAATTCATAATTTACAAGAATGTAAATGCCATGAAATATAAAAGATACTCCCTAGATGGCATCATCCTCATCCGGGAATCCCCTGTACAGTCCCTGTTCTCAAAATAACCAAAATCATCAAATCCCTAATAGCCGGTTAATTATTACATTGATTAACTAATCCTTTCCAAATTCCAATATCGATAACACTATTTCATTATCCAGTCATTACAGATATTCTAGATATCTAACCAATGGTTCCATTTCCTCGCTAGCTCAATAGCAGCGGCATTCATAACTGATGCTCGCTCCATGGCGACAACATCCAAAATATTGCTCGCTCCATTGCGGCACCGTACAATTCATATTATCGACCAATTTTATATAACTGTATTTCATTTCCGTTATCCTTCCATTCAACACAATTATATTATATCATGCATCACAATTGCAATAATATATTAAAGATATGCTCGTACGGCATACGTATATTATAATCCCGTATTTCGAGTCCAACCTTGATGAGTCCCACGTCCGATGAGTTATGTGCTAAAACACAAATAACTCTCAATTAAACATAGGCATGCAATCACGTGCCCAAGCATGTTCACAATTTCCAAAACTATCGTATATTCATGACGATTACCAAAATAAAAACCCCCCGGCTAAGCATGCATAATACCCAAAATATACCATTTTACAAGTTTAAAAGATAGCTAAAAACTCAACCGACAGTATTAAACTTTGGCTCCAGCCAATCCATTTTAAAAGTATAGCATTCCCATTGGAATGTAGACATTGCCCCGGAAATGGGCTACTCAAACCTTGATTCCAAAATCCCGACATTTTTCTAAAATTTTCAAAAAAAAAAACAAAATCCAACGGGTGGCGATCGATCGCCGATTTTATCGCGATCAATCGACACAGTCCAGTGGCCAAACCAGTGCATCTTCGCGATCGATCGCCAATCCTCGCGATCGATCACCCCGCACTGTTCATCGCCAACAATTTTTCAGCTGCTCGTCGCGATCGATCGCCCCACCTCGGCGATCGATCGCCACCTACGATTTTCTGAAAAATTGGAGCTTCCATGGTATTTTTCACACCCAAACTCAAAACCAACACCCCGTACACCTTCAACACCTCAAATACACCCTTAAAACTCAATAAAAACTCCAACAACAAACTTTAAGATTTTTACCCAAAATGCACAAACCCAAATCTAACATTAATACTCAACCAAAAACAACAATTCTACTACCAAATCGAAGACAATGACGAGGGGAAGACTAATACCTGATTATCTTTGAGAAAATCGGCTTCCGAGCCAAGCTACCATCGATTTTCCATCAAGGGAGAAGAGGGGAAATAGGGGGAGAAGGGTTAGGCGTAGAGAGAGAGGAGAGAGGGAAGGGTTCCATGCCAAATGACGGAATACCGAGTCCACTTGGTATATATAGTACCAAAACTCAAAAATACCAAACCTTCCACAAATACATCATAATTCATTAAATATCATCTGTTTTCAAAAATCATCTCTCAAACCTCAATTCCCATTACCAGCCCCAGTACAAAGTACTCCGGACCCCAAATCCCACCAAAGACCAAATTCCAAGGTTATCATCACGATGAGAATGCAATCTCATCCCTTGGATCCAACGACTCCAAAAACAGGATTTAAAATCCCCGGGAGTCCCAAAACCGCAATTAATACACAATTGCCACAATTAAAATACATTAAGGATTATTACCACACCGGGTTAACACTAATAATTCCCGGGTATCACAATTATCCCCCACTAATAAAATTCCGTCCTCGAAATTTGCACGGCCTACCACGTAATGCCGAGATTACAAAATCCAAACGGATTCACATCGTCTAATCATGAACATAACATGAACGCCACACCAACCGCGAGGATACCGACCTCGCACCAAAACCTGGAATGGAGTAAATCTCTCAAACCATCACAACTCAAAGAAAGACGTCAGTATTCCCCGATGCCAACCATCTCAAAAGCAGTCAGCCAACCCTAACTGCAGATCAAACGAATCATACGTGATTCCAAAATAGATATCGTCTCAATGATATCTCCACTATTTAGCCTACGATGTTAATCACACATTGTTGCCAAGGAAGCCATCAGTACACTACAGTGTACTTATAACAAAACCGGTTCCCATTTTCCAATTCCACCTCCACCAAAGGAGCAGTTGCACCACTTTGCAACATGGATCGGGCCACTCACGGCCACTGATCAACACAAACACATCTCCAAAGATGTCTACACCCGTGTGTTCCAAGAAATCACATCTTGATCCGAACACACCATTGAGACTCCACAAGGTCTCAATTCCGAAAGGACATGCAAAACAATTAATCGCATTCTCGCCATACGCGTCAACCGCGACACCCAACACATCCAAAACATGGTCATCCCTCGTTTACCCTAGGATTCAACGATTCTAACACAGGGATGTTATCAAATTACTCAGAAATGAATTACCATGGCCTAAGATACGACAATCCCTCCTCAGGGGAAGTCAACCAACCCTCACGATCATTCTTCAGAATGCATCATGTCATTAAGATTACCACTCCCAAGATGCCACAATCTCTCACCGGAGATTCATTCATCAAAGCAAATAAATCCAATGCTCGACGAGTACCAGGAAGAGTTGGCATTCATATACATACATCAACACAACATGCATACTCAATGCAATAGACTCGGGTATCTCCAATCATACCCAAAGTCCCAAAACCAACTGTCAATCCTCGATTATTCTCACTTCACTGAGAAAGAGGTTGACAAACCAAAACCAAAGGGTGTGACTTCAACATCAACACCACACAAACCAATCCAACGAATCTCCCAAAAGATTCAACCGGTAGGTATATCAATACCGCCTTCCTCACAAGGAAAGTGTCATGAATCCATGACCCTCCAACCTCGAACCACCGTTCGGAAAACCTGGATATATTTATACCAAAATACATCCCAGAACCCAGAAATACACAACTGGTTAGAATAGTGCATCAACGCCACTATTTCCCAATCAAAACCCATATACGCCATGTATACTCATCCTAATGATGCTCTGTACTAATGCCATAGTACTCCACAATTTCGAGCATCTCCCTGGAGACGTCTCCTCGAACGTCTCACCGAAAGGTAAGTAATCCATTACTCGGTCCAACACCAGTAATGCTTACCATGGCTAATTTACAAACAACCCACGATCGATACCAGTTGTCTCCATGACAGTACAATCTAAATCTCTCCTAGAGATACAATCAATATGGTAGTGTTACCCACTAACTATATCCCACAATTCTAATTGTGACTCCCGTTGCATTCCACATGCAAGGATGCTCAGCCAGAGCTAATAAAGACTTGTCGACACTCACGTTGGTATTCCCAACAAAATTGAGCTGTCCCAGAACAAGTCCCTTAACATTGACACATAAACGTCCCTGTGAGGCATTCCCTGCCTCAAAACTCATACGACATAGAGATTACAAGAGTTTATAATAAACCTTCATCGTATCACCGTACGATTCACCAAACTCAGTTCCAGCGAACACTGTAATGGCTATGACAAGCACACTATATCACTGCAACTATACTTGGCTAGCAATACGTTGTCCCCATAGGCTTGTACCAAACCTATCAACATGCCAAACGTTCCATTCCGGTATGCCATACCGTACAAACCATTAGAGTAGTGGGTCATCACCCAATATTTCTCTAAAACACCAAAGCATAATGGACATCCCGGTGTCCTTGCTCAACCACGGTGCAATCCTAATCCATTAGGACTTATTCCACACAATCAGGGTGGGTGTAACCATGTCTACCACACATTACAACGACAAGCGAGTAGTTTCCTCTATGACTACTCTTACCACCAATCACTTGGCCTTAGCCATTCCAGCGAGTATACCCAAAGGTATCACTACTCGAAAATATTTACCTCTATTACATGATGCGATGCACTCACCGGTACAATGCATCCAAAAATTCATCTAGCAAACTTGCTCGGCGTAATGGTCTCGTCAACCGGTGACGTAGACACCACCTTGTGCTCATCAACGGCACTCAAACCATATGGCTAAATACGTACACTCAGATGTATTATTCATCAAAATGACACTACACGTCTACATAGAACATCTACTATGTCATCGTCATCCCGTGACGGTATATGCCAACATATGATATCCAAAATCTCATCATCCACTCTTGACGGTATATGTCAATATACGACACCCATAATCTCATTGTCAAACACATGACGGTATATAACAACACATGGTATCCACAATAATGCTAACAAAACAGTAATATACCATAACTCATCGCTAATAAAATAGCGGCATACCTGTCTCCGTCGTCCAATAGTGGTACATAATCAACGCCCATAGCTCGTGGGCGGTACAATCCCAGTGCCATGTAGACAGCGGCAGAACCCATCGCTATAAAATCAGCGGTATGATCCCTTTCCATAAAGTCAGCGCCATAAAACATCGCTATACAATCGGCGGCAAGAACCATCGCCATAAAATCAGCGGTATAATCGTGGACTCAAGAGGCACTCACATTCATGCAGCACTTTGTTCCTTTCGGACCCAAGAGGTGGCTCACATTAAATGCAACACTTTGTTCCCGATCGCATCGCTACGTCATGACAGCGGCATCATCGCTCCAACGTGACATCGGCATGTATCATCGCTTCGACACGACAGCGGCATCATCGCTTCGACACGACAGCGGCATCATCGCTTCGACATGACGGTGGTATCATCGCTTCGACGTGACAGCGGCATGTACATCGCTTCGACACGACAGCGGCAAAATAAAAAATATATCACCTTGTTCCGCAGGCCCAAGAGGCCCTCCCATGCACGTGTCACATGCCCTATAAACGCAAGAGGTGACCCCGTACAATGCACGTGCCACATGCCCCGTAGGCGCAAGAGGTGACCCCGTACAATGCACGTGCCACATGCTCCGTAGGCGCAAGAGGTGACCCCATACAATGCACATTGTCCTTTTTGACTCAAGAATTGATGCCCATTCCATATAATCTTACCGACATTCATACACCTACATCAAGGTTAGCACAACAGTCCACAAATCCTGCTACGTTATATCGGCGGCTCAATAATATCCCTCGCTATGATATGATAGCGGCATTAACCATCGCTTCGACATATGAGCTTTAAATATTATGATCCATCGCTGGTGATATACCCGTAGCAGGACTCTAATTGCAATATCTATGCATGCTCAATTTCAATTGAAATCTCATAATCATATGGAAATCATACCCGAATGTTCCACTGTCTGTTATCCACCATTCCTGTCCTTAGACAGCGTATAATGTTTCTCATTTCCTGATTTTTCCTACAATATCAAATTCTTAAAACACTTTAATATCAAGTGCTAACCGTTCCCATCAATCTCATCTCATCGTATTCCATATGATCCTGCAACCATCAAGGTTAGCAATACCACATTCCACATCATAAAAGCACATAAGCAAATAGTTGTGTCACACAACACTAACTACCATCATGCATAAATATGTGCTACCCATCCTATCAGCATGTTCCAGGCCCTCAACAGCCCCAAAGAGCAAACCACTACTCTGATACCACTAAGGACCCTCGTGCCCTTATCCCGTAATTAGTGCATTAATCACATAATCATGTACATATAACCGTCTATGTTGGGAAATGACCATATGCTAACTTAGCATAATATACCAGTAATAAAATTTCTCCGTTTATTTCATTACGTGTCATTTCCAGTTTTCCCAACTAAACCATTTAACATATCATGTACCCTTGAAATACAATAATTACATTCTCAATTCATCTAGCAATTCACAAGTAATTGCATACCACAAATAAATGAAAAGAGAAAGACATTTGCCTTTTATACAACCCATGTACACATATACACTGCTCATAAGCGAGCACCAAATAAATGTATGTGTACGTAATATATAAAATACCATACTCCCAGCTCTGGTACCTCGATCCTGGAAGTGCCTCCAATCCACAGCTCGAGTTCAACTCCAAAGCCAACCACGACCCTATTCACCTGTCCCAACAGAGACAGCCCCTACACTGGGTGAGCATACCAATACCACCAAACCAATATTACCATAACATAATTCATAATTTACAAGAATGTAAATGCCATGAAATAGATACTCCCTGGATGGCATCATCCTCATCCGGGAATCCCCTGTACAGTCCCTATTCTCAAAATAACCAAAATCATCAAATCCCTAATAGCCAGTTAATCATTACATTGATTAACTAATCCTTTCCAAATTCCAATATCGATAACACTATTTCATTATCTAGTCATTACAGATATTCTAGATATCTAACCAATGGTTCCATTTCCTCGCTAGCTCAATAGCAGCGGCATTCATAACTGATGTTCGCTCCATGGCGACAACATCCAAAAATATCGCTCGCTCCATAGCGGCACCGTACAAATCATATTATCGACCAATTTTATATAACTGTATTCCATTTCCGTTATCCTTCCATTCAACACAATTATATTATATCATGCACCACAATTGCAATAATATATTAAAGATATGCTAGTACGTCATATGTACATTATAATCCCGTAGTTCGAGTCCAACCTTGATGAGTCCCACGTCCGATGAGTTATGTGCTAACACACAAATAACTCTCAATTAAACATAGGCATGCAATCACGTGCCCAAGCACGTTCACAATTTCCAAACCTATCGTCTATTCATGATGATTACCAAAATAAAAGCCCCCCGGCTAAGCCTGCATAATACCCAAAATATACCATTTTACAAGTTTAAAAGATAGCCAAAAACTCAACCGACAATCCCGTTTTATTAAACTTTGGCTCCAACCAATCCATTTTAAAAGTATAGCATTTCCATTGGAATGTAGACATTGCCCCGGAAATGGACTACTCAAACCTCGATTCCAAAATCCCGACATTTTTCTAAAATTTTCAAAAAAAAAAAACAAAATCCAACGGGTGGCGATCGATCGCCACAGTCCAGTGGCCAAACCAGTGCATCTTCGCGATCGATCGCCAATCCTCGCGATCGATCGCCGAGGACTCGCGATCGATCGCCCGCACTGTTCATCGCCAACAATTTTCAGCTGCTCGTCGCGATCGATCGCCCCACCTACGATTTTCTAAAATTGGAGCTTCCATGGTGTTTTTCACACCCAAACTCAAAATCAACACCCCATACACCTTCAACATCTCAAATACACCCTTAAAACTCAATAAAAACTCCAACAACAAACTTTAAGATTTTTACCCAAAATCCACAAACCCAAATCCAACATTAATACTCAACCAAAAACAACAATACTACTACCAAATCGAAGACAATAACGAGGGGAAGACTAATACCTGATTATCTTCGAGAAAACCGGCTTCCGAGCCAAGCTACCATCGATTTTTCCATCAAGGGAGAAGAGGGGAAATGGGGGGAGAAGGGTTAGGCGTAGAGAGAGAGGAGAGAGGGAAGGGTTCCGTGCCAAATGACGGAATACCGAGTCCACTTGGTATATATAGTACCAAAACTCAAAAATACCAATCCTCCACAAAGACATCATAATTCATTAAATATCATCTGTTTTCAAAAATCATCTCTCCAACCTCAATTCCCATTACCAACCCCAGTACAAAGTACTCCGGACTCCAAATCCCACCAAAGACCAAATTCCAAGATTATCACCACGATGAGAATGCAATCTCATTCCTTGGATCCAATTGCTCCAAAAACAGGATTTAAAATCCCCGGGAGTCCCAAAACCGCAATTGATACACAATTGCCACAATTAAAATCCATTAAGTATTATTACCACACCGGGATTAACACTAATAATTCCCGGGTATCACAAATAGGCACGAATGAACATGCGCGTATGTGTTTGTAACTTATTTACATATTTGCTCTTACATGATTTGGTGTGAAATTGTTGATGTCAATACGTGAATTATATTTGAGTATGCTGAGTCGTATCGTATTGATATTGACCACGATATCGATATATTACTGATTATGTTTGATAAAACTTAGTAGGGAAAGAGTTTACACTCGAGCAGCTACAAAACCTGTCATTATTGAACGGATATTGATTAGATTGAATACATGAAGAGTATGCATACCAAATGAAACATTTCAACTTGTTGATATAATTTGAATGAGATAATTGAAATGAGAGTCCTTAGATGCGATTGAGATATCTCTGGGACATAGAGCCATTTTAATTTTGGCAATGAGATGCTGGAAAAGAATGAAATAGATAGATCGAGAACTTTTGGAAAGTTTTATCTTTAGGATGAATTCCCATGTATCTCAAAATTATGAAATGAAATTTAATGATGAGATGGCTACTTTGATGCATGATCGAATCTACAGAATATTATTTTCATTAAGTAGTTCGATGTTAATTGATTACTACGAGTAGATGGAATTTTAAGGCAGGATGTCTAAGTCGAAATTCCTTATGGGTTGCAATACTTCATAATTTGACTGCGATGAAGTAATAAATTAGGAGTAATGAATTAGCTTGTACTTTATTCGTAATCCTAATTCTAAGAAAATGATTGAACTTTTAAGTTGTTATGTGTTAATAACATAGATGAAGCACAAATGTTGTGACTCATCAGCATACATAATAAGAAAATGTACAGATGTACAACCGGATATGATTTGAACGATGCGCAAAAATAATTAAATAAATGCTAAAAAATGGTTCAATATATTTGAAAATCATTAATGAAATGAATATATACGAACTTCGCATAAATGTACCATACAATCTGTTTCAAGCAAAGTAGAATTTTCTAAAAATTTAGAATTAGTACCAACCCAGACCTGGAGATCGCACGACAGTAATGTTGAATCCGAACTTGTGCTCGGAGCTATGATGGAATTCAGATAAACTGAAGTGATAAGTTTGGGTATAATAAAGAATATAATTAACTCTGTATAGACTCCGCACATTTGTGGTACATCTTTGAGAAAATTTTAAAACTACTAAAACTATTGAAGATACTTCCATCGAGATTTGTAAGCATACCAATATAGAGACTTTGACTCTGTATTGAATTTAGAAAACTGAAATGATTGTCTTATGTTAAGGATTTACCTGATTCATTATCTTAGGACGTTTTTGTACGTCTACGAAAAGATCTGCACTCTGAATGGTATCATGTGTCAATCCAAAACCAAGATCTGCCTAAATCTATCTTGTTTGCTCGATGTACGATTATGTCATACGAGACTTCTAATTCTTGATATTTCATGGACTTGATGAGTCAAATCCTTTGACAAATTCTTGATCGAATTGTAAAATCTTTCGCGATGAAAATAGGCTGTGTTGAACATCCGAAACAGATATCTCAGATTCCTTACGTGAATTTCTGATCAATCTGTCCAGCCTGAATGTGGATTCCACAGTATGGTAATCTTTCTATTGTGTAATTTTAGCAGGGATACTCTTATCACCTTTCCCATTAATAGAGAAGAATATGAAAATCTCACATCTCTTATGCGATTAACTCAAGCGGGTCAGATATTTCTCTGATCTGACGAACGTAACTTTGGTTCTTTGATTAACCACCGAATATGTTTTTGTCATTTATTCTGACACCGAAGAAATTAGGACAGATCTGAATCAATTTCTCAGTTTCCTATCAGGCAATGATTTTGTATGCCAAGCTATCCAAATCGAAATTTTGGATGATCGAAGTGATACTCTTGGGCCACATCATTTCTCGACGTATTATTTCTGTTGATACAACTAAGGTCGAAGTAGTGTAAACTGTCTAAGACCTACCAATGTTCATGAAGTTTGATGTTTTATGGTTTAACGCTATTCCAAATGCCGGGTTATTGAAAAGTTTTGTTTTTGAAAAATGGCTAAAACTATTATTCAACTGAAACAGAAAAGTTGAAAATGTATTTGATCAGATGAGTACGAAAATTGTTTTCTTGAGACCATGTATATAGTTTGAACTATTAACAAATGTTTTGTTTTAAATATTTGACGTCGTTAAATTTGTTTTATTCGGATCACAAGAACTTAAAATATCTATTCCGATCTAAATACGAGGCAATGCAGGTTGATGAATCTTTTGAAGGATCGCGATGGTGAAGATCAATATCATCCTAGGCGAATGAATGTCGACGGTTGTCCTCAGTCGTACGCCGCGAGTCTATTCTAGCTTATATTCATAGCACCAAGTACATTCTGATATGTATACATTTGACTGAGCTTTTCAACCATATAAGAAATTTTATCATCGTTTCAGCATTTCAAGTTGAGTCGAAATTTTTTTTAAACATCAGATAAGCCTAACGAATTTTTGTTCAAGCTCAGAAATCTTAAGAACTCGTATCTCCAGAACATCCATTTTGCTTTCAGATATCTACTGATAGTTTCTACGACTTAATGATTCATAAGTTGTTCCTGATAATTCTGATTTGACCTTTGAAATTATTCTTAGGAGTTCATAACTGTGAATACAATATTCACCATGAAGACAAAAGATGCATATGACTATGAGATCTTAGTTCTGATGGAGATGTAAGAGATAAGACGATTACTGATTTTATTTTCAAATGTGGAGATTGTCAGCCGCCTAAACCAAATGAATAAAACTTAGAGGGTTGCTTCATGGCTTTGAAAGTCCCAAAGGGATTGAACGTATGGCTAAGGATTTTGTGACCCATATTCCTCGATCACCCAAAGATTGTGATGCTGTTTTGAACATTATTGACTGCTTCCTTAGTCTGCACTTATCTTTCCTTACGAGCGGACTTATCCGTATACGAATATGACCGTGATTTATCGAGGATATATTACGTAATGTGACGAATGATTTTAACTTTGGAGGGCATGAAATATATTAATAACTACCAAATGAGCTTAGGTTCGACAACTTTTGAAACCTTTTGGAAGAAACATTGTAGATCGCCTTTAGCCTGGAAAGAAATCGGTGAAACACCTGTGACTGGACTTGATAAATACGAGAAACGAATGATAAGATTCCGTTGTTCAGATATCGGATGATAGTTGCCTGTGATTGTCAAGCTAGTTATGCTTCTGAACGAAGACGACCCATAGAATTTCAGATAGGCGATCATATGTTTCTGAAAATTTCTTCGTTAGAGACACTAATCATTTTGGCATAAGAGGCAAATTATCACCTTGTTATGTTGGTCGTACGAGATCCGAGATCAAATTGGAAATCTTGCCTATAGATTGGTGTTGTCACTGGCTTTATCAGTCACTCGCGATGTATTTTTCTTCATGTTGCTATGTTGCGAATATATTAATCGAATCTATCACGTCTTTCAGCCTTATATGAGATTGGAATTGCTCATTCTTGTTAAACATCTTGCTTGCATTTTGGATCGTTAGGATAGATACATGTTCCATTGTGTTCAATATATCATGTCTTGTATTCTGATCCTTATGCTATTTTCAGCATTGATCTGTATCTATGTCTGAGATTTCGAGGACGTAATCTGTTTAAGTGGGGAAGAAATGTAAGGCCTCGAGATTTGATTATTGTTAATTAAATATATTTTGGGAATTTATTAATAATTAATTTGGGAATTAATTAATTAGATATGAAATTGACAATATGAATGTTAACTGACAAGTTAATCGGAACATGACATATTTTTGAAATGGTAAAATAAACTCCGATAATATTTTAAAAATAAATTATTAAAATGAAGATTTAAATTTTATGAGTATATTAGAGGATATAAATCCCAAGTGTGGTCTGTACATTAATATATCAGTACACCGACGACATTCCGATGTACATAAATGGACTGGAAACACAATTATTATAATGTATTCAGATCACTTTTCACACACAAAAAAATGAGGTCACACACACATCAGCCGAAGTTTTTCTTCTCCTTTCCCTGTTTCCGCGTGCGTCTCGACCATTCACCATAAAACCAGTGCGTTGGCCACCGACCGACCACCAACCGGTGAACCAAACCCATCACCGTGTAGCCAACTCATCGGCGGTCATTTCCATGCCAAGAATCCACGGTAAGAGTTTCTGAATCCATTCGATTTTTGCCAGAAAGTATCGATTTGAAATTCTAGGGTTCTTCCGATTTTTGCTTTGATTTGTTGAATCAACCATGAATTGGTTCGAGCATGCAGGTCTAAACCTTTCCCCTCACCAGCGCCGACGTTGCCCCTCCAGTATTCACCCTTATCGCCACCGTCAGCCACTAGAAAACACCCCTGAAATTTGTGGTTACTGTTCACGAGGAATGGGGTGAACATTATTTCTATTTTTTCAGCTTTTAATTCAAAATTTAGCCTTCCTTTTGAACTTTAATTGTTGAATGAATTATGGTATGATTTTCGTCATGTTTTTGGAGCACCTTTCTATCAAAAATTAGGTTGCATGTTCTACAATCTGCTGGTATAAGATGCATGTGCGTTTACAGTGCGTGTATAGCTGCATGTGAGTAAAGTGTGAGTTGATCACCATATATATATATTGATCAATCTTTTGTTCAACCTTAAATTAGATCCCCTTTACTTGTAGTAAGACACCACATCATGTAAGAAAATAGTGGTGAGAGGCTATAGTTGAATCGAAAACAGCGAAGAGAAGCTGAATGATGTTGTAGAAACATAACGAATCATGGCAAGGTAAATTGAAGTGATTTTTCTTAGTTCATTTCGACTACCCCTTAAAAACTTAAATTATTAAATCAGTTTTGTAGTAAGAACACCTGGTATTAATAAAAAAATAATGCAAATTATGGATTTTCTTGACATCTTTCAGTTAGAGAATACGAATCCAGGTTTATGTTGACTGAAATTATGAGAATACTCGTTTGATAAGCTATGTATCATTTAAGGAGTCTCAGACATTAGTTATATCATTTTTTTACGATTTTATGAGAAAATAATAATGAAGAATATAGATGATGAAGTAAGATGTTGATAAGTAATAAAGAATTATTAAGAATGTGTTTTGTTAAATAAAATGTTGAAGTAAGTACATTTGGAATTAACGAGAATTTGGAATATGAGAATTGAATTAATTGTTTGGAATGGTGTAGATTAATCTCCAATATTGGAAATTCAGGCACTGATCGAACAATGACAAATTTGGAATGAAAAGAAAGTAAAGGTATGTTGCGATCAGTAACATACGACGGGTATCTGTATTATTTGATATATGAATTGATGAACTTACGTGAATTACGTGAAACTACTTGGGTATGTGATTTTAATTGAATTATGAGCATTCATAGCATCTTAATTGGCATATCGATGTATGAAAATAAATGTTATGTTAACACACATCATTTTGATAAATATACATCGATATATGATTCATGGGCATATCATATTGATCTATCAACTTCTTTGATATCATTGATGATGACTGAGTTGATTTATTCTGAGTGTCGGGGACAACGGGCACGGCGATGACATGCAGTTTAGGTAGCAACTGTAGTCACGCGCGTTGCTACAGAACCTAGGCACGAGGGATGACGAGAACAACACAGGATGATTCTCCTAGCGCAAAGTGTGTATCCTGTCACCCTTTGCCCGAGCTTGATATTGAATGATGATGCCTTTCTTTGGACTCCGATATTCTGGTATCTTGAGATATTTGATAGCTATTCCTTGGATTCCAGACTTTTGTTATCCCGAGATGATTTTTACCTTTTATGCATCGCATTACATTGCATTGCATTGCATTACATCACATATCACATTTTTTAGATGCATGTTGTAATTACTTGATAGTTTCATATTGGGCTTAGGCTCACCTCCTAGGGGCTGTTGTTGTCTTTGTGTGTGGGCAATGACAGGTATTACAGGTGACCAGGATCCCAAAGAGGGGATGCTTGCTGGAAGTCTTACCTGAGATTGTTTTCTTTTGTCTATCCCAGTCGTAGGATAGATAAGTATACCAGGTGTCTCCTGGATAGTATAACTATGTAAATGGAGTTTATTTCCATATAGTCTTGATTTTTGGTAAATATTTGATGTTTCTTTACTGCTGATGGTATTATGTAAATATTTTGAGTATGAAATGTGTGCTGGAGACTTATTGTGCATGCTATGGTATGCTGTAAATATTTTTAGTACGGATTATGTCCTGGGTACCTATGGTACATGCTATGGTATTATTTATTTACTTGCTGCACTGGATATGATTATTGTGCTTTTCATTTTTTTTGGTATGTCCCTCGTGCGTGGAGGTCATGCCGAAATTTCTAGAGCCACTTGTTGGCAGGACTTTTAAATAATCTTCCGCTGTGTACAAATAAATAATCATTGTGTGATAATTAAAGTGTGTTTTGAGAAGATTTTCACAGCTTGTGTCTATCGTGCACGTGGGAGAAACATGCACCGGTAGACAAAATATGTGAATTTGTTAAAATTAAGTACACCAACATGTTAAAATCATCATTTTGTTTAAAATTACATGCATCAACTTGTCAAATTTATGGGCATCAACATATTATAAGAAAGTGCACAACTATCTTAATATAAAAAGTGTGTTTTGAGAAGTTTTGCACAGCTTGTTTCTAACTGTGCACGTTGGAAAACGAGCATTAGTAGAAAAATCTGGAAATTTGTTAAAACTAAGTCCAAAGTCATCATTTTGTTTAAATTTACGTGCAACAACGTGTCAAATTTAGGTGTACCATATTAATATAAGTAAGTGCACCACCACCTTAATATAAAAAGTGTGTTTGGACAAGTTTCGCACATCTTGTGTCTAATTTTGCACGTGCATCAATAGGAAAAATCTGTCAGTTTGTTAAAAATAAGTCGACCAACATGTTAAAATCATTATTTTGTTTAAAACTATGTGCACAGACTTGTCAAATTTAGGTGCACCACCATAATACAAACAAGTGCATCACCGCCTTAATATAAAAAATGAGTTTTGACAAGTTTTGCACGGCTTGTGCCTCACGGTGCACGTGTACAGGTAGATGGAAGGTGTGAATTTGTTAAAATTAAGTCCACCAACATTTTAAAATCATCATTTTGTATAAAATTACGTGCAACAACTTGCCAAATCTAGGTGCACCAAATTAATATAAGTAAGTGCACCACTACCTTAATATATAAAGTGCATTTTGACAAGTTTTACATTACTTGTGATTTAACGGTGCATGTGGGTGGTAGACAAATCTGCGAATTTAGCAAGTTTTGATAAGTTTTGCACAACACTTTTTAGGTTCAGATGGTGGTGCAATTGCTTATATTATGTGGTGCACTTTATTTTAACATGTTGGTGATTTTGATAACGTGATGCACTTAATTTTGACAAGCGCACTCAATTTTAACAAAGGTGGTGAACTAAATTTTCACAAGTGCGCCTTTTGAGTCTATCGTTGCATGCATATCATACATACACTAGAGCTGCCAAAACGGGTCAGCCTGACCTAAACGGGCTGGCCCACCCAACACGCAGGCCAAATAGCCTGGCCCGTTTGGCCCACCTCCAGGTGGTTTGGGTAAACCCCAATCCAACGTAACACGGGTCGCGTGTTGGGGAGGGTCAGCTCACCGAAAATTTAAGAAAAAAAACTCAAAAAACAATTCCAACTGTATTTTCCGAGCATGGAACTGGTGCTAGAATAATATTGTATCTTGCTTCAGGTTTTATATAGACATTAACCCTGCTACTAAAGATTGACTAAGTCATCGATGTTTTACTTAATTTTGAAATACATTGTAAGGACCCTAATCCTTAAGTGCGGAATAAAGGCATAATAGAGCTAGACAAATGATCAGAGTAGAATAAACAAGTTGAGTTTGTGAGCTTAAGCATTTACATGCCAAAATAAAGGACTACCAAAAAGGATTAATTACATTCCAACAAATGAATGTGTCCACTATAGTTTTACGCTACTCCTAGAGTAGGAACTATACAAAAGAATCCTGTCCTTTCATCTACCAAAGATGCTCGAGAAGCTCACTGTCTCAACCCGTTCAAGCCCATCTATCATGCCAAAAAGGTACCTACAAGGACAACCCCCAAACATGAGCAATAATAATCATTCATATTCAACACAATATGAAGATAAAGCGTAAATGCATAATCAATATAAAACACTTCCTGTTTTCCCATGCATTTCAAACGCTTCCCGTTTGGTTGTCCCTGTACCATAACTCATGAGTATAATCAACAGATTATTTTTAATGGCCAAAACATGTCATGACATTATATACCATTTCAACTGTACCACATATTGGTCACCATTCCCTAGTCTGTCCATCACAGTGTATTTTAATGCCCCTCGCTTATATTCATATGGGCGGCATAGGATAACCTCGCTACAATGGACATGCGGCGCTCCCACCCCTCGCTTCACAGAGAGCGGCAAATACCCTTTCCTCGCCCCATATGACAACCACGCTCAAATGTGACATGCGGCGCTCCCACCCCTCGCTTCACATTTGGCGGAACCAATACAAAAAGCGGCAAGCATTAAAATCATCAAAGGATGACCACGACTCATGGGATGTGCATCCAATAATCATAATATGCATCTAACATCAATATGCATAAATTACCATGTATATGCATCCACTATGCAATACCTCATATGGCATAAATCAACATGTATATGCATCCACTATGCAATACCACATATATACCCGCATCCACAATGCATAAACAATGAGTATATAAAATACATGTTACCGTTGGGTGCCCGTACGTCCACTACGTACCTTTCCAAAATGTGGAATGTGGTTGGACCTCAATTCCTTGGCTGCGTTGCCACCTGGGTTGGTTCTACATATTCACAAATACCAATATTAGAACCCAATAATAGTCCAATACCAAAAATCTCACAAAAACACCCAAAAATACCATTTTTGGTGTCTCGCGATCGATCGCCATCAAGCCCCGATCGATCGCGAGAACACACTGCCTCGGGCAACAAAAATGCACAATCCGCGATCGATCGCGGAGCTAGCGCCGATCGATCGCGGCCTCGCCGATCGATCGCGCCCAGCTCGCGATCGATCGCTGAGGCTTACTGCCTCAGCCCTGTTGCTCGCGATCGATCGCGAGAAAATCGCCGATCGATCGCCGAACTGCGGGAAATCGAGATTCGGGCACTATTCACCCATCTCTTTCCCCAACTCATCTAAACCCACATACACCAACACCAACCAATACCAATAACTCAAAACCAACACTAAACATCATAACAAACTCAAATATACCATATCCAACCAAAATATTACCAAAACCACAACACCCAACACAACCAATTTTAAACCCTTTAAAACCAAACTAAACTCAACCAAAACCTTACAAAATTAATACATGAGGTACCCATACCTCTTGGGGATCTCAAATCACCCAACAATCTTCCACAAATCAAAGTTTGCAAGGTCTCCTCTTCACCTCAAAGGTGGAGCTCGAAAATGGGAAGGGAAGTAAGGGTTTGGGTGTTGATTTTGAAAAGTAAGAGTGGATGGATGTAAAGTGGGGTTTGAGTATTAAATGTGAGGTAATTTAAAATGATACCCAAAATAATCCATGGTGTATAAAACACCCCAACATGATATTTTTCAAAGCATTTACTCAAAATGCACCATAATATCAATTAACACATGATTTCTAATAAATTGCTAACCAAGGCAAATAAATCATGCTTCCCATAATATTTACCCAACATGCACCACATGCACCCTGAAATGCAACCCCGGGTCACCCTATCCATATGACCATGCATTTTCCATAAGGTAAATAAATCCCAACACATAATCAATTACCACATAATTAATCATGTAAACACAATTAAAGCCCAATAGCAATTAACCATTTCGGGGATGTCACAATACTCCCCTACTTATAAGATTTCGTCCTCGAAATCACATGCACTTACCCCAACAGAAACTAAACATAAACTCATACCAGAGAATAGTTCCGGGTAGTGCTGCACCATATGCTGCTCCGTCTCCCACGTAGCCTCCTCGACACCCCTACGATCCCACTGAACTTTGATCATCGGTATCACTTTATTCCGAAGTCTACGGTCTGCTCTGTCCAGAATTCTAACAGGCCGTTCCACATAAGATATATCTGACTCTAACTGAACTTCGGAAGGCTGTAACACGTGAGACGGATCCGGCTCATACTTTCGCAGCATCGATACATGAAACACATCATGTATCCCAGATAAAGAAGGCGGCAAAGCCAGTCGGTAAGCCAATGTGCCAATGCGCTGCAAAATCTCGTACGGTCCCACAAACCTCGGATACAGTTTCCCGCGCATCCCAAACCGCACAACGCCTCTGAAAGGCGAGATCTTCAAAAAGACCTTATCTCCCAACTGAAACTCTAACGGTCTCCGCCGTTTATTCGCATAAGCTGTCTGTCTGTCTTGGGCCGCTTTCATTTTCTGAATAGTCTTTATCTTCTCTTCCATTTCCCGGATCAACTCAGGCCCTCCGACTGATCTACTGTCCAAATCATCCCAACATAAGGGTGATCTACATCGTCTGCCATAAAGAGCTTCAACGGAGCCATCTGAATACTTGCCTGGTAGCTATTGTTATACGAAAACTCTACCAAAGGCACTGAATCCTGCCAAGAGGCATCGAACTCCAAAACGCAAGCTCTTAACATGTCCTCGAGCGTCTGAATAGTGCGCTCGGTCTGGCCATCCGTCTGAGGATGATAAGCAGTGCTCAATCTGACCTCAGTTCCCAAAGCTGACTGAAGGCCTTCCCAAAAATGAGATGTGAATCGCGGATCTCGATCTGACACAATAGAAACGGGAATCCCATGCAATCTCACCACATCTCTAACATACAGCTGCGCCATCCTCAAAAATGTAAATGTCATGCTATAGGGGATAAAGTGGGCTACCTTGGTCAATCTGTCCACAATCACCCAAATAGCATCGAAGCCTGAAGCACTCCTCGGCAAATGAGTCACGAAGTCCATGGAAATGTGCTCCCACTTCCACTTCGGTATCTCCAAGCTCCTCAATTCGCCGCCAGGTCTCTGCCTCTCTGCCTTAACCTGCTGGCAGATCAGACACCTCTTCACAAAAGCGACGACATCAGACTTCATTCTCTTCCACCAAAACTGACCACGCAGATCTCTGTACATCTTCTTCCCGCCTGGGTGGATGCTAAGTCTGCTACTGTGAGCTCGCTCCAAGATCCCCATACGCAACTCCGGCGTACTCGGAACTACCCAGCGGTTACCCAATCTCAAAGATCCGTCGTCGGCCACTCTGAACTTCGTCGGCTGACCAAGATGCACTATAGACAACCATCTCTGAACCTCAGCATCTGACCTCTGAGCTCTCCTGATACTCTCAAAGATATCTGGCTCAGCTAGCAAAGTCGATACATACACAGGTGATGCATCAATGTCAAAGTCATAGCCCATATGGCAATAGGAGGTCATCATAGCCGACAAATGGATGACGTCCTCAGCAGAACTCCTCACTTTCCGGCTCAAAGCGTCTGCTGTCAAATTGGCCTTCCCCGGATGGTACTCTATCTCGCAATCATAGTCCTTGAGTAGGTCCATCCATCTCCTCTGTCTCATGTTCAGCTCTGCCTGAGTAAATAGAAACTTGAGGCTCTTGTGATCCGTGTATATGGTGAATGAAGTGCCATATAAGTAGTGCCTCCAGATCTTCAGGGCGAAGATGATAGCCGCCAATTCCAAGTCATGAACTGGATATCTGGTCTCATGCGGCTTCAACTGCCTCGATGCATAAGCTACCACATGCTTATCTTGCATCAGAACACATCCAAGGCCCTGCAGTGATGCATCAGTATACAGAACAAATCTGGAGTTCTCCGTCGGAATCACTAACACTGGCGCCGTCGTCAACCGGTGCTTCAACTCCTGGAAGCTCTCCTCACAAGCTTCTGACCAAAAGAAAGGCACTCCTTTCTGAGTCAACTGAGTCAGCGGCTTGGCAATCTTCGAAAAGCCCTCGACAAAGCGCCGATAATACCCGGCCAAACCAAGAAAACTCCGGATCTCAGGTACAGAAGTGGGGGCAGCCCACTCCATCACAGCCTCAATCTTCTTCGGGTCCACTGATATCCCACTGCTCGAAATGACATGCCCCAGAAACACTACACTGCTCAGCCAAAATTCACACTTACTGAGCTTAGCATACAACTGATGCTCTCTGAGAATCTGAAGCACTGTCCTCAAGTGTTTCACATGATCTTCCTCGCTCCGGGAGTAGATAAGAATGTCGTCAATAAACACGATGACGAACTGATCAAGATACTGCTGAAACACTCTATTCATCAGACTCATGAAGACTGCTGGAGCATTCGTCACACCGAACGGCATTACTAAGAACTCATAATGCCCGTAGCGAGTCCGGAACGCTGTCTTCTGCACATCTTCCTCTCTGACCCGAATCTGATGATACCCGGACCTCAAATCAATCTTGCTATACACCCTGGTACCTTGCAACTGATCAAACAAGTCGTCTATCCTTGGGAGAGGATACTTGTTCTTCACTGTAGCCTTATTCAGTTGCCGGTAATCGATGCACAGCCGCATCGAACCGTCCTTCTTCTTCACAAAGAGGACTGGTGCGCCCCATGGCGACACGCTCGGGCGTATATACCCCTTGTCCAGGAGATCCTGTAACTGTTCTTTCAACTCCCTCAACTCTGCCGGTGCCATCCTATAAGGTGCACGAGAGATAGCGGATGTCCCTGGCAGCAACTCGATCCCAAATTCAACTTCCCTGGCCGGTGGAAATCCTGGGATCTCTTCTGGAAATACATCAGCAAATTCTGCCACAACTGGTACATCCTCAACTCTCAGTTCTTTACTCTTTCCAGACGTGTCCACGGCATATATAAGATAGCCCGTGTGTCCACGTTCCAACAACTGAGACATCTTGATCGCCGAAATCAACGGAATCTTCGCACGAGACCCGTTGCCAAAGAAAGTCCACTGACTGCCCAACTCAGGTCTGAACTTCACTGTTCTCTGCCGGCAATCTACCACTGCCTGGTATCTGTTCAGAACATCAATACCCAAGATGCAGTCGAAGTCTGACATACCCAGCACAATCAAGTCTGATCTCAACTCGTTGCCCTCAAAATAAATGAGGCTATCTGCCAAAAACTGATCAGCAACGACGTTTCTTCCAGTGGGTGTCGAGACCAAAAGAGGCGTGGGCAAAGGAGACGTGCGCATATGGTGTCTTTCCACAAATCCCACAGACACAAAGGAATGGGAGGCACCTGTATCTATCAAAACAAAAGCAGGGTACGTAAATAAATGGCACGTACCGGCAATCACCTCTCTGGAGCTGCCTGAGCCTGCTCCCTGGTCAGTGCATATACCTGTCCCTGGGGTGGTCCCACTGTCTGACCTCCCGATGGACGAGGCCCAAACTGTTGCCTCTGCTGCACTGTCCTGTCCTCAAATCTCGGCCTGTTGCCCTGATACTCTGACTGGCCTCCCCTGGTGGGACAATATCGAGCAATGTGGCCCATCCTGCCACATACATAACATGCAGGACACTTATTTGAAGAATGCGGCCCTCCACAATTGTTGCACCTAGGCTCTCCCGGCCTATCCCCCTGTGAAGATCCTCGATTGGCCGACCAATTTCCCTTCTTGTTATCCTGCTTCTGTCCAAAGTGTTTCTTCCCACCATACCGTGAAGATGAAGAGGCACCACGGGGTTTAAATGACTCACCCCGAGGTCTCAAACTGTCAGTAGTCTGCCTCTGTGGCGGTACCGGTGGTGGCATGGCGTAAGCTCCTAGCTCAGCAAGCTCCGCTCTTGTGAGAGCATCATCAAAAGAAGTTGGGTTATTGATGATAACCCGGTCATAGAGCTCCGGTCGCAGTCCTTTCATGAAATTTCTCATCTTGGCACGTCCATCAGAGGCAATATGGGGGCATACCTCAGTAGTGATGAGTACTGTGTGGCATAATCTGCTACGGTCATGTTCCCTTGCCTCAGATTGGTAAATTCATCCTCCTTTGTCTGCCTTGCTGCCGCGGAGAAGTATCGGTTCAAGAACCTGGTCCTGAAGAGCGTCCAGTCAATCACAGCACCCAGTGCTCTCATCTCCATCACTGTGCTCCTCCACCACATCAATGGTTTCTTAGCCAACTGGAACTCCGCCAGCCTCAGCCAAGCAGTAATAGCACACGGAGCCGATACAAAGATCTGTTCAAGTCTCTCTAACCACTCTTCAGCCTCTTCTCCGGACTCTGTCCCCTCAAACCGGGGCGGATGATAAGACAGAAACTGCGTCAAGCTAATCTCACCCGGTAGCAATAACTGGACTACTGGTTCCATTCCCACAGCCGGTGGAGGTAGAGGATTAGCCTGTCCAATACTCGCATTTACACTCCCAACATCTCCGACTTCCTCATTAGCAGCCATGCTGTAACACAAATGTTAACAACAATCCAAAGCAATATATAACATGTCGTTAGATAACAGGAGTGATATAAGCATGTTAGTATAACAGGATATACAATAATATGCACCACATGCATAAACATGCTCCAAATGTAAGCACCTAGCCAACCATGCTAAGGCTACCCTTCACTCGTTCCCGGGTTCTCTAACCACTGCTCTGATACCACTAATGTAAGGACCCTAATCCTTAAGTGCGGAATAAAGGCATAATAGAGCTAGACAAATGATCAGAGTAGAATAAACAAGTTGAGTTTGTGAGCTTAAGCATTTACATGCCAAAATAAAGGACTACCAAAAAGGATTAATTATATTCCAACAAATGAATGTGTCCACTATAGTTTTACGCTACTCCTAGAGTAGGAACTATACAAAAGAATCCTGTCCTTTCATCTACCAAAGATGCTCGAGAAGCTCACTGTCTCAACCCGTTCAAGCCCATCTATCATGCCAAAAAGGTACCTACAAGGACAACCCCCAAACATGAGCAATAATAATCATTCATATTCAACACAATATGAAGATAAAGCGTAAATGCATAATCAATATAAAACACTTCCTGTTTTCCCATGCATTTCAAACGCTTCCCGTTTGGTTGTCCCTGTACCATAACTCATGAGTATAATCAACAGATTATTTTTAATGGCCAAAACATGTCATGACATTATATACCATTTCAACTGTACCACATATTGGTCACCATTCCCTAGTCTGTCCATCACAGTGTATTTTAATGCCCCTCGCTTATATTCATATGGGCGGCATAGGATAACCTCGCTACAATGGACATGCGGCGCTCCCACCCCTCGCTTCACAGAGAGCGGCAAATACCCTTTCCTCGCCCCATATGACAACCACGCTCAAATGTGACATGCGGCGCTCCCACCCCTCGCTTCACATTTGGCGGAACCAATACAAAAAGCGGCAAGCATTAAAATCATCAAAGGATGACCACGACTCATGGGATGTGCATCCAATAATCATAATATGCATCTAACATCAATATGCATAAATTACCATGTATATGCATCCACTATGCAATACCTCATATGGCATAAATCAACATGTATATGCATCCACTATGCAATACCACATATATACCCGCATCCACAATGCATAAACAATGAGTATATAAAATACATGTTACCGTTGGGTGCCCGTACGTCCACTACGTACCTTTCCAAAATGTGGAATGTGGTTGGACCTCAATTCCTTGGCTGCGTTGCCACCTGGGTTGGTTCTACATATTCACAAATACCAATATTAGAACCCAATAATAGTCCAATACCAAAAATCTCACAAAAACACCCAAAAATACCATTTTTGGTGTCTCGCGATCGATCGCCATCAAGCCCCGATCGATCGCGAGAACACACTGCCTCGGGCAACAAAAATGCACAATCCGCGATCGATCGCGGAGCTAGCGCCGATCGATCGCGGCCTCGCCGATCGATCGCGCCCAGCTCGCGATCGATCGCTGAGGCTTACTGCCTCAGCCCTGTTGCTCGCGATCGATCGCGAGAAAATCGCCGATCGATCGCCGAGCTGCGGGAAATCGAGATTCGGGCACTATTCACCCATCTCTTTCCCCAACTCATCTAAACCCACATACACCAACACCAACCAATACCAATAACTCAAAACCAACACTAAACATCATAACAAACTCAAATATACCATATCCAACCAAAATATTACCAAAACCACAACACCCAACACAACCCATTTTAAACCCTTTAAAACCAAACTAAACTCAACCAAAACCTTACAAAATTAATACATGAGGTACCCATACCTCTTGGGGATCTCAAATCACCCAACAATCTTCCACAAATCAAAGTTTGCAAGGTCTCCTCTTCACCTCAAAGGTGGAGCTCGAAAATGGGAAGGGAAGTAAGGGTTTGGGTGTTGATTTTGAAAAGTAAGAGTGGATGGATGTAAAGTGGGGTTTGAGTATTAAATGTGAGGTAATTTAAAATGATACCCAAAATAATCCATGGTGTATAAAACACCCCAACATGATATTTTTCAAAGCATTTACTCAAAATGCACCATAATATCAATTAACACATGATTTCTAATAAATTGCTAACCAAGGCAAATAAATCATGCTTCCCATAATATTTACCCAACATGCACCACATGCACCCTGAAATGCAACCCCGGGTCACCCTATCCATATGACCATGCATTTTCCATAAGGTAAATAAATCCCAACACATAATCAATTACCACATAATTAATCATGTAAACACAATTAAAGCCCAATAGCAATTAACCATTTCGGGGATGTCACATACATGTTGCAACTTTCAAGTACAACCAAGTGAAAATATATAGTAGATTGGATTCTTCAATGTGATATTGAGTTCCTATTTATGAATTCAATCTAAAAAAGAAATAATCATTTTTTTAAAAGGGACTGTCCCTCGCGCCAGGCCTCGTATAGGCCCGCCGGATGCTGGCCCAACCCTCATATTTGGCGGGTCGGTTGGCCTGTCCCATTTTGACACATCTAACGTACACGGTACATCAGTAGACTCAAGTGGTGTTCTTCTTCAAAACACTAGGTTAATATTGTGGTCCACTTGCTTATATTATTTAGTGCACTTGATTTTAACAAGGTGATGGACTAAATTTTGACAAGGTGGTGCACTAAATTTCACAAATGCGCCCATTGAGTCTACTGATGCACGTGTATCATACGTGTAAACTTATGCGGTGTGTTGGTTCCAAATGCACATTTTTTAGGTTTAGATAGTGATGCACTTGCTTATATTATGTGGTGCACTTAATTTTAACAAGTTGATGATATTTACAAGGTGGTGCACTTTATTAACACGTGCACTAATCGGTGCACGTGTTTCATACGTGGACCGGTAGACTCAAGCAAACTGTTTAGGTTTAGATAGTGGTTGTGATGTCCGGGATAATTAATAATTTTTCATTAGATTTAATTATGATACTTATGTGAAATATCGGGATTTAATTCCCGAGTATGGGATTTTGGAATGGAGTTGGGATAAATGATTTCGGGATTGAGTTTATATTGTTAATTAAATTCAATGAGATTCTTAGACTCTTGGGAATATCATTTCTGGTCTGGTTTGGAATAAAATAATTACGTGTTGAACTTGTAATGTAAATTAAATTCAAATGGAGTTCTTGCAATAATATATTAGTTGATTTAAGTTAAAATAATAATTGAAGGGATGAGATGTAATTGCATTTGTATGGTGAGGATTTAGTCTAGGGTTAGACTTAAAATTTCACATACCCTCTCCAAAACACACATTAAGAAGTGATTTCTGCCAACTTCCCATTGCTCCACGCCGACGCCCTCCCTGTGTGCAAGAGACGATTTTTTTCTTCCTTGTTTCAGACATGATTTTTGTTCAAGCTGCTGTGGGTAAGATACTACTTGACTCCTTAACTAAATTTTGTTCTTGTTCTTCGATTTATGGACGGTCTTTATGCATTATTCTGCTAAGTTGGTTCGAAAATATGTGTTGGGGGTTTGTGGACCGAAATCCTACAGCTATGGTTCGAAAATTCCTGCTGTTGGTTTGAATTTTCTGTCTGGTTTTAACTTTGAGAAGTGCTACTGAATCTTTATGTTATATCGCTTTCCTTGCGTACATTTTGCCACGGTTTGGCTTGTTCCTTGATGGATTATTAATATGTTGAGCTATTAGTTTGCTTTCCCCTCTTGCTCGATGGTTGCTGTTGTTTTGGGGAAACTTTGGTTGTCTATTTTCTTTATTCCTGCTGATAAGAGACCAAAATACTTGCTGAATATATGAGGGTATATTTCATGGTATAAAAGTGTGTGAAGGCTGTAACATAAAAAGAAAGGGGGAAGAGGATGCATAATTACTTGAGTTCAACTAGTTCGACTTTCTTTTCCTCTGCACCTCATTTTAGAATTAATGGCTTGATCCTTATGATTATTGCATCGTGCGTTTATGGGTTTGTACAAGTAAGCTGTTGGACTTGTATTTGTATGCATGTATATCAGAATAAATATGTGTATATTTCAACTTATAAATGTGGATTGATATTACTTTTGCAGTAAGGCTAGATGGATTAGTGTAGGTCTTTGAATGTATATAAGATAATAACTTCAAGCAAGAGTAATATATGTTAACTGCATGCTGAAATGTGTTGAATTTAGATGCTGAAACTAATCGAAAATGATGCTGAAATGGGTTGAATTTAGGTGCTGAAACGAATCGAAAAATGTTGCTAAAATGGGTTAAATTTATACTGTTTATGGCTCGATTTAATTACTACTTTGGTTCAAAAATCTGGTGCTATAAGGGGAGTTGCATGACTGAACTTTAGGGACTGTGATGGACGATAATTAGGGCTTTATTGGGGATTGAAAATCATGCTTACAAGTTATTTGATAATATGGTTAAGTTGTGTTCAAGTGTTGGCCAAGAAAACTCTACTATTTGTGTAGTAAGGAAGTCCACTCTTATGGCTTATATCATAGAAGTGTCTTGGTGAGTGTTGGGCTAAGGTTTGAGATGCTAATAACTTGGAGCATATGTGATTGTGTGAATAGGTGAGTTAGATAGATATTAATGTGTGTTATAAACATGTATTAAAGTGTATATTAATGAATATACTTGCATGTATGCAATTGTATGAATTGGAGACTTTGTTGAGTATTTGAATGACAAATCTATGAACTAACTATTTAGTTGAGATGGTGGATAACTTGATTAAATGGAGGATTATTGGTTTGTTTGTGTAAACTATGAAGCATGAAAATGAAAAGTGTTTAATGATATTAATTGCTTTGAATATGAGCTAATATTATATTGATATTCGATATAGACACTACATGAGATTTCGGACGTTGATGATAGCTTGTTCATGTTGTCGACTATAAGGTACGTGGTGACGTACGAAAAGTATAAATGAATTATTTCATATTCCAGTATTCATATATTGTTGAATTGTAATGACCGAATATAAGGAAATGAATATGTGAATTGAGTTTGATATGTATGGTATGGTGGACACGTAAATGTACGTGGTCCGGAGATGGGGTTGGGTGTGGATGTCTTTGGCATGACCAGTATGAGAAAGTGTTGGTGAGATGGATTGATAGACGGAATACTATTGATATGGAATTATTTATGATTGATCATAAATAATAGAATCTTGATGTATTGAATTCATCGTGTTGTTGATTATCAAATTTTCAGTGACAATACTAAACTTGATGTATGAAAGCGTGTAAGTTTGAAACAGGAACATTGCGTGGAAGCTATACAGATTCAGAACTTTACATGGAGTATATTTTATAGATTTTCAATACTCTTGAATTGTGATATTATGATCTTATCATGATCTTTATGCATTGTTATGATATGGGTAGTGTGATGTTGGTATGCTCACCCTGTGTGGGGGCTGTTTCTGTTGAAACAGGTATTACAGCTACAAAGTTATTTTGGCATAGCAAGCTCGAGCTTTGTTGGACAATATTGCTTCATGAAGCGCAGAATGAGATTGGGTAAATGGTATACATTATTTATGTAACTAGATGAGTATTCATTATTTGTTGCTTGTATGTGAGCACTTGGAGTCGTGTATATGGACTGTATATTGGTGTTGAAGTCCACTTTTTATATCTTCTTAGTATGGTGACTTCCCTGGCTGGGAACTTACTTATGGTTTTGATTTCTTTTAGTATCGTGTTTTTCCCTGGCTGGGAATTGTTTTTGGTGATGTGTTTTTATTTTGGGATAGCTCAATTTATGGGGAGACTCTGCCCAAATTTTTATAAAAACCCACAATGTAAAAATGGTGCAATGGTGATGATAATGGGTGAACCTTGAGTCTTATTACTGATTATTTTTATTCATGAAAAATATGTGAAGTATGTAATGATTCTTTTAAAGAATGAAATTTTTTTACATACACAAATAACATCATAATTGCATTATTGACGTGTTGGGACGGTGGGGTCTTACAGTGGTGCGGTTACTTATATTAGTTGTGCACTTGATTTTAACAAGTTGGTGATTTTACAAAATGATGTACTCAATTTTAACAAGATGGTGCCCTTAATTTCAGAAATGCACCTCTTGAGTCTACATGTGCACTTGTTTTATACGTGCACCGGTAGACTCAAGCAGCACACTTGTTCAAAACAAAACATTTTTAGGTTTAGATGGTTGTGCACTTGCTTATATTATGTGGTGCACTGATTTAGCAATGTGGTGCACTTGAGTTTAACAAGTTAATTATTTTTACAAGGTGATGGACTCAATTTTGACACGGTGGTGCACTAAATTTTCGCAATTGAACTTATTGAGTCTACTGGTGCATGCATATCATATGTGCACAGATGGATTCAAACGGTACAATTGTTGAAAAGACACAGGTTTAGATGATGGTGCACATGATTGTTAAAAGTTTGCTATAAAAATTTTATTACTAAAGAGACACTTTGACAAGCATAAAAATCTAAGAAGAAATTGAAGGAAAAAATCGTGCATATTAATTTACGTCTTCCAACTTGCACCAAGTTGTACAATTTAATGAACCAAAGCTAAATGTTCATAGTACTGAACTATTATGAAACAAAAAAAATCATAACTAAGAAAAGTGCTGAAATCAATGAGAAACCTCACTGAATCTCGTTGGAACCGATAAAGCGATAAAAAGCCGGTGCATGGGAAATAAAGAGTGGTGCAAACATGAAGAATGGTGCACGGGAAAATAATGGAGGATCTTGGGACTTCTAGCGGCGGAGCTGTTTGGTGGAGGTGAGACGGGGTTGTCTCAGAAGGCGGTGTGCTCGATGTTGTTGATGGGTAATCGGGGCTGATGGCTCTGGGCGGAGGTGTGGCTGAGGTAGACAATGTAATTGCACAGAAGAAGGTGAAGGAGCTTAGCTTCATGGAGGTTTGACAGTGAGGCACTCTGTGGGTTTTGTTTTGGGAGATGGGTGAGGTGAGGAAGATGAAGTTTGAGAGATTAGTACGAGGGGTGAGGTTTTGACCTAGTTTTTGAAATGAGTGGTAGTTTGATCCCAAAAAAAAAGTCATAAGTAGTCTTAATTTAAAAAAAATAAAAAAATGGACTAATCTAAAAAAATGGTTTGTTATGGCATGTTGATTTTTTTCCCAGTTTTATTTGCATGATATTTGCAATTGATATCATTTTGGTAATTTACTCTTTAAAAAATATAATTAGGTAGTAATCTAGTAGTGGAGGAAAATACGCTTATGTGACATTTTTACATAAAAATAAAAATAGATATATAATAAATAAACTTTATTATATATTTCTTTCTTAAATTTTTGACACGTTACTGTATGAAAACCAATAAAACGTCAAATAGATATTTTGGGAACTCAACGAAGGTTGCAGCATATTCGAGAGCAAGGAATCTTCCTTTCTGTTGGTAAAAAATACCTGCCAAATGCCAAAAGCCAAAAGCCGCTTGCTATGCTATGTGAAAATGGGAAATCTTAGAATGCATGCCCGGGTCACACCCGATATATATAAGATCCGCATGGAATAATTTGCCGAAAATCTTATGTTATACCCTAACCCTAACATCAATTGATCCAATACATCTTACGTCATAGGATATATATATATATATATAATAACATATGAACTCCATGGTCTCAAAGTTAATGGGGTCATTAGATCTGTCCTTATAAGAGCATCTATGAATTTCTCTATGGTCACCTACATCTGTACATCCATCCCTTAGATTCTTTTAACATATATTTCAACCTTTTTTGGGCATTTTCTTGTTTTGTTCTTTTGTGTTTCTTTTGTAACATTTACTTAGGTATACACCCAAAAAGATTTAAAATCCAAAAAGTTTAGGTTCAACCATACAGTTGTCTTTCAAATAACTATATTTTGTGTTGGTCGGTGGAACATAATATTATCTACCTCTTGGAAAACAATGTCCATGATGATCGAATATATACAACTTTTACTCGTATGTCGAAATTTAGTATATGTTAATTGAGTAAGAGAAAATATAATAATAATAAATTTGAGAATAATTACCATTCAGTCGAGAAAAATACTTATATGCACTCGGTTTGCACCTCACGAATGTATAAACTAACATACAAGTTATTTTAGATCAATAATATTGAGTTTATATATAGTTGGAGCCCAAACTGAATTCATAGAAGCATTTTGCATCGATCGACACCTTGGGCAGTTCAGCAAAACACGGTATATGCTTTTCTGTGTTTGGAACATGAAATGTGTGAACCCATCACAATTACTTGTCCTCACTTTGATCAAATTCCAATCAACCACATGAAAACACGTTTTCTGTTTCTTTCATTATTATTTTTATAAATTATAAATAATAATATTATTACTTGATCCCTTAAGATTGCATTCAATTTTTAGATCTTGCTCTTACCACCAGCGGAGCTGCGGACCTAGGAGGTGGAGAGGGTGGGAGCCCGCTATGATTTTTTTTTTAAATCAAACTATTTTTTTTAAAAAAATTTGTTTGGTCCCCCAAATTCTTGTTATTAAAAAAAAGTTTTGTCCCCTAATTATTTTTTAGGTCCGCTCCTTCTTACCACATAAAATGTCTTCGCTAACATGGCGTAAATTGGCGGAGCTACTTTGCTAAAAACACACATTATACAAGCCTCTGATTTTAGTCAGGTGGTAAAGACTCGTGTCTCACTTTGGGATGACTCAGTATCCTATCTATTGTTGAATGATAAAAACAATAATAATGATAATAATATAATTTTAGTTGTTTTAATGTTGCCAATAACAAACTAAAATTATTATTATTATTATTTTTACTTTTATCATTCAACAATAACCAAGTGGATAATATAAATGCAAAATCTGATTTAATGTTGCCAATAACCAAGTGAATAAGATATTTGAATCTGTTATTTTTATCCCGATTGATTACAGTAAGTTTATTTAGCGATGGATGTGATTTGTTGCTTATATTTTAATGAATACGTTTTGACCCCGTAATTGATGAGCTTATTTTACTGTAAATAATATTTAGGCGAATTGCATGTATTTACCATATTGGGAGACGTTGTTCAACTAAGTGAGGGAATAAAACCATATACACTAAAAACAGGAAAGAGAAAATCTGTGACGCCCCGAAATGATTAATTGCAATTAAGGCATTAATTATGTTATATGATTGAAGCATGTGGTAATTGAGTTATGTGTTGGGTAATAAGAGGTTAACATGATTTAATAGTGTTGATTATTGTATATGAGGAAGATGTGATTTTAGAGGAAGTTTATTGCATTTTATCAAATGCTTATAAAATACCATGTTTGGGTATTTTATACATCATGTTAACTTTGGGGTGCAATTTTTATATTAAACTTTATAACCCTCTTTCCCCACTATAACCCCTTACTTTTCACCACTTTACCAATCACTCATTTAACCCCCAAATTTCATCCTTTAACCCTAACCCCACACCATTTTCGAAATCCACCAAGGTAGGAAGAAGAAATCTTCACAAAGCCTTTGTTTGTGAGATTTATTGTAGGATTTGGAGTTCCTAAGAGGTATGGAACCATTCCTAAAGTTTTTATGATTTTTGGTGTTGAAATGGGTTAGTTTTGATGATTTTTTTGTGGTTTATTTGTGTATGTGTTGTATGTGCTTGGGGTGTGGTTTTTATGAGGTTTTTGTGGTGTTAAAATGGTGGGATATCTTTGGTTTAGGATGTATTGGTTTATTTGGGAGTTTTATACCAAAAAAATGGGGTTTACTCGAAATATCGCAGCGACCGATCGATCGGTAGCAGGGCAACGATCGATCGGTGCATGTGCGAAGCGAGGGGTGAAATTTCTATACTTACCAATCGATCGGTGAAAGCGACCGATCGATCGGTGGATGACTAACGATCGATCGGTAGCTTGGACCGATCGATCGGTGAAAGGCCGTAGCTTAAATTTAAATTATGAACAGTTACCGATCGATCGGTAGGAGTGACCGATCGATCGGTAAAGCGATTTTGCTGAAGGTTATTTTCTTGGGTTAATTGATGGAATTTTTGGTATTAGGCTATTATTTAGCTTCTAATATTGATTTGCATGGTTGTGTTGAACCATCCCAGGTCCCCACAACATCGAGGAGATAAAGTGCTACAACTTCTCCATTTTGAAACAAAGGTACGTAAGAAACGTACGGGCATCAAACGGTAACATATTCCTAAACTATGACTATGCCTTGATTGCATAAGTATTTATGACGATAATTATGTTGCATAAGTTATGATGATAATGTTGTGATAAATGAAGATGATATGATGTTACGATGACAATTATGATACGATGATGATGTTTGAAGATGATGGTGCTTATGAAATGATAAAGTATGTTTAACTATGCTATTTAGAATGGTTGAATGTCCGGTGGCTATTATGGGCAAGCGAGGAAGGTACTTGCCGCTCACATAACTAAGCGAGGGGGTACATCCGCTATCAAGGTGTAGCGAGGGGTATCATCCGCTAAGCGAGGGGGTACATCCGCTATCAAGGAGTAGCGAGGGGTATCATCCGCTGAACAAAGAGAGACATCCGCTATCAAGGCGTAGCGATGTGTATCATATGATGTGTTATGTCGAGCAAAGGGGGCAAAATGTACCGCTGTCATGATAGAACCCGGACAGTCCCATTTCTAATGAATATAGTTTGTAGTGAGCATGTATGTGAAGTATGATGTTAACCATTTATGTCAAGAACTAATGATGATATGCATAACTATGAAACAGGGACAACCAAAGAGGAAATATGATTAACCAGGAAGTATACGTTACCAATTATTTCTATGCATTTATTTATATGCCATTAACTTATGATGCTAAATAACGATGTACATGCTCATGATGGGTTGTTCCTGTAGGTACACTTTTGGACCAAGACTAAGGGTCGGGTTGAGACAGTGAGCTAAAGGAGCATAAAAGAAGATAGATTACAGGATTTCTTTTTGGGATAGTTTCTACTCTAGGAGTAGTATAATCCTGTCGATATACTTCGTTTTGAGGATGTAATTAATTTAACTTTTGCAAATTTATCCTTGGCATGTAATATGATTAGCTCAAAACTACAACCGGAACCCGAAGATGTTATTAATGCATGTTTAGTCCATAATACGTTATTAATATGATGTTAAGGTAGGAAGACCCTACAAAATCTTTATTCATAGAGGTCCCCTTTTTCAAAATTCAAATAACTTGGTATTTTTAAAGACTATTGTTAGGATCGGTCCGGAGTGTTTAGAGGGGGGGGGGGGGGGTGAATGAACACTCCTTATAAAATTTATCCTTTGTGAATTCTTTCGGATTAGTGAAAGAAATCTGTTACTTAATCAACTCTTTGAACAGAACAGACCACTAAAAAGGTGAGTGCGGAAACGGTCTGCTCTTGTAAAAGTAAGAACGGCTCGATGGCTAAGTGCAGAAGGATAAGACACAGGATATGTTTCTGGAAGTTCGAAGGTGGTGTAATCCTTCTACGTCTCCCCTTCTTCCAATTAAGGAAGGTTTATACTAGAAGACTTTGATTTATACAATCCTGTTGTACAAATCCGATTCAGACTGGATTTACCTCACTACCAGTCTGAAACTCCTAGTCACTCAACCTGCTCAGACACACTCTGTCTGACAGTTACAATAAATTGCTCACTTCTATTTTTCAATACACAATGCGCACAGTGATCCTACAATGATCAAATGTTACAAAGTAATTGCGCTTAAATAAATAACTTCAGCTCGAAAGCTTCTGAACTTTGTAAGCGTGTGCAGATGCTTTCTTGTGTGTTTTTCAATTGATCAGCGTGAGTTGGAATCCCCCGATGCTTGTCTTCCTTTTGTTGCATCCTTTATAGTTGAGGGTAGCAACGACATTGTTTCCCTTAATGTGCGACTTTGACTCTTTTTAAACTCTGAGAAAGCTACAGTCTTCTTCTTCAGGACACTTGCCGTTCTGGTGTATGCTTTCGGCGACTGTCAGGTAAGCTCTTCTTTGTCTTCTTACCTTTAATGGCAATCTTCGACTTTTGATCCTTTGTAGCATTAATTATAGCATTAAATGCTACAATAAATGACCGTTAATGGTTCGGACTGAGAAGCCATCCTTTATGTATCTTTGACTGCTTTGATCTGATAAAGATTGAGATCGATCTGAAGTATCGATCTAGTCAGTCTGGAATCCATCGATCCGGTCTGATATGTGATATGCTTTATCAGCTTGCTCTGTTTTGCGCGATCGATCTGGTATGCCTGATTTCCATCGATCCGGTCTGAAATGATTTGTCATCTTGCTCTGTTTTGTCCGATCGATCTGGTCAAACTGATATCTATCGATCCGGTCTGAAATGTTTTGTCATCTTTAAAATCTCATCGATAAGGTCCGGAACTAACAAATTCCCCCTTTTTGATGATGACAAAACCTAGCTTCTAAGTCTTTTTAACTAGTCTTGATAAGAGCTCTGAAGCGAATGCTTTCGGATCGATTACTTCTTTGTTCAAAATAAATGAATTTCATTAAGTTGAATCGATTAAATCTTTATTATTAAGCCTTATGATGAGGTTCAAAATAAATGAACACAGACTTAATCAAACGAGGATTTTATTGATCACCAAGAAAATCCTAAAAATACACTGTCTGAAAATATTATTTTCTAGAAGGCGGCCTGAAGTCTGTCTTCTTTTCCCCCTTTTGTCAGCAGCAATCTCTTGAAGAAAGTCGACAACTTGTGCTAGCTGCGCGCTGATAGCGTCAAGACGAACGTCTTGAGCGCGGAGGGAATTGGCAACGGATGCTCTGACTTCAGTGGCTAGCTCGATCTGCTCTTTTCTCAGGCTGTTCTTGTAAGAGGCCTGTTGAGAAAATAGATCGTTTATGCCGCGCTGAAGGCTTCCGATACTGGCATTCATCTTTTCTTTGAAGGAAGCAAAGTCCAAGGCTGTGACCCTCTGACCTTGATGAACTTCTAAAATGCGTTGAGTCAAGGACAGACAGGTATCAGAGAAGAAGTCTGTGCCAGGGATGGAGGTGCATCAGATAGCTTGCTGGGAGAGTGATCTGATGATGACATGGCATGGTCATCTTCTTCAGCAATCGGCACGATGGAAGAAATGGCAGCTTGATGACTTTCGGATCGGATCAGAGTGACCAGATCCGAAGAGAAACCTTGAATGAAGGCCAAATCTTCATCTGATGGTCCCGGAGGAGAGTGGGGACAGGGAAGTTCCTCAACTTGGAGAGCTGCAACCACTGTAGATACCACGAAATCCGGATCGATGAGGTCTGGTACTTCAGTTGTTGCACATGCTTCAGGTGGACTGGGTTGTGCACGGGAGGCTGATGACTTCAATGGAATAGATGTTGTCGGAGAGTCCAACAGAACATTCATTGGTTCATCATCTGTTGCAGACGGAGCATTAGACAATGGCTGCTCCGCTGTCTGGTCTGGTACGTGCTCTGCAGGCTGATCCTCTGTCTGTTGTGCTGTATCAGAAGGAATAACCTCGATAAATGGTTCTGCCAGAGTCTTGCTTGCAGAAGGATGATCCGGGCTTGTGGCTGGAGTGGAGATACTTAGCTTCTGTCGTTGAAAACGGACAGCTAAGGATAGAGCATGAACATCCATCTCGAGTTGAGCAATCACAGCCCCATCATCTCTGGCAGTTGGAGCAAGCGGATCGAAGTTCTTCTTTTTGGCAACAAGAAGCACATTAGCCAGTCTGAATCTGTGTTTTGCCGTAAATAAATCTCTGCGCTGCACGGCAAGTCGAACATCATCAGTCTCTGTTCCTTTCAGAGCTTCATCTTCCATTTTCTTCAATCTGTGCAACTTACCGTAGAACAGCTCAATGTGGTTGATAGTCCGGTACTGGACATATTCATCAAAAACCACAATGAGTTCCTTTAGCCTCTCATCAACATCCTCCATGGCGATGTCGATAGCAGTCTGCGCTGCAGATTTGGGTTTAGTAGAGAGGGGTTCGGTGAGAATGGCTTTTCCCTTGCCGGTGGAGGATGGGGACTTAATCCCTGATTGGGTATAGTCTCCCAACTCAGTGATGACTATCCCTTTGACCACTGGATTGGCAGAGGGAATACTAAGGGTGACTTTGGGTGCAGGGGTTGAAACTTGTGAAAGCTGGGTGGAAGGTTGAGGGGCAGGGGTGGCTTTAGAGGGTTGTAGTATGGGTGGAGGTAGAGATTTGGCTGGTTTGGTAACCTGGGTTCGGGGCTTTTTGGGAAGTGGCTTGGTTGGTGATGAGTGAGCAGACTGGGTGGCTTCTGAGTCAGTCTGAATGGTCAGCTTCCGCTTGACCCGAGGTTTGCGCACAGCAACTGGTTCCTCGTCCTGCTCAACCTTGACTGCAGCCAGAGTAGCAGGAGTAGGCGGAGCACTCTTGGATTTCAGCAGTGCAAGCCCTTTGGAGTTAAGGATCTTAAAGGGACGGAGAGCAGACGGCTTGCTCAGCTCGAGGCCTAAGGATTCCAAGAGCTTGCTGAGAGGAACATCAAAACATACGGCGTGCTTGGATGCAATCACCGTTTCCAGCAGTACTCCAAACAAAATCATGGACCAGTTTATCTTCTGGCCGGATACAATAGCAGCCATGGCCCTGAACTTTTCGGCGGTTACAGCATCGAAGCTTCCTGCTTTACCCAAAAGTGGCTTGCCTACCACTTCGCACAGCACCTGGAAATGGAAGAGCATTTCCTTCTTCTTAAAGGAGGGTTGCAATCGTTGGCCAGAAATAGAAATCTTCCCCTGAAGATCTAAGAGTGACGCTTGAGGAGTCTGTCCGAACTCTGTCAGTCCGGAACTGGGGAGGCCAAAGGTCTTGGCCATCGTTGTTGGCGAGATCTCGAAAGATTTGCCCTGGACAGTAGTAGAAATGGATGTCTTCCGGGAGATGGCGTTGGCGAACAGCTCGCGGATTTCTGATTCATACACAACTGTTCCGCATTCCAAGAAGTTCCTTAAACCAGATGATTCCAGGGCTCTAAAAATGGACACCATCGCAGCATCTTCTGTTCTGTAAATGTCATCAAACTCAACGGAGAGTGAGTTATGAGTGATGGTAGCCATTTAAAAAGAGTTTAAAGGAAGTGCGAAGAGTAAGAGAGTGAGAGAGTAGGAAGATAGAAAGCGGTAAATTGTGAAAAGTGAACAAGTATGAAATGTTCAGCCCGCTAAATAGGAGAGAGAAGACACGTGTCTTAATCTCCAAGACTGAGAATTAAATAATTCAACATAAACGGTCAGGATAAAGAAAGATAAGGCGGTTAAAGTACAACTAGTTAAAATGGTCAATCAGTCCGAGCTGTTTTTATTATCCAGACAGATCATAGGATAAAACCAGACTGACAAGGATCGGTCTGAAAGTTCGGACCGGTCTGTGTCTTTCTGAACATTGTATTATCGATCTGTTAAAAAAAATTCAAGTGCGAAAAGAATAAAAACATCTAAACTAATTAAGATAAGTCAATTAAACCAAGAATTTGACGGAAATAATTAAACTTAGCCTCAGGAAGCGGTTTAGTGAAGATGTCTGCTGCTTGCTGCTCTGTTGAAATGTGCTCGATCCGAATTTCCTTTTTGCCAACATGATCTCGAATAAAATGATGTCGTATATCAATATGCTTTGTGCGAGAGTGCAGAACTGGATTATACGTTATAGCGATTGCACTTGTGTTGTCGCAAAATATCGGAGAGTCAACAGCTTGGATGCCATAGTCTTTGAGCTGGTGTTGAATCCAGAGCATTTGAGCACAACAGCTTCCAGCGGCTAGGTATTCTGCTTCAGCTGTGGATGTGGCAATTGATGTTTGCTTCTCACTGAACCAAGAAATCAATCACCTAGGAATTGACATGTTCCACTGGTGCTTTTACGATCGATTTTACACCCAGCGTAGTCTGCGTCTGAATACCCGATCAAGCTGAAGTTTGAATCTTTGGAGTACCAAAGACCAACGTTCTGAGATCCTTTTAAATATTTCAGAATACGCTTGGCAGCAATAAAATGTGATTGCTTTGGTTCTGACTGAAATCTGGCGCACATACAGACTGAAAACATAATATCGGGCCGGCTCGCTGTAAGATACAATAGCGATCCGATTAGTCCTCTATACATGGTTACTTCAACTGCCGTTCCCCCTTCATCTTTGTCTAACTTGATTGTTGGACTCATTGGAGTTGATGCAGTTGAGCATGTTTCCATTCCAAATCTCTTGAGGAGCTCTTTGGTATACTTGGTCTGATTGATGAAAATGCCATTGTTGAGCTGTTTTACTTGCAGACCCAGAAAGAATGACAATTCTCCCATCATGCTCATCTCGAACTGTCCCTGCATTAACTTAGAAAATTTCTCGCACAATTTGGAGTTAGTTGACCCAAAGATTATGTCATCAACATAAATCTGAACTAATAGGGTATGTTCCCCCTTAATGAATTTAAATATAGTTTTATCTACTGAGCCGATCTGGAAATCATGGTTCAGCAGAAATTGAGATAGAGTGTCATACCAGGATCTTGGAGCTTGTTTCAGACCATACACTGCTTTATTCAGTAGATATACATGATTGGGATACAAATGGTTCTGAAATCCAGGTGGTTGCTCAATGTAGACTTCTTCCTGAAGCTTTCCATTAAGAAAGGCGCTCTTAACGTCCATCTGATATACTTTGAAGTCTTTAAAGGCAACATAAGCAAGAAAGATTCTGATAGCTTCAAGTCTGGCGACTGGTGCAAATGATTCATCGAAGTCGATTCCTTCTTCTTGTCTGAATCCCTGTGCCACCAGTCTGGCTTTGTTTCTAACCACAGTTCCATCTGCGTCTAGCTTATTTCTGAAGACCCATCTGGTTCCAATAACAGGCAGATCGCTTGGTCTGGGGGTTAGACTCCAAACTTGATTTTGTTCGAATTGAATAAGCTCTTCTTGCATTGCTTTAATCCAGTTGAAGTCAGTCAGAGCTTCTTCGATCTTCTTGGGTTCCAGAGTAGAGATGAAGGCAGCATGAGTGAACTCATCCATCATCTGTCCTCTGGTTCTGATTGGTGCAGAAGGACTACCAATCACTAAATTAGGTGGATGCTTCTTAGTCCATCGATAGCTTGACTCTGGATTGTCTGGTCCGGTCGGATGAACAATAACAGCATGATCAGCATCTGTTTTAATATTTGAGTCAGGAGCATTCGGATCAGCTCGATCTGAAGTTTCTTCAAAACCTGGATCCGGTCTGTCTGGTATTTCTGGTTCTGGTGGATTGTCTCTTGACCTGTTAGCTACAATCTCATCATCACTGTTAGCTTCGAGATGGATATTTTCCATCTGATTTTGAATTGATTCTTTGTTGCCCTCAACACATAAAGTTTCATCAAAGACTACATGAACAGATTCTTCTACAGTTAAAGTTCGATTATTAAAAACTCGATAAGCTTTGCTAATTGATGAATATCCTAAGAATATACCATTATCTGACTTAGCTTCAAATGCTGTAAGATGACTCTTACCATTGTTGTGAACGAAGCATTTACAGCCAAATACATGAAAGTGAGAAACAGATGGTCTGTTACCAGTCCATATTTCATATGGAGTGAGATTCAGCTTCTTGTTAATCATAGATCGGTTTTGAGTGTAGCAAGCAGTATTTACAGCTTCTGCCCAGAACTTTTGAGAGATTCCAGAATCAGCAAGCATTGTTCTTGCTGCTTCCTTGAGCGTTCTGTTTCTTCGTTCTGCAACTCCATTCTGTTGAGGAGTTCGAGCAGCTGAAAACTCATGCTTGATTCCATGATCTTCTAGAAAGGATTCAAGATTCTGATTTGAAAACTCAGTCCCTTTGTCACTTCGAATCCTGTCTATGCTGGATGATTTCTCGTTCTGAGTGCGTTTCAGCAGCTTGATCAACTTCGGACCGGTCTGATCTTTACTGCTTAAGAATATAGTCCATGTAAAGCGTGAGTAATCATCAATAACAACAAGAGTATACCGCATTCCCCCTAAACTTGTTATTGGTATAGGACCAAACAAGTCCATATGCAGTAATTCTAAACAGCGGGAGGAGGATTTGGCATTCTTGTTTTTGAAGGATGATCTGATCTGTTTGCCCATTTGGCAAGCTTCGCAGATCTTATCCTTAGCAAAATCGATCTTGGGCAGACCGATAACTAAATCATGTTTACACAGGCTAGCAATGGTCTTAAAGTTGATATGATTCAAGCGCTTATGCCACAGCCAATGTTTATTATCATTGTTAGCGATGAAGCAAGTAGGATTATCAGGTTGAGCATGATTCCAGTTAATCTTATAAGTGTTTCCATTCCTGATTCCTACGAGCATGGTTATACCTTCTGATGATTTAACAGTGCAAGTGTGTTTATGAAATTCTACAGCATAGCCATTATCACAGAGTTGACTTATGCTAATCAGATTATAGCACATATTTTCAACTAACAGCACATCATTGATAATAATGTTACCATGGACAATCTTACCCTTGCCCACGGTCTTACCCTTTGAGTTATCTCCGAAAATAATTTTGGGTCCAATACATTCTGTCACTTCAGACAGCAGCTCGATGTTTCCAGTCATGTGACGGGAACACCCACTGTCCAAATACCAGTCTGATGCGGGTTTCTTCGATACCTGTCATCAAGTATAATTATTGTTGGTACCCAATCCTATTTGGGTCCAGAACGGATTAGCCCTTTGGGAATCCACACCTGTATCAGCTTCAATGGCTTGTGTGTGTAGGGTGTGCTGTGTGCTGGTCTGTTTCGATGCTGTGTGTGATAATGTGTGCGCTGTGAAAACCTTTGATTCTCATAAGGTAGTCTATATCTTCGTTGAATCGGTTTTGAGTTATAGTAATTGTATTGTCTTCCTTGCCTTCGATCTTGCACCTTTGGATTTGGTCTGATAGACGCAAATCTTGCTGGTGCCTTTTCTTTGGCTTGGTCAACATAACCAATTCCTTTTCTCAGATTTTGATTCTCGTAAGAGACTCCTGTTTGAATCTTAGGTGCTTCAGTTTCATATACTGTGCTGGATTTAACAAATGTCATTTGTTTGACTTGATTCTTTACCAGCAACAGCTCAGATTCATCTTTGGTGCATTCTTTGGTGTCAAAGCCTATGCCGGTGAAATCACCGACGTTTCTTTGAACCTCTTGTAATTCTTCCAAGGATGTTCTGGATTTTGTCCATGTTTTGAATATATGTGAGAGCTTAGCATTTTGTGTGCTAATTCTCTTATTTTCTTCATGGAGCTGATCATAAGAGATTTTCAGCTTATTCAGCTCGATCTGGAGATTTTTGCACTCACCCTGCTCAGAGCAGCTTGGTTTGTTGTGCTCATCCATTTGAGTACTGATTTTGGCTTTATTCTTCTCAAATGATTCAGCTAAGATCCTATAATCATTAGCCATGTCTTGCAGTGCGGACATGAGCTCTTCTCGTGTAAATTCATTTGAGTCAAGATCATATACCTCGTCTGTCTGACTCATTTATTCGTCTGCCATAAGACATTGAATATCTTCTTCGCTTTCGCTGGAAGAATATTCAGAGCTTTCTGAGTCTGAGTCTGTCTGAGCCCATTTGCTGTTTCCTTCTTCAGCTACTAGGACTTTTTGGGATTTTCCATGATTCTTGCGGTCTTTGTAGTGCTTCTTCTTTCTATCATCATGATGCTTCTCTTTCCGTTCTTCTTTCTTCGGTCTGGTGCAATCTGCAATGAAGTGTCCGGTCTTACCACAATTGTAGCAAGCCTGATCGTTAACAGTATCATCTTTTCTTGATTTATAATGATGAGAGGGTTTGAAGTTCCTCTTATTTTTAGACATAAATTTACCGAATTTCTTGATAAATAATGACATAGCATCGTTACTCATCTGTTCAGCAGATCGGTCTGATGTTGAAGCGATCTGGTCTGGAGTGGCTGCCAGGGCCTTGTTTGGTTGAGAGATGAATGGTTCTGCTTCACCTCTACTTATTAGTTCAAACTCATAGGCCTTAAGATCTGCAAACAGATCATGAAGTTCAACCTTGTTAAGGTCTTTTGATTCCCTCATAGCAATGGTCTTTACATCCCATTCCTTTGGCAGAGCTCTCATTACTTTCAGAGCGATCTCTCTGTTAGAATATTCCTTCCCCAGACCATTCAGTTCATTTATGATGCCGGTGACTCTTTCATCAAACTCATTTAGAGTTTCTCCACTTTTCATCTTTATGCTCTCAAATCTTTGAAGAGCAACAGTTAACTTGTTTTCTTTGGTCTGGTCGTTGCCTTCACATAGCTGTGCTATCTTCTCCCAAATTTCTTTGGCAGTAGAGCGCATTTTGATTTTGCTGAACATGTTCTTGTCCAAAGTTTTGAACAAGATGTCTTCGGCCACATTATCGAGATTTGCTTTCTTTCTTTCCTCATTCGTCCAGAGGGATCTATCTTTTTCCACCATTTGTGGTTCTCCATCAGAGATGGCTACTGCTGTATTGATTTTTAAGATCTTCATTGGTCCATCAGTGATGACGAACCACATATCGTCATCCTGAGCTGCCAGATGAGCTTGCATTCTGATTCTCCAGTCATCATAGTCTTCTTTTGAGAACATGGGGATTTTGTTGAATGATGCCATCAGCTTAGTCTTTGTGCTGATTAAGATAACCTGGCTCTGATACCACTTGTTAGGATCGGTCCGGAGTGTTTAGAGGGGGGGGGGGGGGGGGGGGTGAATGAACACTCCTTATAAAATTTATCCTTTGTGAATTCTTTCGGATTAGTGAAAGAAATCTGTTACTTAATCAACTCTTTGAACAAAACAGACCACTAAAAAGGTGAGTGCGGAAACGGTCTGCTCTTGTAAAAGTAAGAACGGCTCGATGGCTAAGTGCAGAAGGATAAGACACAAGATATGTTTCTGGAAGTTCGAAGGTGGTGTAATCCTTCTACGTCTCCCCTTCTTCCAATTAAGGAAGGTTTATACTAGAAGACTTTGATTTATACAATCCTGTTGTACAAACCCGATTCAGACTGGATTTACCTCACTACCAGTCTGAAACTCCTAGTCACTCAACCTGCTCAGACACACTCTGTCTGACAGTTACAATAAATTGCTCACTTCTATTTTTCCATACACAATGCGCACAGTGATCCTACAATGATCAAATGTTACAAAGTAATTGCGCTTAAATAAATAACTTCAGCTCGAAAGCTTCTGAACTTTGTAAGCGTGTGCAGATGCTTTCTTGTGTGTTTTTCAATTGATCAGCGTGAGTTGGAATCCCCCGATGCTTGTCTTCCTTTTGTTGCATCCTTTATAGTTGAGGGTAGCAACGACATTGTTTCCCTTAATGTGCGACTTTGACTCTTTTTAAACTCTGAGAAAGCTACAGTCTTCTTCTTCAGGACACTTGCCGTTCTGGTGTATGCTTTCGGCGACTGTCAGGTAAGCTCTTCTTTGTCTTCTTACCTTTAATGGCAATCTTCGACTTTTGATCCTTTGTAGCATTAATTACAGCATTAAATGCTACAATAAATGACCGTTAATGGTTCGGACTGAGAAGCCATCCTTTATGTATCTTTGACTGCTTTGATCTGATAAAGATTGAGATCGATCTGAAGTATCGATCTAGTCAGTCTGGAATCCATCGATCCGGTCTGATATGTGATATGCTTTATCAGCTTGCTCTGTTTTGCGCGATCGATCTGGTATGCCTGATTTCCATCGATCCGGTCTGAAATGATTTGTCATCTTGCTCTGTTTTGTCCGATCGATCTGGTCAAACTGATATCTATCGATCCGGTCTGAAATGTTTTGTCATCTTTAAAATCTCATCGATAAGGTCCGGAACTAACAACTATAATACCCCTTGTGCTTTAGCTTTTGTGCAATTTAGTTCATTTCCATGTATTTTCTGCTAATGGATCCTATCCTTGGTAAAATGGTGTCAAAGCTTTGTGGTATTTTGGAAATATTATAATAATATTTTGAATAATAGTAATATCCTAAACGTGAGGCAATTCAAGAAAAAACATGGATCCGAACGAATGTTTGAGACGTACTCATATAGGTGGTACTTCCAAAAATTGGAAGAACTGGAACAAGAACATCTGGCCGAAGGCCAACGCTTCAACCAGAAATGAAAAATTATACGAGGAGGCAGTTGTCACGGGCTCAGAGTTTTGGCGCAGACGACAACCCGTGCGGCGATCCCGGATCCCCATAACTCCGAGGTTAAGCCATATTCCATCTCCGATGCCTACTGGTTTCGCCCTCTCATTGGCTCATCAGGGAAGCGGGGAACAGCTCCCAACCAGTCTAGTGCCTAGAATGCTCGGCCTTCCGTCCTAGTCAGGTCCAAGACCAGCGACAAGCTCCCCAAACTCAATTGGGTCGGCATGCCTAACTCAGGACGGACGAACATCTAAGACATGTACTCGACTCTTACGACTCTTACAACTCTTATGAGCCGTCCCGCAATCCCACGTTATAACAAACCAGCAAGCATCTAGCGCATGTCTGCGTGTCACGATATTTGGTGGGTGACATTCTCCCCTACTCAATCCATGCACGCCCTCGTGCATGGGGGAGAACTCTTCCCCTCTTTTTAGTTTGGTCGGGATCCGTGTGCGACTTTCCTCCTTACTTGTCCTCCATTAGAGCGCTTGGCAAAGTATCACTGATGCTTCCTGCCTACTCGTCGGACCCACTTGCGAACACCCCCCCTTTGGGTGCGAGCAACCCACTTGCTCGTCCATTACTGTTGGACCCGCCAGTGCAGTGAGAGAGCGCTTGGCAACCAATGCAGTGTGCACACGATCTGGCTCTGATACCATTTGTCACGGGCTCAGAGTTTTGGCGCAGACAACAACCCGTGCGGTGACCTCGGATCCCCATAAATCCGAGGTTAAGCCTTATTCCATCTCCGATGCCTACTGGTTTCGCCCTCCCATGGGCTCATCAGGGAAGCGGGAACAACTCCCAACCAGTCTAGTGCCTAGAATGCTCGCCCTTCCGTCCTAGTCAGGTCCAAGACCAGCGACAAGCTCCCCAAACACAATTGGGTCGGCATGCCTAACTCAGGACGGACGAACATCTAAGACACGTACTCGACTCTTATGAGTCGTCCCGCAATCCTACAATCCCACGTTATAACCAACCAGCAAGCATCTCGCGCATGTCTGCGTGTCACAACATTTGGTGCGTGACACAGTGCTAGCCAAGCTAGTAGAAATATGTATAAAAAAACTGGAGACAATGGCTAGGAGGTTTTACAGTGTGAACATCAAATTATAGTTCACATTAGCCGAAGCTCGGAGGAAGGTCATCCTGAACATGACTATATGATTCCAGATCCTAATGACCCAACAGGATATGGACCAGATGAATAGGATAGGAGAACCAACCTTCATGAAATCAAGGTGGATTCCAAGATCTCCAAAGATCTTAGAGAAATCCAGAAGACGGTGCAGAACTGTGGGAACAAACAATATCATGTTACATCACAACTCATCAGGCCCAGATGGAGATCATGATCAAACAGCAGGAGGATATTCTTGAAAATCTTCGAGATGTTCAAACCCGAGTCAAGGAGTTGGAGTCACGACCAAGTTCTTCAGGAAGATGAAAAGGAGGATGATTACCACCATCCTACGGAACAAAACCCATTTTACATCAAAAATGGAAAGTCATGGAGGTCCAAAAACCAATGACCAACATAGAGAAAATGATCGCGGTCGTACGAGGAGAACCGATACTTCCCAAGAAGTAATGGAAAGATTGAACTTAGAAGATCTACAAGATCTCGACGAGTCTTTTGCAGGACTAAATCTCGTGAACTTAAAGATAAACGAGAATGAAAGTCTCGGGTTACACGAGCCACCACCAGGAGATCAAAACATGCAACACAGTGGAGACTTTACCATCTGAGCAGTTTTAGATCCCACAATCAGAACAAAGAGCCATTCCCAAAGGCCAGATATACATCAAATCAAACACCATATGGGAATCTCACCTGGATGCTATATATTCATATGGGCTCATGCTTAACATGGACATTTTTTATTTCAAAAATAGAGAGGTTGATCGACGAGTGGGCGTCTGCCATGATAATTGCAGTAGGGACGCTTGATCTCAACAAAGAAGGGTTCATATTACTTCTTAATATGAGCTTGGAAGGACCAAAATTACTTGGGAACTTACTGATCGCTTTTATTTTAAACAGTTATTTCAATGTAGCGATTCTCTACCGCAAGTGCACGGTGTCAAGTTTTAATATAATGGTTTAAGAGTAAGGGTGTCGTACCCACAGGGACTAGTAGTAATTACCACGTTCGATTAGAATTTCTATATTTAACCAACGATTATGGAATGATTATCAAACTAAATAGACTTAAGCACAAAAATTAACTTAAACAGCAGTGATGGATGATTGAAAAGAATTTATAAACGAATTATCAAGACGTCGGTTCACCCATGTAATCCCGCAAAAGTTGTCTATTAATTAAGATTAAAAGTTCTATGTTCTAGGGTGACGAGTTTTCTTATTTCATTCGCTATACCTTGGTCCGGTTATAACAAGTCTAGCATTAATCTACAATAAACCACTCCCGTGTCTTTATTGAATGATTAATACCAAAAAAACGCTTCGTGAAAACTACTAGCCTTCGATTTTGGTAAATCTATTGCTATCACACGTGTGCTAGATTTTACTTGGTCCGTCTCAATCTAAAACCCACGGCCTAATTTACTATGTCGTATCGTAATCTCCTATGGTCAATTCAATTACGATTACCAATATCATGCAAAAGGTAGCTAATCTTTTACAAGCATTAACAACATAAATTATGCGCAAAGATCATAGAATTCAAATCAAAACCGTTAATTAACTCAAGGGTTCAAACATGGGATCCCCTATGTCTTGACAAATATTTTAGCCAACAACCATAATCAAATTATAATGTAAAAACATGTCTTTAAACAAATTTAACATCACAATATGATATAAAAATAATCAAGTTCAGAAATACTAAGATAACGAGGATGTCGCTCCGTGCGTCGCTCCGTTCTTCCGTTCCTTGCGTTGCTCTTGCTCTTCAATGATTTGTGGTCTATCTTTTGATGGAGGAGTGGCTGCTAGGTTTCAGAAAATGTGTGCAAAATCCCACCGAAACGTCTGAAAATCTTCTATAAATAGTGTGAAGGAGTTTTGCAAAGTTTGGACACAAAATCACCAAGTAGGAAACAAAATCTCGATTTTTCAGGGTTTGGCGATCGATCTTCGTCATTTGCCGATCGATCGCGGAAACATTCTGGATGGTGGCGATCGATCTTCGTCATTGCCGATCGATCTCGGACCTCAAATCTCCAATCTTGCAATTTGGTCCCTGCTTTTCCAGATTTGCCCAGTTTGGTCCTTTTTCAGCATTTTAAGCCCATTTCTTCTACTTTTATGCATTTGGACCTAGATTCCTGACATATACAAATATATACCAAAACGTGCAATATTTTCTAGGAATCACTACAAAAACACCCCTAATCATATATCAAATTAAGTGTAAAAATCACACTTATCAACTCCCCCAAACTTAAGCTTGATCGTCTCGAGCAAGAAATAAAATCAAACAGTAGAGTTCAATATTAAAGATTCAAGTAAACCACTTCGCAGTCAATCATGTAACTCAGACATCTCACTTACAGACGAACAAGAATCAATCAGAAAGTTTAACAAGTTGTTTTTCTCTTAGATCAAGCAACACGTCGCCAACTCAGAACATGTGTGTGTGATATTTCACTTTCAAGTTTCATGCAATTTCATAGATCAAATCACGCTAGTCAATGAAAAGTAAGATTATCGTTGAGCAACCCTTAGTCCTATTTTCAAACAGCTTCTCCACTAATGTAGTCACTCCCTAGACTTGGATCAATAGGTCTTTTTAAGATTGTAGTGTTAGGCCTAGGTGTTGGCTTCAAAGAAAAGATAGGATAGCACAAAGAGAGAGTATAAGCATGTAATGTTCATAGTTTTAGCACAAAAATGAGATTATCTTCTTTTTCTTTTAGCCTTGGCCACTTTGGGTCTTATTTAATCACTTTTTCTCAAGGCTTTATCTATCTTTTTATTTTCTCATTCATCATTTTTTCAATAATAAGCTCATCCAAATGTAGCAATTCATGTGCATCAAATGAGAATCATTATACTCCCTTTGGGTAAGGATAATTCTTTGAAATTTAAGCTCAAAAAGGTGGGTATAATAAGTTGCCAAAAAAAATGTTGAATGGGGGCTAATAATATGTTAAACATACTCCATTCTTTTGCAATTAGGCTCAAATTGGGACACTATAGATTGATAAATACATGGTAAGCTTGAAAGGCTCAAACGGTCCAAAGATCGCCTAGATCATTTCCAAGTCGAGTTTAAAACTATAAAATTTCGCCTCAAAGTGTCATCATCAAATAGTTTCTAAGGTACTCTAAGATGCTCAAAAACAATTCATTAAGTTCACAAAAAAATTTCACTACTACAAGTGCAATTCACAAGATTGTGACTCAAATGTGCTCAAAATATTACTCATCTTTGACATGCTACTCAAAACAAGATATTCACAAACAAGTCTTACAATCATCAAAACTCAAGTTGACATGCATAGTGAGATTAATATCATAATGGAATAGAGACCACTACTATGATTCATTCTTATCTTACTAATTGAACTCATTTTCAAGAAAAATTTTGTTGGTGCTCAATAAACGATCCAATTCCAAATAAGAAGCATAACACAGTAATGCACTCCCCCAAACTTAATTCATGCATTGTCCTCAATGTACTAGGCATGGAGAATAGGACAAAGCAGTTACCGTTGACAACGACCGTGTGATCGTTGTCCAATTCCTCGTCAGTTCATGGGGTATAGTGTTGGAACACTTTACCGCACGCATGGAGTCTCACCAAAATAAAAAACAAAACAACCCAAAATAAACTAAAACAAAGCAAAGGGTTAAGAAAGAGTTCTTGATTTATAGTCCCAAGCTGGACTTATTACCAATATCGCTTTAACATTTCGGAGTATGTGGATTAGTGTCATCCACGTTGCAGTGCCTTAACCGCTGATCATTTACCACGTAAGTGCCTAGAATAGGATCACTTACCTTAATTGCTCCATGAGCATAGACGGTAGTCACCGTGAATGGTCCAATCCATGAAGCCTTTTGCTTGCTTTGGAAAATGTGAGGTGGTGGCACTTTATGCAATTGGACTGTCTCTCCCTTCATAAACGCCATTTTATCTTTTTGCTTCTTCGCCTTCCTTGGCTTCACCATGTCATGGATCTTGCCTTCTTCAGTCTCTAGTTCGGTCTTCACCTTCATCTTATCTGTATCTTGCACCACATCATCAGCCAAAATATTAATTTTATCAATAATAAAACATGTGTGTGTGTTGTGTGCATGTGGTGAAGTTTGAAACATAGTAAAGGTAACATGATCCTTTCCTACACGGAGGATCAACTTCCCTTCTTCAACATCGATAATAACTCTTCCAGTAGCTAGGAATGGGCGCCCTAGGATCAATGGCATACTCGCGTCCTCCTCAATATCCAACACTAGAAAATCCACCGGGAAAGTGAATTGATCTATCTTGACTAAAACATCCTCGACGATTCCTAGTGGGTAGGTGATAGACTTGTCCGCCATTTGCAACACCACCCTTGTGGTCTTCGGCTCTCCCAGTCCAAGTCGCCTAAAAATAGACAAAGGCATTAAGTTCACACTAGCACCCAAATCACATAATGATTTAATGGAAGAAATAGGCGCAATAGTTCAAGGAATTGAGAAACTCCCTGGATCTTTTAACTTGGTAGCCAATTTCTTTTGCACAATAGCACTACATTCCTCTGTCAAAAAGACAGTATCGTGCTCTCCCAATTTCTGCTTCTTAGACAACATCATCTTTAAGAATTTAGCATAATTTGGCATTTCTAGTAATGCATCAATAAATGGTATGTCTACATGCAAATTCTTTAGCATGTCTAAAATTTTTGCAAAGTTTGAATCAACCTTTGCCCTATTGTCTGCTGCAGGAAATGGGAGAGGAATATGTACCTTTTCTTGTGGTGTGCTTGGTGTAGTGGACTTAGTAGACTTACCATTGTTGCGTGATTGCTCATTATCCTCTTGCTTGATTTCTAGCCTTTTTATCTCATTCTCTTTGCCAAGTTCCTTTCCACTTCTTAGAGTCACTGCATTGGCTTGCTCCCTTGGATTCTTCTCTGTGTCACTCGGTAGAGTTCCTAGTGCTCTCCCAGCCAAGATAGTTGCCAACTACCCTACTTGAAGCTCCAAGCTTTTGATAGATGAATCTTGTTTATTCATCATTGTTTCAGTTGAGGATATGAACTTGGTCAATAGTTCCTCCATGCTCGGCTGTGGTAGATAACCCGGTGGTGGTTGCGGTTGATACCTCAACCCCGTATTGTATGTATTTGGGTAGGGGTTGTTTTGTGGCCGGTTTCCTACATAATTCACAGCTTCATTAGTTTGAGCGAATGGGTTATCTGTTTGGCATTCAAAGCTCGGATGATTGCCTCCTCATAGGTCACAAGTAATCCCTTGAGCTTTCATCCCTGTCATGCTCATGCTATCTAGTCTCTTTTTCAATGCCTCATTTTGAGCACCCAAAGCAGTAACTTCGCTCACTTGATGAACTCCAACTTGCTTCTTTGGCAAATTCCTCTCGGACTGCCATTGACAGCTATTAGCAGCCATCTCCTCCAACAGTGTATAGGCCTCCTCCGGCGTATTTCTCATCACAGTACCTCCTGATGCTGCATCAATCATAGAACGGTTATCATAAAATAAACCGTTATAGAAAGTTTGTACATGCAGCCAGATGGGAAGTTCATGGTGTGGGCATCTCCTCAGTAAGTCCTTGAAGCGCTCCCATGCTTCATACAGTGTTTCAGGATCATGTTGCGCAAAGGTAGTGATATCATTTCGCATCTTAGCAGTCTTTGATGGTGGGAAGTATTTTGACATGAAAGCTTGCACCATCCCATCCCAAGTGGTAATTGATCCTGTAGGCAAAGAATGCAACCAAGATTTAGCTTTATTATTTAAAGAGAAAGGGAACAGTCGTAACCTGATGGCGTTGTCAGTGACGCCATTATGCTTGAAGGTGTCGCAAATTTCCAAGAAATTCGCTATGTGAGTGTTGGGATCATCAGTGGTCGCTCCCCCAAACTGCACCGAGTGCTGGATCATTTGTACGATTGCAGGCTTGATTTCAAAGTTGTTCGCCTGTATGCTTGGTCTAGTGATACTAGACAATGACCCATGGAACGAGGGATGAGCATAATCCATGAGGGATCTTCTATTAGGCACCTCTTCGTTCCGTCTTTCATCTCTTCCATCTCCTCCTGCATTGTTTTCAGCCATTGTTCGAACTTCTCTTAGTCTTCTAAGAAGAGTTCTTTTAATTTCAGGGTCAAAAGGCTCAAGTGCCGGTTGTTCACTCCTTAGCATGCACTAAGGAGTGTCGTACCCACAGGGACTAGTAGTAATTACCACGTTCGATTAGAATTTCTATATTTAACCTACGATTATGGAATGATTATCAAACTAAATAGACTTAAGCATAAAAATTAACTTAAACAGCAGTGATGGATGATTGAAAAGAATTTATAAACGAATTATCAAGACGTCGGTTCACCCATGTAATCCCTCAAAAGTTATCTATTAATTAAGATTCAAAGTTCTATGTTCTAGGGTGACGAGTTTTCCTATTTCATTCGCTATACCGTGGTCCGGTTATAACAAGTCTAGCATTAATCTACAATAAACCACTCCCGTGTCTTTATTGAATGATTAATACCAAAAAAACGCTTCGTGAAAATACTAGCCTTCGATTTTGGTAAATCTAATGCTATCACACGTGTGCTAGATTTTACTTGGTCCGTCTCAACCTAAAACCCACGGCCTAATTTACTACGTCGTATCGTAATCTCCTATGGTCAATTCAATTACGATTACCAATATCATGCAAAAGGGAGCTAATCTTTTACAAGCATTAACAACATAAATTATAACAACATAAATTATGCGCAAAGATCATAGAATTCAAATCAAAACCGTTAATTAACTCAAGGGTTCAAACATGGGATCCCCTCTGTCTTGACAAATATTTTAGCCAACAACCATAATCAAATTATAATGTAAAAACATGTCTTTAAACAAATTTAACATCACAATATGATATAAAAATAATCAAGTTCAGAAATACTAAGATAACGAGGATGTCGCTCCGTGCGCCGCTCCGTTCTTCCGTACCTTGCGTTGCTCTTGCTCTTCAATGATTTGTGGTCTTTCTTTTGATGGAGGAGTGGCTGCTAGGTTTCAGAAAATGTGTGCAAAAGCCCCCCAAAATGTCTGAAAATCTTCTATAAATAGTGTGGAGGAATTTTGCAAAGTTTGGACACAAAATCACCAAATAGGAAACAAAATCTCGATTTTTCAGGGTTTGGCGATCGATCTTCGTCATTTGCCAATCGATCGCGGAAACATTCTGGATGGTGGCGATCGATCTTCGTCATTGCCGATCGATCTCGGACCTCAAATCTCCAATCTTGCAATTTGGTCCCTGCTTTTCCAGATTTGCTCAGTTTGGTCCTTTTTCAGCATTTTAAGCCCATTTCATCTACTCTTATGCATTTGGACCTAGATTCCTGACATATACAAATATATACCAAAACAAGAAATATTTTCTAGGAATCACTACAAAAACACCCGTAATCATATATCAAATTAAGTGTAAAAATCACACTTATCAACTCCCCCAAACTTAAGCTTGATCGTCTCGAGCAAGAAATAAAATCAAACAGTAGAGTTCAATATTAAAGATTCAAGTAAACCACTTCGCAGTCAATCATGTAACTCAGACATTTCACTTACAGACGAACAAGAATCAATCAGAAAGTTTAACAAGTTGTTTTTCTCTTAGATCAAGCAACGCGTCGCCAACTCAGAACATGCGTGTGTGCTATTTTCACTTTCAAGTTTCATGCAATTTCATAGATCAAATCATGCTAGTCAATGAAAAGTAAGATTATCATTGAGCAATCATTAGTCCTATTTTCAAACAGCTTCTCCACTAATGTAGTCACTCCCTAGACTTGGATCAATAGGTCTTTTTAAGATTGTAGTGTTAGGCCTAGGTGTTGGCTTCAAAGGAAAGATAGGATAGCACAATGTAATGTTCATAGTTTTAGCACAAAAATGAGCTTCTCTTCTTTTTCTTTTAGCCTTGGCCACTTTGGGTCTTATTTAATCACTTTTTCTCAAGGCTTTATCTATTTATTTTCTCATTCATCATTTTTTCAATAATAAACTCATCCAAATGTAGCAATTCATGTGCATCAAATGAGAATCATTATACTCCCTTTGGGTAAGGATAATTCTTTGAAATTTAAGCTCAAAAAGGTGGGTATAATAAGTTGCCAAAAAAAAAATGTTGAATGGGGGCTAATAGTATGTTAAACGTACTACATTCTTTTGCAATTAGGCTCAAATTGGGACACTATAGATTGATAAATACATGGTAAGCTTGAAAGGCTCAAACGGTCCAAAATCGCCTAGATCATTTCCAAGTCGAGTTTAAAACTATAAAATTTCGCCTCAAAGTGTCATCATCAAATAGTTTCTAAGGTACTCTAAGATGCTCAAAAACAATTCATTAAGTTCACAAAAACATTTCACTACTACAAGTGCAATTCACAAGATTGTGACTCAAATGTGCTCAAAATATTCCTCATCTTTGACATGCTACTCAAAACAAGATATTCACAAACAAGTCTTACAATCGTCAAAACTCAAGTTGACATGCATAGAGAGATTAATATCATCATGGAATAGAGACCACTACTATGATTCATTCTTATCTTACTAATTGAACTCATTTTCAAGAAAAATTTTGTTGGTGCTCAATAAACGATCCAATTCCAAATAAGAAGCATGACACAGTAATGCACTCCCCAAACTTAATTCATGCATTGTCCTCAATGTACTAGGCATGGAGAATAGGACAAAGCAGTTACCATTGACAACGACCGTCAGTGATCGTTGTCCAATTCCTCGTCAGTTCATGGGGTATAGTTTTGGAACACGTTACCGCACGCATGTAGTCTCACCAAAATAAAAAACAAAACAAACCAAAATAAACTAAAACAAAGCAAAGGGTTAAGAAAGAGTTCTTGATTTATAGTCCCAAGCTGGACTTATTACCAATATCGCTTTAACATTTCGGAGTATGTGGATTAGTGTCATCCACGTTGCAGTGCCTTAACCGCTGATCATTTACCACGTAAGTGCCTAGAATATGATCACTTACCTTAATTGCTCCATGAGCATAGACGGTAGTCACCGTGAATGGTCCAATCCATGAAGCCTTTTGCTTGCTTTGGAAAATGCGAGGTGGTGGCACTTTATGCAATTGGACTGTCTCTCCCTTCATAAATGTCATTTTATCTTTTTGCTTCTTCGCCTTCCTTGGCTTCACCATGTCATGGATCTTGCCTTCTTCAGTCTCTAGTTCGGTCTTCACCTTCATCTTATCTGTATCTTGCACCACATCATCAGCCAAAATATTAATTTTATCAATAATAAAACATGTGTGTGTGTTGTGTGCGTGTGGTGAAGTTTGAAACATAGTAAAGGTAACATGATCCTTTCCTACACGGAGGATCAACTTCCCTTCTTCAACATCGATAATAGCTCTTCCAGTAGCTAGGAATGGGAGCCCCAGGATCAATGGCATACTTGCGTCCTCCTCAATATCCAACACTAGAAAATCCACCGGGAAAGTGAATTGATCTATCTTGACTGGAGCATCCTCGACGATTCCTAGTGGGTAGGTGATAGACTTGTCCGCCATTTGCAACACCACCCTTGTGGTCTTCGGCTCTCCCAGTCCAAGTCGCCTAAAAACAGACAAAGGCATTAAGTTCACACTAGCACCCAAATCACATAATGATTTAATGGAAGAAATTGGCCCAATAGTGCAAGGAATTGAGAAACTCCCTGGATCTTTTAACTTGGTAGCCAATTTCTTTTGCACAATAGCACTACATTCCTCTGTCAAAAAGACAGTATCGTGCTCTCCCAATTTCTGCTTCTTAGACAACATCATCTTTAAGAATTTAGCATAATTTGACATTTCTCGTAATGCATCAATAAATGGTATGTCTACATGCAAATTCTTTAGCATGTCTAAAATTTTTGCAAAGTTTGAATCAACCTTTGCCCTATTGACTGCTGCATGAAATGGGAGAGGAATATGTACCTTTTCTTGTGGTGTGCTTGGTGTAGTGGACTTAGTAGACTTACCATTGTTGCGTGATTGCTCATTATCCTCTTGCTTGATTTCTAGCCTTTTTATCTCATTCTCTTTGCCAAGTTCCTTTCCACTTCTTAGAGTCACTGCATTAGCTTGCTCCCTTGGATTCTTCTCTGTGTCACTCGGTAGAGTTCCTAGTGCTCTCCCAGCCAAGATAGTTGCCAACTACCCTACTTGAAGCTCCAAGCTTTTGATAGATGAATCTTGTTTATTCATCATTGTTTCAGTTGAGGATTTGAACTTGGTCAATAGTTCCTCCATGCTCGGCTGTGGTAGATAACCCGGTGGTGGTTGCGGTTGATACCTCAACCCCGTATTGTATGTATTTGGGTAGGGGTTGTTTTGTGGCCGGTTTCCTACATAATTCACAGCTTCATTAGTTTGAGCGAATGGGTTATCTGTTTGGCATTCAAAGCTCGGATGATTGCCTCCTCATAGGTCACAAGTAATCCCTTGAGCTTTCATCCCTGTCATGCTCATGCTATCTAGTCTCTTTTTCAATGCCTCATTTTGAGCACCCAAAGCAGTAACTTCGCTCACTTGATGAACTCCAACTTGCTTCTTTGGCAAATTCCTCTCGGACTGCCATTGACAGCTATTAGCAGCCATCTCCTCCAACAGTGTATAGGCCTCCTCCGGCGTATTTCTCATCACAGTACCTCCTGATGCTGCATCAATCATAGAACGGTTATCATAAAATAAACCGTTATAGAAAGTTTGTACATGCAGCCAGATGGGAAGTTCATGGTGTGGGCATCTCCTCAGTAAGTCCTTGAAGCGCTCCCATGCTTCATACAGTGTTTCAGGATCATGTTGCGTAAAGGTAGTGATATCATTTCGCATCTTAGCAGTCTTTGATGGTGGGAAGTATTTTGACATGAAAGCTTGCACCATCCCATCCCAAGTGGTAATTGATCCTGTAGGCAAAGAATGCAACCAAGATTTAGCTTTATTATTTAAAGAGAAAGGGAACAGTCGTAACCTGATGGCGTCGTCAGTGACGCCATTATGCTTGAAGGTGTCGCAAATTTCCAAGAAATTCGCTATGTGAGTGTTGGGATCATCAGTGGTCGCTCCCCCAAACTGCACCGAGTGCTGGATCATTTGTACGATTGCAGGCTTGATTTCAAAGTTGTTCGCCTGTATGCTTGGTCTAGTGATACTAGACAATGACCCATGGAACGAGGGATGAGCATAATCCATGAGGGATCTTCTATTAGGCACCTCTTCGTTCCGTCTTTCATCTCTTCCACCTCCTCTTGCATTGTTTTCAGCCATTGTTTGAACTTCTCTTAGTCTTCTAAGAAGAGTTCTTTCAATTTCAGGGTGAAAAGGCTCAAGTGCCGGTTGTTCACTCCTTAGCATGCACTAAGGAGTGTCGTACCCACAGGGACTAGTGTCCCTACAGGAACAATCCCAAACCATGAGCATACGATAATCGATATTGTAAGGACCCTAATCCTTAAATGCGGAACTAAGGCATAATAGAGCTAAAATAAACAAATCAGAGTCTAAAAGAACGTGTTGAGTCTATGAGCTTAAGCATTACATGCCAAAAATAAGGACTACCAAATGGATTAATTACATTCCAATCAAAAGAATGTGTGCAACTATAGTTTTATACTACTCCTAGAGTAGATACTATCCCAAAATAATCCTGTCCTTTCATCCTCAATAGAATGCTCGTCAAGCTCACCACCTCAACCAGTTCAAGCCCTTCTATCATGCCAAAAAGGTACCTACAAGGACAACCCCCAAACATGAGCAATAATAATCATCCATATTCAACACAATATGAAGATAAAGCGTAAATGCATAATCAATATAAAACACTTCCTGTTTTCCCATGCATTTCAAACGCTTCCCGTTTGGTTGTCCCTGTACCATAACTCATGAGTATAATCAACAGATTATTTTTAATGGCCAAAACATGTCATAACATATACCAGCTGATCAATAACCAATACTGATCCCCAATCCCTAGTCTGTCCATCACAATGTATTTTAATGCCCCTCGCTTATTTACATATGAGCGGCATAGGATAACCTCGCTTCAACGGACTGCGGGACTCCCACCCCTCGCCTCTCGTTGAGCGGCAAATACCCTTTCCTCGCCCCATATGATAACCACGCTCAAATGTGACATGCGGCGCTCCCACCCCTCGCTTCACATTTGGCGGAACCAAACCAAATAGCGGCAAGCATTAAAATCATCAAGGGATGACCACGACTCATGGGATGTGCACCAATAATCATATGCATCTATAAACATCATGCATAACATGTATTTGCATCCACTATGCAATACCACATATATACTTGCATCCACAATGCATAAACAATAAGTATATAAGATACATGTACCGTTGGGGTGCCCGTACGTCCACTATGTACCTTTCCAAAAGTGGAATATGGTAGGACTTCAATTCCTTGGCTGTGTTGCCACCTGGGTTGGTTCTACATATTCACAAATACCAATATTAGAATCCAATAATAGTCCAATACCAAAAATCCCACAAAATAACCAAAAACACCATTTTTGGTGTCTCGCGATCGATCGCCATCAAGCCCCGATCGATCGCGAGATCACACTGCCTCGCCCAACAAAATCCAACAATCCGCGATCGATCGCGGAGCTAGTGCCGATCGATCGCGGCCTCGCCGATCGATCGCGCCCATCTCGCGATCGATCGCTGAAGCTCTCTGCCTCAGCACTGCTGCTCGCGATCGATCGCGAGAAAAACGCCGATCGATCGCCGAGCTCTGGGCATGCGGGGTTTGGGCACTATTCACCCATCTTCAACCCCAAATCATACACACCCACATACTCCAACATCAACCAAACTCAACAACTCAAAACCAACAATAAACATCAACATAAACTCAAATATACAACATCCAAGAAAATAATACCAAAACTACAACACCCAACACAAACCCATTTTAAAACCCTTCAAAATCAACCCAAACTTAAACAAAACCTTACAAAATTTACAATGAGGTATCCATACCTCTTGCGGACCTCAAATCACCCAACAATCTCCACAAAACAAGATTTTGCAAGAACTCCTCTTCACCCTTGAGCTCAAGCTCGAAAATGGGAAGGGAAAGGAAGGGTTTGGGTGTTATTTTTGGTAAAGTTAAAAAGTGATGGATGGATGAGATGTGGGGTAATAAAATGAGTTGGTTTAATTAATTAAAAGCATACCAAAAATTCCATGGTGTATAAAACACCCCAACATGATATTTTCAAAGCATTTACTCATAATGCACCAAATATCAATTAAACACATGATTTCTAATAAATTGCTACCAAAGGCAATTAAATCATGCTTCCAATAATATTTACCCAACATGCACCACATGTACCCTGAAATGCAACCCCGGGTCACCCTATCCACATGACCATGCATTTCCATAAGGTAAATAAATTCCAACACACAATTAATTACCACATAATTAATCATAATAATCATAATTAATGCACAAATGCAATTAACCATTTCGGGGATATCACAATACTCCCCCACTTATAAGATTTCGTCCTCGAAATCACATGCACTTACCCCAAAAGGAAACTAAACATAAACTCATACCAGAGAATAGTTCCGGGTAGTGCTGCACCATATGCCGCTCCGTCTCCCACGTAGCCTCCTCGACACCCCTGCGATCCCACTGAACCTTGATCATAGGTATCACTTTGTTCCGAAGTCTACGGTCTGCTCGATCCAGAATTCTGACAGGCCGTTCCACATAAGATACATCGGACTCTAACTGAACTTCGGAAGGCTGTAACACATGCGACGGATCCGGCTCATACTTCCGCAGCATCGATACATGAAACACATCATGTATCCCAGATAAAGAAGGCGGCAAAGCCAGTCGGTAAGCTAAGGTGCCAATGCGCTGCAAAATCTCGTACGGTCCAACATACCTCGGAGACAATTTCCCGCGCATCCCAAATCGCACAACGCCTCTGAAAGGCGAGATCTTCAAAAAGACCTTATCTCCCAACTGAAATTCCAACGGTCTCCGCCGTTTATTTGCATAAGCTGCCTGTCTGTCCTGGGCCGCTTTCATTTTCTGCCTTATTACCTTTATCTTTTCTTCCATCTCCCGAATCAACTCCGGTCCTCCGACCGATTTGCGGTCCAAATCATCCCAACACAAGGGTGATCTACACCGTCTGCCATAAAGAGCTTCAAACGGAGCCATCTGAATACTCGCCTGGTAGCTATTGTTATACGAAAACTCTACCAAAGGCACTGAATCCTGCCAAGAGGCATCGAACTCCAAAACACAAGCTCTCAGCATGTCCTCGAGCGTCTGAATAGTGCGCTCGGTCTGGCCATCCGTCTGAGGATGATAAGCAGTGCTCAATCTGACTTCAGTTCCCAAGGCTGACTGAAGGCCTTCCCAAAAATGAGACGTGAATCGTGGATCTCGGTCCGACACTATGGAAACGGGGATCCCATGCAATCTCACCACATCTCTAATATACAACTGCGCCATCCTCAAAAATGTGAAAGTCATGCTATAGGGGATAAAATGAGCCACCTTGGTCAATCGATCCACGATCACCCAAATAGCATCGAAGCCTGAAGCACTCCTCGGCAAATGAGTCACGAAGTCCATGGAAATGTGCTCCCACTTCCACTTCGGTATCTCCAAGCTTCTCAACTCGCCGCCAGGTCTCTGTCTCTCTGCCTTAACCTGCTGACAGATCAAACACCTCTTCACAAAAGCGACGACATCTGATTTCATCCTTTTCCACCAAAACTGACCACGCAGATCTCTGTACATCTTCTTCCCCCTGGGTGGATGCTAAGTCTGCTACTGTGAGCTCGCTCCAAGATCCCTTTACGCAACTCTGGCGTACTCGGAACCACCCATCGGTCACCCAATCTCAAAGACCCGTCATCTGCCACTCTGAACTTCGTTGGCTGACCAAGATGTACTAAAGATAACCACCTCTGAACCTCATCGTCTGACCTCTGAGCTCTCCTGATGTTCTCATAGATGTCTGGCTCGGCTAACAGAGTCGATACATACACAGGCGATGCATCTATGTCGAAGTCATAGCCCAGATGGCAATAAGAGGTCATCATAGACGACAGATGAATGACGTCCTCAGCAGAACTCCTCACTTTCCGGCTCAAAGCGTCTGCTGTCAAATTGGCTTTCCCCGGATGGTACTCGATCTCGCAATCATAGTCCTTGAGTAGGTCCATCCATCTCCTCTGCATCATGTTCAGCTCCGCCTGAGTGAATAAAAATTTGAGGCTCTTGTGATCCGTGTATATGGTGAATGAAGTACCATATAAGTAATGCCTCTAGATCTTCAGGGCGAAGATGATAGCCGCCAATTCCAAGTCATGAACTGGATATCTGGTCTCATGCGGCTTCAACTGCCTCGATGCATAAGCTACCACATGCTTATCTTGCATCAGAACACACCCAAGGCCCTGCAGTGATGCGTCAGTATACAGAACAAATCTGGAGTTCTCCGTCGGGATCACTAATACTGGCGCCGTCGTCAACCGGTTCTTTAATTCCTGGAAGCTTTCCTCACAAGCTTCTGACCAAAAGAAAGGTACACCCTTCTGAGTCAACTGAGTCAACGGCTTGGCAATCTTTGAAAAGCCCTCGACAAAGCGTCGATAATACCCGGCCAAACCAAGAAAACTCCGAATCTCAGGTACAGAAGTGGGGGCAGCCCACTCCATCACAGCCTCAATCTTCTTGGGATCTACAGATATCCCGCTGCTCGATATGACATGTCCCAGAAACACTACACTGCTCAGCCAAAATTCACACTTACTGAGCTTAGCATATAACTGATGCTCTCTGAGAATCTGAAGCACTGTCCTCAAGTGTTTCACATGCTCCTCCTCGCTCCGGGAGTAGATGAGAATGTCGTCAATAAATACAATGACGAACTGATCAAGATACTGCTGAAACACTCTGTTCATCAGACTCATGAAGACTGCTGGAGCATTCGTCACGCCGAACGGCATCACTAGGAACTCATAATGTCCATATCGGGTCCAGAACGCTGTCTTCTGCACATCTTCCTCTCTGACCCGAATCTGATGATACCCGGATCTCAAATCAATCTTGCTATACACCCTGGTACCTTGCAACTGATCAAACAGATCATCGATTCTTGGAAGAGGATACCTGTTCTTCACTGTAGCTTTATTCAGTTGCCGGTAATCGATACACAACCGCATCGAACCGTCCTTCTTCTTCACAAAGAGAACTGGTGCGCCCCATGGCGACACGCTCGGGCGTATATATCCCTTGTCCAAGAGATCCTGCAACTGTTCTTTCAACTCTCTCAGCTCAGCTGGTGCCATCCTATAAGGTGCACGAGAGATTGCGGATGTCCCTGGCAACAGCTCGATCCCAAACTCAACTTCCCTAGCCGGTGGGAATCCTGGGATCTCTTCTGGAAATACATCAGCGAACTCTGCCACTATTGGCACATCCTCAACTCTTAGTTCCTTATCCTTCCCAGACGTGTCCACGGCATAGATGAGGTAGCCCGTGTGACCACGTTCCAACAGCTGAGTCATCTTGATTGCTGAAATCAACGGAATCTTCGCACGAGAACCGTTGCCATAGAAGGTCCACTGACTGCCCAACTCAGGTCTGAACTTCACTATCCTCTGTCGGCAATCTACCACTGCCTGATATCTGTTCAGAACATCAATACCCAAGATGCAGTCGAAGTCTGACATACCCAGCACAATCAAGTCTGATCTCAATTCGTTGCCCTCAAAATAAATGAGGCAGTCTGCCATAAACTGATCAGCAACAACATTTCTTCCAGTGGGTGTCGAGACAAGGAGAGGCGTGGGTAAAGAAGACGTGCGCATATGATGTCTTTCCACAAAACCCACCGATACAAAAGAATGGGAGGCACCTGTATCGATCAAAATAAAAGCAGGGTACGTAAATAAATGACACGTATCGGCGATCACCTCCTCTGGGGCTGCCTGGGCCTGCTCCCTAGTCAGTGCATATACCTGTCCCTGGGGTGGTCCTACTGTCTGACCTCCCGATGGTCGAGGCCCAAACTGCTGCCTCTGCTGCACTGTCCTATCCTCAAACCTCGGCCTGTTGCCCTGAAACTCAGACTGTCCTCCCCGTGTGGGGCAATACCGAGCGATGTGGCCCATCTTGCCACAGACATAACATGCAGGACACTTGGTTGAAGAATGTGGCCCTCCACAATTGTTGCACCTCGGCTCTCCCGGCCTATCCCCTTGTGAAGATCCTCTATTGGCCGACCAATTGCCCTTCTTGCCATCCTGTTTCTGACCAAAATGTTTCTTTCCACCATATCGCGAAGATGAAGAGGCACCACGGGGTTTAAATGGCTCACCCCGAGGCCTCAAGCTGTCACTAGTCTGCCTCTGTTGCGATACTGGTGGTGGCATAGCGTAAGCTCCTACTCCTAGCTCAGCAAGCTCCGCTCTTGTGAGAGCATCATCAAAAGAAGTCGGGTTATTAGTGATAACCCGATCATAGAGCTCCGGTCGCAATCCCTTCATAAAATTCCTCATCTTAGCGTGCCCACTGGTGGCAATGTGGGGAACATACCTCAGCAATGAAGAGTACCGTGTGGCATAGTCTGCCACTGTCATGTTCCCCTGCTTCAGACTTGTGAACTCGTCCTCCTTTGTCTGTCTTGCTGCAGCGGAGAAATACCGGTTCAAAAACCTAGTCCTGAAGAGTGTCTAGTCAATCACAGCACCCAGTGCTCTCATTTCCATTACTGTGCTCCTCCACCACATCAGAGGTTTCTTGGCTAATTGAAACTCCGCTAGCCTCAGCCAAGCTGTCACAGCACAAGGAGCCGATACAAAGATCTGCTCAAGTCTTTCCAACCACTCTTCAGCCTCTTCTCCAGACTCTGTCCCCTCAAACCGGGGCGGATGATAAGATAGAAATTGCGTCAAGCTAATCTCACCCGGCAGCAATAACTGAACCACGGGTTCCATGCCTACGGCCGGTGGAGGTAGAGGATTTGCCTGTCCGATACTTGCATTAACACTCCCAACATCTCCGACTTCCTCATTAGCAGCCATGCTGTAACAGAAATGTTAACAACAATCCAAAGCAATATATATGTCATGTCGTTAGATAACAGGAGTGATATAAGCATGTTAGTATAACAAAATATACATCAATATGCACCACATGCATAAACATGCTTCAAATGTAAGCACCTAGCCAATCATGCTAAGGCTACCCTTCACTCGTTCCCGGGTTCTCTAACCACTGCTCTGATAGATATTCCCCACAATATGATTATAATGAGGAAATGCATAAACTATGAGTACAAAGTACTTCCTGTATCCCAATGCATTTCAAAATGCTCCATTTGGTTGTCCCTGTGTCACACCTCACAATCATAATCAACAGATTATATTATGATTCTATAGATGTCATGACATATAATCGTTTCACTATGATCGCATATTACAAATACACATAAGCAAAATAGTTGTGTCATACAACACTAGTTACTATCATGCATAAGTATGTGCTACCCATCCCTATCAGCATGTCCAGGCCTTCAACAGCCCCAAAGAGCTAACCACCGCTCTGATACCACTAACGTAAGGACCCCCGCGCCCTTAACCCGATATTAGTGTATTGACCCCTGTACTTAGTGCATAAATCATGTTATTAAGGGGGAAAGTGATTACATGCAACTCAAGCATGAATACCATCTATAAAATTTCTTTACATTAATTGTATAATGTCTATACTTTCCCAACATATTCCATAAAACATGTCATGCACCTTTAAACATACACTAACATGCTCTCAATTCATTTTGCAATTCATAATTAATTGCATGCAAACCATAAATGAATAGAGAAGAGCCGTAGCCCATTTATACATTCCATATACACGTAAAATGTACTCACATAAGAGCACCCAATGAATATGCGTGTATCTAATGTATAAAAGATTCTACCGGATACCGTTACTGGCACTTCAACCCTGGAAGTACCTCCCAAGTATAGCTCGATCCCAATTCTGGATCTATGCACTTGTTCAACCAGCTCTGGTACCTCGATCCTGGAAGCACCTCAAATCAACCGCTCGAGCTCAATTCCAAGCCATCGGTGTACCTAGTAACCTGCCCCAACAGAGACAGCCCCCACGCGGGGTGAGCATACCAATATCCCAAATCCCATAATCACAATATACAATTCATAATTTACAACATGTAAATGCTATGAAATATATAAGAGATACTCCCTGGATGGCATCATCCTCATCCGGGATCCCCTGTACTGTCCCTGTTCTCAAAATAACTGAAACCATCAAATTCCCAAATGCCAGTTAATCATTACATTGATTAACGAATTCACTTGCCACATACCGACATTATAACAATAATATCCAATCATTAAACAATGATCACAAATATCCCATATATCTCTTTTATGGTTCCATAGTTCTATTTAATTGCTCGCTCTACAATAGCGGCATTTCAGTCTCACGCATGCTCAACAGCAGTGGCGTCATAGCCGATGTTCGCTCGAAGGCGACCACATCCAATCATTGCTCGTTCAAAAGCGGCACCATGCAATTCCCAATGCATATACATCTATTTGTAGCAGTTACCATTAGCCATGTATTTCAATATCCGTTAATATCCGTTTATTGCTAAAACCATGTATCAGGCATTTCCATATACATTTATTGCAATACAGTGTGTCATGCACTAAACAATTGCATTTAAAATAAGGGGCTATGCTCGTACGTTATACGTACCTTAAATTTCCGTAGTTCGAGTCTGACTTCGTCCGAGTCCCACGACCCGATGAGTTAAGTGCTAACATGCAAATAACTCCCAATCAAAAACAAGCATGCAACCACGTGCCCAAGAACGTTCAAAACTTCCAACTTATCGTCTATCCATGACGATTACCAGTATAAAAGCCACCCGGCTAAGCATGCATAGTACTCAAAATATACTACTCAACAAGTTTTAAAAGATAGCCAAGAAATCATCCGAGAATTCCATTTAATTTACTTGACTCCAACCAACCCATTTTAAAAGTCTAGCATTCCTATTGGAATGTGAACATTGCCCCGAAAGCCGACCATTTAAGTCGAAATTCCAAAATCCCACGAAAAAGCCAAGCAAACCACAAATCACCTGCTGGCGATCGATCGCTATACCGGGCGATCGATCGCTAGCCCCCATGGCGATCGATAGCTCGATGTGGCGATCGATCGCCAGACCTTTCTGGCGCGAGGCGATTGATTGCCCCAAAAGTGGCGTTCGGTCGCCACAATGCTGAAAAGCTTACTGCCTGCATGCGATCGGTCGCCTGCTACGGGCGATCGATCGCCATGCCCTGCAACTCGAAAACCACCATTTTTAAAAGCTTGAAACCTCCACAAATCATACCCCAACTCCTCCCAACCCAAAACCACAACAAAACAACACCCAAGAACCTCCAACAAGGGTGTTAAACTCAATTTAAAGCAAACCCAAAAGATTTTATGATTTCACCAAAATCATCCAAACCAAAATAAACCCAAACTCAACCAAAATCAACAAAATTACTATCAAATCAAAGCTACAAGGGAGGAGAAAGAGATTACCAGCTTTTTTTTCAAGAAATCCGGCCCTTAAATCGTGTTCTCAATGATTTCCATTGAAGGGGAAAGGAGGGAAGGGTTTTGGGGTAATGGGGTTGGCGTGAAAAAGGGGAAGGAGGAGAGACATGGATTCCGAATGACGGAATCCCGAGTCCAGCTGGTATATATAGCAAAAATGCCCCAAAATACCAATACTTCCACAATTACATCATGATTCATTAAAAATTATCTGTTTTCAAAAACTCTCTCTCCAACATCAAATCCCCACACTGGCCCCAACATAAAGCACCCCGGACTCCAAGCCCCACTAAAAACCCAACTCATAGGTTTTCCACCAAAATGATAATAGAATCTCCACCTTTGGATCCAACGATCCCAAATGCCCGATTTAACAATCCCGGGAGACGCAAAACCGCAATTAATTCCTAATTGCCACAATTAAAAATCCATCAAGGATTAATACCACACCGGGATTAACACCATAAATCCCCGGACATCATAATTATCCCTCACTAATAAAATTTCGTCCTCGAAATTTGCACCGACATACTCTACGTAACACCAGGACCACACAAACAAAGTAAAGCCACAACCCTGATTCTGGACCACATTAGAATCGAATCATCAACTGCGAGAACACCAATCTCGCACCATGCTCTACAATAGAGCAAACACCAAAACCAATATAAACCCGAAATATAACAACCTACCTCGATGTTAATCGTCCCGGAAGTCAGTCCACCATGACTGCAAATCAATCAAGACCCCATTGGTTCTAACATAGATATCTCTCCATGATATCCACCACTCGCCCACGATGCTTAACACACATCGTTAAGATGGGAACCACTAGTATACAATCAGTATACTCCCGGAAAAATCCGGTTTCGCTTTCCCTTTCATCTCCTCCAAAGGAGTAGTTGTACCCCTTGCAACCCGGATCGGGTAAACCACGGTCACTAAACCACACAAAACACATCACTACAGATGACTACAACCATGTGTTCCAAGAAGTCCCATCTTGGTCCAAAACACACTATCGAGACTCTACAAGGTCTCAAGTTCCACAGGGGACATGCAAGACAAACAATTGCATTCCCAAACACGTGTCGACCGTGACACTAAACAAATCCAAATCCTGGTCATCCCTCGTTTATTCTGGAATTCAACAATCCTAAAACAGGAAGGCTATCGAATTATCCAACAAGAACTACCATAGTTCCAAAACACGACAATCCCTCCTCAGAGGAAGTCAAACAACCCTCACGATCATTCATCAGAATGCATCGTGTCATCGAGATTACCGATTTCAAATTGCCACAATCTCCCACCGGAGATTCATCAAACCAAGCACACTAACCCGACGTTCAACAAGGAATGAAATAGAGTTGGTATTCGTATACACATACGGGTATACATGTCTAAGCACCAACACAACAGGCACACTCAAGCAATAGACTCGGGTATCTCCAAGCATACCCAAAGTCCCAAAACCCACTGCCAAACCTCGATTATTCTCACTCCACGAAGAATCGTGGTCGATAGTCCAAAGCCAAAGGGTGTGATTTCAACATCAACACCACACAACCAAAGCAACGAATCTCCCAAAAGATTCAACCGGTAGGTATATCAACACCGCCTTTCCCACAAGATAGTGTCATGAATCCATGACCCTCCAACCTCGAACCACCGTCCGGAAAACTGGATATATGCATACCAATATATATCTCGGAACCAAAATATGCAACTGGTTCAGAATAGTGCATCGAAGCCACTATCACCAAGTTAAAGCCCGTATACGCCATGTACACTCATCCTAAAGAGGCTCTGTAGTAATACCATAGTACTACACAAACTCGAGTATTACCCCGGAGACGTCTCCTCGAACGTCTCACCGGAAGTACGAAGCCATCACCTAGTCCAACACTAGTAGGGCTTACCCGGTTGATTCTCAATCAACCCACAACCAATACTAGTTGTCTCCACGACAGTATAATCCAAGTCTCTCCAAGAGATAAAACCAATATAGTAGTGTTACCCCACTAGCTATATCCCACAAATCCAATCGTGACTCCCGTTGTATTCCATATGCAAGGATGCTCAACCAGAGCTAACAACGACTTGTCGACACTCGCGTTGGCATCCCCAACAGAATTGAGCTGTCCAGTACAAGTCCCTCCAAAACACTTGACGTATGAACGTCCCCGTGACGTATTCCTTGCCTCAATCAACATGCCACATAGAGACTACAAGAGTCTACCAAAAGTCATCATCGTATCATCATACGATTCACTGAACTCGAATCCAACGAGCAGTAAAACGGCTATCACAAGCACACTATAACATTGCCACGATATCTGGCTAACAAGCGCTGCCTCCATAGGTTCATACCAACTTATCAACGTGACACACGTCCCATTCCGGTATACCATACCGTACAAACCATTGGAGTTGTGGGTCATCACCCAACATATCTCTAAACACCAAAGCACAATGGACAATCCGGTGTCCTTGCTCAACTACGATGCAATCCTAATCCATTAGGACTTATCCCACATCCTCGGGGTGGGTGTAATCATGACTACCACACATCACAATGACAAGCGAGTAGTTTCCTCAATGACTACTCTTACCACCAATCACTTGACATTAGTCATCCCAACGAGTATACCCAAAGGTATCACTACTCGAAAATATCTACTTCTATTACATGATGCGGTACTCTCACCGGTACAATGCATCCAATAATCCATCGAGCAACTTGCTCGGCGTAACAGTCTCGTCAACTAGTGACCCAGACACTACATGTGCTCACCATTGGCACTCACACCACACGACTAAATACATATACGTAAATGTATTAATCATCGAAACGACGCTACACGTCTATATAGACATCCACTATGTCTTCGTCATCTAGTGACGGTACCTGTCAACATATGACATCCAATGAATCATCGTCAACCCGTGACAGTACGTGTCGAAACACGACATCCATAGCCTCATCGTCAAACACATGACGGTTTAAGTATATCAATGCATATCATCCACAATAATGCTAACAAAACAGCAATAAACCATACCTCATCGCTAATGAGATAGCGGCATACCTGTCTCCGTCATACAACAGTGGTACGCAATCAGCACCCATCGCTCGCAGGCGGCATAATCCAGTGCTACGTACATAGCGGTATAACCCCATCGCTATAGAATCAGCGGAATGATCCCTCGTCATAGAGTCAGCGGCATAAAATATTACTATAGATATCTGGCGGCATGAACCATTGCCATAGATGTAGCGGAATGTACCATCGCTATGAATACCCGGCGGCATAAACCATCGCCAATAGAATAGCGGAATGAACCGTCGCTATAAATACCCGGCGGCATGAACCACGCCAATAGAATAGCGGAATGAACCGTCGCTATAAATACCCGGCGGCATGAACCATCGCCAATAGAATAGCGGAATGAACCGTCGCTATAAATACCCAGCGGCATAAACCATCACCAATAGAATAGCGGAATGAACCATCGCTATGAATACCCGGCGGCATAAACCATCGCCAATAGAATAGCGGAATGAACCGTCGCTATAAATACCCGGCGGCATGAACCATCACCAATAGAATAGCGGAATGAACCATCGCTATGAATACCCGGCGGCATAAACCATCGCCAATAGAATAACGGAATGAACCGTCGCTATAAATACCCGGCGGCATGAACCATCGCCAATAGAATAGTGGAATGAACCATCGCTATGAATACCCGGCGGCATAAACCATCGCCAATAGAATAGCGGAATGAACCGTCGCTATAAATATCCGGCGGCATGAACCATCGCCAATAGAATAGCGGAATGAACCGTCGGTATAAATACCCGGTGGCATGAACCTCGCCAATAGAATAGCCAATCCCTAGTCATTGTTACGGTAGTGTATTTTAATGCCCCTCGCTCAAATACGACATGCGGTACTCCCACCCCTGGCTTTACATATAGGCGGCATAGAATAACCTCGCTTCAATGGACATGCGACGCTCCCACCCCTCGCTTCACATTTCAGCGGCACAAGACAAATAAATAGCGGCAAGCATTTAAAATCATCACTCATCCTTAACAATGACTCATGGGATATTCACGAAGTATTTCATCTATACCTGCATCACAAAGCATAATCCATATCCCAACATACATCATCATGAGTGTATTTTAATGCACCTCACTCAAATGCAACATGCAGCACTCCCACCCCTCGCTTCAATATTTGGCGGCAGAGCATTAAAATCATCACTCTATTGTACACATGCAACCACAATGCATAATTCCATGATGTATATAAAACGCAGGTTACCGTTTCGTGTCTTTCAACCCTGGCCTTAGCCTTTCGCGTCATAGTGTCCCTACAGGAACAATCCCAAACCATGAGCATACGATAATCCATATTCCCCACAATATGATTATAATGAGTAAATGCATAAACTATGAGTACAAAGTACTTTCTGTATCCCAATGCATTTCAAAATGCTCCATTTGGTTGTCCCTGTGTCACACCTCACAATCATAATCAACAGATTATATTATGATTCTATAGATGTCATGACATATAATCGTTTCACTATGATCGCATATTACAAATACACATAAGCAAAATAGTTGTGTCATACAACACTAGTTACTATCATGCATAAGTATGTGCTACCCATCCCTATCAGCATGTTCCAGGCCTTCAACAGCCCTAAAGAGCTAACCACTGCTCTGATACCACTAAATAAGGACCCCCGCGCCCTTAACCCGATATTAGTGTATTGACCCATGTACTTAGTGCATACAATCATGTTATTAAGAGGGAAAGTGATTACATGCAACTCAAGCATGAATACCATCTATAAAATTTCTTTACATTAATTGTATAATGTCTATACTTTCCCAACATATTCCATAAAACATGTCATGCACCTTTAAACATACACTAACATGTTCTCAATTCATTTTGCAATTCATAATTAATTGCATGCAAACCATAAATGAATAGAGAAGAGCCGTAGCCCATTTATACATTCCATATACACGTAAAATGTACTCACATAAGAGCACCCAATGAATATGCGTGTATCTAATGTATAAAAGATTCTACCGGATACCGTTACTGGCACTTCAATCCTGGAAGTACCTCCCAAGTATAGCTCGATCCCAATTCTGGATCTATGCACTTGTTCAACCAGCTCTGGTACCTCGATCCTGGAAGCACCTCAAATCAACCGCTCGAGCTCAATTCCAAGCCATCGGTGTACCTAGTAACCTGCCCCAACAGAGACAGCCCCCACGCGGGGTGAGCATACCAATATCACAAATCCCATAATCACAATAATACAATTCATAATTTACAACATGTAAATGCTATATATAAGAGATACTCCCTGGATGGCATCATCCTCATCCGGGATCCCCTGTACTGTCCCTGTTCTCAAAATAACTGAAACCATCAAATTCCCAAATGCCAGTTAATCATTACATTGATTAACGAATTCACTTGCCACATACCGACATTATAACAATAATATCCAATCATTAAACAATGATCACAAATATCCCATATATCTCTTTTATGGTTCCATAGTTTTATTTAATTGCTCGCTCTACAATAGCGGCATTTCAGTCTCACGCATGCTCAACAGCAGTGGCGTCATAACCGATGTTCGCTCAAAGACGACCACATCCAATCATTGCTCGTTCAAAAGCGACACCATGCAATTTCCAATGCATATACATCTATTTGTAGCAGTTACCATTAGCCATGTATTTCAATATCCGTTAATATCCGTTTATTGCTAAAACCATGTATCAGGCATTTCCATATACATTTATTGCAATACAGTGTGTCATGCACTAAACAATTGCATTTAAAATAAGGGGCTATGCTGGTACGTTATACGTACCTTATACTTTCCGTAGTTCGAGTCCGACTTCGTCCGAGTCCCACGACCCGATGAGTTAAGTGCTAACATGCAAATAACTCCCAATCAAAAACAAGCATGCAACCACGTGCCTAAGCACGTTCAAAACTTCCAACTTATCGTCTATCCATGACGATTACCAGTATAAAAGCCACCCGGCTAAGCATGCATAGTACTCAAAATATACTACTCAACAAGTTTTAAAAGATAGCCAAGAAATCATCCGAGAATTCCATTTAATTTACTTGACTCCAACCGACCCATTTTAAAAGTCTAGCATTCCCATTGGAATGTGAACATTGCCCCGGAAGCCGACCATTTAAGTCGAAATTCCAAAATCCCACGAAAAAGCCAAGAAAACCACAAATCACCTGCTGGCGATCGATCGCTAGCCCTCTTGGCGATCGATCGCTCGATATGGCGATTGATCGCCAGACCCTTCTGGCGCGAGGCGATCGATCGCCCCAAAAGTGGCGATCGGTCGCCACAATGCTGAAAAGCTTACTGCCTGCATGCGATCGGTCGCCTGCTACGGGCGATCGATCGCCATGCCCTGCAACTCGAAAACCACCATTTTTAAAAGCTTGAAACCTCCACAAATCATACCCCAACTCCTCCCAACCCAAAACCACAACAAAACAACACCCAAGAACCTCCAACAAGGGTGTTAAACTCAATTTACAAGAAACCCAAAAGATTTTATGATTTCACCAAAATCATCCAAACCAAAATAAACCCAAAACTCAACCAAAATCAACAAAATTACTATCAAATCAAAGCTACAAGGGAGGAGAAAGAGATTACCAGCTTTTTTTCAAGAAATCCGGCCCCTAAATCGTGTTCTCAACGATTTCCATTGAAGGGGAAAGGAGGGAAGGGTTTTGGGGTAATGGGGTTGGCGTGAAAAAGGGGAAGGAGGAGAGAAATGGATTCCGAATGACGGAATCCCGAGTCCAGCTGGTATATATAGCAAAAATGCCCCAAAATACCAATACTTCCACAATTACATCATGATTCATTAAAAATCATCTGTTTTCAAAAACTCTCTCTCCAACATCAAATCCCCACACTGGCCCCAACATAAAGCACCCCGGACTCCAAGCCCCACTAAAATCCCAACTCATAGGTTTTCCACCAAAATGATAATACAATCTCCACCTTTGGATCCAACGATCCCAAATGCCCGATTTAACAATCCCGGGTGACGCAAAACCGCAATTAATTCCTAAATGCCACAATTAAAAATCCATCAAGGATTAATACCACACCGGGATTAACACCATAAATCCCCGGACATCACAACTTCAATCCTGGAAGTACCTCCCAAGCACAACTCGATCTCAACTCTGGATCTATGCACTTATTCAACCAGCTCTGGTACCTCGATCCGGAAAGTACCTCTAATCAACAGCCCGAGCGTAACTCCAAAGCTGCTGCTATACCTGTAACACCTGTCCCAACAGAGACAGTCCCCGCACGGGGTGAGCATACCAATACCAACAATCCAATAATCATAATATTACAACTCATAATTTACAGAATGTAAATGCCATAATTTAAATGATACTCCCTGGATGGCATCATCCTCATCCGGGATCCCATGTATTGTCCCTGTTCTCAAAATAACCAAACTCATCAAATTCCCAAAGCCAGTTAATCACCACATAGATTAACTAATACCATTCCTATTATGCCAGTTCCATAGTCAATATGGTAAAATTATTATATAAGAGACCGTAGATATCACATATATCTAGCCAATGATTCCATGTTCCTATTTCATTACTCGCTCCACAATAGCGGCATTCAAAACCCCGCGCACGCTCAACAATAGCGGCGTCATAACCGATGGTCGCTCAACGGCGACAGCATCCCAAATCATTGCTCGCTCAATAGCGGCACCGTATGGTTCCCAATGTATGTCCATTTAACGCAATTACAACTTACCATGCATATCACTATCCATTTATTGCAAATACTACATACCATGCATTTCAATGCCCATTTAATGCAATTACCACCTACCATGCATTTTACAGTTGCAACATTATAATAGGTTATGTTCACAATTAAACACAAGCATGCAACCACGTGCCCAAGCACGTTCATAACCCCAAAACATATCGTCAATCCATGACGATTATCAAAATAAAATCCCCCCGGCAAAGCATGCATAATACCCAAAATATTCCATTTTACCAGTTTAAAAGATAGCCAAAAACCCAACCGAGAGTTCCGTTTTATCAAACTTTGGCTCCAACCAATCCATTTTAAAAGTATAGCATTCCCATTGGAATGTAGACATTGCCCCGGAAACGGCCCCTTTAAACCTCGATTCCAAAATCCCGACATTTTCCAAAAAAATTCAAAAAACAAAATCCTTCAGGTGGCGATCGATCGCCACCTTTATCGCGATCGATCGCCACAGTCCAGTGGCCAAACCAGTGCATCCTCGCGATCGATCGCCAATCCTTGCGATCGATCACCAACCCGATCGCGATCGATCGCCGAGACCACGCAATCGATCGCCAGCACTGTTCATCTCACCGAAAATTGAGCTGCCCGTCGCGATCGATCGCCCCACCTCGGCGATCAATCGCCACCTGCGATTTTTCGAAAAATTCGAGCTTCCATTGTGTTTTTCACACCCAAACTCAAAACCAACACCCCATACACCTTCCACACCTCAAATACACCCTTAAAACTCAATAAAAATTCCAACAACAAACTTTAAGATTTTTACCAAAAATCCACAAACCCAAATCTAACATTAATACTCAACCAAAATCAACAATACTACTACCAAATCGAAGACAATGACGAGGGGAAGATTAATAACTGATTATCTTCGAGAAAACCGGCTCCCGAGCCAAGCTACCAACGATTTCTCTTCCAAGGGAAGAAGAGGGGAAATGGGGGAAGGGCTTGAGTGAAGAGAGAGGGAAGAGAGGGAAGGATTTCGTGCCAAATGACGGAATGCCGAGTCCACTTGGTATATATAGTATCCAAAACTCGAAAATACCAATCCCTTCACAAATACGTCATGACTCATTAAAAATCATATGTTTCCAAAAATCACCTCCCAATCTCTATTTCCCTTATCTGCCCCAGTACGAAGTACTCCGGACCCCAAATCCCGCCAAAGACCAAATTCTAAGGTTATCACTACGATGAGAATACAATCTCATCCCTTGGATCCAACGACTCCATAAATTGGATTTAAAATCCCCTAGAGTCCCAAAACTGTAATTAATTCAAAATTGCCTCAAATAAAATCCATTAAGGATTATTACCACACCGGGATTAACACCATTAATCCCCGGGCATCACAATTATCCCCAACTAATAAAATTTCATCCCCGAAATTTGCACAGGCGCACTCCACGAATGCCGAGACAACTTAAACCAAACGGATCTACATCGCCGAATCATGAACATATCATGAATGACATTCCAACCGCGAGGACACCGACCTCGCACCAAAATCTGGAATGGAGTAAACCTCCCAAACCATCGCAAACTCAAGGAAAGACGTCAGCATTCCCAATGCTAACCGTCTCAAAAGCAGTCAACCCAAACTTAACTGCAAAACAACGAATCATTCGTGATTCCAAAATAGATATCGCCTCAATGATATCTCTACGATGTTAAACGTACATCGTTGCCAAGGAAACCTCCAGTACACAACGGTGCACCCTACGCCCGGCTTCCGCTTCCAAATCCATCTCCATCAAAGGAGTAGTTGCACCACATTGCAACCCGGATCGGGCAACTCACGGTCACCAGTAGACACAAAACACATCTCCAAAGATGTCTACATCCGAGTGTTCCAAGAATCATATCTTGGTCCGAACACACTGTCGAGACTCCACAAGGTCTCGAGTTCTCAAAAGGACATGCAAGGACAATCAATTGCATTCCCGCCACACGTGTCAACCACGACACTAAACAAATCTGAATCCTGGCCATCCCTCATTTATCCTGGGATTTAACAATCCTAAAACAGGAAGGCTATCGAATTATCCAACAAGAACTACCATGGTTCCAAAACACGACAATCCCTCCTCAGGGGAAGTCAAACAACCCTTACGATTAATCCTCAGAATACCTCGTGCCATCGTGATTACCAATCTCAAGGTTCCACAATCTCACATCGGAGATTCACCAAACCAAGCATACAAATCCAACGTTCAACAAGGAACAAAATAAAGTTGGCATTCGTATACACACAGCATACATGCCCACGCACCAACACAACATGCATACTCAAAGCAATAGACTCGGGTATCTCCAATCATACCCAAATCCCAAAACATATTGTCAAACCTCGATTATTCTCACCCCACGGAGAATGATGGTTGACAAACAAAAACCAAAGGGTCTTATTTCAACATCAACACCACACGAACCAAAACAACGAATCTCCCAAAAGATTCAACCGATAGGTATAACAATACCTCATTCATCACAAGGAAAATGTCATGAATCCATGATCCTCCAATCCTCGAACCACCGTTCGGAAACCTGGATATATTTACCAAAACATATCCCGGAACCAATAAATTACACAACTGGTCCAGTAGTGCATCCATGCCACTATTATCAAAACGAAACCCGTATACACCATGTATACTCAAACTAAAGATGTTCTGTACTAATGCTATAGTACTCCACAATCTCGAGCATTTCCTCGGAGACGTCTCCTCGAACGTCTCGCCGAAAGGTAAGAAATCCATTACTCGGTCCAACACCAGTAATGTTTACCATGGCTGATTTACAATCCACCCAAAATCGATACCAGCTGTCTCCACGACAGTACCATCCAAATCTCTTCAAGAGATAAAATCAGTATAGTAGTGTCACCCCACTAACTATATCTCACAAACCAATCGTGACTCCCGTTGCATTCCATATGCAAGGATGCTCAACCAGAGCTAATAACGACTTGTTGACACTCACGTTGGTATTCCCAACAAAATCGAGTTGTCCCGGTACAAGTCACTCGAAACATTTGACGTATAAACGTTACCGTGAGGTATTCCCTACCTCAATCACATGCCACATAGAGACTACAAGAGTCTACCATAACCCTCATCGTATCACCATACGATTCACCCAGCTCGAATCCAACGAGCAGCATAATGGCTATCACAAGCACACCAAGGCACTGCAACAATACCTAGTTAACGATTCGTTGGCACCATGGGCTCATACCAACCTATCAACGTGACACACGTCCCATCCCGGTATACCATACCGTACAAACCATTAGAGTTGTGGGTCATCACCCAACATATCTCTAAAACACCAAAGCACAATGGACAACCCGGTGTCCTTGCTCAACTACGTTGCAATCCTAATCCATTAGGACTTATTCCACACCCTCAGGGTGGGTGTGCACATGCCTAACACAAATCACAACAACAAGCGAGTAGTTTCCTCAATGACTACTCTTACCACCCAATCATTTGGCCTAAGCCATCCTAGCGAGTATACCCAAAGGTACCACTACTCGTACAATATATACTTCAAATATGTGCTGCGGTACAATTCCTGTACGGCGCACCCAATAATTCTTCGAGCAACATGCTCGGCATAATGGTCTCGTCAACTAGTGACCCAGACACTACCATGTGCTCACCATAGGCACTCAAACCATATAACCAAATACATAAACATGAATGTATTATTCATCGAAACGACGCCACACGTCCATATAGGCATCCACTATGTCATCGTCATCCCGTGACGGTGCCTGTCAACATATGACATCCAAATAACATCGTCAAACATATGACGTTAAATGTCGATACACGACATCTATAATCTCATCGTCAAACACATGACGGTATATAACAACACATAGTATTCACAATAATGATAACAAAAGTAATATGCCATACCTCATCGCTATCAAGATAGCGGAATACCTGTATCCTTCGTCCACCAACGGTACACAAGCAGCACCCATTGCTCGTAGGCGGCATAATCCAGTGCTACGCACATAGCGGTATAACCCATCGCTATAGAAACAGCGGCATGATCCCTCGCCATAGAGTCAGCAGCATAAAACATCGCTATAGATATCCGGCGGTATGAACCATCGCCGTAGATGTAGCGGAATGTACCATCGCTATATGATACCTGGCGGCATAAACCATTGCCATAGAATACCCGGTGGCATGAACCATCGTCAATAGAATAGCGGAATAAGCCATCTCTATGAATACCCGGTGGCATGAACCATCGCCAATAGGATACCCGGCGGCATGAACCATCGCCAATAGAATACCCGACGGCATGAACCATCGCCAATAGAATAGCGGAATAAGCCATCGCTATGAATACCTGTCGGCATGAACCATCGCCAATAGAATACCCGAATAAGCCATCGCCATGAATACCTGGCGGCATGAACCATCGCCAGTAGAATACCCGGCGGCATGAACCATCGCCAATAGAATAGCGGAATAAGCCATCGTTATGAATACCTGGCGGCATGAACCATCGCCAGTAGAATACCCGGCGGCATGAACCATCGCCAATAGAATAGCGGAATAAGCCATCACTATGAATACCTGGCGGCATGAACCATCGCCAATAGAATACCCGGCGGCATGAACCATCGCCAATAGAATAGCGTCATGATATCCCTCGCTAAGAAGCGGCAAATATCCCTCTTCGCTACTTCTCTTCGACATACCAGCGGCATAATATCCCTCGCTTAAGCGGCAAATATCCTCCGTCCCTATCATATAACAGCGGAAAGCTCATCGCTACGCCATATTAGCGGTATAATATCCCTCGATTAAGAGGCAAATATTCTTCATCGCGGTGGTAGTCAAGCGGCGCCACTACACCTCATTTTATCATGACAGCGGAAATACCCATCGCTTTACATGAGAGCGAAATACCCCTCGCTTCGACAATACCAGTGGAAAATAATATCCCTCGCTAAGATATGACAGCGGTCGTGTTCTTCGCTTCATATCAGCAGCAAATATTCTCTCATCGCTACGGTATGACAGCGGCAAGTATTCACATCGCTACGCCATGAAGCGCCAAGTATTCACATCGCTACGCCATGCATGCAACCGTAATGCATAACCCGTATTCCAATAAACATCGCCATGAGTGTATTTTAACGCACCTCGCTACAAATGTGACATGCGGAATTTTACCATCGCTTCAACATTTAGCGGCAAGGCATTAAAATCATCACTCCGATGTATATCTATGCAACCGTAATGCATAGTCCATGTCTCACATGACCCTGCAACCACCATGGTTAGCAACAACATATTCCAATTATGAACACATATCATAAACGCACATAAGCAATATAGTTGTGCCACGCAACACTAACTACCATCATGCATAAGTATGTGCTTCTCATTCCCATTAACAGTTTCCTAGGCCCTCAACAGCCCCAAAGAGCTAACCACTACTCTGATACCACTAATGTAAGGACCCCCGTGCCCTTATCCCGTTATTAGTGTATTATCCATACCATTAGTGCATAAAATCATACTATCATGGGGAAAAGCCATATGCAAGTACAACACCATATGCCATCCTGAAAATTTCTTGCATTTGATCCACATAATATTCAAATTCCCCAACCAAGATTACATATATAACATGCACCCTCATAATACACTAACATGTTCTCAGTTCATTTAGCAATTCCATATTTAATTGCATGCAAACCATAAATGCACAGAGAGAAGCCGTAGCCCATTTATACATTCCATATACACGTAAAATGTACTCACATAAGAGCACCCAATGAATAAGTGTGTATCTGAAGTATAAAACACTCTACCGGATACCGTTACTGCTACTTCAATCCTGGAAGCACCTCCCAAGCACAACTCAATCTCAACTCTGGATCTATGCACTTATTCAACCAGCTCTGGTACCTCGATCCGGGAAGTACCTCTAATGCGTAACTCCAAAGCTGCTACACCTGTAACACATGTCCCAACAGAGACAGCCCCCACACGGGGTGAGCATACCAATACCACCAATCCAATAATATTGTTCATGTTCTCAAAATAACCAAACTCATCAAATTCCCAAAGCCAGTTAATCGCCACATAGATTAACTAATACCATTCCTATTATGCCAGTTCCATAGTCAATATGGTAAAATGATTATATAAGAGACCGTAGATATCACATATATCTAGACAATGATTCCATGTTCCTATTTCATTGCTCGCTCCACAATAGCGGCATTCTAAACCCCGCGCACGCTCAATAATAGCGGCGTCATAACCGATGGTCGCTCAACGACGACAGCATCCCAAATCATTGCTCGCTCAATAGCGACACCGTATGGTTCCCAATGTATGTCCATTTAACGCAGTTGCCACTTACCATGCATATCACTATCCATTTATTGCAAATACTACATACCATGCATTACAATGCCCATTTAATGCAATTACCACCTACCAAGCATTTTACAGTTGCAACATTATAATAGGTTATGCTCGTACGCCATACGTACCTTATAGTTCCATAGTTCGAGTCCGACCTCGCCTGAGTCCCACGACACGATGAATTATGTGCTAACACATAAATAGTTCACAATTAAACACAAGCATGCAACCACGTGCCCAAGCACGTTCATAACCCCCAAACATATCGTCAATCCATGACGATTATCAAAATAAAAGCCCCCCCCCCCCCCCGGCTAACCATGCATAATACCCAAAATATTCCATTTTACCAGTTTAAAAGATATCCAAAAACCCAACCGAGAGTTCCGTTTTATCAACTTTGGCTCCAACCAATCCATTTTAAAAGTATAGCATTCCCATTGGAATATAGACATTGCCCCGGAAACGGCCCCTTTAAACCTTGATTCCAAAATCCCGACATTTTCCAAAAAATTTCAAAAAACAAAATCCTTCAGGTGGCGATCGATCGCCACAGTCCAGTGGCCAAACCAGTGCATCCTCGCGATCGATCGCCAATCCTCACGATCGATCACCAACCTGCTCGCGATCGATAGCCGAGACCACACGATAGATTGCCAGCACTGTTCATCGTAACCAAAAATTGAGCTGCCCGTCGTGATCGATCGCCCCACCTCGGCTATCGATCTCCACCTGCGATTTTCCAAAAAATTCGAGCTTCCATGGTGTTTTTCACACCCAAACTCAAAACCAACACCCCATACACCTTCCACACCTCAAATACACCCTTAAAACCCAATAAAAACTCCAACAACAAACTTTAAGATTTTTACCAAAAATCCACAAACTCAAATCTAACATTAATACTCAACCAAAATCAACAATACTACTACCAAATCGAAGACAGTGAGGAGGGGAAGATTAATACCTGATTATCTTCGAGAAAACCGTCTCCCGAGCCAAGCTAACAACGATTTCTCTTCCAAGGGAAGAAGAGGGGAAATGGGGGAAGGGCTTGAGCGAAGAGAGAGGGAAGAGAGGGAAGGGTTCCGTGCCAAATGACGGAATGCCGAGTCCACTTGGTATATATAGTATCCAAAACTCGAAAATACCAATCCCTTCACAAATACGTTATGACTCATTAAAAATCACATGTTTCCAAAAATCACCTCCCAATCTCTATTTCCCTTATCTTCCCCGGTACAAAGTACTCCGGACCCAAATCCCGCCAAAGACCAAATTCTAAGGTTATCACTACGATGAGAATACAATCTCATCCCTTGGATCCAACGACTCCATAAATTGGATTTAAAATCCCCTAGAGTCCCAAAACCGCAATTAATTCAAAATTGCCTCAAATAAAATCCATTAAGGATTATTACCACACTGAGATTAACACCATTAATCCCCGGGCATCATAATGGCTCGATCGATCAACGAAGGAAGAAAGTGTGAGTAACGCGAAGTAGCTCCCGACCGCGATCGATCGGCAGACATGCTCGATCGGTCACCCAACGAAGTTTTCTGAAAAAAAAAATCATTTTTGAGTTGAATTCCACAAGGACACTTCCATCCAATTCCTCCATTATTTAAAGGACTTTGGGCATGAATTTTGGGACTTTTACACATTATATTTCATACCTAGAAGCGGCCTTCTCCATTCCGCATCCATCCAAAAACACCACAAGCCATTGAAGAAGCAAGAGCAACGCAAGAGACGGATCGACGGAGCAACACACGGAGTGACGACCTCGTTTATTTGTATTTCTAATCTTGTTTACTTTTTATTCTCATATTTGATGTTTAGATTGTTGAAAAAACATATTCATGCATTGTTATTTGATGACGATTGTTGGCTAGGCTTGTTTATCAAGACTAGGGGATCTCGTGTATGAACCCATGATTTGAATATTAGTTTTTGATTCAGTTTTACAATTTTTATGCATAATTTACTTTTTTAATGCTTTCAAAAGATTAGCTACCTTTTGCATGAATTTGATAATCGTAACAGACTTGACCATAGGAAATTACGGTACGACATAGTAAATTAGGACGTGGGTTTTTGGTTGAGACAGACCAAGTAAAATCCAGCACACATGTGATAGCTATAGATTTACCAAAATCGAAGGCTAGTAGTTTTCACAAATCGTTTTTTCGGTATTGATCGTTCATTAAGGACACGAGAGTGGTTTATTGTAACGTTAATACTAGACTTGTTATAACTTGACCATAATATAACAAGTGTAATAGGAAAACTCGTCACCTTAGAACGTAGGATTTTAAATTTTAGTTAATAGGAAACTTGTGGGGGATTACATGGGTGAACCGACGTCTTATTAATGGTTTTTATCGTATCTTTTCATTATCCATCGCTGCTTTTGGTTAATTATTGTGTTTTAGTCAATTTAGTTTAATAGTCACTCTATAATCGTAGGCTAAATATAGTTAATTTAATTGAAAATGGTACTTACTTTCTAGTCATTGTGGGTTCGACACTCATACTTTTTATCTACTATACTAAAACTTGACACCGTGCACTTGCGATATAAAATCGCTACACTAGAATTTTCTGTTTAAATAAATAGCGATCAAGTTTGTGGCACCTTTGTCGCAGACTAGTTTAAGTAATATCATACTAGATTAGTTACTGTAATTTAGCCATTTGATTTTCTATTTTTTTTTTTGCTGTTTTCGATTTTTTTTCCCCTTTCTACTACTATCCTACTGCCATTGGATTTTGCAGGTTATTACTCCCTATTGCATGCTAAGGAGTGAACGACCGACACTCGAGCCTTTTGACCCTGAAATTGAAAGAACTCTTCTTAGGAGACAATGACCATGGATCATTGTCTAGTATTCTAGACCAAGTGTACATGCAAATGATGATCCCAACATTCACATCTCAAACTTCTTGGAAACATTCGACACTTTCAAGCATAATGTCTTACGACTGTGTCCCCTTTTTCTTTAAATAATAAAGCTAAATCGTGGTTGCAGTCATTGCCTACATGATCAATTACTACTTGGGATGTGATGGTACAAGCTTTCTTGTCAAAGTATTTCCCACTATCAAAGACTGCTAAGATGCGAAATGAGATCACTAAATTTACTCAACATGATCCCAAAACACTGTATGAAGCATGGGAGCGCTTCAAGGACTTACTGAGGAGATGCCCACATCATGGCCTTCCCATCTGGCTGCAGGTATAAACTTTCTATAATGGTCTATTTTCTGATAACCGTTCTGTGATTGATGCAGCAGGAGGAGGTACTGTTATGAGAAAGCCGCCGGAGGAAGCTTATACATTGTTGGAGGAGATGGCTGCTAATAGCTATCAATGGCAGCCCGAGAGGAACGTGCCGAAGAAGCAGACTGGAATTCATCAAGTGAGCGACGTCACTGCCTTGGCTGCCCAAATTGAGGCATTAAACAAACGACTAGACAGCATGAGCATGACAGTGATGCAAGCCCAAGTGATTACTTGTGACTTATGCGGAGGAAGTCACCCGAGCGTTGAATACCAAGCAAGTAACCCATTTGTGCAAGCTAATGAAGCTGTTAATTATGTAGGAAACGGGACACCACCCAACAACCACTACTCCAATACATATTATACAAGGTTGAGGAACTAACCACAGCCGGGCTACGCACCCAGGCCAAGCATGGAGGAGTTGCTAACCAAGTTCATTGCTTCGACGGAGACTAGAATGCAAAATCAAGACGCTTCGATAAAGAACTTGGAAACTCAAGTGGGGCAGTTAGCAACCATATTGGCCGGACGAGCACAAGGAACTCTACCTATCGACACTGAAAAGAATCATAGGGAGCAAGTACATGCCATAACATTGAGGAATGGAAAGGAGCTTGGTGAAGAGAAGGAGCTAAAAAGGTTGAAATTAAGCAAGAGGAGAATGAACAATCACGCAACAAGGGTAAGTATACTAAGACCACTACACCTAGCACACCACAAGAAAAGGTACACATTCCTCTCCCATTTCCCGCAGCAGTTAATAGGGTTAGACATGTTTAGAATTTGCATACATATATACCATTTATTGACGTGTTACGAGAAATGCCAAAATATGCTAAATTTATCTAAGAAACGGAAATTGGGAGAGCATGACGGCCACTAATTTGAAAGATCCAGGGAGTTTCTCTATTTCTTGCACTATTAGGCCTATTTCTTCTATTAATTCATTATGTGATTTAGGTGCATGTGTTAACCTAATGCCTTTATCTATTTTTAGGCGTCTAGGATTGGGAGAGCCGAAACCCACAAGGGTGGTGTTACAAATGGCAGACAAGTCTATCACCTACCCACTAGGAACTGTTGAGGACGTGCCTGTCAAGATAGATCGATTCACTTTCCCGGTGGATTTCCTCGTGTTGGATTTGGAAGAGGATGTGAGCATGTGGTCGCTTTTATTTTAAACAGTTATTTCAATGTAGCGATTCTCTACCGCAAGTGCACGGTGTCAAGTTTTAATATAATGGTTTAAGAGTAAGGAGTGTCGTACCCACATGGACTAGTAGCAATTACCACGATCGATTAGAATTTCTATATTTAACCTACGATTATGAAATGATTATCAAACTAAATTGACTTAAGCACAAAAATTAACCTAACCAGCAGTGATGAATAATTGAAGAGAATTTATAAATGAATTATCAAGACGTCGGTTCACCCATGTAATCCCCCAAAAGTTGTCTATTAATTAAGATTCAATGTTCTATGTTCTAGGGTGACGAGTTTTCCTATTTCATTCGTTATTCCTTGGTCCGGTTATAACAAGTATACATTAATCTACAATAAATCACTCTCGTGTCTTTATTGAATGATTAATACCGAAAAACGCTTTGTGAAGACTACTAGCCTTCGATTTTGTTAAATCTATTGCTATCACACGTGTGCTAGATTTTACTTGGTCCGTATCAACCTAAAACCCACGGCCTAATTTACTACGTCGTATCGTAATCTCCTATGGTCAATTCAATTACGATTACCAATATCATGCAAAAGGTAGCTAATATTTTACAAGCATTAACAACATAAATTATGCGCAAAGATCATAGAATTCAAATCAAAACCGTTAAATAACTCAAGGGTTCAAACATGGGATCCCCTATGTCTTGACAAATATTTTAGACAACAACCATAATCAAATTATAATGTAAAAACATGTCTTTAAACAAATTTAACATCACAATATGAAATAAAAAATAATCAAGTTCAGAAATACTAAGATAACGAGGATGTCGCTCCGTTCTTTCGTTCCTTGCGTTGCTCTTGCTCTTCAATGATTTGTGGTGGTGCTTTTGATGGAAGAGAGGCTGCTAGGTCTCAGTAAAAATTGGCAAAAGTCCTTCAAAATTCGTCCTTAGGTCTGATATATAGGGCAACAATAATAGGGAAGGAGTCCCTCTTGAACCAAACATGGAAAGTCTTTAATTTTCCACAAACTCTTCGTGGCGATCGATCTTCGTTCTTCCGCGATCGATCTTCAATCTCTACTGGACGTGATAGTCAAAATAAACAAATCCACGATCGATCTTCGTTCCCCCGCAATCGATCGCGAGTCTTCACTGTATATTGGCGATCGATCTCGAGTTCTTGCCGATCGATCGCCAATGTATTCTGTTCAACATCACTTTTTACAGCTCGGCGATCGATCGCGATGTTATTGCCGATCGATCGCGAGCTGTATAAAAATTCATACTTCGAGATTTCAGTCCATTTTCTCACGTCTTCGCTCGGTTTGGTCCTTTTTCAACATTATTAGTTTATTTCCTCCCCTTTTATCCCCTTGGACCTAGATTCCTGAAATACACAAAAATATACCAAAACGTGTAATATTTTCTAGGAATCACTACAAAAACACCTCTAATCATATATCAAATTAAGTGTAAAAATCACACTTATCAACTCCCCCAAACTTAAACTTGATCGTCTCGAGCAAGAAATAAGATCAAAAAGTAGAGTTCAATAGTTGAAGATTCAAATAAACCAATTTGTAGTCAATCATGTAGCTCAGACATCTCACTTACAGACGAACCAGAATAAATCAGAAAGTTTAACAAGTTGTGTTTTCTCCTAGACCAAGCAACACGTCCACAATCAGAACGTGCGTGTGTGCTATTGTCACTTTCATGTTTCATGCAATTTTCATAGATCAAATCATGCTAGTCAATGAAAAGTAAGATTATCATTGAGCACCCCAAAATCTTATTTTCAAACACTTCTCCACTAATGTAGTCACTCCCTAGACTTGGATCACTAGGTCTTTTTAAGCTTGTAGCGTTAGGCCTAGGTGTTTGGCTTCAAAGAAAGGATAGGATAGCACAAAGAAGAGAGTATAATCATGTAAATTTCAATTTTTTAGCACAACTTGAGCTTCTCTTCCTTTTTATTTATTTATTTATTTATTTTTTTAGCCTTGGCCACTTTGGGTCTTAATTAGATATATATATATTTTTTTTTTCAAGGCTTTATCTATCTTTTTCTTTCTCAATAATAAGCTCATCCAAATGTAACAATTCATGTGCATATAATGAGAATCATTACTCCCTTTAGGTAAAGATGAATTCTTTCAATTTAGGCTCATAAAGGTGGGTATAATGAGTTGCCAAAAAAACATGTTGAATGGGCGTTAATAGTATGTTAAACACACTCCATTCTTTTTCAATTATCCTCAAAATTGGATACTAGGGATTAATGTAAACATGGTAAGCTTGAAAGGCTCAAACGGTCCAAAGATCGCCTAGATCACCTCCTAATCAAGTTCATGACTATAAAATTTTTCCTTGAAGTGTCGTCATCAAATAGTTTCTAAGGTACTCTAAGATGCTCAAAAACAATTCATTAAGTTCACAAAAATTCCACTAGTACAAGTGCAATTCACAAGATTATGACTCAAATGTGCTCAAAATATTCATCATCTTTGACATGCTACTCAAAACAAGATATTCACAAACAAGTCTTACAATCATCAAAACTCAAGTTGACATGCATAGTGGGATTAATATCATCATGGAATAGAGACCACTAGTATGATTCATTCTTATTTTACTAATTGAACTCATTTTCAAGAAAATATTTGTTGGTGCTCAATAAACGATCAATTTCCAAATAAGAAGCATGGCACAGTAATGCACTCCCCCAAACTTAATTCATGCATTGTCCTCAATGTACTAGGCACGGAAAATAGGACAAAACATTTACCGTTGACAACGATCGTCAGTGATCGTTGTCCGATTCCTCATCAGCTCATGGGGCATAGTGTTGGAACACGTCACAGCACGCATGGAGTCTCGCCAAAATAAAAAACAAAAGCAAAACAAGCCAAACCAAAATAAACAAAAACAAAGCAAAGGGTTAAGAAAGAGTTCTTGATTTATAGTCCCAAGCTGGACTTATCACCACATTTTCTCAAAGGTTGGGGTGGTGTGTGGAGCATGAATCTCCGTAATCAACTGGGTAATGCCTCAACCTCTCATCATTAACGACATAAGTGCCTAGAATAGGATCACTTACCTTAATGGCTCCATGCGGGTATATCTTGGTAACAGTGAATGGTCCAACCCATGAAGCATTTCGCTTGCTTTGGAGAATGCGAGGTGGTGGCGCTTTATGCAATTGCACTGTCTCTCCCTTCATGAATGTCCTTTTCTCCTTGAGCTTCTTAGCCTTTTTTGACTTGACCATGTCATGGTTCTTGCTTTCCTTAGGCTCTAGCTCGGACTCCACTTCTACCTCATTAGTACCTTGCATCACATCAACAAGCAAAGTGTCAATCATGTTAACTTTCAGATAATCATGCTCGTTGTGTGCTTGTGTTGAAGATTTGAACATATTGAATGTAACTCGATCCTCTCCTACACTGAGGATCAACTTCCCCTTCTTCAACATCAATGATGGCTCTTCCAGTAGCCAAGAATGGGCGTCCCAGGATCAATGGCATTCTCACATCCTCCTCCATATCCAGCACTAGGAAATCCACCGGGAAGGTGAATTGATCTATCGTTACTGGTACATCTTCAATGATTCCTAGTGGGTAGGTGATAGACTTGTCTGCCATTTGCAACACTACCCTCGTGGGCTTCGGCTCTCCTAATCCAAGTCTCTGAAAAACAGGCAAAGGCATCAAATTCACACAAGCACCCAAATCACATAATGATTTAATAGAAGAAATAGGCCCAACAGTGCAAGGAATAGAGAAACTCCCTGGATCTTTTAACTTCGTGGCCGATTTCTTTTGCACCATAGCACTACATTCCTCAGTCAAAAAGACAGTCTCGTGCTCTCCCAATTTCTGCTTCTTAGACAACATTTTCTTTAAGAATTTGGCATAATTAGGCATTTCTCGTAAAGCATCAATAAAAGGTATATCGATATGCAAATTCTTAAGCATGTCTAAAAATTTGGCAAAGTTTGAATCAACCTTCGCCCTATTAATTGCTGCAAGGAATGGGAGAGGAATGTGTACCTTTTCTTGTGGTGAGATCGGTATAGTGGCTCCAATGGACTTACCCTTGTTGCACGGTTGCTCCTTCTCCTCTTGCTTCATTGAAATCTTTTCCGTTTCCTTCTCGGCACCAAGTTCCTTTCCACTCCTCAAGGTCACGGCATTGGCTTGCTCCCTTGGATTCTTCTCGGTGTCACTCGGCAGAGTTCCTTGTGCTCTTCCGGCCAAGATGGTTGCCAATTGTCCGACTTGAGTTTTCGAATTCTTGATAGATGCATCTTGGTTACTCATCCTTGTCTCAGTAGATGATATAAACTTGACAAGTAATTCCTCCATGCTCGGCTTTGGTTGGTAAACCGGTTGTGGTTGGGGGTTCAAAACATTCTTTTGGTCGGACCAAGAGAAGTTTGGATGATTCCTCCACGGTTGGTTATAGATGTTGGAGTAAGAATTACCCTGTTGTGGCCTGTTTCCTACAAAGTTAGCATTTTCAGTAGATTGCACAAAAGGTTTACCTACCTGGCATTCCGTGCTTTGATGGTTGCCTCCACACAAATCACATATGACCACTTGAGCTTGCATCGCTGTCATGCTCAAGCCATCCATTTTTTTATTCAACGCCTCCAATTGAGCTTTTATTGATGTTACCTCATCAACTTGGTGCACCCCAATCGGTCTTTTGGGCACATTCCTTTCGGACTGCCACTGGTAACTGTTGGATGCCATCTCCTCCAAGAGTATGAAAGCTTCCTCAGGTGACTTTCTCATAATGGTACCTTCTGCTGCTGCATCAATCATGGATCTATTAGCAGAATATAAACCATTGTAAAATGTTTGTACCTGAAGCCAAATCGGAAGGCCATGATGTGGGCATCTTCGAAGTAGATCCTTGAAGCGCTCCCAAGCTTCATATAGAGTCTCCGGATCATGTTGCACGAATGTGGTGATATCATTGCGCATTTTAGCTGTCTTGGAAGGGGGAAAGTATTTTGATAGGAATGATTGAGCCATCCCCTCCCAAGTAGTGATCGACCCTGCAGGCAATGAATTCAACCAGCTCTTAGCTTTATCGTTTAAAGAAAAGGGAAAGAGTCCTAACCTGATGGCGTCGTCAGTGACGCCATTGTGCTTGAATGTGTCGCATATCTCCAAAAAGTTGGAGAAATGAGCATTAGGATCGTCAGTAGGCGATCCTCCGAATTGCACAGAATGTTGAATCATCTGAATTATGGCAGGCTTGATCTCGAAGTTATTAGCCTGAATCCTTGGTCTAGTGATGCTAGACATGGTGCCTTGAAAATATGGTTGTGCATAGTCCATCATGGGCCTTGTAATTGGCACTTCATCATTGTGTTGTTCACCATTCCCTCGATTATTCTCAGCCATCTCTCGAGTTTCTTTCCGAAGTCTTCTACAAGTTCGCTCAATCTCTAAGTCAAGTGGCTCTAATATAGGTCTGTCACTTCGTAGCATGCACTACAAAGACAACTCCCTGCAAAATTCAACACAACGAAGGAACAACAGTGGTGAAATCGTATAAACCGTAATAATAAAGTAAAAATAAAAAATTATGGCTAAATTATAGTCAACTAATCTCCTATGATATTACTTAAACTAGTCCCCGGCAACGACGCCAAACACTTGGTCGCTTTTATTTTAAACAATTATTTCAATGTAGCGATTCTCTACCGCAAGTACACGGTGTCAAGTTTTAATATAATGGTTTAAGAGTAAGGAGTGTCGTACCCACAGGAACTAGTAGCAATTACCACGATCGATTAGAATTTCTATATTTAACCTACGATTATGAAATGATTATCAAACTAAATTGACTTAAGCACAAAAATTAACCTAACCAGCAGTGATGAATAATTGAAGAGAATTTATAAACGAATTATCAAGACGTCGGTTCACCCATGTAATCCCCCAAAAGTTGTCTATTAATTAAGATTCAATGTTCTATGTTCTAGGGTGACGAGTTTTCCTATTTCATTCGTTATACCTTGGTCCGGTTATAACAAGTCTAGCATTAATCTACAATAAATAACTCACATGTCTTTATTGAATGATTAATACCGAAAAATGCTTTGTGAACACTACTAGCCTTCGATTTTGGTAAATCTATTGCTATCACACGTGTGCTAGATTTTACTTGGTCCGTCTCAACCTAAAACCCACGGCCTAATTTACTACGTCGTATCGTAATCTCCTATGGTGAATTCAATTACGATTACCAATATCATGCAAAAGGTAGCTAATATTTTACAAGCATTAACAACATAAATTATGCGCAAAGATCATAGAATTCAAATCAAAACCGTTAATTAACTCAAGGGTTCAAACATTGGATCCCCTATGTCTTGACAAATATTTTAGCCAACAACCATAATCAAATTATAATGTAAAACATGTCTTTAAACAAATTTAACATCACAATATGAAATAAAAAATAATCAAGTTCAGAAATACTAAGATAACGAGGATGTCGCTCCGTTCTTTCGTTCCTTGCGTTGCTCTTGCTCTTCAATGATTTGTGGTGGTGCTTTTGCTGGAAGAGAGGCTGCTAGTTCTCAGTAAAAATTGGCAAAAGTCCTTCAAAATTCATCCTTAGGTCTGATATATAGGGCAACAATAATAGGGAAGGAGTCCCTCTTGAACCAAACATGGAAAGTCTTTAATTTTCCACAAACTCTTCGCGACGATCGATCTTCGTTCTTCCGCGATCGATCTTCAATCTCTACTGGACGTGATAGTCAAAATAAACAAATCCGCGATCGATCTTCGTTCCCTCGTGATCGATCGCGAGTCTTCACTGTATATTGGCGATCGATCTCGAGTTCTTGCCGATCGATCGCCAATGTATTCTGTTCAACATCACTTTTTACAGCTCGGCGATCGATCGCGATGTTATTGCCGATCGATCGCGAGCTGTATAAAAATTCATACTTCGAGATTTCAGTCCATTTTCTCACGGCTTCGCTCGGTTTGGTCCTTTTTCAACATTATTAGTTTATTTCCTCCCATTTTATCCCCTTGGACCTAGATTCCTGAAATACACAAAAATATACCAAAACGTGTAATATTTTCTAGGAATCACTACAAAAACACCTCTAATCATATATCAAATTGTAAAAATCACACTTATCAGCATGCCATTGATTCTGGGACGTCCATTCCTAGCCACTGGAAGAGCCATCATTGATGTTGAAGAAGGGAAGTTGATCCAATGTGTAAGAGAGGATCGAATTACATTTAATATGTTTAAATCTTCAACACACGCATACAACGAGCATGATTATTTTTAGAAGTTAACAAATGCATTAGGAAAACTCGTCACCTTAGAAATATTTGGATATTCAATCAAGAACAGCAGGGGATTGCATTGGTGAGCCAAAGTCTCGATAATCTTCTCTAGTAGATTTTTCTCCTTAACTTTGATTACCTTGGTTAGATTATTATTAATATTTTATGTTTGTTAATTAGTTTAATTATTCATTCATTATCATAGGTTAAATATAGTTTAAAGACACCTTATTTGGTACTTATAGTTAGTCTCTGTGGGTTCAACAACCTGATCTTACTCATCTGTACTAAAACTTGACGATCGTGTACTTGCGGTATAATCGCGCTATACTGAAATTTACTGTTTAAATAAATCGCGATCATTGACAGTATGGCAAAACTCTTCAAAGTCCATTCCATAGGAGTTGGATACTTCAAAGGAATGGAGCAAGAGAAGGTTAAAAAGTAGATGGAAGATGAAAAAAGATGCATTGGAGCTATTCTTTGCCAAAATTCCAAGCCCATGGAGAGAAATGTTAATCCATAGTACACATCGGGAGAAACAGAGATGGTGGCCAGGAGAATGTCATTTCTCAAAGTTAAACTTGCAGAGTAGTGCCATCAAGCAGCACTCCAAAATAATTACAAGAGATTAAGAGGAATAAAAAAAATAATTCCTCTTTTCCATCCCGAGAACGACATCCCTACTATTGTTGGAAGCTAACCCCAAAGGCGGAAGATGAAAAAGCACATAAATCATCCATACTCCAAGAAGTAGTTCGAGAAGAGTGAGATCTTCATGGAGACCTATAAATTTCTGGTCAAAGCAGAAAATCCGAAGTTACAGATAGGGCAAAGATCAAGATGAACCAGAAGTATAACCTCGTCAACAAGTTCTAACCAAGCAAATACCAGCAGAGCACCAACAAAGCGAACTCATACAAGAGCGAATAAAAGTTTTAAAGATTGTAACTGCTGGACGCGCGGAGCAAGGGGATATATCTTTATAGATATTCCAGAGAACCAATGAGGAATGAAACAGTTCGAGCATACCAACGAGTTCGAAGATGCTGTTTGTTTCCAAGATTTGGTGCAGATGTATCAATTTGAGGATATCCCCTCAGATGAAAGCATCTACAAAGAAGATATATATTCTGATGATGGAGGTGAATCCAGTTCAGAATCAGATTGAAGGAGAAAAAATCGTCAACACGTGTTCAGAGAGGATGCGGCAGGATTTTTCTCTCACACAACTATTTTTCATAAAACTCTTATGAGGATCTTGAAAGAAGAGCCAAAGCTTCAAAAGTATGATAGTTTTACATTTGGAACAATGGAAAAAGCTGTGGATATGATCAGTCTTCAGAACAGGAAGGACAACATTATCCATAAGGTTACAACATATGAATTTGTGATCCCGATGGAATTCACAGGAAATCAAATAGAGATGCAGTTAATCCTCTACAGAGAAATCAAGGAGATTAATAACCCTATGGTGAAAAGAGAAGTTGTTAATACGCTCTCATGGATTCATATCAGAGCCATCAGAGTTGTCATCAAAGCAACTTTGAAGGAAGGAATAGATTCACAACTCAACATGGCAATCTTTGACAAAAGAATCCCGAAACTCAAAGATTCATGTTTGGGAGCAGTTGCAGGAAATTTGCATGCAGGAAAGATGGCTTTCAAGATCTATCTGAGAATCACATACAATTTGGGAGATCGAGATTTCAATAAGGTTCTTACTATTCATCAAGATTTTAAAAGACAGGATTTGATCGAAGAAGGGAACATGCCTTACTCAATCATCTATAAGGTGTCTTACGCACTCTCGCATACACATCATTCAGAAGTATTCTTGATAAAAGAATTCATCGAAATCCCCAGAATCTTTGAAAATTTCGTAAAAGCAGTATTGTCGGATATTATTGATACTCCGATAATTGGAGAAATCGACATGATGATACAATACCAATCGGTCTTGAACAGAAACAGAAGCCTTATGATCGAGCCCAGAAGGATGTCTTTCCAACAGGATAGGTTAATCAGCAACTATCTCGGGGGGAAAACAAAAGGCGATCTCAAGCATGAATCAGAAAATCCCAGATATCTTCAAAACAAAGGAAGTTATGAATTGTCAAGAAGGATGGCGAGAAGTTGAAATAATCTTCGACAATAGCGAAAAGGATAACATATTTCCTTATGATGTCTTATATTATTTACAACAACCTACAGTTGGCAGATATCAAGGAAACCTTAAAATTGGTGAAAATGATCTAACAATTGATGGGACAACAGGACAAATCGCAGAACAGTTTATTCTTGGGATTGAGTTTCTTGAGGAACACAAACTTTGGGAAAATTGCGGGATGGAATGGAATTCACGGTGGATGAGAAAAGATACATAATCTGATGACCACACAGTCCATTCTCAATATACATCTCAGTCGGGATGTTATACGAGAAATATCTTGCAGAATATTTCGCAGCATATATTGGTTCGGGTGCTGGAATATATACTGCCAGACGAGACATCTTCCCTAAAGAAGTTGGTGAGAAATTACCTACCATTACCGGAATAGACTTTTCCAAGCAGATTCTTGTTCTTAATGAAGGAGTCCACACATCGAAAATAATCATCAGAGGAGCAGGAGGTACCCGTTGGTACAAAGTCAAAACTCCACCTATATATTTCCATTGTACATGAGATGATATATTGCTAGGAAACAATTTCCTATAAACATTCAAGTCATTCACACAGTAGAACGAAACAAAAAAATGCTTATTTTCACAACCCTTTGTGATAGTTGTCTAGCGACTGCAATATGCATTTCATCAAAAAATCCCTATTACTTTCCGCAGCAAGCGTGGTGATGAAGGAAAACTTTGACATCGAAAGATGAAGGATCAGTGAAAATTTGGTGAAGCGATTCTTCAGCTACGACAACGAGGTCCAAGTAAAAAGCAAAAACGAACTTTTGACGGTGATAATTGGATGTCTTTCATAGAACGGGATGAAGAAGAAGTTGACCCAGAGACCTGTTGTCACAGAAGAAGACATTACAAGACGATGTTCCACAACCTGAAGCTACCCTTGAAGAGGAAATCACTCTAGAGGAAGTGAAATGGAAGATCAAGAGTAATTACAATGAGGATCTTCTTGCATGGTGGACCAAGAATGAGCTCAAAGCTACTTTGAAGGTGAAAGCTTGAAAAGAAAATGATTTCGTCATATAAAGACCAATCCTCATGAAACAGAAAGATTGGAAGGACATGAAGATGATACTTAAGGAACATCTTGACCTTAAGCTAATCTCAGCAAGTTGGTGTACGTTTATCGTGTACGCCCAAATTAACCCTCTCAAGTTAATAGCAATAAGTACTGTAGTAGCGTGAGTAGGGATCGATCCCACGAGGACGAGTGTATTTTTGTGTTAATTATGCAAGCTAATAGTAAAAGGGGGTTTTGAAATTCAACTCTAATTAATTAAACTAAAGCAAGCAAAATCACTAGATTATCAAGATTAAAAATCAATTCTTGGTTTTTGGTCAACTTTACCTTTGAAAATTATTCTCTTGGTCATCGAATAACAAAAGACTCGACTTTTATTCAATTATTCATCAATTGGAAATTTAATTCCTCACTCACCTTAATCGTAGTCAAATAGAAAATACATTCAAATTCGACTCTTATCAAATCCTTAACCAAAACTACAGCCGTTAAGATTAATTCAATGATAGCTTCAAAAGCTAGTAAATTTGATGAATCTAATCAATAAAAACTACAGCCATTAGAATCAATTATCCAATCGTTTTTCCTAAGAATTTAATAACACCAACAACAGGTAATTAGCAATCTCAGTTGCTTCTTAATTAGCCTTAGATTGTGTATATGATTACTAGGTGATCAATCTATCAATCAAATACAACACTCATATCAACCATAATCTGAAAAACAAATTGAAATTGAATTAAAATCAAATAATCAAACCAAAATTCTCACAAGTGTTTTAAATCCAAAAGTAAGTCCATCAACCAAGAATTAAAAGCTTTAGCCAAGCATGGCTAACTAAAAAACACAAAAATTTATTCTAGAAAACATTAAACTAAAAGTAAAAGAAAGAATTACTAAAGAACGGCACGATTCCGGAGTGACGAAAATTTGGGTTGAACATCATATTACACAATACATAGCAGCTTTCATTTTCATCCAACATCCAATATCCAACAACCTTAAGGAAAATCATTGAAGTGCAAAGAATGAAGCAAGAGAAGAGGATACTTTGCAACACACGGAATCGACTCTTATCATTTATTGTACTTATAAACTTTTATTTTGTTGATTATTTTAGAATTTATGATGTGGATTTGGTTGAAAAACACTTTTACATCTTGTTATTTTGATTTAAACATGAACTAAGTTTATTTATCAAGATTAGGGGAGCTTGTGGTTGAGTTGATGATTTTAATGTTCTTTTGTGGATTGATTCTTTTGTTCATGATTTAAAATCTTAAAACTTTCAAAGCTTTGCTAACTTTGATTGATTTGTGAGAATTATAATTTAGATTGAGAGATTAAATTATAATACGTTATAATAAATCATGTTGTATGTTCGAGATTGAGATCGAGAGATGAAATCATATACGTGATAACTTTAGATTGGAAGATCTAACGTTAGAGGTTTTCATAGAGGTTTATGGGATATTAAATTGGTGATCAAGTGAACGAAAGTTACTTGTTTCAATTTGATATTAGTTTCAATATAGCTTGAGAAAGTGTATTGGATATTTTACGGAAACCCGTCATCTTAAAAATTAATTGAATAGTAATTGTTTTCACAACCGAATCATTGACGATAACACAAATGAACCGACGTCTTGATAAATTTCTCGAGTGGAATTCCTTCGCATCTTCAAAAGAGTTTGTTTTGATTTCAGTTTTTTTTAGTGATGTGATTCGAGATTTTGACTATAAGGTAGAATAAAATGTTAATGCAAAATAACGATAAACACACCAAGATTTTTTACGTGGAAACCCTCAAATCGAGAGAAAAACCACGGGACCTAGTCCAGTATAAAATTTCATTATCTCGTCGATGATTTACAAGACTCTCTGGACACAAATAACAATCGCTCAATGACTTATACGAATATTTTTAGAAAATTAACAAGAAAGACCGAACAGACATAAATTTGCTCTCTTCGGAGTCTTTTTGCCCAGAAAAATCCAACCCCCGTGATGAGGCTATCCAAGGGTATTTATAGGGTTGTCCTCAGTAACTAACTCGCGGAAATCAGCAACATGATTTCCTCGGATCGTGGCTTGACTAGAGCCAAACGTGTCCGAGAAATCCGCCCCATTAATGCACGTTCAATCCCAGCCGGTTAATTAGTTTTAATTATGACCGGGTCTTCCGCTACACTTTGACCAGAATCCCGAAGAGGGTTTAGCAGTTGTTCTGCTCGGTAATTTTAGAGTTTGTATCTTCATAACTGGTTTTTACCCGAGAAAATCAATATGTCATATGACATCACCTCACCCCCCTAAAGTAAAGCAAGATGAAAGTAGTGAAATCTTGGTTTATTGTCTTCGGGTAAAATCCTGATATGCTCGGGATATTTTTACCGCCTAATTTCCCCGCCTAAAAATTTCAAAAAATCTTGCGACGTTTCGTTTCCCGAGGCACATCTATAACCGCTCATGGGATTTATTTTGAACGGTGTCGATTCAACGACTGTTCAAGTGGCCCCCCACTATAAATACTCGCTCATTTTGTCGATTTAACTTACTTTACTGCAATTTGCTTCCGAGCTAGCATTAGACGTCCGATCAACTTTTCTTTCATACTTAACTTCTTTCCATTCATCGAGTATGTCTTCTTCTGACGATTATTCGAAAACTATAGACATGTTCGAGGAGGAGGGTACCCTGAGTCCCTCTCCTCGACATTCTTCTTCCTCTGATAGTGAGGAGACTTCCAGCTCGTCGTCAGCCCACGATGCTCGTAGAGAAGAGCTTCAGGCTGCGTCAGAGAAGGACCTGATAAAAGCCCGCGTTCCCTGGTTTGAGATATTTGAATCAGGGATTAAATCACAACGGCACCTATCCAGTATCCAAACTAAATGGGGGATTTCCGAGGGGACATCTATTATTGTTCCCCCTCCCGGATCTCGCCCCCACCTGCCTCCCGAGGGTTATTTTCCCTTCTACATAGACCAACTCCGAGGGGGACTTTGTTTTCCTATTCCTCCTTTTTTTGTAGATGTTGCCTCCTATTTTGCCATCTCTCTAAGTCAGTTATTCCCCAACAGTTATCGATTGTTGGCGGGTTTCTACATAGTCTTATCCTTTTTTGGTTTTTCTCCGACTCCCGAACTCTTTCATTGTTTCTTTCAATTAAATCGAAAGGAGATCGGGCTTTTTTACTTTTCTTCTCGGACAGGGATGGGTTTGCTGAAAAATTACCCATCTTCCATAAAAAATTGGAAAAGATTTTCTTCTTTGCTCGCCCACCCCAACCCTGGGATTGTCCCATGGAGTGAAAAGAAAACTTACCGAAGGGCAAGTCGATCAAGGGGCTACTTGAGGGAGAAACATATCTATCGGTTCGTCGTAAGATTGGCGATCAGTGCTTTAACCTTGGGGAGCTGATTGACGACGGACTGTTGTATTTGTTCCAGCTTAGTCCTAAGGGTGTTTCCCTAAAAATGCCCCTCGGTGAGTATTTACCGAGCATCTTGCTTTGTTTGCTTACTTCGTTTTAACATACTTGAATAATTGCTATGATGTTTCTTTCTTGCAGAAACCAAGATGCTGAAAGCCAAGATTGTTGCTAGCTTGAAGAAAATTACCGTACCAGAGAAGGCTGCTAAACCGACCATTGGAACAATTCCTCCCCCATCTGTTACACCTGCTCCTCCCGAAGAGGTGATTGAAATACCTGAGGCGGAAGCCTTGATTCCTCGATCATTGAAGAGGGCGGCCCCCGAGGGCCAAGGTTCTTCCTCTAAACTTCCCCCTACCAAGAAAACTTCTTCTCCTCGAATCTCCCTTACCCACCGAGCTAGTCCACCACTTCTGACTCGAGCTGTTTCTCAACCTGCTCCCGGTGGTTCTAGCTCTTCTCGGCCAACCTCCAGATATCATATACCCGATTGGATTTATCCCCCCAACGTCCCCATTCTAAGAAAACCGGACCCCAAAATTTCTCACTCTATCATTTGCAATTGGGCCAATTCTCCCGACCGTAAATACCTCAGAGGATTGGCCTTCAGCAACTTGATAAATGATTTTTACACTTCCCTCACTCAGGTAACTTACATCCACTTCCATCTGATAAACTCTTTGTCTTCGGTATATTAATTTCATTTATTCTCTTGCAGACCAATCTGATGGCCGGCGAGATTATGACTCGCTTCCAATCTATGAGATCCTCAGATGGGGAGAATCAGAAACACCTCAAACAACTAGAAGGTATCGGCGAGGAGATGAAGAAATCCATAAAGTTACTGGAGGAACGATACTATGCTGCTGTTGCTACTCGGGATAAGACAGTGGAGGCTCTCGAAGAAGCGCACAAGAAATTAGCCGACCTTGAGGAAGCTAACACCACTTTATCCGGGCAGTACAGGTCCGTGACTGAAGAGAATAAATCCCTCTTAGAGCAACTTTCACAGGAGAAGTCATTCCAGGCTGAAGAGAACAAATCCCTTTCTGAACAGCTTGACCAGGAGAAACTATCTCGGGCTGCTCAGATCGAAGAATCCTGGCTCATCAAGAAAGAAGAGTTTATGAAGTCTGAAGAGTATGGCGATATTTTGGGCGAACGCGCTGCCAAGTTCCTTAACTATGGCTTTGAAGCGTTTGTTCGTCAATTTAAAGCCGTTGGTTATCCTCCTGAAGGAACTTCAACAGACTTTATAAATGTTGATGAGGCCCTGAATACCGTTCCCGACGAGTTCCTCCAGCTGTAGATTTAGGGACGTACCCCTCTTGTTTTAACTTTTAAATTGTAATCTTTTGGGAATGATATTCTGTCTCTCCTTGTCTTCTTACAATCTTGTGCAAGCTAGTCTCTCCACCAAGCAAAATTTTAAGCAAATAAAGCTCGGTTGGAAAATATCCCGAAATAATGAATATAACCGAGCTCGGGGAAAAGACATCCCAAGCAGATAAAATATGGTCGGGCTTTAGAGAGAACATCCCAAGCATAATAACATGATACATTTAAGTTTAAACGTCGACCAAACATCCCTATCCAACGAGTAAACGATGGTATTTTTAAGTTTAAACGTTGACCAAACATCCCGATCCAACGAGTAAACGAACATTGCTCGCTACCCCGAGCACAATCGCTTAATCCCATTTTAGGTTCAAATACAGACTAAACTTCCCGATCCTGTATTTAACCCGCCAACAATGGACTATAATAACATAAGCTTGCTACCCCGAGCACAATAACATGGTATTTTTAAGTTTAAAAGTTGACCAAACATCCCGATACAACGAGTAAACCGAACATTGCTCGCTACCCCGAGCGTAATCGCTTAGTCCCATTTTAGGTTCAAATACAGACCAAACTTCCCGATCCTGTATTTAACCCGCCAACAATGGACTGTAATAACATAAGCTCGCTACCCCGAGCACAATAACATGGTATTTTTAAGTTTAAACGTTGACCAAACATCTTGATCCAACGAGTAAACGATGGTATTTTTAAGTTTAAACGTTGACCAAACATCCCGATCCAACGAGTAAACCGAACATTGCTCGCTACCCCGAGCATAATCGCTTAGTCCCATTTTAGGTTCAAATACAGACCAAACTTCCCGATCCTGTATTTAACCCGCCAACAATGGACTATAATAACATAAGCTCGCTACCCTGAGCACAATAACATGGTATTTTTAAGTTTAAACGTTGACCAAACATCCCGATCCAACGAGTAAACGATGGTATTTTTAAGTTTAAACGTTGACCAAACATCCCGATCCAACGAGTAAACCGAACATTGCTCGCTACCCCGAGCATAATCGCTTAGTCCCATTTTAGGTTCAAATACAGACCAAACTTCCCGATCCTGTATTTAACCCGCCAACAATGGACTATAATAACATAAGCTCGCTACCCTGAGCACAATAACATGGTATTTTTAGGTTTAAACGTTGACCAAACATCTCGATCCAACGAGTAAACGATGGTATTTTTAAGTTTAAACGTTGACCAAACATCCCGATCCAACGAGTAAACCGAACATTGTTCGCTACCCCGAGCATAATCGCTTAGTCCCATTTTAGGTTCAAATACAGACCAAACTTCCCGATCGCCAACAATGGACTATAATAACATAAGCTCGCTACCCCGAGCACAATAACATGGTATTTTTAAGTTTAAACGTTGACCAAACATCCCGATACAACGAGTAAACGATGGTATTTTTAAGTTTAAACGTTGACCAAACATCCCGATCCAACAAGTAAACCGAACATTGCTCGCTACCCCGAGCATAATCGCTTAGTCCCATTTTAGGTTCAAATACAGACCAAACTTCCCGATCCTGTATTTAACCCGCCAACAATGGACTATAATAACATAAGCTCGCTACCCCGAGCACAATAACATGGTATTTTTAAGTTTAAACGTTGACCAAACATCCCGATCCAACGAGTAAACGATGGTATTTTTAAGTTTAAACGTTGACCAAACACCCCGATCCAACGAGTAAACCGAACATTGCTTAATAAAAGGAAACTTATTTAATTAGGAAATGCATATGAGAACAGCAATGATAACTGAAAGATTACACGAAATACTTTCTTAAATTATGAATGTTCCAAGGTCTCACCAGTTCCCGACCTTCATGATCTTCCAGCCTATAGGCTCCTCTTCCGATCACCCTTTTATTTTATAGGGGCCTTCCCACTTGGGTGCTAACTTCTTTACTTCCCCTGCAGGATTGATTCTTCGCAGCACTAGATCTCCCACCTGAAAAGCCCTCGGGCGAACCCTCCGATTGTAAGCATTGGTCACCCTTATTTTATATAATTTACTTTAGCCAAGGCTTTTTCTCTCAACTCCGTAATCCCATCTAACCCCAACTTCCTTTTTTCTTCATTCTGATCGGGGTTATAGCTTTGTACCCGAAGAGATTCCACTCCAATTTCCACTGGGATGAGGGCCTCAGATCCATATACTAAGCTATAAGGAGTTTCTCCTGTAGATACCCGAGGAGTCATTCTATAAGCCCATAAGACACTGGGTAATTCATTTACCCACTCCCCTCGAGCCCCTTGTAGTCTTGTCTTGATCCCGTGCAATAAAATCCGATTAATCACTTCCGCTTGCCCATTTGCTTGAGGATAGGCTACTGAAGTAAAGATTTGTTTAATTTTCATATCTTTGCACCACTCTTGTATTCTTCCTCCCTGAAAATGTCTTCCATTGTCGGAAATTATTCTTCGAGGTATTCCGAACCGGCATACTATGTTTCTCCATAAAAATCTGATGACTTCTTCCTCAGTTATTTTAGCCAATGGTTCTGCTTCCACCCATTTAGTGAAGTATTCAACAGCTACTAGGAGAAATTTTCTCTATCCTGTAGCGGGAGGAAATGGTCCAACAATATCCATTCCCCATTGGTCAAAGGGACAGGAAATGATGCTACTATTAAGGACTTCCGCAGGTACATGGGATAAATTTGCATGCCTTTGGCAATTAATGCATTTCTTCACAATTTCCTCAGCGTCTTCCCTCATCGTCGGCCAATAGTACACAGCTCGAATAGATTTCTGATACAACATGTTAGTCCCCACATGATTTCCGCAACATCCTTCATGAATCTCCTTTAATAAGTGCTCTCCTTCTTGCCTCGAGGCACATTGTATAAAAGGAATTGAGAATCCTTTCTTGAACAACTTGCCTTCTATCAACACAAATCGGTTCCCCATTCTTTTGACTTTAGCAGCTTCCTTTGGGTCAGGAGGCATAATCTTTGTCTTCAAAAATTTAGTAAGATGCTCTCGCCAATCGGACATAATACATGGCTCCAAATTCATGATGCTATTGATGGATATATGGGAAATCAAAAGCTCTTGTACGAGCACATTTCTGTTCTTCCATTCATGTACTGAACTAGCCAATTTTACTAATTCGTCGGCACGAGTATTCTCTTCCCTTGGTATTTGCGTTAACTCCACCTCTTGAAATTGAGCCATCATTGCCCGCACATTTTCCACATACTTTCTAAGCTTCTCTTCTTTCACCTTATATACCCCATTCACTTGATGAACAACCAGCATTGAATCCATAAAAGCTTTTATCCTCTTGGCTCCAGCATCCAATGCTATTCAGAAGCCTGAAATGATAGCTTCAAATTCAGCTTCATTGTTTGAGGAAGGAAACCCAAACTGGACGGCAACTCTGATTTCTTCCCCTTCTGGACTAATGAGTATGACACCTGCTCCACTTCCCAATCGGGTAGACGATCCATCTACAAACAAACTCCATTCTTTTTCCTCCGGAGTATGAGTGACTTCTACTAGAAAATCTGACAGTGCTTGAGCTTTGATTGTAGTTCGGGGTTGATAAGTAATATCAAACTCACTCAGCTCTGTGGCCCATTTTACCATCCTCCCTGATATCTCGGCTTTGGATAAAAGTGTACCCAAAGGAGTGTTTGTTATTACCGTGATAGGATGAGACAGGAAGTATGGCCGAAGTCTTCTCGCTGTAGTGACTAGAGCTAATGCCAACTTCTCAATTTCAGGATATTGTTGCTCGGCTCCTTGCAGGGCTCGGCTGACATAATATACGGGTTGATGTTGTCCTGACCCTTCTCTGATTAACACGGAACTGATTACTTTTTCGGCCACCGATAAATAGACGAGAAGCGTTTCTTTAGGATTAGGCTTGTTTATCAAAGGTAACTGAGCCAAATAATCTTTCAGATCCCCGAAGGCCTTTTGGCATTGGTCATTCCACTCGAACTTGACTCCCTGCCTTAACGCTTTGAAGAAAGGCAAGCTACGATCAGCTGATCGGGATATAAATCGGCTCAGTGCCGCTATTCTTCCTGCCAACCTTTGCACTTCATTTAGTGTCCTTGGAGGGTTCATTTCTCGTATGGCCCGGATTTTCTCCGGATTAGCTTCAACACCTCTTTCAGTGACAATGTTCCCCAGAAACTTGCCACTACGAATCCGAAAGTGCATTTTGCAGGATTCAACTTCATACCAAATTTTCTTAAAGTGTTGAAGACTTCTTCCATATCCTTGACCAAGTCCTCGACTTTTCGGCTCTTAATCAGGACATCATCCACATACACTTCCACATTCCGACCAACTTGTTCTTTGAACATTTTGTCCATCAACCTTTGATAAGTGGCTTCAGCATTTTTCAATCCGAAAGGCATTACCACATAACAAAAGGTTCCCCCTGCTGTAACAAAACTCACTTTTGATTGATCTTCCTGTGCCAAAGGGATTTGATGGTATCCTTGATAAGCATCCATAAGACATAACAATCCATGTCCGGCAGTAGAATCTACGAGTTGATCGATCCTGGGTAGGGGATAACAATCTTTGGGACATGCTTTATTCACATCCCTAAAATCCACACACATTCTCCATTTGTCTCCGGCTTTAGGCACCAAAACTACATTCGAGAGCCATGTAGGGAAACCGATCTCGCGAATATGGCCTGCCTTTAACAACTCTTCTACCTGTTTGGCAATGGCAGCGTCCTTTTCTGGTCCAAAATGCCTCCTCTTTTGCTTTATTGCTCGAACATTGGGGTCCACATTGAGGCGGTGTTCGGCAATCTCAGGTTTTACTCCAACTAAATCGGATGTACTCCATGCAAATACATCCACATGTTGATTTAAACAATCAACCACTTTTTCCCGTAATTCTGGATCAAGTTGGGATCCCACTCTAGTAATTCTAGTAGGGTGACCCATCTCGATATTGAGGAACTCCTCTTCGGGTGTTACTCGTTCCTTCTCGTCCCGCTTCCTCTTTTCACTTCCCCCTTGCTCTCTTCCTTCTTTATTCTGTTATCTTTCTTGCCTTAACTCTTGCACATAACATTTCCGTGACGAGCTTTGATCACCTCTTATGTGAGACCCCGTTATCACATCAAGATATTAAGGTGCAATTTAGAGAACTAAACATACATGCGATTATATCAGAGTAATGTGCCGTGTTGATTAACCTGAGCTTTAGAGATTACAGTACCAAAATGTTCCAAAAGGAAAGACGTACATCCTACAAAGGTACTACATCATAGTCTTACTCTACTCAGTAGAAGCTATACAAAAACTCTAACATGCTAATCCTGTAGCACTCCTTACAGCTCAGCATATCAACCCCGGCCCTGGTTCTCGTCAACAAAAGCACCTACAAAGACAACCCCCAACACATGAGCATAACACAATTCATATTTAACATAATATGAAAGTAAGGCATAAATGCAAATCTTAAACACAAGTCCTTCCTGTATTTCCAGCATTTATATCGCCCATTGGTTGTCCCTGTACCATAATTCATAATAGAAACACATTATATGAATGTATGGATATGCAATGTCATGACATTCCTTTTCCCTTAAATCCTTATTTCATCCTGAGCCCTTATCATTAGTACATTTTAATGCTTCTTGCTACTCCATGTAAGCGGAATTCTTCATCGCTTCCAATGGACTTTAGCGTTGCTACTCCATGTAAGCGGAATTCTTCATCGCTTCCAATGGACTTTAGCGTTGCTACTCCATGTAAGCGGAATTCTTCATCGCTTCCAATGGACTTTAGCGTAAGCCATTAAAATCCTTACTAAGATAACTTTGACTCGTGAAATACACCTCTTATATTTCACAACATACATATGCAAAAACAATGCATAAAAACATGTATCATAATCTTAATGCACCACATTGCATTCATCATGTGTCATAAAGACAAACATAAAGTACATGTTACCGTTGGGATGCCCGTACGTCGCTTACGTACCTTTCAAAAGATAGAGGAGTCAATCGACTTTATCTCCTCGGTTGTGCTGGCACCTGGGATGGTTCTACATAGCCACACAACACAATATTAGGCACCTCATAATAATCCGGAAGCAAAACCAAATAAAAAACCAAACAAATCCTTTAATATCATCTCGCGATCGATCGCCCATGAGCCCCGATCGATCGCGAGATGCTACTGCCTCGCATACCAGAAAAATTCAATCCGCGATCGATCGCCACTATATTGGCGATCGATCGCCAAAACTTACTGGAACGTCGCGATCGATCCTGCCTCCTTGGCGATCGATCGCCAACCTTGTTCCTTCGGCGATTTTCCAGAATTGCTTAACACCGATAATCATACCCTTAAATCTAACATGTAGGACAATATACATACCAAGACCATCATGCTAGCATTTGAACTACACTACCCTGAGTGTATTCAAACCAAATATACACCCTTAGCATAAACCTACATGCATAAACATCGATCATTAAAACAAGTACTGGATCAACTTTTTCTGGAAACAGGGCACATTTTCATTTCCAGAATTCTTGAGCACCTCTTTTCATGCTATTAAAACTAACACATATAACATAAACCTTGCTCAACTAAACATGCCATGGGTTTCACAAAACTACCAAGCATGTTTTTACATCAAAGTTTCTCCAATATATAAGCTTATCATGCATGATAACACCTCCTCAAAAACACTCCCAACCCACGTTTTCCAGAAAAACAGAGTAAATCTCTACCCAGATTTTTGAGCACTACTTTTCACAAGCTTAAATCTTCCACATAAAACATACATCATGCTTAAGGAAAATTACAGAGAGACTCATAAAAACACCATGTAAGCATTTAAATCACAGGTTTCAAGAAACATATGCTAACATGCCGTTTTTCACCATGCTCAAAAGTAGAACCAAACCAGTTTTTTTCCAGAAAGAAACAGGGTAGTTCCTCACCCTACTTTGCCCCGATTTTTGAAGGATTTCCAGGCGATGGAAATGGAAGGGCTCCTCCTAAAATTGCTTAGCAGCTGCTGGATGGTATTTTGGAAGAGGAGGTTCGAAATTTGGAGTGCTGGAAAGGTGTTAAATTATTGAGCCAAGTGGAAGCATGGCCAGCTCATGCTGAGTCAAAGTATGGGTTGGGGGGGGTGGTTAAGTGTTGGGTGGTTTGATGTGTTATGTTTTGGTCCCGATTTGGCACGATGTACTTAAAATATCCCCACATGATATTTATAGTATTTTCTCAACAAAATACTTCAATTACCCTTTTTGCATGCTTTACCAAAACAACAATACACACCCCAAAAACCCAATACATGTTACATGCACCCTGAAGTAATTCTCCCCAATATAATTCATCCAATCCCATGAATTAACACATTAACATCACAATATAACTTAAATGATTAAAATCACATAATCATTTCGGGGATATCACAATACTCCCCTACTTATAGGATTTCGTCCCGAAATCAAACATGCTACTATCCAGAAATAAAACAGTAAATAAACGCATACCAGAAAACAGTTCTGGATAGTACTGCACCATGTGTCGCTCTGTCTCCCACGTGGCCTCCTCGACACCCCTACGATCCCACTGTACCTTGATCATAGGAATAACCTTGTTCCGAAGTCTGCGGTCTGCTCTATCCAAAATCCTGATAGGCCGCTCCACATAAGAAACATCGGACTCAATCTGAACCTCTGAAGGCTGCAACACATGTGAGGGATCTGGCTCATACTTCCTCAGCATAGACACATGAAAAACGTCGTGTATGCCAGACAGAGAGGGCGGTAAAGCCAACCGGTACGCCAGAGTACCAATACGCTGTAAGATCTCATACGGCCCTACATACCTCGGGGATAACTTCCCTCGCATCCCAAACCGTACTACGCCTCTGAAGGGTGAGATCTTTAAAAACACTCTGTCGCCTAACTGAAACTCCAACGGTCTACGCCGCTGATTGGCATATGCTGCCTGTCTATCCTGAGCTGCCTTCATCTTTGTTCTGATAACCTTAACTTTCTCTTCCATTTCCTGAATCAACTCAGGTCCTCCAACCGACTTACGGTCCATGTCATCCCAACACAAGGGTGACCTACAACGCCTACCATAGAGGGCCTCGAAAGGAGCCATCTGAATACTTGCCTGGTAGCTGTTGTTGTAAGAAAATTCCACCAAGGCTATCGAGTCCTGCCACGAAGTGTCGAACTCCAGCACACAAGCCCTCAACATATCTTCGAGCGTCTGTATCGTACGCTCGGTCTGTCCGTCCGTCTGGGGATGATAGGCTGTGCTCAACCTCAACTCTGTACCTAGAGCTGTCTGCAGACCCTCCCAAAAGTGAGATGTAAACCGCGGATCTCGATCTGACACAATCGAAACAGGGATCCCGTGCAGTCTCACCACATCTTTGACATATAACTGCGCCATTCTTAAATGCGTGAAGGTCATACAGTAGGGAATGAAATGAGCACTCTTAGTCAACCTGTCCACGACTACCCAGATGGCATCAAAACCCGAAACAGTCCTCGGCAAGTGGGTCACGAAATCCATAGATACGTGCTGCCACTTCCACTCGGGTACTTCTAAACTTCTTAGTTCACCTCCAGGCCTTTGTCTCTCAGCTTTTACTTGCTGACAAATCAAACAACGCTTGACAAAAGAGGTGACATCCTGTTTCATACGCCTCCACCAGAACTGGCTGCGTAGATCCTTATACATCTTTTTCCCACCTGGATGGATACTCATCCTGCTGCAATGAGCTCGCTGTAATATACCTTGGCGTAACTCGGGTGTATCTGGAACCACCCATCTGTCGCCGAGCCTCAGAGAACCGTCATCAGCCACTCTGAATCTCGATGGCTGTCCTGAATGAACCACTAACATCCATCTCTGAACCTCTACATCGGTCCCCTGAGCCTTCCTGATGTGATCAAATATAACAGGCTCAGCTAGCAAGGTCAAAACCTGTACTGGTGAAGAAGATACATCATAATCGAATCCCAATTGGCAGTAGGAGCCAAACATAGCTGACAGAGACATAGCATCCTCTGCTGTGCTCCTCACCTTCCGACTCAAAGCGTCGGCTGTCAAATTTGCTTTTCCCGGGTGATATTCGATTTCACAATCGTAGTCCTTCAGCAGGTCCATCCATCTCCTCTGCCTCATGTTCAGCTCAGCCTGTGTAAACAAGAATTTCAGGCTCTTGTGATCAGTGAAGATGGTAAATGAGGTACCGTATAAGTAGTGTCGCCATATCTTCAAGGCGAACACTATAGCTGCCAACTCCAGATCATGGACTGGATACCTCGTCTCATGTGGCTTCAACTGTCTCGAAGCGTAAGCCACTACATGTTTGTCCTGCATCAGCACGCACCCTAATCCCTGTAGAGATGCATCGGTATAAAGAACAAATCCTTTGTTCTCCTTGGGTATCACTAGAACTGGCGCAGTAGTCAGTCTGTGCTTTAATTCCCGGAAACTCTGCTCACAAGCCTCTGACCAACAAAATGGGACTCCCTTCTGAGTCAGCTGGGTAAGTGGCTTGGCGATCTTTGAGAAACCCTCGACGAAACGTCGATAATAGCCAGCCAGACCAAGAAAACTTCGAATCTCACTGACTGAAGTAGGGGTAGACCAATCCATAACTGCCTCTATCTTCCTCGGGTCTACTGATATCCCCTCTCGGGATATGATATGGCCCAAAAATGCAACACTGTTCAGCCAAAACTCACACTTGCTGAGTTTGGCGTATAACTGATGATCTCTGAGGATCTGGAGTACTATCCTCAGATGATCGGCATGATCCTCCTCATTCCTCGAATAGACTAGGATGTCATCAATAAACACGATCACAAACTGATCGAGGTACTCCTGAAATACTCTGTTCATCAGGCTCATAAAGACTGCAGGTGCATTTGTCACACCGAACGGCATCACCAAGAACTCATAGTGCCCATACCGAGTTCTAAAAGCCGTCTTTTGAACATCACCAGCTCTAACCCGTACCTGGTGATAGCCTGACCTCAAATCTATCTTGGAGTACACCTCCGTACCCTGAAGTTGGTCGAACAGATCATCAATCCTCGGAAGCGGATATCTGTTCTTCACTGTAGCCTTGTTCAGTTGCCTGTAGTCAATGCACAGACGCATTGATCCATCCTTCTTTTTCACAAACAAGACTGGCGCACCCCAAGGCGATACACTAGGGCGGATGTATCCCTTGTCGAGGAGCTCCTGTAACTGTACCTTCAGCTCCCTCAGCTCTGCCGGTGCCATCCTGTATGGGGCACGAGAAATGGCTGATGTCCCTGGCAGCAGCTCAATAGCAAACTCCACATCCCTGACTGGCGGAAATCCCGGAATCTCATCTGGAAACACATCACTGAACTCCGCCACAACTGGAATGTCCTCGGCTCTCACTTCCTTCTCCTCTGAAGCATTCATAGCATAAATAAGGTACCCAGTATGACCACGTTCCAATAACCGCGACATCTTAACCGCCGAGATTACTGGTATCCTTGGACGAGAGCCGTCCCCATAAAAAGTCCACTGGAACCCCTGATCAGACAGAAAACTAACCATCCTCTTTTGGCAATCTACCATAGCTCGGTATCTGCTCAACACATCAATGCCGATAATGCAGTCAAAGTCTGCCATCTCTAACTGAATCAAATCGGCCCTCAGATCATTGCCCTCAAAATAAATGAGGCAATCTGATAACTGTCGATCCGCAATCACATGCTTCCCCGTGGGTGTCGAGACCATGAGAGGCGTGGGTAACAGAGACGAGCACAAATGGTGTCCTTCCACAAAGGCAGTAGATACAAAGGAATGGGAAGCACCTGTATCTATCAATATAAGTGCAGGGTACGTAAGTAAATGACACGTACCAGCAATGACCTCCTCTGGGGCTGCCTCGGCCTGCTCCCTGGTCAGTGCATACACCTGTCCCTGCGGCGGTCCTGTCGTCTGACCTCCCAGGGGTCGTGGTGCAAACTGCTGCCTCTGTGGTGCCCTCCCAGCATCAAACCTTGGCCTATTCGGCCCTGAATCCGTCTGAACTGCCCGATTGGGGCAACCCCGAGCTATGTGGCCCATCTTGCCACAGATATAGCAACCTCGACAGTCACGTAACAAATGCCATCCTCCGCAGTTGGTACACCTGGTTACCTCTGTCCTGTTTCCCTGTGGATGCCCCCGGGTGTTCTGTTTCTGTCCATGAGACTTCTTCCCACTAAACCTGGAAGATGATGAGGCCCCACGAGCCTTAAACTGATCCCCTCGTGGCTTCAGACTGTCAGTAGTAGGCCTCTGTGATGGTACAAAAGGGGGTACAGCATCCTTGTATGCGTCTACGGCAATCTCTGCCAACTCTGCCCGTGTCAGGGCGTCGTCAAACGAGCTGGGGTTGTTAGAGATAACCCTATCGAATAGCTCCGGCCTCAGACCTTTCAGAAAGTTCCTCATCTTGGCATGGCTGCTGACAGCAATATGAGGTACATACCTCAGCAGTGAGGAATACTGCATAGCGTAGTCTGCTACGGACATGCTACCCTGCTTCAAACTGTTGAACTCATCTTCCTTCAATTGTCTGGCAGCTGCAGAGAAATACCGGTTAAGGAACCGGGTCCGGAATACAGTCCAGTCAACTGCCATACCTAGAGCTCTCAGCTCCATCACGGTGGTCTTCCACCACATAGCAGGCTTCTTAGCCAGCTGAAACTCTGCTAACCTCAGCCATGCCGTGAGTGCACAAGGTGCAGTCACAAGTATCTGCTCTATACGTTCCAACCATTCCTCAGCTACTTCACCAGACTCAGTCCCCTCAAACATGGGCGGATGGAAACTCAGAAACTGCTTCAAACTGAGCTCCCCTGGCAGTAATATCTGTACACTGGGCTCCACGCCCACAGCAGGTGGTGGTAAGGGGTTCGGCTGAGCAATACTGGCATGTCTACTATCCATATCTCCTACCTCTTCATTGAGGTCCGCCATGCTGCAACACAATAGTTAACAACAATACCAAAAGCAGTTCATAATATAAGCCGTTAGATAACAAGAGTAAAATATTCAAAGCATGTTAGTATAACACGTATACAACCATATGCATCACATGCATAAGCATGCCTAAATGAATACCTAGCCAACTTGTCTCTAAAGGCTACCCTTCACTCTTCCCTGGTTATCTAACCACTGCTCTGATACCACTAAATGTGAGACCCCGTTATCACATCAAGATATTAAGGTGCAATTTAGAGAACTAAACATACATGCGATTATATCAGAGTAATGTGCCGTGTTGATTAACCTGAGCTTTAGAGATTACAGTACCAAAATGTTCCAAAAGGAAAGACGTACATCCTACAAAGGTACTACATCATAGTCTTACTCTACTCAGTAGAAGCTATACAAAAACTCTAACATGCTAATCCTGTAGCACTCCTTACAGCTCAGCATATCAACCCCGGCCCTGGTTCTCGTCAACAAAAGCACCTACAAAGACAACCCCCAACACATGAGCATAACACAATTCATATTTAACATAATATGAAAGTAAGGCATAAATGCAAATCTTAAACACAAGTCCTTCCTGTATTTCCAGCATTTATATCGCCCATTGGTTGTCCCTGTACCATAATTCATAATAGAAACACATTATATGAATGTATGGATATGCAATGTCATGACATTCCTTTTCCCTTAAATCCTTATTTCATCCTGAGCCCTTATCATTAGTACATTTTAATGCTTCTTGCTACTCCATGTAAGCGGAATTCTTCATCGCTTCCAATGGACTTTAGCGTTGCTACTCCATGTAAGCGGAATTCTTCATCGCTTCCAATGGACTTTAGCGTTGCTACTCCATGTAAGCGGAATTCTTCATCGCTTCCAATGGACTTTAGCGTAAGCCATTAAAATCCTTACTAAGATAACTTTGACTCGTGAAATACACCTCTTATATTTCACAACATACATATGCAAAAACAATGCATAAAAACATGTATCATAATCTTAATGCACCACATTGCATTCATCATGTGTCATAAAGACAAACATAAAGTACATGTTACCGTTGGGATGCCCGTACGTCGCTTACGTACCTTTCAAAAGATAGAGGAGTCAATCGACTTTATCTCCTCGGTTGTGCTGGCACCTGGGATGGTTCTACATAGCCACACAACACAATATTAGGCACCTCATAATAATCCGGAAGCAAAACCAAATAAAAAACCAAACAAATCCTTTAATATCATCTCGCGATCGATCGCCCATGAGCCCCGATCGATCGCGAGATGCTACTGCCTCGCATACCAGAAAAATTCAATCCGCGATCGATCGCCACTATATTGGCGATCGATCGCCAAAACTTACTGGAACGTCGCGATCGATCCTGCCTCCTTGGCGATCGATCGCCAACCTTGTTCCTTCGGCGATTTTCCAGAATTGCTTAACACCGATAATCATACCCTTAAATCTAACATGTAGGACAATATACATACCAAGACCATCATGCTAGCATTTGAACTACACTACCCTGAGTGTATTCAAACCAAATATACACCCTTAGCATAAACCTACATGCATAAACATCGATCATTAAAACAAGTACTGGATCAACTTTTTCTGGAAACAGGGCACATTTTCATTTCCAGAATTCTTGAGCACCTCTTTTCATGCTATTAAAACTAACACATATAACATAAACCTTGCTCAACTAAACATGCCATGGGTTTCACAAAACTACCAAGCATGTTTTTACATCAAAGTTTCTCCAATATATAAGCTTATCATGCATGATAACACCTCCTCAAAAACACTCCCAACCCACGTTTTCCAGAAAAACAGAGTAAATCTCTACCCAGATTTTTGAGCACTACTTTTCACAAGCTTAAATCTTCCACATAAAACATACATCATGCTTAAGGAAAATTACAGAGAGACTCATAAAAACACCATGTAAGCATTTAAATCACAGGTTTCAAGAAACATATGCTAACATGCCGTTTTTCACCATGCTCAAAAGTAGAACCAAACCAGTTTTTTTCCAGAAAGAAACAGGGTAGTTCCTCACCCTACTTTGCCCCGATTTTTGAAGGATTTCCAGGCGATGGAAATGGAAGGGCTCCTCCTAAAATTGCTTAGCAGCTGCTGGATGGTATTTTGGAAGAGGAGGTTCGAAATTTGGAGTGCTGGAAAGGTGTTAAATTATTGAGCCAAGTGGAAGCATGGCCAGCTCATGCTGAGTCAAAGTATGGGTTGGGGGGGGTGGTTAAGTGTTGGGTGGTTTGATGTGTTATGTTTTGGTCCCGATTTGGCACGATGTACTTAAAATATCCCCACATGATATTTATAGTATTTTCTCAACAAAATACTTCAATTACCCTTTTTGCATGCTTTACCAAAACAACAATACACACCCCCAAAAACCCAATACATGTTACATGCACCCTGAAGTAATTCTCCCCAATATAATTCATCCAATCCCATGAATTAACACATTAACATCACAATATAACTTAAATGATTAAAATCACATAATCATTTCGGGGATATCACATCTTACCTGCCCCACTTCTTCTCCTACTGGAAATTTCATGGTTAGATGATAGGTGGAGGCAACGGCTTCGAAGGCGGCTAGGGCTGGTCTTCCCAATATTACATTGTAAGAAGATGGTGCATCCACAATGAGGAAATTTATCATCTTTGTTTTGATCTTTGATTCTTCACCAAGTGTAACTGGTAGAGACACCTGCCCTATCGGATTTATGACTTCCCCTGCAAATCCGTGCAAGGACGTATTCACCTTCAGTATAGGTAAGCTCCCCATGTCCATTTGGTTTAACGTATTAAGAAAACGTACGTCCGCTGAGCTTCCTGTGTCCACGAAAATCCTCTGCACATTATAGTTAGCTACTGTAGTAGAGATAACCAACGCATCATCATGAGGAAAATGGATTCCTTGCAGATCTGTGGGCCCAAAAGATATGGACGGACCCTCATGTACATGATTGGGGTTAATAGATAGTACTTGAAGCTTCCGGGCATGATTCCTTCTTGCTCTGTTCGAATCTCCACCCGACATTCCTCCGGATATCATGTGTATGGTTCCTCGATTAGGGACATTGTTCAAGGTTTCTTCTTTTCCCTCTACTCTTTCTCCCTGAACTGACCAAGGAACTGGCTGAGGCGCTCCTCTTCCGGGATTTATGTTAATTTTAGGAATGAAATTATTGTCTTTGAACTCCTCGTTAAATCCCCGCATTCCATCAGACTCATTGTATCTTCAACCTCGGAAACCTCCTCCTCGATATCCTCTTCCTCGGAAGGACCCTCCTCGGAAAGGTCCCCCTCTATGAGGTCCACCCCGTCCTCTTTTCGGCATACTTTGGTTCATGGCTACTTCCTGATGAGGTCTCATCGGGAGATACTGGTCAAAACTTCTTTTGATTGGCTCCACTGGCTTATTATTTCTGTTCACTTCTTCCCCAATTTTACCATCTCTTCTTTGATTCATCTTTTGGGCTTCTTCCAGATTAATGTATTTGGAAGCTCTTCCCAACAGCTCATCATAATCAGAAGGTGGCTTTTTTGCCAAAGATCGGAATAAGTCTCCCTCTTTTACTCCTTGGGTGAACGCACTGATGAGTATTTCAGAAGTGACATGCGGAATGTCAAGACATGCATGGCTGAATCTTTTCAGAAAGTCTCGAAGAGATTCTTTCTCCGTTTGTTTAATCCCGAACAGACTAAGAGTTGTTCTCTTGCAACTCCGACTGCTTGCAAACTGATGCAGAAATAGAGAACTAAACTTTGGGAAGGAGTCTATGATTCTCGCCGGCAACTGATTAAACCATGCTTGCGCCGCCCCAGATAATGTAGTCAGGAAAACCCGACATTTCACTCCATCCGTAAGTTGATGAAGAAGCGAAGCGTTTTCAAATTGAGACAGATATTCTTCGGGATCTGTACCACCATCGTAATTTCCCACATTTAGAGCCCTGAAGTTTGGGGGCAAAGGATCATCAACCACATGTGGAGCAAATGGAGTGCTCCTTTGCGGAGGATACAGACGTCCTTCCATCTTATTACGCATCTGCTGCATCTCACTTTTCAGCTCTTCCATTTGGCGATTTAAAGCTTTATCCGTTTCATCATTCAAATGATTAGGAATATTTCTAACTTCCTCAGGCCCTTTTTCAGGCTCCTGCATGGAGGCCAAATCTTCCTCTTCTTCTTCTTGCATAGTTTATGGTTTCTGGGGAGGGGTCATAAATTGCCTCATGATCTCTCCGACAGTTTTAGTTATCATTTCTGTCAAATGCTCCATGGGCATTCTTCCAGCAGGAAATGTCCGAGGAATATTTTGAGATGATCCTGCATCTTATGGCCCTTCTCTGGGTTCAGCGAACGAATCTGGATGAGAATTGGATCCATTTCCCCTGGAAGCTTGCCCCCTACCTCTACCTCTGGCCATCTTGCCCTTTTATTTATTTTCTGTTAGAAAATTCGTCCTACTTCAACGTCTTTGCCCTAAATGTTCCCACAGACGGCGCCAATGATGTGATTCGAGATTTTGACTATAAGGTAGAATAAAATGTTAATGCAAAATAACGAATCCACCAAGATTTTTTACGTGGAAAACCCTCAAGAGAAAAACCACGGGACCTAGTCCAGTATAAAATTTCATTATCTCGTCGATGATTTACAAGACTCTCTGGACACAAATAACAATCGCTCAATGACTTATACGAATATTTTTAGAAAAATAACAAGAAAGACCGAACAGACATAAATTTGCTCTCTTCAGAGTCTTTTTGCCGAGAAAAATCCAACCCCCGTGATGAGGCTATCCAAGGGTATTTATAGGGCTGTCCTCAGTAACTAACTCGCGGGAAATCAGCAACATGATTTCCTCGGATCGTGGCTTGACTAGAGCCAAACGTGTCCGAGAAATCCGCCCATTAATGCACGTTCAATCCCAGCCGGTTAATTAGTTTTAATTATGACCGGGTCTTCGCTACACTTTGACTAGAAACCCGAAGAGGGTTTATCAGTTGTTCTGCTCGGTAATTTTAGAGTTTGTATCTTCATAACTGGTTTTTACCCTTGAAAATCAATATGTTTAGTATTTATTTTGTTTAATTAATTATTCTTATATTTTGTAGGCTAAATATAATTTATCTAATTTATTTGGTACTTATACGTTAGTCTCTGTGGGTAGACATCCCTACTTTTCTATCATTAGACTAAAACTTTACACCGTGCACTTGCGGTTAAATCGTGTTACACTATGATATTTTATTGTTCAAATAAAGAGCAATCACTTGTTGATCGAAGTCGTCAGTTGCCCCATTTGCGTAGTCAAGTTTTGAATGCTCGCTCTCATTCCCTGTTGAAATTGCAGGCTATTTTCAGCAATAATTTTAACAATATTTTCTAACCTATCAGAAGCGACATGCACTGGAGGTGGTGGAGGCCTCTGAATGGTGGTCTATAGGTGGAGGTTGGTACATTTGTTGATTCCCATAGTTCTGGGGCGGATGTTCCCTCCAACCTTGGTTGTAGTTGCTCGATGGGTGGTCATAGCTCCTTTGTGGTGGACCTGGGAATCCACCCACTGCATTCACGTGCTCAGTGGATGTCTCTTGTAGGGAGGGGAATGAAGCAGTGGCATGGTTCATAGCTAGGAAAATTCCACATGGCTTCATCTTCCCCACATTGCCACCTGCAAGATTACGCACAAGAAACATTTATTCAATCAGTTGTTATTCAAGATTGGATACGTTTACCTCTTGTATTGGCGTTTGTCCATGGCGAACACATCCAAATTGTTGAGAGTTGGCAGCCATGTTTGCTATCAAGGTCCTTGCCTCCTCCATTGTCTTGTCAATAAAATCTCCTCCACTCGCTGCATCCACGAGATTCCTGTCACCAGAAAGTAAACCTTTATAGAAATATTGAATTAAAAGGTGTTCACTTATCTGATGTTGTGGACAGCTTGCACACAACTTCTTAAAACACTCCCAATACTTGTGCAGTGATTCCTAATGGTATTGCTTCACACCATAGATTTCCTTCCTTATGTTAGTCGCCCTCGAAGCTGGAAAGTACTTCTCAAGGAAGACTCTTTGCAAATCAGTCCACGTGGTAATGGATCCGGAGGGTAGGTAGAATAGCCAATTTTTAGTAGCATCCTTTAGAGAGAATAGAAAGGCTCGCAGTTTAATTTGCTTCTCCGTTACGCTAGCTGGCTTCATAGTAGTACACACCACGTGAAATTCCATCAAGTGCTTGTGAGGGTTCTCACCTGCAAGACCATGAAAAGAAGGTAATAAGTGGATTAGACCAGACTTATGTTCGAAATTTAAGTTATTTGCACGCGCATGGAAAGTGATGCATAGAGGTTGTTAGTCCAAGGTAGGATTCGTCAATTGTCTCAAGCTTTGATTTGCAGCCACCGTATTCCTCTCATATTCTTCTTCAATTCGCCTAGCGTTTCTTCTCCTCCGATGTAGTGTCCTCTCAATCTCAGGGTCGTATTGAACTTATCTTCGTGATCAGATGATTCACCTGTACTCATTAACAAACCAAAGTAGTAGTGCGGGATAATATAAAAAAAATTAACAAAAAAAAAAACAATGCCTTCCCCGGCAACAGCGCCAAAATTTGTTGTGCATTTATCGTATACACCCAAATTAACCCTCTCAAGTTAATAACAATAATAATGTAGTAACGTGAGTAGGGATTGTTAGGATCGGTCCGGAGTGTTTAGAGGGGGGGGTGAATGAACACTCCTTACAAAATTTATCCCTTGTGATTTCTTTCTGATTAGTGAAAGAAATCTGTTACTTAATCAACTCTTTGAACAGAACAGACCACTAATAAGTAAGTGCGGAAACGGTCTGCTCTTGTGTAAGTAAGAACAGCTCGATGGCTAAGTGCAGAATGATAAGACACAGGATATGTTTCTGGAAGTTCGAAGGTGGTGTAATCCTTCTACGTCTCCCCTTCTTCCAATTAAGGAAGGTTTATACTAGAAGACTTTGATTTATACAATCCTGTTGTACAAACCCGATTCAGGCTGGATTTACCTCACTACCAGTCTGAAACTCCTAGTCACTCAACCTGCTCAGACACACTCTGTCTGACAGTTACAATATATTGCTCACTTCTATTTTTCAATACACAATGCGCACAGTGATCCTACAATGATCAAATGTTACAAAGTAATTGCGCTTAAATAAATAACTTCAGCTCGAAAGCTTCTGAACTTTGTAAGCGTGTGCTGTTTTGCTTTCTTGTATATTTTTCAATTGATCAGCGTGAGTTGTAGAGTCCAGAGTCCTTTGCATCTGTTTGTTGCATCCTTTTATAGTTGAAGGTGGCAACGGCATTGTTTCTCTTAATGTGCAGCTATGACTCTTTTTAAACTCTGAGAAAGCTACAGTCTTCTTCTTCAGGATACTTGCCGTTCTGGTATATGCTTTCGGCGACTGTCAGGTAAGCTCTTATTTGTCTTCTTACCTATTTTGGCAATCTTCAGTCTTTGGTCCTTTGTAGCATTAATTGCAGCATTAAATGCTGCAATAAATATCCGTTGATGATTCGGACTGAGAAGCCATCCTTTATGTATCCTTGACTGCTCTGATCTGATAAAGGTTGAGATCGATCTGAAGCATCGATCTGGAATCCATCAATCCGGTCTGATATGCAATATTCTTTATCAGTTTGCTCTGATATGTCCGATCGATCTGGTATGCCTAATTTCCATCGATCCGGTCTGAAATGCTTTGCCATCTTGCTCTGTTGAGTCCGATCGATCTGGTCAATCTGATTTCTATCGATCCGGTCTGAACTGTTTTGTCATCTTTAAAATCTCATCGATAAGGTCCGGAACTAACAAATTCCCCCTTTTTGATGATGACAAAACCTAGCTACTAAGTCTTTTTAACCAGTCTTGATAAGAGCTTTGAAGCGAATGCTTTTCGGATCGATTACTTCTTTGTTCAAAATAAATGAACATTATTAAGTTTGATCGATTCAATCTTTTATTATTAAGCCTTTATTAAAGTTCAAAATAAATGAACAAGGACTTAATCAAAAGAGGATTTTATTGATCATCAAGAAGTCCTAAATACAGACAGTCTGATAAGTTAAAAGACTAAGACTGCTATCTTCTTGAGCTTGGAGGCGGCTTGAAGTCTGTCTTCTTTTCCCCCTTTTTGTCAGCAGCAATTTCTTGAAGGAATTCAACAACTTGGGCTAGCTGCGCGCTGATAGCGTCAAGACGAACGTCTTGAGCGCGGAGGGAGTTAGAAACAGATGCTCTGACTTCAGTGGCTAACTCGACCTGCTCTTTCCTCAGACTGTTCTTGTAGGAGGCTTGTTGAGAAAACAGATCGTTGATGCCGCGCTGGAGGCTTCCGATACTGGCAGTCATTTTCTCTTTGAAAGAATTAAAGTCCAAAGTTGTGACTCTTTGACTTTGATGAACTTCGAGAATTCGTTGAGTTAATGACAGACAGTTATCAGAAAAATGCTGGATAGTCCGTGCCAGGGATGGAGGTGCATCAGATAGCTGGCTGGGAGAGTGATCTGATGAGGACATAGCATGATCAACTTCTTCAGCAATCGGCACGATTGAAGAAATGGCAGCTTGATGACTTTCAGATCGGATCAGAGCGACCAGATCCGAAGAAAAACTATGAATGAATGCCAAATCTTCATCTGATGGTCCCGGAGGAGAGTGGGGACAGGAAGGTTCCTCATCTTGGAGAGCTGCAACCACTGAAGAGACCACCAAATCCGGATCGATGAGGTCTGGTACTTCAGTTGGTGCACATGCCTCAGCTGGACTGTTGTGAGCATGGGAGGCTGATGACTTCAATGGGATAGATGTTGTCGGAGAGTCCAACAGAACATTCATTGATTCATCATCTGTTGCAGACGGAGCATTAGGCAATGGCTGCTCCGCTGTCGATTCTGGTACGAGTTCTGCAGGCTGGTCTTCTGTCTGTTTTGCTTCAGCAGAAGGAATAACCTCGATAAAGGGTTCTGCCAGAGTCTTGCTGACAGAAGGATGATCCGGGCTGGTGGCTGGAGTGGAGATACCTAGCATCTGTCGTTGAAAGCGGACAGCTAGGGATAGAGCATGAATGTCCATCTCAAGTTGAGCAATCACAGCCCCATCATCTCTGGCAGTAGGAGCAAGCGGATCGAAGTTCTTCTTTTTGGCAGTGAGAAGCAGATTGGCCAGTCTGAATCTGTGTTTTGCCGTAAATAGCACTCTGCGCTGTACCGCAAGTCGAACATCATCAGTTTCTGTGCCTCTCAGGACCTCGTCTTCCATCTTCTTCAGTCTGTGCAACTTTCCGTAGAACATTTCAATGTGGTGGACAGTCCGGTACTGGACATATTCATCAAAGACCACAAGAAGTTCAGCTAGCTTCTCATCAACATCCTCCATAGCGATGTCGATGGCAGTCTGTGCAGCAGATTTGGGTTTAGAAGAGATGGGTTCTGTGAGAATGGCTTTTCCCTTGCCGGTGGAGGAAGGGGACTTAATCCCTGATTGGGTATAGTCACCCAACTCAGTGATAACTATCCCTTTGACTACGGGATTGGCAGAGGGAATTCTAGGGGTGACTGTGGGTGCAGGGGTTGAGGCTTGAGAAGGCTGAGTGGGGGGTTGAGGTGCAGGGGTTGCTTTAGTGGGTGGCAGTATGGGTGGAGGTAGATGTCTGGTTGGTTTGGTAATCTGGGTTCGGGGCTTTTTGGGAAGTGGCTTGGTTGGGGATGAGTGAGCAGACTGGGTTTCTTCTGAGTCAGTCTGAATGGTCAGCTTCCGCTTGACCCGAGGTGTGCGCACATCAGCTTGTTCCTCGTCCTTCTCAATCTTGACTGAGACCAGAGTGGTAGGAGTAGGCGGAACACTCTTGGACTTCAGCAGTGCAAGCCCTTTGGAGTTGAGTACCTTAAAGGGGCGGAGAGCAGATGGCTTGCTCAGCTCGAGGCCTAAGGACTCCAAGAGCTTGCTGAGAGGAACAGCAAAGCATACGGCGTGCTTGGATGCAATCACCGTTTCCAGCAGTACTCCAAACAAAATCATGGACCAGTTTATCTTCTGTCCAGATACAATAGCTGCCATGGCCCTGAACTTCTCGGCGGTTACAGCATCGAAGCTTCCGGCTTTACCCAAAAGTGGCTTGGCTACCACTTCGCACAACACCTGGAAATGGAAGAGCATTTCCTTCTTCTTAAATGAGGGTTGCAACCGGTGGCCAGAAATAGAGATCTTCCCCTGAAGATCTAAGAGAGATGCTGGAGGAGTCTGTCCGAACTCTGTCAGGCCGGAACTGGGGAGGCCAAAGGTCTTGGCCATTGTTGTTGGCGAGATCTCGAAAGATTTGCCCTTGACAGTGGTAGAGATGGATGACTTCCGGGAGACGGCGTTGGCGAACAGCTCGCGGATTTCTGGTTCATAAACAACTGATCCGCACTCCAAAAAATTCCGTAAACCAGATGATTCTAGGGCTCTGAAAATGGACACCATCGCAGCATCTTCTCCCCTGTAGATGTCATCAAACTCAACGGAGAGTGAGTTATGAGTGATGGTAGCCATATGAAAGGAGTTTAAGGAAGGTGCGAAGAGTAAGAGAGTAAGAGAGTGAGAGAGTAGAAAGCGGTAAACTGTAAAAAGTGAAAAAGTTATGAAATGTTCAGCCCGCTAAATAGGAGAGAGAAGACACGTGTCTTTATCTCCAAGACTGAGAAATAAACTATTCAAAATGAACGGTCAGGATAAAGAAAGATAAGGCGGTTAAAGTACAACTAGTTAAAAGGTTAATCAGTCCGGGCTGTTTTGTTTTATTTTAAAAACAGATTATTGTCCAATCAGATCATAGGATAAAATCAGACTGACAAGGATCGGTCTGAAAGTTCGGACCGGTCTGTGTCTTTCTGAAAATTGTATTATCGATCTGTAGTGACAAAGATCTTTAAGATCGAAAAGAATAAAAACATCTAAACTAATTAAGATAAGTCAATTAAACCAAGAATTTGACGGAAATAATTGAACTTAGCCTCAGGAAGTGGTTTGGTGAAGATGTCTGCTGCTTGCTGCTCTGTTGAAATGTGTTCGATCCGAATTTCCTTTTTGCCAACATGATCTCGAATAAAATGATGTCGAATATCAATGTGCTTTGTTCGAGAGTGCAAAACTGGATTATACGTTATAGCGATTGCACTTGTGCTGTCGCAAAATATCGGAGAGTCAACAGCTTGAATGCCGTAGTCTTTGAGCTGGTGTTGAATCCAGAGCATTTGAGCGCAACAGCTTCCAGCGGCTAGGTATTCTGCCTCAGCTGTGGATGTGGCAATAGATGTTTGCTTCTTACTGAACCAAGAGATCAATCTTTCACCTAGAAATTGACATGTTCCACTGGTGCTTTTACGATCGATCTTACACCCAGCGTAGTCTGCGTCTGAATATCCGATCAAGCTGAAGTTTGAATCTTTGGAGTACCAAAGACCAACGTTCTGAGATCCTTTTAAGTATTTCAGAATACGCTTGGCAGCAATGAAATGTGATTGCTTTGGTTCTGACTGAAATCTGGCGCACATACAGACTGAAAACATTATATCGGGCCGGCTCGCTGTAAGATATAATAGCGATCCGATGAGTCCTCTATACATGGTTACTTCAACTGCCGTTCCCCCTTCGTCCTTGTCTAACTTGATTGTTGGACTCATTGGAGTTGATGCAGTTGAGCATGTTTCCATTCCAAATCTCTTGAGGAGCTCTTTGGTATACTTGGTCTGATTGATGAAAATGCCATTGTTGAGCTGTTTTACTTGAAGACCCAGAAAGAATGACAATTCTCCCATCATGCTCATCTCGAACTGTCCCTGCATTAACTTAGAAAACTTCTCGCACAGTTTGGGGTTAGTTGACCCAAAGATTATGTCATCAACATAAATCTGAACTAATAGGGTATGTTCCCCCTTAATGAATTTAAAGAGAGTTTTATCTACCGAACCGATCTGGAAGTCATGGTTCAGCAGAAATTGAGATAGAGTGTCATACCAGGCTCTTGGAGCTTGTTTCAGACCATACACTGCTTTATTCAGTAGATATACATGATTAGGATGCGAATGGTTCTGAAATCCAGGTGGTTGCTCAATGTAGACTTCTTCCTGAAGCTTTCCATTAAGAAAGACGCTCTTGACGTCCATCTGATATACTTTGAAGTCTTTAAAGGCAGCATATGCAAGAAAGATTCGGATTGCTTCAAGTCTGGCGACTGGTGCAAATGATTCATCGAAGTCGATTCCTTCTTCTTGTCTGAATCCCTGTGCCACCAGTCTTGCTTTGTTTCTAACCACAGTTCCATCGGCGTCTAGCTTATTTCTGAAAACCCATCTGGTTCCAATAACAGGCAGATCGCTTGGTCTGGGAGTTAGACTCCAAACTTGATTTTGTTCGAATTGATTAAGCTCTTCTTGCATTGCTTTAATCCAGTTGAAGTCAGTCAGAGCTTCATCGATCTTCTTGGGTTCCAGAGTTGAGATGAAAGCAGCATGAGTGAACTCATCCATCATCTGTCCTCTGGTTCTAATTGGTGCAGACGGACTACCAATCACTAGACTAGGTGGATGCTTCTTAGTCCATCGATAGCTTGACTCTGGATTGTCTGGTTCGGTCGGATGAATAGTAGCAGCATGATCTGCATCTACTTTAATATTTGAGTCAGGAGCATCTGGATCAGCTCGATCTGAAGAAGCTTCAATGGCCTGATCCGATCTGTCTGGCACTTCTGGTTCTGGTGGATTGTCTCTTGACCTGTTAGCTACAATCTCATCATCACTGTTAGCTTCGAGATGGATATTTTCCATCTGATTTTGAATTGAATCCTTGTTGCCCTCAACACATAATGATTCATCAAAAACTATATGAACAGATTCTTCTACAGTTAAAGTTCGATTATTAAACACTCGATAAGCTTTGCTAATTGATGAATATCCTAAGAATATACCATTATCTGACTTAGCTTCAAATGCTGTAAGATGACTCTTACCATTGTTGTGAACGAAGCATTTACAGCCAAATACATGAAAGTGAGAAACAGATGGTCTGTTACCAGTCCATATTTCATATGGAGTGAGATTCAGCTTCTTGTTAATCATAGATCGGTTTTGAGTGTAGCAAGCAGTATTTACAGCTTCTGCCCAGAACTTTTGAGAGATTCCAGAATCAGCAAGCATTGTTCTTGCTGCTTCCTTGAGCGTTCTGTTTCTTCGTTCTGCAACTCCATTCTGTTGGGGAGTTCTGGCGGCTGAAAACTCATGCTTGATTCCATGATCTTCTAGAAAGGATTCAAGATTCTGATTTGAAAACTCAGTGCCTTTGTCACTTCGAATCCTGTCTATGCTGGATGATTTCTCGTTCTGAGTGCGTTTCAGCAGCTTGATCAACTTCGGACCGGTCTGATCTTTACTGCTCAAAAATATAGTCCATGTAAAGCGTGAGTAATCGTCAATAACAACAAGAGTATACCGCATTCCCCCTAAACTTGTTATTGGTATAGGACCAAACAAGTCCATATGCAGTAATTCTAAGCAGCGGGAGGAGGATTTGGCATTCTTGTTTTTGAAGGATGATCTGATCTGTTTGCCCATTTGGCAAGCTTCGCAGATCTTATCCTTGGCAAAGTCGATCTTGGGCAGACCGATAACTAAATCATGTTTACACAGGCTAGCAATGGTCTTAAAGTTGATATGATTCAAGCGCTTATGCCATAACCAGTGTTTATTATCATTGTTGGCGATGAAGCAGGTAGGATTATCAGGTTGAGCATGATTCCAGTTAATCTTATATGTGTTTCCATTCCTGATTCCTACGAGCATGGTTATACCGTCTGATGATTTAACAGTGCAAGTGTGTTTATGAAATTCTACAGCATAACCATTATCACAGAGTTGACTGATACTAATCAGATTATAGCACAGATTTTCAACTAATAGCACATCATTGATAATAATGTTACCATGGACAATCTTACCCTTGCCCACGGTCTTACCCTTTGAGTTATCTCCGAAGATGATCTTGGGTCCAGTGCATTCTGTGACTTCAGACAGCAGCTTGATGTTTCCAGTCATGTGACGAGAGCACCCGCTGTCCAAGTACCAATCTGATGCGAGATTCTTCTGTACCTGTCATCACACATATTTATTGTTGGTACCCAATCCTATTTGGGTCCAGAACGGATTAGCCCTTTGGGAACCCACACCTGTATCAGCTTTAGTGGCTTGTAGGGTGTGCTATGTGCTGGTCTGTTTCGATGTTGTGTGTGATAATGTGTGCGCTGTGAAAACCTTTGATTTTCATAAGGTAGTCTATATCTTCGTTGAATCGGTTTTGAGTTATAGTAATTGTATTGTCTTCCTTGCCTTAGATTTTGCACTTTTGGATTTGGTCTCACAGACACAAATCTTGCTGGTGCCTTATCGTTGGCTTGGTTGACATAACCAATCCCTTTTCTCAAATTTTGATTCACGTAAGAGACTCCTGTTTGAATCTTAGGTGCTTCAGTTTCATATACTGTGCTGGATTTAACAAATGTCATTTGTTTGACTTGATTCTTTACCAGCAACAGCTCAGACTCATCTTTGGTGCATTCTTTGGTGTCAAAGCCTAGGCCGGTAAAATCACCGACATTTCTTTGAGCTTCTTGTAATTCTTCCAAGGATGTTCTGGATTTTGTCCATGTTTTGAATATATGTGAGAGCTTAGCATTTTGTGTGCTAATTCTCTTATTTTCTTCATGGAGCTGATCATAAGAGATTTTCAGCTTATTCAGCTCGTTCTGGAGATTTTTGCACTCACCCTGCTCAGAGCAGCTTGGTTTGTTGTGCTCATCCATTTGAGTACTGATTTTGGCTTTATTCTTCTCAAATGATTCAGCTAAGATCCTATAATCATTTGCCATGTCTTGCAGTGCGGACATGAGCTCTTCTCGTGTAAAATCATTTGATTCAAATTCGAATACCTCATCTGTCTGACTCATTTCTTCATCTGCCATCAGACATTGAACCTCTTCTTCGCTTTCGCTGGAAGAATATTCAGAGCTGTCTGAATCGGAATCAGTCTGAGCCCATTTGCTGTTTCCTTCCTCAGCAACTAAGACTTTTTGGGATTTTCCATGATTCTTGCGGTCTTGGTGGTGCTTCTTCTTTCTATCATCTCGATGCTTCTCTTTCCTTTCTTCTTTCTTCGGTCTGGTGCAGTCTGCAATAAAGTGTCCGGTCTTACCACAATTGTAGCAAGCCTGATCGTTAACATTATCATCTTTTCTTGATTTATAATGATGAGAGGGTTTGAAGTTCCTCTTATTTTTAGACATAAATTTACCGAATTTCTTTATAAATAATGACATAGCATCGTTACTCATCTGTTCAGCAGATCGGTCTGATGTTGAAGCGATCTGGTCTGGGATGGCTGCCAGGGCCTTGTTGGGTTGAGAGATGAATGGCTCTGCTTCACCTCTGCTTATTAGTTCAAACTCATAGGCCTTGAGATCTGCAAACAGATCATGAAGTTCAACCTTGTTAAGGTCTTTTGATTCCCTCATGGCAATGGTCTTTACATCCCATTCCTTTGGCAGAGCTCTCATTACTTTCAGAGCGATCTCTCTGTTAGAATATTCCTTCCCCAGACCATTCAGTTCATTTATGATGCTGGTGACTCTTTCATCAAACTCATTTAGAGTTTCACCACTTTTCATCTTTATGCTCTCAAATCTTTGAAGAGCCACAGTTAACTTGTTTTCTTTGGTTTGGTCGTTGCCTTCACATAGCTGTGCTATCTTCTCCCAAATTTCTTTGGCAGTAGAGCACATTTTGATTTTGCTGAACATGTTCTTGTCCAAAGTTTTGAACAAGATGTCTTTGGCCACATTGTCGAGGTTTGCTTTCTTTCTATCCTCATTCGTCCAGAGGGATCTGTCTTTTTCCACCATTTGTGGTTCTCCACTGGTAGTGGCGACTGCTGTATTTATTTTTAGGATCTTCATTGGTCCATCGGTGATGACGAACCACATGTCGTCATCCTGAGCTGCCAGGTGAGCTTGCATTCTGATTCTCCAGTCATCATAATCTTCTTTTGAGAACATGGGGATTTTGTTGAATGATGCCATCAGCTTAATATTCTTTATGCTGATTAAGATGACCTGCTCTGATACCACTTGTTAGGATCGGTCCGGAGTGTTTAGAGGGGGGGGGGGGGGGGGGGGGTGAATGAACACTCCTTACAAAATTTATCCCTTGTGATTTCTTTCTGATTAGTGAAAGAAATCTGTTACTTAATCAACTCTTTGAACAGAACAGACCACTAATAAGTAAGTGCGGAAACGGTCTGCTCTTGTGTAAGTAAGAACAGCTCGATGGCTAAGTGCAGAATGATAAGACACAGGATATGTTTCTGGAAGTTCGAAGGTGGTGTAATCCTTCTACGTCTCCCCTTCTTCCAATTAAGGAAGGTTTATACTAGAAGACTTTGATTTATACAATCCTGTTGTACAAACCCGATTCAGGCTGGATTTACCTCACTACCAGTCTGAAACTCCTAGTCACTCAACCTGCTCAGACACACTCTGTCTGACAGTTACAATATATTGCTCACTTCTATTTTTCAATACACAATGCGCACAGTGATCCTACAATGATCAAATGTTACAAAGTAATTGCGCTTAAATAAATAACTTCAGCTCGAAAGCTTCTGAACTTTGTAAGCGTGTGCTGTTTTGCTTTCTTGTATATTTTTCAATTGATCAGCGTGAGTTGTAGAGTCCAGAGTCCTTTGCATCTGTTTGTTGCATCCTTTTATAGTTGAAGGTGGCAACGGCATTGTTTCTCTTAATGTGCAGCTATGACTCTTTTTAAACTCTGAGAAAGCTACAGTCTTCTTCTTCAGGATACTTGCCGTTCTGGTATATGCTTTCGGCGACTGTCAGGTAAGCTCTTCTTTGTCTTCTTACCTATTTTGGCAATCTTCAGTCTTTGGTCCTTTGTAGCATTAATTGCAGCATTAAATGCTGCAATAAATATCCGTTGATGATTCGGACTGAGAAGCCATCCTTTATGTATCCTTGACTGCTCTGATCTGATAAAGGTTGAGATCGATCTGAAGCATCGATCTGGAATCCATCGATCCGGTCTGATATGCAATATTCTTTATCAGTTTGCTCTGATATGTCCGATCGATCTGGTATGCCTAATTTCCATCGATCCGGTCTGAAATGCTTTGCCATCTTGCTCTGTTGAGTCCGATCGATCTGGTCAATCTGATTTCTATCGATCCGGTCTGAACTGTTTTGTCATCTTTAAAATCTCATCGATAAGGTCCGGAACTAACAGGGATCGATCCCAAGAGTAAGGATGTATTTTTGTGTTAATTATGCAAGCTAATAGAAAAAGGGGGTTTTGAAATTCTCAGCTATAATTAATTAAACTATAGCAAGCAAAATCATTAGATTTTCAAGATTAAAAAGCAATTCTTAGTTTTTGGTCAACTGTACCTTTGGAAATTATTCACTTGGTCACTGGGCGATTGATCGAGCACCTCATTCAACTTTTATGCATTTTTCTTGGTCTACTTCGATCCCTTGTTAACTCCAATGTCTTTCTAGATCCTTATTCGCCCTTGTTACCTCGATTTCTTCGATTCCACCTACATTTACACAAATATATGATTAGGTAGCATATGTGTCAAATTAGCTATCAAAACGTACCAAATCATAGACAATTAAGGCAGTAGTTGTGTTTATTTCTAGTCACATCACAAGTGTTTCTCCATACAGTAGCCCGGGATTCGGAATCATGGAGAAATTAAAAGAGGAAAGCCAAGATTGATGATCAACTACAAAGGGATCAACAACATCTTGGAGTTTGGTGGATACTTTATCCCAAGCATAGAACACTTGGTTAATTACATCCAAAATGCCAAGGCGTTTTCTAAGTTCGAATGTAAATCTGGGTTCTACCAGATTAAGATGGAGGAAGTTAGTAAGAAGTTCACAGCATTCTGCACTCCATAGGGACACTATATCTGGAATGTCATGCCAATGGGGTTGGCCTCCCCAGATATATCTTTAGGAAAATGGATAATCTTTTCAAGGATTATTTCAGTTTCATGTTCGTGTATAATGAAGACATCCTCATTGCATCAAGAAACATGAAAGAACATCTCAAACATTTGTAGATCTTTTCGGATGTTTGCCACAAGGAAGTATTATTGCTCTCCCAAAAGAAAGTAGTAATTGCCACAAGAGAGATTGAGTTTCTTTGGATTGAAATCAAAGAATCTGGAATCATCTTGCAGAATCATATTGTTGAGAAAGTGCAAGGATATCCGGATGATCTCAAGGATTTGAAACAGTTTCAGAGTTTCCTTGGAGTTGTTAATTTTGCTGGAATGTTCATTAACAATTTGGCAATGCCATAGAAAGGTGTTCAGTCCAATACTCAAAAAGATGTTAATTTTAGTGGAATGAAGATCATCGACAAGCTGTCAAATAGCTTAAAGATGTGTGCAGGTAACTACCAAAGCTTGCAATTCCAAATGACGAGAATGAACTGGTATTGTACACATATGCTAGTGATCATTGGTGGACATCAGTTCTCATGAAAGTCACACCAGATGGAGAAGTGTCATGCAGATACTGTAGTGGTCTATTTTCATACAGCGAAGCTATACGATGGCATATCAAAGAGAATGAGTTCTTTGCAGTCAAAAAGGCATTTAAGAAATGGTCATTATTCTTACTTGTGAAGAATTTGTCCTTAAAATGGATAATGCGAGTGTCAAGTCTTTTCTAAAAAGTAAAATTGAATCTAAACCAGAAAAGGCTACACTTTTGAGATGGCAAATGCCATATAATATTGTCATTGTGAAATCTGATAAAAATATTATTGCAGATTTCTTAACAAGGGATGGATACGAGTGAAGTCAATTCCAGCATAACAAGATCAAGGCACCTTAGAGAATATCTGGAGGAGCTAAACAAACAAATAAACGACCTTGTGATTAATCCACAGGTAGAATAAAGGAACATGATCTCATGAAAGTCCCACAAGTTTTGAAGGCTACCATGCAGGCTCACACACGTCTATGGGATAGTCTTTATATTCCCCTCTGACGGGATACTTCGTCGTCAAAACTAAAGTTGTGTTTACGAGAACCGTGCTTATCAACAGGGATTATGGATTCAAGTACCACCAACACGAGTCCTAGTATCGATCCTTTTGAGGAGGATACATAAGGAAAAAATTGATTCCCATGTTTCTTGGATGCCTGAAGAATCAAGCCAACCCAACACCTCTAGGGTTAAAGAGGGAGAGATTAAACTTAGGCCATTGCCAGACAAGTCTAAGGTTAATACTGACGAGTTTAAAGTTTCTCCTTTCCCGGAATACCGGGACATGGGACAAACTCTACATAGAGTTGGGGGTAAAGGCCGAATGGTCAGGGAAATACCAAAGAATGTGGATGCATCCTGGTACCAAACCAGAGAGTGTCCGAGAGTGGTTTGACTTTGGCTGCATGGCCTCAGCCTGTACCACAACACCAAGTTTTTCGGAGATTGCAAAATTACTGGAATGGATTTACGAGGGAGTGTATGACTCATGGCAAAATAACCATACACTTGGAAGAGGAGCCGTTCTGGAGTTGAAATTCTTAACCGCAGTACTAGAAAGCACATGAATAAGTCTTCCTCCCAGCTTCCATTTCACAAAACTTCAGAGGCCTAACTGGAAGGCGATGGATCAGATCAAGTCATCGTCCGAAGGAACAACATTAGTTCCCCGCTCACAGAAGAAACGATGTTAATATCTGAAGAGCTTGAGGATTATGTATCTGTCTCACTGAGATGGACAAAATGGAGTATCTGTTCAAAATATTTCAAAACACAACGAATGAGTCCTTCATTTTAAACTCCATGACAAGCCATACCACAAAATTCGTCGAAGAAATATTTGAAAAAACGGCAGGTATTGTGAGATAACAAGATTTTGGTGACCACAGAGACATTTCGAAAGTTCTGCAACATGGCTCACTTTGGAAGATGACATGATCATATCTGCCCTAGCTGCCCGGAGCAAAAAGAGCCACTGGGAAAGGATTTCATGTTAAAAGGGACCAAAGAAAATAGGAAAAGGCGGGACATGAAAAAGTGGAAGATTCCCACACGGACTGCAAAAGTCAAATTTCTAAGGACCACAGGGAGACATGAGTCATGTGGCTCTGAGGAGGACCACTACCATTATCAAAAGAAACCAAAATGATAGGACCACTACTTCTACGGAAAGTAGAAGGGACCACGAGCTATCAAACAAGAATGATGGTGAATGCAATGACGTCTAATTATAGGAAAGAGTTGAAGTCCCGATTTCAAATCCGTCTCCAAACTTCTATAAATGACAAGCTTAAGGAAACAGAAGGCATTGACCATTCTTCTGTTTTCTTACAAATAAATCTTGTATTCTCCAAGCTGTAAATTTATCAACTTTCCTAGCTTGGTAATAATTTCTATCTTTGTAATTTTTCTGTTATTTCAATTCAGATTGTTTATATTTCGAGTCAAGCCTCATTATATGAGAGGCTAAACAAGTTCGTCTCCTCCCAGAATGAGATGTATTAATGTAATAAATATTATAAATATTTCCAGAATAAAAAGAAAGGTTGTTACCATTTATCTCCAAGATTTCTTTAAATCTTTTATATATCCGGTTGTACCATACACCCTAAGTTAGAAAACGAATTAGGGATGGGATGCCTACTGCTGAAGGCCCCATTGCAGAACCATCGATTGTAATTGTGTGGTTGATTGTCCGGAGACATCGTAAAACCTGGTGTGATACCTGACGGTAGTTTGGTCAAAGATGTATATATCAGTTTATCAAAATTTTATTGTAATACGGAAACGTAATGAGCCCGAATCGTATTAATTGGGAAGGTTTATTAGTTAAAAATGAGGTTGTGGAGTTGTTTGCAAAATCCTAAAACACAAGGGATATTATTGCCATTTTGCCTATGAATGGACCTAAGTGGACTAAATTTTTTAAGTGGACTATGTTGAACTATCTGTGAACTAATTTTTTTAAGTGGACTATGTTGAATATCTTTCTTTGAAGGGTATCGGCCTGAATTTTTTTCCATAATATTTATAGAGAATACTAATGGGGATATTTTGGATTGTCTTTGTGAACTTTTTATAGCAAATCATAATAACCATTAATCATGTATATATATGTTTGAGCCAAACTGGAGTTTACGCGAAGCCCAATAAGGATTTGGGTCTAGCCAAAATTCAATTTAGAGTTGCAGTTTAACCTTTGATATTCTTTATTGTTATTATTTTGAATAAGTTTATTGTTTTAAATTTTGTGATTAAGTTTATGTTTTGAAATTTTTTATGGGTTTTAAGGAAATGTTAATATTTTTGGATTGAGGGGGGTGTTTTTGTACAAAATTTAGTGAATCATTGAGATACCAATCCTGGTTTTTTTTTTTAAGTTATCTTTCATAATAATAATAAAGACAAGAAAATAGAAAAACATATATTAATTTATTTTTTAAAATCTACAAAACTAAATTAGTTTAGATCGAGAATATTACAATCGGGTCGAATCTATATGGCGTAGAATGCACAACTTAACGAAAGGGATTTGTCCACTCTAAAAGTATATTGGTCACCTTAAAATTGCAGATGCCCCTAAATTTGTATTGTGCCCCATAAATTCTCTTCTCCATTTTTATGTTATTATTTTTTACTCTTCTCAATCTAAATTCTAAAATCCTCCTGGTTTCTTTATAAATCAAATACAGATTGTGTTAGCAGCAATTTAATTTTAATATGACTAAACAAGACATTTATTAGTCGGGCTTTAAATATATTTGTTGTACTGTATTTTAAATCAAGATTTCAAGGTTGATGGAGTCCTATTTAATTTAATAATTAAATAATAAAAAAAGGAAACAAAAAAAACATTACTCATAGTCAAATTTAATTATGTAATCAATTCCCATGTCAGAAAAACTTAATTCAAACTCCCTACTGTAACATAAAATTTTGTCCTAATTCCCTATCTTATTAAAATGACTATGATACCCATCTACTAAAAGTTGAACTTTTAATTTTGAGTAATCATTACAGTCGGTACGAAACCTGTACAATTTTGATACACGTTACACATAAATCGATATGGAATCTATACAATTTTGGTATAAGTTACACATGAAATTGGTATGAAACGTATACTATTTTCGGTGCTTATTATATGTGAAGTTGATATGAAACATATACAATTTTGATACTAGTTGCACACGAAGTTGGTATGAAACCAATACAATTTTGGTACTAGTTACACATGAAATTCTTATAAAACCTATATTATATTCGGTACTTAATACACGTGAAGTTGGTATAAAACATATACAATTTTGGTACTAAATATAAATAAAATTAGTATGAAACCTGTACAATTTTGGTGCTAATTATGAATAAAAATGGTAGGAAACTTATACTATTTTATGTACTTATTACATATGAAATTGGTATGAAATCTTTACAATTTTGGTACTAGTTATACATTAAATTGGTATGAAAACCTATACAATTTTGGTACAAGTTACACATGAAATTGGTATGAAATCTATACATTTTTCGGTACTTATTACACATGAAGTTGGTATGAAACATATACAATTTTGGTACTTATTACACTTGAAGTTGGTTTGAAACATATATAATTTTGGTACTAGTTACACGTGATGTTGATATGAAACATATACTATATTCGAAACTTATTACACGTAAAGTTGTTATGAAACCTATACAATTTTGGTACCATGTATGCATAAAAGTAGCACGAAACCCATATAATTTTGGTACTAATTAAGAAATAAAATTTGTACAAAACATATTCTATTTTCTATACTTTTACAAATGAAATTTGTATGAAATCTTTACAATTTTGGTATTACGTACACATGAAATTGATATGAAACATATATAATTTTGGTACAGTTATACATGAAATTGGTATGAAACATATATTTTTTTGGTACTTATTACACATGAAGTTGGTATGAAACATATACAATTTTGGTATTTATTACACTTGAAGTTGGTATGAAACATATACAATTTTGGTGCTAGTTACACGTGAAGTTGGTATGAAATATATACTATATTCGAAACTTATTACACGTAAAGTTGGTATGAAACCTACACAATTTTGGTGCTAAGTATACATATGGTATGAAATCTATATAATTTTGGTACTAATTACACGTGAAGTTGGTATGAAACCTATACTATATTCGAAACTTATTACACGTAAAGTTGGTATGAAACCTATACAATTTCGGTACTAAGTATACATAAAATTGGGATGAAACCTATCTAATTTTGGTACTAATTATGAATGAAATTGGTGCGAAACATACACTATTTGTTATTTAATACATATTAAATTGGTATGAAATTTTACAATTCTGGTACTAATTACACATGAAATTGGTATGAAACCTATACAATTTTGGTATAATTTACACGTGAAATTGGTATGAAGCCTATTCTAGTTTCGGTACTTATTACACGTGAAGTTAGTGTGAAACATATACAATTTGGTACTAGTTACACATGAAGTTGGTATGAAGCGTATACAATTTTGGTAGTAGTTACACATGAAGTTGGTATGAAACCTATACTATATTCGATACTTATTACACGTGAAGTTGGTGTAAATATATACAATTTCCGTACTAAGTGTACATACAATTGGTATGAATTATGAAACATATATAATATCCGTACTATTAAACCTATGCAATTAAAATGTGTACTAAACTAATATAGTTTGGTCCTAGTTACACATGATACGAATTAATACAAATTATATGCTCGCTTGTGAGCATAGAGATATGTTATATATGAGTTGTATAAACGTCATTGGCATTATGCCTTTCAATTGGGCATTGTATGCCATGTGTTTAAAAGTAAAGGGGCTTGATGAATCGAATTAAGTGGAGAATTAATTAAATAACTAAAATAAACTAACAAGATGTTGAAGATTTAAGAGGAGAAAATCAATGAGAACGGATTCTAGAGATTCGACTTCACCCAACTATCAACTACGTTGTGTTGTCAGTTTATTAGCCAAAGAATCATTTGTTATTATATTACCTTTTTCGAGTGTTAAGTAGAAATACATTCAACAATCATCTTGATGTGTCCATCTAAGACAAACTATTAAACAATTTAAATATCACAATGATTCGTTGGAGTTATACGCCTGTCGACTAGTAATTTTCCAACGATATAAATTCTTACAGTCATATTCAAAACCCGCTCTCCAGAGTGATAGATTCTAAATAAATATACGATTCAACTATCACACAGTTAATTGAAAAGCATTCAAATCAGAAATCACAAGTAATGCACGATTCGACATAATCCATTACAATGAACTAATCATATTCTCGATTCATTATGCACGTTTACTCTTAAACCCATTTATGCAATGCCCAATTGAAAATAGTAATGTCAATGACATTTATACAACTCATATACACATATCTCATGTGTAACTAGTACATGTTTTTAGACCAACTTCACGTGTAATAAGTACTGATAGTATAGTTTTCATACAAATTTCATGTGTAATTAGTACCAGAACAAACAAATATTGTTTGTAAAGTTTGAAATTGATGTTATTTGATATTGATATTTTTGTTTGTTCGATATAGAAGATTAACATTAATATAGAAGATTCTAAAGAAATGTTGTTATTTTGATATTGTTTGTTTATTCCATATATAAGTTTAACATCAATATTGATGTGTAATTAGTACCGAAATTGTATACGTTTAATACCAGTTTCATGTAAAACTAGTACCGAAATTGTATAAGTTTAATACCAATTTCATGAGTGACTATTATCAAAATTGTATAGATTTAATACCAATTTCATGTGTAACATGTGTGATGACCAGGGATTATAGGTGTTAATCCCGGAGTATTAATAATCCCTAAAGTGGTTTTACGTGACGATTTGGAATTTAATTGAGGTATTGGGCCTTCTGGGCTCGTTTATTTGGGCAGTTGGGATCGTTGGATCCAGAGGTTGAGATTGTATTCACATTACGGTGTAAAACCTAAGAGTTGGGTTTTTGATGTGTCTCGGAATCTCGGGTGCTGTGTGAGCACCGGTAGGGGATTTTGGAGTTAGAGAGAGAGTTTTTGAAAACAGATGATTTTTAAGGAATCATGATGTATTTGTGGGGCTATTAATTTTTCGGGGTATTTTTGCTATAAATACCATTTGAACCCAAGATTTTAAGAAATTATCATTTCAGCCCCAAATCTTTTCCCTCTCCTCCCCTGCGCGCGATTCCCGCTGCTACAGCGCTCCCGCCGCTTCAAGCGGTGCGCCCGCCGCCGTCCGGCCGCCGATCGGCGCGTGTGACCTACCCACGGCTTCGTCTCGACGAGGCGCTTCTTTCCCCTCCATCAATTCGAAGTTTCATCGCGTGTGGAAGTCGGATTTTGAGAAAGAGCGGCGATCCCCAAATTCTAGGGTTTATCGATTTTGGTCGATTTTTCTTCCGATTTCGTTTGGGTAACCTTCCTAACCCCTTTTTCCATGCTTGTGATGTGATTCCCTGCCAAATTGTGATTTATTGGCTCGAATGATTTCGATTTTTGGATGGGTGCATGAAATGGGTTCGATTTTGGGGGTTTTGGAAGGGTTGTGGTGATTCTTGTTATGGATTGATTAATTCATGTTGTTGACGCATTATAATGCTTAATTGTGTTCGAATTTAAGGTATTGAGTTCGAATTTAGGGCTTGGATTTCGAATTTGGGGGTTTGGCATGTGGGATGATTATTCATGCTATGGGTTGATTAATTGACATTTTAGATGAATTATGGTATTTTATTGGGTTCGAAATTGTGAGATTAAGGTTCGATTTTTGTAGGGCATTCTTGAACAAATTTCGATTGTCTCATTTATTCCTTCCCTGCATGTACCCTGCCCCGGGTCTTTTAAGAGGATAATTGTCGTGTATTGACAATGTTGTGAGGGATATGGGTGTGCTTGAGCATAGGTTACATGTTCGTAAATAATGGTGAATTGTTTATCGTGTTAGCACATCATTCCTCGGGGCATGGAACTCGAGCAAGGCTTGGCTCGGACTTCGGAGATTTAAGGTACGTGCGACGTACGAGCATTACTATATATATGTGAAATGCATAAGGTGTTTTTGATTGCATTGAATGTTTTGCGTATGGTTATACATACATGTTGATATAGCCAAGGAATGACCCAAACCTTGATATCGCCGCTTGTAGCGTGCGTGACACTAGAGTAGGATGACTCTTGCATGATATATGGGGTACTGGGTTTATTTGATTATATTAGGGCATTTGAGATGCCTGGGAATGATCGTAAAATCATGTATTCTTCGTAAGACATTTGAGATGTCTAAGTTCGTAGAATCGTGTATTCATTATAAGACATTTGAGATGTCTAGGTTTGTAGACTCATGTATTCATTATAAGACACTTGAGATGTCTAAGTATAATGAAGGATTGGTAAAATAAATGCTAAGGCATTTGAGCTATCTGTGATTGATAGCAAGGTTGTGAAATCAGTATTAGATATTGTGATATCTGTAATTGCATGTTTAATGAATTTGTAATCACTATATGTTGATATTCGAGGATCAGGCATGCGATGTGTAAATCAATGTGTTGATTTACTGATTTATGAGATTTGATGAGTTTGATGTTGTGAGAACAGGGACAGTACACGGAATCCCGGATGAGGATGTTGCCATCCAGGGAGTATCATTTAAATTCATTAGTATTTACTTGTGTTGTAAATTATGAATTTCATTATTATGATTATGGGATTTTGTGTATTGGTATGCTCACCCCGTTGGGGGCTGTCTCTGTTGGGACAGGTGGACAGGTACATCGATGGCTATGGAGCTGAGCTCGAGCTGTTGATTTGAGGTACTCCCAGGATCGTGGTACCAGGGCTTGATGGAGCACGGTATCGTATAGAGTACCTATATATACACCTGAGGATTTATACATATTCATATTCATGATGCTCGCTTGTGAGCACGATTATACTTGTATATGGATTGTATATAAAGGCATGAGCCTTTCTCTCTTTCATTTAAGGTTGCATGCAATTAGGTTGAATTGCTAGAATGATATGAGAGTCATTGGTGTATTAAGTGGGTGTTGGAACCCACTTTTGTTGACATATGTGTGGTGTCTTCCCTGGCTGGGAATCTACTTGTATTACTGCTTTCTGTTGAGTATTATGTGTTCCCTGGCCGGGAATTTTGGTTATGTGTTGTATTCTTTTTTTGGGATAGCTCTATTTATGGGGAGACTCTGCCCAAATTTTTATAAAAGTTTACAATGTGAAAAGTGACACCAAGGGGTTGGTAAAGGGCAAACATATGAGTCTTTTATTGACAGGCAATGATTAAGTATCATCAGAGCTTCCCGATTGACATTTTATAGAAAGCATGTACCACACATAGTGGTTAATACACTAATCAAGGTTTTAAGGGCTTGGGGTCCTTACATTAGTGGTATCAGAGCAGTGGTTGCTCATTGGGGCTGTTAAGGGCCTAGGAAGTTATTGATAGCACATATTTATGCATGATGGCATTAATGTTGTATGACATAACACATTGTTTATGTGCTCTTATGATATGAAAAGTGGTATTGCTAACCATTGTGGTTGCAGGAATCGTGTGGAACACGATAGGATGACATTTATGGGGATGTCTGGCACTCCGTGTGTTATGTGCCAAGGAAGCTGGTTTTAAGAAAATCAGATAAAGGGATATTTCCGAGGTAACATGTATTTTACGTTGTCTTGTTGACACATGATGAATGCAAAGTGGTGCATTGAGGTTATGATATATGTTATTGTGCATTGTTTTTGCATATGCATGTCTTGAGTCAAAGTTATCTTAGTAAGGATTTTAATGGCTTATGCTAAAGTCCATATGAAGCGATGAAGAGTCCCGCTTATATGGAGTAGCAACGCTAAAGTCCATTGGAAGCGATGAAGAGTTCCGCTTACATGGAGTAGCAACGCTAAAGTCCAGTGGAAGCGAGGAAGAATTCCGCTTTCCTGGAGTAGCAAGAAGCATTAAAATGTACTAATGATAAGGGCTCAGGATGAAATAAGGATTTAAAGAAGGATATCATGACATTTATTTGTGAAACCATACATTCTCATAATGTGTTTTTATTATGAATTGAATGTGGATGCATAGCGTATATGGCTATTGTTGTTAACCCTGATGGTTGCAGGTTACAGGAAATATGGAGTATAAAAAGGGATGATGATTATACATTCCAGGAGTCCTGCTTATGACAGTGAGAATTTTTATACTTACGCTTGACCGCTAAAAATGTGGAGCGGGCGGGGATGCTCGCTTGCACATGGAGGCGGGGTATTCCATACGAAGCGAGGATGAGATACCGCTTGTATGAAGAAGCTTATGCTTGTACCGCTAAAAATGTGGAGCGGGCGGGGATGCTCGCTTGCACATGGAGGCGGGGTATGCCATACGAAGCGAGGATGAGATACCGCTTGTATGAAGAAGCGAGGATGAGATGCCGCTTGTTAGGATGATGATTCATTCCTTTGTGATGACACGGATGATAGCGGTGATGTGTCCCGCTGTGTCGATTTATATTCATTTCTCTATGAGGACACGGTTGATAGCGATGGTTCATTCCGCTATATCTATTGGCGATGGTTCATTCCGCCAGGTGTATTTATAGCGACGGTTCATTCCGCTATATCTATTGGCGATGGTTCATTCCGCCAGGTGTATTTATAGCGACGGTTCATTCCGCTATATCTATTGGCGATGGTTCATTCCGCCAGGTGTATTTATAGCGACGGTTCATTCCGCTATATCTATTGGCGATGGTTCATTCCGCCAGGTGTATTTATAGCGACGGTTCATTCCGCTATATCTATTGGCGATGGTTCATTCCGCCAGGTGTATTGATAGCGATGGTTCATTCCGCTATATCTATTGGCGATGGTTCATTCCGCCAGGTGTATTGATAGCGATGCCTCTTTCCGCTACTATGTGGACGATGATTCATGCTCAGGAGTATAGCGAGGTTTCATGCCACTTATTATCTGACGAGGTGTCATACCGTCGATTCTATAGCGAGGGATTGTGCCGCTATGTACTCAGCACAGGATTTTTGCCGCCTTCGAGCGATGGGTGCTGATTACGCACTATTATTGAGCGACGGAGACAGGTATGACGCTATATCACTAGCGATGAGGTATGAGATATTGCTATTTTATTAGCTTTATTGTAGCTGGCATGCATTGATATACATGTTTTATTATGCCTATTTTACTAGCATGATAGTGGATGACATACGCTGATGTACATGTATCGTCACTAGTGGGCAATGTTTTAGATGCCATGAGTTGGCATGTGTCGTCACGGGATGACGATGACGATGGTGTAGGAGATGTCTTATTAGACATGCATCATCGTTACGATGATCGATGCGTTGAGTATACGTATTCTGTGGTATGCCTTGGGTGCCAGTACCGAGCACAAGGTGGTGTGTGCGACACCGATTGACGTGACCCTTATACCGAGCGGGTTGCTCGAGGAATGGATGGATGCGCTGTACATGGGATTGTACCGCAGCTTACGATTGGGGCGATCATATTACGAGTGGTGATACCCTAGAGGTATGCTCGTTGGAATGGCTTTTGGCCATGTTTTTGACGATAGGAGTAATCGTGGAGGAAATTACTCGCTTTCTGTCGATGTGACATGTGGTAGACATGATCACACCACCCTTGAGGGTGTAGGATGGGTCCTAAGGGAGTAGGATCAGGTTATGTTAAGTACATAGGGACATTGGGTTGTCCCGGGTGTATCGGCATTGAGGAATGTTGGATAAAGACCCACTACTCTATTGAGTTTTTCTCCCATAGTATGTTATACCATGTGGAAACGTCCGTCTTATTGGTAGGTTTGAGGTAAACCTAAAGAGGCAAAGACTAGGTTGTCTGCCGCGTGTGTGTAGCACCATGATGGGCTTGCTAGAGCCGTTACACTGCTCGTTGGAACCAAGTTTGGCAAATCGTAAGGTGATACGATGAGGATTGTGGTGGACTCTAGTAGTCACCATGTCATTGAGGTTAAGGTTGTTCATGCCTCACTGAAACGTGTATACGTTTATGTTTAATCTTGGAGACTTGTCTGGGACAGCTCAGGATGTTGGAGTACCAACAAGAGAGTCATCAGGTTGTTATTGACTCAATCTAAAGGAACCCGTGTATTGGGATACAATGGGTGTTATTATATCCAGTTTTTCCGAACGATGGTTCGAGACTTGTGGATCTCGAGTTCGATGGCACTTCCCTTGCGAGGAAGGAGGTAGTATTATACCTATTTGGGAATCTTGACAGATTCGGTAAGTTGGTGCAAGTGGTGTTGATTTTGGGAATCACACCGTGTATTGTTAATCGTCGATTTTCATCCTCCACTGAGTAAGGAATGACTCAGAATTGACGGTTGTGTTTGGGGCTTAGGGATATGTGGTAGATACCCGAGCCGAGTGCATTAAGTATGCATGTGATGTCAGTGCTTAGGCAGGTATACCGGTGAGTATACGGATGCCAGTTATTGATTTCCTCTCTGTTAAGCATAGAGTTATGCTATTTTTGGATGGTTAAATCTCTGATGAGAGATATGGAACACTTTGAGATTGGGAATCTCCATGGCACGATGTTTATGAGGAATGATCGTGAAGTTAGTTGACTCCCTTGAGGAGGGATTTTCTTGTGAGGGTTAAGGTATTTCCCTTGTTGGTGTTTTCCTTCGAGTTATGCGACAGCCTTCCCAAGTTTGGATTGTTAAATCCGAGGATTTTCAAGGGATGGCAGGATTTCGGATTGGTTGAGTGTCGCTGACGACACAAGCGTTGAGGATGCAATGGGTTTATTGCATGCCCCTTAAGAATTTTAAACTCTGCGGAGTCTCGGTTGTTATTTATGATCAGGATGTGATTCTTGGAACATCCGGAGGTGGACATCTTGTGAGATGTCTTTTGTTTGAATTTGTGGCCGTGAGTTGCCCAAATTAAGTTGCAATGAGGCGACTACTCCTTCGATGGAGGAAGTTTGAAAGTGGAAACCAGGTTTGGTATGTGTACACCGTGGTTGTACTAGTGTTTCCCTCGTAACGATGTATGTTAGACATCGTGAGTCTTGGTAAAGATGTCATTGGATGATATCAACGATAGAATCAAGAGCGATTCGAATCCTTGCAGTTTCAGTTGACTAACTGCTTTTGGACTGTTAGCGTTGAGTTGTGCTGACGCTCTTTGACGTTATGATGGATTTGGAAGTCTATTCCACTCCAGAGTTTGACACGAGGTCAACGTTCTTACGGTTGAGGTGTCATTCAGGATGTGTTCGTACTGTTGTATTAGAACGAAGGATGACTGTCTGATCTACAGTCGTAAGTATCAGTTGTTTCGCAGTCATGAGGGACTGACTTTTGGGATGACCCGCATCGAGGTACGTTTTACCTCTTGGGTGATATGTTGGTTTTGGTATGTCGCTCTGTTTCAGAGTTAGATGAGAGGTAAGTATCCTCGCGTTTATTAATACGATTCTGATATGGTCAGGAATCGAGGTTATGGCTTCATGTTGTTGTGTAGCCTGGGTGTTACGTGATACACCAGTGCTAATTTCGAGGACGAAATTCTTTTAGTGGGGGATATTGTGATGACCAGGGATTATAGGTGTTAATCCCGGAGTATTAATAATCCCTAAAGTGGTTTTACGTGACGATTTGGAATTTAATTGAGGTATTGGGCCTTCTGGGCTCGTTTATTTGGGCAGTTGGGATCGTTGGATCCAGAGGTTGAGATTGTATTCACATTACGGTGTAAAACCTAAGAGTTGGGTTTTTGATGTGTCTCGGAATCTCGGGTGCTGTGTGAGCACCGGTAGGGGATTTTGGAGTTAGAGAGAGAGTTTTTGAAAACAGATGATTTTTAAGGAATCATGATGTATTTGTGGGGCTATTAATTTTTCGGGGTATTTTTGCTATAAATACCATTTGAACCCAAGATTTTAAGAAATTATCATTTCAGCCCCAAATCTTTTCCCTCTCCTCCCCTGCGCGCGATTCCCGCTGCTACAGCGCTCCCGCCGCTTCAAGCGGTGCGCCCGCCGCCGTCCGGCCGCCGATCGGCGCGTGTGACCTACCCACGGCTTCGTCTCGACGAGGCGCTTCTTTCCCCTCCATCAATTCGAAGTTTCATCGCGTGTGGAAGTCGGATTTTGAGAAAGAGCGGCGATCCCCAAATTCTAGGGTTTATCGATTTTGGTCGATTTTTCTTCCGATTTCGTTTGGGTAACCTTCCTAACCCCTTTTTCCATGCTTGTGATGTGATTCCCTGCCAAATTGTGATTTATTGGCTCGAATGATTTCGATTTTTGGATGGGTGCATGAAATGGGTTCGATTTTGGGGGTTTTGGAAGGGTTGTGGTGATTCTTGTTATGGATTGATTAATTCATGTTGTTGACGCATTATAATGCTTAATTGTGTTCGAATTTAAGGTATTGAGTTCGAATTTAGGGCTTGGATTTCGAATTTGGGGGTTTGGCATGTGGGATGATTATTCATGCTATGGGTTGATTAATTGACATTTTAGATGAATTATGGTATTTTATTGGGTTCGAAATTGTGAGATTAAGGTTCGATTTTTGTAGGGCATTCTTGAACAAATTTCGATTGTCTCATTTATTCCTTCCCTGCATGTACCCTGCCCCGGGTCTTTTAAGAGGATAATTGTCGTGTATTGACAATGTTGTGAGGGATATGGGTGTGCTTGAGCATAGGTTACATGTTCGTAAATAATGGTGAATTGTTTATCGTGTTAGCACATCATTCCTCGGGGCATGGAACTCGAGCAAGGCTTGGCTCGGACTTCGGAGATTTAAGGTACGTGCGACGTACGAGCATTACTATATATATGTGAAATGCATAAGGTGTTTTTGATTGCATTGAATGTTTTGCGTATGGTTATACATACATGTTGATATAGCCAAGGAATGACCCAAACCTTGATATCGCCGCTTGTAGCGTGCGTGACACTAGAGTAGGATGACTCTTGCATGATATATGGGGTACTGGGTTTATTTGATTATATTAGGGCATTTGAGATGCCTGGGAATGATCGTAAAATCATGTATTCTTCGTAAGACATTTGAGATGTCTAAGTTCGTAGAATCGTGTATTCATTATAAGACATTTGAGATGTCTAGGTTTGTAGACTCATGTATTCATTATAAGACACTTGAGATGTCTAAGTATAATGAAGGATTGGTAAAATAAATGCTAAGGCATTTGAGCTATCTGTGATTGATAGCAAGGTTGTGAAATCAGTATTAGATATTGTGATATCTGTAATTGCATGTTTAATGAATTTGTAATCACTATATGTTGATATTCGAGGATCAGGCATGCGATGTGTAAATCAATGTGTTGATTTACTGATTTATGAGATTTGATGAGTTTGATGTTGTGAGAACAGGGACAGTACACGGAATCCCGGATGAGGATGTTGCCATCCAGGGAGTATCATTTAAATTCATTAGTATTTACTTGTGTTGTAAATTATGAATTTCATTATTATGATTATGGGATTTTGTGTATTGGTATGCTCACCCCGTTGGGGGCTGTCTCTGTTGGGACAGGTGGACAGGTACATCGATGGCTATGGAGCTGAGCTCGAGCTGTTGATTTGAGGTACTCCCAGGATCGTGGTACCAGGGCTTGATGGAGCACGGTATCGTATAGAGTACCTATATATACACCTGAGGATTTATACATATTCATATTCATGATGCTCGCTTGTGAGCACGATTATACTTGTATATGGATTGTATATAAAGGCATGAGCCTTTCTCTCTTTCATTTAAGGTTGCATGCAATTAGGTTGAATTGCTAGAATGATATGAGAGTCATTGGTGTATTAAGTGGGTGTTGGAACCCACTTTTGTTGACATATGTGTGGTGTCTTCCCTGGCTGGGAATCTACTTGTATTACTGCTTTCTGTTGAGTATTATGTGTTCCCTGGCCGGGAATTTTGGTTATGTGTTGTATTCTTTTTTTGGGATAGCTCTATTTATGGGGAGACTCTGCCCAAATTTTTATAAAAGTTTACAATGTGAAAAGTGACACCAAGGGGTTGGTAAAGGGCAAACATATGAGTCTTTTATTGACAGGCAATGATTAAGTATCATCAGAGCTTCCCGATTGACATTTTATAGAAAGCATGTACCACACATAGTGGTTAATACACTAATCAAGGTTTTAAGGGCTTGGGGTCCTTACAACATGCGTAACTGTACAAAGATGATATATGTTTAATACCAATTTTATATGTAACTAGTACCAAAATTGTATAGTTTTAATACCAATTTCATATGTAATTGGTATCAAAATTGTATAGGTTTAATACAAATTTTAAGTGTAACTAGTACCAATATTGTATACGTTTAATACCAATTTGAGTGTGTGTATATAATACCAAAATTGTAAAAATTTCATACTAATTTAATATGTATTAAGTACCGAAAATAGGATAGGTTTCATACCAATTTCATTCAGTACCAAAAAAATATATGTTTCATACCAATTTTTTGTGTACATAGTACCAAAATTGTATAGGTTTCATACCAACTTTACGTGTAATAACTTTCGAATATAGTATCGGTTCGTACCAACTTCACGTGTAACTAGTGCCAATATTATATATGTTTCATACCAATTTTATGTATACTTGATACCGAAATTGTATAGGTTTCATATAAACTTTACGTGTAATAAGTTTAGAATATAGTTAGGTTTCATACCAACTTCACGTGTAACTAGTACCAAAATTGTATATGTTTCATACCAACTTCAAGTGTAATAAGTATGTTAGGATCGGAGTGGTGTTTAGAATGGGGTGTTGAATAAACACTTAACTCAAATTCTACTCTTCTTGATACAACAGACTGTTAAGTACTGCAGTAGCTTCTCAATTGTTTGCAAGTCGGCATACACTGATAATAGTGCAGAAGACGTCTGCTAGACTTGTGAGTAAAAATGACTGAATGGTAAAATGCAGTAAGTAAGTGACACAGAATATGTTTCTGGAAGTTCGAAGCACAACGCTTCCACGTCTCCGTTTCTTCATTTGCAGGAAGGTTACACTAGAAGACTTTGGTTTACACTTTACAGTATACAACCTTCTTAGGGACTCGCATAGATTGGCCTAAACTTCTAGCAATACAACTCTCTAAGTTGATTATAATGTGTTTTTCAACACACACAAAATATAAATCGGTTATGCTTTGAGTGTTCTTCAAGCAGTAGACTTAGTAGGCTTTGATCTTCAATATCACAATAAGTCTGCTTTGCTGCTCTTGCAAAACATCAGAATATCTTAGTGGAACGTTTAAGGTTTTGCATGAATGAATGAAGTTGATTTGTGCTGTTTTAATTTTCTCGGATTGATCAGCAACTTAATTCTTCACTTCGACGTATTTATAGACACTGTGGTCTAACGACATCTTTTCTTCAAACGGAAAGTCTTGGTTGAAATCAGCTTCCTGATTTTATTCCAAAATTTGTTTGTCTTCTTTCCAATTTTGTTAATCAACGGCTCTTTCATTCTGACGCTACTGGTTTTGTCTTGTTGCTTTATATGTCTGCTGACTTCTCCTTGGTTGTACGTTTGCTGGTTGCATGGTCACCTGATGTTCATGTCATCGTATGCTGGTTGCACGGTCATCTGATGTTCATTTCATCATCTGCTGGATACTTATTAGTTACTTAGTCTGATGGACTGAAGTCAACTATTAACTCCTTAGACGTCTGCTGGTAGTCTTGTTTCTGTGGACGTTCATTCTTCTGTATCCGATAGATGGTAACTCTTGGTCTTTGGATCCGGTAGATCTCCTTTTATCCTTTCACCCGGTAGATAGCTCTACACCTGGTAGATGGCTTTTTCACAAGGTGGACCTTTGTAGAGTTAGTCATTATTTTCTCTGTCAGTAGACTTCAATACAGAGTGGATAGTTCAAGCAGTGAATATTTGTGATCACCAAAACTTAGAAATGTTTCACAACAATTTCCCCCTTTTTGGTGATGACAAAACTTAACAGTGGAGACTTTTCCTTGATCATTGAACAACAGATACCTGTTAAGACTTAGAAATATAGCAGTGGAGTGTAGCAAATATTGTTAGATAAATAAACAGATTACGAGTAGTAATCAAGCTGAACATTAAAGAAAAGAATATCATTTTTATTTAAAATGAATCATGTTTACCTCTTACAATTCTTACAACAATCCTATGTCTACAATCTATACAAGTGGGTAAGAAACATCGCCAGTATGAATTGATCCAAGCTGGCTAGTTTCAGAGTTGTTGACAAAGGGAGGGGGAGAAAAAATACATATAGAGAAATTAGAACAAAAGAAAACCTAGAAAATAAACTTTATCTTCAAAGTAGTCTTCTGTACATCATCATTAATATCTGTCTTCCCCTTTTTTGTCATCAGCATCCAAGCATCTGCTTTCCAAATTCAGACTGGTGGTGAACACCAGAACTGGTCCGTGAAGCTAGAGCTACCAGAGATGTGTTAGATAAGTAATCAACCCCTGTAGGGTTGATTTAGATAAGTAATCAACCCATGAATGAGAATTGCAGACAAGATGCAAGAATAGTAAATGATGTTTTAAGATAAGCATGTTGTCGTGTGAGATGCAATGAGGGGGGAAGCATGCTATTTATAACAAAAAAAATGTCAAGTTGCACTATGATATGTCATATCAATCGTAAAGTAATGCAGATAAGATAAGCATGGAATCATAAAAGCATAAATTTATTGCAGTAAAGAGATAAGAAGACAAAAAAATGTTACTATGAGCCCCCCAACCAATGCTTGGAATAGTCACGGGGTGAGGAAGGAGTGTTGGTAGGTGTTTGTCGTGGACTGTGGGACCTCTGTTGGGATGAAGGTCTCGGCTGGCTTGATTCGCCCGTACCAGTAGATGTTCGTCTTTCTGGGGCTGGTTCCCTTTGGCGTGTCTGAGAAGATCTGTTGTGTGCCAATAGCACTCAAATAGTGCGAGTGACAGTGGACAGATTGGTGCTCAGATCTTGTAACTGTGAGGTGAACGCCGCTTGCATAGAGGCCATCTTCTCAGAAGCTCCAGTGTGGTAGCAACATGAAGAGATTCATTCTGATGGCTTAGTGTAAGTCGGGCTTGCCCTATCTTTGAGAAGGAATCTGAAAAGTACTTGGTGACAAATTGTTGAAAACTTGTGACCTTATCAGACAGAAGATTTACATCTCGGTGGATGTCCCTAAACTGGGTGTCAATGTGATTCCGTAGATACCAATTGCATGGCTGACGTCTTGTTTGAGTGTGGAGACTTTGCCAGCCAAGTTGAAGATAACAACGGATAACTGAACTAGCTTTAACAACAACATTGGAAGGCGCTTCTTCATCACTTTGTTCAGGAAAATCGAAGAAGTCCTCAGGGGGATCACTTGCCAAGGTTTGGCGAAATGATGAGGGATCAGCTTGGGCAGCAGGAGTGACGACACTTGAGGGATCAACAGATACAACAACACTAGTCAGATCAGTAGATAGAGCAACAACAAGAGATGCTTTGGCAGACAAGATAGCAGGGTGAGCATCCACATCAATTACTTCAATTGCTTGAGTAGTTTCAGCAGAAACAAAAGCAGTTTGAGCTGTAGGTAAGGTATTGGTAGCTGATACTTCGTCATCAACATCCGATTGATCAATAGTAGCAGGAGTTGGAAATTCCTCACTCGGACAATACGATATCTCTAAGGTATAGTGCAGTGGGGTTGGGATAGGTGGAACTATTGAAAGGTTTGAAAAGTCAAAAGGAACTGTGGTTAATGGTTCGATCATGGGGATAAGGAATGTGGAGTCAATATTTATTGTGGCTTGGTCGGTTGGAGAGGAAGTGGTTATTATGGCTAGATCGGTTGGGGATGGAGGTGAGGACTCAGTGGTTAAATCATCCTCTGAAGAGATGTTGACTTTGGTGAACTACTGATTCAATTACTATATCTAAAGTGATGGGATCAATATCCATCAACGCAGGATGTGGATCAGATACAGTAATGTGTTCAGTGGTGGCAGATGGTTCAGGTAAAACGGCAGTAGGGGAGGAAATTACAGTAGAGAGCGTTGTCGGGATTACAACAACTATGCTCCTGTCAGTAGAGGTGGTTTGAGCTACTTCCGGTTGGACAGAGCAAGAGTGTATGCACAGCCATGTCATGGTTGGCTTCCAGAATCAGACTTAAACCCCTTGAGACGGTACTGGAACATACTGCATCATCCAAAAAACATCCCTCAGCTTCAGACCCTTCTCCACGTCCTGGATCTGAAGGTATTCAATAATGAGATTCTCATCAACCCTCGCTTGGTCGAGAATTGGGAAAAAGTCATCAAACTAGATTTTTAGACGAGCTTTCACCCAACTGTCAAATATCTCCATTTGCGGTTGCATCTGGCTTCTACTTCTGCAATGACCAGATCGATTTCAAACGCCACTGGTGTAGGGACAAGTTCCATTGCAGCTTTGCCTTTTCCGGCAGGAGTGACGTTAGGATGGCAGTAGACACGACATATCTTTGGTGGTCTGAGACTTAGGGTATGTGACTTGCCCCTCGGCGAGAGCTCAACGACATGTCGGTGGGTTAACCTCGGTAGATGTTGCGACTGCGGGAACAATGGCCAAAGGTGCAGCAACATCAACTGGTTCCACCGTTGGAACAGTTTCAGAGCTGATATCCAGATTAGCATTGGTGCTCTCTGCTAGAATGTCAGCAGCAGCAGCAATATCAGCAGCAGGTGCTTGCTTCTTGGAGACAGCAGGGTTCCCTTTCCTAGTTCTTGGATTCTTTGGTGGGGGAGGCGGTGATGACTCAGCAGATTTTGAGATAGTTTGTTCATAATCACTTAGCACCTGAGCTTTCCTCCTCTTGTAGTACCGGCTTTGGATGTACCATCGTCTCCATTGATTGGCTTTCGGTGAGTTTGCAAATATTTTGCATTGATGAGCCGAGCGGGATGGAGAGTGTAAATAGCTCCCACTAGGACATTTTTGCTTTCAATGATTTGGCTGAGTGAAAGAGCGAATCATGAGTGACCCTTTGCCGAGTTAACTAAATTAAGCAAAACTTTAAATAGGACCATCGACCAATTGATATACATTCCCTTTACTACATCACACATCACTTGAACTTCTCTGGGGTGATGACGTCAAATGATCCACAGTAGCCCCTTGGTTATAATATCGGCAAGCTGTCGAAAATGGTTCTTCACAAAATCCTTTTGAACGGAGGATTTTCAGACGGACGTCAGATCTTGAGAGTACTGTACGCATTTCGTCTTGCACAGCGATTGATATGGTGGAAACGTCAATGAGTCTGGTAGTAGGGAGACTAAGTTGAGTAGCAAAATCCTCCTGAGTTATTTTGACAGTCTGGTTGGAGATGAGGGTAACACTGAGTTGTCGAGCACCCTTGCAGTAGCATAAAATTCTTGGAGAGTTTCTCTATAGAGTGTAGGTGCAAGGCTCAGCATAACGAGTAGGCCGGAGTTATCCAGATTTTGGAAAACGCCCTTCATTTCCTCATCGGCAATGGTGTAGACCGAGTTGAAATCTACATGGACAGCGTTTGTAATGAAACTAGGTTGGTTGGTCTACGACATTTCTGATGTGAGAAGTGTGGAGAAGCTAATTAACTGTTAAAGAAAATGCTTCGGAAAAAAACTGTTAGCATAGTAAATTTTGAAATGGTAAAAGTGAGAAGTAAAAATTATAATGGCGGTTAAAGAGAAAGGGTAGATGTAACGTCGTACTGTAGATGAGCGGACACATGGACACGTGGCATTCTTATAACCAATGAAAGTTTGAAATAAAATAAAAAACGGACACGATGTGAGGGGGACCGAAATAATTCTCATTAATACAAAATTAAATTTGAATTCCGACGTTCCAATTGGTTGCTAAGTAGCAAAGGGTATTATTGGCAAATCATATATGGTAATGTCCACTTGTATGTAGAGTCGACTGGTAAAGTAGCATCTACTGCAGCAGACAATTGGTTTACCAACTGAGTATCAGTAGACCGTCGAAAAACACACAAGTTCCCCCTAACTTAAGATTCCCCCTAAATTCATGCAATATCTAAAATGTAATCTCCCCTGAAATTCATCATACATAAAAATTAATCCGGTATGATCATTTGGTTATATCAATTAAGCCAAGTATATTGCGAAAGTAGGAACACTTAGCGTCCGGTAGGGGTTTTGTGAAGATATCTGCTGCTTGTTGTTCGGTGGATATGCATTCCAGCCGAATCTCCTTTTTCATTATGTGATCTCGGATTAATTGATGATGAATGTCAATATGCTTGGTCCGAGAATGAAGAACTGGATTATACGTGTTAGCTATGGTAGATGTATTGTCACAAAAGATCGGTGCCTCAGTGGACTCAATTCCATAATCTCTTAATTGATGTTGAATCGATAGTAGTTGAGCACAACAGCTTCCAACAACAAGGTATTCTGCCTCTGCAGTAGACGTTGTGATGGATGTCTGCTTTTTACAACCCCATGAAATCAATCTATCCCCTAGGAATTGGCAATATCCACTGGTAATTTTCCTATCAATCTCGCATCCTGAATAATCAGCATCAGAATATCCAACTAAATTGAACGTTGAATCCTTTGGATACCAGAGACCAACATTCTCAGTGCCTTTTAGATACTTGAAAATCCTTTTCGTAGCAGTGAAGTGTGATTGCTTAGGATTGGATTGGAACGAGCACACATACATACATCAAACATGATGTCAGGTCTGCTGGCTGTCAAATATAGTAAAGATCCGATAATACCGTGATACATCGTTAATTCGACTGGTATGCCTGCTTCATCCAAGTCTAATTTAGCAGATGAACTCATAGGAGTGGTAGCTGCTGAACTAGTACTCATTCCATATTTCTTTAGCAGCTCTTTAGTATACTTTAACTGATTTATCAGGATTCCCTCACTGGACTGCTTGACTTGCAATCCTAAGAAAAACGATAACTCTCCCATCATGCTCATCTCAAACTGATCCTGCATGATTTTGGAAAATCTTTCGCAAAGTTTTGAGTTAGTATTGCCAAATATAAAATCATCAGCATAAATCTGAACCAGTAGGGTATGGTCACCCTATGTGAATTTGAAAAGGGTCTTGTCCAAAGTGCCAATGGTAAAGTCGTGCTCAGTCAAGTACTTCGACAGAGTTTCATACCATGCTCGGGGAGCTTGTTTTAAACCATACAAAGCTTTGTTCAATTTATAAAAAGAGGAAAGTTGCTGATGGTTTTCAAATCCAGGAGGTTGTGATAGGGTTGAATATTACGTGTATTTATGTTATGATATGTGTTAGTTTCGGATTTTAAAGATGACAAAACAAATCAGAACGGATCGATGGAAATCAGTCTGACCAGATCGATTGTTCAAAACAGATCAAGCTGATATGGTCTATCGCTAAAATCAGAACGGATCGATGAACATCAGCCTGACCAGATCGAAGCCTCAGAACAGCTCAACTATTATCAGATACGAGCAGACAAGGTTGAATAAACTTTGCTCTTCAGTCTGAATCATCAACGGCTATTTATTGAAGCATTTATTGTTGCAATTAATGCTGAAAAAGACCAAGGACTGAAGATTACCATAAAAGGTAAGAAGACAAGAAGAGCTTACCTGACAGTCGCCGAAAGCATGAACAAGAATGGCAAGTGCCCAAAAGAATAAGACTGTAGCTTACTCAGAGTTTGAGCAGAGTCAAGAGTTGCACATAAAGGGAAATAATGTCGTTGGTACATGCAACTATGTAAGGAGACAACTAAAGAGCTCAAGAGAGAGTCTGATCAATCGAAAAACGCAACAAAAAAAGAAAACAAAACAGCACAAGCTTACAAGCTCAGACATTCTCGAGCCGAAAGTCTTCATAAGCACAAGCATATTGTAATAATTGATCATCTCAGGATCATTGTGTGCATAGACAAAATTAGTCTATCTTTTGTATTCTTTACTAAGATAGAGAAGTGGGAATCAATTGTAACTGTCAGAGAGTGTGTGTCTGAACAGATCGAGAGACTAGGAGTTTTAGTCTGGTAGTGAGGTAAATCCAGCTGAATCGGGTTTGTACAACAGGATTGTATAAATTAAAGTCTTCTAGTGGAATCCTTCCTTAATTGGAAGAAGGGGAGACGTAGAAGGATTACACCACCTTCGAACTTCCAGAAACATATTCTGTCTTTTATCATTCTGCACTCGTTATCCTTTTCAAGCCATCGAGCCGTTCTTACTAGTCTAAGAACAGACCGTTCCGCACTAAAATATTCAGTGGTCTGTTCTGCAGTAAAGTTGATTAAGAAACAGATTTCTTTCACTAACCCGAGAGAAATCACAAAGGATTATTTTTAATAGGAGTGTTCATTCAGCCCCCCCCCCCCCCCCCCCCCCCCCCCCTCACTCTAAACACTCCGGACCGATCCTAACAAGTGGCATCAGAGCAGGTCGTCTTAATCATCAAAAACACTTGAGCTGATGGCATCATTTAACAAGATTCCCATGTTCTCAAAAGAAGACTATGATGATTGGAGAATCAGAATGCAAGCTCATCTAGCCGCACAGGATGACGATATGTGGTTCTTCATCACTGATGGACCAATGAAAATTCTGAAAGTCAATACTGCAGCCGCCATTACTGGTGGTGAACCCCAAATGGTCGAAAAGGACAGATCCTTCTGGACAAATGAAGAAAGAAAGAAAGCAAATCTAGACAACGTTGCCAAAGACATCTTGTTCAAGACGTTGGACAAGAATATGTTCAGTAAAATCAAAATGTGCTCAACTGCTAAAGAAATCTGGGAGAAGATAGCACAGCTATGTGAAGGGAACGACCAGACTAAGGAAAACAAGCTAATTGTTGCTCTACAAAGATTTGAGAGCATAAAAATGAAGATTGGAGAAACTCTAAACGAGTTTGATGAAAGAGTTACTGGCATTATCAATGAACTAAATGGTCTGGGCAAGGAATACTCTAACAGAGAGATTGCTCTGAAAGTAATCAGAGCTTTGCCAAAAGAATGGGATGTAAAGACCATTGCAATGAGGGAGTCTAAAGATCTGAACAAAGTTGAACTTCATGATCTGTTCGCAGATCTTAAGGCATATGAGTTCGAACTAATCGCCAGAGGTGAAGCAGAGTCATTCATCTCTCAACCAAACAAAGCACTGGTAGCCATTCCAGACTAGACCACCCCCTCAACAGATCGATCTATCGAACAGATAAGTAATGATGCTATGTCATTATTTATCAAGAAATTTGGTAAATTCACGTCTAAGAATAAAAGGAATTTTAAACCTTCTCATCACTATAAATCGAGAAAAGACGATGCTGTTAATGATCAGACTTGCTACAATTGTGGTAAGACCGGACACTTTATTGCAGATTGCACCAGACCGAAGAAAGAAGAAAGAAAAGAAAAGCATCGTGATGACAAGAAAAAGAAGCACTAGAAAGATCGTAAAAATCATCATGGGAAGTCCCAAAAGGTCCTAGTAGCAGAGGAAGGAAACAGCAAGTGGGCTCAGACTGACTCAGATTCAGAAAGCTCCGAATATTCATCCAGCGAAAGCGAAGAAGATATTCAATGTCTAATGGCAGACGAAGAAATGAGTCAAACTGACGAGGTATTTGATCTTGACTCAAATGAATTCACACGTGAAGAGCTTATGTCCGCACTGCAAGATATGGCTAATGATTATAGAATTTTAGCTGAATCATTTGAGAAAACTAAAGCTAAAGCCAATGATCAAATAGATGAGCATATCAAACCAAGCTGCTCAGAGCTAGGTGAGTGCAATAATCTACAGATCGAGCTGAATAAGCTGAAAATCTCTTACGATCAGCTCCATGAAGAAAATAATAGAATTAGCACACAAAATGCTAAGCTTTCTCATATCTTCAAAACATGGACAAAATCAAGAGCATCACTGGAAGAATTGCAAGAGGTACAAAAGAAATGTCGGTGATGTCACCGGCATAGGATTTGATATCAAAGACTGCACCAAAGATGAATCTGAACCGTTGCTGGTAAAGAACAAAATAAAACAAATGACATTTGTTAGATCCAGCACAGTATATGAAACTGAAGCGCCTACAATTCAAACGGGAATCTCCTTCGGGGATCAAGGTTTGAGAAGAGGAATTGGATATGTTAACCAAGCCAAAGAAAAGGCACCAGCAAGCTTTGTGTCTATCGGACCAAACCTAAAGGTGCAAGATCTAAGGCAAGGAAGACCATCCAACTACTATAACTCAAAACCAGTTCAACGAAGATATAGATTACCTCATAAGAATCAAAGGTTTCCATATCGCACACATTATCACACACAACATCGAAACAGATCAGCTCACATCATACCAGACACACACAAGCCATTAAAGCTGATACAGGTGTGGGTTCCCAAAGGGCTAATCCGTTCTGGACCCAAGTAGGATTGGGTACCAACAGTAATTATGCTTGATGACAGGTGCTGAAGAAACAAGCGTCGGACTGGTACTTAGACAGTGGGTGTTCTCGTCACATGACAGGAAACATCGAGCTGCTGTCTGAAGTCACATAATGTAATGGACCCAAGATCATCTTCGGGGATAACTCAAAGGGTAAGACTGTGGGCAAGGGTAAGATTGTCTATGGTAATATTACTATCAATGATGTGCAGTGAGTTGAAAATTTATGCTATAATCTGATCAGTATAAGTCAACTATGTGATAATGGTTATGCTGTAGAATTTCACAAACACACTTGCACTATTAAATTGTCAGACGGTATGACTGATCGCTTTTATTTTAAACAATTAATTCCAATCTAGCGATTTAGACCGCAAGTGCACGGTGTCAAGTTTTAGTATAGATAGGAAGATACGGATTGTCGAACCCACAGGGACTAACAAGCAATTACCAAATAAGATTTCTTTTAACTATATTTAACCTACGATACTCAATTAATAATTAAACTAAACTAAATTAAGCTACTATAATCCAACCAAAATAGTCAACGAACACGAGAAAAATCCACAAGAAAGTATCAAGACAATTATTCACCTAACCCAACTCTTACAATTCTTTTCTCCATACATCTCTAAGGCGACGGATTTTCCGAATTTATTCAATATACTCTCTCGAGCTATATTAAGTCTAACATTAAATTGCAACTAGTAACTCTCGTTCACGTAATTAACAATTTAATATTGAATGCGCTTTATGAAAACCACTAACTTTAGATTAAACAACCCAAAGCTATCACTCGTGTGTGATTTTATCTCTCGATCTCAATCTTTAACACACGGCATGAATTATTATATCGTATTATAATTTCATCTCTCGATCTCAATTATAATAAAATATCATTCAAAGGTGATCAATCCTTCAAAAGCATTAAAAACAATAACACATGCTCATAGATGATATATGAATTCAATCAATCACGAATATTAAAGGAAAACAATGTTTAGAATATTTCTCAATCATTCAAAACACAATAAATCCAATAATAATTCAAAATAAATAATAGAAAAGTAAAAGCAAACTCCCAAGTCGACTTCGTTCGTTGATTCTTGATCCTTCCTCGCTTCTTTCTCGATCGTGCTCTTCGATTATCTTGTTGGCTCGTTCCAAAACATAGGGTGAAGGGTAGATGAGTGATGATGGATGGTGAAGAGTGGAAGAAAGATGGAGGTTATGGTGGAGTGAATGGCTGCTGGCCGTGTGAAGGAGGCGTGATGTTAGAGTGAAGAAAGGAGGCGTGTGGTTTTTGTGGAATTGAAGGAAAAGGGGGGCTGAGATGGAGGCTGTGATGTGGAAGAAAGGAGAAGAAGCGTGTGATTGGTTAGGTCCATTGTGGAGTGGCGTACAGTTGATGTAATTTACGTGAGGTTGGTGATAAGGGGTGAAGAAAAGAGGTTGGTTGGGTGGTGACGTTCGGGAGAATGATGGAGGTGGCGTGAGGTTTTATTGAGGAAGGGAGGCGTTAGGGTGAATTGGTTGAGAGAGAATGAGGTGGCGTTAGTTGATTGGTCAAGAGAGATGTGAGGCGTGTGATTGGTATAAGGGATTCAGAAAGAGGCGTGAGTTTTATTGTTTCCTTCCTTCACATATCTGCCCATGCCGATTGATCGAGATATCATCTCGATTGATCGGTATGCTTTATTTATTTATTTTATTTTATTTTTTTTCCTTGGCTTCGACGCATTTGCTTGGTTTGATCCATTTTCATCATTTTTGGCTCACTTCCTCTACTTTTATGCATTTCAACATTGATTCCTGAAATATAGAAATATATACCATAAACCGTAAAATAATCCAAGAATCAACACGAAAACATATACATATCATAGCATAAAAACACGTAATATTCAACCCTATCAATGACCATGCTTGTAGGAATTAGAAATGGAATACATATAAGATTAACTGGAGTTTTGCTCAACCTGATAATCCTACTTGCTTCATCGCGAATAATGATAATAAACACTGGCTATGGCATAAACGCTTGAATCATCTCAACTTTAAGACTATCTTTAGCCTGTGTAAACATGATTTAGTTGTCGGTCTGCCCAAGATATCGACTTCACCAAGGATAAGATCTGTGAAGCTTGCCAAATGGGCAAACAGATCAGATCATCCTTCAAAAACAAGAATGCCAAATCCTCCTCACGCTGCTTAGAACTATTGCATATGGACTTGTTTGGTCATATACCTATAACAAGTTTAGGGGGAATGCGGTATACTCTTGTTGTTATTGATGATTACTCATGTTTTACATGGACTATATTTTGAGCAGTAAAGATCAGACCGGTTCGAAGTTGATCAAGCTGCTGAAACGTACTCAGAATGAGAAATCATCAAGCATAGATAGGATTCAAAGTGACAAAGGCACTGAATTCTCAAATCAGAATCTTGAATCTTTTCTAGAAGATCAAGGAATTAAGCATGAATTCTCAGCTGCTCGAACTCCTCAACAAAATGGAGTTGCAGAACGAAGGAATAGAACGCTTAAAGAGGCAGCAAGGACAATGCTTGCAGATTCTGGTATTTCCCAAAAGTTCCGGGCAAAAGCTGTAAATACTGCATGCTACACTCAAAATCGATCTATGATTAACAAGAAGTTGAATCTTACTCCATATGAAGTATGGACAGGTAACATACCGTCTATCTCTCACTTTCATGTATTTGGCTGCAAATGCTTCGTTCACAATAATGGTAAGAATCACCTTACAGAATTCGAACCTAAATCAGATAATGGAATATTCTTAGGATATTCATCCAATAGTAAAGCTTTTCGCATCTTCAATAATCGCACTTTAACTGTAGAAGAATCAGTTCATGTAGTGTTTGATGAATCTTTATGTATTGAGGGTAACAAGGAATCAATTCAAAATCAGATGGAAAATATCCATCTCGAAGCTAACAGTGATGATGAGATTGTAGCTAACAGGTCAAGAGACAATCCACCGGAACCTGAAGTACCAGATAGACCGGATCAAGGCACTGAAGTTCTTCCAGATCGAGCTCCTCCAGATCGAGCCGATCCGGAGGTTCTAAACTCTAATGTTAAAGCAGATGCTGATAATGTTGCTACTACTCATCCTTCTGTACCAGATAATCCGGAATCGAACTATCGATGGACAAAGAGGCATCCACCTGATCTAGTAATTGGAAGTCCTTCTGCACCTATAAGAACCAGAGGACAGATGATGGATGAATTCACTCATGCCGCTTTTTTTATATCTAATCTGGAACCCAAAAAGATTGATGAAGCTTTGACTGATTACAACTGGATTAAAGCCATGCAAGAAGAGCTTAATCAATTTGAACAAAATCAAGTCTGAAATCTAACCCCCAGGCCAAATGGTCTGCCTGTCATTGGAACCTGATGGGTTTCAGAAACAAGCTAGACGCAGATGGAGTTGTGGTTAGAAACAAGGCCAGACTGGTGGCACAAGGATTTCGACAAGAAGAAGGAATTGACTTCGATAATATTTTGCACCAGTCGCCAGACTTGAAGCAATCCGAATCTTTCTTGCTTATGCTGCTTTTAAAGACTTCAAAGTATATCAAATGGACATTAAGAGCGCTTTTCTTAATGGTAGGCTTCAGGAGGAAGTCTACATTGAGCAACCTCATGGATTTCAGAACCACTCATTTCCAGATCATGTATATCTACTGAATAAAGCAGTATATGGAATAAAACAAGCTCCAAGAGCATGGTATGATACCCTGTCTCAATTTCTGCTGAACCACGATTTTCAGATCGGCTCAGTGGATAAAACTTTATTTAAATTTATTAAGGGGGAACATACCTTATTAATTCAAATTTATGTTGACGATATCATTTTTGGGTCAACTAACCCCAAACTCTGCAAGAAATTCTCTAAGTTAATGCAGGGACAGTTTGAGATGAGTATGATGGGAGAATTATCATTCTTTCTGGGTCTCCAAGTCAAACAGCTCAGCAATGGTATTTTTATATATCAGACCAAGTATACCAAAGAGCTTCTCAAGAGATTCGGAATGGAAACTTGTTCAACTGCATCAACTCCAACGAGTCCTTCAATTAAGCTAGATAAAGACGAAGGGGGAACAACAGTGGAAGTAACGATGTATCGAGGACTAATCGGATCGCTCTTGTATCTTACAGCGAGCCGGCCTGATATCATGTTCTCAGTCTGTATGTGCGCTAGATTTCAGTCAGATCCAAAGCAATCACATTTTATTGCTGCTAAGCGCATTCTTAAATACTTAAAAGGATCTCAGAACGTTGGTCTTTGGTACTCCAAAGATTCAAATTTCAGTTTAGTTGGATATTCAGACGCTGACTATGCTGTGTGTAAGATTGATCGCAAAAGCACTAGTGGAACATGTCAATTTCTAGGTGAAAGATTGATCTCATGGTTTAGCAAGAAGCAAACATCAATCGCCACATCTACAGCTGAGGCAGAATATCTTGCCGCTGGAAGCTGTTGCGCTCAAATGCTCTGGATTCAACATCAGCTCAGAGACTATGACATTCAAGCTGTTGAATCTCCGATATTTTGTAACAACACCAGTGCAATTGCTATAACGTATAATCCAGTTTTGCACTCTCGAACAAAGCATATTGATATCAGACATCATTTTATTCGAGATCATGTTGGCAAAAAGGAAATTCGGATCGAGCATATTTCAACAGACCAGCAAGCAGCAGATATCTTCACCAAACCACTTCCTGAGGCTAAGTTTAATTATTTTCGTCAAATTCTTGGTTTAATAGACTTATCTTGATATTTTAGAGGTATTTTATTTGCTTTAAAGATTGTATACTGGCACAGATCGATAATACAATGATCAGAAAGACACAGACCGGTCCGAACTTTCAGACTGATCTATGTCAAATCTGATATTATCCCATGATCTGTCTGGTCAACCAGTCTTTAATAAAGTAATTGTTTATAACAGCCCGGACTGATCAAACTTTAACCCCCTTATTTCTCTATCATCCTGTCCGTTTATTTTGAATTATTTAAATATCAGTCATCGAGATACAGACACGTGTCTTCTCTCTCCTATTTAGCGGACTGAACATTTCACTTTCACTTCACTTTTTACGAATTACTGCTGTCTGTTTTCTAACTCTCAAATATTTTCATTTCTCCGTATTCTTCATTACACTCAAATGGCTACTATCACTCACAACTCTCTATCTGTTGAGTTCAATGAAATCTACAGGGCTGAAGATCCAGAAATGGTCTCCATGTTCAAATCCTTGGAATCTTCAGGATTAAGGAACTTTCTGGAATGCGGGACGGTGGTTTATGAGTTGGAGATTCGAGAGTTGTTCGCCAATGCTGTGTCTCAGAAGACGTTCATCTCCACCTCCGTCAAGGGCAAATCATTTGACATTTATCAGTCAACGCTGTCAAAGACCTTTGGTCTTCCCAACACCGGACTGACTGAGTTTGGCCACATCCCTCAGGCCACTATCACGATCTTCAAGGGAAAGTATCCATTTTTGGCCACAGACTGCATCCATCATTCAAGAAGAAGGAAATGATCTTTCATTTCCAAGTTCTCTGCGAGATTGTTGGCAAGCCACTATTGGGCAATGCCGGAAGCTATGACGCCGTCACTGCCGAAAAATTCCAGGCCATGGCTGCTATTTACTCCGGACAGAAAATGAACTGGTCCGCGATCTTGTTTGGAGTTTTTCTTGAAATGGTTATCGCATCCAAACGGGCTGTGTGCTTTGTTGTCCCTCTCAGCAAGCTATTGGAGACTCTGGACATCGAGCTGGGGAAGCCTTCTGCTCTAAGCCCTTTTAAAATTCTCAACCCCAAGGGTTTGGCACTACTGAAGTCAAAAGTGCTCCACCCACTTCTTCCGATTTGGTGGCTGTCAAGATTGAACGAGGAGAAGAACAGGCTGGTGCTAGAAAAACTCGAGTCAAGCGCAAACTGACCATCCAGACTGACTCAGAGGAAACTCAGTCTGCTCCTTCATCTCCAGCCAAGCCTCCTCCAAAGAAGCCAAGAACCCAGATCACCAAGCCCATCAAAACCTTACCCATCTTGCCCTCAACAAAAGCCACTCCTGCACCCCAAACTACAACTCAACCTTCAACAGTTCCAACCATTGTACCCAAAGTCACCATCCGAGTCCCTTCTGCCATCCCTGTGGTCAAAGGCATTGTTATCACAGAATTGGGAGACTACACACAATCAGGGATCAAGACCTTGTCTCCCACCGGCAAAGGCAAGGCAGTTCTCTCTAAACCTCTCTCTTCCAAACCTAAGTCAGCTGCTCAGACTGCAATCGACATCGCCATGGAAGATGTTGAAGAAAAGGTCAAGGAGTTTACTGTGGTGTTTGATGAATATGTTGAATACAGAACGGTCAACCACATTGATCTGTTCTTTTGCAAGCTGAGGAGACTCCAAAAGATGGAACAAGAAGTCCTTAAGGGGACAGAGACTGATGACGTCCGAATTGCTGTGCATCGCAAAGATTTGTTCCAGGCTAACCAAAGATTCAGACTGGCAAATTTGCTCATTGCAGCTAAGAAGGCGAACTTTGATCCGAGCAATCCGACTGCCAAAGATGATGGTGCTATCATTGCTCAGCTGGAAATTGATATTCATGCTCTTCACTTGGCTGTTCGCTTTAAACGATAGAAACTCAACATATCCACTCCAGTTCCCAGCCCGGATCACCCAACTGCGAGCAAGACCTTGGCCGAACCATTCATTGAGCCAATTCCCTCTGGTACAGCGGAGCAGACAGCAAAGCAGATAGCGGAGCAGCCACTGACTAATGTTCCGTCTGCAGCAGAGACTGAAGCCATGGATGTATTGATGGAATCTCCAACAACTTCCATCCCCCTAGCATCCTCAGTCTCCCCAATTCAGCACAGTCCAACCGCCGAAACTACGATAGTTGTCTCACCAGATTTCGTCGATCCGGATTTGGTGGTGTCAACAGTTGTTGCAGCGTTATAGGTTAAGGAGCCTACCAGACCTATCACTCCTCCAGATCAGTCTGCTGAAGATATGGCATTTTTGGAAGACTTCTCTTAGGGCCTGGTCACCTTGATCCAGTCCGAAACATGCCACTCTGCCATTTCCATAATCGTACCAGTTGAAGCAGCAGTTGATCTACCTGAATCTCCTTCTGATCACTCTTCAAACCATTTGTCTGATGATGCCCCATCCCTTGCCAAGTCCCTTCAACACCTTTCTGATAACTATCTATCTCTCTCTCAACGAGTTATAGAAGTTCATCAGAGTCATAGGACTACATTCTTGGACTTTGAATCCTTCAAAGAGAAGATGACGGCCAACATTAGCAGTATTCAGCGCGGACTGAACGACATGTTCCCTCAGCAAGCCTCCTATAAAAACAGCCTGAGAAAAGAACAGATCGAGCTGGCCACTGAAGTTCAGGCTTCCGTCGCAAAGTCTCTTATTGCTCAAGACACTCGTCTTGATGCTATCAGCGCTCAGCTCGCCCAGATTGTAGACTTTCTTCAGGAGATTGCTGCTGACAAAAAGGGGAAAAAGAGAAAGGATGTCAAGCCAGCTCAGTCTTCAGCGAGGAAGTAGATGTCTATTTAAGTCAGACATGTATATGTATGTATCTGAGATTTTTGTTCTATAAAAATCAGAATTCTTATTTAAGTCTCAGTTCATTTATTTTGAACAAAATGGCTTAATCAACCCGAACTACAAATTAAATCAGTTCAATTATTTTGAACAAGAAGAATCAATTGATCCATAGAATACGCTACAGAATAAGACTGAATAAGATGACATAGAAGCTAGGTTTTGCCATCATCAAAAAGGGGGAATTTGTTAGTTCCGGATTTTAAAGATGACAAAACAAATCAGAACGGATCGATGGAAATCAGTCTGACCAGATCGATTGTTCAAAACAGATCAAGCTGATATGGTCTATCGCTAAAATCAGAACGGATCGATGAACATCAGCCTGACCAGATCGAAGCCTCAGAACAGCTCAACTATTATCAGATCAGAGCAGACAAGGTTGAATAAACTTTGCTCTTTAGTCCGAATCATCAACGGCTATTTATTGAAGCATTTATTGTTGCAATTAATGCTGAAAATGACCAAGGACTGAAGATTACCATAAAAGGTAAGAAGACAAAGAAGAGCTTACCTGACAGTCGCCGAAAGCATGAACCAGAATGGCAAGTGCCCAAAAGAATAAGACTGTAGCTTACTCAGAGTTTGAGCAGAGTCAAGAGTTGCACATAAAGGGAAATAATGTCGTTGGTACATGCAACTATATAAGGAGGCAACTAAAGAGCTCAAGAGAGAGTCTGGTCAATCGAAAAACGCAAAAAAAAAAAGAAAACAAAACAGCACAAGCTTACAAGCTCAGACATTCTCGAGCCGAAGTCTTCATAAGCACAAGCATATTGTAATATTTGATCATCTCAAGATCATTGTGTGCATAGACAAAATTAGTCTATCTTTTGTATTCTTTACTAAGATAGAGAAGTGAGAATCAATTGTAACTGTCAGACAGTGTGTGTCTGAACAGATCGAGAGACTAGGAGTTTCAGTCTGGTAGTGAGGTAAATCCAGCTGAATCGGGTTTGTACAACAGGATTGTATAAATCAAAGTTTTCTAGTGGAATCCTTCCTTAATTGGAAGAAGGGGAGACGTAGAAGGATTACACCACCTTCGAACTTCCAGAAACATATTCTGTCTTTTATCATTCTGCACTCGTTATACTATTCAAGCCATCGAGCCGTTCTTACTAGTCTAAGAACAGACCGTTCCGCACTAAAATATTCAGTGGTCTGTTCTGCAGTAAAGTTGATTAAGAAACAGATTTCTTTCACTAACCCGAAAGAAATCACAAAGGATTATTTTTAATAGGAGTGTTCATTCACCCCCCCCCCCCCCACTCTAAACACTCCGGACCGATCCTTATGTTTTCGTGTTGATTCTTGGATTATTTTACGATTATTGGTATTATTGATATGTTTTAGGAATCTTTGTGAAAATGCGAGGAAATTAAGAAAATGAGCCAAAAGATGAGCAAAAGTACATAAATATGACAAAGATCCAATTTGATGCTGAAAAGAGGAAAAATCATGCACCGGGACAGAATGCATGGCGTTGCATACATGCAGCGTCCCTAGCACCACTAACTTGGGAATTTGTGAATTAAAATCGGATGAAGATTGGGAATTCACGCAAGTTGCCATTTTGGAAATAAATCTACTGAATATTTTATTAAAGTATGATTCAAGATATTGCATGCTGGAAGGAAAGATTCTCGAGGAATTATATATTTAATGGGATTTAGACTATCCTTCATGCCACATGTCATTCAACGAGAGGATCATTATGATGTGACTAGAAATAGACACATCTATTGCACTTAATTGTCTACGATTTTGGTATATTTTGATGGATAAATTGATACATATGCTACCTAATCGTATATTTGTGTAAATGTAGGGAAAGGTGAAGAAATCAAGCTAAAATGATGAAAGAAGCAATAAAGTTGAAGAAAAGAGGAAAAAACCGGAATCAAAGACACATGTTGCTCCTTTCTCCTCAAATTTCTATGTATTCCAGCCAAGTTTTGGGAATGTGGTCCATATAAAAGTTGTAGAACTTTGAGTTATCTTCGCGTGGACAGCTGACTCGTCGAATTCGGAGTTCGTATGTGAAAGTTATGGCCAAAATACAAAACTCGCCAGAAAAATGATGGACAGGCGTAATTACGCCATTCACAGGCGTAATTACGCCAACGCTACGGCATGTCTAGGCGTAGCTACGCCATTATACGCGTAATTACGCCTGAAGACTTTTGGAAAATTAAAAAACTTGATTTCTTTCCTTCCCACATGGATTCTAACCTACTCCATCAGCCTCCCAATACATATATACTCGAAATTCAGACCTTTTAACCATCTAGATAGTTAGGGTAGAGTAGTTTATGATAGTTTTATATTTTTTCTTTCAATTTTGTTGAAGACGGCTACGAAGATCGAAGCGAAGGCGGGATTGACACCTCGACGAGCGGAGATCGGATTAGTATTCTTTCCCTTGCTTTTATTTATTGTTTTTATTAGATTATGTCTAGCTAGTTTTTAATTCTTGGTTGAGGAAGACAAATCCTTGGAATTATTTATCTTGGGGAGATTCATACGCTTTATATATCAATTTTATTGAATATCAAGAGTTTTTCTGATTTTGTTGAGATGATTGATGTTTGTTTATTGGATTGACAACCTAGTAACTTGCATGAAATCTAACGCTAAATTAGATATCAAATACGGAATCGTTTGATCCCTCTAATTTACGAAGCAACTAAGATTGATGAATTTCCGCTTGTGAGTTTGTTACATTCTTAGGAAGAACACTTGACTAGATTAAACATAGACGCTTGGATTATGTTGTTTAGCTTCATCGATCTCACTAGTTCATATGCTATCATCGATTTAAATCTTAATCGCTTGTATTTTGATTGATTGTTTGATAAGGGTTAAACTAGAACGCTTGGGCTACTTAACTAAACGTAAGGTGAGATAGGACTTTGATTATTGGATTAAACGTCCAACGATGAATATTCATATGAAAAATTGAGTCTTTTGTGAATCGATGAAATAGATGATAATTCCAAGGAAGAGTCGACCGATACCAAGAATCGCTTTCATTAGTTTAATCTTTAATTTTAATTGAAGTAGTATAATTCAATCACTCACAACCCCATCTTTTATTATTCTTTTGTTTTGATTTTCATTAACACAAAGATTCACACCTCCTCGTGGGATCGATCCCTACTCACGCTACTACATTATTGTTATCAATCTTGAGGATTGAGTGGGGTTAATTTGGGCGTACACGATAAACACACACCAAATTTTGGCGCCGTTGCCGGGGAGGCGTTGTATATTTTTGTGTTAATATTTTCTGTTTTTTTTTCTCTATTTCGTTTTATTTCTTTCTTTCCCCCACACCGCTACTCTTGTTTGTTCGTGCTTACAGGTTGATTTCTTAAAAATTGGATCTTTTCATGGAGGACTATAGGCGACTAGACGAATTGGCGTATCTTGTGCACCAACTTGGCGTAGGGAGTGGACAAAGAACATACAACTCAAGTTGGAGTGATCATCCCAATCTCAACTATGACAATCAATGGATGAGCCCACCTCCACCTTACATGCAGTCCTATCTACCGCCATACATACCACAATATTCGCCATGGCCGCAACAACCTCAATATCATACCCCTGGTGAGTCTTTAGAGGATCTTCTTTCAAAACTTAATGATAGTACTTTGCAATTTCAACAGGAATTCAGGGCTAGCACTCAGAATTTGGGTAACCAAATGGAGCAAATAATAAGATCAGCCGATCGGATAGCAGCACAAAAGGAGACCATGATTGCATTCGAATCATGGAGTGATGAAGAAGAGGAGACTATGGAGAAGGTGGTACTGATGCCACCCGAGCTAGAAGTGGAGATACATGTGCCAATAGAAGAAAAGGAGCTTGTATATCCTACAACTCCGCAAGGTAAGTTTCCAACTGAGAGCTATGTTGAATACTTAGATGAATCAAGTGATGTGGAAGAGGAGTCGGCGATAGAGTACTGTGTTGAAATGGATCCTTGGGACTATTTTTTCGAAGACAACACCTTGGACAGTGGCAAAGAGGTAGAAACTCCAGAAACGATGGTACTGATGCCATCAATACTTGAAGAACAAACAGAGGTCGATGTGGATAACAAGGAATCTTACCAGAATGGGATTCCCAAAGGTGAGCATAGGGGACAACAAGTTAAAGGATGCCACGAGGTAGATCTTGATCGACCTCAACTGACTTCTTTGGAGGAAGGCGACATAGTGAAAAGACAAAAACCCTCCAAGAGGTGCAAGGCGAATAGGCATCGCCTTAAGCGAGAGAACTGGCGTCGGGCCACCGACGTTAAACAGAGGCGCTGCTTGGGAGGCAACCCAAGGGGAGTTAGTTTCTTTTCTCCCTTTTATTTTTATTGCTTTACTAGTTAGACTTTTCTCTTTTCTTCTATTTTTGTCTTACATTGGGGACAATGTAAGATTTAAGTATGGGGGAGGGATTAGTAGTGTGTTATTGTTTTTCTTATTTCAAAAATACAAAAAAATCGAAAAATTTAAAATTTTGAGCTCATAAGTAATGAACACATGCTTAGAATCACTAGCCCATGATGAAACCTAATTGATATCATGCATGCTTTTGAACATAGGTGAATTGTTAACCTTGGAACACTTTGAACTCTAATGCAAAGTTTACTTTAACTTAGTAGTTGAATATTTTGAGCACATTATTGTCATGGCTTGTGAAGTGTGCATAGCTTAGTGAAGATTGTGTAACTTTGTGATAGTCTTAAGAAGTCTTTAATACATGCTAGAACTTAACTACATGCTCTTTGAGGCGTATGTCTAGACTACTTGCAAACATGAAAGTGATATAGGCAATCTTTGATGCGTTTGAGCCTTTCAAGCCTACCATGTAAACAAAATCAATCTCTAGTACCCTTTTTGAGCCTTAATGTAAAAGAATGGGAGTATGCTAAGCATACTCAAGACCCCCATTCAACATTCCTTGACTAGCTTATCATCCTTCCCTAATGAGCCTAAATGTGATTTTAATCCATACCTTTTAAGGGAGTATGATGTATTTCATTCAAATGCACTTGGGAATCATTGAAGTATATTTGTGAGCTTAATTGTCAAAAGAATGGAATGCATGAAAGAAAAAGGAATGCCTTGAGAAAATAGATAAAAATATGACTCCAAGGGGAGCCAAGGCACTAAAGAAGAAAAATGTTGAAATAAACCTTGAAAAAAATGAACAAGGTTTGAAAATTCATACAAGAAGAGAAGCTTTTAGTGTGCATTTCATCATACTCTCTTGTTTGAATATCCTTACCCTTTCTTTCATAAGCCAATACCTAGGCCAAGCTACAAGCTAATAAAGACCTACTTGATTTATGTTTGCAAAGTAGCTAAGATAGTGGAGAAGAGTGTGCAAGTGAGCTTATACTTGTGTTAGTGTATGACTTGAACTATTGTGGATTTACATATTTTGGAACTATAATTTGTACACAACACTTGTTTATGACCACACACACACGTTCACTATTTTGTTGAGTATGAAATGTATAGGGATTGAAATTGTTCCACTGTTAATTTTTCACCGCCTTTCATTACTATGCATGTTTATAATTGTTGAGGCATAAAAGTGAGGACAAGTTAGTTTGTTTTGATGCTATGAGCCAAGCAAAAAGATTTTAGTTTTGTCTGATTTACTCGAGGTCGAGTAAAGAGTAAGTATGGGGGTGTTTGATGTGACTAGAAATAGACACATCTATTGCACTTAATTGTCTACGATTTGGTATATTTTGATGGATAAATTGATACATATGCTACCTAATCGTATATTTGTGTAAATGTAGGGAAAGGTGAAGAAATCAAGCTAAAATGATGAAAGAAGCAATAAAGTTGAAGAAAAGAGGAAAAAACCGGAATCAAAGACACATGTTGCTCCTTTCTCCTCAAATTTCTATGTATTCCAGCCAAGTTTTGGGAATGTGGTCCATATAAAAGTTGTAGAACTTTGAGTTATCTTCGCGTGGACAGCTGACTCGTCGAATTCGGAGTTCGTATGTGAAAGTTATGGCCAAAATACAAAACTCGCCAGAAAAATGATGGACAGGCGTAATTACGCCATTCACAGGCGTAATTACGCCAACGCTACGGCATGTCTAGGCGTAGCTACGCCATTATACGCGTAATTACGCCTGAAGACTTTTGGAAAATTAAAAAACTTGATTTCTTTCCTTCCCACATGGATTCTAACCTACTCCATCAGCCTCCCAATACATATATACTCGAAATTCAGACCTTTTAACCATCTAGATAGTTAGGGTAGAGTAGTTTATGATAGTTTTATATTTTTTCTTTCAATTTTGTTGAAGACGGCTACGAAGATCGAAGCGAAGGCGGGATTGACACCTCGACGAGCGGAGATCGGATTAGTATTCTTTCCCTTGCTTTTATTTATTGTTTTTATTAGATTATGTCTAGCTAGTTTTTAATTCTTGGTTGAGGAAGACAAATCCTTGGAATTATTTATCTTGGGGAGATTCATACGCTTTATATATCAATTTTATTGAATATCAAGAGTTTTTCTGATTTTGTTGAGATGATTGATGTTTGTTTATTGGATTGACAACCTAGTAACTTGCATGAAATCTAACGCTAAATTAGATATCAAATACGGAATCGTTTGATCCCTCTAATTTACGAAGCAACTAAGATTGATGAATTTCCGCTTGTGAGTTTGTTACATTCTTAGGAAGAACACTTGACTAGATTAAACATAGACGCTTGGATTATGTTGTTTAGCTTCATCGATCTCACTAGTTCATATGCTATCATCGATTTAAATCTTAATCGCTTGTATTTTGATTGATTGTTTGATAAGGGTTAAACTAGAACGCTTGGGCTACTTAACTAAACGTAAGGTGAGATAGGACTTTGATTATTGGATTAAACGTCCAACGATGAATATTCATATGAAAAATTGAGTCTTTTGTGAATCGATGAAATAGATGATAATTCCAAGGAAGAGTCGACCGATACCAAGAATCGCTTTCATTAGTTTAATCTTTAATTTTAATTTAAGTAGTATAATTCAATCACTCACAACCCCATCTTTTATTATTCTTTTGTTTTGATTTTCATTAACACAAAGATTCACACCTCCTCGTGGGATCGATCCCTACTCACGCTACTACATTATTGTTATCAATCTTGAGGATTGAGTGGGGTTAATTTGGGCGTACACGATAAACACACACCACATTATTTAAGTTCTTTGACTATGTGAATATTATAAAGAGGAAGAGAGTGCAGATGGGAGAGAGACAATGCACTACACGCCACCTTCAGAACAAATAAAAGGAGGGGAAACTCACGCTTTTCACGTCCAGAACCATTCACCCAGCCTCCTTCCAAACCTCACGCCCCTACCCTTCTTCACCCATCATCAAACCTTTTACACCCTACACCAACACACGCCCTTTCTTCCCTCCATAATCCCATACGATCCCTACATCCAAAACATACTTACAGAACCAATCACAACACAGATGTCCAGCCCTTCATTCCCCTCATCATCCTTCAACCTTTTACCCTATGACTCTGGAACAACTCCAACAAGGCGATTAAAGCGACGATCGAGAAGGAAGCAAGAGAAGGAGCGAGGATCTACAACCGGAGTCGACGCTGGGAGTTTATTCTTACTTTTAAACTTTAGTTTAGTTTTATTTTGATTATATCATGCTTGGATTGTTGCAAGACATGTTTGAATATTGGTATTTATTTATGAGTATGAACTAAGTTTATTTATCGAGGCTAGGCGAGCCTTTGTTAGGAACCCATGATTTAATTTTAATGTTTTAATTGATTCTTATTTATCTAAGTGTATAGATCATTGTTCTTCATGCCTTTAAGGGTTTGGCCATCCTTGAATGATATTAAATTACAATTGAGATCGAGAGATAAAATTGGAATTCGATATAGTGATTTATGCCGTGGATTTCAGGCTGAGATCGAGAGATAAAGTCAAATACATGTGTGATAGCAATAGATTTACCAAAATCGAAGGCTAGAAGTTTTCATAGATCGATTTACAATATTAATTGTTCAATAAGGGTACGAGAGTGGCTTATTATTACGTTCGTATTAGATTTGTTATAGCCGGACCAAGGTATAGCAAGTGAATTAGGAAAACTCGTCACCTTAGATTGTTTGAATTAATTCTTAACTAATAGGCGAATTGTGGGGGATTACATTGGTGAGCCGACGCCTTGATAATCGTTTCTTGTGGATTTTTCTCATTTACTTTGATTGACTTGGTTGGATTAGTAAATAATGTTAATTAATTAGTAGTTTCATTATTTAATTAATTTTCGTAGGATAAATATAGTTAGAAGTGTCTTATTTGGTACTTACTTGTTAGTCCCTGTGGGTTCGACAATCCGTATTCTTCCTATCTATACTAAAACTTGACACCGTGCACTTGCGGTAGAATCGCTAGAAACAACTGTTTAAAGTAAAAGCAATCAGGTTGTTCAACATAAACTTCTTCATGGAGTTTGCCATCAAGAAAAGCACCCTTAACATCCACCTGATAGACTTTAAAGTATTTAAAGGCAGCAAATGCAAGAAATATGCGAATGGCTTCTAATCGAGCTACATGGGCAAAAGTTTCATCAAAATCGATGCCTTCTTCCTGTCTGTATCCCTGTGCAATTTATTCCTGATATTAGTACCATTCTCGTCCAATTTATTTCTAAATATCCATTTGATACCTATAATAGTGTGATGCAGTGGACGTGGTACTAAGTGCCATACTTTGTTTCTCTCAAATTGATTAAGTTCTTCTTACATAGCTTCTACCCAGCTTGGGTCTAATATAACGTCATCTATCTTCTTAGGTTCTATATGAGAGATGAATGCAGCATAAAGAAATTCATTAAGTCCTCTGGTGCGTAGAGGAGCAGCAGGGTTACTGTGATGACCAGGGATTATAGATGTTAATCCCGGAGTGTTAATAACCCCTAAAGTTGTTTTACGTGGCGATTTGGAGTTTAATCGCGGTGTTGGGCCTTCTGGGCTCGTTTATTTGGGTAGTGGGGATCGTTGGATCCAGAGGTTGAGATTGTATTCTCATTAAGGTGTAAAACCTAAGAGTTGGGTTTTTGATGTGTCTCGGGATCTGGGGTGCTTTGTGTGGGCACCGGTAGGGGGTTTTGAGGTTAGAGAGAGAGTTTTTGAAAACAGATGATTTTTAATGAATCATGATGTATTTGTGGGGCTATTGATATTTCGGGGTAATTTTGCTATATATACCAGTTGAACCCGAGATTTTAATTAAAAAAAGTCCATTTCAGCACCTTACCTTCTCTCTCTCCCCGCGTCCGCCCTTATCCCGTCGCCCCCAGCCCCCGCGCACAAAAGCGGTGCGCCCACCGCCGTTCGGCGCGTCCAACCCACCGTTGGATTCGTCTCTCCGAGGCGCAGCTTTCCACACCGGTAATGTGAAGTTTCGTCGAGAATCACGTTCGGATTTTTCCAGAGAAGCGAAGTGGTCCGAATTCTAGGTTTTATCGGATTTCGACCGATTTACTTCCGATTTTCGATTGGGTAACCTTCCTTACCTCTTTTCCGTCCCTCTCATGTATTTCCCTGCTAAATTTGGTGGTATTGTGTTTGAATTTAAGGAATTGGGTTCGAATTTAGGGAATTGGGTTCGTATTGGGGGTTTTGGCAGGGGGCGATGATTCTTGTTGTTAATCGATTATTACATGTTTTAGATGTATTATGGTGCTTGGTTGGGTTCGAATTGTGATGATAGGTTCGAATTATTGAAGGTGTTCTTGAGCAATTTTTCGATATGTCGCATTCGTTTTCCCTCCCTGCATGTGCCCTGCCCCGGGTCTTTTAATTGATTTATTGTCGTGTGTTGACAATATTTTGAGGGTTATGGATGTGCTTGAGCATGGGTTACATGTTCGTAAATAATTGTGAATTATTTATCGTGTTAGCACATCGTTCCTCGGGGCATGGCACTCGAGCAAGGTTTGGCTCGGACTTCGAGGATTTAAGGTACGTTTAGCGTACGAGCATGTCTTTAATTTATATCTTTGCAAGTGTGATGCATGATATATATATATATATGTGACAACCTATAGGATAAGGGAAATGAAACTTTATTGTTATTTGTTTAACGTGAGGAAATACATGTTGTCGCTATGAAGCGAGCAAAGGATGAAATGTGGCATTTGACTAGATATCCAAGATATCTATATTCCATTCCCTATTATTATGAATAGGAACAGAGACGTAAGTTAATCAAGGAGTTGATTAATTGGTAATGGAAGTTAAGGAAATCTCTACATGATATCTAGAATTACGATAATTCTTTGATAAAAATGTAATGAGATATTGTTAATTTGAAACTGGTTAGGGTTAACCAATGTGATGATTAACTGCATATTCAGGATTTGATGATTTATCTGTTTTGAGAACAGGGATATTACAGGGGTACGCTAGGATGAGGATGATACCATCCAGGAAGTGTCACATATGTTCCACAATATTTACATTTTTGTAAATTATGTATTATGTCATTATGATTATGAAATTGTGGAATTAGTATGCTCACCCCGTGTGGGGGCTGTCTCTGTTGGGACAAGTGAACATTTACATCGATGGCCTTGGAGTTGAGCTCGAGCTGTTGATAGGACGTACTCCCAGGATCGTGGTACCAGGGCTTGATGGAGCACGGTATCGTATAGAGTACTTATATACACCCGAGGATTATATACACATTTATGATGCTCGCATGTGAGCACGATTATACTTGTATATGGGTTGTATATAAAGGCATGAGCCATTCTCTCTTTCATTCTATGTTGCATGCAATTAAGGGTAGAATTGCAGATGATATGAGAGTCATTGGTGTATTATGTGGGTGTTGAAACCCACTTTTGTTGTCATATGTGTGGTGTCTTCCCTGGCTGGGAATTTACTTGGTATTGTTGTATTATGATGAGTATTATGTTTTCCCTGGCCGCGAATTATGTTATGCGTTGTGCTTTTCTTTCGGGATAGCTCTATTTATGAGGAGATTCTGACCAAATTTTTATAAAAGTCCACAATGTAAAAAGTGGCACAAAGGGGATGGTAATGGGCGAACTTTATGAGTCTATTTGTTGTTAGGCTGATGATCTTATAACATTGAGTATTAAAGAAAATTTTGTAGTTGCCATTCAATGGTAAAGTATCATCTGAGTTTCCCGAATGATTTTATTGAAAGCATGTGCCACACATAATGATTAATACACTAATCAAGGGTTAAGTATATGGGGTCCTTACATTAGTGGTATTAGAGCAGTGGTTGCTCATTGGGGCTGTTAAGGGCCTATGAAGTTATTGATATCACATATTTATGCATGATGGCATTAATGTTATACGACATAACTAATTGTTTATGTGCTTTTATGATATGAAAAGTGGTATTGCTAACCATTGTGGTTGCAGGAATCGTATGGAACACGATAGGATGGCATTAATAGTGATGTCTAGCACTCTATATGTTACGTGCCAAGGAATCTGATTTTGGTAAGAAAATCAGGGAAAAGAAAGATATGATGTATTGTCTGAGGACAGACTGGGTAGACAACCGACAGTGGAATACTTCGGTATGGTCTCAATTATTATTGAATATACTAATGCGTTTGTTCATGTAATGTTCAAGCAAGGAAGGTACGTAAGAAACGTACGGGCATCGGACGGTAAACCATACTTCTATACTATGATTATGCAATGATTGCACAAGTATGTATGATGTTATGATGATGATTATGATAAGTAAGTTTATGATGATGATGCTTATGATGAGTAAAGATGATATGATGTTTATGATGATTATTATGATAAGTAAGTTTATGATGATGATGTTTATGATGAGTAAAGATGATATGATGTTTATGATGATAATTATGATGAATAAGTTTATAATGATGATGTTTATATAATGATGCGATGTTATTTGTGGTAAGATGCCACGGGGTAAGATGCCCCACATGGTAAGAGGCCATGCGATGCTATTTGTGGTAAGATGCCACGGGGTAAGATGCCCCACATGGTAAGAGGCCATGCGATATTATTTGTGGTAAGATGCCACGGGGTAAGATGCCCCACATGGTAAGAGGTCATGCGATGTTATTTGTGGTAAGATGCCACGGGGTAAGATGCCCCACATGGTAAGAGGCCATGCAATATTATTTGTGGTAAGATGCCACGGGGTAAGATGCCCCACATGGTAAGAGGCCATGCGATATTATTATGTGGTAAGATGCCACGGGGTAAGATGCCCATATGGTAAGAGGCCATACGATATTATTATGTGGTAAGATGCCATAAGATGTTATGACACTATGATGTTAATCAATTACGTTAAGATCTAATGATTACGTGCATGAATATTTGAAACAAGGACAATAAAAGTGGGTTAATGTGTTTAACCAGGAAGTGTACTTCATTTAGATTCATGCATTTCTTTATTTATGTACATTTTCTATGATGATTAGCGATGGTTCATTCCGCTGTGTCGATGATGATGATTCATCTCTTTGTGATTATTGGCGATGATTCGTGCCGCCGGATATGTTGATAGCGATGCCTCATTCCGCTATTATGTGGATTTACGATGACTCATTCTTTTATGAGGATTGGCGATGATTCGTGCCGCCGGATATGTTGATAGCGATGCCTCATTCCGCTATTATGTGGATTTACGAGGACTCATTCTTTTATGAGGATTGGCGATGATTTGTGCCGCCGGATATGTTGATAGCGATGCCTCATTCCGCTATTATGTGGATTTACAATGACTCATTCTTTTATGAGGATTGGCGATGATACGTACCGCCGGATATGTTGATAGCGATGCCTCGTTCCGCTATTATGTGGACGATGATTCATGCTCAGGTGTATAGCGAGGTTTCATGACACTTATTATATGACGAGGTATCATGCCGTCGAATTCTATAGCGATGGATTGTGCCGCTATGTACTCAGCACAGGATTTTGCCGCCTTCGAGCGATGGGTGCTGATTTCGCACTATTATCGAGTGACGGAGACAGGTATGCCGCTATCTTGTTAGCGATGAGGTATGGGATATTGCTATTCTATTTAGCATTATTATAGCTGGCATGCGTTGATATGCATGTTTTATTTTGACTATTTTACTAGCATGATGATGGATGGCATACGTTGATGTACATGGACCGTCACGAGTTGACTAGGTTGTTTAGATGTCATTGTTGACATGTAGCGTCACTAGTTGACGATGCCTTAGATGCCATGAGTGGGCATGTATCGTCACGGGATGACGATGACGATGGTGTAGGAGATGTCTTATTAGACATGCATCATCGTTACGACGAATAATGCGTTGAGTATACGTATTCAGTTGTATGCTTTGGGTGCCAGTGCCGAGCACAAGGTGGTGTCTACGTCACCGGTTGACGTGACCCTTATGCCGAGCAGGTTGCTCGATAAATGGATGGACGCGCTGTACATGTGATTGTACCGCCGCGTATGTTTGAGGTGATCATATTACGAGTGGTGATACCCTTGAGGTATGCTCGTTGGAATGGCTCTTTGGCCATGTAAATTGATGACAGGAGTAATTGTGGAGGAAATTACTCGCTTTCTGTCGATGTGACATGTGGTAGACATGGTCACACCACCCTTGAGGGTGTAGAATGGGTCCTAAGGGAGTAGGATCAGGTTATGTTAAGTACATAGGGACATTGGAGTGTCCAGGGTGTATCGGCATTAGAGGAATGTTGGGTAAAGACCCACTACTCTATTGATTTTCTTCCCATGGTATGGTAGGCCATGTGGAAACGTCCGTCTTGTTGGTAGGTTTGAGGTAAACCTAAAGAGGCAGAGACTAGTTTGTCTGCCGCGTGTGTGCAGCACCATGAGGGGCTTGCTAGAGCCGTTATACTGCTCGTTGTAACCAAGTTTGGCAAATCGTAAGGTGATACGATGTGGATTTTGGTGGACTCTAGTAGTCACCACGTCATTGAGGTTGAGGTTGTGCATGCCTCACTGAAACATATATATGTTTATGTTTAATCTTGGCGAGACTTGTCTGGGACAGCTCATGATGTTGAAGTACCAACAAGAGAGTCATCAAGTCGTTGTTGATTCGATCTGGGAATCCGCGTATTTGGGATGCAGTGGGTGTTATTGTATCCAGTTTTTCCGAACCGTGGTTCGAGACTAGTGGACCTCGAGTTCGATGGCACTTCCCTTGTGAGGAAGGAGGTAGTATTATACCTATTTGGGAATCTTTGAAAGATTCGGTAAGTTGGTGCATGTGGTGTTGATTTTGGGAATCACGCCGTGTTGTTGATCGTCGATTATCATTCTCCTCTGGATGGGAATGACTCAGAATTGACGGTTGTGTTTGAGGCTCAGGGGTATGTTGTAGATACCCGAGCCGAGTGCATTGAGTATGCATGCGATGTCCGTGCTTAGGCAGGTATACCGGTGAGTATACGGATGCCAGTTATTGAATTCCTTTTGTCAAGCATAGAGTTATGCTATTTGGATGGCTAAATCTTTGATGAGAGATATGGAACACCTTGAGATTGGGAATCTCCATGGCACGATAATTATGAGGAATAATCGTGAAGTTAGTTGACTCCCTTTAAGGAGGGATTATCTTGTGTGGGTTAAGGTATTTCCTTATTGGTGTTTTCCTCCGAGTTATTCGATAGCCTTCCCAAGTTTGGATTGTTAAATCCTAGGATTATCAAGGGATGGCATGAATTCGGATTGGTTGGGTGTCGCTGTCGACACAAGCGTTGAGGATGCAATGGGTTTATTGCATGTCCTTTCAAAATTTGAAACTCTGTGGAGTCTCGATTGTTTATTTATGATTAGGATGTGATTCTTGGAACATCCGGAGGTGGACATCTTGTGAGATGTCTTTTGTGTGAATCTGTGGCCGTGAGTTGCCCAAATTGAGTTGCAATGTAAGGACCCCCGTGCCCTTAACCCGTTATTAGTGTATTAATCCATAACCTTGGTGCATATAATCATACTATCAGGGAAGAAAACATATGCAAGTGCAACACCCTGTGCTACCCAGAAAATTTCTTGCATTTAAACCACATGATAATCGAATTCCCCAACCATGATTATCCATATAGCATGCACTCATATTGTTGGGGTTCAACAATTGCCTCTGCTTTGTGATCGGTCGAACACGTGGCGCTTGTGCCAGTGTATGGTTGAAAAGATTGATGTTGCGCCATTACCCTTAACTATAGTTATTGGTAAAAGCGGTAAGCGCTCGATCCTACAATTGGTATTAGAGCCAAGGTCGCGTGTTCGATTCCCATGAGTTGCAGAGAGTGCAATTATTGGGGGAGGGATTGTTGGGGTTCAACAATTGCCTCTGCTTTGTGAACGGTCGAACACGTGGCGCTTGTGCCAGTGTATGGTTGAAAAGATTGATGTTGCGCCATTACCCTTAACTATAGTTATTGGTAAAAGCGGTAAGCGCTCGATCCTACACATATAATACACTAACATACTCTTAGTTCATTTAGCAATTCTATATCTAATTGCATGCAAACCATAAATGAACAGAGGAGAGCCGTAGCCCGTTATACATTCCATATACACGTAATATGTACTCACATAAGAGTACCCAATGAATGAGCGTGTATCTAATGTATAAAACACTCCGCTGGATACCGTTACTGGTGTTCCGATCCTGGAAGCACCTCTCAAGCGCAACTCGATCTCGACTCTGGATCTGAGCGCCTGTCCATCCAGCTCTGGTACCTCAATCCTGGGAGTACTTCAATCAACAACCCGAGCTCAACTCCAAAGCTGCTGCTACACCTGTACCACCTGCCCCAACAGAGACAGCCCCCACACGGGGTGAGCATACCAATATCCCAATCCAATAACCACAACAATACAATTCATAATTTACAATACTGTAAATGCTATGAAATACAAAATATACTCCCTGGATGGCATCATCCTCATCCGGGCTTTCCTGTACTGTCCCTGTTCTCAAAACACTGAAACCATCAAATTCCCAAATGCCAGTTAATCATTACATTGATTAACAATTCTACGAGCCATGTACCAATGTCATAAACAATACATCAAATCATTAAACAATGATTATAAACAATCCATGTTCCTCACTTATGGTTTCCTGTCTCCATTTCATTGCTCGCTCTACAATAGCAGCATCCCAATTTCCACGCATGCTCGATGGCAGCGGCATCATAATCGATGTTCGCTCACAGGCGACAACATCCCAATCATTGCTCGCTCAAAAGCGGCGCCATGCAATTCTCAATGCATATATAGACATTTAAAGCAAGTACAATAAACCATGCATTTCAATCTCCGTCTATTGTTAATACCATGTGTCTTGCATTTCCACACACATTCATTGCGATAAAGTATAACAAGCATTCAACAATTGCAATTATATTAAGGGCTATGCTCGTACGTCAATACGTACCTTATGTTCCCATAGTTCGAATCCAAACGTTGCCTCAGTCCCGAGGTCCGATGAAGAAATGTGCTAAACACAATTCCAATAACTCAAAATCAATAAATAATCCCAAATTCATATGCACAAGCATGAAATTCGACCCCAATCATCCCATCACGATGATTAAATAGTAGATGGTCGATAATCGCTCCCCAAAACCCGAGGGAGGACCCCAAAATCAATTTTCCAAAATCGCCCTACCGATCGATCGGTCACCATTACCGATCGATCGGTAACTGTTCACAAAAACGATTTAAGCTACGGCTTTGCACCGATCGATCGGTCCAAGCCACCGATCGATCGCTAGCCACCCACCGATCGATCGGTCGCTTTACTGATCGATCGCTAAAGATCGAAATGACAGACCAACGCTACGCACTTGCACCGATCGATCGGTCCAAGCTACCGATCGATCGGTCGCTGTGCGAACCCGAAAAACACCATTTTTAAAAGCTTGAAACCTTCCCAAAACATACCCAAATTCCTCAAACTCGAAAATAACCATTTACTAACACCCTAGTACACTTAAGAAGGGTTATACTCCATTTAAACACAAATCCAAAAGATTTCAAGATTATACAAAAATCTCCCCAAAACCAAAAACTCAACCAATAAGCACGAAATCACAATCAACACGAAGCTAAAGGCGAGGGGAAGATGAATACCTGATCATATCCAAGAAAACCGGCTCCTAACACGAGCTTCCGGCCACTTTGGTTGAAGGGAAAAAGAGGAGAAGGGTTTGGGGTGGAGGTGAGGCGTGAGAGGGAGAGGATATGAGAGAAATGGATTCCAAATGACGGAATCCCGAGTCCAACGGGTATATTTAGCAAAAATACCCCAACACACCAATACCTCCACAAATACATCATGATTCATTAAAAATCATCTGTTTTCAAAAACTCTCTCTCCAGCATCAATTCCTCATACAGGCCCCAACAAAAGCACCCCGGACACCAAGTCCCACCGAAAACCCCAACTCATAGGTTTTCCACCGAAATGAGAATACAATCTCAACCTTTGGATCCAACGATCCCAAATGCCCAATTAAACAACCTCGGGGGATGCCAAACCGCAATTAATTCCTAATTGCCACAATTAAAAATCCATCAAGGATTAATACAACACCGGGATTAACACCATAAATCCACGGACATCACAATTATCCCCCACTAATAAAATTTCGTCCTCGAAATTTGCATCGGCACACTCTACCTAGCACCAGGACTACACAACAAGGTAAAGCCACAACTCCGATTCTGGACCACAATAGAATCGAATCGTTAACTGCGAGAACACCAATCTCGCACCAAGCTCTACAATAGAGCAAATGCTAAAACCAAAGCAACCCGAAAGATAACAACATACCTCGGCGTAAATCGTCCCGGAAGTCAGTCCATCATGACTGCAAATCAAACAGAACCCCATTGGTTCTAACATGGATATCTCTCAATGATATCCACCATTCGCCCACGATGCTTAACACACATCGTTAAGGTGGGAACCACTAGTATACAATCAGTATACTCCCGGAAAAATCCGGTCTCGCTTTCCCGATCATCTCCTCCAAAGGAGTAGTTGCAACACTTGCAATCCGGATTGGGCAAACCACGGTCACTAACCAAACAAAACACATCACCACAGAAATCTAAAACAAGGTGTTCCAAGAAATTTCATCTTGGTCCAAAACACACTATCGAGACTACACAAGGTCTCAAGTTCCACAGGGGACATGCAAGACAAACAATTGCATTCCCAAACACGTGTCAACCATGACACTAAACAAATCCGAATCCTGGCCATCCCTCATTTGTCCTGGGATTCAACAATCCTAAAACAGGAAGGCTATCAAATTATCCAACAAGAACTACCATGGTTCCAAAACACGACAATCCCTCCTCAGAGAAAGTCAAACAGACCTCACGATTATTCCTCAGAATACATCGTGCCATCGAGATTACGAATCTCAATTTGTCACAACCCCCACCGGAGATCTCTCAAACCAAGTACACTAATCCGACGTTCAACAAGGAACGAAATGGAGTTGGCATTCGTATACATACACGGGTATACATGCCTAAGCACCAACAAAACAGGCACACTCAAGGCAATAGACTCGGGTATCTCTAAGCATACCCAAAGTCCCAAAATCTGCTGTCAAACCTCGATCATTCTCACTCCACGGAGAATAGTGGTCGACAGACCAAAGCCAAATGGTGTGATTTCAACATCAACATCACACAATCAAAACAACAAATCTCCCAAAAGATTCAACCGGCAGGTATCTCAATACCGCGTTTCCCAAAGAGGATAGTGTCTGAATCCATGACCCTCCAACCTCGAACCACCGTCCGGAAAACTGGATATACATACCAACATATATCTCGGAACCAAAATATGCAATAGGTTCAGAATAGCGCATCGAAGCCACTATCATCAGATCGAAACTCGTATACACCATGTATACTCAAACAACGATGCCCTGTACTATTGCCATAGTACTCCACACTCGAGCATCACCCCAGAGACGTCTCCTCAAACGTCTCACTGGAAGTACGAAGCCATTACCTAGCCCAACACTAGTAGGGCTTACCCTAGTTGATTCACGATCAACCCTCAACCAAAACTAGCTGCCTCCATGACAGTACAATCCAAATCTCTCCAAGAGATAAAGTCAATATAGTGGTGTTACCCCACTAACTATACCACACAATTACAATTGTGTCTTCCGTCGCATACCACATGCAAAGATGCTCAACCAGAGCTAACAACGACTTGTCGACGCTCATGTTGGTATCCCAACAAAATTGAGTCGTTCCAAACAAACCTCCTAAAACATTTGACGTATAAACGTCTCCTCGAGGTATTCCCTGCCTCAATTATCAATCCACAAAGAGACTACAAAAGTCTACCAAAGGTCCTTATCGTATCATCATACGATTCACTGAACTCGAATCCAACGAGCAGTACAATGGCAATCAAAAGCACGCTGTAGCATGTTGGGATATGCCCTAAGACAGGTCATTAGATGATTGTTTAAGGCATACAATGTTTATGGTTTTATGAATGGCAATTCATTATTATATATTATTCTTTTAACTGTGCATTGTGAATTAATATATATGTTAATGTCCTTAGAATAATATTGTATTATTCTTAAAGATGTCCCTAGTCAAGTATTATCGTGAATAGGGATAATGATAATACGTAGAGACTAGTATATGTTGATCGATGAATTGTTCATAGATATGAGATATCAAATCAACATATGGGTACATGTTAGAGAACGATGTACTGGACAGACCCACCATGAGAATGCAATATGGATAGATATATGATCGTCATATGCAATTCTCATAGTGATAATAATGTATGCAATCCTTACGACTTGTGATCATCAGAGATCCCAACATAAGGAGTTATGTATCTTGATATCGTCAAACGTTACCCGTAACAGGGTAATCTATAAAGGCGACTATTGGATACACTACGAATTATGTAGAGGGATGTTGACTGATCGAGATAGGATTTGTCCCTCCTATATAACAGGAGATGTGTTTGGCCCTTGATCAAGTGAGAACTAAAATGCATGGCCATGCTCGAATGAGTCGATATGAGATATCGAGCTTATTCGTTTATTCTAGTTCTACTTGGGGATCAAGAAATAAAGATTGGATATACGAGTATGACTATTCCATGACTCGTGTTCAATCTAAACACAAAGGACAAAGGGATTAAGTTACATGATTAATATTATCACAAGTTCTAAAGGTTATGTCGAGTCATTGACATTCTTGTAATTTGGGTAGCATTGATGTGTTGCTAGATACCGCTCAATGCTTGAAACGTAAAATGAGATTTTATGTCACTGCCAACATTACAAGATCATATCGGGTCACACAAAAGATTAAATCGATAAGGGAAATTAAATTCATTGGATGAATTAATTAATTAAGAAGAGTCTTAATTAAGTGATTAAAAGGTTTTAATTAAATCATGGGTTTGGGCCCATAAGACTTTAAGAAAGTCTTGAACCTTAATTAAAAGCCTTATAATATAAATACATGGTTTTGATTAATTGTTAATCAGACTTTCATATCATACTTTGAGATTAAAACCTAGCCACCAAAACCCTTAAGCTCTCGGCCACCTTGAGAAGGTGACCTAAATCCGCCGCCTCCTCTCCATCTCTTGGCAGTCGTCGCCGCTAGTAAGGGAAGGAGATCGGTTGTTTTAATAGGTTTTGATCCGTGGTTTTGGTTTTGATTCGAGAATAAGACTAGCAACTTATTCTTGAATATCCCTTTTCGATTTGATCGTGTGGATACCGTAGAGGCAAGACCTTGGAGGTGTTGCTTGTGACTCGGAGTTCGTTGGACGTGCTGCTCCGTGGAATCTGCTCAAACACGCTACAAGGGTAAGACCTTCGTATTCCTTAATCCGATATGATAACCTATGTATAGATCTGCTGGTTAGTAATCCTAAAAATTTTATTCCGCTGCGTTGTATGCTCTAAGGATTAACTTACAGTGGTATCAGAGCCGTGTACATGGCTCATATCGGATTTATGTGATTAAATTGTGTTAATCATATTAGAATTTATATTGCATGCTTATTAAAACTGTTTAATTCATATATGATATGAAATAAATATTTAGTTTTTGAAAATCATCGTAATAATTGTATTTGATATAATTGGCGAACAATAATATTTATTGAGCATCAATTTTCGGCCATCACCATCACAAATGACACGACGGCTAGCCACATGAGGGCTAGGGTTTTCTGTGATGCCCCGAAATTAATTAATGGTAACCTGGACATTAACTATGTTTATATGATGAATTATCACGATGACCAAGTTATGTGTGGAAATGATGTATTAACATGATTTAAGGATGTTGATTTTAATTATGAGGAGAGTATAAATTTAATGAAGTCGGTTGCATTTTGTAATGCTTTTGAGATATCATGTTAGCGTATCTTATACATCATGTTAAGTGTTGGGGTACAATTTAATTAAACCCACATAACCTCCCACCACCCCACCTTTTTAATTCATTTTCCCCCTTTACACTCAAAATCCCCAAAATCATTTCTCCCAAACCCTTTCCCCCAATTTTCGAGTTTGGCACTAAGGTGGGAAAGAAATCCTTGCAAAAGCTTCACCCTTGTGATTCTTGGTAAGATTTAAGCCCTATGATGTGTATATATCACTCCTTGAAGCTTTTGTAAAGTTTTATTTGAGTTTGTGTTGATTTTGGAGGGTTTGAAATGGATTTATATGGGTATGTGTTATTTATGGTTGGGGAATGATTTTTGAAGTGTTTTAAGTGGGTTTTAGTGGGTTATGATGTTATTGTTATTGTTGGAAAGTTTGGTGTTGAAAGGTATGAAGATGAACTTGCAAAATACACATGGAAATGGAGAAATCGCGGCCACTGTAAGTGGCGATCGATCGCTACAAAAGCAGCGATCGATCGCCGAGAAGCAGTACGCGAAGAAGAGCTTAGGCGATCGATCGCCTCAAATGGCGCGATCGATCGCCAACGTCCAGTAGCCAAATAAGCATCAGGCGATCGATCGCCTCATTTTGAGCGATCGATCGCCGCTAAGTGAAAAATCAGGCGATCGATCGCCTCATTTTGAGCGATCGATCGCCACTGTTCAAAAGATGAAAAATGTTGTTTTTTGTTGAATTTTTGGTATTTGGCTATTGTTTAGCTTCTAATATCGATTTGTATGGTTGTGTAGAACCATCCCAGGTGCTAACAACATCAAGAAGATAGAGTTCTTCAATTTCTCCACTTTTGGAATTAAGGTACGTAAGAAGCGTACGGGCATCGGACGGTAACACACTCCTAACTCTGTCTATGCATTGATTGCATAAGTATTTACGATGTTTATGATGATGATGATTATGATAAGCAAGTTTATGATGATGATGTTATGATAAATGAAGATGATATGATGTTTACAATGATGATTATGATAAGTAAGTTATGACGATTATGATGATGAAGTTTATGATAATGATTTTGATAAGTAAGATTATGATGATGATGTTATGATGATGATGTTCATGATAAGTAAGTTCATGATGATGATATTATGATGATGATGTTTGTGATAAGTAAGTTTATGATGATGGGATATGATGTTATTATGTGGTAAGACGCCACGGGGTAAGATGCCCATATGGTAAGAGGCCACACTCCTATGTTATGATCATACTATGATTGTATAAGAATTTACGATGCCATGATGATGTGTATAATGAATAAATATGATAAGATGTTTAAGATGATGTTATGATAAGTAAGTTTACGATGAAGATGATTTTATAATGAATAAAGATGACAAGATGCTTACAATGATGTTATGATAAAAGAAAATGATATGACGTTACTATAACGATTATGATGAGACGTTGATGTCTATAAGATGATAATGCTTATATGATAATGATGTTTACAAGATGATGATGTTTATGAGATGTTATGATGTTTATGATGATTATGAAACTATGTTATTAAGAATGGTTGAATGTCCGGTGGTCATTATGGGCAAGCGAGGAAGGTCTTGCCGCTCACATAGCTGATGAGCGATGGGGTACATCCGCTATCAAGGCGTAGCGACGGGTATCATCCGCTGAATAAAGAGATACATCCGCTATCAAGGCGTAGCGATGGGTATCATATGATGTGTTATGTCGAGCGAGGTGGCCAATTGTGCCGCTGTCATAATGGAACCCGGACAGTCCCATTTCTAATTAACATAGTTTGTTGTGAGCATATATGTGAAGTATGATGTTTAATCATTTATGGCAAGAACTAATGATTTTATGCATGACTATGAAACAGGACAACCAAAGAGGGTTAATACGATTAACCAGGAAGTATACGTTAACAATTACTTTCATGCATTTATTTATATGTCATTTCCTTATGATGTTAAGTAACGATGTATATGCTCATAATGGGTTGTTCCTGTAGGTACACCTTTGGACTAAAGGACTAAGGGCCGGGTTGAGGCAGTGAGCTTTGAGAAGCATGAAAGAAGTTAGGACACAGGAATTTCCGGATAGTCTCTGCTCTAGGAGTAGAATAATTCTATCGCCTAAACATTCATTTTGCGAATGTAATTGTTTAGCTTTGAAATTTCTTTTTCGGCCTGTAATCTTATTAGCTCTAAGCTACAACCGAAACCCTAAGATGTTATAAATGCATGTTTAGTCCTTAATAGGTGATTAAGATGACGTTAAGGTAGAAAGACCCTACATTTTCGAACCCTTGGCTCGAGATGGCTTAGTCGTTGTGGCTAATAATTGTGCATGGAAGTGTCGAAAATTAATTAGGGTTTAGAACCCATTGGACATGACGGCTAGCTCATGACGGCTAGGGTTTCGAACCCTAATAGCCGTGCATGGCTTTGCCATCATCGCCTTATTTTCTAAAGTTTTGAGACGTGGCAAACAAATTCCAGCGTTTAAAACAAGATGGCTCGATAAAATACCATAAGGGTGCGAGGCGGCTAGAGTTTGGAACCCTAGCGCCGCCGCCGCACGAGCCAAGGCTCGGCCATGGGCTAGGGTTTCGAACCCTAGGCCCATCTATGGTCCAGCCGAGTGTTTGTGGTTCGAACCATGGTGGTTCGAGTCTTAGTCGCTTTAGTTCGTGGCATGTGATGTCCCGAGCGTACGATAATTTTTCAAAAAATTATTTTACAGTTTTAATTAGAATTAAATTTAAAATGTTTAGAATTTAATTAATTAAATGTTAATGCATGCTTTATGTGTTGTTTGAGCATGGTGCGTGGTTATAGCCCTTTGACCTATTAGATAGGATTTGTGGATGTTTGTATTTATAATACGACCTGCGTGTCGTGCCTTTCTCTATTTCATTCTAAATGTAATCCCTCCCCTATGTTCCCCTCGAATATGAATCGAGGAATTCTATAAATTGTAAATAGTTTAGTTTATTTTATTGATGGTGATCAATGAAGATGGAGCATCGTGCCGGGATGAGGAGGCCATTCACAAATTGGAGCCAAAGGAAGGTGCTTGTGAAGTTACCTTAGGTTGACTCATAGGATTTTCTCATTGGCTTGAGAAAATCATTAGTAGGGGCTATAACCATGTCACGTTTAATTATGTATGTTGATGCATGATTTATCTTATGTTTTAGTTTGATAATAGTATTACACATATATGTAGATATGTATACAACTATATGTAGACGACATATTTTAAAATATCAAACTAATCATGAGATCAATAAATCCCTCTAAAATATTAAGTTTTAGATGCTTTCCAAAATAAAAGTACTCGTCAATAACTTCGATTGTACATGTGTGGGTTTGCCAAAGCAAAGCACCGTGGCAATCTTAGTAAGGCGCGAAAGGATAAAAGTGATATCCGTTATACTTTAATTGGGTACAACTTAACTAGGTTATCTCAATAGGATTGGGAACCTAGAGGCATGGGTTGGATTTTAATTCATTTGATGAATTGAACAAAGTGTTGTTCGTCCAACTATCCAAGAATTATATGTGATGTAATTGACAAAGTGTTGTCTACCTAAATAACCAAGTCTTGGGCGATTAGCCAAAGCTAACTCAAGATTAGGCGAAATATGGATCTTGGCCCACTAAAGGTTTCGAGGGTTGATATTTTTCAAACAAAATAGTGGGAGTATCATTTAATATAAGACCATGTTAAATGATTAAATCATAAACTTATTTTGCATATTTATATTGTAGATATCCATGGCAACTAACAACGTTACTAGCACTTTATCACTGCGATCGGTCCTTGAGAAGGACAAATTAAATGGGACGAATTTCCTAGACTGGCATAGGAACTTGAGGATAGTCCTCAAACAAGAAAAGAAACAATATGTCATAAAGGAACCCTTGCCCACTGAGGAACCTCCCCTAACAGCTACAAGAGCTGAAAAAGATGCTTACAAGAAGCATCAGAGTGACGCACTTGATGTTGGGTGCCTCATGCTTGCCACCATGAACTCTGAGCTTCAGAAGCAACATGAGGAAATGGAGGCGTTCGATATGATCGAACACTTAAAGCAGTTGTACCAACAGCAAGCAAGACAAGAGAGGTATGACGTCTCTAAGGTGTTATTTCAGTGCAGGATGGTAGAAGGAAGCTTAGTTGGAACTCATGTGCTCAAGATGATTGGGTACATTGAGAATCTGGACAAGCTAGGTTTTCCATTGGACCAAGAGTTAGCCACCGATGTAATCTTGCAATCGTTGCCTGAGAGCTTCAGTCAATTTGTAGTAAATTACAATATGACTGACATGGAAAAGACTCTACCACAGTTGCTTGGTATGTTGAGAACATATGAAGCAAATACTAAGAAGACTAAGGCCACAAATGTCCTTATTGTGAATAAGGGCAAAGGAAGGGCCAAAGCTAAAGACAACAAGAAAGCAAAGAAGGTCTTTGCTAAATCTAAGCCAAAGTCTTCTGCACTAAAGCCAAAGGGAGGGATAGCAAAGGAAGGGAACTGTTTCCATTGCGGTGAGACCGGCCATTGGAAAAGAAACTGCAAAGTATATCTGGAGGATCTAAAGAAAGGAAGTGTGACTTCCGCTTCAGGTATTTTTGTTATAGAAGTCAATTTATCTACTTCTTCATCATGGGTATTAGATACTGGATGTGGATCTCACATTTGTGTAAATGTGCAGGATCTCAAAAGGAGTAGGACATTGGCGAAAGGTGAAGTTGATCTCCGAGTTGGAAATGGAGCAAGAGTTGCTGCATTAGCTATAGGAGATTATCATTTATCTTTACCTTCTAGTTTATCATTGATTTTGAAAGATTGTTATTTTGTGCCTTCTATTACCAAAAACATAATATCTATTTCTTGTTTGGACAAGTATGGTTTTTCATTTATAATAAAGGACAATTGTTGTTCTATTTATTTAAATGATATGTTTTATGCTAGTGCACAAATGGTGAATGGTCTTTATGTATTAAATCTTGATATGCCTATCTATAACATAAATACTAAAAGGATTAAAAATAATGATTGTAATCCGACTTATCTCTGGCACTGTCGCTTGGGCCACATAAACGAGAACCGCATATCTAAACTTCATAAGGATGGAGTATTAGATTCATTTGATTTTGAATCATATGAAACATGTGAATCTTGTTTAATGGGCAAGATGACTAAAGCCCCTTTCAAGGGACATGTTGAAAGGGCAAATGTTTTATTGGGACTAATACATAGTGATGTATGTGGACCAATAAGTACACAAGCTAGAGGTGGTTTTCAATACTTCGTTACATTTACTGATGACCTCAGTAGATATGGGTATGTGTACCTAATGAAACATAAACATGAAACCTTTGAAAAGTTCAAAGATTTCAAGAATGAAGTACAAAACCAACTTGGCAAGAGTATCAAAATCCTTCGATCAGATCGAGGAGGAGAATACTTAAGCCAAGAGTTTCATGACTATCTAAAGGAATGTGGGATAGTCCCACAACTCACTCCTCCGTATACTCCACAATGGAATGGTGTGTCCGAGAGGAGAAATCGAACCTTGTTAGACATGGTTAGATCAATGATGAGTCATGCAGATCTTCCGATATAGTTTTGGGGACACGCTCTAGAAACAGCGATTTTCTTACTGAACCGTGTTCCATCTAAATCAGTGGAAAAGACACCATATGAGATATGGACTGGGAAGCGTCCTAGTATGTCTTTTATGAAGATTTGGGGTTGTGAGGCTTTCGTTAGACGTCACGCCACTAACAAACTTGGACCCAAATCTGACAAGTGTTTATTTGTGGGGTATCCTAAGGAAACGAAAGGATACTATTTCTATTATCCCACCGAGAACAAAGTAGTTGTTGCTCGGACTGGTGTATTTCTTGAAAGAGAATTTATTTCTAGAAAAACCAGTGGGAGAAAAATAGAACTTAGTGAAGTTCAACCACAAGAAAACACTGAACCTGAGATTGAGATGGAAACAGAGCAGGCACCGCAAGCTGTTGTGGAAGAAGCACCTGCTCAAGAGACACAAGCCCAGCGTAGGTCTGTAAGAGAACACCGGGAGCCACAGAGATATGGATTTCTTGTGACTCAACAAGGTGACTTACTACTTATTGATGAGGATGAGCCGTCATCTTATCAACAAGCTATAATGGGCAATGATTCTGAGAAATGGCAAGAGGCCATGAAATCTGAGATGGAATCCATGTACGCAAACCAAGTATGGACTTTGGTTGATCCACCTGAAGGGGTACGACCCATAGGGTGCAAATGGATTTTCAAGAAAAAGACCGATATGGATGGTAACGTACAAACCTATAAAGGTCGGCTGGTTGCAAAAGGATTCAAACAAATTCATGGTATTGACTATGATGAAACCTTTTCACCAGTGGCCATGGTTAAATCCATAAGGATCTTACTTGCAATAGCTGCATTTCATGATTATGAAATCTGGCAGATGGATGTCAAAACAGCTTTCCTTAATGGAAATCTGCTCGAGGATGTGTACATGACACAGCCCGAGGGTTTTGTCGATCCAAAGGATGCTGGAAAGATATGCAAGCTACAACGATCCATTTATGGATTGAAGCAAGCTTCTCGGAGTTGGAATCTTCGTTTTGATGATGCAATCAAAGAGTTTGGTTTTATCAAAAATGAAGATGAACCTTGTGTCTACAAGAAGGTCAGTGGGAGCGTAATCATTTTCCTAGTGTTGTATGTAGATGACATACTTCTTATTGGAAATGATATCCCTGCCTTGCAATCTGTAAAGATTTGGCTAGGGAATTGCTTTTCGATGAAAGACTTAGGAGAAGCCACCTATGTATTAGGAATCAAGATCTATAGAGATAGATCGAGAAGGCTTCTTGGTCTAAGTCAAAGTAAGTACATAGACAAGGTGCTTAAAAGGTTTAGCATGCAAGAATCCAAGAAAGGATTCGTGCCTATGACACATGGTATTTATCTCTCGAAGGAACAGTGTCCTTCAACACCAGATGAGAGACAACGCATGAGTAAGATTCCATACGCGTCAGCTATTGGATCTATCATGTATGCCATGATATGTACTCGTCCCGATGTATCGTATGCTTTGAGCATGACGAGCAGATATCAAGTTGATCCAGGTGAAGGTCACTGGTTGCTGTCAAGAATATCCTAAAGTACTTGAGAAGGACTAAGGATACATTCTTGATTTATGGAGGTGAGGAAGAGCTCAATGTAATGGGTTACACTGATGCAAGCTTCCAAACCGACAAAGATGATTTTCGATCGCAATATGGATATGTGTATTGCCTGAATGGAGGTGCTGTGAGCTGGAAGAGTTCAAAGCAAGAAACAGTAGCCGATTCTACAACGGAAGCTGAGTATATTGCTGCGTCGGATGCAGCAAAGGAAGCTGTTTGGATGAGGAAGTTCATTTCTGAACTTGGAGTGGTGCCTAGCATCAAAGATCCGATAGAACTCTATTGTGAACAATGGAGCGATCACATTGGCTAAGGAACCAAAATCTCACCAAAGATCCAAGCACATACTTAGGCGTTTCCATTTCATTCGAGAAATCGTTGAAAGGGGAGATGTTAAAATATGCAAAGTACCAACAGATGATAATGTATCTGACCCATTGACGAAGCCGATGTCACAGCAGAAGCATGATCGTCATACTAGATCTCTAGGCATTAGGTATATGTCTGAGTGGTCTTAGTGCAAGTGGGAGATTTGTTGGGATATGCCCTAAGACAGGTCATTAGATGATTGTTTAAGACATACAATGTTTATGGTTTTATGAATGGCAATTCATTATTATATATTATTCTTTTAACTGTGCATTGTGAATTAATATATATGTTAATGTCCTTAGAATAATATTGTATTATTCTTAAAGATGTCCCTAGTCAAGTATTATCATGAATAGGGATAATGATAATACGTAGAGACTAGTATATGTTGATCGATGAATTGTTCATAGATATGAGATATCAAATCAACATATGGGTACATGTTAGAGAACGATGTACTGGACAGACCCACCATGAGAATGCAACATGGATAGTTATATGATCGTCATATGCAATTCTCATAGTGATAATAATGTATGCAATCCTTACGACTTGTGATCATCAGAGATCCCAACATAAGGAGTTATGTATCTTGATATCGTCAAACGTTACCCGTAACAGGGTAATCTATAAAGGCGACTATTGGATACACTACGAATTATGTAGAGGGATGTTGACTGATCGAGATAGGATTTGTCCCTCCTATATAACATGAGATGTGTTTGGCCCTTGATCAAGTGAGAACTAAAATGCATGGCCATGCTCGAATGAGTCGATATGAGATATCGAGCTTATTCGTTTATTCTAGTTCTACTTGGGGATCAAGAAATAAAGATTGGATATACGAGTATGACTATTCCATGACTCGTGTTCAATCTAAACACAAAGGACAAAGGGATTAAGTTACATGATTAATATTATCACAAGTTCTAAAGGTTATGTCGAGTCATTGACATTCTTGTAATTTGGGTAGCATTGATGTGTTGCTAGATACCGCTCAATGCTTGAAACGTAAAATGAGATTTTATGTCACTGCCAACATTACAAGATCATATCGGGTCGCACAAAAGATTAAATCGATAAGGGAAATTAAATTCATTGGATGAATTAATAAATTAAGAAGAGTCTTAATTAAGTGATTAAAAGGTTTTAATTAAATCATGGGTTTGGGCCCATAAGACTTTAAGAAAGTCTTGAACCTTAATTAAAAGCCTTATAATATAAATACATGGTTTTGATTAATTGTTAATCAGACTTTCATATCATACTTTGAGATTAAAACCTAGCCACCAAAACCCTTAAGCTCTCGGCCACCTTGAGAAGGTGACCTAATCGCCGCCGCCTCCTCTCCATCTCTTGGCCGTCGCCGCCGCTAGTAAGGGAAGGAGATCAGTTGTTTTAATAGGTTTTGATCCGTGGTTTTGGTTTTGATTCGAGAATAAGACTAGCAACTTATTCTTGAATATCCCTTTTCGATTTGATCGTGTGGATACCGTAGAGGCAAGACCTTGGAGGTGTTGCTTGTGACTCGGAGTTCGTTGGACGTGCTGCTCCGTGGAATCTGCTCAAACACGCTACAAGGGTAAGACCTTCGTATTCCTTAATCCGATATGATAACCTATGTATAGATCTGCTGGTTAGTAATCCTAAAAATTTTATTCCGCTGCGTTGTATGCTCTAAGGATTAACTTACATAACATTGCCGCGATATCAGGCTAATAAGCGCTGCCTCTAAAGGCTCGTATCAAACCTACCAATGTCTCATACGTTCCACCCGGTATACCATACCGCAACATCCATTTCGAGTAGTGGGTCATCACCCAAAATCTCTCTAAAACCAAAGTATTATGGACATCCCGGTGTCCTTGCTCAACCACGAAGCAATCCTAATTCATTAGGACTTATCCCACACCTTCAGGGTGGGTGTGACCACGCCTACCGTAGATCACAACAACAAGCGAGTAGTTCCTCCATGACTACCGTTACCACTAAACACTTGGCCTAAGCCAAACCAGCGAGTATACCCAAGGGTATCATTACTCGAACAATATGTACACCAAAAAGTGCGGCGGTACTATCCCTGTACGATGCACCCAATAATTCTTCGAGCAACTTGCTCGGCATAATGGTCTCGTCAACTAGTGATCCAAACACTACCATATGTCCACCAAAGGTACTCAACCATACAACTCAATACATAACATAAATGTATCAACCATCAAAACGACGCTACACGTCTACATAGAACATCAACTATGTCATCGTCATCTCGTGACGGCATATGTCAACACATGACATCCAATTAACATCATCAAACGTATGACGGTACATGTCAATACACGACATTCACAATCTCATCGTCAAACACATGGCATATATAGCAACACGTAGTATCCACAATAATGCTAACAAAAGTAATACGCCATACCTCATCGCTATCAAGATAGCGGAATACCTGTATCCATCGTCCACCAGCGGTACACAAGTAGCATCCATCACTCGTAAGCGACATAATCCAGCGCTATGCATATAGCGGTATAACCCATCGCTATAGGATCAGCGGCATGATCTCTCGTCATAGAGTCAGCGGCTTAATACATCACTATAGATATCCGGCGGTATGAACCATCGCCATAGGTGTAGCGGGATGACCCGTCGCTATGTAATGTCCGGTGGCACGAATCATCATCAATAGAATACCCGGCGGCATGAACCATCGCCAATAGACTAGCGGAATGAGACATCGCTATCATCACTATCAATATATCTGGCGGCATGAACCATCGCCAATCAATATAGCGGAATGAACCGTCGCTATCAATACACATGGCGGCAAGAACCATCGCCAGTTAATATAGCGGAATGAACCATCGCTATCAATGTACATGGCGGCATGAACCATCGCCAATCAATATAGCGGAATGAACCGTCGCTATCAATACACATGGCGGCAAGAACCATCGCCAGTCAATATAGCGGAATGAACCATCGCTATCAATATACATGGCGGCAAGAACCATCGCCAGTCAATATAGCTGAATGAACCATCGCTATCAATATGCATGGCGGCATGAACCATCGCCAATCAATATAGCGGAATGAACCATCGCTATCAATATACATGGCGGCATGAACCATCGCCAATCAATATAGCCGATCCCTAGTCATTGTCACGGTAGTGTATTTTAATGCCCCTCGCTTAAATAAAACATGCGGTACTCCCACCCCTCGCTTCTCATATAGGCGGCATAGAATAACCTCGCTTAAATGGACATGCGGTACTCCCACCCCTCGCCTCACATTTTAGCGGCAAATATTCTTTCCTCGCCTCATATGATAACCACGCTTCAATGTGACATGCGGCGCTCCCACCCCTCGCTTCACATTTTAGCGGCACTAAACAATAAATAGCGGCAAGCATTTAAAATCATCACTCGTCCATAACAATGACTCATGGGACATTCACCAAGTATTCCACTTACACCTGCAATCACAGAGCATATGCCATATCCAATATACATCAACATGAGTGTATTTTAATGCACCTCGCACAAATGCGACATGCGGCGCTCCCACCCCTCGCTTCAACATTTGGCGGCAAAGCATTAAAATCATCACTACATGTACACATGCAACCACAATGCATAATTCCATGATGTATATAAAATGCAGGTTACCGTTTTGTGTCTTTCAACCATGGCCTTAGCCTTTCGCGTCATAGTGTTCCTACAGGAACAATCACAAACCATGAGCATACGATAATCCATATTCCCCACAATATGATTATAATGAGTAAATGCATAAACTACGAGTACAAAGTACTTCCCGTATTCCAATGCATTTCAAAATGCTCCCTTTGGTTGCCCCTGTGTCACAACTCACAATCATAATCAACAGGTTATATTATGATTCTATAGGTGTCATGACATATAATCGTTTCACTATGATCACATATCACTAATGCACATAAGCCAAATAGTTGTGCCACACAACACGAACTACTATCATGCCTAAATATGTGCTACCCATCCTTATCAGCATGTTCCAGGCCCTCAACAGCCCTAAAGAGCTAACCACTGCTCTGATACCACTAATGTAAGGACCCCCGTGCCCTTAACCCGTTATTAGTGTATTAATCCATAACCTTGGTGCATATAATCATACTATCAGGGAACAAAACATATGCAAGTGCAACACCCAGTGCTACCCAGAAAATTTCTTGCATTTAAACCACATGATATTCGAATTCCCCAACCATGATTATCCATATAGCATGCACTCATATAATACACTAACATACTCTTAGTTCATTTAGCAATTCTATATCTAATTGCATGCAAACCATAAATGAACAGAGGAGAGTCGTAGCCCGTTATACATTCCATATACACGTAATATGTACTCACATAAGAGTACCCAATGAATGAGCGTCTATCTAATGTATAAAACACTCCGCTGGATACCGTTACTGGTGTTCCGATCCTGGAAGCACCTCTCAAGCGCAACTCGATCTCGACTCTGGATCTGAGCGCCTGTCCATCCAGCTCTGGTACCTCAATCCTGGGAGTACTTCAATCAACAACCCGAGCTCAATGTACCACCTGCCCCAACAGAGACAGCCCCCACACGGGGTGAGCATACCAATATCCCAATCCAATAACCACAACAATACAATTCATAATTTACAATACTGTAAATGCTATGAAATACAAAATATACTCCCTCGATGGCATCATCCTCATCCGGGCTTTCCTGTACTGTCCCTGTTCTCAAAACACTGAAACCATCAAATTCCCAAATGCCAGTTAATCATTACATTGATTAACAATTCTACGAGCCATGTACCAATGTCATAAACAATACATCAAATCATTAAATAATGATTATAAACAATCCATGTTCCTCACTTATGGTTTCCTGTCTCCATTTCATTGCTCGCTCTACAATAGCAGCATCCCAATTTCCACGCATGCTCGATGGCAGCGGCATCATAATCGATGTTCGCTCACAGGCGACAACATCCAATCATTGCTCGCTCAAAAGCGGCGCCATGCAATTCTCAATGCATATATAGACATTTAAAGCAAGTACAATAAACCATGCATTTCAATCTCCGTCTATTGTTAATACCATGTGTCTTGCATTTCCACACACATTCATTGCGATAAAGTATAACAAGCATTCAACAATTGCAATTATATTAAGGGCTATGCTCGTACGTCAATACGTACCTTATGTTCCCATAGTTCGAATCCAAACGTTGCCTCAGTCCCGAGGTCCGATGAAGAAATGTGCTAAACACAATTCCAATAACTCAAAATCAATAAATAATCCCAAATTCATATGCACAAGCATGAAATTCGACCCCAATCATCCCATCACGATGATTAAATAGTAGATGGTCGATAATCGCTCCCCAAAACCCGAGGGAGGACCCCAAAATCAATTTTCCAAAATCGCCCTACCGATCGATCGGTCACCATTACCGATCGATCGGTAACTGTTCACAAAAACGATTTAAGCTACGGCTTTGTACCGATCGATCGGTCCAAGCCACCGATCGATCGCTAGCCACCCACCGATCGATCGGTCGCTTTATCGATCGATCGCTAAAGATCGAAATGACAGACCAACGCTACGCACTTGCACCGATCGATCGGTCCAAGCTACCGATCGATCGGTCGCTGTGCGAACCCGAAAAACACCATTTTTAAAAGCTTGAAACCTTCCCAAAACATACCCAAACTTCCTCAAACTCGAAAATAACCATATACTAACACCCTAGTACACTTAACAAGGGTTATACTCCATTTAAACACAAATCCAAAAGATTTCAAGATTTTACAAAAATCTCCCCAAAACCAAAAACTCAACCAATAAGCACGAAATCACAATCAACACGAAGCTAAAGGCGAGGGGAAGATGAATACCTGATCATATCCAAGAAAACCGGCTCCTAACACGAGCTTCCGGCCACTTTGGTTGAAGGGAAAAAGAGGAGAAGGGTTTGGGGTGGGGGTGAGGCGTGAGAGGGAGAGGATAGGAGAGAAATGGATTCCAAATGACGGAATCCCGAGTCCAACGGGTATATATAGCAAAAATACCCCAACACACCAATACCTCCACAAATACATCATGATTCATTAAAAATCATCTGTTTAACTCTCTCTCCAGCATCAATTCCTCATACAGGCCCCAACAAAAGCACCCCGGACACCAAGTCCCACCGAAAACCCCAACTCATAGGTTTTCCACCGAAATGAGAATACAATCTCAACCTTTGGATCCAACGATCCCAAATGCCCGATTAAACAACCTCGGGGGATGCCAAACCGTAATTAAATCCTAATTGCCACAATTAAAAATCCATCAAGGATTAATACAACACCGGGATTAACACCATAAATCCACGGACATCACATGCAATGATGCAACTGCTCATTCGATGGGGGAGGTTTGAAAGTGGAAACCAGGTTTGGTATGTGTACACCGTGGTATACGAATGTTTCCCTCGTAACGATGTATGTTAGACATCGTGAGTCATGATAGAGATGTCATTGAATGATATCTACGATGGAATCAGGAGCGATTCGAATCCTTGAAGTTTCAGTTGACTAACTGCTTTTGGATTATTAGCGTTGAGTTGTGCTGACGCTCTTTGACGTTATGATGGATTTGGAAGTCTATTCCACTCTAGAGTTTGACACGAGGTCAAAGTTCTCACGGTTGAGGTGTCATTCAGGATGCGTTCTTACTAGTTGTATTAGAACTAAGGATGACTGTCCGATCTACGGTCGTAAGTATTGGTTGTTTTGCAGTCATGAGGGACTGACTTTTGGGATGAACCGCATCGAGGTACGTTTTGCCTCTTGGGTGATATGTTGGTTTTGGTATGTCGCTCTGTTTCAGAGTTTGATGTGAGATAAGTATCCTCGCGTTTATTAATACGATTCTGATATGGTCAAGAATCGAGGTTATGGCTTCATGTTGTTGTGTAGCCTGGGTGTTACGTATTACAACGGTGCTAATTTCGAGGATGAAATTCTTTTAGTGGGGGATATTGTGATGACCAGGGATTATAGATGTTAATCCCGGAGTGTTAATAACCCCTAAAGTTGTTTTACGTGGCGATTTGGAGTTTAATCGCGGTGTTGGGCCTTCTGGGCTCGTTTATTTGGGTAGTTGGGATCGTTGGATCCAGAGGTTGAGATTGTATTCTCATTACGGTGTAAAACCTAAGAGTTGGATTTTTGATGTGTCTCGGGATCTGGGGTGCTTTGTGTGGGCACCGGTAGGGGGTTTTGAGGTTAGAGAGAGAGTTTTTGAAAACAGATGATTTTTAATGAATCATGATGTATTTGTGGGGCTATTGATATTTCGGGGTAATTTTGCTATATATACTAGTTGAACCCGAGATTTTAATTAAAAAAAGTCCATTTCAGCACCTTACCTTCTCTCTCTCCCCGCGTCCGCCCTTATCCCGTCGCCCTCGGCCCCCGCGCACAAAAGCGGTGCGCCCGCCGCCGTCCGGCCGCCGTTCGGCGCGTCCGACCCACCGTTGGATTCGTCTCTCCGAGGCGCAGCTTTCCACACCAGTAACGTGAAGTTTTGTCGAGAATCGCGTTCGGATTTTTCCAGAGAAGCGAAGTGGTCCGAATTCTAGGGTTTATCGGATTTCGACCGATTTACTTCCGATTTTCGATTGGGTAACCTTCCTTACCTCTTTTTCGTCCCTCTCATGTATTTCCCTGCTAATTTGGTGGTATTGTGTTTGAATTTAAGGAATTGGGTTCGAATTTAGGGCATTGAGTTCGAATTTTGGGGGTTTTGGCAGGGGGGCGATGATTCTTGTTGTTAATCGATTATTACATGTTTTAGATGTATTATGGTGCTTGGTTGGGTTCGAATTGTGATGATAGGGTTCGAATTATTGAAGGTGTTCTTGAGCAATTTTTTGATATGTCGCATTTGTTTTCCCTCCCTGCATGTGCCCTGCCCCGGGTCTTTTAAATGATTTATTGTCGTGTGTTGACAATATTTTGAGGGTTATGGATGTGCTTGAGCATGGGTTACATGTTCGTAAATAATTGTGAATTATTTATCGTGTTAGCACATCGTTCCTCGGGGTATGGAACTCGAGCAAGGTTTGGCTCGGACTTCGAGGATTTAAGGTACGTTTAGCGTACGATCATGTCTTTAATTTATATCTTTGCAAGTATGATGCATGATATATATATATAGGTGACAACCTATAGGATAAGGGAAATGAAACTTTATTGTTATTTGTTTAACGTGAGGAAATACATGTTGCCGCTATGAAGCGAGCAAAGGATGAAATGTGGCATTTGACTAGATATCCAAGATATCTATATTCCATTCCCTATTATTATGAATAGGAACAGAGACGTAAGTTAATCAAGGAGTTGATTAATTGGTAATGGAAGTTAAGGAAATCTCTACATGATATCTAGAATTACGATAATTCTTTGATAAAGAAAATGTAATGAGATATTGTTAATTTGAAACTGGCTAGGGCTAACCAATGTGATGATTAACTGCATATTCAGGATTTGATGATTTATCTGTTTTGAGAACAGGGATATTACAGGGGTACGCTAGGATGAGGATGATACCATCCAGGAAGTGTCACATATGTTCCACAATATTTACATTTTTGTAAATTATGTATTATGTCATTATGATTATGAAATTGTGGAATTGGTATGCTCACCCCGTGTGGGGGCTGTCTCTGTTGGGACAGGTGAACAGGTACATCGATGGCCTTGGAGTTGAGCTCGAGCTGTTGATAGGACGTACTCCCAGGATCGTGGTACCAGGGCTTGATGGAGCACGATATCGTATAGAGTACTTATATACACCCGAGGATTATATACACATTTATGATGCTCGCATGTGAGCACGGTTATACTTGTATATGGGTTGTATATAAAGGCATGAGCCCTTCTCTCTTTCATTCTATGTTGCATGCAATTAAGGGTAGAATTGCATATGATATGAGAGTCATTGGTGTATTATGTGGGTGTTGAAACCCACTTTTGTTGTCATATGTGTGGTGTCTTCCCTGGCTGGGAATTTACTTGGTATTGCTGTATTATGATGAGTATTATGTTTTCCCTGGCCGGGAATTATGTTATGTGTTGTGCTTTTCTTTTGGGATAGCTCTATTTATGGGGAGATTCTGCCCAAATTTTTATAAAAGTCCACAATGTAAAAAGTGGCACAAAGGGGATGGTAATGGGCGAACTTTATGAGTCTATTTGTTGTTAGGCTAATGATCTTATAACATTGAGTATTAAAGAAAATTTTGTAGTTGCCATTCAATGGTAAAGTATCATCTGAGTTTCCCGAATGATTTTATTGAAAGCATGTGCCACACATAATGATTAATACACTAATCAAGGGTTAAGTATATGGGGTCCTTACAGTTACCTATGACCTGCCTGGGAGGATGATCCTTCTTCCACAAGAGCGGAGGTCCAGGAGGATTTGTTTCTTCATTGGTGTGAATGTGAGTTGGTAGCTCAGTAGATTGAATTGGTTCAACATTTACGTTTATTCTTTCTACTGTAATAGGGGTGTGCATAGTAGTGGCCTCGTCAGCAGGATTCAACGCTTGTGGACCAGCAGGTATCTCTGCTTGTGCTTCTGGGACTTCTGGTTCTAAAATGCAGTCGACTCTACTCTGTAATCCAAATCATCATCAAAACTATCATCAATGAGTGTTTTCCAAACGATTACTCAAATTATAAATTTGTAGTTCAGATACAGTACAATCAGTAGATTTATCAAATTTTACATGAACAAATTCTTCTACTGTGAGTGTTCTATTATTAAATACTCTAAACGCCTTAATAACAGCAGAGTAGCCAAGAAATATTCCAGCATCAGATTTAGCATCAAAAGAGGTGAGATGAGTCTTTCATTGTTGTGAGTAAAACATTTGCAACCAAACACATGGAATAAAATATTTGGCTTACTGTCATTCCAGATCTCATAAGGTGTTTTATTTGCTCGATTATTAATCATCGATCTGTTTTGCGCATACAAGTATTAACTGCTTATGCCCAAAATCTCTGTGAGATTTCTGATTCTGGAAGCATAGTTCGCGCAGCCTCTTTCAAAGTGTGGTTCCTACTCTCAGCAACTCCATTTTGCTGTGGGTTCAAGCAACAGAGTATTCATGTTTAATACCAAAGTCATCTAGATATGATTCGAGTGTTTGATTGGTAAACTACGTACCTTTATCACCATGAATTCTATCTATCCCACACGATTTCTCATTTTGTAGTTTTTCAGTAGTTTGATCAGCTTTGGAGTAGCCTGATCTTTGCCACTTAGAAACAAGACCCACGAAAACGAAAGTAATCGTCTATTAACACCAGGGTATACTTCGTTCCCCCTAGACTTGTTACTGGTATAGGACTGAAAAGATCCATGTGCAGCAACTCTAGGCACCGAGAAGAAGATTTACTCCATTTGTTCTTAAAGGTAGATCTGATTTGCTTACCAAGTTGGCATCCCGAATAGATCTTGTCGTTTTAGAACTCTATTTGGGGCAGTCAATTTACTAAATCAAGCTACGCAGACTGGCAATAGTTTTAAAATTGAAGTGACTCAATCTCATGTGCCAAAGCCAGTTTTTGGAACTATTCAAGGCAGCAAAGCAAGTAGGTAAGGCAGGCTGATCAAAGTTCCAGTCAATCTTATAAGTGTTCTCATGCCTTCTACCTACAAGCAGTATACTACAATCGGCAGATCTAATTGTGCACATGTACTGGTTGAATTCTACTGGGTGACCATTGTCACAAAGATGACTAATGTTGATCAAGTTATAGCATATATTTTCAACCAACAATATATATTTAATAACAATTTTACCGTGGATAATCTTACCCTTACCCACAGTTCTACCTTTCGTGTTGTCGCTAAAAGTTATTCTTGGTCTGGTGGTGTCTACCAATTCGGACAACAGACAAGCGTTCCATGTCATGTGTCTAGAACATCCACTATCCAGAAACCACTCTGAGCTTCAATCTTGCTGGATTCTAGATCTCTGCAATTAAAACGATAATTTATTGGTACTCAATCCTACTTGGGTCCAGACAGGATTAGTCCTTTCGGGACCCACACTTGGATAACCCTGAATCGTTTGGTCTTTGTGTGTCTGAAATGTGTGTGCAGTAAATGGTGATGGTGTTCTAGGGCGTTGTGTGTGATAGTGAGTATATGCATGTTGTTTTGGTTTTTTGGTTCCTGTTGGGAAGCATATATCTCTTCTGAACAGGCATACAGTTATAATACCAGTTGGGTTTCACTTCTCGAGTTGCTTGACCAGTAGGTTTATGTCCATTTCTTAACTTTTGCACAGGTTTAGCTTTCTCTATTGGCTCAACGTAATCAATACCTTTGTGTGATGTCCACTCCTTAATGAGTGTTGGCTTAACAGGTTCCTTAACCAATTCATTTGGTTCATATACTGTGCTGGATCTAAGAAAGTTCATTGTTTGAACCTTGTTCTTCTCCAGACACAGCTGGGATTTAGTACCAGATGAGTAACTATCATTGTTGATAGCGCCTATACCGGTATGATCACCAGCAAGCCTTATCGACTCAAGCATTTCATCTTTTCTGGCAGTTGAGTGTTCCATGTGCGAACCAGTTTGATGAGTTTCTGGTGTGCACATTTAGCTTCATCCCGTTCTGTCTCGATTAGACTTACTTTCCCTTAGGCATTCCAGCTCCCTTGATTGTTCACAATCAAATTTGATGTCCTGCTGTTCTATTGGGCTTGAATTTTTAGTCTTATAGTTCTCGAATGACTCATGCAACATCTGATACTCATTAATCATGTCCTGCAGTGAATTAGTGAGTTTAATATGTGTAAATTCAGAAAGATTAGAATCAGTTACCTCACTGTCATCATTGGCCATTAGACAGTGGACTCATTCATCTTCACTTTCACTGGACGAGCTAGTAGATTCCTCTGATTCTGATTCTGAATCAGCCCATTTGCTCTTGTTTTCCTCCGCAACCAGTACTTTCTGATCTCTGTCTCTTCTGGATGATCTTCTCTTTTCCTCGGAGTTCTTGTAGTCCTTGGATCCTTTCTTTTGATCATCCTTCTTTGGCTTAGGGCAGTCAGCAATGAAGTGTCCCGATTTGAGACAGTTGAAGCATACACGATCATCATATTCTGATCTATTTTCGAAGTTCTGCTTCCTTGGATAAGACTGGTAAGTCTTCTGATTTTTCTTCATAAATTTGCCAAACTTCTTGACAAAAAGAGCCATTGCATCATTGCACATTTGTTCGGGAGTCATCTCTGTTGTGGTGGACAGGAACTTTGATGCAGCAAGGGTTTTGGTTGGTTGACTGGTGCTGGGTTCATCTTTAACCCAAATGCCTAGCTCAAACTCATATGCCTTTAAGTCAGCAAATAGATCATGTAGATCTATCTTGTTTAAATCTTTGGACTCTCTCATGGCAATGGTTTTCACAACCCATTCTCTTGGGAGACCCCTCATGACCTTTATGGTGACTTCTCTATTTGATAGGTCCTTACATAGGCTGTTGAGTTCATTGATGATTCCAGTCACTCTTTCATCATACTCATTGAGAGTTTCTCCGGACATCATTTTGATATTCTCAAACTTCTGTAGAGCGACAGTGAGCTTGTTCTCTTTGGTTTGGTCATTTCTTTCACACAGTTGTGCTATCTTTTCTCAAATGTCTTTAGATGTGGATCACATCTTGATATTATTGAACATATTTTTGTCCAATGTTTTGAGCAATATGTCTTTAGCTACATTGTCCAAATTTGTTTTTTTCTTCTATTCATTGGTCCAGGATGCTCTATCCTTTTCGACCATTTGAGGTTCACCACTGGTAATGGCAGTTGATGTGTTGAACTTCATGATCTTCATTGATCCGTCAATGATGATGAATCACATGTCATCATCTTGAGCACTTAGATGTTCTTGCATCCGAAATCTCCAGTCATCATATTCATCTTTCTTGAACATTGGGATCGTGCTGAATGAGGCCATCAATTCTTAGTATTTCTCAAAATTGAGAAGACTTTGCTCTGATACCACTTGTTAGGATCAGAGTGGTGTTTAGAAGGGGGGTTGAATAAACACTTAACTCAAATTCTATTCTTCTTGATACAACAGACTGTTAAGTACTGCAGTAGCTTCTCAATTGTTTGCAAGTCGGCAGACACTGATAATAGTGCAAAAGACGTCCGCTGGACATGTGAGTTAAGTGACCGAATGGTAAAATGTAGTAAGTAAGTGACACATAATAAGTTTCTGGAAGTTCAAAGCACAACGCTTCTACGTCTCCCCTTCTTCCTTTGCAGGAAGGTTACACTTTTGGTTTATACTTTACAGTATACAACCTTCTTAGGCACTCACAGAGCTTGGCATAAACTCCTAGCAATACACTCTCTAAGTTGATTACAATGTGTTTTTCAACACTCACACAAAATATAAATCGGTTATGCTTTGAGTGTTCTTCGAACAGCAGACTCAGCAGGCTTTGATCTTCAATATCACAATAAGGCTGCTTTACTGTTGTTGCAAAACTTCAGAATATCTTAGTGGAGCGTTTAAGGTTTTGCTTGAATGAATGATTTGTGTTGTTTTAATTTTCTGGGATTGATCAGCAACTTCTTCATTCTTCATTTCGACGTATTTATAGACACATTGGTCTAACGACAACTTTTATTCAAATGGAAAGTCTTGCTTGAAATCAGCTTCCTGATTTCATTCCAAAATTTGTTTGTATTCTTTCCAACTTTTTTAATCAACGGCTCTTTCACTCCGACGCTAATGGTGGCGCTGATATTGTAGAGGTGCGGCGGTCTGTTGAACATTTATCAGAGTGAGTTGTACTTGTTTTGTCTGTTCCTTTATGCGTCTGCTAACTTCTCCTTTGATATACGTCTGCTGGTTGCACGTTCAGCTGATGTTCATTTCATCATCTGCTGGTTGCACGGTCAGCTGATGTTCATTTCATCATCTTCTGGATAGTTATTAGTTACTTAGTCTGATGTACTGAAGTCAACTATTATCTCCTTAGACGTCTGCTGGTAGTCTTGTTTCAGTGGACGTTCATTCTTCTGTATCCGATAGATGGTAACTCTTGGTCTTTGGATCTGGTAGATCTCCTTTTATCCTTTCACCCGGTGGACCTTTGTAGAGTTAGTCTGTAATGCCTCGATTTGTTTTATACACGTGTGATATGATTCTGGTGTAATTATATCACTTGGCAGTATGATAATGGGGGTTCGGGTGGAACCAAGAATGAATGAATACATGTATGGAATGATATATGGTAAAGAATGAAACATGATGGTGTATAATAAATTAAATAATAACATATCAAGCAACATGAACTAGTAGGCATTTGATTATGCATGTGACTTTAATTTGAATTGGAGTTGTATTTGAATTTGAATTTCATTTCATGTACATGTTACATAACATGTCATTAACTCCAAATGATATGATAACAAGTGATTTAGGGAACTAATGACCTTATATCAAGGTGATTTAGGGAGGAGAATCACATAGTTCTCATTTTACACCTACTAAAACACTACACAAGCTCATCTCCATCTCTTTCAAGTTCTTGTTGGTTGAGCTTGGGATTCACTTGTGAATTGAGCTAGGAGGGTGTGTGAAGTGAAATTGTACCATCTTGGTAAGAAATTCATGGTTTTATACTTGATTTATGTCATTGGTGTTGATGTATGAGAAGTAGCATATCAAATGTTCATGTGAAGAATCATAACATGTTTATATGCTAGTAATTGGATTGTAAGATGGGGGAAACATGTTGGTATGGTATTAGAGAATGCATGAAACTTATTTACATGTTAAATTTCGAGTTGTAGGAGAAGAGCTAGGAAGATAAGCTCAAAATCGCCATGTTCTGAACTTTCTGGACATCGGCGATCGATCGCAAGCTTTGTGGCGATCGATCGCCGAGACAGGGCAAAATATAAGGCGGTTTATACATGTAGCGATCGATCGGTGAAAATGTGGCGATCGATCGCGAGCAACAGAACACTTTGGCGATCGATCGCGAGATATGGCGATCGATCGCGAGGGGGCAGAACAGTATGGCGATCGATCGGTGAGACATAGCGATCGATCGCCAGAGTCAGAATGTTGAAAAATGTTATATTTTTGTAGAATTTGATTTTAATGCCTATGATAACATGATATATTGTTGGCATTGTTGTAGCATCATCTCAGGGGACGGGACAACGAGGCACTTAGCCAGTGACGTCTAATTTAACTCGTTTGTGTCGCAGTACAGGTACGTGTTGACGTACGGAGTATAGATATGATGTGATGATGATGTTATGGTTTTGATATCATATGATTTATGTTATCTTTGTGTCATATGATTGGTAGTATCATATGCATGTGCATACATGAATTTCATATGATTGAGATGGTTGCCTTGATAGATATGTGTATATGCTTTGGTGAGATCATTGCCTTGATAGATATGCCAGGTGTGGTATATGCTTTGGCTGGGATCGTTGCCACGATAGATATACTACATATGCTTTGGCTTGAGAGATATACGCCTGGTTTGGGTATATGCTCTGGCTATTATCACAGATGAGTATGGTACTATGATATGTGCTGCTAATATGAAGATGTGATGTGGTTCCACTGACATATTGAGCTGAATAGGCATATCATATGGGGCTCGTGATAATAGGGTGATTGTTGAGACATGTCATGACATAGTGCATTTGTTGATGCATGATACAAAACATTCACTATTGATGATTTTATTGTGCTTTATCATTATGGTTATTCTTTTGATATTGCACTGAGATAGTTGTTATCTATACTCATGTTGTGTGAATGTTTCTGTAGGGACTCATAGACGTGGGGAAACGAGATGTGAGTCATTTTCCCCTGCGAGCTGAACCACTGCTTAGGAATTATCTTGTAATAGGTTGTTGTTCGTACATATGATGTGTAGTTGGTAGGTTTTGAGAAACCATGTAACATAACTTAACTAGTATGATACTCTTAATCAGTGTATGTTATTACTTAATTCAAACTCACATATGTATGCTTAATTAAATACATAATGGATTAAGTAACGATGACCCCACATTAGTGGTATCAGAGCAGTGGTTCGAGAACGGGGTGAACATGGGTAGTGGAAGTGTCTTAGGGAGTTACCTAAACACTTGAAAACATGTTGAGAATGGTACTATCATGTTAGGATTTGGACTATGATGTTATTCTCACATGTTATATAATTGTGAATGTTATTGTTAACCCTTGATCTACAGCTATGACAGACAGAGGGTATCATGAGGATGTTGGGGATGCCATGAGTGGCAATGCTAGTGTGAGGATGGTGCCTGTGCCACCACCACCGATTGAGCAAGGGCCAGTTGAACAGGTACTGTTGCCTGGAGAATTGACTTTGACGCAATTTCTGAGTTATCAGCCACCCAGGTTTGAGGGGACTGAGTCAGGGGAACTGGCAGAGGAGTGGTTAGAACGTGTGGAACAGATATTTGTATCAGCACCGTGTGCCAAGACTGCTTTGTTACGCTTAGCTGAATTCCAGTTAGCTAAGAAAGCTATGATGTGGTGGAAGTCCACAGTGCTTGAGTTGAGGGCTCAAGGACAGACAGTTAACTGGGATGTGTTTAGAACGAAGTTCCTGGAGCATTATTTCTCTGTTGCTGCAAGGCAGAGGAAAGAGGATGAATTTACAAACTTGAGACAAGGAGCAATGACAGTATCTGACTATGCTGTGCATTATTCTTCTTTGCTCTGGTATGTGCCACATATTGCTGTAAACACAAAGGCCAAGATCAGACAATTTGTGAAAGGTTTGAGGCCTGAATTGTTTGATAGGGTCATGTCCAATAACCCTACATCATATGAAGAAGCATTGACTAGGGCTGAGATGGCTGAGATTGCTGTAGGGGTATACAAAGATGTTGGACAAGCCCAACCACCTACATCTGACAGTATGAGACCTAGAGGAGAACCATTTAAATCACCACGAGGTAGTGCATCTTCATCTAGGTTTAGTGGGAAACATTTTGGACCACGGAAAGGGGATGACCGAAAAGCTAAGGGACAGTCTCAAGGGAGTAGTAGTAGTAGTAGTAGTGGACGAGGACTTCAATGTTTTAAATGTGGAGGGCCACATTATCAAAGAAATTGTCCACAGTTTGATATGGTGGTTTGTTTCCGTTGTGGGAAGTCAGGACATGTGATCCGTGATTGTCCTCAAGTGGGTGGACAACAGAGGAGAGGACCAATGTCAGAAAATACAGTACAACAGAGACCTCAGGGTGTACCACAGTCTGGTGGAGGATAGAGGACAGGACCACCTCAGGCTCAGGTGTATGCACTGAATAGGGAGGAAGCAGAGGCAGCTCCTGATACTGTGATAGCGGGTAAGTGTACTTTGTTTACTTATCCTGCTTTTCTGTTGATTGATACTGGTGCATCACAATCTTTTATTGCACAAGCTTTTATTGATCAGTATCATATATGCTCGTCTCCACTGTTGATGCCTCTTTATGTTTCGACACCCATGGGAACTACTGTGATGACTTGTCAGAGTGTATCTGATTGTGATATTCAGTTTGAGACTGAATATGGACTACAGGCTGATTTGATTGTATTAGACATGATAGATTTTGATTGCATCCTTGGAATTGATGTGTTGAGTAAATATCAATATGTTGTGGATTGTAGTCAGAAGATTGTGAGATTTCAGTCTGATACTGGAAATCAATGGTATTTCTATGGCCAGGGATCGAGGGCAAGGATTCCTTTGATATCAGCACTTCGAATGTCGCGTTTGTTAGAACGTGGACATACGGGTTATTTGATTTATGCCCTTGATGTAACTGAACAGAAACGAGAAAGGAAAGTGGAGGAGATACCAGTGGTTGCAGAATATGCGGATGTGTTTCCAGATGAGATACATGGATTCCCACCGATTCGAGAAGTGGAATTTGGTATTGATTTAATACCTGGTACTTCTGCAATTTCACGGGCTCCTTATCGGATGGCACCAAATGAATTGAAAGAATTGAAAACTCAATTGCAAGATCTATTGGACAATGGGTACATACGTCCTAGTGTATCGCCTTGGGGTGCTCCGGTCTTATTTGTTAAGAAGAAGGATGGGACAATGCGATTGTGTATTGACTATCGGCAATTGAACAAGGTAACAATAAAGAATAAATATCCTCTTCCTCGTATTGATGATTTGTTTGATCAGTTGCAAGGATCAAAGATTTATTCTAAGATTGATTTGAGGTCAGGATATCATCAAATACGTGTGAGGGAATGAGATATACAGAAGACAGCATTCAGAACTCGTTATGGACATTATGAGTTTCTAGTGATGCCATTTGGAGTGACAAATGCTCCAGCTGTCTTTATGAGTTTAATGAATCGGGTTTTCCAGGAATACCTTGATCGTTTTGTCATTGTCTTTATTGATGATATACTGATCTATTCGCAGAGTGATGCGGAACATGTTCAACATTTGCATATGGTATTGCAATTGTTGAGGACACATCAATTGTATGCCAAACTCAGTAAGTGTGAGTTTTGGTTGACTAGTGTCGGCTTTTTGGGACATGTTATTTCAGAAGAAGGTATATCAGTTGATCCAAAGAAAGTGGAAGCAGTGTTGAATTGGTCAGCACCTACTTCTGTGCCAGAGATTCGTAGTTTCTTGGGTTTGGCTGGATATTATAGACGGTTTGTTGAAGGATTTTCGGCGATTGCCAAACCATTGACACAATTGACACAGAAAGGAGTACCATTTCGATGGTCAGAGACTTGTGAGCGTAGTTTTCAGGAATTGAAACATCGATTGACTACAGCTCCAGTCTTGATCATTCCATCGGAGCATGACAGGTTTGCCTTATATACTGATGCATCATTACTAGGTTTGGGTTGTGTATTGATGCAGGACAAACATGTAGTGGCTTATGCATCACGACAGTTGAAGCCACATGAAATGAGATATCCAGTGCATGATCTGGAATTAGCTGCCATTGTCTTTGCCTTGAAGATATGGCGACATTATTTATATGGTACGTCGTTTACCATATACACAGATCATAAGAGTTTAAAATTTCTATTCACTCAAGCGGAGTTGAATATGAGACAAAGGAGATGGATGAATCTGTTGAAAGATTATGATTGTGAGATTGAATATCATCCAGGAAAGGCTAATCTTACAGCAGATGCTTTGAGTCGAAAGGTACATCATACGGCTGATGAGATGATTCATTTATCCGCATTGATGACTTCTTGTTGTACTTTGGGTTATGATTTTGATGTGGAAATAGTGTCAGTACGGGTATCAACATTGTTGGTTGAACCCGACATTTTTGAGAAAATCAGAACGTCACAACTGACTGATGATGAAGTACAACAGTGGAAGGAAAGGATAAGTCAAGGGCACACATCTCAATTTGTACTTGCAAGCGATGGAATTCTGAAATATAGAAACTGTAGGGTAGTACCTGCGATATTGGGACTACGTCAAGAACTACTACAACGTGCTCATTGTAGTAGATACAGTATACATCCTGGAGGAAAGAAAATGTATCATGATTTACGTACACAATTTTGGTGGAAACGTATGAAACAGGATGTGTTGAACTTTGTGAAACGGTGTTTGATCTGTCAACAAGTGAAAGCGGAAAGACAGAGACCAGGAGGGGAATTACATAGTTTGGAAATTCCCCAGTGGAAATGGGAACATATCACGATGGATTTTGTGACTCATTTGCCACGGACGTCTTCTGGTTACGATGCTATTTGGGTGATTGTTGACCGACTCACAAAAGTATCTCATTTTGTGCCATATTGTATGACATTTACATATCTGAGAATGGCACAGTTGTACATTCAACATGTAGTGAGACTACATGGTATTCCAGTTTCCATTGTATCGGATAGGGATCCGAGATTTACTTCTCATTTTTGGGAAGGGTTACAAACAGCGTTGGGAACTGAAGTGCGGTTGAGTACAGCATATCGTCCTCAGACAGATGGACAAACAGAGCGTACGATACAGACGCTTGAGGATATGTTGCGTGCCTGTGTATTAGAGTTTGATACCTCTTGGCAAGAGTCGTTGCCATTAGTGGAATTTTCTTATAACAACAGTTATCAGTCTAGTATACAGATGGCACCATTTGAGGCTTTGTATGGGCGACGATGTAGATCGCCATTGTATTGGGATGATGTGGATCAGTCTTCCTTACATGGACCGGATATGATTCATGAAATGGAAGAGAAAGTAAAGGTAATTCGATTGAAACTTAAAGCTGCTCAGGACAGACAGGCTGCTTATGCCAATAAGCGACGTAGACCACTTGAATTTCAAAGTGGTGACCGTGTGTTCTTAAAAATCTCACATTTTAAAGGTGTAGTACGGTTTGGTAAGCGTGGAAAATTGTCTCCACGATATGTTGGTCCGTATGAGGTGTTGCAACGTATTGGTACGTTGGCATATCGATTGGCACTACCACCAGCCTTGAGTAGTATTCATGATGTCTTTCATGTTTCACTATTGAGGAAGTATGAACCAGATCCGAGTCATGTATTACAGTTACCTGATGTACAGTTGGATACAGATGTGTCGTATGAGGAACGACCGGTTATGATCTTGGATCAAGCTGAACGCAGGTTGCGTAATAAAGTGATTCCTATGGTTAAGGTACAGTGGGACAGACGGGGTGTCGAAGAGGCAATGTGGGAGACGGAGCAGCATATGATACAACGGTATCCGGATTTGTTTTCTGGTATGTTGATATGTTATTTATCTTATGTTGTATATCTCATATGCATGTATTATGTTTGTATATGCAATTCGAGGACGAAATTCATTGACTGGGGGAGAATTGTAATGCCTCGATTTGTTTTATACATGTGTGATATGATTCTGGTGTAATTATATCACTTGGTAGTATGATAATGGGGGTTCGGGTGGAACCAAGAATGAATGAATACATGTATGGAATGATATATGGTAAAGAATGAAACATGATGGTGTATAATAAATTAAATAATAACATATCAAGCAACATGAACTAGTAGGCATTTGATTATGCATGTGACTTTAATTTGAATTGGAGTTGTATTTGAATTTGAATTTCATTTCATGTACATGTTACATAACATGTCATTAACTCCAAATGATATGATAACAAGTGATTTAGGGAACTAATGACCTTATATCAAGGTGATTTAGGGAGGAGAATCACATAGTTCTCATTTTACACCTACTAAAACACTACACAAGCTCCTCTCCATCTCTTTCAAGTTCTTGTTGGTTGAGCTTGGGATTCACTTGTGAATTGAGCTAGGAGGGTGTGTGAAGTGAAATTGTACCATCTTGGTAAGAAATTCATGGTTTTATACTTGATTTATGTCATTGGTGTTGATGTATGAGAAGTAGCATATCAAATGTTCATGTGAAGAATCATAACATGTTTATATGCTAGTAATTGGATTGTAAGATGGGGGAAACATGTTGGTATGGTATTAGAGAATGCATGAAACTTATTTACATGTTAAATTTCGAGTTGTAGGAGAAGAGCTAGGAAGATAAGCTCAAAATCGCCATGTTCTGAACTTTCTGGACATCGGCGATCGATCGCAAGCTTTGTGGCGATCGATCGCCGAGACAGGGCAAAATATAAGGCGGTTTATACATGTAGCGATCGATCGGTGAAAATGTGGCGATCGATCGCGAGCAACAGAACACTTTGGCGATCGATCGCGAGATATGGCGATCGATCGCGAGGGGGCAGAACAGTATGGCGATCGATCGGTGAGACATAGCGATCGATCGCCAGAGTCAGAATGTTGAAAAATGTTATATTTTTGTAGAATTTGATTTTAATGCCTATGATAACATGATATATTGTTGGCATTGTTGTAGCATCATCTCAGGGGACGGGACAACGAGGCACTTAGCCAGTGACGTCTAATTTAACTCGTTTGTGTCGCAGTACAGGTACGTGTTGACGTACGGAGTATAGATATGATGTGATGATGATGTTATGGTTTTGATATCATATGATTTATGTTATCTTTGTGTCATATGATTGGTAGTATCATATGCATGTGCATACATGAATTTCATATGATTGAGATGGTTGCCTTGATAGATATGTGTATATGCTTTGGTGAGATCATTGCCTTGATAGATATGCCAGGTGTGGTATATGATTTGGCTGGGATCGTTGCCCCAATAGATATACTACATATGCTTTGGCTTGAGAGATATACGCCTGGTTTGGGTATATGCTCTGGCTATTATCACAGATGAGTATGGTACTATGATATGTGCTGCTAATATGAAGATGTGATGTGGTTCCACTAACATATTGAGCTGAATAGGCATATCATATGGGGCTCGTGATAATATGGTGATTGTTGAGACATGTCATGACATAGTGCATTTGTTGATGCATGATACAGAACATTCACTATTGATGATTTTATTGTGCTTTATCATTATGGTTATTCTTTTGATATTGCACTGAGATAGTTGTTATCTATACTCATGTTGTGTGAATGTTTCTGTAGGGACTCATAGACGTGGGGAAACGGGATGTGAGTCATTTTCCGCTGCGAGCTGAACCACTGCTTAGGAATTATCTTGTAATAGGTTGTTGTTCGTACATATGATTTGTAGTTGGTAGGTTTTGAGCAACCATGTAACATAACTTAACTAGTATGATACTCTTAATCAGTGTATGTTATTACTTAATTCAAACTCACATATATATGCTTAATTAAATACATAATGGATTAAGTAACGAGGACCCCACATAGTCATTCTTTTCTCTGTCACTAGACTTCAATGCAGGGGATATTTCAAGCAGTAGACATTTGTGATCACCAAAACTTATAAATATTTTCGCAACAAAGTACCAAAATTGTATATGTTTCATACCAACTTTATATGTAATAAGTACCGAAAAAGTATAGGTTCCATACCAATTTTATGGGTAACAGTACCAAAATTGTACATGTTTCATATCAATTTCATGTGTAAGTAGTACCAAATTGTAAATATTTCATATCAATTTCATTTGTAATAAGTACCGAAAAAAGAATAGGTTTCTTATCAATTTATTCGTAATTAGTACCAAATTATATGGGTTTATACCTATTATATGCATAGTTGGTACCAAAATTTTATAGGTTTCATACCTACTTTACGTGTTATAAGTTTCGAATATAATATATGTTTCATACCAACTCACGTGAAATTAGTACCAAATTGTATATGTTTCATACCAACTTTAAGTGTAATAAGTACCAAAATTGTATATGTTTCATGCCAACTTCATGTGAAATATACTAAAAAAGTATAAGTTTCATACCAATTTCATGTGTAACTTGTACCAAAATTGTATAGATCTTCTACCAATTTCATGTGTAACTAGTACCAAAATTGTAATGATTTCATACCAATTTCATATGTAATAAGTACCGAAAATAGTATAAGTTCGTACCAATTTTATTCATAATTAGTATCAAAATTGTATATGTTTCATACCAATTTTATATATATTTAGTACCAAAATTGTAAATGTTGCATACCAACTTCACGTGTAATAAGTACCGAATATAGTATAGGTTTTATACAAATTTCATGTGTAACTAGTACCAAAATTGTATTGGTTTCATACCAACTTCATGTGTAACTAATACGAAAATTTTATATGTTTCATACCAACTTCATGTGTAATAAGTACCGAAAATAGTATATGTTTCATACCAATTTCATGTATAACTTGTACCAAAATTGTATAGATTTCATATCGATTTCATGTGTAACATGTACCAAAATTGTATATGTTTCGTACCGACTGTAATGATTTCTCAAAATTAAAAGTTCAATTTTAATAGAGGGATATCATAGTCATTTTAATAAGAAATGGAGTTAGAACAAAATCTTAAGTTGCAGTAGGGAGTTTGAATTAAGTTTTCCTGATATGGGGACTGATTTCATAATTAAATTTGACTATAGGGATTTTTTTTTTTGCGTTGCCCCGTAAAGGCTATTATAATTGTAATAATTCTCGATTATTTAATTATGATAACCAATAATCAATTTTAATTATGGGTTTTATCTATTAATTTCTGTCTAATTTAAATATAAAGAAAATAAAAGCGTCCATTTCACTAGTCCTCGTACACACGGCCATCGTATTTATAAATGTAATTTCTTTTTGATGTAACATTTTAGAGAAATTCTCATTAGTTGTTATCATCGACTAACCATTATCCAATTAAAGTTGAAAAAATTTATTCACGCTACAAACACAAGAAGTTATTTTTCCCTGAAAAAAATTCTCAACGATAATATATGTTATAAATATAGAAAGTGTGAAAATTTGAAATACAAATATTAGAGATGTGTGGATACAAATATTAAAGATTTATTATAATGTTTGACTCCAGTTTTAACAATATCGTATATGTAAGAAAACAGCGGGTAGCGGCTGCAACAGGAGTTGAATATGCAACAACAATCCAAGGTCGCATACTCAGACGGAAACTAAGCTCCCACTCACGACCCATGTAACAAGCTACATCAAGTAAGAAGTGTAGAACATAGCTGCATTATAATATCATCATCTAGTTTGTCATAAATATAGGAAAAAACACAACTATATTCAGGGGTGGACACATGAATTTTTATAAGTGGGTAAAAAATAAAAAATGGAGGGCGAAATAAATTTTAGGGGGTCAAAATATGTAATTTTGAGGGGTAAATTGTAATTTTAAGGTGTAAAATATAATATCTTTTAGGTAATAATTTGACATTGTATCTCTTATGATTTTGACATAAAAATATATAATATGGGAGATAGACGTTATTTAAATTAGATAGGTGAAATTCATTATTCAAATTAGAGGAGATTCGTAGGTAATTTATATTTTTTAATATTATATACAGATTGTTTTGATATTGTCCGCTTCCTTATAAAGAGAATGTGGTGCATGCACACCGACGCTTGCTTTAAAGTCGTTAATTAATACTCAAAGAAGCACAGTATAAGGCGGTTTATGCAATATATATTAAAAAACAGAATCTGGGCCAGGTGCGCACAATATATTAAACCATAGTCCTAACCTAATTCTAATCCTAATTATGTATGGTGACTCAAACTTCCTCTTCTATTAGAATATTGTTATTTATCTAGCGACATGATGTGTACTTAATTTAAAATAAAAAATAAAATTTGAAACCCGTGTCTGACACGGTCGAGTGTCATATCCGACACAAAAATGACATTTTTAGGGGTTAATTGTATAATTTAAATTTTTTTTGACCAAAATAAAATTTGGATATGTTTGTTAAATTTTATGTTAATTGAAGTAATATATGTGTTAATATGGGTGATAAAATGATGATTTTAGTGAGATAATATGCATTGGTGTTAGCATGTGTGATATTATAATTATTCCAATTATATGGATTTATTTATACGCTTTTTGAATTTGGTAAGAATATCTTTGTTGCTATATCTGAGCGTGTCGTGTTTGTATCGTCGTGTCAGTGTTCGTGCAGATCTAAGATAAAACTAAAGATGATGATAGAACGGGCGTCTGATCTAAACCCAACCCCATAGGTTTGATTGGGTCGGTGGGTCTCGGGTCCTTCATTATTGTAACCGGTCTGGTCTCGGGGTACGAAGGATCAATAATGTTTGTTGGATCCACCAGTTGGTGCTTGTTAGTTAGAGGCTGACATACAATAAATTATTAATGCAGCAATTTAATATATTTATTTGAAACTTATATGTTTAAATAATATATTTAAATGTTCAAATATTTTGATTTGTAAGTGCTATTCCTCCTTCTTCTATTGGGTTAAAGAATACAACTTAGATACTAAATATACTTAGCCTTTGGTATCTTGTCTTTCAACGGTATTCAACCAACAAACTAAATCAACGGCCAACTCCATTCGGACATCACTATTCTACGATGGTGTTGGTAATAATATAATATTTGAATATATCAATATATATATACACTCTACGAATTCCTATAAAAGTAAATGGGACCTCATCTTTTTGACAATTTTCAGACAAAAAGCTTAAAACCAAAATAGTATAATTTTTGTATCAAAAATAAAATTCATCTACTTCAAACTTTACTTTAAAATAAAATATTTCTTATAATATTCATTTTAGTTTCATTTATAACAATTATTTTATTCAGTCAACTACTCATTATAAATTTATTATGTATTTACAATTTCAATAATATATTTATATATTCTTTAAATTACTATTTTTATTGTTATTAATTATTTTAATTTTATATTAAATAATTAAAATAAAAAACAAATAAAAAAATTAAAAAGAGTTACAGCGTTGCTACAGTGTTGTACCAAATTTGGTGCAACATTATAGCATTGCACCAAAGTACCACATGTTTTAGTGTTACGTTGGAGGGCCAATTGGCGCTAAAATGACATTCGATTGGAGTTGTCTTTAGTACATCCATCCAAATCACCAGTGACGGGATTATGGACGAATTGTTTGATGATGTCTTAACGAACATCATATCATTAGATTGGAGTATTCACATCCAATGTGAATATGCATATTCTTATCCAATGATTGTTATTCCCTTAAGGGTAATGCTCATGAAGATAGCAACACAGTAAACTGAATAGGGATAGGTAGCTAGGATAAGCTAATTGGCCAATTAAATTATAGTTGCTTATATATATAATTGCACCGCCAACTCCAAACCAAATGAAAGCTAATGGCATCATTAATTCCTTGAGAAATACTTTATCAGACTTTTAATGAATTAAATATTTTTTTTGATAGAATGAAGTAAACATTTAAAAGCACGAACACAGTTAGATTTGGTATATCTTGAGTTGGCCCTCCACAATAGTACAAAGAACCATAGTGAACTATTGATTCAAAAATCCACTATGGTTCATCCGGTATATATATATATTGTAATTATTATATTACATGTTAGTGAAGTAAATAAAAATGATTTGATTTAAATGAGATTGGAAATTTAGAAACGACAAATTCATACGGTTAATATAAAACAATTCAAAATACAAGAGTTTCCATTCCACACACACACAAAAAATAAAAATAAATAAATAAATAAATATATATATATATATATATATATATATATATAATAAAAATGATTTGATTTAAATGAGATTGGACAAATTCATCCGGTTAATATAAAACAATTCAAAATACAAGAGTTTCCATTCCACACACACAAAAAATAAAAATAAATATATATAATAAAAATGATTTGATTTAAATGAGATTGGAAATTTAGAAACGACAAATTCATCCGGTTAATATAAAACAATTCAAAATACAAGAGTTTCCATTCCACACACACAAAAAAGATAAAAAAAAATAAAAATAAAAATAAAAAAAAAAATATATATATATATATATATATTAACACGGAAAAAGTATGAAATTGAAAGATATTAGATTTACAGATGGGTCGTTGCAGCCCCACATATGTGGAATATTTAAAAGAAATTTATGGTCAAGATGTTAAGTATCATTGACATTGAGTTTATAAATATTTGCATTATGGGAATCCATAATTTCCAAGGATAACGATAACTTGTGGTAAAAAAAAACTTTCCCAATACACAATTGAAATTTTAAAACAAATAAAATAAATATGTAGCACGTGACAACATATTGATTTGAAAGCACCTATTTTTTTTTTTTTTGAGCGTTGAAAGCACCTATTTTGAGTCGCTGAAAATACTTGTTTTTAAGTTGTTGTTTGAAAACATAACAAGAAACTATTAATTCTGAAAAACAAAAATTTTATTGAACACCACCAAAGGTATTGCGGGGTTTAGTAGACCTCAATCTGTATATAGATCATTAAACAACATAAAGAAAAAAGAAAAATAAGACTAGATCAAGACCTCGTCAAATGAAAGACAAGTTTACAATAAACATAAATCCTAAGAATTTTTAATCTATGTGATAAGACTATCACATAGATTAAAAATATCTTTTGGTATAACTGTTAGTACTTTTTATTTAAATATAAGAATAGAATCAGTTTAAACAATTGTTATGAAATAAATTATACTGTATATAGCGATAAATTGAAGACTTAACAACAATAATCTGGAAACGATTTTGGACGAGGCCACAACAAGCCGTGTGCCCGTAAACTCAAATTTGTCCGCCTAAGCTTCTGGCCTCCTGGACAACTGAGTTCCAAGGTACAACGTCCAATCACCTCTGCTTGGATTGAAGCAGAATTCCGAGCAGACCCTTTCGAACACTAGTATGAATGATGAATAATTTTGGATTAACAAAACAATAGAGCTGGAGCAGTTTATATAGCTGAGCAGCATACCTCCCAAAGGTCTCAGAGATTAAATGTAATGCTTAGTTGGGTAGATGAAAAGTCTCAACACTTAACATCAGATATTAAGTCTCACATTTAACATCAGATATTAAGTCTCACATAAATCTGATATCAATTCTGCAGGAGATGAAAAGTCTCAAACTTAATACGCAGCAGAAGGGGAAAAGTCAAGGTAGGGAAAAGTCAATTTTTCAAAGAATCCGAGTAGTAAAAAGATAAGGCTGCCTTCTCGGCAGCGACACGCGCGACGCGGCGAGACGAGGCGAGACGAGTCGTGCGGACAGATGGACGGCGCGCGAGGGGCACTCATCTTTTCTACTTAACTACACTCTATTGATCAATTTCTCAATATAAACAAATCATAAGTGTCTCAAAATTCCAATGTGGGATTTCTTTAGCCAATTTACCATTCACATTTACTTACCAAATTTTGTTCTCATTTAACAAAACCCTTGGGCTTTTTTTTTTATTAATTTCAACAATCCCCCACATGAATGCAATATGGCGAAAAAATTACACAATGCACCAAGATGGAGATTTTAGAGTACTTTGAGAATTCACTGCATCATGATAGGTGGGGTTAACCTTGAATCTTCCTTAGTGAAATATCATCGGATATACTTGTCAACCAGTGGACGTGATGCCTTGAACTGTTCGACGTTTTATGTATACCAAGACAACAATACTCACACGGCTTCATCTCCACACTATTATTGGTTCTTTCGTTGTTGTCCATTTTGAACCTGGACTGCCTTGGTTGTTTCATGAATGCTCTAGAGATTTAGCCACTGGGCCATCTCATAGAAGTGGCCCCTTCACATTCGATATAGGCGATTTCTCCTGAGTAATATTCTGTCATACCACACTTTATCATCTTGAGATAGAAGAATCATTAAGAGCATGAGCTCAGCTGTGGGGTCTTCCCACCTTATCAGTGATTAATAGACAAGGAAGGACTAATCATGCATTAATAACATTCTAAGGTTCTGGTTGTTACATGAGCTATCAGAAATACAGGCCAAAATAAAGGACTTCAAAAATAAATTCATTACACTTCCAAAAGGATGTTCATGTTTAGATTTATACTACTCCTAGAGTAGATACTAATCAAGACTTGATTCCTATACATTCCTGTGTTCTTCGTAGCTCACTGCCTCAACCCGACCCCTTAGTCCTTTAGTCCAAAAGCGTACCTACAGGGACAACACATCATAAGCATATACAATCTCATTCAACATCATAAATCATCATAGTAAAAGAATGAAACATTGGTTAAGTAAACATGCCGGTTATTCATTACCTTCTTATCGTTGTCCCTGACTCATAATCATGCATATGGGCATCTTACCCTATGGCATCTTACCACATTATAAACATTGCATGGCCTCTTACCATGTGGGGCATCTTACCCCGTGGCATCTTACCACAATAACATCGCATGGCCTCTTACCATGTGGGGCATCTTACCCCGTGGCATCTTACCACAAATAGTATCGCATGGCCTCTTACCATGTGGGGCATCTTACCCCGTGGCATCTTACCACAAATAGTATCGCATGGCCTCTTACCATGTGGGGCGTCTTACCCCGTGGCATCTTACCACAATAACATCATGTAAACATCATCATATAAGCATCGTATAAACATCATCACATAAACATCGTATAAACTTCATGCAATAAAAGCATAGTTGTAGTATAAAGATGTGTGTTACCGTCCGATGCCCGTACGCCTCTTACGTACCTTTTCAAAAGGAGGAGGAGTCAACACACTTTATCTCCTTGATGGTGCCGGTACCTGGGATGGTTCTACAAGACCACACAATACCATATTAGATGCCTCAAAACCATCTCACATCATAAACTTAACAAAATAAAACATCATTATACTTGCCAACTTTCTGCCTCTCTCGATCGATCGGCCCAAGGTCTCGATCGATCGAGACACTGTGCACAAACAGTGCCTTAGTATTCTGCCTCGCTCGATCGATCGAAGCATTTTACCGATCGATCGAGAAGCTTCACCGATCGATCGAGAAATCCTTCGATCGATCGGCACCAAAATTTCAAAACATGCTTTAGACCTTCTGTCTCGCTCGATCGATCGGGACCAAATCTTGATCGATCGAGAGCTCTGAAAAAATCGGGATTTCCCCAGATTTTTGAGCACCTCTTTTTACACCAACATTTCTACTTCATAACACATCTTTCTTGCTGAAACAAACATGTAAAAAACTTCATAAAATATCCATGTAGGCACTTAAATCAAAGGTTTAACAAAACCTAAACTAACATGCATCATAACATCATCATAATCTTCATCCTCAACCAACCTTAAACAGAAACATAGTATGCTTATCTTTTCCCAGATTTTCGAGCATATAGTTTCATAACAAGAAATCTATCACATAAATCATGTAAAAAGCTCGAACAACCATGCTAGTAGTTACATAATACTACCATGTAAGCATTCATACCAAGGTTTCACCCAAACCTACACTTAACATGCATAAGAATCGTTCAACAAAACCCAACTCAATCCAAGACTCCGAAAAAACAGAGTAAGGCTTACCCCTCTACTTTTGCTCCTCTTTTTGCAAGGTTTTAGACACACTTCTAACCAAGCTTTTCCTTGCCTTAATGCAGCTAAATCTGGAAAGAAAATGGAGGAGAGGAGGAGGAGAAGGGAATGGAGGAGAGTTGATTGGAAAGTAATGAGTGCAAGCATGGGTTGCCAAGTGGGAAAAGGTATGGGTTGCCAAGTGGGGGAGGGGAGGTGGCCGAGTAGGGGGGGGTGGTGTGGTTGGGGTGCCTTGTGGTGTTTAATTGTGTCCCGGTATTTAGTACGATGTATTAAAATATCCTCACTCGATATTTTCTAACTTCATTTAATTAATACATCCTTAAAAACACTCAACATGCCCCCCAAATCACATCATCATATCGTAATTATATTCCCCCAAATTAATTACACCACAACCCTTAAACATAACATAAATCATCATCATAGCACATGATCATATAACATTTCGGGGGTATTACATTACTCCCCGACTTATAAGATTTCGTCCTCGAAATCCACATGCATCATCATAATGGAACTAAACATTAAGAACATACCAGAGAATAGTTCCGGATAGTGCTGCACCATATGCCGTTCCGTCTCCCATGTAGCCTCCTCGACACCCCGACGATCCCACTGAACTTTGACCATCGGTATAACTTTACTTCGTAGTCTGCGATCCTCACGATCCAGAATTCTGATTGGTCGTTCTACGTAGGACACATCTGAGTCTAACTGAACTTCTGAAGGCTGTAAGACATGAGACGGGTCTGGCTCATACTTCCGTAACATGGAGACATGGAAAACATCATGTATGCCAGACAAGGATGGCGGTAAAGCCAAGCGATATGCCAAAGTACCGACACGCTGTAAAACTTCATATGGCCCAACATACCTCGGAGATAACTTCCCCCGCATCCCAAAACGAACCACACCCCTGAAGGGCGAGATCTTTAAGAAGACCCTGTCTCCTAACTGGAATTCTAGCGGTCGCCGCCGCTTATTTGCATAGGCCGCTTGCCTATCCTGGGCCACTTTCATCTTCTGGCGTATCAACTTTATCTTACCTTCCATATCCTTTATCATATCCGGTCCTCCGACCGCTTGCTAGTCAAGTCCTCCCAATACAGTGGTGATCTACATCGTCGTCCATACAGAGCTTCAAAAGGAGCCATTTGAATGCTCGCCTGATAACTGTTATTATAGGAGAACTCTACCAGTGGCACTGAATCCTGCCATGGAGTATCAAACTCCAGAATACATGCCCTCAACATGTCCTCGAGCGTCTGAATGGTACGTTCTGTTTGGCCGTCTGTCTGAGGGTGATAGGCCGTACTCAGTCTCACCTCTGTGCCCAAAGCTGTCTGGAGACCCTCCCAGAAATGTGAAGTGAACCTCGGGTCCCTGTCAGACACTATCGAGACTGGGATACCATGCAATCTCACCACATCCCGTATATACAACTGGGCCATCTTCAAGTATGTATATGACATACTGTAAGGGATGAAATGAGCCGTCTTCGTCAGCCTATCCACGATCACCCAGATCGCGTCAAATCCTGAGGCCGTCCTCGGTAAGTGGGTCACGAAGTCCATAGATATATGCTCCCACTTCCATTCAGGCACCTCTAAGCTCTTCAGCTCACCACCAGGCCTCTGCCTCTCTGCCTTTACTTGTTGGCAGATCAAACATCTTTTCACAAACGTGATCACCTCACGCTTCATGCGTCTCCACCAGAATTGATCGCATAGATCTTTGTACATCTTCTTTCCCCCTGGGTGGATACTGAAACGACTACTGTGAGCCCGCTCCAATATTCCTCTACGCAGTCCTGGTGCATCTGGGACTACCCATCGGTTGCCCAGTCTCAAAGAATCATCCTCAGCCACTCTAAACTTGGATGGCTGACTCTGAAGTACTAATGATGCCCATCTCTGAACCTCACTATCCGACTTCTGGGCCTTCCTGATCGCCTCAAATATATCTGGCTCCGCCAATATGGTCGACACTCGTACAGGCGACGTGTCTACTTCGAAATCATAGCCCAGATGGCAATAAGAAGTCATTAAGGCCGACAAACACATAACATCCTCTGCAGTACTCTTCACCTTCCGACTTAAGGCGTCTGCTATTAAGTTTGCTTTACCTGGATGGTACTCAATTTCACAATCATAGTCTTTGAGTAAATCCATCCACCTTCTTTGCCTCATATTCAACTCTGCCTGAGTGAATAAGAACTTCAGGATTTTATGGTCCGTAAAAATAGTGAAAGACGTGCCATACCAGTAATACCTCCAGATCTTCAAGGCAAATATGATGGCCGCCAGTTCCAAATCATGCACTGGATATCTAGCCTCGTGTAGCTTCAGCTGCCTTGATGCAAAAGCCACCACGTGCTTATCTTGCATTAACACGCAACCCAAACCCTGTAATGACGCATCCGTAAACAAGGCGAACCTTTTATCCTCAGACGGAATCACCAGCACAGGCGCTGTAGTCAAACGACGCTTCAGCTCTTGGAAGCTTTCCTCACAAGCCTCAGACCAAAAGAAGGGGACTCCTTTCTGAGTCAGCTGTGTCAGGGGTTTGGCAATCTTCGAAAAACCTTCGACGAAACGTCGGTAATAACCTGCCAAACCGAGAAAACTCCTTATCTCAGGTACAGAAGTGGGTGCAGCCCACTCCATCACAGCTTCAATCTTCCTGGGATCCACAGATATCCCATGGCTAGATATGACATGGCCTAAGAATACCACGCTGTCCAACCAGAACTCGCACTTGCTAAGCTTTGCATATAACTGATGATCCCTAAGGATCTGAAGCACTGTCCTCAAGTGCCTTACATGCTCTTCTTCAGTCCGAGAGTAAATAAGTATGTCGTCAATGAAGACTACGACGAACTGATCCAAATATGGCTGGAACACCCTGTTCATCAAACTCATGAAGACAGCTGGGGCATTCGTCACCCCAAAAGGCATGACCAGGAATTCATAGTGCCCATATCTAGTCCGGAAAGCCGTCTTCTGAACATCATCTTCTCTTACTCTAATCTGATGGTACCCCGACCTCAGATCGATCTTACTGTAGAGCTTCGTACCCTGCAACTGATCGAACAAGTCATCGATCCTCGGAAGTGGATACTTGTTCTTTACTGTAGCTTTGTTCAGCTGCCTATAGTCAATGCATAGACGCATCGATCCATCTTTTTTCTTAACAAATAAGACAGGCGCACCCCATGGTGATACGCTAGGGCGTATGTAGCCTTTGTCTAGGAGCTCTTGCAATTGAATCTTTAGCTCTCTTAGCTCCGCTGGTGCCATCCTATACGGGGCACGAGAAATTGCAGGCGTCCCTGGTAGTAACTCAATCCCAAACTCGACCTCTCTCGTCGGTGGGAATCCGGGAATCTCCTCCGGAAAGACATCGGGAAACTCCGCCACTACAGGCACATCCTCAACCTTTAATTCCTTCCTCTTTTCCGTCATATCAACCGCATAGATAAGATATCCTGCATGACCTCGTTCCAATAGCCGTGCCATCTTGACAGCAGATATTAACGGAATCTTCGGACGGGAACCATCCCCATAAAATGTCCACTGGACTCCCAATACAGATCTAAATCGGACAGTCCTCTGCCTGCAGTCTACCACTTCCTGATACTTGTTCAGAACATCGATGCCCACAATGCAATCGAAGTCTGTCATTCCCAGCACAATCAAATCTGATCTTAACTCATTATCCTCAAAATAAATGAGGCCATCGTAGACAATCTGATTCGTAGTCAAACTTCTTCCAGCGGGGGTCGAGACCATAAGAAGCATGGGGGACGGAGAAGTGCATATGTGGTGCCTTTCAACAAAACTCGTCGACACAAAAGAGTGTGACGCACCTGTGTCTATCAATATAAGAGCAGGGTGCGTAAATAAAAGACACGTACCCGCTATAACTTCCTCCGGAGCCGCTGTAGCCTGCTCCCTCGTCAAAGCATACACCTGTCCCTGAGGTGGTCCCGCGGGCTGACCTCCATACTTTCTTGGCACAAAAGGTGGCCTGTGTTGTGCCGTTCTATCCGCAGGTCTCCCCGTAGAGTTCTGCTGTCTTCCCCTGTTGGGACACTGCCGAGCGAAGTGGCCTTTGTCGCCACAGACATAGCAGCCTACACAATCCTTTGCCAAATGTGGTAGTCCACATATAGGGCACTGAACTCTTCCAGATCTGTCTCCCTGAGGCTGTCCTCTCCCAGATGGAGCATCATTCCTACCTTTTCCTTTCCATCGATTCTCGGGCCTCTTGCCACTGAATCTCGATGCTGAAGTGTTCCCCCTAGGCTTAAACTGATCACCCCTGGGCTTCAAATTGTCAGAAGTGGATCTCTGAGGGGGTGCTGGAGGTGGCACTGCATCGGGATATGCGCCAACTCCCAGTTCAGCTAGCTCAGCTCGTGAGAGTGCATCATCAAAACAGGCAGGGCCATAGGTAATTACTCTGTCATATAGTTCAGGCCTCAAGCCCTTCATGAAGTTCCGCATCTTCGCTTGAGTGCTTGCAGCAATGTGTGGCACATATCGCAGTAAGGAACAGTAATGTAGAGCATAGTCAGATACAGGCATGGTACCTTGTCTTAAACTGGTAAACTCATCCTCCTTGGCCTGTCTTGCAGCGGCTGAGAAATAGCGGTTCAGAAACCGCGTTCGGAACATCTTCCAGTTCACTTCCTGTCCCAGAGCCTCTTGCTCAATCACTGTGGTTTTCCACCACATCAGTGCCTTCTTGGACAGCTGGAATTCTGCTAATCTGATCCAGGCCGTCTTTGCACAAGGTGCTGCCACAAATATCTGTTCGATCCTCTCTAACTATTCCTCAGCTTTCTCTCCTGATTCAGTTCCCTCGAACATCGGAGGTCGATACATCATAAACTGAGCCAAGCTCAATTCCCCAGGTAGCAACTGCTGTTCGGAGGGTTCTTCGCCCAAGGCTGGTGGTGGCAATGGATTCGTACGCCCAGCACTTGCATTTACACTAATGGCGTCACCCACTTCTATGTTTGCTGCCATGCCGCTGCAACACAAGGGTTAATAACAATACCAAAAGCAGTTCATAAAAGTCATCGTTAGATAATTGAGCATGTTAGCATAACATCTTCTTCTTTATGAATAACATACATATAAACATGTTCAAAAGTAAGCACCTAGCTAACTTATTGCTAAGGCTACCCTTCGCTCATTCCCGAGTTATCTAACCACTGCTCTGATACCACTAATGTGGGGTCTTCCCACCTTATCAGTGATTAATAGACAAGGAAGGACTAATCATGCATTAATAACATTCTAAGGTTCTGGTTGTTACATGAGCTATCAGAAATACAGGCCAAAATAAAGGACTTCAAAAATAAATTCATTACACTTCCAAAAGGATGTTCATGTTTAGATTTATACTACTCCTAGAGTAGATACTAATCAAGACTTGATTCCTATACATTCCTGTGTTCTTCGTAGCTCACTGCCTCAACCCGACCCCTTAGTCCTTTAGTCCAAAAGCATACCTACATGGACAACACATCATAAGCATATACAATCTCATTCAACATCATAAATCATCATAGTAAAAGAATGAAACATTGGTTAAGTAAACATGCCGGTTATTCATTAACTTCTTATCGTTGTCCCTGACTCATAATCATGCATATGGGCATCTTACCCTATGGCATCTTACCACATTATAAACATTGCATGGCCTCTTACCATGTGGGGCATCTTACCCCGTGGCATCTTACCACAATAACATCGCATGGCCTCTTACCATGTGGGGCATCTTACCCCGTGGCATCTTACCACAAATAGTATCGCATGGCCTCTTACCATGTGGGGCATCTTACCCCGTGGCATCTTACCACAAATAGTATCGCATGGCCTCTTACCATGTGGGGCATCTTACCCCGTGGCATCTTACCACAATAACATCATGTAAACATCATCATATAAGCATCGTATAAACATCATCACATAAACATTGTATAAACTTCATGCAATAAAAGCAAGGTTGTAGTATAAAGATGTGTGTTACCGTCCGATGCCCGTACGCCTCTTACGTACCTTTTCAAAAGGAGGAGGAGTCAACAGACTTTATCTCCTTGATGGTGCCGGTACCTGGGATGGTTCTGCAAGACCACACAATACCATATTAGATGCCTCAAAACCATCTCACATCATAAACTTAACAAAATAAAACATCATTATACTTGCCAACTTTCTGCCTCTCTCGATCGATCGGCCCAAGGTCTCGATCGATCGAGACACTGTGCACAAACAGTGCCTTAGTATTCTGCCTCGTTCGATCGATCGAAGCATTTTACCGATCGATCGAGAAGCTTCACCGATCGATCGAGAAATCCTTCGATCGATCGGCACCAAAATTTCAAAACATTCTTTAGACCTTCTGTCTCGCTCGATCGATCGGGACCAAATCTCGATCGATCGAGAGCTCTGAAAAAATCGGGATTTCCCCTGATTTTTGAGCACCTCTTTTTACACCAACATTTCTACTTCATAACACATCTTTCTTGCTGAAACAAACATGTAAAGAACTTCATAAAATATCCATGTAGGCACTTAAATCAAAGGTTTAACAAAACCTAAACTAACATGCATCATAACATCATCATAATCTTCATCCTCAACCAACCTTAAACAGAAACAGAGTATGCTTATCTTTTCCCAGATTTTCGAGCATATAGTTTCATAACAAGAAATCTATCACATAAATCATGTAAAAAGCTCGAACAACCATGCTAGTAGTTACATAATACTACCATGTAAGCACTCATACCAAGGTTTCACCCAAACCTACACTTAACATGCATAAGAATCGTTCAACAAAACCCAACTCAATCCAAGACTCCGAAAAAACAGAGTAAGGCTTACCCCTCTACTTTTGCTCCTCTTTTTGCAAGGTTTTAGACACACTTCTAACCAAGCTTTTCCTTGCCTTAATGCAGCTAAATCTGGAACGAAAATGGAGGAGAGGAGGAGGAGAAGGGAATGGAGGAGAGTTGATTGGAAAGTAATGAGTGCAAGCATGGGTTGCCAAGTGGGAAAAGGTATGGGTTGCCAAGTGGGGGAGGGGAGGTGGCTGAGTAGGGGGGGGGGGGGTGGTGTGGTTGGGGTGCCTTGTGGTGTTTAATTGTGTCCCGGTATTTAGTACGATGTATTAAAATATCCTCACTCGATATTTTCTAACTTCATTTAATTAATACATCCTTAAAAACACTCAACATGCCCCCCAAATCACATCATCATATCGTAATTATATTCCCCCAAATTAATTACACCACAACCCTTAAACATAACATAAATCATCATCATAGCACATGATCATATAACATTTTGGGGGTATTACATCAGCCTTCCCAAAATACAGGTCTATCACTCTTTCATCACAAGAATAGGCAAGGACATTGCTTTCTTGATAGTAGCTGGATCCTTTTTCAACATATATGTCAGGAAATCAGATACAAAAGACTTCTCTTTTCTTGCTCATTTGCTTCGTCTATGCGATTCTACATTCTTTTGAGATTCCCTATCCCCAAATATCTCTCAACATTGGTTTCAGTCACTGTCTGAATTTTGTGGGGAAATATTTCCTCAAAGAATGAAGCATCCCTAGCCTAAAAGATAGTATTTACATCCATCTGCATTATCTGACTTGTGTACTAGAAATCGATAGCACTACTATCTTGCGCATATCAGATAAATATACAATCTACTGTCTTACGTCCTATCGTAGTCCGTTTAGAAGGAGGAATTGATACCTATGCTAGACAGCCCCAAACCCTTAAAAAATTGTAGTTAGGTGCGACCTTTCCACAATTCATAAGGCGTTTTATCCAACTATTTATGTGGTACTTTGTTTAGCACATAGTTGGCGGAAAGCAAAGCTTCTCCCCACCATTTCGAGGTAAGTCAGAACTTATAAGCATTGCATTCATCATTTCCTTAAGAGATTATTCTTTCCAGCTCGGGAGAAAAATGCGCAGTGGTTTGATGAATAATACCACTCTCAATACATATTTGTGCAATTGGTGACTCATATTTACCGCCTTGGTCACTTCGAAGATTTTTTTATCGAATTGATTCTCAACTTCATTCTTGTAGTGAATGAGCATGTCAATTGCTTCGTCTTTACTTCTCATTAAGTAGACATAACAATAACTTGTACAATCATCGATAAAAGTTAATAATTTTTACCTCCTCTAGATTGTACATACTGTAGATCGCATACATCCTTATGTATCAATTTTAACGGTTCAGTGATTCGCTCAATTGAGTGGAATGAAGACTTAGTTAATTTGGCCTCTACACAAGTCTCACACTTGTGTTTATGGTTGATATTAAATTTAGGTAATAGATTAAGAGACATTAGTAGCTAGCCTCACAAGAATAATAAAACTTTAAAGTTTTATTAGCCACACTGGCAACAATCATTACATTATTTTTGCTTGTGCTAGCCTCATTGGCTGCATTTACACCAATCTCAACATCTATACTAGACTTAACCTTAGGAGCTAAAGTCATTACAGTCATCTTGAAGATGTTATTGGCCAAGTAGCATTTGCCCACGAACATACCACCCTTGGACAGAATGACTTTGTCGAATTCAAACACGAGCCGAAAACCTTTCTTGTTCTGCACTGCTCCCTATGAGATTCTCTTGGATCTCTAGCACATGGAGCACATCGGTAAGAGTCAAGTCTTTTCCGAAAGTCATCTTTAGCACAACCGTCCCCTTGCCTTATACTTTTGAGACTGGTGAATTTCCCATGTAGCAGTGCTCACCAACTACCGGTTGATAGGTCTTAAACATCCATTTGTTGGCTCCTATGTGGCGAGTACCCCAGTGTCCACCCATCATTACTTAGAGTTCCCACCAACAAGGTTCACCTCCGACATCACAACAGTCAGCTGCAGCTCTTTGCATTGCTCAGCAACGCTCTTGCCATCTATCATTCGCTAGTAATGGAATCGTCCGGTAACAAATTTCTTTGCGCCTGTGCCGTCAACTTTGTACTTAATTTCTAATGATTCCCAAAGAGCCTTCGCAGTTTCTTTGGGGGAATACATATTGAAAATTGCATCATCAAGAGAACTCAATACGTAGTTGCGACAGAGGTAGTTGCCATTCATCCACGATTCGACTATTACAGCAGATTGAGGATCCTCTTTGTCCTCCACTGGTTTATCCTATTTGAGAAACTGGTCAAGTTCAAGGTGGTCAAGAAGAACATCATTTTCTGCTGCCAACGCTTAAAGTTGGAACCTTTGAACTTTTCCGGTTTCTCAAATTGAGAGAACGACATTGGGTTTCTCAGAACTGTCATAACGACATCAGCGCCGCTAGTTTTCACCACTGGAATCTCAGTATTCTCAGCATTTCAGTTTGGAATCTGGTCAGCCATAAGCTAAACAGAACACAAACGACACAGCACAAATAATATCAAACTAGTTTTAAAAATAACAGTATAAATACTTTGATAGTGCACAAACAATGATTAGTTGAAAATTCAAAAATTATGTAATTAGCAAAGTATGGTTTTCCAAAATATTCAGATCCAAAAACAGAAAGAAAAAGAAAAAAATTGAGTTTACGATTGCTGGCACTTTTTTTTTTAAATAGAAGTGTAGAATCAGTTTAAACAATTGTGATGAAAATAAATTATACTATATATAGAAACAGTATACTTACAGCAACAAATAAATCGAACTACAAAAAAGGTAGACTTACAGCACCAATGATAATTGAAGACTTAACAAATACGAATCTGGAAATGATTCTGGAGGCCAAAACAAGCTGTATGCGCGTAAACTCAAATTTGTCCGCCTAAGCTTCTGGCCTCATGGACAACTGAGTTTCAAGATACAACGCCTGAAGCAGAATTCCGAGCAGACTCTTTCGAACACTAGTAGTGTGCAGTGCTTTCAAAGAGTATGACATGTATTAATGAAGAATGATTTTGGATTAACAAAACAATAATGCCGGAGCAGCTTATATAGTTGAGCATCAGATCTCCCAAATGTCTCAGAGATCAAATGTAATGCTTAGTGGGGTAGATGAAAAGTCTCAACAATTAACATCAGATATTAAGTCTCACACTTAATACAGATTTAAGTCTCACACTTAAATATGATATCAATTCTGCAATAGATGAAAAATCTCAAACTTATACATAGTAGAAGGTGAAAAGTCAGGGTATGTGAAAAGTCACTTTTTCCATAAATCCGAGTAGTAAAAGATAGGGCTTCCTTCACGGTAGCGGCACGAGCGACGAGACGAGCTGAGCTGAGCCGAGCGGACTGACAGAAGGACGGCGCGCGCGAGGGGCACCCATCTTTTCTACTTAACTATACTCTATTGATTTATTTCTCAATATAAACAAATCATAAGTGTCTCAAAATTCCAAAATGTGATTTCTTTAGCCAATTTACCATTCACATTTACTTACCAAAATTTGTTCTCATTTAACAAAACTTTTGGGCTTTTCATTTATTAATTCCAACAATAACAAGCAAGATAGCTTTGTTGTCGAGGCAAGAGTTCGACTCTTTGTCCTTGAAACGATATTGTCTAGCTATGGTGCTCACAGTTCAACGGTAATTCGTCCCCCAAGATACAACGACTATGTTTCGTGATAGAAGCACTTCAAATAATTAATCCACAAAACACTCAAACTTTTAAACAAGATGAACAATCAGAACGTGCAGAAAATTCTGCAGGAATTTGACTTCTATCTTGTGTTTAATATATCAAAAATGTCTTTAGTTCTCAAAGTAGTAGTTTTATATATAGTACATTATTAGATGCCACGAAAATACATCACTTGGATGCATTTTTCAATATGTCAAATGATACACAACCTTTCACAAAACTGATTTTTCGACGTTTTGGACACATACATAGCGCATAGCCGCACCATATGATGCGCCTATGCACAACATTATCTACATGGAATAATTTTATTCTAGGCATTACCCCCACTGACCGGTTTTTCCTGGGCAGTGGTTTTGTGTAGTTTTTTTGTTCCTTTTCAATATTTTTGACTTTTATATGCTTAATTTCAATTCATTAAGCATATTTTCCAACATCACTCGCCATTGATATTCCAAAGATAGCTTGTGTGATTAGTTGCAATATTGTTGAGATAAGTTCATAAAGCATGTGTGGGAGGACATATGAACCGGAGCCAGAATTCATATGTGAAGCCACAAAATATGAAGAAGACGAGGCAAGCATGGGTGAGAAAATTGCAAGAAATCAACCATGTTCTGGAAAGCTCAGCACCATTAAGGAAGGTCAACCAAAATAAAACCATCCGAACTGATAAATCTGATAGAGCACGAGAATGTCGTAATGGTGATGCATAAGTAAGATAGGGACGGTTATGAGCATGGGCGTATGCAGGGGAGGTTTGGGGCTAAGCAATTGAAATGTTTGTTTTACGCCTCCAATTCTAATAGAGCCCCAAATTTTTAGACCTTATGTTTATTAAGTATAGAGTTGATGATCTCAAAAAAAAAATTGCGTCCATGTATTTAATTAAATCCATATTAATAGGTGATTACAGGGAATCATACAATTACCTTTCTCTCTCACTCTAAAAAATATCCCTTGTACTGAATTATATTAAAAAATATGATGATATATTTTGTTCCGACAGATTAAATTTCTATATAATTGTGATTCGTAAAAATTGTCTAGTTCTTGAAAATTACCTTAAACATAATATGCCTTCTGACGGTTTAGAATTATTTTCGAAGTTAACAGTCTTAAAAAAATTGCAATTGTAGAAATTAAAAACCCAATTGAAATATTTAATTTAATAAAAAAATCTTAATGGTTTTCCCAATTGTTTTATAACATAAATAATATTACTTACTATACAAATTACAGTTACATCTGAATAAAGAAGTTTTTCAACTGTTATTTGAAAAATTACAGTTTACATACTCAATTTACTTGAATTGTAACACTTTGCATGCTATTGACTCGATTTTGTATTTTTGTCGAAGATTTATCGCCGAATTCGATCATCACCTACTCAAATATAGCAATTTAAGCTAGTTATTCCAAATTTTTTAAAAAACAAAATAATATTTTTAGTATCAAAATTCTCTAATTAACGATTACTGAAAATGAAATTTTGACACTCCCAATATTAATTTTGATTTTTTAAAAATTTGCAATAACTAGTTTAAATGGATCTAAGTTTGAATATATAAGGCTATGATTATGCAGCGATAAATTTTCAACTAAAACATAAAATCGAGTCAAAATAAAGTGTTATAATTCATGAAATCTGAGGATGTAAACTGTAATTATTTAAACAATGGTTGCAAAGTGAAATTTGGACCAAACTATATGATGTTTTTGGTAATTTTCCCAAAGTTTAATAATTAATTGCATCGTAAAATATAAGAAGTAAGTTTTAGTTTAATATTCATTTTATTGTTTTAGTTTTAAGTAAATGCCTCATTTTTATACTTGTTTAAAGTCTTCAAAAAATTTGAGCCGCCCTTGAACGTGTGATCATGTCCACACCCTAGTACTGCACTACGGGTTTTCTTCTCTTATCGACTCCTAATTTTAAGGAAAAAAATCATCTTCCCTTATTTATTTCAGGTTCAATACGGATTATAATTGTTTTATTATGTATTCTTTATTTAGTATATTTATTATTAATACTCATATGTTTATTATTTTAGTTCCACAACTAGTCGGCTACCATTCAAATGATCCAAAAGAAGCAAACTTAGTGACTTGTTACCTATATCACAAAGCAGTCATAGGCTACGGGGATGCCCAACCGATAGGAACCCCCAAAAAGCAAACTTAGTGGCTTGTTACCTATGTCACAAAGCAAAGTCACAGGCAACGAGGGATGCTCAACCGATAGAAACCCTAGAAAGCGGAGCACTTACATAATAGAAAGATAGCTTATTGATATGGTCCCAAATTTTTTATGTTCGGTAGAAATAAGTGTAATAAAAAATGTATGAGAGACACCACAATTTTTTTACGTGGAAAACCCTCCAAAATAAAGCGAAAAACCACAGGACCTTGTCCAGTATAAATTTTTCATTATAAACATTGATATGTTACAGGAGTTTGATACAATATTTAAACAAGGAATTTAAGCAAAATACAAGAATAAAAGAGGCCGAACAAACAATGTATTATACTCTCTTTGGTATTTTTCCTGCCCAAAAAGTCCAACCCCTTGCAATGGCGCTTGAATTTGTAGTGTTGAATCTGGAAGTTAATGCGCGTCAAATCCCAGACACAATCTCCTATGATCGTGGCATTATTGTCTGAAGATGTGTTCGATAAATACGCACGTCATCAACATACATTTGTCCGCACACGTTGATTACCATTATGTTCGGGTCTCCGTATAGTTTGACCAAGCATAGCAGGTATTGATCTCTTCAGGTAACATGTGTTCGGGGTTTTGTGTTCGGTGTATTTTTTGCTCGGCACTTGTATGAGATTTTACCCGAAGAAACTGTTCATCCTATGACATCACCTCACCCCTGAAGAAAAGCAAGACGAGAGCATTGAGGGTAAAATCCGGATTCTGAGTTGTTCGGGGGTTTTCCCACTCTTTTCTCCCGCTCAATATTCAAAAATATTTCGCGGCATTTGGTGTACCAAAGTCCATCTGTTACCGTTCATCTGACCTATTTTTGATGGTGTTGATTAAACGACGGTTCAACTGCCCCCCTTAGAAATAGAGATCATATCCTGTCATTTTTCACATTTGCTTCAATCTGCTTCAGATCTAGCATTAGACGATCGAGCAAATTCTCTTAAGAATTCTCGAGCACTTCAACAAGTATGTTGTAAGGCCACAACACTTAAACTCGTCATTAGTTCATTTATGACGTCATATGTGTATAAATTTTTCATTTTTCTTTTCATTCTTGAAAAAGAATCATTTCATGTTTCCCATAATCCCATGACATAAATAATGTTCAACATTATATCATCTCTACCAACAATTAGACTCAAAGATTTCGCCCATTACCATCTCCATTACACCACTTTTACATTGTGGGTTTTTATAAAAATTTGGGCAGAGTCTCCCCATAAACTGAGCTATCCGGAAATGAAAACACATCACATAACATGACTCCCGACCACGGACAACACGATACTAAACAGAATATAGAAACACAAGTAAATTCCCAGCCAGGGAAGACACCACACTAATAAGACAACAAAAGTGGGTTTCAACACCCTTATACAGTCCATATACAGATACAAGTGCTCACAGAAGAGCAACGAATAACGGATACACATCCGGATGCATAATTAGTATAAATACCAACCGCTCAACCTCGTATATCGGCTCAATCTCATACTATGCTTCTGGAAGCATCATCCAACAAGGTTCGAGCCTAGTACGCCAAAGCAGCATCGTACATGTTGTACCTGTTTCAACAGAAAGAGCCCCCACACAGGGTGAGCACACTCCAACTCAATAATCGATCACAAATCAACATACGAAATCATAATGCAACAATTTAGATTATTCAAACTCATAAAATATACTCCCTGTACAATTCCAAATCTGTATAGCTTCCACACACTGTTCCTGTTTCAAACTCACGCACTTCATAATGTCAAGTTTAGTATTGTCACTGAAAATGTAATACTCAACAACACTTATGAATTCAATACAATGACAATATATTATTTATGCTCAAACATAAATAGTTCAACATCAATGTGAACCTGGTTATCCCAATGTAACCCTGGTTATCCCACCATCTCATTCTCGATACTTTCTCATATCACTCATGCCCACGGCATCAATACTCAACTAGTATAATCGGATCACGTACCACTACGTGTCCCCCATAACTCGTATATGAAACTCATTTGTTAAAGTCAAACACTTACCTGAAACATCATATTCAAAATTGCATGTATACATGAATGTATAGATACTAGATATACCTGCTCGTACGTCACCACGTACCTTATAGTAGACAACATGAACAAGCTATCATCAACGTCTGAAGTCTCCTGTAGAGTCTATACCGAACATCAATTCAATATTAGCTCATAATCCGAGCAATGAACGTCCATCAAATAGTTCTTACTTTCATTTCCATATCACAAATCAATAACTCAATATTATGAATCAAATCATAATCAATACTTTGGATGCACACATCCTCACATTAATCATGATATAACATTGGTAATGCAAAACCCCATCATCTCCCACCATCCGCTACATTACACACATGATGCGGGATACACAAACCCATACGTGCAAGATCACGCCTAACTCACATAGTAGTTCACTAGACACGCAAGTTCAACAGAGGAAAGAAAGTGCAAGGGTGTATGTATAATAATATACAACTAGTGTCTAACTAAAACAATCCAATTGACATGCTCCAAACATTCAAACCCACCCCGAGGTGGTTCAAACCAAGACATGAAAGAAAGGGTCCATGTAGATAAGAGATTCTACCCCTTTAATCAAATTCCCTTAATCCCAACATAAAGTCATTTATTTGAAGAAATTCAACTTTAACAAATTAAAGGTGCATTGGATTCCAAATTCTTGATTTAGAACTCACTATAAGATTAGTAACTCAACAAGGTGACATAAATCAATAACACATGCTATGCTATCCAATTGAGCATAAATATCACCATAACTCTATTCCATGTCAACACATACTAGCATGAATCTAGTCTTCACCTTTTAACAACAATGACATTAAATCACGACATTTAATCACCAATTCATTTTCAACAATTATCCGTTCAATAATGTGAGTTATGATTAAATCCCTACAATTAACAACATTTTCATGCTATCCAATTCCCAATTGTTCATACTCAATTTATCGTCACATAATCGCCTTAACCCATTACCCTAATTTAAGTTAACTTTTTACATTAACAAAACATCATCCAACCACAAGGCACAACATATATAGAGGTCTTGTACCTATACCAATACATGTTGGAACACACATTTTCTTGTATAAACTTCACCTACACACACTAATACATGCTGGATACAATCACACACACAGAACACACACTAATCTGCACACAGAACACACACACGCACACACACTGCTGCACACATGAACACACACACTAGCAACACTTCCAAAATGCTAGCAAAAATCGAACCAAAGCTCATCAAAAATTCGAGGGATTTCAGGAGAATAATGACTAAGGGACGACGAGGATTACCCACAAAAAAATCGGAAGAAAATCGCTCCAAAATCGGACGAATTTGCGATTTTTATCCGCGCGCTTCCTTGCAAGATCCGGACGCGATCGGCGACGAAACTTCAAGATCTTGGTATGGAAAGATGCGCCTGGAAGAGACGAAGACGGCGGCGGTTCGGACGCGCCGGAAAGAGCTCGGACGGCGGCGTGCGTGCGGCCTGAACGGAGCAGGGTCGAGCAGCAGCGAAGGAGAGGGAATCGGGATTTCAGTGCATGTTTTTACACGTTTACTGTGTGTCCGAAAAAATGCCCAACATAACATATTTATTTGTATCCTTGTCCGGTTTTGTACATCGAAGTGTCGCCGGTGCACTGATATATTATTTTTCCAACTACCAATCGGGATTTATACACACTCCAAAAACCCAAAACTTAAATTCTTCATTTTAATTAACTTATCTCTAAAATATTATCGGAGTATATTTTACAACCTCAAATTATTTTATGATTCGATTAACTCGTCAGTTGACCTTCACTTGGTCAATTCCACTTCTAATTAATTAATTCTAAAATTAATTATCACTAAAATCCAAATCATATTTAGTCCAACAAATGATTAATAATAATCTGGACATCACATATGTCTTCTTCCTCAGATGATTCCTCCATGCGACAAATCGATGAGTATGATATTTATGTGGGAGAAGGATGTTCCAGCCTTCCTCCTCTGCCTTCTTCCTCATTGGATATCGAAGATACAATACGCTCTTATAGTTCTTCGGCCGTTCGGAGGAGAATGAGCAAGATACACCGAATAGGTCTTAGTAGCAGCTAAGGTTCCTTGGTTTGAAATTTTTGAATCAAGGATTCACACTAGCCAACATCTCTCCCGAATCCGAGCTAAATGGGAGATTTCTGAGGACTCTTCTATCATTGTTCCCTCCTTAGGGTCACGTCCCTACTTGCCCTTCAAGGCTATTTTCCTTTTTACTTAGACCAGTTCCGAGGGGGTTTTCCTTTTCCTGTTCCCCCTTTCTTTCTCGACGTTGCTAACTACTTCATTGTTTCCCTTAGTCAACTGTTCCCCAACAGTTATAGATTAGTAGATGGTTTCTTCATGGCCTTTCTTTTATAGGCTTTACCCATACTCCTGAGCTCTTTCATCGTTTCTTTCAATTGAATAAAAAGAGGTTGGCCATTTTTGCTTCTCTTCCAGAACAGGAGTTGGTTTCCTCAAGAACTACACATCAAATACTGGAAATATTTTTATATTTTTGCTCATCCATCCCAGCCTTGGGATTGCCCAATAGTGTGGATGGAAAGCCTACAAGGGCCAAATACATCAAGGGTCTCATTGAAAAAGAAATGTACCTGTATGTTTGTCAAAAACTTGACAACCAGTGTTACCGTCTGGCAGAGCTGATTGACGACGGACTACTGTTCTTGTTGAGCCAAAAGGTGCACCAGTACACATGTCCCTCGGTGAGTGACTTGAGCGCTTTTCTCTTCTGAGAAATTTTGATTATTGTGCTCGGACTAACCTCGTTGTTCACTTAGTGCAGAGGAAAAAATGATGAAGGTAAGGATGGCCACAAACTTGAAGGCGAAGGCCCAGAATAGTCAAGCTTCTAGATAGGTGTCGGGGTCCAATGATCCAACCCCTTCTTCTGCTGAACCAATTTCAACGGTAACCCACCCCCCCCCCCCCCCCCCCTTCTCCAATTGTTGATATCACTGATCCATTGGAAGGAGAACCTTTGGTCACTCGGCCTCGTAAGAGGAAAGGACCCGATTACCCTGGTTCTTCCTCGAAAACAGCCCCTACCAAAGAAGTCACAACCTCACTCCCCCCCCTGAACCTCGAGCTTCATCCTAACATGCTCCTGCTGCCCTGGGTACTCTTCTGTTTTCTCCAAGGCATCACATGACTTCGTGGGATTATTCTCCGATTTTTTGGAAAAAAACCCGACCCTAAGTTCTGTCAATCCATCATTTCTTGCTCTCCCAACCATCCAGACAGAAAGCAGCTAGAGGAGCAGGCTTTGAGCAACCTAATGAATGGCTTCTCCACTTCTTTCGTGAAGATACACATATTTTAGAGATGTCAAACGGAACGGCACGACACAACCCAATTTTTTATAGTGTCGTGCAGTGCCAGGCATGGCACTGTAGGATGGGTCCTGTCGGGTCATAGGGTGTCGGCCCGTGGGCCGGCGCGGCACGGCACGTCACGGCACGGCACGAAACAGTAGAATTTTTTTTTTAGTGTACCGATCGATCGGTAGCCAAAAAATAAAAAAAACTTGAAATGGGTCGTGCCAGCACGGCACGCAGGGGTGGTGCCTATGGGCCGTGCCGGGCCCTGCCTATTGTGGAAATGGCCGGCACGGCACGACACGTATAGTGCCATGCCAGCATGATTAAACGGGCCGTGTCGGCACGGCACGACACGACCCGTTTGACACCACTAACTTATTTCATCGAAAATTTACTAAGAATTCTCAGGATGCGGCCCAAAAGGCTCTGGAAGATGAGATACAAAGGTTAGCTGAGCTCGAGGAAGCCAACAAAACCCTATCCAAACAATTTACACAAGAGAAATCAACTTTCGATGCTCGGTAGAGGAAATCTGGTTGAAGAGGAAAGCGGACTTGTTGAAGTCCGAGGAGTACAACAATATGGTGTCTGATCGCGCAACCAAATTCTTTGAGTATGGGTTTGAAGCATGTGCTCACCAATTTGAGGCAAAGGGCTATCAAACTGAGGGAACTTCGAAGGACTTCTTCGACCAAGGAGCTGCTTTGGAAAGCCTCTCTCCCGAGCTATTCGAGCCATAGTGTAAGGTTGCATTTTTTATTTTTTTATTTTGCCCTTGTAATCTTCATTTATGAATAAAAATATTTTATACAGTTTACTGTTCGAAGATCCCGATCTCCAACACTTGGACAATTTTAGGTATAAACATGGACCAATCATCTCGATCTCATGAATAAGCTAATAAAGTTCCGAACAAGCTCGAACTTCCTGGAACAATCACTTAGGCAATTTTAGGTTTAAACATCGACCAAACATCCCGATCCCATGAGTAAACTAATACCAAAGAAGCTCAAACTTCCCAAGCACAACCACTTAGCAATTTTTGGTTTTAACATGGACCAAAATCTCTATCTCATGAATAAACTAATAAAATTCTGAACAAGCTCGAACTTTCCGAGCACAATCACTTAAGAAATTTTAGGTTTAAACATGGACCAAACATCCCGATCCCATGAGTAAACTAATAAAATTCTGAAGCTCGAACTTCCCAAGCACAATCACTTAGGCAATTTTAAGTTTAAACATGAACCAAAGTTCGATCCCACGAATAAACTAATAATTCCGTACAAGCTCAAACTTCCCAAGCACAATCACATATGCAATTTTAGGTTTAAATATTGACCAAACATCATGATCCCATTAATAAACTAATAAAATTCCGAACGAGCTCGAACTTCCCTAGCACAAGGTAATTTTAGGTTCAAACAAGGACCAAACATTCTGATCCCATGAATAAATTATAAAATTCCAAACAAGCTCGAGCTTCCCGATCCCAATCACTTAGGCAATTTTATGTCTAACATGGACCAAACATCCCGATCCCCTGAGTAGACAAATAAAATTCAAAGCAATAATAAAAACAACTTCACTTTATTCATATTGAATAATAAAGACAATAATTAAGACATTCTTATAAAATATTTCTTGAGATTATGAACATTCCAAGGCCTCAATAATTCTTGGCCTTGTTGGTTTTCCAGTCTGTATGATTCTCGTCCGATCACCGCTTTCACCTTGTAAGGGCCTTCCCATTTTGTTTCTAACTTTTTCACATCACCAGCTGGATTAGATTTTCGTAACACATGGTCTCCGCCCTGAAAAGCCCTAGGGCGGACCCTTCGATTATATGCATTGGTGATCATTATCTTGTACATTTCAATACGTGTGGCTGCTCTTTCCCTCAATAAATCCACCTCATCCGACTCCAGCTTTCTTATGTCTTCATTTTTTTAGGATCATAGCCTTGTACCCGAAGATATTCCACCTTAATCTCAGCTGGAATAAGGGCCTCAGAACCAAGCAGTAGACTGTATGGAGTTTTTCATGTAGATACATTTGGTGTTTGATAAGTGTCATTTTTACACTTATTTCACAATGATTTTATAGTTGTTTTTGTAGTGATTCCTGGAAAATATTACACGTTTTGGTATATATTTGTATATTTCAGGAATCTAGGTCAAATTGCATAAAAGTTGAGGAAATAAGCTATAGTGGATAAAAAGGACCAAATCGAGCAAATATGGAAAAAGGAGGGATGAAATCGCAAGATTGAAGATTTTGAGATCCACATTCGATCGGCAACTTACAAAGAGATCGATCGCCACCATCCAGAAGATTTCCGCGATCAATCGGCAAAACATCGCGATCGATCGCGGATATAAAAATTTTGGTTATTTTGTCCAAAATGTTTTGGCGGTCGATCGGCAACTTATGAAGATCGATCGCCGAACCCAAAAAAATTGTGATTTTGTTTTCTTCTTGGTTATTTTGTGTCCAAACTTTGCAAAACTCTTCCTACTATAAATAAGTATTGCCTTTGATGTTTTTGGGGACTCTTATCTCATAATTTACCCTATAAACTCAGCCACCATCACTCTTCTTCATCACCAACCATCCATACACCATAACCATTGAAGAGAAGACGCATCGAAAGAGAAGGGACGACGGAGCAACGCAAGGAGTCAAAGTCTCTCGTTATTTTCGTATTTCTAAACTTTGTTTGATGCTATTTGATTTCTTTATGCTTTTGATGTTGAAAAACACGATTTTGCATTTGATTTTGAATATGTTTCTAGGCTAAGTTTTGTTAAGACTTAGGGGATCCCATGTTTTGAACCCACAATTTTAATTAAGTTTTTGATTGATTCTTACAAATTCATTGACTTTAATTTGTTGTGTTCATGCTTTCAATGGATTAATATCCTTGATTGATTATTTATTGCAATTGATTTGACCATAGGAGATTGTGATAGGATATAGTAACTTAAACCGTGGATTTCAGACTGATATCGAGAGATGAAGTCAAATACACGTGTGATAGCTATAGATATCTAGTAATTGAAAGCTAGAAGTTTTCATAGATCAACTTACAATATTGAGTGTTAAATAAGTGCATGATCATTGCATTGTGTTAAATAAGTGCATGATCATTGCCTTGTTGCATCTTAGTATTAGACTTGTTGTAACCAGACCAAGGTATAACAAGTGCATTAAGAAAACTCGTCACCTTAGAACGTTTGAATTCAATTCTTAACCATAGGCCAATTGTGGGGGATTCATGGGTGAACCGAAAGTCTTGATAATTGTCTCTATTGATTCTTATCCATTTTTGCTTTTTGGGTCAATTATCGAGTTAATTAGTCAATTTAGTTAATTAATCATAACTAGTTATCGTAGGCTAAATATAGTTAAACTAGTGGAGTTTGGTATTTATTTCCTAGTCCCCGTGTATCGACAATCCGTACTTTTCATATCATTATACTAAAACTTGACACCGTGCACTTGCGGTACGCAATCGCTACACTGAAAAATATTGTTTAAAATAATAGCGGTCAAAGTTTTTGGCGCCGTTGCCGGGGACTAGTTTTAATAATATCAAACGAAATTAGTTGATTGTAGTTTAGTCATTCATTTTTCTTATTTTTCTGATTTTTTTCCATTCTCTCTTCTCTTCTACTGTTTGTGTTCTTTTTGGTTGATTGTTACAGGTTGTTATCTCTTGGTGCATGCTAAGGTGTAGCAACCCTACACTTGAGCCCTATGATCCCGAGATTGAACGCACTTGTCAAAGGAGGCTAAGGCAAGCAAGAACACACATGGCTAATACCGAGGAGATTTCGGTACCAACAGTTGCAAGATCACTCGTGGACTACGCCCACCCTGCATTCCATGGATAACTGTCGAGTATCACGAGACCAACCATACATGCTAACAAATTTGAGATCAAGCCTGCTATCATACAGATGATCCTACATTCGGTTTAGTTTGGGGGAGCACCTACTAACGATCCAAATGCCCACATCTCCAACTTTTTGGAGATTTGTGATACATTCAAGCATAATGGCGTTACTGACAACGCCACCAGGATACGTTTGTTTCCCTTTTCTTTAAAAGATAAAGCTAAATCCTGGTTAAAATCGTTGCCTGCAGGGTCTATTACCACGTGAGATGGAATGGCCCAGTTGTTCTGTCAAAATTCTTTCCACCATCCCAGACGGCTAAGGTGCTGAATGATATCACAACCTTTGCCCAATATGATCCAGAGACACTGTATGAGGCTTGGGAGCGCTTCAAGGATCTACTACGGAGATGCCCACATCATCGCCTCCCTATCTGGCTGCAGGTACAAACATTTTATAATGGTTTATTTTCTAATAATCGTTCTATGATTGATGCAGCATCAGGAGGAACTATGATGAGGAAGACGCCATAGGAAGCTTATACGCTGTTGTAGGAGATGGCTGCTAATAGCTGCAAATGGCAGCCCGATAGGAACGTGCCAAAGAAGTAAGCTGGAGTACATCAAGTGAGTGAAGTCACTGCCCTAGCTGCAAAGTTGGAAGCGCTGAACAAGAAAATCGATAGTTTGAGCATGCATGCAATGCAAGTTCAAACTGTTACATGCGAGCTTTGCCAAGGAGGACATCCGAGCACGGAATGCCAAGTAGGTAACCCTTTTGTTACAACTAATGAAGCTGTTAATTTTGTAGGGAACATGTGGGTTCCTCGTTACTTAATCCGTTATGTATCAGTTCATTATACATATTTGAGTAGGAATTAAGTAAATCATACAATGATTAAGTGTTCTACTATGTAGGTTGTTACAATATTAACAAAACCCTGTTATAATATACATCATATGTACCGCAAAACAACCTAGACCAATACAACTCCTAAGCAGTGGTAGCTCGCAGCGGAATAAGACTCACAATCCCATCCTCCCACGTGTATGAGTCCCTACAGAAACGATCACACAATATGAGTAGAGATAAACAACCATCTCAGTGCTATATCAAGAAGAAATATAAAACGATAAAGCACTATAAATATCAGTTGTGATTGTTCTGTATCATGCATCATTTAATGCAAATATGTCATGACATGTCTCATCCATAATCCTGTTATAACGAGACCGATATGATATGCCTGTCAGTGGAACCTCCTCACATCTTCATATTAGCAGCACATATCATAGCACCATCCTCATACGTTATAACAGCCAGAGCATATACTCAACCGGAGTATACCTCTCATGCCAAAGCATATGTAGCATACCTATCGTGGCATCCATCTCAACAGTATGAATATCATGAATGTACATGCATATGATACCACTAATCATATGTTACAATTTCCACATCATCATCACAATAATATCATATACCCGTAACACGTACCTGTTGTGCGACACAAAAGATATAAATCAGGCATCAATGTCTAACCGCCTCGTTGTCCCGTTCCCTGTGATGATGCTACATAATTACCAATAATGTATAATATCATCAACCATGCTATGAAACCATCATTAAGAAAATACAACATTTTCATAATATGGGTCTTGCGATCGATCGGTCACTCCTAGCGATCGATCGCTCACCATAGCGACTGATCGGGATCGATCGGTATTAAATCTGAATTTCATACAAAAGCTACGGAATTCGAGCGATCGATCGGTCGTTGTAGGATCGAGCGCTTACCGCTTTACCAATAACTATAGTTAAGGGTAATGGCGCAACATCAATCTTTTCAACCATACACTGGCACAAGCGCCACGTGTTCGACCGATCACAAAGCAGAGGCAATTGTTGAACCCCAACAATCCCTCCCCCAATAATTGCACTCTCTGCAACTCATGGGAAACGAACACGCGACCTTGGCTCTGATACCAATTGTAGGATCGAGCGCTTACCGCTTTACCAATAACTATAGTTAAGGGTAATGGCGCAACATCAATCTTTTCAACCATACACTGGCACAAGCGCCACGTGTTCGACCGATCACAAAGCAGAGGCAATTGTTGAACCCCAACAGTCGTCTTCAGCGATCGATCGCTACATGAACCACCTTTCATTTCCCCTGTTTCAGCGATCAATCGGTACAAGCTAGCGATCGATCGTTCGACAACAACAGTTTCAGAATATGGCAATTTTGAGCTTATCCTTATGGTGTTTCTCCTAAACCTCACTTCCTACAATTAAAACTTGGTCCATGCAACCTCTAGGATCATATAAACATGTTTCTATCACCATATAACTCAAGTGTGTACTATCTCTCATATCAAAGCAAAACTACCAAGTTCCATGCTTCAATTCAACTCATCTTTTATCAACATAAAACAAGTATACAAAGCACATAAACCTTACCAAGATGTTAGGAGTTCACTTCACCCAACTTTCTATCTTGATTTCCAAGTGAAATTCAAGAAAAGATGTAAGAGCAAGTAAGGAGGTGCTTATGTAGAGAATTGTAGGTGAGTTATGGTGCATTATGTGTTTGTAATCTGAAATCATGCTATATATACTCATCAAATCAACTTAAATGCAAGTGTACTGCATCTCCAATTCATATCAAATTTAAGACACAATAGTATCAAATTATGTGATGCATTCAATATCCAACTCTATGATGTATTTGTCCACTATAACACAACAAGGTTAAGGCCATAGATCACATGTCTATGTTCATAACTCACTATCTTTAAGTTATCACATATCCATATCCATTCCATGTTTTCCAACTATTGTATGGCATTAGTCCTGCTCGGCTCAACCCAAATCCAAGTCCACATCATACCGTAATTATTCATAATTACGCTATAACCATATCACACATGGATACGTCATATCGAGGCATTACAGAACCGACCACCACCGACCTACCCTTACCAAAATACGTACAATATTGGGACGGAGGAACTATCCCCAACCACCACCAGGGTATGCACCAAAGCCAAGCATGGAGGAGATCTTAACCAAGTTCATATCATCGGCTGAAACTAGGATGAACAATCATGAGGCGTCAATAAAGAACTTGGAAGTCTAAGTAGGACAGTTAGCGAAGATTGTAGCCGGACGAGCACAAGGAACACTTCCTAGTGACACTGAGACAAATCCTAAGGAGTAAGTCCATGCCATCATGTTGAGGAGTGGAAAGGAGGTCGCTGAGAAGAAGGATGTACAACTTGAGTTAAAAGGCTAGGCGGACATCAAGAAAGAAGAGGATCAACTACGCGACAAGGGTAAGTTTACTAATACCTCTACACCCATCACACCACCTGCTAAGGTAGACTCCAATTCCCCTCTGCATATAAGAGAGCAATGATAGATGCTACATTTGCTAAGTTTTTAGATTTGATAAAGAATCTCCGTACTTTCATTGATACTATTCGGCACATGCCGAATTATGCTATGTTTTTAAAGGAGATTCTGTCAAAAAGCGGAAATGCAAGAGCATGAGATGATAAACTTGACTGATGAGTGTTCTGTTGTCATTCAAAATGATTCACCTCCAAAGTTAAAAGATCCAGGGAGTTTCACTATACCTTGCAAAATCAATTCTAAATCTTTTAATAAATCTTTATGTGATTTGGGTGCAAGTGTAAATTTAATGCCTTTGTCTGTCTACATGAAGCTAGGCCTAGGCGAGCTTAAATCGATAAATGTTTCACTGCGTATGGCGGACAAGTCCATCAAGTACCCTCATGGGATAGTTGAGGATGTACCAGTCAAAGTCGACAAATTCACCCTTCTTGTGGATTTCATTGTGTTGGACATGAAGGAAGATGCTCACATGCCCTTGATCGTAGGAAGACCATTTAGCTACTGGAAAAGGCATTGATTGATGTCAAAGAAGGGCAATTGATCCTCCGAGTAGGGGGGATCAAGTTACTTTTGACATGTTAAAAGCTTTGAACACTACACGCACTGAGCACCGATATTTTAGTACCAATTTAATTGATACACTGTCTGTTGATGCGCTGCAGGTTAAGAGTGAGAAGAAGGTGGAGGTCACACCGAAGGCCCATCAAAGAGGAGGCAAATTCCATGAAGGTGACTTAGTTCAAATGAATAAGAAAAAGATGCGACTATTTCCATGGAAGTCTGAAGCACCATGGGCTGGACCGTTCAAAGTTGTCGATGTTCCACCATTCAATGCCTTCAAAATGGGCACTATTTACCGTGAAAGAGAAGTGGTTACGATATTACCACAAGGATGACAGAAATCATCCCCCACTGGGCCTGGTGGTACTTGAGCTTGCATGGTAAAAAGTCCAGCTTGGGACTATAAATCAAGAACGTTTTCTTATCTTTTGGCTTTGCTTTTGCTTTGCTTTTGGATTTGTTTTGGTTTGCTTTTGTTTTGTTTTTTATTTTTTGTGAGACTCCATACGTGCTGTGTTATGTTCCATTACTTTGCCCAATGAGCTGACGAGGAATTGGACAACGATCACTGATGGTCGTTGTCAAAGGCAAATGCTTTGTCTCATTTTCATGCCTTGAGGGCAATGCTTGAATTAAGTTTGGGGGAGTGCATTACTGTGTCATGTTTTTTTCATTGGAATTGTATCGTTTCTCGAGCACTAAAAAAAAAAATTTCTTGAAAACGAGTTTAGTTAGTAAGATAAGAATGAATCACAGTATGGTCTCTATTCCAGGATGATATTAGTCTCACTATGCATGTCAACTTGAGTTTTGATGATTGTACGGCTGTTTGTGGATATCTTATTTTGAGTAGCATGTCTAAGATGAGGAATTTATTAAGCACATTTGAGTCATAATCTTGTGAATTGCATTTGTGATAGTGATAATCTTTGTTAACTTGATGAATTGTGTTTGAGCATCTTAGAGTACCTTAGAAACTATTTGATGATGACACTTTGAGGCGAAATTTTATAGTTATGAACTTGACTTGGAAATGATTTAGGCGATCTTTGGACTGTTTGAGCCTTTCAAGCTTACAATGTTTACATCAATCCTTAGTATCCACTTCTGAGCCTAATTGAAAAACAATGGTGTGTGTTTAACATACTATTAGCCTCATTCAACATTTTTTGGCAACTCATTATACCTACCTATTTGAGCCTAAATTGAAAAAAAAAAAAAAATTCCTTACCCTAAGGGGATATAATGATTCTCATTAGATGCACTTAAATTGCTACATTTGGATGAGCTTATTGTAAACAAAAAAAAAAAGATGATGAATGAGAAAAGAAAAAATAGAAAAAGCCTTGATAAAAAAATATCCAAATAAGACCCAAAGTGGCCAAGGCTAAAAGAAAAAGAAGAGAAGCTCAATTTTGTGCTAAAAATATGAACATTACATGCATATACTCTGTTCTTTGTGCTATCATATCTTTTCTTTGAAGCCAACAACTAGGCCTAACGTTACAAGCTTAAAAGACCTATTGATTCAAGTCTAGGGAGTGACTATGTGGGGTCCTCGTTACTTAATCCGTTATGTATCATTTAATTATACATATATGAGTAAGAATTAAGTAAACCATACACTGATGAAGAGTTTACTTATGTAGGTTGTTACATGTTGACAAAACCATGTCATAATATACAACATATGTACTGTAAAACAACGTAGACTAGTACAACTCCAATGCAGTGGTTCAACTCGCAGCGGAATCAGACTCACAATCCCGTCCTCCCACGTCTATGAGTCCCTACAGAAACAATCACACAACATGAGTATAGATAAACAACAATCTCAGTGCGATATCAATAGGTAACAGAAACGATAAAGCACTATAAACATCAACTATGATTGTTCTGTATCATGCATCATCAAATGCAAATATGTCATGACATGTCTCATTTCTCATCCTATTATAACCAGACCAATATGATATGTCTATCGCAGCTCAATATGTCAGTGGAACCTCCTCACACCTTCATATTAGCAGCACATATCATAGTACCATCCTCACATGTTATAACAGCCAGAGCATATACCCAACCGGCGTATATCTCTCATGCCAAATCATATGTAGCATACCTATCGTGGCAACAATACCAGCCAAAGCATATGCCCCACATTGGCATATCTATCGTGGCAATGATCTCAGCCAAAGCATATGCGGCATATCTATCGTGGCATCCATCTCAACGATATAAACATCATGAATGTACATGCATATGATACCACTAATCATATGACACAGTATCCACATCATCATCACAATAATATCATATACTCGTACGTCAAAATGTACCTGTTATGCGACACAAAAGATATAAATTAGGCGTCAATGTCTAACCGCCTCGTTGCCCCGTCCCTTGTGATGATGCTACAACAATATGAACAATATAACATGTTACAATAGGCTTCAAAATCAAATTCTACCAAAATCTAATATTTTTCAAAATCTTAACCCTGGCGATCGATCACCACTTCCACCGATCGATCGTCAAACTGTTCTGTTCCATCGCGATCGATCGCCACTATCTCGTTATCGATAACCAAAGTGTTTTGTTTCCTCACGATCGATTGCCATTTTTTCACCGATCGATCGCCATATGTTTTTTACCGTCTTATAGGGCTCGCGATCGATCGCCGATGTTCGAAAATTCATAAGATTGCGATTTTGAGCTTATCTTCATGGTTCTTCTATTACAACTAAAAAATTCACATTCAAACATGTTTCATGCAATCTCTAGTATCATATAAGCATGTTTTTTTTGCATCCTAACAAGTAGTAATTCCAACCATGAACACTTGGTACTCAAGTTCATATAATTCATAGATAACAACATATCCAAGCTTAGAATCTTGAATTCGTTACCAAGAAGTTATGAAATCACTTCACTCTACTTTCTAGCTGGATTACCAAGTGAAAGCCAAGCATAAAATGCAAGAACCAACAAGGGTTTCGGAGAGGTGCTTGTGTAGAGAATTGTAGGTGAGATGTGGTGTAGTATGTTTATCAATATGATTTCATGTTACTTATCCTCACCGAATTCAACTTACATGCAAGTGAAATGAATATCTAATGTAGGACAAAAATGGTCTCCTACTATGTGGTGCATTTCAATATCCACTTCTATGCTCTCTTTCTATTTTCTTGTCCAATATAACACAATCATATTAAGTCCATTTATCACATGTTCATGTTCTTAACTCACTCTCTTTGATTTCTCATATCTATATATTCATTTCCAACTAGGTTTCATTCATACGTAACATTAGTCTTGCTCGGTTCAACCCGAACCCGAGTCCACATTGTACTGTACTTAATCATAATTACACCATCATCATATCATATATGTATACGTCATATCGAGGCATGGCAGACTACATTAGTGGAGAAGTTGTTTGAAAATAGGTCCAACGATAATCTTACTTTTCATTGATTAGCATGATCTATGAAAATTGCATGGAACTTGAAAGTGACAATACCACACACGCACATTATGATCACATGTTGCTTGATCTAAGAGAAAACATGACTTGTTAAACATTTTTGATTGACTTTTGTTTGTCTGCAAGTGAGATATCTGAGCTACATGATTGACTGCGAATTGGTTTATTTGAATCTTCAATGTTGAACTCGACTTTTTGACTTTATTTCTTGCTCGAGATGATCAAGTTTAAGTTTGGGGGAGTTGATAAGTGTGATTTTTACACTTATTTCACAATGATTTTATAGTGGTTTTTGTAGTGATTCTTGGAAAATATTACGCATTTTGGTATATGTTTGTATATTTCAGGAATCTAGGTCCAATTGCATAAAAGTGGAGGAAATAAGCTATAATGGATGAAAAAGCACCAAACCGAGCAAATATGGAAAATGAGGGACAAAATCGCAAGATTGAAGATTTTGAGATCCGCGATCGATCGGCAACTTACAAAGATTGATCGCGGATATAAAATTTTTGGTTCTAGAATATTTTGGCGATCGATCGGCAACTTATGAAGATCGATCACCGAATCGAAAAATCGAGATTTTATTTTCTTCTTGGTTATTTTGTGTCCAAACTTTGCGAAACTCTTCCTACTTAAATATGTATGGCCTTGGACATTTTTGGGGACTCTTAGCTCATAATTTACCCTACAAACTCAACCCCCATCACTCTCCTTCATCACCAACCATCATACAACATAACCATTGAAGAGATGACGCATCGATAGAGAAGGGACGACGGAGCAATGCAAGGATTCAAAGCCTCTTGTTATTTTCATATTTCTAAACTTTGTTTGATTCTATTTGATTTCTTTATGCTTTTGATGTTGAAAAACACGATTTTGCATTTGATTTTGAATATGTTTCTAGGCTAAGTTTTGTTGTCAATACTTAGGGGATCCCATGTTTTGAACCCACAATTTTAATTAAGTTTTGATTGATTCTTACAAATTCTTTGAGTTTAATTTGTTGTGTTCATGCTTTCAATGGATTAACATCCTTGACTGATTATTTATTGCAATTGAATTGACCATATGAGATTGCGATATATATAGTAAATTAAACCGTGGATTTCAGACTAATATCGAGAGATGAAATCAAATACACATGTGATAGCAATAGATATCTAGTAATTGAAAGCTAGAAGTTTTCATAGATCAACTTACAATATTGAGTGTTAAATAAGTGCATGATCATTGCCTTGTTGCATCTTAGTATTAGACTTGTTGTAATCGGACCAAGGTATAACAAGTGCATTAAGAAAACTCGTCACCTTAGAACGTTTGGATTTAATTCTTAGCCAGAGGCGAATTGTGGGGGATTGCATGGGTGAACCGAAAGTCTTGATAATTGACTCTATTGATTCTAATCTTATTCGTTCTTGCTTGTTGGGTTAATTATCGAGTTAATTAGTCAATTTAGTTAATTAATCATAACTAGTTATCATAGGCTAAATATAGTTAAACTAGTGGAGTTTGGTATTTGTTTCCTAGTCCACGTAGGATCGACAATCTGTATTTTTCATATCTTTACTAAAACTTGACACCGTACACTTGCGGTACGCAATTGTTATACTGAAAATTAATGTTTAGTGTTGTTCGGTATGCCCATAATAACCAGATAACTCATCAACTTATGCTCCTCTTGCCTCTTCTAATCTAGTTTTAATACCGTGTAATAGATCTGATTTGTTACCTCGGTTTGTCTGTTAGATTCAGGTACGCTACCGAGGTGAATACTTGCTTGATTTTCATATCCTTACACCAATCTTGCATTATTTTCCCTTGAAATTGCCTCTCATTATTGGAGATGAATCTCCTCGGTATTCCGAAATGACATAAATGCTCATCCACAATAATCGGCCTCTACCAATTGGTGAAGTACTCAACCACGACCAGAAGAAATTTTGTTGGCGGAAAAGGTCCACAATATTCAATATTCATTCCCCATTGGTCAAGTGAACAAGAAATAATGCTGCTATTAAGAACCTTTGCTGGTACATGAGATAAATTGTCATGCTTTTTTGACAATTATTGCATTTTCTAACAATTCCCCTCAGCATCTATCTTCATTGTATGCCAATAATATCCACCAGTTTGCCTTTCGATAAAGCATATTTGCTCCGAAATGGTTCCGACAACAACCTTCATGAATTTCTTTTAGCATGTATTCCCCTTCGTGAGTAGAGGCGCACAGCAAGAGAGGGAATGGGAAGCCCTTTTTGAACAACTTTCCCTCGATCAGCATTAACCGATTCTCCATTCTCTTCACCCGAGCCGCTTCGTTTGGATCAGAGGGCACAACCTTGGTTTTCAAGAATTTAATGATATGTTTTAGATAGTCTCCCACAATGCATGGTTCAAGATTCATTATGCTATTGACCGATACATGAGAGATCAAGAGTTCTTGTACCAGCACACTCCTGTTCTTCCACTCATTAATCGAAGTAGCCAGTTTAGCCAACTCATCAGCTCAGCTATTTCCTTCTCTGGGTACTTGTGTTAATTTCACTTCTTCAAATTGACTCATCAGTACCCGAGCAGTTTCAATGTACCTCTCAACTTTCCCTCTTTCACTTTATACATATCATTCACTTATTGTACCGAGCAGGTAGTCCATGAATGTTAGTATTGTCTGAGCTCCAGCATCCAGTGCAACTCGAAGGCCCGATATGAGAGTCTCAAATTCAGCTTCATTATTTGAGGAATGAAAATCGAATTGAATAGCTACTTTTACTTCTTCTCCTTCGGGGTTGATAAGGACTACACCTGCACCACTTCCAAGCTGGGTAGAGGACTCATCCACAAAAAGATTTCATTCATTCTCTTCGGGGACATGAGTCACCTCTACGAGAAAATCTAATAATACTTGAGCCTTGATGGTAGTCCGGGGGTTGCTAAGTAAGTTTTACTCACTCAGTTCAGTAGCCCATTTTATCATTCGTCCAGAGATTTCTACTTTGGACAATAATTTTCCAGCGGGGTGCTGGTTATCACCATGATAGGGTGAGATAAAAGTATTGCCAAAGTGTCCTGGCTGTAGTTATGAGAGCTAAAGCAAGCTTTTCAACATCGGGTATCTTTGTTAGGCTCCTTGCAATGCTCTTAGTTGTTGCCCTGACTTCTCTTTGACTCATACCAAACTGATGACCTCCTTGGTCACAGATAAATAGACGAGGATAGTCTCATTATACCCAGGTTTGTTCATCAACGATATTTGAGCTAGATACTTTTCAAATCCTCGAAAGCCTTTTGACACTGATCATTCCACTCAAATCGGACTCCTTGTCTTAATGATTTGAAGAATGGCAAGCTCATATCAGCTGATCGGGATATCAATCGACTCAATGCGGCTATTCTTCCTACCAATCTCTATACTTCATTTAGGGTCCGAGGAGGATTAATTTCTTGGATCACTCTTATCTTTCAGGGTTGGCTTCAAAACCTCTTTCAGTGACCATGTACCCCAAAAATTTCCCACCATATATTCCAAATGTGCATTAGTAGGATTAACTTCATGCCACAGCTATTCAAAATGCCGAAGACTTCCTCCATTGTCCATCGGACTAGATCCAATGTCCTCTTACTCTTGATGAGGACATCATCTACATACACTTCTACATTGCACCATATCTGATCTTTAATATTTTATCCATCACCTCTGGTAGTGGCTCCAATATTTTTAGCCCGAAGGGCATGACTACGTAACAGAAAGTTCCCTGTGCTGTGACAAAATTGACTTTTGGCTGATCTTGTTCCATAAGATTTGAGAATACCCTGATATGCATTATGAGACATAGGCAGATTCATGTCCAGGAGTGGATTCTATTAGCTTATCAATCCTGGGCGAGGATAACGATCTTTAGGACATGTCTTCTTCACATCTCGGAAATCTACACCACATCCGCCACTTTATAACCTATTTGGGTACAAGAACCCAGCGTATTACCAAGCATCAGGATCAATGTTGAGGTGGTGTCAGCAAACGTCTAGACTTACTCATGTAAGATCAGCAGTACACCATGCGAACACGTCAATTTTTTTTTCAAGCATTCAATCACTTTCTTCTTTAATTCTGGATCTAACTAAGAACCCTACTTTCGTGGTCTTAGTTGGGTGGACCCAGCTCGATCTTGAAAAACTCTTCAATTGGAGCTATTTTTTCCTCAGCTCCTTCAAGCTCTTCTTTCTTTCCTTTTACCACTCGCTCCTTGGTCCCCTCATCTTTCTTTCGCACATTTTCCTGTTTCAGCTCCTGAACATAGCACTTCCTCGAGGAACTTTGGTTTCCTCATACCTGTTTGACTTCCCCACTTACAGGGAATTTCATCACCAAATGGTAGGTTGAAGCCACTGCCTGAAATGCACCCTAAGGCTGGTCGGCCCAAAATTATGTTTGTATGAGCATGGAGCATCTACCACCAAAAATTAATCATTTTGTCTTCGTCCTTGGTTCCTTGCCTAAAGCTAACTAGCAAAGAACCTGTCCTACGAGACTTACAACTTCTCCCAGTAAATCCATGTAGAGAAGTATTCACCCTTTGCATGGGCATGCTTCCCAATTCCATATGAGCAACGTACGTAAGAATATCACACCGATGAACTTCATGTAACAATGAAGATTCTTTTGCACATTATAGTGGTCACCGTGGAGATAACGAATACGCATATTATGAGGAAAATGCACCCATTGCAAATCTTCGGGTCCGAAGGAAAATTGATGGTCAGAATTGGCATGCTCTTTGGTGTGATTGACATCACTTGTAATTTTGAGCATAAATTTTCTTGCCCAGTTAGAATTTCCTCCTGTATTCTTCAGAAATCATATGTCTAGTTCCTAGATTTTGAACATTATTAGAGGCAGGCTCGCTTACAGCCTGTACATCAATCTGCTCCTGCCTCTCTCTTCGGATTGCCCATGGTACTGGTTGAGGTGCTCCTCTCCCTGGATTTGCATTATTCCAAGGAGTTGGGTTCTTTAAAACTGGTTCGACATTAGGCTCTTGCCTACCCCAAGACCTATTAGCTCTCATCCTTGGAAATATCCTATTTGGTTTAT